>OY728126.1:289263480-290614480 GCA_963277665.1 Viscum album | reverse complement strand
CGGTGAGGAGAATGGTCACGTTGGGGCGTCGTTGGCATGTCTGTATTTGGTCCCTCGTCATAGGGCTTCTCGAGGGTGCGGAAGCCCGAGGCATCCCACATCAAACGCGGGGAGTGTGTACCATCTGAGGTTTTCCTCATCTTCCCATGTTTAACACGGGGTTTGTCACGAGTTTAACGTCTTGCGGAGACGGATCGGGTTGAAGGACCACTAGGGGGGAACACCGATGTTGGGGCCAGTACATGGGCGGCTTCCCGGATTCCATGGAGTGGGATGGAGTTGCATGATCTCATCAGGATGTGATGGCCCGGGTAAGGATCAGGATGGATGGTGGAGTGAGACATTGGTCTTATGTTCTGAGACGGCCCAAGAGGGGGAATACAGTTTAACGTCATGCGGGACGAGATACAGTTTAACATCATGCGGGATGAGATACAGTTTAACGTCATGCAGGACGAGGGGTTTGCGGCTTACGCTCTGATGCGGCCTAGGGTAGTCAGGGAACCGTCATGGAGAGGTCGGGATGACCGGGTGGTGGGCTTGAACCTCGTGGAGGCTTCTTACGTACCATGCATTAACACGGATCAAAGCCCACATAGTTCACTGGGATGGGGCTTACACTATAGGGCGCCCATAGAGGATGTCATGGTCGATGCGTTCTCTAAGCCCACGTGATTCATGATCGGTGTGGGAAACAAGAGTCAGCAGGGACCAGACGATCACGTCGCCAAGGGTGTGTCTGTGAGAAGCGGAATGAGGCTTACGTGTTGAGCGGCCCAAAGAGGAAACAGGGGCTTACGCGTGGTTAGCGGCCCTTGGTGTCGGGGATTACTCCAGGGTAGAGGCCCGTGGTGCAACAAAGTGCAGTGGGAACAGGACTCCACTGGCCTTGGCAGGGGGGAAGTACGGAGATGCATGGGTGAAATCATCCGCAAGAAAGGCTAGGGGCTTACACTCTGAGGTGGACCTTCCCCCGCGGACAAACACCACTCCGACAAGGAGGATCACATTCCATGTGAGGAAGAGTCCATTCCCATGGAGACGAGTGGGTGTAAAAAATGTCCGAGCTGGGGGGACCCTCTGTGCGAAGCACGGGGTCGGACCACAGTTTAACGTCTTGTGTTAAGGATGAGGTGCTTAGCAGTTTAACGTCCTGCAGCTTGGACGAGGTGGGTTCTCTCCACACCCCTAGGGCTTACATGACCAACGCCCTCTACCCCTTGTGGGAGGGAAGGCATCGGCAAGGCCATACTGAAGGGGGGCCGCAGGGCGAACCACCGGGGGGTCCATGTTAGAGTGGCTATGCGAAGAAGAAATAGCCGTTAGCGTGCCTATGCGGAGAAGCATAAGGCAAAACAACGAAACGGGAAACACAGACCAAGGGACTTTGAGGTTACTTTGCACGAGCCTGGAAGGCCGTACGGGAAAACTATGCATGGCGTGCACGCCCGGAAGGGGAGACATCAGGTGCCAATGTAGGGCGGGAAGCCAAGGGGCGTCATGGTGAAGGGTCATGGGCTTTGCGCGCAAAAAAAAGAAGGTTTACGCACAAAACACCAGGACAGCGCGCAATTGGAGAAAGGGAATTGAGCGCAGAGAGGGAATTACCTGTAGGGTTTTGCGCGCACGGCAGGGTATTGCACACACGAGACATGGATTGCGCACAAGGCTGGAACCCGGGGAAGGGGGAAAATTCACTGAAGCCGGTGGAGTTGCGGGCAAAGACGGACTCCGGGGAAAGGTTGCGCGAATTGAGGGATTACTTGGAATTCATCTTGCATGCGGGGGAAGTTGAATTGCGCGCACAAGAGTCGCTTCGAATTCCAGAACCCCCAAACCATTCGGGGTCACCTTCTATTTATAGGTGACCTCCGGCGCGGAATCCTGGCGGCGCGCGAAATTCTTCGCGCCGAGCGCAGCCGGCGCGCAAAAACTCGCCGCACAGAATCGGGGCGTGCAATGATTGTGCGCCTCATCTGCTCAATTCCGTGAAACCCGGTGATTCTACATGTGCAAAACAATTTTTCGCACGGATCCTCCTTTATTTCGCGGACCACATCCCGGGCCTCCGGATCGGGCCTCTGATTCCGAATATGACTTCACTTCGTCATTTCGAAACTTCCTCTGAGAGTTACGAACTTTATTTTTTAGCGACAACAAATTCCCCCCCTTCGAATGGGATTGACGAGAGGTCGCAACGATCAGATTCCAAGGGAAACGTTGAAACACCGAAATGCTAAGTCCCCTGGTCAAGTTGCGTGGAAAATTCTGATGGGGCGCACAAATCCTACAGACGCGCGTGGAATCCTCTTTCCGCGTGGCGCAGAACCCTGGCCTCACCTATAAAAAGGGGCGTTGGGACCCAAATCTGTAATTTCTCTTTTTCCGAGCGATAAGCTTATCGCTCTCGTGCGCGAAATCGCTTCCTCGGCTGCGCGTAAAAACGCTCTAGCAGTGCGGAATTTCACCTGAAACTCGGCCGTGATTTCGCGCCTGTTCGGGCTTTTCTGCGTTTCGCGTGCCGATTGCGCGCTCATCTCCAGGGTTTTGCACAACTCATTCAGATTTCGCACAGAACTATCCGATTCCGCGCACTGTATCCTGATTTCGCCCAGCTCCTGAAAGATTCGAGATGGCTGCAAACCGAGTTGATGAGGGGGAAGCCGCTGCCCGTAGGACAGAAATGGCGGCGAACGAGGAGGTTTATGGAGCCAAGGTGATTGTCTCCAACAATATGACCTTGTTCAACCTATTGACTCCGGCCTAGAAGACATATCCCTTGTCGGACAACCTCTCTCTCTGGAATTTAGGCATCCTGGAGGAGGTTCCACGGCCGGGTTTTGAGGTGGACACGCCGCGGTCTTGGGTGACTCGGGAGGACGCACTTCCTCGCTACAACACCACCAACAACGACCATCCTACCAGAGAAACTATACATATAAACGTATATGTCCTGAACCCGAGGACTAGGACCATTACCAGGGACGAACCTGTGGCAGAGGATTCTATGGACCTCTATGCAAGCACGTTCCGTCAGAGCATCACGGATGGCACGAAGGGATGGCTGAAGGATTGGGACCTGCGGTCTGGGGGAAACTTCACCAGCGAATGGGCCTGGGCGTTCTGGGTCCGCCATACCTGTGACCGGTTCGGTGACGAACTGTGGTATATCAGCCTGTTCGAGGCGGTATGGACATCACAGTTCCACTTCCACCGCCAGCCTGAACTCGGACCGGAGCTATTCACCCGGTGGTCTCCTGACACCAACACATTCCACCTTCATCATGGGGAAGTCTGCATTAGTCTCTGGACATTCACTGCATCAGAGGTATCCCACTGGAGGGTTACCAATACGACGAGTTCGTTCCTCCAAAGAGCACCTAGGGAGACAGGTCGCAGACGCCTATGCTGACGTGGCACCTGTTGAAGCTGGCCAAAGAGAGGCTGGGGGTCAAGGACCCCTTGAAGGATGTTGCCTTCAAGGGATGGTTCAGCCTGTTCCTCGAGAAGGATGCGGCAGTCAAGATGCCGGGACGGGGAAAATGGTGCCCAACCACGACTCAGAGGAGCAGGGATGGGTCATACTGGAGGACCCAAGAGGCAGGGAAATACCAATCATGGGGCTACCGCGTCATTGAGGCCCATGACCCGAATTTACAGTATACCGGGTTCCTTGCCACCTTCTTGAGCGGGTGGCTCCTGCCGGTTCGGGACACGAGGATGGGCGTCTGTCCAGCAACATTGGTGACGATGGGCTCCATGGCCGCCAACAAACGGTTCAACTTGGGCGTCCCCGTACAGGCCAAGCTGTATGCCATCCTGGGGCGCATCTCATGAGGGGGGTCGCCTCGGAGAGTATGTGGTCCCTTCCAGATCTTCCATGGCTGGGTGGCGGCTCATCTCGCCGGGTATACTTTCCCAAATGTCGTCCGTCCTCTGGGCAACGGTCTGCAAACATCCTTGCTAAACATCACAGGGGTGGCGCCGATGACGCTCAATGAGGAGGGCGTGAGGATCCACATCGGCAACCATGCCAACTTTAACTTCAGCCCGTTCCCCACCCCAGTCGGCCAGCTGGTGGAAAACGGTCGATGCTCTCTAGAACAACAAGAATACTTCCAGAGCATTCGGGGCGGGGTGCACGTGGCTTGGATCAATGGGAAGGTGATCTGCGAGCCTTACGTACCATCCCGATTCGCCAGGCAGTTTGGGTGCCTCCAACGAATGCCGAAGAAGTTATTCATGGCTGTCTGGCAGGAGAAGACTCTGTGCGTCCTGCTCCAGATGTGGTTGATGTTTACCACCTTTAGTTCTGGCGATGTCATCACTCTTCCCCCTTCCGGGGTCAATGCCGACCTAGAAACCGAATACACTGAACACTGGACCATTGCGTACCCTGAGGGGCTATTACGCAAGTGCATCTGGAAACTCGAGGTTACTCGCACGGAAACCGGGCGACGATAAAGAAGGCATGGCGCCATCAGAAGGGGAGGACCAAGGGCGTGTCAGGCAGTGAGGCTTGCACAAGCCGGGACTTCGGCAGCGGGAACATCACATGGTGATGCCACATTCTCGTTACCCGCAGGGGGGTCACATGAGGCGGCCAGGGAACTGCTTGGGAAGCAGATAAGATATCTGCTCGAACCTTCCCAAGAGGCAATTCTCCCGGCACTGTGGTCGGCCTGGATGACCCTGCAGCAATCGCTGAGCGTCGAAGCCATCTGGCAGAAGATAATGCAAAATGGGATCCAACTGCCAGAGGTCGGGCTCGTTCGAATTACCAACCGAGTAAACTTCCATCAGAGTCATGCTTATCTAATAGCCATGGATGCATACACACGCCAAAGGGGGAGGCGTGTGGAGCCACCTTTCCTAGTGAAAGTGATGCTCGGCCAGAAGCATGATCCGGAAGCGATGCTGCCTGGAGAAGGCGATAGTGACGAGGAGCTGGAGGGGGAGGAGGAAACTGGAGAGGACGAAGGCAAGGGAGAAGATGAAGAAGAAGAGCTCGAAGCTGAGGGGTCACAAGGGGCGACCTACCACGGGAGTCTCTGAGAGAGCGGCGAGATTGTCAACTCTGATCTCGACATAACCGAGATTCTCGAGGTTTGTCTCTGTCTTCATTCATTTCCCTTATTCATCCATTATCCTTTCCAACTTCTAAGTCACATCCCCATATTACTCATGAGCAGTTGAGCGTTGGACGGGCGTCCCCACCAGAGGAGGG
The DNA here is from genome assembly GCA_963277665.1 of Viscum album. Classification (NCBI taxonomy): domain Eukaryota; kingdom Viridiplantae; phylum Streptophyta; class Magnoliopsida; order Santalales; family Viscaceae; genus Viscum; species Viscum album. The sequence goes on along the minus strand of OY728126.1, from coordinate 290,609,253 downwards.
AGGAGAGGAACCAGTGGGACATGATGGGGATCCGACACCCATCATTGAACTAACAAGTGCAGTGGGGTCTCCCCTTACGGCAACTCCTACAGCGGCCGAAACACTGGGGACTGACGCTCTGGATTCCTGTAAGTATCACGCTTAACTACTGGTGGTTGGTGTCAAAAGATCCCATCTGACCAGCATATGCCTTGCGCAGTGATATCAACACTGGAGGCATGTCAGACTGCGGAGCCCAGGGCGTCCGCGAGTGGACCAGCGGCGAACATACCACCTCGTTCAGAACATGCTCCCTGCACTGAGTCGGCCCCGACAATTGATGAACAGGGGGCGGCGGATATCAGTGACGCTGTTACCGAGATGAGGTCGGAAGCTGGTGGAGGCATCATTGCTGCTAGGGCGAGAGAATAAGGTCGCCGAGACGTCGAGGATTCTATTCCTCACGAAGGCGTCCCTGTGGAGGATCCTGCTGCCGATCTGCTGGCTGCCTTCCCCATATACCGACCCAATGACCCCGAAGAGATAGATGACTCAGACTCAGAGGCAGCCAAGGAGAGCCGGATGACATGGAGCAAGGGGTGGAAGTGTATCCAGTGCTTCCTCAGATAGAACTAGTCGTATTGGATGAGGCAGATGGGATCACTTCAGACCTGGCTGCGCTTCCTGTGCGCCGGAGGGGCTGACGCTCAACGTCTTCATCTAACGGTCCATGATTGCATGGCCGGGAAGATACACGAGAGCAGCCGGCGCACCGACATTGCCCAGTGCCAGGGAGGATCGGCGAGCGCTCAAGCGCTGCTGAGGTCGGAGTAGGAAGTCTGGCACCTCGAAGGGCAGGCGGCAGATAAGGAGGCCTTCATCGCAACATGCTCTGAGCTCGTGGAGCAACTGACGACCCAACTGGCTGATGCGCAGGAACAACTGGTGGAGGCGAGTCACCAGATGACCGTACTTCGAATCGAGCGGGCGCAAGCACAAGCTAGGGCTGGCGAGCTGCGCTCTATGGTGGCCGACGAGGAGAGAGTCTTCAAAGAGCGAGAAGCGGTCCTAGAGGCTACCAGCCAAAGGGTAGTAGCACTGGAAAGATCGCTTCAGCACGCTGATCCCTAAGGGATTTGTTTTTTCCATCTCATGAACTTTCTGCTTGTACTGCTCATCGTCTCAATCCAATATATGGCAATATCCATTCATTTGTACCCTTGGTTTAATGCGCTCAACCATAGTTTCGAAACGAATAACAACTCATCCCTAGGCTCCTATGGGTTGTGCCCAACTCAAGAAGTAGAAGATGCTCGTACTATCATTTCATTCAACTGTGGGGCATTGACAAAGCTTCAGGCGTCCAAAATTTGGCCTGGACTTCTGAGGAGACCCCGGGCCGATTGATGTGTCGACTCCTCAATGTGCTCTGACACACGAGCGGGGTGATGCCGGGGGCATCAAAATCCCTCCGAACATAGGGGGATGGAGATGAAGGGTGAATCACGCTGCCCAAATTCAAAACCCAATGGGGCGCAACCATGGAGGAAAACTGTCAACCGTGGCAGAAACACAACATCCATATCATGTTGGCCTAGAATGGGGGATAATAAATGAGGGTTGACCGCTGACCATGTTCACAACATGGGGCCTAACTCAAATATGGTCAGTCAGTTTTCCGGAACGTTGGCCCAGGACAATAGGCGGACCATAGGTCTGTCATCCATACTGTTAGGGGGTCCCGTCAAACATGACCAGTCCTCCGGAATGTTGGCCCAGGATAGTAGGTGGACCATAGGTCGAGCATCCATAATATTAGGGGGTCCCGTCAAACATGAAAGTAAATGAGGATCCGAATAAGGGGGGACGCAAAGCGTGGAAGGTGGAGTGGTGGTTTGTTCGAACAGAGTACAACACTCTTGAAATTGCGCCACCATGGCGAAGGCGCATTAGGCGGACATACTGACCTGATCACGGGTCGTCCCAATTTCCAGGCAGGACCTCTTTGGCGAGAGAACTGCCGCTTCCCATTATTATCATGGGGCATCTGAACCTGATCAGGGTAGATGTCCTGATTACACCACTTCCCATGAAGTCGGGCCGAGGGGCTGACAATAAGGAAGGACGAGGTTCAGTAATCCCTGGGGCTGGACCCAAGACGAAATGTCCGGGCGGTCCTACATATCTCATTTGGATGAGAATCAAGCCACACATAGTTCTTGAAACACATTTTAATGTCATGTTGGACGAAATACAGTTTAATATCATGCGGGACGGAATAAAGTTTAACGTCATGCAGGAAGGAATACAATTTAAGGTCATGCGGGAAGAAATACAGTTTAACATAATGCGAGATGGGGAACATGTCTCATCTGTGGATAAGCACGACACGGCGAGTAACCCGACGTAAATGAGGCATAATCCCGCACCACATCGCGCAATCTCATAAAAGAGAGCGAGTCGTAAAGAGTCAATGAAATGATCGTAGTTTTAGGTCTTAGAACTCGGACCAAAGGTCAAACGGAAACATAAGAGGCACACGGTGGAGTAACTCAAACACCTGGCGTGAATGGGAATAGGGTGTGTGTACGGTGCGGTGAACAAACCCACGTGAATGAGGACATAATCCCGGACCACATCGCACAACCCCCTTAGGAGAGGTTTTAGGTCAAGGGACCGAAAACGAAAGTAGGCTGGGCCCGCGGGGAAGTGCCCCAGGCGCTCCTACGTATCTCATAAGGATGAGAATCAATCCATATGTAGTTCTTGAAAGCGTCTTAGTTTAGGGTATTAGAACTTGGACCGTGAATGGGAAAGGGGAGAAACAGACACATTGCAAGGCGGTTACAAAACTCGACTTGAATGAGGACCTAATCCCTACTTACCATGTGCTCTCCGGGGAAATGCTCGAGTCGAGGGAACGAACATGAAGGTAGGATGGGCACGCGGGGAAGTGCCCCAGGTGCTCCTACGTATCTTATATGTATGATAATCAAGCCATATGTAGTTCTAAAAGGTGAAATGGTAAGATACCAGTGCCAGGGGAAAAGGGGAGCGCGGGCGTGGCCCTTTCACTAAAAGAAGCGGAATTTGATAAATCTTGTTTGTCCTTTAAGGTGAGTGGTTTTTTTTTGTGAAGCGACAGGCCTAGAGTAGTAGGTCGTGGTGTCTCCCCAAGAACCAAGCCATGATAGGCGTTGACAAATGGCATGGCACGTGAACAATACCCAACGTGATGTCCTCTACAACGAGGTCATCACAATGCAGTGACGTTTTTAGTCATGCGGCCAGGATGATAATGTCACAGTTTAGGGTCGTGTGATAGGACCAGAAACACAATTTAATGTCGTATGGTTTGGACCGACAACACAGTTTAAGGTCGTATGGTTCGGACCAACAACACAGTTTAAGGTCATTTGATTTAGACCGGCACACAGTTTATGGTCGTATGGTTTAGACCAACAACAGTTTAAGGTCGTAAGGTTTGGACCAACAACAGTTTAAGGTCGTATGGTTCGGACCAACAACATAGTTTAAGGTCGTATAGTTTGGACCAACAACAGTTTAAGGTCGTATGGTTTGGACCAAAAACACAGTTTAAGGTCGTAAGGTTTGGACCAACAACAGTTTAAGGTCCTATGGTTTGGACCAACAACACAGTTTGAGGTCGTAAGGTTTGGACCAACAACAGTTTAAGGTCGTATGGTTTGGACCAACAACACAGTTTAAGGTCGTATGGTTTGGACCAACAACAGTTTAAGGTCCTATGGTTTGGACCAACAACACAGTTTAAGGTCATAAGGTTTGGACCAACAACATAGTTTAAGGTCGTATGGTTTGGACCAACAACAGTTTAAGGTCATATGGTTTGGACCAACAACACAGTTTAAGGTCATATGGTTTGGACTGACAACATAGTTTAAGGTCGTAAGGTTTGGACCAGCACACAGTTTAAGGTCGTATGGTTTGGACCAGCACACAGTTTAAGGTCGTATGGTTTGGACCGACAACACAGTTTAAGGTCTTATGGTTTGTACCTACAACACAGTTTAAGGTCGCAAGGTTTGGACCAACAACATAGTTTAAGGTCGTATGGTTTGGACTGAGAATACAGTTTAAGGTCGTATGGTTTGGACTAACAACATAGTTTAAGGTCGTATGGTTTGGAACAACAACAGTTTAAGGTCATATGGTTTGGACCAACAACACAGTTTAAGGTCGTATGGTTTGGACCGACATGCAGTTTAAGGTCGTATGGTTTGGACCGTTTGAGAGAGGAGACTCGGGCTAAAGGAGCCTACGAGGGTTCAACAATCAGAGGGGCAGGAGATGCCAGCTCCCAGGTATGCTGGGCCCAGAACGCAATGTCTGGGTGAATCCTCGTTCCCCATGGGGATGAGGGTCAAGTTGCACGCAACCTGTAAAGAAGAGACCCAAGAACATACTCTAGGGCTCAGATCGCGGGATCCCCGAGAGACACTGTTACACAGCTCGGTCTGCCTGATGTGTGGGGGTGTACTGAGGGTTGGTACAAGGAGTGTCGATATTCCACCTTGACACAGCGGGGATGAACATGACATGAACCATGACACCGACATTCATGGCCTGGGGAAACTAGCGTGACGACTGAGGATTACTGCTGACCATGTTCACAACACAACATCCAGTCGTCTCAACCATGGGGACCAACAAATGAGCATCAACCGCTGACCATGTTTGCAATGCGGTATTTTTATCAATTTGTTGTATGAAACCCTCAGGGCATTGGCCCATGATGGTAGGAGATCCCTTGGGCGTTGTATCCAGGCCGTTCTTGGGGATCCCTCTGGGTGTAAAGGATGACGAGGGCCCGAATGAAGGGGAACACAAAGATTGGAAAGTGGATGGAACTTGCCTAAGTCGAATCTGGAACTCCAAGTCCTAGAACAGAGTGCCTTGAGCACATCAGCAGACCACTGGAAAGGGTCAGAGGGCTCAATCCGAGAGCGGCGAAAAGATGGCGGATCCCCGGGCAAAAGAGGGGGCGTAACGCCAAACACCTTGGGAACCGGGAGATTGTGGGATATCCTAAGAGATGGGGCTGGACCTGAAATCTAGGTGTTCAGGCAGTCCTACGTATCCCATAAGGATGGGAATCAAGACATACGTAGTTCTTGAAAGCGTCTTTTAATGCCATTGGTCATAGGATGGCTAAATCCTGAGGACAGGGTGCGCGTGGTGCAGCTATTGCAAACCCAAGGTGAATGGGGACATAATCTCACACCACGCCACGCGATCCTTTGGTCAAGGTCCCAAAGGTGAAATAGACACGACAGCGGACCCCATGCTGGACCCAAAGACGAAAGGTCTGGGTGTTCCTACGTATCCCAATAGGATGGGAATCAAGATAGATGTAGTTCTGGCAATATAGTTTAACGTCATGTTGGATGAAATATGGATCCTAGTTTTATGTCTTAGAGCTTGGACCAAGAGGACCTTAGTTTTAGGTATTAGAACTCGGACCAAAGTGCAGTCTGGGTCGTGCGGGACCATACAGTTTAAGGTCATGCAGAACCATACAGTTTAAGGTCATGCAGGACCATACAATTTAAGGTCATGCAGGACCATACAGTTTAAGGTAATACAGGACCATATATTTTAAGGTCATGCAGGACCATACTGGTTAGGAAAAGTACTTCTTGAGGAACCTGGAATTGGTGGGAGGAGTGATACGCTCACCATGCATAGTCACCAGGGAATACGTGCCATCGGGATAGACCTTGTGGACAATAAAAGGCCCCTCCTACTTGGGCTCCAACTTGGGTGGTTTCCTACCGGGAATCATTCGCGCTCAAAGAGCCAGCACCAAGTCACCTTGTAGGAAGGATCAGAGGCGAACCTTCTTATCGAAAGCTCAAGCCATCCTACTCTGATGACTTTCCATGTTATGTAAAGCGCAAAGCCTACTTCCGTCGAGTGCTTTCAATTCGGCTAGACGGATCTCAGCAACTCTATCCGATGCTTGCTGGTCATAGACCGCCGTGCGCAATGAGGGCAGCTGGTACTCGATGGGAAGGAAGACCTTAGCTCCGTATACCAGGGAATATGGAGTCACCTGTGTGGAATTGCGAGTCATATTCCTATAAGCCCAGAGGGTGTTGGGGAGCCTGTCTAGCCAACTTTTCTTGTTCTGACCAAACATTTTTTGCAGAATGTTAGAGAGGGTATTGTTAAACCCCTCAATCTATCCATTCGCTTGCACATGATAGCGGGAGGTGTGGTTAGAGCGAATATTGTACTTGGCGTACAATCTCTTCAGCTCGGCCGCTTGGATGTTGGTTCCGTTATCCGTGAGGATAGTGTGAGGTATTCCAAACCGGTGGATGATATTGGAGCTCACGAAGTTGGCGATAGAACCAGCCTTGACTTCCCTGAGCAGGGCTACCTCTGCCCACTTTGAGAAGAAATCCGTGGCGGTTAAGATGAACCAGCACTGGCGGGCCATTGCCGGCAGGTAAGGCCCTACGACATCCAACCCCCAGACCGCAAAGGGCCAAGAATACTTAGTAGTATGGAGAGGCTCTGGTGGCCGATGCACAAAGTTAGCATGAACATGGCACGCATGACACCTCTTGGCGTACTCGATGCAGTCGTGGATCATGGAGGGCCAAAAGTATCCCAGCCTCCGAATCTGGTGGGACAACTTCGACCCGGCCTGGTGTGTGCCACAGGAACCAACGTGCACTTCCTGCATGACCTGTGGGATCTCAACTCCTTGAAGACAACGAAGGAGAACACCGTCAAACCCGCGCCTGTAAAGGAGCTGCTCACGGCTGGGACCACTTTGAAGGGTGAACTGCAGCGCGTAGCGCTGGATTCGTTCCCACTCTGCTCGGTCCATCGGAAGATTTTCGTGCCGAAGATATTCAACCAAGGGTGTCCTCCAGTCAGGAACTGTCTCGATCACCACGTTTGAAGCCCCAGGGGGTCCTAACGTAGGGGCACCAGCGGTGAGATGGTTCACTCACGGGCCACAATCGCCTTCTGGGATAACAGGAGCAATGACTCTCTGGTGCCCCACGTGGATGATTAGGTCATCCTATTCGGGCTCCGCGAGTGATGTGGCCAGGCTGGCCAAAGCATCTGCTCCACTGTTCTGTGACCGGGGAACGTGAATGACATCTAGTCGGGTGGGGAACTTAGCCATTAGATGGAGGGTGCACTCCAGCAACAGCATGAGTTCTGGCTTCCTGACAACATAGTCACCATTAACTTGCTTGATGACTAGCTCAGAGTCCCCTTTTACATACAGGTGGGGTACGTTAACCTCCAAATCCAACTCAAGGCCAGTGATGAGGGCATGATATTTTGCCTTATTGTTGGTGCAGCCTTCTGACAACAAGAAAGAATATAGCAGAACGACTTGCTCCGGGGTGATGAAGAAGATACCTAGGCCCACTCTGTTAAGACTAGGATCGTTGAGCCTTCTACCGATAGGGGTTCAGGAGGCACCGTCAAAGTGCATCTGCCTGCATGGGGTGGCATGATCGACATAGAGGATTTCCTCATTAGGAAAGCCCAAATCTAGTGGCTGGTCCGTAGAGGAGGGTGGGCAGCTAAGAAGTCTGCCAATTCCTGTCCTTTGACGAGCTTCTAAGGTACAAACATAATGTCGAACTGCTGGAGGATCACTGCCCAGCGTGCCAATCTGCCAGTCAACATAGGCCAGCTCAGGATGTAATTCAACGGGTCTACCCGAGATACCAGTTGTACCTCGTGGTGCTACAAGTAGTGCCACAATTTCTGTACGGCGAATACGAGCGCCATGAAGCTCTTCTAGAAGGGAGAATATCTAATTTCCGCGTCGAGGAGCATGCGACTGAGGTAGTAGAGGCTATTCTCTGTCCCCTCGTTGTTCTTCTGGGCGAGAAGGACGCCGAGGGATCACTCTAAGGTGGTCATGTAAAGGACCAGCAGCTTTCCGGGAAAGGGTGTCATCAGGACCGGAGGTTGAAGTAGATACTACTTCATTTCCTCAAAAGCGGTCTGACACTCTTCGTCCCACCCATAGGCAGCGCCTTTCTTCATGAGTCGAGAGAAGGGCTTACACTTGCCGGCCAGATCCGCAATGAATCGGAGAATATAGGCTAAGTGGACTTGGAGGCCTCAAAGCTCCCGAATATTATTCGGGGGAGGCATCTGACTGATGGCCTTGATCTTCTCGGGGTCAATCTCGATACCTCGATACCTAACAATGAAGCCAAGAAACTTTCCGGAGGTGACCCCGAAGGCACACTTCAACAGGTTTATCTTCAAGTGGAGAGAACGGAGGAGACCGAACACTTTCTCAAGGTCTTTGAGATGGTCCCGGCGCTGACAAGATTTAACCACCAGGTCATCCACGTAGCATTCCACCAGTGTCCCGAGGATCGGCTTGAATATGCAGTGCAAATCCCGTTGATAGGTGGCACCCGCATTCTTCAAGCCGAAGGGCACAAACCGGTAGCAGAAAGTACCCCTGGGGGGCCCTGAAGGCAGTGAACTATTCATCTTCGGGGGGCCATTAGGATCTGGTTGTACCCGGAGTACCCATCCATGAAAGAGAGGGGCTTGGAACCCAGTCGTTGCATCGATCAACAACTCTGTCATGGGAAGGGGAAATTCATCCTATGGACAGTGGCGATTAAGATCGCGGAAGTCGATGCAGACCCCTGATCTTCCCATTCTTCTACCTGACGGGAACAATGTTGGCTAGCCACCTGGGGTACTATACTTCCTTGATGAAGTTGGCCATAATGGCTTATCAAATTCAGCCTCAACCATGCCACCATGAAAGGGGCGCATTTTCCTGGGAGGCTTCTTGAACCCGCGATGGTTTGCTAGGAGGCCAAGGTGGTGGATGGATACCTGGGGATCTAGTCCTGGAATCTCGTCATAACTCCAAGAAAAAACATCACGGTGCTGTCTGAGGAAGTCTATGTACTGTTGTCTTTCATCGGGAGGCATAGCGGTGCTGACCAATGTGGGTCGCGGGTCCGCCTCACTACCGAGGTTCACCTGTACTAGCTCATTGACCGTGGTAGAGAATCCCTCCTCAAAGGTAGGAGGAGCATCTTCCATGTCTTATTCTCCACTTGTGGAAGGATCGTCGATGGGGGGAGCCATTTCGGGGCTGCTTGACCCTGATGGGAGCTGGCACCAGCTTGGGTGGCAGAGGTCATCACGAAAGGAGACTCATGCACCGCGGAGACCATGGCGACGAAGGCGGTTGATCCAATCCCATCCAGCCTTCGGCCCAAGGGGCCACGCTTTACGACATCAAAGCAGTGGTGACGCGTTGGCTTGAGCCGGTCGATTCCGGCTTGGCGAAACAGACACATATGACGTACTGCCGTTTCTATGAGCCCAACGTCCCGATATCGTACAGGGGTAGGAGGCTCAGGGATCACCTGAGCCTGGTTGGTGTAAGAGTACGAGGTGATTTCCAACCGTCGCTTAGACCCGGAAATATGCCTTCCTCTGGTACCCCGAGACAACAAAGCACCCTCCCATATCGGGATTCGTGGCCTCCAACTGATGGATTGGGAAGACATATGCGTCATCCCAACTGCCCAGGGATCACTCGTGACAGCGGCAGGCTCAACCTCACCTGCCAGGATTTTCTTGTCCTTTTTCTTGTAATAGTCAGCGTCTAGGTAACGAGCTTCACAAGAGGCAAACGGAGACGCATCTCCTTGGAGCACACCCACTCGACCATTAAGGGAGTATTTTAGGCACTGATGGTATGATGAGGGAACCGCTGCGTGAAGGTGGAGCCACGACCTGCCCATCAACGCTTTGTAGGCGGTGTCCTGAGAGACAACCATGAATTCAGTATTGGTAATTAAGCCGCCGAACTGGGTCTTCAGACGAATCTTGCTGAGTGGAGTTTTTCTCAGTCCTGTCATACCCCTGTATTCTGAGGTCGGAGGGAGTTAAATCAACCTTAGACAACCCCGGTTTTCGCAGTGTCAGAGTTGGGATCAAGTTAATCCCAGAACCCGTGTCGACAAGACAGCAACGGCCTTCCACGCCATTGAACTGGCCGGTGATGTACAATGGGAGGATGTGCCCCTGTATGGGAAGGTCTTCATCTTCACCAGAAAATGAGATAACCGCCTGACATTCGGTGTCCTCAATCACCCCGGTGTGGAAGGCTTCTGTGGCCGCTACCCTCCATTTCAAACTGAAGGGGGCTCCTTAGAGCCTCAGCGAGCGCCTCAAGCATTTCAAACGACATGAGAAGGGCCTCAAGGATGGAAAGCCTTGCCGAAATGCCGGCCAGATGCTTCAGGACATCATACTGTTGCGCCAAACGTGAGCTTCTGCTTACAGGAGGTCGCTCCACGATTGGGGGCATGACGGGCCCTGCTGGCGGGACCAGTGACTGACTGGTACTAGGCACGTCCCGCTTTTCACTAGCTGATGCCCGGGAGGTGGCCGTCGTGCTAGGACCGGAAGGCCATAGTCGGCCAGTGGCAGGGCTGGGCTGGTTGCGACGTGGGCAAGGCAGTTCCACCCGATCCAGCAACACAAATGGTGGTGGAAGCGAACCTGTTGTCACCGGGTGAGGGAGCCGCAAGTGCTTCTCTCTGTACCGGGCTTACTGCCTGGTCTCGGTAGAGTGCACGGACTGACTGGAGGTGATGACTGCCATGCCCCAGCGATTCACGTAGCCACGGCTCCGTCGACGTTGGCGACGGCTGGGGACATTGGGGAGGTCCACCTGGCGCTCCTCATCGTCGGGAGCCAAAAAGGGATTTACCTACTCTACGGTGTTAACCGAAGCGTACCCCAGACTTCACTCGAGGAGTCATCCACTACCGGATGGGGTCTCATAGGGATCCCCATTTTCGGGGGCATGAAATCACCAAGCGTGCGAGAAGATGACGGCAATGGTAGGGCACGTTCTTTCTTCTTGCGCCACCGCCTGCTCCTCTAGGAAGAAGGAGGCTGTGACGACGAAGCCAAAGCGGTGCTCGTAGACTCCGAGGGCTCTGGCTGACTCAGTCGGGCACAGATGATGCCATGGGCATGGACGACCATCCTGCAGGCCATCCAGTCATTATACTTCTGGGACCCATGGTCGGAAACCTGTTCCCACCCATCCACGTTGTCTCTACTGCCATCTGATCCCATGAAGACACCTGCGACCTGTGCCGGGGCTGGGCCCAACCTGACTATGTTATTGTCAATCTGGTCTTGGAGCCAGTCCTTGAACACATAGCATTGCTGGATGGTGTGTCCCAGGATCCGGTGATAAGGGTAGTAGTTATGGTGATCAGTGAGAAACGCCTCTTCTGGCTTCCGGCACTCAGGCAGTCACATGATCCTCTGATCCAAGCCACTACAGAAATAACCGGGGATCTGGGCCTCTCCAAACGAGTAATCCAGATTCCTTCTGTCTGGAAAGGTGACTCTTGGTGGATTACCATGACTAGGGGATGGAGGAGCAGGCTGAGGAGGCGGAGCCGGATTACCTCGCCCAGGTGGTGGCGGTACGTTACAAGGAGGCGCCTGCCGATTTTAAGGCGGTCACTGCTGGGCCGGAGGCTGTGCCCATGGGGGTGGAATCCTATGAGCCTTCTGAGCTGGCCTCACTAGCATAAACTCTATCTATCTGGGGGCCTCTATCTGGGGCACAGCAGCGGGCTCGACCCTGGCGGCTCTCCTTGCAGAGATTACAGGAGGCAGCGGGCTTGCCTGACCGGCCTGTTGTGGGGCTTCTTCAAGGCGCTGATCCTTGTCCGAGAAGTCCTGGAACCCTCCAGGGTAATTATGAGTGATCAGAGAAGGCACCAACCCCGCCTTGACGTTCCCTACACACATCGTCAGTAATTTCTCCTGAGTCAGCGGCATGTCAAGGGAGTACGTGAGCCCCTTCCACCGGGTGACGAAGTCCGCGACTCGCTCGTCGGGCCTTTGCTTGCACCTGAAGAGGTCTGAAATGTTCGTCTTCCGGGTTTTGGAACTAAACTGGTAGAGGAATTTCTGGCGAAGGTCCTCCTAGCTAGTCATAGATCCGACAGGGAGCTGGCTGTACCAGACGAATGCTGGTCCTTCCAGTGTCTGAATGAAGCACCAGAGCTTGGCAGCCTCCTGCTGCGCCGGAGTCCCTAACATAGGCCCACACCTCGAGTTGAAGTGGGCCAAGTGTTGTGGAGGGTCTCCGGTCCCATTAAAGGGGGAAAAAGTGGGGTTCCCAAATCTTGGCAGAGCCGGAATGTCATCCACCCATGCTGGGTACGGCTTTCCATCCGGTGGGATTGCCACATGCCGAGTTTCCAGGGCCTCCAAGAGGGCGATGATTACTTCCATCAGATCATCCGGATGCGGATTCCTATCCTGACGGGGATCTCTAACCACAAGCGCATGGCCATGCTCTTCGATATGGTAGTCGCACTCAGCGGCTCACGGTGCAGCTGGCGGAGCGACTCTTGGGGCGGCGGGAGGAAACCGAGCAGGGTCCCCCAGGTGGTCTCGCCGCTCGGGAGGGTTCGGCGAAACATATTGCGCCCTCTTGCCATGGATTCTAGTGTCTCCCCTTTTAGCGAACACGACATGGTCACGGTTGCCTGGGGGGATCTCAGCAAGGGGTAGATGCTCCCGCCCCTGCTGTCCTGGTCTTGGGTCACCGTAGTCAGACCGCCACTCTGCAATGCTTTCGGCCAGGAGCTCATCAACCAGACTCTTTTTCTCAGCTAGCTATTGGTGCACCGTGGCCTTATCGGGATCTTCCTATACCTTCTGCACCGAGGCATATGGTTCAACGAGTTTGACAGACCCGATGGGCTCTTTACCCTTGCCGATGTTTCGGCCCAGTGTCAGTGCCTCTGTGGGTACAGAAAGATCTAGGATTCTCCTATGTTGGCGAGTAATCCTCCCAGATGGGTCCAGTAGCGGCCTGTCCTCGGGGGGGGGGGGGGGGGGGTGAGTCCCCGTCGAGGGGCTCTACAATGTTTCTCTCATCTGAAAGGTCAGCCATGTTGACTGCCACTGCCCTTGGTGATGTTCCCTCAAGGCCGCCCAATGGATCGGGCTGTCGACAGATCACACAGAAGAGGAGAGCAGCGTACTACCCTCATCCGCGGATGCGCGCGTGGGGGGCGGCTTCCTCAATAACTCTGCGGAGTACTTGAAAACTCTGGACGCATTGTTGCTGGAGGTCCTCGTGGTTGTCCAGTGACTCGGGGTGCCGGACCGCGGGGAGTGGTGCTAGGTCAACCCGATGACACTGCTCACCGATCTCCTCGAGATGCGCTTGGCTCCCGAGATAAGGCGCTAGTTGATGGCAGAGGCGGGAGTGAGTCACCCAAAGAATCTGGCGGAAGCATTCAAACTCTCCTGGGGTGAGTGACTCTGGCACATTAAAATACAATTCAACGACTGGCCAAAACTTCTCAGAGAAGTGGCCCGCTGCAAGAACGGTCCAGAAGCTCCACGGCTCCGGTTCGGGGTTCGGACCTTGCCGCCCCTGCTCGTCCACCGAAGAAAGTCGGGGAATTGGCAATGGCGTCGAGGTAGGCCGTCGGGGCGGTGGGCTGGCCGGCGGGGAATACGGCGAACATGCTGATTGGCCACCAATCCCTGGGTCATCCTCCAGGGGTTGCAGTGCCCTGGCTACCACGTCGCGATAGGATGGGCCAGTGAATGGGCCTCCTGTCACAGCGTCGGTGCTCTCTGAGGGTGTGCCGCCTCGCGACTCTTCTGTCAGTCCCCAAAAAAGTTCCCCACCCTCCCTAACAGGGGCGGGAAGTGCTCCCGAGGAGGCCAGTGGCAACTGCGGGCTTGATCCCTGGCGGTACGCCAAGTCCTCGTCCTCCTGGATATACCTTCAAAGGGAGGTGGTAATCATACAGATCTCCCATTCGGGGAGTACGAGACTGTCGCGTCGCGTCCCCATCCCTGCCCTCAACTCGAAGGGTTGGGGGGGAGGTTCCATCGTCGAGTCGTACTCTGCCTCAGAATCTGAGAAACGGACTGGTCTAATTTCCGTCCGAACTCCCCTGACATTCCTCCTATGGCGACGACGCCCAGCCTTCCTTCCCCTGGGCAGCTCCTCAGGGTAAGGACGATTTCTGTCATGGGGTCCCCCGGCCACAATAGAGCTGGGGCAGAGGGGACTGAAGGCCGGGGTGCGAGAAGCACCGGGACAGATTTCGAAAGGGACATGGGGAGGACCTCCATGTGAGTGAGCGACTGGATACACAACGGCTCCATACTCGCGGACGGTAGTAGGGGGAGTGACCTCATACCCCATGTAGTGGGCACTGGAAGGAGTCATACCCGGAGCATAGCCGTCGCGAAGAAGATTTCGGCTTTCCAGATTGGTGGCATGGAATGAGCCTTCATGGTGAGCGGCACTACTGCGGATTGGTCCGCAGTGGCCATTGCCAGTGTCCGTGACTGGGAGATTTGACCCAACTTGCCTGTAGGGCGGTCGGTGTTTCGATCCCAGTCGTGCACATGGCTGCCCCTGCTCAACGTGCGCGGGGATCTGCTAACATGAGTTAGTAGTGGCTCGGGCCACAGTGGTTGCTGATGTTGATGCCCCAGGACAGGCATTCCCTCCCACTCGCACCCGACGCTGGCATCAAGTCAGAGGGGCCGGAACCGGCGGTGCAGGCATAAATATTGCATGCTCCTCGGCTCGGGGAGTTGAGCGGCAGCGTCGACGCAGCCTGGAAGGGGTTCTTGCCATTAACCCTAGGGACGGATCACCGATCGAGTGGGCCAAGACATCCCCCACCTCATTGGCATAGGGGAGGGATGTGTCAAGGTGCTCCAGGGATAGGCTCCCGAAGCGGTTGAACGTCGGCGTGGGGTGCAGCAGCTCCATGCGCGACCCTCGAGGGCGACAATGGTGGTGAGCCGCAACCGCTTCTAGATCCAAGCGGGCCATTCCCCTGGCGGGGATGATCCCTTCCTCATCATACCTATGAACCAGGTAATTGATCACCCTACGCTGGATGATTTTTGACGGGGAGAGGAGGCGCGAGCGCCCAGTTTCTACGGCGGTCAAAGTCAGAGAGACCGTGGAATAGGTGGGACAACGCGGGGTAGCTGCGTCGGTACTGCCCCTACCCCTGCGCCGGTGGGCAGGTGGAGATCGAGCTCCGAATGCAGTGATCTGATTCCAGGAAGCAGGGAGATAAAACCATTAGCGTCAACAGGAAAGGATATAAACAACCAAGTCCCAGCATCATTCCGTCTTCCATGGTCGGCGAGAGGGATCCACGCTGATGACGTCGCAGAATGGAGTGGTCAACGTCCTGACGGCCTCGACCCCTGGTGGGTTCACGTCTCGGTGAGGGTTACCCGGACCTGGTGACATGCTATTCTTCTGACGCCCCGACGGCTACCATTCCCCGTATTGAAGAGAAGAGCTTCACGTCGGGTTCACAATTTTTGTTGCTCTGATGCTTTCGCTGGGGCGCGCGCATCCGTCCGTGGGGAGGACGTGCTGCTTGTTACCCCGCATTCCCGCTTTCCAAAGGCGGGCGACATCCGTTCCTTTTTCAGGGACGTCTTCTCCTTGATCAAAACCGGGATTATGGGATGTCATTTATTCCTTCTGTGGATTCCTCCTCGGAACTCATCACCTAGTCCGGGTCTCCCTCATCGATTTAAGATGGGTTTGTGAAGCCCATTCCCGGTGCCATATCCATATGGACACCAGTTAATTACGCTGCTTCTGTCGAGACGCTCTAAGGGGTCTTATCGGGGCAGCAACCTTCGGTGAGGAGAATGGTCACGTTGGGGCATCATTGGCATGTATGTCTTTGGTCCTTCATCACAAGGCTTCTCGAGGTCACGGAAGCCCGAGGCATCCCACATCAAATGCGGGGAATGTGTACCATCTGAGGTTCTCCTCAGCTTCCCATGTTTAACACGAGGTATGTTGTGAGTTTAACATCTTGCGGAGACGGATCGGGTTGAAGGACCCCTAGGGGGGAACACCGATGTTGGGGCCAACACGTGGGTGGGTTCCCGGATGCCATGGAGTGGGATGGGGTGGAATGATTATAGCATCCCATTTTTTTATAACATAAACTTTCATTACATTACACAAAACTGAGGATCTTTAAGGTTTAGTGTCCTGAAAACCAGGAACATAAAACATGAAAACAACATTAAACATTCTTCTTAAACACTTGAAAGGCTTATCCTTAAGTTCATCCTAGGTTCATTACTGCATCTCATAACCTGGGGACATACATCAAAGGAAAGGGTGAGCAGAAGGTCCAGTAAAGGAAACAAGTGAAACATTTTACATATGAACTTGAGTTACATCAATAAAGTCATGAAAAGAACTTTAAGGCATGAGAATGAAATCGTGAGGCATATCATAATAAAAATTACATTTTTTATAACTTGAAGATGTGGCTACAACATTTAATATTGACAATCGTTTCGTTTCACCAAGGTCCATCCCCAAGGTGTCATTAAAAATTACCAAGGTTATTCACCAAGGCGTTGTTAAAAATGGTCATCTCTAGAGATTAAGTCTTTACCCAATGCATTGGAGCGCTATCTGGGCGCACCCTTGACATGTCTTTATTATCATGTGAGCCACATATATCATCATAAATCATTTCATAAACAACCCATATATCATTAAAGAAATGGGTTTAATTTCGTAATCATAACGTTTTAAAAACTACTTTAAAGACATGATCTTTATGTCACTTTAAACCCACGGAAAAGGGAAAGCGGGTTTCATGTATGTAAATCCCAGAATTTAAAATAGGACATTTTGATATACATGTTAATAACCCTGTATAAATAAGGGCTTTGAGTATTCACTTAATAACATAAAATATCTTTAGAAAAAAGAGAGAGACATTTTGAGACGAAAATTCTGCAGCATAACGGCTATATTACAAGGTTTTTAGAAAACATTGAAAGGAGAGGGGACATGGGTCAAACATTCATAAATGACCCATAAAACAGTAGAGGGACAGAATATATGGGATTTAAGAACATGGTAATGAAATTTGAAAATATACCATATGAAATGAAGAAAATGAAAGGAAGACAAAAATAAGATTTCTCTTATGAAAATTCGGCAGCCTAACAACGTTACATAAAATTCAACCAAAAATGAATTGATGAGATCAAATAGGGTCTCTCATCATATGAACATAAAAGATCAGTATGATAGATATAGAGATCATACCCCAAAATAATAAAAAGGAACTTGCAAGACATGACATGGAATTAGAACTTTGAAAAGGGAGAAAGGTGCAGGGACCAGTTAAAAATTCAGCAGCCTAACGACGCCACTAAAACACCAAAATAATGAATTGAAGAGATCAAATGGGGCCTCTTATCATATGGAGATAAAAGATCAGTATGATAGATATAGATCTCATACCCAAACATAACAAAAAAAACTTGAAATAATTGACGTGAAAGTAGAACTTTAAAACGAGAGGTGTGAAGAACCACTTAAAAATTCGGCAGCCTAACAACGCCACTTAAAACATCAAAATACTGAATTGAAGAGATCAAATGGAGTCTCTCATCATATGATCATAAAAGATCCGTATGATAAATTTAGAGATCATACCCCAACATAATAAAAAAGAACTTGAAATACTTTACATGAAAATAGATCTTGAAAAATGAGAAGGGAGAAAGAATCCGTTACAAAAATTTCGGCAGCCTAACGACACCACTTAAAACTTCATAAAACGAAATAACGAGAGTATGAGGGGATCTCTAATTAAGGGAAAATGAAAAGGGTAGTAAGAGGAGTATAAAAGAACACCCTTTAACATAAGAACATAGAGCATAAAAGAAATTACATAAAAGAGATTTCTTGAAAAGAAAGAGAGAGATCAGATCCCTTACCTTAAAACGTAACTCTTAAAACTCAAAGGTTTGGGCCTTGAGGGCTTGGGGGCACCTTGGGAGGACTCCTTTGGAGGTAATGAGACCAGAAATTCGTTGGGGGAGAGTGGGGAGTCGAAATGGATGAGAGGATGGCTTGGTATTTATAGGGAACGTGAGGGGACAAGGCATTAATGGCCAAGGGACACCTCAAAAGTGCTTTTCTCAAAACCATGTGCTCTCCCTTGGAATTGACCATAGAGTTAGGCCACATGGGGCCCCCAAAACAATAATTAATCACCCTTGGCCGGCCAACCCTTAAAATATCTCATGAAATCATCATGACACAGTTATGATGTCATTAAACATACCAAAACCCTAAAACTGTATTTTTACTATTCACTGAAAAAATCAACTTTCTTAGAAAGATCCAAACATTTCACCTTAATCAAATATCAATGCTCTGACTTCAAAAATAAAATCTATTTTATAAAAATAATTTCCTAAATATTTTTAATCTATTTTTTTAAATAATTACACTATTCACCGAAAATTCATTTTTCTCAGAAAAAACCCCAAATTTTACCTTAACATAATATCGATGCTCTGAGTTCAAAAATGAAATCCATTTTATAAAAATAATTTTCGAAATATTTTTAATTTAATTTTTAATTAAAAAACACTATTCACCCGAAAAAACTAATACTTGAATAATAATTTATGAAACCGTTATTTAACCATTTTATTGAATCACACTACTTAATCAAGATGCCTAGATTATATTAATACTTTCTTTAAGTGAGATTACTAATCCATTTGGTCACATTACTAATCCTAAGCATAAAATCACTATTCATAATTTACTATTCATCAAAAAATAATTTGATCTTATTAGACTCTAAATTTCATACTGAACATAATTGTAGAAGACCATTTTTTGAAAATCATTACACATTTTTAATTATTTAAGGTTTACATAAACATTTTTAAAATATCCTTTTTCTAAAATTCATTAAAAATATGCATACTGTATTTATCCGGACATTAGAAAATTCATAAACCTCATCATAAGAAGAAATCCCAATTTTTATTTAAAACAAAGGATTACACAAGGCAGTTACGGTCTCTTTACATAGCCCCTTATCACACCAGCATAGGACCTAAGTGTAAGGTGTGCTAAGGTGAGAGAATCTGAGGGAGGCTCGGCCAACATCGCATGATTAGTAATTTCTATCAGTTTAAACTTCTCGCAAAGGTGATTCCGTTCTAGCTTCACCCGATGAAGTTCAGCTTGGGTTTGGTCCAGAGCAAAGCCCAGTGGTGCTACCTCCTTCCCAAGTCTTGTTAGATGGGCTTCGATCGGTCCAAGACTACTGGGTGAGGCCATCGAATCTTCTTTCTATATTAATTAACCAATATTACTTGTATTTAGAGACAATAATCAAAACGTTTAGTTTCCAGGGGTCATATTGACCAATGGTCATATAACAGTCAGAAACCCAACGGTCTCATTTTAATTATACTCATATTATCAAATGAAAAAAAATTTGTTGAGTATAAAAAAAATAAAATAACACACAAAATTAGGAAACAAGATTTATTCAAAATTTTGAGTTGTTACAATCTTCCCCCATTAAGAAATTGCATCCTCGCAATTTTTAAAATTGGGTTTTGAAATTTCATTGAAAGTCCCACATCGGAAAAGGAGTCAGTAAAACTATGACTTTAAAAGAAATAAAGGGAAGTACAAAGGTCACCCGAGTTAACCCACACTAGGATTCCATGTAGGAAAACATGGACATGGAGGAGAAAAAAGGGTCATGTTCTGAGGGAGAGTGATAGAAAACATGATTAGGAGAAAGTTAACCATAAGAAAATCCCAAACTTATGATGTGTGTAAACGGTCTTTGATTACCTAGTAGGAAATGTAAACCAACAATGTTTTTTTTACGTTCCTTTTCATAATTTTGAGGAATTCATTTACTAAATAGAACAAAAACATAAGAAAATATACCTACCTTCATGTAGAGTTTCATCCTTTAAAAAGTTTCTACCAAAACTAATCTTTTATCCAAACGATGAGCATTAAAAACTACTTGGTCTCATCAAAACACAAGAATCATCTTCTAGAGAATTACATAATCCACAAAAGATCAACTATCTATTTCATCTATCATTAAACATTATCCCAAAAACAGAAATGGTAAGGTAAAACAACTCTTCAAAAAGAAAGAATCCCATAGGAATGGAAACTACTTTTAAATCTTCAAAGTTCCATGGTACTACCCAAAGTTCATCATAGACCATTCCATAAATAACGGTCCTTCAAATTCCTCAAAATAAACCAAACTAAGATTGAAACCCAAATACAAGAGGGATTTGATAACATAGTCTTCCAAAATAAACTTCATTGTTCATCTCCAAACAACATCAACCACTCATAACATCTTATAAAAAAAGTATCTAACCTAAACATATTTTACCCAAGATAGGTTAATCATTCCCATAAGTAACCTAAATTACTATAAGTCCACCTTAAATTCATAGATTCTTCAAAATATAAGTCAACCTTACTTCTCAATGAAAATAACGTAGTAATCTATTTACCTCGATCATATCGGGTCCCCAAAATAGTGAACATATTCCAAAATAACAATCATATTTTAATCCCCTAATCACCTATTTCATATTAATATGGAAATCGTCACATTTTTTATCACATTGGTTGTTGGGACATGTTCTTCCATTTCCCGCCATTAACTACGAAAACAAAGTACAATTAGGGGCTTTAATACTTAGCCAATAATCATGAAAAGGAACTTAACACATATAAGGATAACTTATAGAAGAAAAGTATACCCTAACTTGTGATCCCCTAGATTTAAAACTAGGTTATCCATGATCATATATCCTTATGTGAATATTTATTTTATTTTATCTTTGTTCCTTTAATAATGGTTCATACTAAGCTTATGAATTTACCAAAGCATATCCCCCGGGAGTGTCGTAACCAAGAGTGAAACAAGGCCCATTTTCGTGTACCAGTTCCCATTTGAGTCTAGCTCAAAGTGGTGTTTTCGGGTTTTACCCCTATGTACATCTGTGCCAGAGCCACCTCTACCTGCTCGTATCCAGACAGGGATGTATTTTCTTGGCAACCCATTACTCAATACTCACGAAAATACCAGGAAGATTTCCAATATATAAACTTTTCTATAGGCTTCTTCCTAAAGTTTTCATATCCTAATTTCCACAAATAACTAAACCATCCTTTGATACCAACTATAGCATCCCGTTTTTTATAACATAAACTTTCATTACATTACACAAAACTGAAGATCTTTAAGGTTTAGTGTCTTGGAAACCAGGAACATAAAACATGAAAACAACATAAAACATTCTTCTTAAACACTTGAAAGGCTTCTACTTAAGTTCATCCTAGGTTCATTACTGTATCTCATAACCTGGGGACATACATCAAAGTAAAGGGTGAGCAGAAGGCCCAGTAATGTAAATAAGTGAAACATTTTACATATGAACTTGAGTTACATCAATAAAGTCATGAAAAGAACTTTAAGGCATGAGAATGAAATCGTGAGGCATATCATAATAAAAATAACATTTTTCATAACTTGAAGATGTGGCTACAACATTTAATATTGACAATCGTTTCGTTTCACCAAGGTCCATCCTCAAGGTGTCGTTAAAAATTACCAAAGTTATTCACCAAGGCGTCGTTAAAAATGGTCATCTCTAGAGATTAAGTCTTTACCCAATGCATTGGAGTGCTATCTGGGCGCACCCTTGAAATGTCTTTATTATCATGTGAGCCACATATATCATCATCAATCATTTCATAAACAACCCATATATCATAAAATAAATGGGTTTCATTTCATAATCATAACGTTTTAAAAACTACTTTAAAGACATGATCTTTATGTCACTTTAAACCCACAGAAAAGGGAAAGCGGGTTTCATGTATGTAAATCCCAGAATTTAAAATAGAACATTTTGATATACATGTGAATAACCCAATAGAAATAAGGGCTTTGAGTATTCACTTAATAACATAAAATATCTTTAGAAAAAAGAGAGAGACATTTTGAGACGAAAATTCTGCAGCATAACGGCTATGTTACAAGGTTTTTAGAAAACATTGAAAAGAGAGGGGACATGGGTCAAACATTCATAAATGACCCATAAAATAGTAGAGGGACAGAATATAAGGGATTTAAGAACATGGTAATGAAATTTGAAAATATACCATATGAAATGAAGAACATGGAAGGAAGACAAAAATAAGATTTCTCTTATGAAAATTCGGCAGCCTAACAGCGTTACATAAACTTCAACCAAAAATGAATTGATGAGATCAAATAGGGTCTCTCATCATATGAACATAAAAGATCAGTATGATAGATATAGAGATCATACCCCAAAATAATAAAAAGGAACTTGCAATACATGACATGGAATTAGAACTTTGAAAAGGGAGAAAGGTGCAAGGACCACTTAAAAATTCAGCAGCCTAACGACGCCACTAAAACATCAAAATACTGAATTGAAGAGATCAAATGGGGTCTCTTATCATATGGAAATAAAAGATCAGTATGATAGATATAGAGATCATACCCCAACATAACAAAAAGGAACTTGAATTAATTGACATGAAAGTAGAACTTCAAAACGAGAAAGGTGAAGAACCACTTAAAAATTCGGCAGCCTAACGACGCCACTTAAAACTTCAAAATACTGAATTGAAGAGATAAAATGGGGTCTCTCATCATATGATCATAAAAGATCCATATTATAAATTTAGAGATCATACCCCAACATAATGAAAAGGAACTTGAAATACTTTACATGAAAATTGATCTTGAAAAATGAGAAGGGAGAATGAATCCGTTACAAAAATTTCGGCAGCCTAACGGCGCCACTTAAAACTTCATAAAACGAAATAATGAGAGTAAGAGGGGATCTCTCGTTATGGGAAAATGAAAAGCGCAGTAATAGGAGTATAAAATAACACCCTTTAACATAAGAACATGGAGCATAAAAGAAATTACATAAAAGATATTTCTTGAAAAGAAAGAGAGAGATCAGATCCCTTACCTTAAAACGTAACTCTTAAAACTCAAAGGTTTGGGCCTTGAGGGCTTGGGGGCACCTTGGGAGGACTCCTTGGGAGGTAATGAGACCAGAAATTCGTTGGGGGAGAGTGGGGAGTCGAAATGGATGAGAGGATGGCTTGGTATTTATAGGGAAAGTGAGGGGACAAGGCATTAATGGCCAAGGGACACCTCAAAAGTGCTTTTCTCAAAACCATGTGCTCTCCCTTGGCATTTACCATGGAGTTAGGCCAAATGGGGCCCCAAAACAATAATTCATCACCCTTATCCGGACAACCCTTAAAATATCTCATGACATCATCATGACACAGTTATGATGTCATTAAACATACCGAAACCCTAAAACTGTATTTTTATTATTCACTGAAAATTCAACATTCTCAGAAAGATCCCAAAATTTCACCTTAATCAAATATCAATGCTCTGATTTCAAAAATGAACTCCATTTTATAAAAATAATTTCCCAAATATTTTTAATCTATTTTTTAAATAATTACACTATTCACCGAAAATTCATTTTTTTCAGAAAAAACCCCAAAATTTACCTTAACATAATATCGATGCTATGAGTTCAAAAATGAAATCCATTTTATAAAAATAATTTTCTAAATATTTTAAATTTAATTTTTAATTAAAAAACGCTATTCACCCAAAAAAACTAATACTTGAATAATAATTTATGAAACCGTTATTTAACAATTTTATTGAATCACACTACTTAATCAAGGTGCCTAGATTATATTAATACTTTCTTTAAGTGAGATTACTAATCCATTTGGTCACATTACTAATCCTAAGCATAAAATCACTATTCATAATTTACTATTCATCAAAAAATAAGTTGATCTTATTAGACTTTAAATTTCGCACTGAACATAATTGTAGAAGACCATTTTTCAAAAATCATTACACATTTTTTATTATTTAAGGTTTACATAAACATTTTTAAAATATCCTTTTTCTAAAATTCATTAAAAATATGCATACTGTATTTATCCGCACATTAGAAAATTCATAAATTTCATCATAAGAAGAAATCCCAATTTTTATTTAAAACAAAGGATTACACAAGGCAGTTACGGTCTCCTTACATAGCCCCTTATCACACCAGCATAGGACCTAAGTGTAGGTGTGCTAAGGTGAGAGAATCTGAGGGAGGCTCGACCAACATCGCACGAGTAGCAATTTCTATCAGTTTGACCTTCTTGCAAAGGCGATTCCGTTCTAGCTTCACCTGATGAAGTTCAGCTTGGGTTTGGTCCAGAGCAAAGCCCAGTGGTGCTACCTCCTTCCCAAGTTCTGTTAGAGGGGCTTCGACGGTCCAAGACTACTGGGTGAGGCGATCGAATCTTCATTCTATATTAATTAACCAAGATTACTTGTATTTAGAGACAATAATCAAAACGTTTAGTTTCCAGGGGTCATATTGACCAATGGTCATATAACAGTCAAAAACCCAACAGTCTCATTTTAATTATATACCTATTATCAAATGAAAAAAAATTTGTTGAGTATAAAAAAAATAAAATAACACACAAAATTAGGAAACAAGATTTATTCAAAATTTCGGGTCGTTACAATGATCTCACCGGGATGTGACAACCCGAGTAAAGATCAGGATGGATGGTGGAGTGAGACATGGGGATTACGTTCTGAGACGGCCAACGAGGGGGAATACAGTTTAACGTCATGCGGGACGAGATACAGTTTAACGTCATGCGGGACGAGATACAGTTTAACGTCATGCGGGACGAGGGGTTTGGGGCTTATGCTCTGAGGCATCCCAGGGTGGTTAGGGAACCGTCATGGAGAGGTCAGGACGACCGGGTGGTGGGAATGAACCTCGTGGAGGCTTCCTACATACCGTGCGTTAGCACGGACCAAAATCCACATAGTTCACTGGGATGGGGTTACACTATGGGGCAGCCCATAGAGGATTTCATGGTCGATGCGCGCTCTAAGCCCACATGAGTCATGCTCGGTGAGGGAAACAAGAGGCAGCAAGGACCAGACGATCACGTCGTGAAGGGTGCGTCCGTGAGAAGCGGAATGGGGATTACACGTTGAGCGGCCCAAAGAGGAAATAGGGGATTACGCGTGGTTAGAGGCCCTTGATGTCGGGGCTTACTCCAGGGTAGAGGCCCGTGGTGCGACAAAGTGCAGTTGGAACAGGACTCCACTGGCCTTGGCAGGGGGGAAGTACGGAGATGCATGGGTGCAATCATCCGCAAGAAAGGCTTGGGGCTTACACTCTGAGGCAGCCCTTCCCCCGCGGACAAAGGCCACTCCGACAAGGAGGATCTCATTCCATGTGAGGAGGATTCCATTCCCGTGGAGATGAGTGGGCGTAAAAAATGTCTGAGCTGGGGGGACCCTGCGTGCGAAGCACGGGGTCGGACCACAGTTTAACGTCTTGTGTTAAGGATGAGGTGCTTAGCAGTTTAATGTCCTACAGCTTGGACGAGGTGGGTTCGCTCCACACCCCTAGGGCTTACATGCCCAACGCCCTCTACCCCTTGTGGGAGGGAAGGTATCAGGAAGGCCATACTGAAGGGGGGCCACAAGGCGAACCACCGGGGGGTCCACATTAGCGTGGCTATGCGAAGAAGCAATAGCCGTTAGTGTGCCTATGCGGAGAAGCATAAGGCAAGGCAACGTAACGGGAAACACGGCCCAAGGGACCTTGAGGTTACTTCGCACGAGCCTGGAAGGTCGTACGGGAAAACTACGCATGGCGCCTACACCCGGCAGGGGAGACATCATGTGCCGGTGTAGGGGGGAAGCCAAGGGGCCTCAAGGTGAAGGGTCCTGGGCTATGCGTGAAAAAAAGAAGGTTTGCATGCAAAACACCAGGAAAGCGTGCAATTGGAGCAAGGGAATTGCACACGGAGAAGGAATTATGTGCAGGGTTTTGCGTGCACGGCAGGGTATTGCGCGCACAATACACGGATTACACACAAGGCTGGAACCCAGGGAAGGGGGAAAATTCACTGAAGCTGGTGGAGTTGCGCGCAAAGGCGGACTCCAGGGAAAGGTTGTGCGAAATGAGGGATTACCTGGAAGCCATCTTGCGCGCGAGGGAAGCCGAATTGCGCACACGAGAGTCGCTTCTAATCCCAGAACCCCCAAACCGTTTGGGGTCACCTTCTATTTATAGGCGACCTCCGGCACGGAATCCAGGCGGCTTGCGAAATTTTTCGCACCGAGCGTAGCCGACGTGCAAAAACTCGTCGCGCAGAACCGGGGCGCACAAATATTGCATGCCTCATCGGCTCAATTCTGCGAAACCCGGTGATTCTACGCACGCAGAACAATTTTTTGCGCGGATCCTCCTTTATTTCGCACACCACATCCCGGGCCTCCGGATTGGGCCTCTGATTCCGAATATGACTTCTCTTCGTCATTTCGAAACTTCCTCCGAGAGTTAGGGACATTTTTTTCGGTGTCAACACATCTCTTCCGGAATTCCATTTACCCATAAGTCGTTCATTGTGAGGAGAAATTGGGAGGTCAATGCTTTCAACATTTGATAGGTAATCGGTATAGAATTCAATATATTATTCAATATCATTATACAATACAACCTTTTGGATGACTTTGATTCTAAACATACCCTTTCAAAATATTCATATACCATTCAATGGGGCACATCCATCTATAATGGATAGGACCACATAGTTGAACCTCTCTAACCAGGGGAACCATCAGGTGGACCTTTATATCAGATAATGGTGGTGGGAAGAACATATCTAATTCACATAATATGACTGCAATATCCTAATTCATGATGGGAAACTTCACTAGGTATATAGATTTACTGCATATGGATTTGAAAAAGAAGCATAGTATGGTTAATGTATGACATACATTTTGAGGAATAATGTAATGGAAAGAAACATGTATTAAATTTTGCATCAAAACATGATAGTCATGTGATTCCATTCCTTATAACTTCAAATTATTAATTGACATGAAATTCTTGATATTTGAGGAATATCCCTATGGAACTTTTACACTAGTAAGGTAAAGTAAAAAAAATAATTTTTTCTGTCTGGATAGAGTGTAAGATTTTGGAGGAAGAAAAATATTCCTTTTACCCTTCACTAGTGCCAACTCTTCCTTTATCCCTATTTCAATCAAGTCCAACCTAGCCAGGATTCTATATTTCATTTAGTCAGGAACATTTAGTAACATGTCAATAACAGTATCAAATACATTTTTTCTATATTAATGAAATTAAGAAAATGTCTAATATACAAATGATTCCAATATTGTAATTCAAAGAAAATTGATCTCTTCTTCCAAACTAGTTTTGTAAGTTTTTTAGAAAATGGTTTATCGAAACAGTGTCAATCCTTTTTAATGTTTTGTATAGTTAATTGCTCGTTTCTAGATATGGTTTTTTACCTTGTTCAATATTCCCATTGAATGTTTTCATCAATGATCACTATTTAATACATTGAGGTAAAAATTTATGATGTCCTAAAAATACAGTCTTTGATGAATGTTTCAACTAAACTAAGTATGTGTGTTTTTCACAAATGGTACAACCGACCATTCCTTTAATTCTATAGCCTACTAAATTTCCATAAGTGGTGAAGTAATATATCATTCCGTAAAACATGAACCTCAATGGGAATTCTTCCCTTCTAATAAAATTATGAATTTCAACACCTTTATCACACATTAATTTCAAATCATCGATCAATGGAGAAAAATAGACATCAATATCATTACCAAGTCGCTTTGGTCTAGATATAAGCAAAGACAACATAATGTATTTGTGATTCATGCATAACCATGGAAGAAAGTAATAATTTACCCACATGAATGTCCATGTACTGTGAGTACTACTCTATACATCAAAAGGATATATTCCATCTATAGATAATGAAAGATGAATTTTTCGCAGTTCATCTCCATATTTAGGAAACTCGTGATCAATTTTCTTCTACTCAAGAGAATTTGTAGGATGAAATAGTATCCCATATTTAATTCGTATGTCTGCATGCCATGTAAATTGTCTCATGGATTTTTGACATCCATATAGTCTTCTAAATCATGGAATTATAGGAACGTACCATACATATTTCAAAGAATTCATTCATTTTTCTTGTATCGACATGCGCCATACTTAGGGAATTTTATGAGTGGTTCATTGTCCTTGAGAAATAATATGAAATCAATTGGAAAATCATTTATTTCTTTATATATCATGACCATTTAACTTAGAATTCATTTAGCATCATGTGTTCAGCATGGTAGTTCATTTTCTTCTAGTATCATAACTTTCAGAAGACCAAGTAGTTCTATAAAGCTGGTGTCACTCCATCCGCTGCCAGATGTCAAATTATATAACATCAATACAGCTGAAAATGTTGTCTATTTTGTATAACTGGTGTAAAATGGTTTCATAGAAGATCTGTTTAACTCCTCAAATAACTTTGGACTATCATGAAGGTTATCTTAAATTTACATTTTCATTTATTCCATGCGATCTCCATCGTATTTTACAACGGTATTCATATCAAATGATTTATAATCCATAGTATCATCCCAATAGATGTTGAAATTCAATTTTCCCCCATGTTTAGACCATCATTTATATATTTGATATATTCCCTGACAAATCAAATGTTCTTCCAACTATTCTGGACTAATTTCTCTTGAATAAAAACAATATAAACATAGGTAAAATATTTTAAAAGGGTTTTCTGCATGCTCTCTTGAAAACATGATGAACTCTTTAACTGCATATTCATATTCATTTGTCAAACGAGTAGTGTTCATCTATTTTTGGTTCATATCCATAATATTGGGTTCGTAAAAGATTAATTTTATACAATATATAAATAAATACACATACGATATTCATTATCAAAATTGAATGTTATAGAAAATTATAATAAGGGAAACTCAATATTTGATTGTTTCAAAGAATTTTCATAAGTTGAAGAAAATGGGTAATTGAATTTATGAAGATAATTACTCAATATAAAATCTTTCTTAAATCCACTAAACAAATAAAAATATAATATAGGCATTTAAGGAGTAAAAAGAAACTAAAATTTGATAAATAATAATAATAAACTCTCATTCAATCAACTAGATCAGTGGTTTCATGGATTGATGAATAAAACTAAGGATAAAAGGGAGAGAAATATCATTATTTTTGTAGGATTTTTGTATATTTGGAATGAAATTAATAGATCTCAGTTCAAGGGGAGGTCCATGTTACCTGATAATTCCTTCATCTAGGATATGAGAAGGGAAATATGGAACATTTCTACTAGAATATTTGAGCACCTATATATTACAAATCCTATAATAAGGGTTGTTAGAATTTGAAAAAAAAAGTGTGTGATATAATGTAATCATTAATAAAATCAAAATCAGGAATAATTAAAATGTAATAAATATCATTCGATTTTTGCAGATAATGGATAGTTACTTGACTACATTAGTATCCTTATGATCTAAATTAGAGAAAGAGAATATCATATCCAGTGAAAACTTCTAGAAGTAGTACAGACACTAACGCATTATATTATACGATGAATAGAAGCAAAATTTTTCAGATTCCCTTATACTAGATTATCAAACATGAAAAGAGAGTGAGGATTAGAAGGATGAATATAGAAGCAATATATGGGATGTATCTAATTTTTAATGAATCATGCTAATAGTTATCTATCTGGTCAGAGGATATAGGATAAGGACATGGATGGATGCACTATATTAAGTCATCTCAAAGAATATGTTATAAGAGGGAGATAAAAGTAGATGGAAAATGATATTATCACTAAACATTATAGGTATATATCGAAAGATGGATAGTGTAATAGCCCTAGAATGAATTACCCAAACATCAGTAGGAAAAATCATCATATGACAACTGACACACCTCAAAGTCACTAAAGGATGGTTTAAACTTTGGGTATAAAAAACCATAAAAGGGAGGTGGTCCACCCCCCAATTGAAAAAATTAGTACTAGAGGTTGAACAAAATTCTAGCATGACCCTTGGGGTCAATGGACATCACACACCCAATCATCATTACCCGATATAGGAATACCTGTTAGACAAACAACTATGGAAATAAATGATGCAATATCTATATAGACACACATACAAGCCATGTTAGTATAAAAAATAACTTATAGCATTTATGAAATATATAATAGATTAAAACCTGATATTTAGTGTTAGATATAAACAACGGATCATACATCGGTAGTCAATACAATCAACAGAACACCAATCATTCCCTAAACAACATATCACAAACAAATGCTAAACAAAGGATAAAAAACAACTGGTCAAAAAAAATTATAGAAGAATAAATAAAAAATGAAACCAAAAATACACAATGAAAATAGAAAGTCCTACCTCGCTATGTTGAAGAAAATCTGAGACCCTCTCTGAAAACCTATCTATAATCGAAAACTGGAAGTTGGGCGAGATGTTCGTGCAACTGGAGTGCCTGCAACTATCGAGTGAAGTGATTTGAGCTTCGATTCACCGAGGAGGAGCACCGGTAGAAGGTGGATTCTGCAGAATGCTTCGGATATAATGATGAGTTCACAAATGGTTAGGGTTTTGAAAATATATTGGGACAATTTTATCAGCACTTACAAATAATCACTTTTAAAGACATATATTTATCAGTGCTAAAAAAGCACTAATAAAAGAAATCTTTATCAGCGCTAATGTTATAGCCCTCATAAAGGATTTATATTGATAATTACAATTAAAAAATTATAAATATTTATATATACTTAATAAATATGTATAAATTTAAATAATGTAAATATATATCTTTAAATATATTTATTATAATTTTATAATTATTTATTTATAATTATAGAAATATTTTTAAAAAACAATATTTATATCATTATATATATATAATTATACATATATATATTTAATAATTATATATAAATATAAATATAGTAAATATATTAATTATTTAAGTAAATTTATTATAATTTTAATAATTATTTAAATATATATACTTATTTATTTATAATTATATAAATACTTTTACAAAATTATTTACTTATTTATAATTTTAAATATATAATTATATAAATATAGTAAATTTACATTTATAAATATATTTATATAGAAATATTTTTTAAAAAATATATTTTTAACATTATTAATGAATATCTAATTTTAAGTGCATGCATATATGTTCAAAATGAGTGAAAGTGAATAATTTAAGAATAAGTACACATTAACAATATTGAAAAAATGGACTGGATTTTTGTGTGTGCATTATATGTAAAAAAGGCATTAATTATATATATGTGAAATCAATATAACACACATTTTATATATGTTAAATTGAAAAATCAAACAACATTCAATTATATGTCGAGTACTATGCAATTATAGTCAATATTTTTAATTCATATTAATTTTTAATTATAAACCATTAATCAATAAATATATGACTATTTATTGTAAAGAGAATATATATTTTCTAATATATAAATCATATTTACATACATTAATATATATCTATATGTTTAATATATATAATTTAATAACATTAATTATCATAATTATCTAATTAAAAAATGTTTAATATTAACTAATGTATAATCAATCTATTCATTTTTATCAAGATTTATTTAATTAATAAAAATGTTAATATTATTTTAAATAAAAACAGTTTTTATTTTTTTATTTTTTTTAAATTATTTCATTTTATTTATTCATGCCTTTAGTAGCCCTAAAAATAATAATTGAAATAATTATTTATGACTTCTAAAAATAAAGTACTGATAAAGCGTACTCATTATCAACACTAAAAATAAAGTGTTCATAAAGGATACCCCTTATCAGTGCTAAAAATAAAGTGTTGCAAAAGGTTTCCCTTATCAGCGCTAAAAAAGTGCTTATAAATGGTAAAATTTATCATCCATTTCTTTAGCGCTAATAAATATTCCACTTATCAGCATCTTTTTATAGCACTGATAAATATTAGAGCTATTAAGGGCCTGTTTGTTAGTAGTGATAGCCCCTAAAATCGTGGCTATTACCTATACCCATAGTTTTAGGAACTGTGGAATTTGGAAGAATTAGTATAGCCTCTGGGGATTTCATTATACACATGGTTTTGAAAACCATGGTTATAGATTTTCCTAGAACTATATCTATACCCATGGTTCTCCAAACCATGGGTACAGGTAGTTGTCCCCATTTAGTAGAACCAATATCTATTCAATCCTCTAAACCTTTAAAGAAAATAGAAAACACAGTATATATTCAATGAAAAACAAATAATTAATATTTAGCATTCAAACAAAATATAATTAAACCATTTAAAATATTATAAGATAGAGATACATCCATACAAAAAAAATTATGTTATTAAACAATATCTACATGTCTCTTTATAGCTAAGTAAAAAATAGTGGGGATCAATATCTCCCCCGTCACCAACATTCTCAGCCTCATCACCATAAGCAACATCCTCATCACCAACAACATCATCTGAAGCACCGACATCATCATCATCACCACCACCACCACCATCAGCTCGACTACCACTAGGAACAACATTTTAATCACTTAGACCATCATTTAAATAGTACATGAATTCCATATATGAATCAATAGTAGTATCATCCTCTAATGGAAGTTATTGACTTATAACTGACATAGCTTTCAGAAAGTGATTGATGATCAGTTAACATTTTTCATGCTCTTGTAAATCTATTTTTTTAGCCTCAACTACTTCTATACATGTTCTTTAAATCTCAATGGTTTTAGAGGTTTGAAATGATCCTAAAGAGGATCAATACCTTGTGGGGATGATGTTTTTCTTTGAGTCAACATCAGACTCTCCCATGGTGCTCATCACCAAATACCTGACTCAAATGATCATTTAACCCAAAGTCTCCATCTTATTTATCATCAAGGTCCTCGAGAGTATAATTTTGAAAATATAAACAAGATATTTAATTATAAATATCGTATAATTATTTTAAATATAAATAAAAAACATACAGTCTTTTCTTGTGTCTGTGAATTTTCTACACATCTATCGTTTTTCTTCCAACTAGAGGAAAATAATTTTTCTCTAGGTACACGACCTTCGATTCCCAATACAACTTGTTGAAAATTAAATTTACTATTATACACATATTCCCAATTTCCAATTTTATATTAGTCCTAATGTCCAATTAGCCTATAGGCATGATGTCCAACTACACTATTGGCCTAATGTCCAATTGGCTTATAGACATAATAGCTAATTGGCCTATAGGACTAATTGATAATTGGAATATATGGAATTATTCCATTTTAAAGGGGTATTTTCAGCCTTATATTAAATGTATTAATGATAATAAAAATTAAAATTCCACATGAAAAGCTAACTATGTAGCAATATAAATCATGATATTATTTAAATTCAAATTAAAGTACTTGGAGCTTCTCATGCTCGAGGATTGAAGATGGGTTTTCGGTTCTGGTAGATGGGGCATCCACTGGTGGTTTAGGGTGAGAAAATGTATGATGGGTTCTCCTTCTAGGTCTAGGAGTATCCCTATTCAGACTCACACTAGTTGGATGATGAGAAGTTAACTCTGGTGAAACTGAATGCCCCTAAATTTTTTTGATAATGAATATGAATATGATATCATATGTAAGACAGAAGAAAAAAATTACAATTATTATAATCACTAATATATTTGGTATTTTCACTTTTGATCCTCAATTTTTAGTATCTAGAAATAAGTTCAAATGTGTAAAAAGTATTGAGATCATGGAAGTTTATAAATAAACTCGTTAATACAATGAAATAGATACTAATTCTTGATCATGATGTTTTGAAGATCATTTAATTTTTTTAAAAAATATTATTGATGGAATATGTTTTTTAATAACACCATTATATCATGATTATGAAACTAATTACCCCTAAAAAATATCTTATAATAATCTATTTCTATTTCATAACAATTCCAACTACATTAATACCAAAATACCCCTACACTTCACATGTTAAAAATAACAAATCTTGTAATATCCTTCATGTGGGTATAACTTCTTTTTCAAAAAAATTACAAATAATATTAA
Organism: Viscum album; assembly: GCA_963277665.1. Classification (NCBI taxonomy): domain Eukaryota; kingdom Viridiplantae; phylum Streptophyta; class Magnoliopsida; order Santalales; family Viscaceae; genus Viscum; species Viscum album. The sequence continues at coordinate 290,575,192 of OY728126.1, read as the reverse complement.
AAATATATTTAATTTAATAAACAAATCCATTTTTTTTACAATTTTATAATCATAACATGTCACAACCTTAATTAAGGCATTATTTTAGAAAAAACACTTGGTCTTTGGAGAATACAAGAGATTAAATAAGACGAGGGAATGCAATCTTACCTCTCAAATATCCTATCAAAAAAACTATAGAAATGGAGGAATAACACTTTCTAGAGGGTTTAATGTCACCTGAAGAAGGGAGTGGGGGATTCCAAAGTTTCCATGTGGTGGGAAGGAGGGTAGGGGGCCACCAAGATCACCTAGTGAGAGAGGGAGGGGAGGTAGGGTCCAAATGAGGAGGGGGGGGGGGAGCCTGTGCGGGCTAACAAATTAAAATGTCTATACCCATGATTTTTAAAAAATTGGGGGTATATTTTTTCACAGAAAGTCTATAAGTGTGGTTTTTATAAACCATGGGTATATATCCTTTGTATTAGAGGTAGTTTCTAGGAGTGATGGAATCACGTCGTCTTGTTCTAGGGGCAGATAGTTGTTCCTATCATGATGTGCGAGGAAGTGATGTGAGATTTCCCCACTTCACACCTAGTTGTAAATCCTAGTGTGGGGAAGATATATAGATACATTTAGTGGAATTTGTTTTGGTCTGTAATGATATGAATTCTAGTTGATTTTTTCTTTCAGTGCCTCACCAGTTAGCAGGTGAAGGTTGTGAACAATGTTTCGGAATGTTTTTTGCATCACCTTAAGATCCCAGAGATATATTGGGATGGTATAACCATAGACTTTAGGACAGGGATTCAATGTACAGTAAAGGACCCTGATTCTATCTGGGTGATAGTTGATTGACTCATGATGTCGACACACTTCAATGCTATTAGAGAGTAGAGTTTGGTAGAGATGTTTGCGATGTTTTATGTATCGGTGATCATTTGCCTTCAAGGGGCGCCCTTGATGGTTGTCATAGATTGTGACATGTGGATTATGTCACCATTAAGGACAAGCCTGAAGTAGGAACTCGGGACCCAGATGAGGATGAGTACTTCCTTCCACACCTAGACCAATTGGCAGATCAAGAATACTACCTAGGTGTTGTAGGATATGTGGCGGGCTTTTGTGTTGGACTTTGGCTAGAGCTTGGAGGATCACTTTCCGTGGGTAGAGTTTGTATACAACAAAATCTACCACTCTTCCATCAACATGGAACCTTTTGAGGCCCTATACAGGAGACCATGTAAGTTACCCTTATACTGGATAGAGATGGTGAGACATCTCTTGTGGACCCATAGTTGGTGTAGGTAACAACAGAAAGGGTCCAAGTCATTTTTGAATGGATGAGGATAACCCAAATAAGATAGAAATCTTATTCAAATCATCATCATAGGCCCTTGGAGTTCAATCAGGTAGACTACATTTTCTTGCAAGTCTCCCAAAAATGATGATTTTAGAGGTTCATATAGAGATCCAAGTTGTCCCCAGGGTTAATTGGGCCATTCATGTTCATTTATAGGGTTGGAGAGGTTTCCTACTACCCCTCCCTACCCCTATAACTAGATCAGGTGAACGATATCTTCCAATGTCACAGTTGACGTGATACATGTATGACGCCATGAACATCATATAATCGATGGATATTGACATCAAGGATGAAGCCACATTTGTGGATCACACAATGGCGATCGAAGATTTAAAATAAAGGACTCTTCATGGACATATCAACCCATTTGTTTTCATGTTTTTCTGGCATGGGAACATGCAAGAGAGTTATTAGGAGCCAGAGAGACAGGTGTGGGATCAGTATCCTAAGTTTTATGTTTAGTTTTTTCTTTTGGGGGATGAAAATCATGAATGGGGGAATGATTAAGAGATCAATTTTCTTACTTTTAAAACTCTGAAATACTTCTATATATTTTTACAATGCTTAGCACTGAGACGCCATATGATTATGAGGCATGGTGTGCCATAATTAATTTAATAAAAGACTAAATATATTTTATATTGGGAACACTCAATTACTTAAATAAAAAATTATAACTCCTAAATAGAGGTTTGGATCATAAATATGTGATCGTGGTAGATTCTAGAACATGTATTTTACCCTAGGTGAAACATAAAATGAGTCGATGTAGGGTGTTTGGACTCCTTGATCAGGAGTGGAATATTTAATTATTAAATTAATTAATTATCTCATTTTTGATGCAATTAAATGTTAAATAAGATTACAGCAAGGGTGAATTCTCTAAGGATAGTCACATATACCCTGGGAGAATTCTAGAGCTCTTCCTCCCTTATTCGTTGAAAAATCTAATCTAACAATAATGAAACACTAGACTAGATCAGATCAGGATGTAGTGAACTCAATGACTTCTCTCGATTATTATATGTTTCATTCTTCATCAACAAATGACCCAAAATCCTATTAGGACTCATAAATTTGTGATTTATGACATTTTATTAAATTGACTGAGTATATCCATCATTGTTCTTGGATATGTGCCAATTGTGGCCGATTACATGTGCTAGGGTACAAAAATATAATTATATTCTAACCCTGTATTCCTATTATTGATCAGTGGAAAATAATTCTTGTCCAATTATGTTTAAACCTTTTTTTGTGCTTATATCGCTCGTTGCTTCATGTTATTCACTAATTGGACCCGGCGGTGTAGGTTTGACTTTTCTAGGACTTATTGAGCTTGATCGAGGCCCTTAAAACATGATGGAATTGTGAACGAGGCATACATCAATGATGTGTGTCCATATATGGAATCGTTTCAAGGTGTGGGAGTTTGTTTTAGTGATTGGAGACTGAGCAATTGAATTTGGAAGGATCCATGATGAACTGTTCGTCTAAAAACCCTCGGCAAACCTCTAGAACCAATTTTTAATGAGAGACATCTGGAATCAATGAATCATGGCCAAATACACTCATCTATGGTGGATTTGATGTGGGATATATGGAGTAATTGTTAGATCTAAAGCATAGAAGAAGATCTGTGTTTCTGGAAGAAACCAAAATACGCTCTATTTTCAAAGATTAACACATGGAATGTAGCCCCATAAGAGTAGATTCTAGGGTTTTGGAAAAACAAAATGATAAAATAGCCTGTATCTCCCCAACACCCCATTTACACCTTCCTGATTAGAAAAACCATGTGATGGGTTACGCAGGTGGTGTCACTAACCAAATATGGTCGCCCTCGAAATCAGAACCCAACACAGTCTGTGACAAGGCTCGAAGGGTGTTCCTAATCCCCACGGTCTGTCACAAGTTCCCAGGAATCCAAAAATTAATGTTGGTAATGAATTACCCAATTTTATAAACATACAACAACAAACAAATCCAATAAACCAAATCTGAATTTTTCAAACTGAATCGTCTTTTAAAAAAATTCAGTATTGAGTTACACAAGTTAAAACAATGTTCAAAGTCCATTAAAAACATATGAAACCAAAAAAAGACTGCCCAAGAACCTTCTCATGGCACGAGGCACCACCCTCAAGCCATCTTCACAACACTTAATCAGGATAGTCCACTAAAAACCCAAACCATTGGCACAAAATCTATACCCAAACCCGCAACAACAAAATAATCAAGTCTAATTACACCCAAACGTGTAAGTAGGGTGTGAGCCAAAGCCTAGTGGATACCACCACTAAGATATTCCATGTGATCAACATCTAAAGAAGAAATTATTTCATGTTTTCATAAACATGAAATGCTAATAATAATTTTTATGAGATTAAACATTAAATAAAAACAGTTTTCAAGTGGGTTAATTTAAAGAATCAACACATTAAAAAATTTCCAAAGGTACTAAATTTTCCATCCATTCATACCATATTCATATGGTATGCCCAAATTATATAATGATCACAAAAAATGGGAAATAACCCCTAGGAACTGACTCATTGTGGGTCCCAGGTACCTCGTATCTCGATGAAAGTAACCATCACAATATCTGTTCTCATGCACACAATCCACTAGTAGTGAGAATACCCATAACCTAATGGCTCCGCATCATCATCATCATCGTCGTAGTTAAGTTAGTGTTGTTAGAGTCAATCTTTCTATGTGAAACTAATTCCAAACCCCACGGGATCACTTGCATACTAGTACACGTCCACCCACCTAGATACCCAGGTGTTTTGTATCATTCTCAAACAAGTTTCACAAACCATGAAATATAATTTTCACATGAAAATACCACTTTTAGGCCACACACACACCAAAAATACCACATGTATTTCACACAATTCACATAATCTCATTTTTAATTCAAATTCATTTTGAAATCATTCTCACACCAAAATAGCCCACAACACTTTTCACATATCATTCACACTTCAGGAAATCCTTTAACAATTTTATAAAAACATTCCAATATAGTTAAAATCACATAACATCTCACACAAATGTCACATAATACTCCTTTTATAATCATTTCACATCATACTCACACAAAATATCCCACAAACATGTTTCGAACCTTTCTTTCAATTTTAATAAAACACATCAAAAATTTATAAAACATTATAAAAATGTTTTACCTCTTAAATCACCACATTACATTTTAAAACCACATCTAGGTGAAAAAACTCACCAAAATAGTAAATTTACGTCCTTTTACCACTTGTTTTAACTCAGTAAATCATTTTCAATTCTTATAAAACAATCCCAAGTGGTATAACCATGTTTTGCACACAAATCCCATTTAAAAATCCTCTTTCATGGAAAAAAATAACACCAAAAGCTATCGAAAATAGATTTTACAGCCCTATAAACATTTATTAAACCACTTAAAAAATGTTTTCAAATTACCACAAATGAAACAACAAAAGATATTCTTTGAAAAAAAATTTCAAACAAATATGAAACTTTGGAATAAAATTCTTAATCAATACTACCAAAAATGGTTCTCGCACCAAATATAATATAATAGGATCATGCTGAAAATAAAAATGAAGCAAAGATAACTCATCCTAGGATTCATACACATGGAACCACCGAAATTTTGTGTTGAAACCCTCAAATCATGTTGTGAAACATCAACCACACCACCTCCTCACCACAAGGATGTGAAAACAAACCTAAACCCTCAATATTAGACCAGTAAACAAAAATTAAAAACCTAGGTATGAATCCCAAGTTACTGTAAAATAGGAACTTCATAAAAGTGTGGAAGAAAACCTAAGGAGAAAAAAGAAATCAATGAGAGAATGACTTACATGCACAATTTTGATGCTTCCCCCATCAAATCTCTATTCAAAGTTGAGTTTCAAGACAGGGTGAGGGATATTAGAGGTTTTCCATGGAGGTAGGGCACGAAATTGAGAATAGAGGGGAAACTTTGTTTTATTTCTGGAAGTGAAAACATGGAATTTCAAAACATTTTTTATTCGCTTGACACCCTTGAAAAGTTTGGCTACACTGTTTAGTAAACTGTGCAGCATGTTCTGGACACACAAAATGTAATTTTTTCCACCAATTTTAGGGGGGTCCAAGGGGGAAAACTAGGGTAAATATAGGATAAGTATATGGGAGAAAAATTCCAAAAAAATCACTCTTTTTAGCCAAAAACTCATCCAACTCATGGGTACAAACCACCTCAACAAATTACCCCACAAGTGGAGCCACTAGGAGTGTCACAAATCCAAATCCAAAACAGCACAACCTTGCACCATCCCTTTGAAAAAAGAGGAGTCAAACTACCATCTAAGAGCCCAATACTATTTTAATAGATAAATAACACAAGAGACACCGAAATTTCAATCCAGAAACACCTGGAAGCCAAGAGAATGCTAAGAAGCAAGAGTGGATTTGAAACAAATCATGGAATCAAAAATCTGAGTGTGACAGGTGGGAACCCATGTATAAGTTCACAAACATAAATTCTGGTACACGGACATGGCAAGAAGGACATGTCCTAGTCTCAAGTAGCATTGACATGATGTGTAGTCCACCTACACAATGTTTAATTTTGTATAGTCAGCATCTATGTTCCTACTGAGGACACATCCGGGCAGTGGAGAGGGACCAGACATCGTGTGGCCCCCCTCACATGTTGTGTTCCCATTGGACCCCTTTCAAGAAACATCAAGTTTTTGAATCTCCTTTTGATCTCAGATTTTGTACCATGAGTATCATATACTGAGTTTTTTTCCACATAGAACATGTTGGTGACCTCAGTGGTGGATTTCAAGTTATTATGTTGAATGTTCTGGGTGGGTCATGTAGCGAGTTGGTTCCCAATGATGGAAGTGATCACGTTGGATCACCAGTGACATTTCTGAGAATTAACCCCCAGTAGGGGTGGGTAGTGAGGTTCCTTGATGACCCTTTCTGAGAATTACACTCCATCAAGGTTGGGTAGTGAGGTTCCGCAATGACCTTTCTGAGCATTACCCTCCAGTAGGACTGGGTAGTGAGATTCCATGATGACCTTGCCGAGCATTACCTTCCGGAAGGGTTGGATAGTGTAGTTCATCAATGATTATCAGGGTGGGTCCCTACTATTCTACCAGGGAATGGGTTTCCTTTCTAGATTATATGACCCCTTGCCTATGCGGTACAATGATTAGGCATACTTATACTTGGACGAATACTTCTAGGAAGACATGTGGGGTGATGGAAATCCTTGATGGACTTTTGGAAATGTTGGATAATCTTCTTCTTTGGCTGATCTGTGAGAGGGATATCCCTTTACTCTCTCATTTAGGATTATTTATACTGAGTATATATAGTTATTATTCTGTATCCACAACATGGAGTTGGTTATTCTCCTCCAAGAGAGGAAAAGAAACTTGTGGTATTCCATGTTCTTTACGTGTTTAGAATCACATGGGTGGATGAGTCTACTCTCCTGTTATTGGTGGGGAAGACTCGACATGTATTTCACCTACTCACCATGTCGATCCCCTTGTTCTTGGATGAGGATACATTCACTATTGGTCGGGTTGGTCTATTCTCTTTGATTGTATCTTATATATACTATCTCTCTTTCCTATTGTATCTCTCACTAATACCCCTTTAGCTTTTGGGGTGTCCTACTGGAAATGTATATACTCACACCAGCATGAGATTTTCCCATATATGTCATGTATTATGTAGATGATGGATAGTATGACCAAGAATTTAGATGAACATAGGGATACTGGGTTCTATGGACCACATACGGTGGTCACAACATGGGATTCATGAGCTGGGCTCTCTCAAAAGTTTAATTTTCTAGTTTATTCTGATTGGGAAAAATTTTTGGTTGGGCCTATAATTTTCCCCTTTACTTCTCAGTTTTTACTACCATAATCTTGTACTTTCCAGTGGGTTTCATGCATTATTATTTCCCTTATATTTTTTATTTCATTTACTTTTACTCCCTCTACACTTTTGCATCTATATAGATTTGTGTGTGCATACAGGTTATTAGGAAAAAACCTCTCTGAGTTGATTATGTCTTCAATGCTGGTCACCTACCCCTAGCCTATAGAGGTGCTCTTGGGGTTGTTGTGGCTTGATCCTCGACTTGGTTTGAGTCATGACTGATTGAGAAATACTATTTTCAACCCTTCATCAACCCTTACTAAAATCACTGTAAAATGATACTTATATCAGTGTTAAAAAAATGTGGACAAAAGAACCCCTTTGCCTGTATTTTTTTAATGATAACAAAGGACACATTTGTTAGTGTTTTTTTGTGATAATAAATGGTGAACATTATCAGCACTATTTTAATGCCGATAAAATATATATTTCATTTATAAAAATTAAACGTCACTGTAAATAATATATTAACATATATAAATATATATAAATATACTTATATTTATATTTATATTTATATTTATATTTATATTTATATTTATATATATATATATTTATATATATATATGTATTTTTATTTGTATTTGTATTTGTATTGATCTAAATATAATATATTTTACTAAATTTGATTACATAAGACTAAATATACATTTATACTTAATATAAAAGATATTTAGAGAAAACAAGGCTTATAAATAAATTAAAATTTTATATTAATTAATATGCTTTTTAATTATTATTGAGAAATATTCATTTAATAACAACTGAATGACATAAAAATTTAATAAATTAATGAACAAATTAAGATAAGTTGAAAATATGATTTGAACATCAAATAGTCATAAATTTTGATTTTTAAGGTAGTTTGTTTTTTCTGTATCACATATCAAATCGAATCTCGAAAAAATATCTATGATGCAGTGACACGAAGGGACCTCAAGGAGTGATTTTTTGTGGTCAAAAGGTCCGAATGGCCTCTAAAATTGTGTTTTATTGGTTATCCTAATTTTTTAACATTCGATGGAATTTCAAGCTCTTTCAGGGGGTTCTTCTTGTCTTTTTTAGGTAGAGGATGAACTTATTACTATATATTACTTTAATATAGATATTATCATTTTCAGATTTTATTTTTTCCATATTTTAGTGTTATTTATAAATAAATATATACATATTTGAAAAAATTTACATATTGGAATTGAATTGTATAATTAAATATTTAATCCTATTTACATGTAAAATATATTTTAAAGTAAAAATATAAACCAAATAAAAAAAATCAATTATTATCCATTATATATATATATATATATATATTTACACTTAAATTCTTATTATATAACAATTTATATATATTAGAATAAATACATTACATATATTTAATAATTTATAATTTCATTTATTCTTTAATAATCATTTTTAATTTTATTTATAGGTAAATATATAAATCATGTGTATGTGTGTGATAATATTTTTTAAATACATCATATAAATATATTTATTTAAATATATTCCTAAATATATAATATAAATGAATCTAAATGTATATAAACATACATGAAATTAATTAATTTAAACTTATCATTGAAATATATTATATAAACTTAATTAAAATAAATAAGCTTTTTATAAATACATTATAAAAAATTATATGAAAATATAAAATTGTATGTAAATAATAGATATATATATATATATATATGTAAATATATATTTATATATATATGTGTATATATATATGCGTAAATATATATATATGTGTGTGTATATATATATGTTAATATATGTGTGTGTGTGTCTGTGTGTGTAAATATATATTTAAATATATATGTAAATATATATGTAAATATATAAACATATTTGATAAATGTATTTGAAAATAATTATATATATATAATTATGTAAATAAATACATGTATAATCAAGATGTTCAAATATATATATCCTAAAAAAACTCAAACATATGATGGTGTAGTGGTAATGGTGGTCCATCTAGAAAAGGAGTTCTGGTTTTCGATTCCTTTCTGGAACAGGTGGGTGAGCAGGGTGCATAGAACTTCTAAATGGGGTTAAAAAGCACCAATAAATGGGTGGGTATATAGAAAGCCTTGATAGATAGTGGTGGGTCAAGTTACATGGGTGTGTGTAGGTAGCGTGTATCAATTGTTTTTGAGTTTTATCGTCACTTTTTTTAGTTCTAATAAAAGAGACATTTATGTGTACTTTTTTAGAATAAAAAATTTTGTGGGTTTTTTTGGTGTTCTTAACTTGTAATCACTTTTTTATCTCCAAAAAACCCCATTTTGATTGTTGAAAAAGGATGAATCTATAACAATAAATCATATCCATCTCATCTCTTCCTTCCCTCATTATTAACCCCACCAACATGATTCCCACAACCGTCCCCCTCTTCCCTATTTTCCTAGACAATATCTATATTTTCTATGGTCTTATTGGATATGCACTAAAATAATTAAATAAAATATTTAATTTAGGTTCATTTTTTGGTTTCGACATGCTAGAAGCATGTGATGGTGGGCGATATATTAAAATTTATTTTAATATTGAGTTTCTTGAAACCCTAAGTGAGGATCTTGGATGTAAATTTTATAATTAATTTATTTAATATCAAAATAATTGATTTTATTTTCATAAGATATTTCTTTGATGTGGGTATTGATCATCCAAAAAAGACCATTTCATAATGAATTTTTTGTGATGTGAGGATCCAAGGATAGAATGCTTCCAACGGTGATCCACACATACTCCTTTTATCCCCATGAAATGACAATCAATCTCTGAATCCTAGCTAGTATAATAAATTGTATTGTGCTTTTTGTGTTTTTCATTCATCCTTCAATATTGAAGGTATATCTCTTACATATCTTGTTCTTAAAAGGGACGGAGAAGGAGGAGTTTGGAGGGAATTGTTTGTGCCAAAAAATTCTCTAGTTTCACTTTTTAGATGCAATACAAAATATACATAACCATCTATTTATAGAGCTAGGTATTAAGATAAAATAATTATTTAATTTCATATAGGCACTTAAATAATATAATAATACTTAAAAAACCCCATGCCACATAATATTAATAATAATAATATATTATGGAATGCACCAACTTGCACAATAACAAATATTATTTAATCATATTGTTAATTTATATTATTCATCGCACATAGTCTTGGTTTGATAAGGTCTCTTTAAATAAATGATTTTTTGTGACGGAATTGGGAGACACATCAAGTATTCTTGGGATCAATATCCATCATGATGTATCTAATAGGTTGCTCAGCCTAAGTCAAATTACAAACATTGACAAGATAGTTAAGAGATTCAGTGTGGAACAATCCAAAAGGGGATTGTTGCCAGCATCACATGACAATCATATTTCCAAGAAAATTTATCCTAAAGTGCATGAGGAAAGAAAAAAAATTATAATAATTCCATTTGCATCAATGATTGGGTCACTCATGTATGTTATGATGTTTGGTAGGGTATATGTAGCCTATCTATTAAGTGCGGTATGAATATATAAATCTTATCCAGGTGAACACCAGTAGATGGTAGTTGAGACAATCCTTAAGTATCTAAGGTGTGTGAAGGATATGTTCTTAGATTATGGAGGATAGGAGGAACTAATCATCAGAGGATATTCATATTCTAGTTTTTAAAACTGAGAAATATAACATGAAGTCACAAACAAGATACATATTCAATTTTAATAGAGGTGTTGTGATCTAGAAGACCTGAAATATGGTTTTGGTTATAGATTATACAACAAAGACTGAGTATATTACAGCTTCTGAGGTATCTAAATAAGCAGTATGGATGTGAAACTTGGTCCAAGAGCTTGATGTGATATCTAGAAAAAATGATTTTATCACACTCTATTATGATAATACTAGAGTGGTGGCTCTTGAAAATGATCCAAGGTCACATCAACATATAAATCACATACTTTAGAAGTGTTATCTCTTCATTGGTTCATCTCATAGAGGTGAATTTGTAGTGAGAGGTTTTTTCATGGAAGACAACGTGGAGGATCCCTTTACTAAAGAATTGACTCAATAGAAACATGACTATCATTTGAGATCTAGCGGACCGAAGGTCATATGTCATTGGATCTAGTCCGAGTGGGAGTTTGTTGGATTTGGTGTCCTAGGACCAACTGTTTGTACTTTGATTACATGTATATTTGATGTATTGAATATTAATAAAACTTCTTATTACATATTGTTTATTTTTCTGAAAGACTATAATGTAATAATGTCATAGAGTATATGTCACATTGATAAGGTCATAGAAGATCCCCACAATGATTACAACCATAATGTTATATGAAGAAATTCTAAAATAATATTATCCAGTTGGATAATGTACTATGATGGGACACATAGTACATAGGTTGTCAGGTGCGATTACTCGTAAGCAGATGAAACTTCTTCTCATGAAGTTCTCACATGGTAATCCCCAAGATAGGAGATTATGAAAACATTCCCACCAGTAGGAATTCCACATGTTTTTCTATCTTTGGATATTCCTATCTACAAGAATGTGTGATGGTATTAAGATTTAAGATTATTATTAATTCATGTTACAACTTGTGTACTTAGATGTATTTCGCAAACCATGACTATAATAGTTCATGGTAAAGTTGGATATGTGGGGTGTGTCATGAGTGACATGTCATTAATGAATATGTTAAAGAAGGATTTGTCCCTTCTATCTTTATTGAAGATGATATCTCAGACCCTTGATTGGAATAGAACCATCACATTAAATTTCATGGCTATGGTGTAAAGATGTGTTTATTTTATACATTCATAGAAAGACATATCAATCATATAGGTTAGTGACATGGATGTGAAACCATACATGATGATATATTGTGTCAAAGGGATTATATTAAACATTGGGAGTTCATTTATGGTTGTCGATGTTGCAATATTATATTCTTTCTCTTGGGTTCCTTGATCCATTACTAGACTGTAATCTTGGAATTTAGGCTATCCTACTTAATGTCAATGAGAATGAATCCTAGAGGGTCACACACTAATTGTTTCAATTTATATACACTAAATTCTACTTGAGTTTCATTAATGGAATAAATATTATTCTAAAGTCAGAGGAATAATTTTATTGAATTTAGATTGATCACACAAATATTAAATAAACATTTATTCTCCATCTTGGGAATAAATATTATTCATGATAAACCTTTAATAATTTAGGGAAAAAGGTATGAATTGATGAATTTTATTATAGATGGAAAAAGTGAAGGGTTTGAATGAAATGTCTACACAAAACCATCAAAGGATCAAAAATCCAATTGAAAATATCTTCTAAAAACACCTTTACCCAACCCATCGAATACCCTTATTTACATACATTGAAAGTTCAGAGCAATACAAGGTTTCGAAATTGTAGTAATCATGTAGTTTCATTTGAAGAACGAATATACATAGAGGACCCTATATACTACATTGCTCTTGAAAATGTAAATGAAATCTTCAACTATGAATGGCTAGGATCATCATTTGTAAATGTATACATGAGGTATTTTTTCATGTATTTTTTTTTCATAAGATGGAATACGATGTTAATTATGACTATCTACAACAAGACACAAAATGGATAACATGTTTCTTTCTTCCAATATTACCATGATTAACATTGCCTTTATTTTTCGACCTTCTAGCACTGCATACTGAGTTGATGTTATTAGCAGAAAAAACCCTTCACATTTTTGAAATCCAGAAGAGTGGAGAAATATTTATGCCCGTTGTGGAGACTTTTTGTGATATAATGGGAAGAGTATATTCCTCTACTCTTCTAGTTTTCAACAACAATAATGATTTTTCGATTAAGAACATCGGCTCAATATTCAGGGTTGTAAATTCAAAAAATAAAGACAATGGAAATCATAGTAGCATTGGATGTCCGGGTTTTTTTTGACACTATGGGACATATAGGAATTATTCATGCCTCAATCCGACATACGGTGTGAGCAGTATGACTCCAAGTGCTTCTTTTTTATAAAAATGTCATTAATTTTAGTAAAAAGACAACTCACATACTCAAATTTGACCAAAAATATTCAGATTTTTATTATAAATTAATATAATGATCCATAAGAAATTTGAGTTGTGTTGGAATTAGTCACACCTCATTCTGATACATGTGGTTCTTGGGAGTACTCAAAGTGTCTGTTATCTATTAAAAATTGACATTTTAGTGTGTCACTCACTAAAAACCAAGAAAACACACTCATATTTTATTGATAATTTAGGAAATCAATTAATAAATCATTTTTGATGTGTAGGAATTATTCTCATGTCAAACCGATACATGATGTGATGGTTATGAGTCAAAGTGTGTGTCTCCAGTTTAAAAATACATTAAAAAAACTGATGTACTAAAAACAATGTAAAATAATTTCGATTGTTTTTATACTTTAGGACAATGATACAAAAGTCATTTGGGTTGTGTATAAAATATCTCAACATCAATCCAACACACGGTGTGACCGATATGAGTCCATGTGTTTATTTTTATTTTAAATTAACACCAATTTTAGTCAAAAGGAAAATTGGCCAACATAAAACTAAGAAAACACATTTGGATTTTTTTACATTGTTAAAATGATCCATCAGTCATTTGAGATTTGTTGAAATCTCCCACACCTCAATTTGACACATGGTGTGACCATAATGACTCTAAGTTTATCTTTTTATTTAAAATTGACATCAATTTTAGTAAAACGAACAACTAACCAACTCAAAAATGAGTAAAATCATTTATATTGTTTTGATACTTTATGAAAACAGTCCAGAAGTAATTTTAGACATGGAAGAATCATCTTCACCTCAATACGATGCACTGTATGACTGGTTTGAATCCAAGTGTGTGTAGGAAGCATTCTCCCATCAAAATGACCCATGATGTGACCAATATGACTCAAAGTGCATGTTTCTGGTCTCAAATGAGTAGAAAACACAAGTGACATATTGAAAACTATGAAAAACCATTTGGATTGTTTTGATACTTTTCGAAAATGATCCACAAGAAATTTTTGATTTGTAGGAATTAGGTTCATCTCAGTACCACACATTGGGTGATCGGTAAAACTCTGAGTGTGTCTTTATTTAAAATTGACATTAATTTCTTTAAAAATAAAAATTATCATCCTTAAAACTAAACAAATGCATTCAAATTTTTATGCTTTAGGATAAGGATCTATAACTCATTTTTGATGTTTTGGAATCAACAACACCTCGATATATTGCATGGTGTGACCAGTATAACTCCAAGTGTGTCTATTTATTTAAATTCGACATTGTTTTAATATATTATTTCTTATTAATGTTTAACTTATTTTTTTATAATATTAATAACATAAGATTTTTTTCATATATAGGTGAATTATTTTACTTGGGTTAAGTTGATTTGTTCATAAATTGATACCATGAGCGGACCTTTTTGAGAGGGGGTCACAAGTGCCAAAGACATGAAACAATAATGTTTTTTACATTTTTGTGGATATTAATTATAAATGTAATTATAAAAACCATTTTTGGAAATGTATACAGTATGTTTTTTTATTTTTGATGTAAAATTTATTTCAATTAAAATATATAATTTGGGTACAGGTTGTAGGTTGTTGTAGTATGTTGTTATATAAAGAGAACACTAGAGTTGGTTGGTCCTTTATTAGTTCTATATTCAGCATAGATAAATTCCCCCCCCCCCTTTTCACTGTCTTTTGAGCACTGGTAAAGAGGACCCCCTTTTAATAGCGTTTCGGAAAAAAAATTCTTTTTTAGTACTGCTAAAAGCCGTTTTCTGTGCACTTAAAATCCAAATATGTATTAGTGATTTCGTGCTTTCTGTTGTGCAAGTAACAAAGTAAAAAAAGGATATGGATGAAAAAAGCCAAACTATGAAATCCAATCGGTCTGAAAAATTGGAATAATTTATTGGTGTTATAAAACTTTATAAAAAAAGAGAATCTTATCTTTAGAGGCAATATAAAGACCCAACCAAGAGATATAAAACATGCACTATCAATTGACTATAGTTCATTTCAAGTGAAAGGGTATTTATTACTTTCTATAACCACATTCAAAGTATTACATTCTAGTGGTTGTGTGGTTAGGATCATTTATACACCATAGAAAGGATTAGATACTCTTATTGAGGAGTGAACCCTATAAAAATATTGTGTGTCATTTTTACTACTTTCATATACTTTCATGTGATGGGGGGAAAAGAGAATATGAGAATCAAGATCCTAACATTTATAAGATGTATAAGGATCAAAATTTTCAATTTAATTAAAAATTCCCCAACACTAATCCCCCCACAGTGTTAGGAATTTCCCAAAACTGGTCCTTTCAAGTGGTATCAGAGGGAAGGTTCACTTATGGTGGATTCTCTATAGTAAAGATATTCTCTTTTGAATATTTGAGTTTCCTTCCTAAGTCAACAATGAAGTGACATTTCGGTGAATGGTCCATTACCTCTGAGAAAAATTCTACATCTTCTAAAACCATGATGAACAAGAAAAATGAAAGATAAGATATTGTTCAAGAATATTTCTCTCTTACCTAAAGTAGTGGAAGTATCTATTTCTTTATACCTTGATTATAATGAATACATATCAGGATTAGGAAGTTATTAGTAGGTGGATAAAGTTTCCACCAAGAATATGGAGAACCTTTATACCTCTAGTGAATATGTTGTATGGGTTAGTAAATTTGAAAATTTTCCTCAAAATAAAGATTCTATCTGAAGTGGTGATAATTATTAATCAACAATGACTCAGGAATTATCAGTTGATAGATTTAGAATTATTTTTCATGGAATTCTTAAAGAAATAGAATACCTTATTTGTGGATTATTTCAAAGTATTACAGAAGATATCACCCAACTGGAGGGAGAAGCTGATGTTTTGGAGAATATCTTTCAAGAAAAAATTGTATAATGATTAGAGCTCTCCAAACAGGTTGGAACCATTGAAGAAAAAATATGGAACATGAAATAAGTTCCTAAAAATGGCTCAAATAAGTTTATTATAAAGAGACGGTCAAAATACTCTAGAATATAATATCTATGCACTTGAAGATAAAATGAAAAGGGCTTGTGAAGGGAATATAATTAGATATTAAGATCATAAAATCATCCTTAATATGAAATGTCTAGAATTGAAAGGTCAGTTGGCTAATTTTTATAATACATGTATCATCCATGAAGTCTGTTAAGAAAAAAAATATCCACATAAAGTAGAATAGGATGTGAAGAGATACATGTTGCCTCAATATAAATCAGAACATATGTTAAGATGTGCAATCATTAAGACTAGAGAAAATGGAGCAACTTGGTTGAGCAGATCATCTCAACATTATAGTTCATATTAACAAATCAAGGAGGATTAAACATATTCCCTGAATCATTGAGTAGTGTATTTGTGGTTATAATTCAGGTAATTGAAGGTGATGCGAGTTCTTAGGGGGAGAAACTATGAAGTAGTAAGTTTTTTCAATTCTTGATAGCCAAGAGAAAGAAATTAGAATCATTAAATGATTCATCAATTGATATTTAAATGCTAAATTTATGGATTATCATCATTGATTAAGTTTAATAATGTGATTTCCAATTTCGTATAGTCGGGATAAACAAGATTCAAACTTGGTTTGATCTTATTTCTTCATATTTTAAAGAAGAAATGTTTAAAAAGATCTTCCTTTGTGAAGTTGTGAATGTTTTTCAATATGGACTATCACAAGTTAAAGACCCATTCTGGTGTATTCTCCATACTATAATTTCTTGAAACCCATTCTTTATGAGATCATATATTATGAATACAATGATAAATGTTTTCTATGAGGTGGAGAAAAACGAAAAATCTTCCAGAATTATTATTTTATTAGTATCAAATCGGATTATTCTAGAAATTGATTGAAGATCATGTCATTGGAAAAGGTATGTCTCTCTTAATATTTCATCCTTGGTTATCAAGAATAACAAACTTTTTATAAAGGGTGGAAACTAAATTAATCAATTCCATAAGAAATGTGGCAGTCCCCCAAGGTCTCTTATCCTGCCTATATCACTTGAATGTTTTTAGTCAATTTGTTGAAGTGAGTGTAGGAGTTTTAAGATGACTATTCTTAAATAAATTCATCTAAAATTTAGTAATTTTACCCTATAATGATAGTGAATAATTATTGAAGATAAGTATATGAGTTCTCATTTCTTAAGGCATCATGATCTACTGTTAATGGACATCAATGTTTTTGAAATTAAATTCACATGTTTTCTACACTAAGTATAGATCAAGTAGACTTAAGGTGAAATAATGGATAGAAAATTGATTATATATGGACTGATACCCTTTTTCAAAATAAATTTGTATTTCATTTCAATAAATGGGGATAAATTGAATTGAATGTTTGAAAGGTAAAGTTGAGAGAGAAGATAATAGTTCAATACATTGACAAATTCTAGAAAGATCATTGAAGGTATTTCCAACAAATACAAAGTTGGAGATTGAAGATCCCTCTTTGTGTATGGATTGTATTTGTTGTCAATTGATTGTCATTGGTAGACAATGATGATCAATTAAATAAAAAAATTACATTTCTGTCAATATCATGAAGAAGTTACAAAGTTAATATAGATTGGAATAAGTCCTCAAGTCTTGAAATTCTAATAAATATGTGAATGGCTTGATGAATTTGAGTTTCTTGTTGATGCCTGGAGAATTGTTCTGGGTTCTTGCGTGGTGATGCCTATATAATTGTTATAGATTCATTGCATTGGGTGTAACTCTTTAGAAATTATCCATTGTTGTTAAATCATATGATTATTGAACTGGTTCAATGTTCTAATTAAATATGTTAAAGGTGGCATATTTTTTACTGAATGAATGTAACCATTTTTATTGATTTTTCGGAAGAAAACATTGAAAAACACAGAAAAACCCAGAAAAATTGAGGTGAAAAATCATGGGGGCCTGAACAAATTCAAGCCAAGGGAGTCATTCACCACATGATGGAACCCCTCCCTTGGAAAAGACCCAAGAGTAATAAAAGAGGAAATATGTTGAGCCAGAAAGCCGAGGAATCCATGAATTCTGCAACCCTATTGCCCTCCTGCCATGTGTGGGTGACCTCCATGTGATTACCCAACATATTATTGCATCTTCTAATTAAGTATTCAATTTTCCATGGTGTTGACCCTATGACCAAGAGAGCTTTCTGAAGAATAAGGGAGTCTGTCTCCACTACATAGATGAGGATGTGCCTCTACTGACACAGTTCCAGTCTGGTGACCAGCGCCTAGGATTCCACCTGATGAGAAGTACCTCTTCTATAGAAGGCTGCAAATCCTACAATCACAGATCCCTCATGGTCTCTAATAACACCCTCTCCTCGAAAATCCTCCCCATGAAGTGATCCTTCGGTGTTCAGCTTCGTCCCAGCGTGTGGGGGATTCCAGCAAATCTAGTGGCCATGCCCCGCTATAGTAGTGAGGCCAAGTGCGAATGAGTTTGGGATTAAAGTTCTTACCGAGGGAGCTCCATGGCATGCACTGCACAAATGAACCAAGTCCAGTATGAGTTTCTGCAACTTTAATATGAGACTCAGCCTTGATTCTCTTGAGGCCTTATGTTGTCCCACATTCCTAGCTGTCTAGAGAACCCATCACCCCGCCAGTAAAAAATAGCCCTTGCCTTCCTCTCCGGTCCCTTGGCTCCCGCTCCATGAAATTAGCATTCAAGAAAGGCCTCTAGAGAACCCCCCTGCCTTCTCTAACCCACACCATCCCCGAAAACCTACCAAATCTAGTTTTCCAATTCACTATTGAAAAAAAGATTCTCTACTGATTCAGTACTTGGTTTACAGCAACACCAACACTTGGAGGGAATACATACTCCCTTGTGCTGAGTAGAAGGATGATTGGAAGATGAAGAGTAATTTGGAATTTATATTCTAAAAATAATTAGAGAAAGATATGAAGATGGATATGAATTATTTTATTATTACATGTGAACCATTAAATATATAACATGAATATTATTTAAATTATAATTTGCATGAAGCCAAACCATGAAATGAAATTACTGTTTTCATGAGGTTTTTATGAGAAATAAGTTGTTTGGAATTTATATTCTAGAAAGAATACAAGAAGGGAATGAAGGATTATTTGAATACTTTTTTAGGATATTTTTGTGGGATTGAAAACAATTTATAAAAGAGATCTAGAATATTGGTGGCCATGAATTTGATATTGAATTACATTAGATACTTGGTTTTTTAACTAAGTGTTTTTATGGGGTTCAATTAAAAATATAGCAAGCCTAATAAGGTGACCAACTAGCCTCAACTGGGATTATATATGGGAAAATAGGACAATCGTGCCCAATGGAGGATAGGGGAATTATAATTGATTCATATAATTGGATTTTATGCATGAGAAATTCAATATTATTATTAAATCAGATGAATGTTAAACCAGTTTTGAGATCAAAATACATATGTCAAAGTTGAAATATTGTCTACAACAACAGAAATGATGAGTAGAAGTATGATTGGAATGTGAAGTGTAATTTGGAATTCATATTCCAAAAATAATAAGAAAAATGGTTGAATAGGGTCATTCAATATTTTATTATTGCATGAGAAATATGCAAGAGCTAAGTTGAAGATTATTTAAATTATAATTTTCATAAAGGAGAACCATGCAATGTAATTATTGTTTAACTGAGGTTTTGATAATGAATAAGTTGGTTGGAATTTATATTCCAAAAATAATAGATGAAGATCATGAATTATTATTTGTATAATTTGTGAAGTGAAGTTTGGGAGATTTTAAAAAAAATTATACAATAGTTCTATTATATGGGTGTCCATTCATTTCATATTAAATTCCATTAGATACTTGATTTTTTAAGTAATTGTTTTTTGGGGTTTACTAAAAAATATGTCCAGCTGAGTAAGCTAACCATCCAACCTCAACCGAGAGTATATGCAGGCACTGGGTCAACCACGCCCAAATGAGGCCATCCAGGTCATCATGTAGGTGGCATGGAGGGCCATGTGTAAGCCCTCGGGATGCTTGAAGGCATGAAACCCCTAAAACGAGGTGGGAATAGAGAGAAACCATGGAACCGATACAGAGAGATATCAGGAGGAGGAGAGCAGAATCATAAGAATCTCCCCACAATGCTTGAGTTATAAAGTGTGATAAAACTAAGAGGCATTTTTATGTGGGATGGGGTTGGATAGTACTATTCACCAGTTTAAATAAATTAGAGAGATCATCATTGTCTATCACATCTCGTTCCCCACTGATTTGAATCAGCACCATCTGGTCCAATATCCAAGACATTTGTATTAAAAATGGGATGAAATTTTTACCCAATTACATCACCTGACTTCTCCTATCTTCCCTTGACAACACCACTGGTTTTCCAGAGAAGAGTCCAAACCACCATTTATCAAACCCGAAGCCATCATGATCAGGTAGAGTTCATATTTATAAGATAAACAAGATTGAAAAGAAAATGTAACTTTGTTTTCATGATTTAAATTGATGATTCCCCAACCGAACTACAAATGCAATTGCATGAGGCAATTTGAGCATAGGAATTTGAGAAGAAGGCCTACATTTATTTATAACATTCATGCACATGAGGATCCCAATGTGGATGTAAAGACCACCCGTGAAAGAAATTTCCAGGTTTCTCAACGTATCTTTATTTTTTTTTAAAATATTCAAAGCCACTATCTTAAGTGACATTTATCACGATCTTCACACAATAGTTTTTTGTTGGATTTGATTTGGTGTTTAAATGAAGAAGAGGTGGTGATCCTCACTTATAAAAGGAGAATCCTCAACATTATGAAAGGTTATGCCACTCAGAAAAATGATATAACTCATTTTCTGTATAAAATAGAGTCTCTCTGAGCTTCTCTTTCACAAAAGCGATCCACACACCCCAGGTGAAGAAGTTCTAGGCACTGCATGAAGAACAAAGTACCGCGAACACACAACTTGTGTTTAACACCCTCATCATGTTTTTTGAAGACCATTAATACTGAAAGTGAGTTAATGAGTCTAATACTCCCTCTATGATTAACAAAGAACCTATTACATAAAGATCTTATCTTGTGTGAAGGATACATGAGAAAATTGTGCCCCTATTTTCATGATAAAGAACCTCACTATTTGGAGAAGTGTTTTGTGAAAAGAAGAAGAACACATAAATATAGGGGCTAGTGTGTGCACAAATGAATCACTTGAGCTCATTTTCTTGATTAAAAATACTTGATTCTATGAGTCTATAAATGTGATATATTAATAAATAGTGTTCTCACATCTGGTTTGCAATGAGGAGGAGGACAAAGTGAGTACATGCACTCACGTGCCTGATTTGAGGAACCCCAACTTGTGTCGTACAAAGAGACAAGGAGAAAGTAAAACATTACATGTATGCTTGAATGCATATGTAAAGACTCATCCACACATAAATGGATATGAATTTGGAATACTCAAAACATGATTGAATATTACATATCAAATAATTACAATACATTGATAAATGTGCAAGGAATCCACTTGTTATACATTAGAAATTACATGCATGAAGATCACATGATCTAATTGGGTTGAAATTAATTTGTGTTTTTACATGATCATTCTTTCATAACATTGAAAGAGAAGTTAAATCCAGTTGAACATACCTCTAATTCACCAAGAAGAAAAGAAGAGAACCGATACTGCATTCATAATTGATATTGTGTATCAAAGAAGAAGAATTAATTGTGATGATGCTGTATTGAGATGATCGTTATTGTTTTCAAAATCTCCAAGGAGTTTTGTGATTCTAACATTATTGGAATAAGGCAATCCAATGCATTTGGTTTTTTCAATAAAGAAGAATGAAAGATCAAGATATTGTTATAAACTATTTAATATATTTGAGTGTCGTAGATCAAAGAGAGAATAGGAAGTTACTAACAAAGTTCATATCAGTTGATTATCATTTGGGTTATGGAGAATTCAGTTCATCAGTCAAAAACACATTCATATTGGTTTGAGTGATTGAAGAAGAAAAAATTACCACTTTTAGTTTTCTATGGGGAATAAAGAAGAAGTATTCACTACCACATATCGGGTCAAGGGAAATGCTAGGTTTTATCAGTGCTAAGTAGGAAGCATTGATAAAAGCCTTCCCTTTATCAGTGCTATTCTTAACACTGATAAAATATTTTAATAAAACAATATTGTTAATATATATATAATTATTATATTTATATTCAAAAATTAGGTTTACTTATATAAATTAATTAAAACACATGTTTATATTTATTATAAATATGAAATATATTAATATATATTTTTTAATAATTAAAAAATATATATAATTATTTAAAAAAAGTATTTATAATATTATAAATAAATATATTTATATTTAAATAACTATAAAATTATAATAATTTTTTAAAATAATAAATATATTTATTGTATTAATAATTATATATATAAATACTTTTCAAATTTATATATTTTTAATTACAATTATAAATATATATATATATATATATTGCTAATGAATTGATTTAATATATATATATATATATAATGAGATAATGATTATATTCATGGTAATATATATTTATGTTCATATATGTTGATATGTGTGAATACACTAGCTATGATCATAAGTTTATCTGTGGACATGATTAGGTTGTTATATCTGTTCTTCATGTCAGATTACCTATTCTTATGATGAAACATGTGTATGTTATGTATTCATGAATCATTAAATGTTAATTTATACATTTATACCCTTATTATTCATTCTTATATAAATTTTATGGCTCACTTTTATGATTTGAACTTTTCATTCATGTTATACCAAGAAGGTTCAGGAACTAAGTGTACTCAGCCCTAAAATTTATTGAATAAACTAAAAGTGTAGAAACACAATTAGATGGGATTATGGCATAAAGACCACAATCAAACCAAGAATCTGGAAAAACAAGGCCACACAAAAACAAAAAAATGGCCTAATGACCAACATATGAATGCTCAAAGGCCAGAAAAACATAAAAACCAAGGCACCATAGGCAGGGATATAAAAACCATCAAGGCCCACCCGAATCAGTACAAAAACACCACCTACCACCAACCAGTCTGTAACCCACCACCCATCCCATCCCAAATTCAATGCCTAGAAATTCTGAGCATCAATCCTATATCCCTCCATAAATCATTCATGTTCTTCCTCATGATTTTCCCTTATGAAGGCTTGAAATTGTGGGATTGGTTCCTTGGTTCTATATATCTCAATGTAAGATTCCTTCATATCCTTGAATGGGATCACACGTTCAACCCCTTGTAGGCTAGTTGATCATCAGTTTAATTATGGATCAAGGTCTTTGTTCTTATTTGGATTCTATGTCCCCCACGAATACTCTATGATATAGTGATGGCTATTAGTGTTCTGATTAAACTTGATAAGGAAAATAAAACTACCATATTTTAGAATTTTTCTATATTCTTAGTTGAAATTGACCTATGGTATGTTCTAGTTGATGGAGTTTTTCTCTCTACAAGGGATGATGAACTATATTTGAAAATTTAGTATGAATGAATCCCCCATTTTTTAGAACAGAAAGGTTGTTTTCCATGATATATCTACCTATAAAAAAAGGGTTGTTTTTAATTTTTTTCTCAGTACATGGGAATGAGGAAACCACTTGCCTTAAGTGGTTTAAAAGGATGAGGCTGAGTGGTATGGAAGAGTCTAAAAAGGATTTGACTCCCAATGGAATTCAGGTTGAACAGGGGGGATAGGAATGGGAATGTTTCTGGATAGAAGTCAGCGGGTCTTGTTGATGGAATTATAGTTGATGCTTCCAATGGAGTATCAGAAGGAATTGTAAAAAAATTGAGGATGCAAGTGGAAATTATGTTACATCATAGGCTAAAATTGTTAATGAGAATTAGGCAGGTGCGAGGGATTTTTTTGATGTAGTGGAGGTTCTGCATGCACATGCAATATTAAACTTGAGTGAGAATGTTAATCTTTCTTTGGAGGCTACCAAAATAAGAAGATGATATGTTAATGTTGGAGGAGGAAGCCTGGATGGAATTCAAGTGATGGAGTCTCGACATGATGTGACATTAGTGGATGGTCAATCCAATGATGAAGAGGTTATTCCAGACTCATTTGATCAGCAGTTGAAGAAATAGAAACTAGCTACTGCAATGTCATGTTATGGTATGAAAATCCAAGTTGATGCAATGGTATTTCAATGGGTCATCCCTCAAAAAGAAAAATCACATGAGAGTCAATCATAATTGTAGGTATGAAAAAAACGAACAAATTAATTCAGATTGTTTCGATGCTTTAGGAAAATGATCCATAACTCATTTGTGACCTGTTGAAATAAACCACACCTTAATACAACACACAGTGTGACCAGTAAAACTCCAATTGTGTCTTTCTATTAAAATTAAAAAAAAATTAAATGTATTATTTAATATTTATGTTTGATTTATTTATTTATAATATTACTTACATAATATTTTTTTTCTTATATAGGTTGATTCATTCACTCAGTTTGAGGTGATTGTTTCGTCAATGGATACTATGGGTAGACCTTTTTGATTGGGGATCATGTGTCCCAAAGACAATGAAATGTTGATGTTTTTAAATATTTGTGGATAGTAATTGTAAATTTAATTACAAAAAACATTGTTTAAAATGTATATATTAGTATTTTTTTGTATTCATAATGTAAAGTTTATTTTAATTAAATTATATATTTCATGTATAAATTTTCAAGTTGTTTTCATGTGTTGTCATAAAAACAGAACACTACGTCATTTGGGGCCTTTATCAATGATTTTTTAGCACTGTTAACCCCCCCTTATCATAAATTTTTGAGTGCTCAATAATGGGACCCCCATTAATATATTTGAGGATAATAATAATTTTTTATAACTCTAAAAATCAATTTTTCATGATTTTAAAGGGAATATTTATAGTAGTCTAATAAATAAGATAACTATGATATATTATTCTATTTTAACATCATAATTACAAACAAAAACATGTTTATATTTTATTTAGGTTATGAAATTAATTAATTTGACGTGTCAAATGGAAATTATGTCTCAGACATAAGTATTTATTATATAAAGTTCTATATAAATAAAATGATAGATTATTATAAAAAAAATTTGTATAAAATTCATCATATATATTATGATTTTAAAAATCTTTATAGGTAATAGGGATTATAAACAACAACTACACACATAAAGAAAATATAGTGGGCCAAGTCTCATCCTATCATAGAAAAAATAAAAAACATAACTAATGTTATTACATATTAATGGGCCGAATTCATCATGTCCCAAAGACCATTGCATGTCCAGGAGGCCTAGCTAATTATGCCCAAAAAGAGAATCATATATCATTTCAAGTCACCATTATTTTGTCACACTCCCCTCTTCATCTGCAATAATCTCATTGCATCACACATATGAGGGTTATACTACCCCTCACTAAGAAGGAAGAACACCCCTCCATACCACATTTGAAATCCATGTGATGGGAGGACCGGTTGATGGGTGTTAACCTGCTCATCACTCTTTCAATATGTCGGGCCAACTATGCCTATGTGGCGCCTCGTTGTACCTCCTGCATGAGCTGAAAATATCATCTTCATAAGTCCATTAGATCAAGAGTGTGAAAGTCCCATTGAAGGCCTTAGTAAATAATCAACTGAATAATATTACTCACAATTTGAACTCACTTCCTCTATGATGTCTCTAGAAGTATTTGTCCTCAATGATTATATGACAATTCATATGTTTTTAGCAATCAACATTGAAGATGCCTTTCGATCAAATCCAAAGATGGTTTTTGAAATTTCTCCTGTTAGTTTAGGATCTCTACTATTATGGATATTGCTTCTAAATCTTCATCGGATAAAGAATATGAACCCCCAAAAAGGGACAAGACATGGAGAAGTGATAGATTCCCAAAGGGAATAGGATATTATCCAAATATTGTGGGAACCAGAGAGACATGTTAGAATTGACTCATGTTCTTGATATATCTTTTGATGTGGGAATTTCAATTTTATGACTCATCCCCCACTTGTATGTCAACATTATATAAATAATTTTGGAGTCATGGATTTGGTCTCTAAATCCATGATTGGTTTTCCTGGTAAATATATACATATATAAACACATTTTTATATATTAACATATAAAAATTTAATTGTCTAAATAAATATTTAATCATATTTACATGTAAAATTTATTTCAATCTAAATATATAATCCAAATGGTAAACAAAATTTATTATCTATTAAATATATACCTAAATTGTTTTATATAAAAATAAATATATATTAATATTAATACATTATATATATATATAATCATTTATAATTTTATTTATTATTTTATAATTATTTATAATTATATGTATAGATAAATATATAAATATTTTTGTATAAATGTTAAAATGTTGTGTAAATACATATAAATGTATTTATATAAATATATCATTAAATATAAAATACAAATCTCTATAAAAATATATGAAATTAATTTATTTAAACATATTATAGAAATATATTGTATAAACATATTTACAATAAATACTCCTTTTATAAATACATGATAATAAATTTGTAAGTAAATGTACAATTAGATGTATATACATAAATATATTTGTAAACATATAAATATATTTTAAAAATATATTTAAAAATAGTTTTATAATTATATATAATTCACTACTACAGATATGAGCTTTAATAGCATGTCAAAAGTCTTTTAAGAGTGCTGGAAAAGCATTGTTATCATTGGCACTATTAAAGGGGGGTCCCCTTTATCAAAGATAGTTTAGAATTGATAAATACCCCCCTTCATTAGTGCTAGAATTAGTGTTGATAATGTCCCGACCTATTGTAGTATGTTGTTTTTATAATACAAAACCCAACAAAGATCTGTAACCTATGTATGAAAAATATATCATTTAATTGAAATAAATTTAATATCATGAATAAAAAAAATACTATATAAATTTCAAACAACGTATAATTTCATTTACAATTATCCATGAAATTTAAAAAATATTAATTGTTCATTGAATTTTGTCCCCATGATCCCATCTCCAAAAATATCTACCATGGTGTAAGTTTCCAAACAAATCACATAAATCCGAAAAAACAAATCCACCTATATAAAAAAACATTATATTAGTAATACTTTATATAAATAAATAAAACATTAATATGAAACAATATAATAATAAAATGTCAATTTTAAATAAAAAGTCACACTTGGTGTTATACCGGTAAAATTGTGTGCCATAATGATGTTAGGATGATTCTTAAATGTCTAAAATTATGAATGGATCATTTAAAAAAAACAAAATGATTGTGTTTGCTCAGTTTTCAGTATTTCACTTTTATAGTTATGAAAAAAATATCAATTTTAAATAATGACACACTTAGAGTTATAGGGAACACCATGCATCAAATTGAGGTGTGGCTAATTCATACCCATAAAAAATACTTATGGAATGTTTTCCTAAAGTATCAAAACAATCTAAATGTGTTTTCTTGGTTTTAGTATGTCACTTCTGTTTTTTATTAAAATGTAATTTCAAACTGGAAACATTTAATTTGAGTAATATAAATCACATCATGTTTCAGATTGACATGAGATTGATTCCTACTTGTCGGAAGTAATTTATGAATCACTATCATAAAATATTCCAAAAATCATTGGATGATTTCTTGGTATTCAGTGAGTGACACACGTTTTGAATTAAAATATCATTTTTAACCTGATAATGTACACTTTGAGTCATACCAGTCACACTGTGCATCAGATTGAGGTGTGGTTGATTCCTACACATAAAAAATTACTCATGAATCATTTTACTAGATTATAAAAACAATCAGAATGTTTTTTCTATATTTTCAATATGTCACTTGTGCTTTTTACTAAAATTTAGTTCAATATTAAATAAAATGACACACTTTGACTCATATCGGTAACACCGTGCATTAGATTGAGGTGCAATATATTCATACAAATCAAAAATTACTTATCGATCTTTTTTCAAAAATTATAAAAAAAATATGAATATGTTTCCTCATATTTCAGTAATTCACATGTTATTTTTACTAAAATTAATGTCAATTTTAAATCAAAAGACACTCTTTGAGTAATACTGGTCACACTGTGCATCATATTGAGGTGTGGTTGATTCCTACATGTAAAAAATGACTTATAGATCATTTTTCTAATGTATTAAAATAATACGAATGAGTTTATCGGTTTTCAGTATTTCACATATTCTTTTTACTAAAATAAAATTTCAATTTTAAATTAAATGACACACTTAGAGTTATACTAGTCAAACCATCCATTATATTGATGTGAGGTTGATTAATACTTGTTAGAAATGACATAATAATCATTTTCCCAAAGTATCAAAACAATACGAATGTGTTTTTTGGTTTTCAGTATTTCGTTTGTTCTTTTTACTAAAATTAATTTTAATTATAAATAAATAGACACACTTAAAATTTCACTGGTCACATCATGCATCAGATTTAGGTGAAGATAATTATGACACATTACAACTAGATTATGGATAATTTTCTTAATGTATCAACATAATATAAATGTGATTTTTGGTGTTTTTTATGTCACTTGTATTTTTTATTAAAATGTCATTTGAAACTTTAAACATGCACTTAGAGTCATACTGGTCACATCGTGTATCGATTTGACTGAGACTACTTACTACACGTAAAAAATAACATATGAATCATTTTCCTAAATTATCAAGACAACCTGAGAACGTTCTCTAAGTTTTTAGTGACCTGAACTTTTTGAACTAATATGTAAATTTTAAACTGATAATGTAAACTTTGAGTCATATTAGGAAATAGTGTATCAAATTGAGGTGAGGATGATTCTTTCACATGAAAAATTAATTTCAGATCATTTTCCTAACGTATCAAATCAATCTAAATATTTTTCTTAGTTTTGGGCAAGTTAGCTATCCTTTTTACTAGAATTGTTGTCAATTTTAAATAAAAAGAAGCACCTGGAGTCATAACGGTCAATTTGCATAATATTGACGTAATTATAGGTCTTATACATCCCAAATGACCTATAGATTGTTTTCCTAATGTATAAAAACAATCAAAATTCATTTTCTCAATTTTGAGTACGTCACTTGTCTTTTTTACTAAAGTGCCATTTTAAAATTGAAACATGCACTTTGATTCATATCAGTTACATAGTGTGTCAATTTGATGTGGGACTCATTCCTAATGATCAAAAATGTCTTATCAATAATATTCATAAATTATCAATACAATCTGACTGTATTTTCAATGTTTTTAGTGAGTGACAATTTTTGAACTAATATGTTAATTTTAAACTGATAACAGGAACTTTGATTCATTCTAAGCACATCATATATATAATTTATGGAGTTATAATTCCTACACATTAAAAAATATTATGGGTCATTTCATTAAAGTATCAAAACAATACAAATCTTTTTTTTTTGAGTATATTAGTTGTCTTTTCTACTAAAATTAAGGTCAATTGTAAATTAAAAAGACACTCTTGGATTCATACCGATCACACCATGCACTGGATTAAAAGTGAATATGATTCCTACATGTCTTAAATGAATTATAAATCATTGTACTAAATTATCAAAACAATCCAAATTCATTTTCTTTTTTTGAGTATGTCACTTTTCTTTTTTACTAAGATTCCATTTTAAACTGAAATCATGAACTTTGAGTCATGTTGTTCACATCATGTGTTAACATGATGTGAGACTGATTCCTACACATTACAAACAACTTATGAGTCATTTTCCAAAATTATTTAGACAATATGAGCATTATTTATTTATTTTTAGTGAGTGATAATTTTTGAACTAAAATATCAATTTTAAACTCATAATGGATACTTTGAGACATAGCGGGAACATCATGTATTAGATTGAGGTTAGGTTGATTCGTACATGTAAAAAATTACGTATAGATCTTTATCTTAATGTATGAAAATAATTTGAATTTTTTTATTGGTTTTTAGAATGTCACTATTATTTTTTACTAAAATTAATGTTAATTGTAAATATAAAGACGCCCTTGGAGTAATAAAAGTCAAACTATGCATCAGATTAAGGTGTGGTTGATTCTTACACATCCTAAATGGCTTATGGATAATTTTACTAATGTTTCAAAACAATATGAATGTGTTTTTTCAGTTTTGTGTACTTCATTTTAATTTTTTTACTAAAAGTTATATCAATTTTAAATAAAAAGGCAACATGGAGTCACACCGGTCACACCATGTGTCAGATTGAAGCGTGCCTAATTCATACACGTCCCAAATGACATATGGATTGAATTCTTAAAGTATAAAAACAATCCAAATTTCAAATCTTACCATTATTTCCATTTATTTTCTTTTTATAACGTCCAATAAAACATATTGAGTTTATTTTCTTAGCCAAAAAACCCCCCTCTAATCTTCTGGTTTACAATAACAAGAAATTTTTTTCATCTAAGAACATTGACTAAATATACAGTGTTAGAAGCTTGGCAAGGAAAAGAAATGAAAATCATGGTAACATTGGTGAAAAGGAACATGTTATCTCTTTTTTGGCACGTTTCTTATGATTGAAAGTAAATTATGACATCCTAAACGATCAGTGACAAAAACTAAATAAGTATTAGATATATATGATAAGTAAATTAACATACAAATAATAGATAAAATGATGAAATAATTAATTAAATATTTAGTATGAATTGACCTTTTCATGATGGTTTTATACATTCTTGACCCATTTAATTGTTTCCATTATCTCAGTTATAGCCTTGAAGTCCAATCTATCATGAGCATGAGCATCTTTGAATAAACCAACCCAAATTTGAAAAAGGAATACACCTATATAAGAAAACAATTCTTATATGAGTAATAATAAAAAGAAATAAATTAAACATAAATATGAAACAATCCATTACTTTTATTAAAGTCAAATCATCATGTAATATGTGTACATTATCCCATCATGTATACTGCCCATTCGTTTCTAAACAAATCTATGTCATCTTCTGAATACGAGAATATTCAATGGTCAAAGTAGTTCTTGAAAAATATAAATACACAAAGGATTAATAAATATAATGAAGGAAATAATAATTTTTTTTGAAAATACCTCTTTGGGAATTATAGTGTGTTGATGGAATATGATCTATCTCATAAACATACAAATATAATAACCATAATCATTTCCATTTGTTTGTTTCAGACACTATAGAAACATTGAGAAAAATAAGTAATTTTTTTAAGTGATTTTGGATTTTGAAATGTTACTATATATACCCTAATACTTTTCCACTAGTAGAACTTATTAGGCTCCTTTTGTGCATAGGATACCCTCATGCCATGAACTTCACAATATTTAAACACTGCCCGATCATAAAAAAATTCTAATTAAAAAATAATTTAAAATATATAACTTGATGTTTAGTTCTAAATTTTTTGATACAGTGTATTAAACATTGACAAACTCCATCATGTGTGGCCAGTGTTTTGGGTATCCATGCATTGAATACTTGAAATAAATCTTTAGAGTATCCAAATTGACCGCAATGAGCATCCAATGTTTCCTAAAAACACAAAAAGGAATAAGTGATGAAATGAATTAAAATATATTTGATATGATTAAATTTTAGTGTTTTTTCCCTGTATTGTTGGTATTAAGAAGATTTTGTCTTCCTAAAGATTTCTTTTAATAGAATTAGCTAGTTTTGTCTCTATTTCAATGATTTTTTAATATCTTTATTTTTGTTCTAAAGAAGTTATGTGAGGGAAAATGAGTCAATATATATGTTAATGGGATAATAAATTCAATTGTTATTGATATATATGCATGTAAATAGTATGAAATGTATTTCGTCTTAATTAACATTGTATATCAGCTTCTGGAAAAACAAATCATGAAAACATACCTCATGTATACATTTACAACTAAGACTCCTATCCATTCATATTTGAGGAATTTGTAAACATTTACATGAGTAATGTATCTTGTATCATCCTCTCCATCCATTTTTTCTTCAAAATAAACTATGTGATTACTACCATTTTATAACTTTTTATCTGTATGAACCTTCAATTTTTGTAAATGAGGATATTGAATAGGAGGGTAAATGTGTTTTCAGAATATCTACTTGATCAGTTGGTTGATCCTTTATATGGTTTTGATTCTACATTTCATTTTACCCCTTCCTTTTTTCCATCTTTAATAACATTCATCAATTCAGATCTTTTTCACTAATTGTTAAATATTTATCATGAAAAATAAATTGTAAATGAATACCTCCTTGTTGACGTGTTTTTTACAAGATCTGATAGCCATGTTGTAAATGTTCCAACATCTTTTTCAATTCTGTGAATATCTTCATCATTACGTGGAACAAGTATCTTGGTTCTCAGCTTGTGAGCTACACTAATCTCCCATCTCACATGACCTGTTGGAAGTGGTCTATTGTGTAGAGTGTCTTAATGTCTATTGAACATGGTATCCCTCACAATAAGGTGATCAGTGAGTGTTGATAGATATAAATCATAGTCATTTTCACCCTATAAAATATTTTTACAGGAAATGTATCAATGTATGTCTGATTCAAATTTCATAGAAACAATTATTAGAATATTGATTGCCTCAAATAAGACATCTATTTGAGGGGAATGGCTCAACTCAAAGCTAGTGGTGTAGTGGGGTGGGCTCTTCACACAACTATTTTTCATGAGCTGTTTCTTCTCATTGCTTCCCCCCATAACATTTCCTATCAACTCAGTTTTCCAATGAAATTTTTCTTCATGACTAGTTAAACATTCATTCATTTCATCCATTTCTTTATATTAATCCTCTTATTGTTGCTTTTTTCTCAAAATATGTTTGGCTGTCATCCCAAAACCTGCAAATAAGATGTGGTCATATTGTTATGTCTGCTTCAAGACCACTGATAGTAGCTGTTCATCTGGTATAGGTGTTAATGATTCATGTGTCCAAGTCGGATAAAAAATATTAAAAAAATTAGTAATCATTACTATGTAATAGATATTTACAAAAAAACATTATGTCATACTTACACATGTTTCCCACACTTTTTGTGTGTTTTCATCTATTAGTATCCCATATTTATTTACACATGTCTCTTTCCATAGAACATGATGTGATATGGTAGTATATTTGGATTTGGATTCATCAATCTAGATATTAATAAAGTAATATAATTATATTGTTGTTTCATGTCACATAAAATTATTATGGTGTATTTAAAATACGTACCAATTTTTTTCAAATGAAGTGTACCCCATCCTTGCTTTACGGTAGGGGTACGTTGGGGTTGTTTCTTAGTCCTTATTTTCATAAAATTGTTTTTTTAATAAATAAAAAACTATCAATAAATGTAATGAATACACATATTTTCAAATAAATTATTACCATCCATAATGTACTTGAAAATACATCTCTGTATGACGGCTAGTAAATTCATCCCACACTTCTTGGCTTATCAGGTTTTCATACATAAGCATTTGGGTGTGTGTTTATTTTCCCTTCAATATCATTAAGATGAAATATCATTAAAATGTTTCAAAATATTCTGTGAATCCTTACATTTATCATTAATAAATATTTCTTATTGGAATATTATACTATAAATGCACACTGCATGGAATTATGTAGAGTAAGTAAATGTTTTGTTATTTTATTTTTTATTAAAATAATGAAATGGTATCATAATGTTACAATAATTTCTTACCAAAACAATTCCATACACATGAGAACAACATAGATCCACAGATATACATAAATCGGCATGTGTTACTGAGTGATGAGGCCAATGTAGCTACTAAAAATGACCTTGTTGGGGTTAACATGTAGGTCACATGCATTCTATTCGACCTCAAATTTGATTCCTTTACTTCATTCCTTAATAATTTTTTTAACATCATCATGATTTTGCATTATTTTTTATTTATACATTATCAGATCTTAATCACCTACCATTTCCTTATATTCAACATCGTTAATATATTTTTCCACTATATTGGTAGCATAGGCATGTGAAAAAGGTCATTTTTCCTCTGAAATGGTGGTAGTAGTAGGTTGAGAAAATTTTTGTCCCTTTGTACTTGGAGCTACAATAGGTTGAGAAACATGTTGTTCCTTTGCATTGGGAGAATCTGCATGTGGGGAAGTCATTCTATATAGAAGTAGTTTAACATTTCATTTAGATTATATAAAATCTACACTTAAAAGGTAATAACCTCAGGAAATAAAATGTATATTAAAAAATCTAACTAGATTATTAAACACACTTTTTTAAAGGATGAAGGGATTTGACCCCTCTATTGAGTATCCAAATCCCTCCATTATGTTTTCCTATAAATCCAAAACCTTGTCTACAATGGGACCACTATGAAATGATTATGATTTCCTAATGAAAGGTTCATCCTCAGTTGAATCTTCATCTGACCCTTCGGTGGGTTTTCTCAATAACTGAACAATTTTCCACGTTTGATTTGCAAGATTTGGAACATAAAATACTTATACTTCATATGATGCCTTTATAAATGGTTCATATTTATACCCTTAATTATTGAAATCCACATTCATGAATCCCAATTCATATATTTTCACAAAACTCTTATTATAAACCCCATTTCATTGAAAAATTGGCACTTAAAATATTTTATAATCCAATTCCCATATTTTTTTACGGTGCTAAACTATGATATATTCATATAAATTAGATATTTTCCTTAATACCAAAAACATGAATCACTTCAGTATCAAATGTAACTCCCCAATTTTACTTGGTACTATCCTTATCATGTTCATTTATATAGAATGTATAACCATTAATTTCATAATCATTGTAAGATAATACATACACACTTGGTCCTCTAGCTATCAATCGAAGTTGTTCTGAAATTTAATTTGTATTTTTATCTACACCATAAAAATATAGTCTCAAAACCACACTATAATTTGTTGATTATAATTATTTGATATCCAAATATCAACTCTTGATGGATTCAAATACATATGAATTTATTTGTGGGTTTAGACATATGGGGAAACATCCAAACTATTATGAAAAATGTAAAGGTGAGATTTCTCCCAATCTAGAATATTGATTGTGACAATATCTCTTCTAGAAATTCTTTCCCCATAATCCACCTAGTGTGATGATATTTTTGGTAGACCAATGCTTTCCACACTAAATAGGTAGTCGGTACAGAAGTTGATGGCTTACTCAACAATATATCGCTCTACAATTCAACCCTCAGTCCAAATTTGATTTTTTATATACCCTTTATAAATCTAACTATATCGGTCAATGGGGTACATCCATCAATATTTTACATGTCCACATAGTCTAATATCTATCACCAAGTGAACCCTCAAGCGAACCATCATATCAAAGAATGAAAACTAGAAGATTATTTTCAATTCACATAATATCATGGAAATTTTCTTTTTTATAGTTGGAAATTTTTTGGGTCTATAACTTTGTTGCATATAGTTTTAAAGTATAAATAGATTTTTTTTAATTTATGATGGAAATTCTTGGAAAAACTGAAACTTAAATCTAGAGGATATAGATCATACATCAAAACATAGAAATCATGTGACTTTATAACCATTTAATTTAAATCAGTCATTGACACAATATTCTTGATATTAAATGAATACCCCTTAGAAAACATAACAACATTAAAGAAGTTTCAAAACAGATATCTCTCCTTCCTGGAAAGAGTGAATGAATCTGGAGAAATAAAGTTTTTTTTTCACCCTTCACAAGAACAAAATCTTATTGTATTCGCATTTCCATCCTAGACATAATTTCATCCTTTGTTTTTCCAAGATCATTGAGAAATGTTCCAATGAAACTATCAAACACATTTCGTCCAAAATTCATAATATCATGTAAATTTCTGACGTACCGAAAATTCTGGTATGGTAATTCAAAAAAAATTTGATCATTTTTTTAAACTGGTTTTAATAAGGTTTTTTTAAAATGGTTTACCAAAAGTAGTGTCCACATATTTTACTTTCTCATATAGTCGCTCACCTGTTTGTGGATACAATGTTGTACGCTCTTCTAAACTCCCATTGAACGATGTCTTCCAAGATCGATACCTATGTCATTGGTTTAGAAATATGTGATGTCCTAAAAACACAGTCTTTGATGAATGCTTTAACCTAATTGACTATGTACCTTGTTCGCAAATAGGACACCCTTGAGTTCCTTTAATGTAATATCCTGAAAAATTTACATAAGCAGAAAATTCATTTATCATCCCATAAAACATGGCACTTAATGTGAAATATTCATTTCTGTAAGCATCATATAATGTAACACTTGAATCCCAAAAAAAATTAAAATATTTGACCAATAGTTCCAAATAAATAACAATATCATTAGTTGGTTTTTTTGTACTGATATAAACATAGAAAACATGATGTATTATCATTTCAAGCATAACCATGGTCACAAGTTATAATATACCACCATAATTGGTCATGTATTGTGAGTGCTTCTTTGAAAACCAAAATGATTCACTCCATCTATAGATAACACAAGATGAAGGTTTCTCATCTCATTTTCAAATTCAAGATACTCAGGATCAATTCTCTTTCACAGAAGAGAGTCTGTCGGGTGATGAAGTTTTCCACCATTATTTCTTGTATTTTTGTTTCCAAGTTAATTGTATTAGAGTCTCCTCACTTCCATATAGTTTCCTAATAAATGGAATGATTGTAAGTACCATACAACTTTTGTAGGACCCAATTCACCATTCTTATATTGAAAAGAACCACACTTTGGGCATTCTTTAAGTGATTCATGGTCGTAATCATTTAGATAAGAATGTATTCTTTTAGAGATCATATCAATTAGAAATATAATTATTTTAGAGTCATATTTTCAGTAATACATCTTGAGTATGGATGAAAATGTTGTATATTTAGTGCAACCAGCATACAACACCATCTTTTTTCAACTCTTTAACTTCTCAAACAAGTTTGTATAATCACAATGTTCATCTTCACCTATCCTATTCATTTACTCAATACAATATTGATCATCATTCACACATTTAATCACATCCTTGATACAATCTTCATTATTTTCCACACTTGTAATCTTATCAGATGATCCATAAAACATAGTGTTATCCCATTCACTAGCTACATTAGATTTTTCCCCATGTTTTTTCAAACAATTATAACTTTGATCAATTATACGATCGATCAAGTGTTTTTCCAACTCTTCTAGACTAATTAATAGTGAATAACAACTCATAAACACAGAAAAAGGATTTTTGATGGGTCATATGAAAAATATTTTGGAAACATGATGAACTCTTTCACTCCATCTTTATACTCTTTTGTCATATGATTGGCATCAATCCATTATATATTTATATCCATCCAATTTTATTTGGTAATATTAATACTTAACAAAATAAATACACAAAATATGTTCAATTAAAGATGGATCTCACAAATTTCTTTAAATAAATCCCTTTTTAATGAGTATAAATGATGTATAAAATCACATTTACATTATAAAAACCCAGTGAAATATATGTATTCATTGTAATAATGGAAATATAAGAAAATAAATGTTATATTACTTGAAAACCCTTTTCATAATATAAAATAATCTTTTGAATATTATAATGGTTTCATAAATAAAAAATAAATTATTATATTTTTAAAATATTTTCAACACTAACATTGACTTTATGAAAGTATAATATTATTTAACTATTGATAAATTAAAAAAAGTATACAGGTATGAATGTATAAATTCAAAATGTACATATATTTAAATTAGTATATAAAATTATATATAATTTATAGAAGAATATATATTTTAAATAAATATCTCTCTATTTTGTTGTGAGTAGTTCGAGGAAAATATTTGGGGAAGAATATTTCCCTAAACATCTCCCATTTAATACAATGAACATCTTCATTTTTTCTGATATTATAATCAGCACCCACTATCTATCAACTTCACCTTCCAAATTTTAAATGGCTATCCATTTTTTCAAAACAAGTAGATTAGAGGAACCCAAAAATTTTGAGGGAATTTCTTCATGAATGAATCCATTGTGACTTGTTTCATCCTTATCATGTTTGGGAGTTTGAAACGGTTCTTATTATTATTCATTTCTTGAGAATGTTGAGTAAGTATTATCATGGTATTTTTCACTCTATATCACATCCCATTTTGTTTCTAGTTAGGATAGTCACCTCATTATCAATTGAACCCATTGTTATATTGGGTCCTCATGAATATGGGGTTTACTAAGACAAAAAGCATGAATCATGTGTAATAACCAATAATATCTCCTAAATATGTCTCTAGACATGTATTCCTTCTAAAATTAATATTGTATATGATTCCTATGGAAATGGGAAACAAAAGAAGGATGGATATAAAATTCTTATCCAGTAGAAATATAAATGGATCATAAAGTAGTTAGATCTACCGCTTACAACACTGAGGAATCATAACACACAAAAAATTAATACAAATTTAATAAAAAACCTTCTATTTACATGTTTTTAAATTCCTTTATTTTATTATTATAATCCAACTCACACATATTAAGACATTTGTCTCGTATTTTTAGTCATTGAACCCATTACATAAATTTATATATGTGAATTACAACCAATATATTTAATTTTCACCCCATTCCTTTTCAATTTCATCAATATAACTTCATTACATCATTATCATGCAATTACAAAAAACACACCACTCAACAACTCATCCAAATCATAATGTAAATCATCATATCCCATGACTATGACCAACCACTCACTCAAAAATCATTATAATTCAACCACCATACATTAGTTCTAAACATAACTAATTCCGAAAAAACATAGCTTGTCCCACCAACACATTCCATGTCTAATGTTTTCACCATTATCTTCGAACTCATAACATAAATTTCCCAAACAAAACATGATGAAATTCAATAAGCACATGATAAATAATAATATATAATTCATATTTTATAAACAATATAAATACCATGTAGTTCCTTTAAATCAAAATTTATATTCTTTCCTGGGTGTTCCCATAAATATCTTGATTTACATGAACACTGAATTCATTAGTCGTATATAAATAATTAATCTTTTATGATCAATGATTATAAATGACCAACATGTATAGTATTAAAAATAAGAACAATGAAATAATAGATGAGGATTTATAAAGAATTTATTCATCATTAAGAAAACCGTGGATTAACAATCTCATGAGAAAATCACAGAAACCAGTAATCATAATAAATTACTCTCATCACATACATTAGATTTGGAGACAGGTAGTGGAGAGAATTGTTGTGGAAATAGAAGTGGAAAGAGAGTAAGTAACGAGAGCAGTGGAGAGAAGTGCGGAGAGAGGGGTGGTGACAAGAGAGGCAGTAGCGGTGATAGGGTCAAAAAGAGTGGTGGTGGAATGAGCAGCAGCGAGAGTGGTGGCAGTGAGAGCGGTAATGAGACAGGCAACTAGAGAGGCAACAACGGTGAGAGAGACAGTGAGAGAGGAGGCTAAAGAGGCGACGGTGAGAGATGAGGTGGCGAGAGGGGCCATGATAGTGGCCTTAACAAAAGAAGTGGTGAGAGTGGTGGTGCAGTAGAAGTAGGGTTCTACGAAAGTTTGAATGTGTGCGAGAGAGAAGCCCCCTATTACGGTTCTTTATAAAATCAGGTAACACATTTATCAGCACTTTTTTATCACTGATAATGATAAGCCTTCAACAGTGCTAATATTATAGCATAGATGAATACATGTTTTATCAGTGCTTCTTTTGTACTGATAATGGGGATTATTTATCACCGCTAAAAAAGAACTTATAAAATTTTAATCTTAATAATTTATTTATATTATTTTATATATACAATTATATATATAATAAATAAATTAATCTTTATTTATAATTATAATTATAAATATAAAAATATATTTTTATAAATATTTTAATATAGTTATAAATATATTAATATTTATTTATTTATTTATTAATATATAAACATATATATTTATAAAATTATAATAAAGATATTTATTTTAATTTTATAAATATTTAAATAAATATATATATTTATAATTATAATTATAAATATATTTTTTTATTTATTTATATTTATATTTATAAAAAAATAAATATGTATCACTAATTCTATATATATATATATATATAAATATTTTTATATATTTATAAATATTTGTATATATTTATAAATATATCCATAATGATGTGAACCATGGGTAAGACCCATAATCCAAAAATTTATTGAAAATAAAAACATAAAGTACACGAGGGGATGACATGCTGAAAACAGGGACAAACCACCACCACAAATAAAGTAAGAAAAACTGCAATGAAAAGAGAAGAAAACTCATCTTCTTTACTGTAATTGGCCACCACCCCTACCTGTCATATGTCGATCCCTCTTCCTTGTTTTGGGCGTTTGCCGCATTTTTTCATCATTAGATTGATGGTCAAAGGTGTCATTTGGTATGATGGGGTCCGGAAGAGTCTGAGGATCTTGTCACCAGCCATACATCAGTCCTCCGATATGATCTTTAGATCCGAACTACTCTGAGCGTTGCCGAAATCCATGAGAAACACCTCCCCTCTATTGGATCTATTTAAAATATCAATCAAAATAAGAGAATGATCTCTTACCATTGGGTGGACCTGGTCTAAAGTTGTCTTGGATGCCTCTGGTTGATCAAACGATCCTTTTTTATTAAGTATTGGGTCACATGCTCTTGTACATTCCCGCTGCACCACATCTAAATCAACATCATGAACTACAATTGTAGTATTTTTTTCCTTCAAGGCCACTACAGAGGACTCTCCTTTACAAATGGTCTCATAT
Source organism: Viscum album (assembly GCA_963277665.1). Lineage (NCBI taxonomy): Eukaryota > Viridiplantae > Streptophyta > Magnoliopsida > Santalales > Viscaceae > Viscum > Viscum album. The sequence continues at coordinate 290,533,791 of OY728126.1, read as the reverse complement.
CATGTACTTCATGGGAGAGGTGGGCTTCCATCTTCTTCTTCCCATTATGGTTGAAAGAAAGATGTCGATCTAGGAATATCTATTTATCATCTTCAAACTAATAATCAAGTTCCCCCTTCAACTCATCGTTGTCATCTCCCTATTCAAAATTGATCATTTCATGTTGACTAACAAAAGATTCGTTTAATATTGTGCCAACATCCTTTCTCTGATTATTTGAAACAAACTTCTCCAGTATGACCTCCACTTTATTGTGAGTCTCTTTTTGCAAACCTGAAGCCCCGTCAAATGAATCCTATTGTTGTGAATCAATGAGATTCACCTGTTCCTTAGTCAAGGACCCAACCTTCTACTTTGACCACCTTTTATAATTTTCAATAGTATGTCCATAGTATCCAAAAATATAACATAACAATCTTTTTTGGCAATGACCAAAATTTAAAACAGTTGGATCAAAAATTAGGTATCCTCTCATAATCAATAGAAAGAATAAAATGTTGATCATCTAGTGAAAAATTAATTTAACAATTTAATGGAGAACAGAGTTCAATGGCAACCAAAACCCAAGAAAAGTGACCATACCGGCCTCTTCCAGTTTCATTTTCTATCTTAATTTGAATTTCAACAGTATAGGTGATGTCTCAAAGAATTTTTTGTGTCCAAAATAACCATCAGAGATCTCGAATCTGAATTCAGACTTGGGTAATTGAATTCTTGACATTTAGTGGGTTAAATAAAATATCCCAATCCCGAATTCATAGTATTCCATGATTGGAATTGAGGGAACCAAGACTCCATGTTTTGGATTTGAGATCTACAGAAGAAAATCCAAAATGATAAAATCCTTTAGAGAGGGAGGTGATGCTTCATCCATCAATCCCCTAAAATGCCAATAAGAAATTCCTAATGTCCATTATCGCTATGAAATTCTCTATGTTCAAAGAATATATATGTGTAGTAATTGAGTGTTTTCATTCCTATAACCTTGATGAGAAGAGACAATGATTGGCCCTTATGAACGTATTTTCTACTTTCTTCCTAATTGTAGGGTTGGAAGCATGAAATTCATCAAATTTCTTTGTGCAATACATTTGATTCATCAACATCCCTTCATAGATACTGTTGCGCGGATCCCATCTTGCAGGTGGATATGATTCCTAATGACCCATAACAGCATGGGAACAAGAGGGCTTAGGGAAAACAATATCTCCTACTAAATCTAATGGAGTCACACTCTCGTTCGACTGTGCTACCATGACCCTAGGGGAACAAGAAGAGGCCAACGAAGCAGATTTGGGCATCGTCACTAAGAAATCCATCACTGAACCTACAAAATATTGAGGAAGCTTCACCTATACCAATTGATTAAACTAGATTTTTTCCACGACCAGTTGATGAACTACAGAGTATTTCAACCCAAGAAACCGCAGGCCAGGCTGCCCTTCATAGTCGCACGAAGTTGTCACCCACCCTCCTTACCACCCAATCAGTTTCCCCCTTTCATCTAGTGTATCACCCTGACCTAAAAATATATATAATTATTTATATTTATAAAATTATAATTAATTTATTTATTGTAATTTTATATGTATTGATATATATATAAGAAATATATTTTTATTTATTTTATGATTACCTAATATATATATATATATTTACAATTATAATTATTAATAAATATATATAAATATTCCTATATAATTATAAATATATTTTTATAAATTTATTTATTTATTTATTTATCAATATATAAATATATATATTTGTAATATTACAATAAATGTATTTATTGTAATTTTATAATTATTTATATAAATATATAATAAATTGTAATTTCAATTACAAATATGTATATATAATTATATTTATAAATATAAATATATATATATTTATTTATTCATTTACAATTATATATATAAAAAATATTTCAATAAATATTTCTATATATTTATAATTATTTTCATATTCATGTATCTGATGCAGTGTGGTGTTATTTAAATACTATATTGAATTAATATATCTATAAAAGAGAATTTTTTTTATAGCATCACTAAACAAAACCACAAATAAACAAACCAAATCCATTTTTAGGGAAGATGGAGAAATGTCACATAAACTGAGAACCAAACACTAAAAAGTGGACCGAGTACGAGTTTTAGAGGCATTTGTTTGGGATGTGGTGGAGTTGCTTCGCCCTAACGTCAAACCTCATGTAGTGAGTCATCTGTTTCTTACTTCCCAAGGTGATATTATCCTGTTAATTTGAAGTAGGAGTGAATGGAAGACATGTCACATTGTTTCCTATATCATCCAAGGCTCCCCAACGATTGATGAACATGTTGACATCACTGGTGAAGAAAATGATTATGATGGGGATGAGACTGTTATAATTTTCAAAACCTGTGAAATTTTAGTAGGATTCCAGCAATGCAATTGGATAATTGACCATCGGATAATTTACCATTTTACGATCAAAATCATCTTTAATCCTTTTTTAGATCGATGGAGGCAGCCTGGATACTAGATTCCCAAATTCTACGATGTTCTTCAAAGTGGGGTTCATGTTCAGATTTCTATGGCCAAACCTAATAGAATTGAGGTTTATGGGATACAATTTTTCATCCATGATTGTGATTGGCATGCTCGATCCACTGTCGCTAGGGATAGGATAGTCTATGGCACTAAAGCTGAGTTGTCTGATGTTATCCATTTTTTGAAGGTAGTAAGAAAAAACCATACCATTGGACTCAGTGGTCTAGGACATGATGGAGATTTTGATGGAGAATAGACCAAGGATCACAATGGTGGGGTTGAATCCCTTGATGGATTAGGCCCATCCAAACACAAAGTGTTCCATCAAATCCTCACCCAGCATCAGGGTGTCATTTTCGAACCATCCTTTTGTGTGTGACCTATCATAGTAATTAAATTTGTACCTACATAAGACATTGAGGAAAAGGGTATTCCCTTGGGATACTTCATCTCATATCTCATTGGAAACACAAAAATGTATTTAAATGATTTGGAGGTGGAGGGTATGAACAATTTTTCCGATATCCATGTGAGCTTAATGTCGGTGTCCAAGGAAAGATCGACCCTTTGCCCTGGTTTGCTGAGTTCCGCAGACACACTGTATTCGATGTTGTCATATTCTAAAAGAAGGGATACCTTAGATTCATCCCAATTGGATGTATAAACCACACTCAGTAGTGACTTATGGTTTATTGGTGCACAATATGACATAAATGTGGTCATGCATACCATGAGGAGCCTTACAAAATGTAAAATGTGTACCATGAGTGTATCACTTTTTGAGGAGACCTCAGAACCTATTAGAGGATTCCTCAATGAATGATGGTGATGGATGTGGCAGGAGAAGAGTTGGTAAGCCGAAGACGATCTTGGTGGAAGAAACATGTTGGAGGATACCTCGCCCGATGATGGTGCTCGATGCAGCTAGTGATGAGCTTGTGGGTTCGAGATGATCTTGGCTGACAAAAACTTTTGAAGGAGACCTTGCTGGATGATGGTGCATGATGTAGCCGGAGACATGCTGGTGGGACAAAGATGATCTCGATGGAATAAACCCTGTTTGAGGAGACCATGCCTGGAGATCATGATAGATGCGGTCATTGACGAGCTCTTGGGCTGGAGAACATATCGGTGGAAGAAGCATGTTGAAGGATACCTCGCTCGGAGATGGTGCTCAATGTGGCTGGCAATGAGCTGGTGTACTGGAGAAGATCTTGCCAGAATAAATCTTGTTGGAGGAGACCTTGCCCGGGGACAATGATCGATGCAGCTGGAAAATAACTGGTGGGTCGAAGATTATCTCGGTGGAAGAAACCTATTGGAGAAGACCTCACCCAGCGATGGTGCAGGATGTGGTCGATGATGGGCTGGTTTCCTGGAGGAGATATCAATGGAACAAACCCTATTAAAGGAGACCTGACATGACAGTAGTGCTTCATATGGACGACGACGTCCTGGTGGGCTGAAGAGGATCTCAATGGAAGAATTCAGTTTGAGGAGACATCGTCCGACGATGGTTCTGGATGTAGCCGGTGATGAGCGGGTGTAAAGACCCAAAATTTTTAATTTAATTTTTTCCCTGATTTTGTGAGTTATTTTATTTTATACTCAACAAAACTATATCCTTTAATTAATGAAGTGGGTAAAATTAAAATGAGACTGTTGAGTTTTGACTGTTATATGACCGTTGGTCAATATGTCCGTTGGAATGTATAATTGAATTGTTGTGTTTTTATAAATATGGTAATCTTGGTTACAGAAAGAAGATTTGATAGCCTCATCCAGTAGTCTCGGGCCATATGAATCCCATCTTTCAGAGCTTGGGAAGGAGGTACCATTACTGGGCTTTGCTCTAGACCAAGCCCAAGATGAACTTCAACGTATGAAGCTTGAACGAAATCGCCTAAGGGAGAAGTTTAAGTTGATAGAAATCACCACTCGGGCAATGTTGTCCAAGACAACCCAAGATTCAATCACCATAGCACACCTAACACTTAAGTACTATGATGTTGTAATAAGGGGCTATGTAATGAAACCCTATCTGCTTTGTGTAAATCTTTTATATAAATAAAATTGTGTTATCTTCTTATGGTGAAGTTTGTGAATTTTCAAATGTCCAGATAAATATAGCATGTATATTATTGATGTTTAGAAAGAAAAGGGAAATTTTAAAATATTTATATAAACCTTAAATAATTAATAATGTGAAATGATTATTGAAAAATGGACTTCTACAGTTGTGATCAGGGAGAAATTTAGATTCTAATATGATCAACTTGATTTTTAGTGAATAATAAAGTAGGAATAGTAACATACCCATATGAATAGTAACAAAAAGTAATTTGACGAAAATAATAGAAACATCACCCATGATTGTATAAATACATTATAGACATCCTAAAAGTGAAAAAATTATCATAGTTTAAGTTTTGGTATTATTGTACGCCATAAATATTTTATTTACAATTTAATAATTAATTTAATAATTTAAAATGGAAATTTATTTTCATAAAATTTAATCATAAATTGTATCTTTATTATTTTATGGTTATATGATAATTTTATGGGACCTTGATTACTTTTTTAAGGTGTTACAAAATGAGTTATAGTTTTAATGTTGTATTTTCCGAATAAATAATGATTTTATTTAATAGTTAAATTAAAAATATTTAGAAAATTATTTTCATGAAATGGACTTTATTTTTGAATTCAGAGAATCGATATTAGGTTAGGGTGAATTTTTGGGATTTTTTTGAAATTGTTGAATTTTTGTGAATAGTAAATATTCAGTTTTGAGTTTCGGGTGTTTAATGATATCATTAATGATGTAATAATGATGAAATATTTCTTCTTGACTAATGAATAGTGAGATATTCTATGAGGTGTCCCAAGTGGCCAATACCAAGGGCAAAAACCATGGGCAAGCCCATGGTTTTTCAAATACCATCGATGAGGTGTCCCTTGGAAATTAATAATTTATTCACTCACTTTTCCTATAAATACCAAGCCATTTCCCTCATTCATTTCATTCAAAAATCACCCTCAACGAATATCTAGTCTCCTTACCTCCCAAGGAGTCCTCCCAAGGTTCCCTCATGCCTCCCAAGATCCTGAACATCAAGCTTTCGAAGTTACCCTTCAAGGTAAGGGATCCTTTCACCCTCCTCTTTTAAGTCATAGATTCCTTTATGTTGTGTCTTCTAGATTCCATCTTTTTATATTGAGGGTATGTTATTATATGTTCTCATTACTTTAAATTTCATGTTTAATTGATTATAGACCCTTTCTGCTCTCATAAATCTGTTTTCTGAATATTTAAGTGTTACTGTTAGGCTGCCGAATTTCTCGTAAAAGAAATCGCATATTCTGTTTCTTTTCAAGTTTCTTTTTCTTGTGGTATTTCATTCAAATATCCATAAGATGTTATTAACTCCATGATTATTCTGTGTTTATATCGTAATATGATTTATTTATGAGTGGGTTACCCTTGTACCCTCTCTTTTTATTATTTTCTAAAACCATGTTATATAGTCGTTATGCTGCAGAAATTTCATCTCTGAATCACTATCTCTTTCTCTCAAGAAATTATCTTGTTTATATATGCGACTAACCAATCCTATTTCGTTTCTATGGGTGTTCATAAATATATAAAAAGGATATATTTTATTCTGTAATGGACATACAAATAACCCTCACTCCCTTTCCATGGGTTATAAATGATATAATGATCTTATTTTTAAGAACATTTAAAACGTCACGATTTTGACATGAAACCCATTTATTTGATTCTATTTGGGTTATTTATGAAATATTTGATTATGATCTATGTGCATCACATGAAAGTAAAGACATATTAATAGTTCACTCTGATATCACTCCAATTCATTGGGTAAAGAATTAATCTCTAGAGATGACAAGTTTCATGATACCTTTGTGAATAACATTGGTAATTTTTATGACACCTATGGGATAAACCTTGGTGATATGTTCATGAATGTCTTAACTAAATGTTGTAGACACATATTCACGCTATGTTTCAAGTTCTTTTCATTATTATATGCATATAATTCCATTGCTCATGTCCTTATGTTTTTATTCATGTTCTTATTGACGTCACAAGTAAACTGATTCCCTTGTTTACCCTTACTGGACCTTCTGCTCACCCTTTCCTTTAAATTTATGTCTCTAGGTTATGATATGCAGTAATTGTACTTAGGATGAAATTATGATGAAGCCATAAAAGTGTATTAGAGGAAAGTTTTATGTTGTTTTTCTTGTATTATGTTCCTTCTTTCCTAGACACTAGACATTAAAGATCCTCTGTTTGTAAAATGTAATGAAAAGTTATGTAATAATAAGGAGGTATGCCATAGTTTGTATCAAAGGATAGTTTAGTTATTTGTGGAAATTATGCTATGAAATCTTTATGAATAATCCTATATAAATGTTTAAATATACAAAAACTTACTGGTATTTTGGTGAGTATTAAGTAAGTGTTTTATAAATAAAATACATCCCTGTCTGGATATGAGCAGGTAGAGGAGGCTCTGGAACAGAGGTACCTAGGAGTGAAAACTCTGAAATGGAGTTTCAGGCATGACCCGGGGTATCCTGGTACATGATAATGGGCCTTTCTGCACTCTTTTTTCTGACACTCTTGGGGGATATGTTTTGTTAATCATAAGCATTTTGTGAATCATTATGAATGATTTATAGAGAAATGTAATTGTTTCAAGATGATTTAAGACATAAATCCTTTATAGTTAAAAGATTTTTATATGAAATAAGTTTCTCACTAATGTTTTATTCTTTTATAAATCAAGGGAAATAGGCGGAATCGTGCAAATGGTTACCGCAATGGACCATGCACTGACGGCCCTCTGATGGAAGCTGGAATGGAAACATTCATGTGAATGATGAACCAACTAACTCAAGTTATGGGAAATAACTTGAATATGGATGAGAGGATGATCTCAACGCGAAGATAACAACATTATGTTGAGTCCTTTATGTGTCAATGACCTCAACCTTCAGTGGATCGACTGACTAATTGATTGCTGAGTAGTGGATCAGCTCTATCGAGAAGATCTTTTCTGTGCTCCATAGTTCAGAGCAAGAGAAGGTCACCCTGGCTGTCTATCTCTTAGAAGGAGAAGCTTAACAGTGGTGGGAGCTGATTAAAAACACGAGGAAAGGATTGGAGGTTGAATCTATGGAGTGGTAAGAGTTTAGAGGGATTTTCTTTAGTAAGTATTTCCCTCGATCCAAGAGAACAAGAATGGAGAAGGAGTTTCTCAAGCTGAAGCAGAAGGAGATCGAATCTGTCGGGTGATATGAGATGAACTTCATTCGACTTTCACAATATACCTCTATCTTTTTCATGGATCCAAATGGTAACGTTGATAGATTCTTCGATGTACTAAGACCTCATCTACAGAAGAATATTGCCAACTGAGAATATGAAAGCTACGAGGAGATCACACAGAGTGCAATGAATGTCGAACTAGAGTTTAGTGAGACGCGGTGGTATCATAAATCCAATGACAAAAAGAGATCGATGGATCCAAGATTAGGAGAGATACTTGATCAAGGAAGAGGAGGCAAGCAATTGAGACATCCCACATGTAATAAATGTGGGAAGAAGCATTCGGGGAACTGGCTTCTCGGGAGCGGGAAATGATACAAGTGTGGGAGAGATGGCCATATTGCAAGGAATTGTTGTGGTGAGGTTAAACCTCAACTTTTAAACAATAAAGATAAGGGGAAGATGGTGCAGGCCCTACCGGATGTCCAGTGCTTTAAATGTGGACAACTTGGGAACTTTTCAAATCACTATCCAAATCTGAGGGCAGTGGAGGGGAACCACCAACAGCCTCAGCAAAGGCCAAGGGAGAAAGGTCATGCTTTTGCTATCACGATAGCTGAAGTTGAAGCTCCGAATGATGTGATAGAAGGTACTCTTGTTTTTATCTCAAATCTTGCAATTACTTTGTTTGATTCTGGTTCTACACATTCCTCTATTTCCTCCACGTTTGCAATCAATTTAGAATCAACCCCCGACTTGATAAAAATAGATTTATCAGTCAAGACTCATGGTGGGATTATCCAAGCATTGTTAGTGTTTAGAAACTCTTGTATTTACATTGGTGAGCAAAATCTTAACGCAAATCTAGTAGTCAGTCCCATGATGGAATTCGACATTATACTAGGGATGGACTAGCACTCAATGTACAATGCTAAGATCAAATGCATAAGTAAGGAAATATCAGTATTCTTGAATGGAAAACCTACAGTTATCTTCCAATGAGAGATATCTCAACCTGATCTTTGTCTAGAAGAACCTCCTACATCCTTCTTTATGTAATTGATCAGTGAAGAAGAAGAAGGAAATGAGAGCTTGTGGAAAGAAAATCCCCCCATCATCCAAGAATATGTTGATGTATTTCCTAAGGAGTTGGCTAGACCTCCCCCAAAAAGAGAGGTATAGTTCTCTATTGAAATCACACCTGGATCTCATCCAATATCAAAGACCCCATATAGGATGGAAAATGTGGAGCTGGAGGAATTAAATAAACAACTCCAAGATCTTTTGGAGAAGGTGTTTATCCAACCGAGTGTGCCTCCTTGGGGAGAACATGTTCTCTTTGTGAAGAATAAGAATAGATCGATGCAGCTATGCATTGATTATAGAGAACTAAATGGGATCATAGTAAAGAAAAAATACCCTCTTCCAAAAATTGATGATTTAGTTGACCAACTTCGTGGGGATCAATTCTTCTCTAAGATTGATCTTTGATCTAGTAATCATCAATTGAGGGTAAATGTTTAAGCTATTCCAAAACCTTCCTTCTGATCAAGATATGGGCATTATGAGTTTGTTGTTATGCCTTTTGGACAGACTAATTCACCAGCTATTTTATTTGGATTTGATGAATAGAATCTTTAATGACTACCTTGATAACTTTGTGGTTGTTTTTATTGATAATATTCTAATATATTACAAAAGTCATGAGGAGCATGAGGATCATCTAAGGGTTATTTTTCAAACTCTACATAAGGATATAATTTTTGGAAGGTTTAGTAAATCTGAATTCTGGTTACAAAAAGTTTCTTTCTTAGGGAACATTGTTACCAGTGAAGGAATCACAGTTGACCCTGCAAAGAAATTTTTTTTAGAGGAGTGGCCTCAGCCTACAAAAATAATTGAGATTCGTAGTTTCCTTGGATTAGCATGATATTATAGGAGGTTTGTGAAAAACATTTCACAGATTTCTAATCCATTACATAAGTTAACTCTAAAAGGGGTCAAGTTCATCTGGAGAAAGGAGTGTGAGGAAATTTTCCAAGAGCTGAAGAAGAGATTGGTTACTGCACCTATGTAAACTCTGCCCTCAACTGAAGAAAGATTCATTATTTTTAGCAATGCATCTCTGAAAGGGATTGGGTGCATCCTCATGCAAAAGGAAAATGTCATTTCTTATGCATCTCGATAGTTGAAGACTCATAAGAAGAACTATCTTACGCATGATCTAGATCAAGCAGCAGTCGTTTTTTCTCTGAAGATATGGAGGCACCATCTTTATGGGGAGAAATGTGATATATACATAGACCATCAATGTTTGAAGTATATTTTCACACAAAAATATTTGAACATGAGACATAAGAGAAGGTTGTAACTCCTTAAAGACTATGACTATTCAATTCATTATCATCCCGGAATAGAAAATAATGTCACTGATGCATTAATTAGGAAAGACCCAGTTGTACTTTCCATGATGAGGATTCAAAAATATCCTTTGATCAATAACCTAGTAATACTGGACATGGTAATTATAAGGGATGGGACATCATTAACCCTAACCCAAATAATTTCTCAACCGTCATTACTAGATAATATCAAGAAAACTCAAAAAGAAGATCCTTTGTTACAGAAGCAGATCAAGGCTGTGAAGGATGGGAAGTTTCTTGAGTTCAATAATGATCAAGAATGTCTACTGAAATTTCATACAAGGCTATGTGTTCCATCTATTCCAGAAATAAAGAAGGATCTGATGGATGAAGCGCATAGCTGTAGTTTCTCTATACATCCTGGTAGCACAAAAATGTGTGGGGAACTTCGTGATCATTATTGGTGGGATAATATGAAAATATAGATTGCTGACTACACTTCAAGGTGCCTAGTATGTCAGCAAGTGATGGCAGAGCGACAAATTCCTAATGGGGTATTGCAACAACTACCCATACCCGCTTGGAAGTGGGACAATATCACTATAGACTTCATCACGGGACTCCTGAGAACTTCCAACTGAAATAATGCGATATGGGTTATTGTGGATAGTCTCACCAAGACTGCCCATTTTATCACCATTCAGGAAGATTTATCTCTTGATCAAATTTCCAAGATTTATGTGAAAAAAGTAGTAAGGTTGCATGGAGTTCCACTTTCTATCATATCTGATCATGATTCAAGGTTCACATAAAAATTAGGGAGAAGTATTCAACAAGCTCTGAGCACTGAATTGAATTTTAGTACGACCTATCACCCCCAAACTGATGTCCAATCTAAAAGGACTATTCAAACACTCAAGGACATGCTAATAACTTGCTCAATGGAATTTAAAGGTGGATGAGATCAACATCTATCTTTAGTTTAGTTCTCTTACAAAAACAGCTTCCACTCAAGCATTCAAATGGAACCCTATGAAGCTCTATATGGGAAGCGATGTAGAACTCCTAATTTTTGGGATGAAGCTGGTGATAGGAAGCTTCGTGGGCCTGATCTTGTGCAACAGATGACTGAAAAGTTCCATGCCATCCAACAACACATTAAAGCTGTTCAGCGTCAGCAAAAGAGCTATGCCGACAACCGTCAAAGGAACTTGGAGTTTGATGTTGGTGAAAAAGTCATTCTTCAGATTTCACCTTGGAAGAGAGTCATGAGGTTTTGGAAGAAAGGGAAGTTTATCCCTAGGTACATTGGCCCATATAAAATCCTTGATCGTGTGGGAGTAGTGGCATGTCATCTTTCACTTCCTCCAAATCTTGCCCAAGTTCATGATGTCTTCAACGTATCCTTCTTAAAGAAGTATATACTTGTCCCTTCACATGTACTAAATCCAGATGTGGTACAACTATAACATGGCCTCTCTTACGAGGAGAAGCCGTTGGAGATCTTGGATTGTAGAGACAATGTTCTACGCAACAAGACTACCCACCTTGTTAAGGTGTTGCAGAGGAGCCACAAATGTGAAGAAGCCACGTGGGAACTGGATGAGTCCATGAGACAGGAGTACCCACACCTTTTCCCATTAGAGGGTACGAGATAAAATTTTGGGGATGAAATTTCTTAAGGGGGGAAGAATGTAACGACCCAAACTTTTTAATTTTATTTCTTTCCTAATTTTGTGTGTTATTTTATTTTATACTCAACAAAACTATATCCTTTTATTAATGAAGTGGGTATAAATAATATTAGACCATTGGGTTTCTACTGTTATATGACTGTTGGTCAATATGACCATTTGAAACTATAATCTTAATGTTGTGTTTTTATAAATATGGTGATCTTGGTTACAGAAATAAGATTTGATGGCCTCATCCAGTAGTCTCAGGCCGTATGAAGCCCATCTGTCGGATCTTGGGAAGGAGGTAGCATCACCGGGCTTTGCTCTGGACCAAGCCCAAGCCGAACTTTAACGTATGAAGCATGAAAAAATATATCCTAAGGGAGAAGTTCAAGCTAATAGAAATCACCACTCGGGAAATGTAGTTCGATCCACCCTAAGATTCTATCACCATAGCACACATAACACTTAGGTCCTATGTTGGTGTAATAAGGGGCTATGTATTGAGACCCTAGCTTCTTAGTGTAATCCTTTTATATAAATAAAATTTTGTTTTCTTCTTATGGTGAAGTTTTTGAATTCTCACATGTCCGAAAAAATATAGGATTTATATTATTGATGTTTAGAAAAAAGGGGTATTTTAAAATATTTATGTAAACCTTAAATAATTAATAATGTGAAATGATTTTCGCAAAATGGTCTTCTACAGTTTCGATCAGTGAGAAATTTAGAGTCTAATAAGATCAACATGGTTTTTAGTAAATATTAAAGCCGGAAAAGTAACATACCCATATGAATAGTAATGAATAGTAATTTGACCAAAAAAATAGAAATATCACTCATGATTGTATAAATACATTTTAGACATCTTAAAAGTAAAAAAATGATCATAGTTTATGTTTTGGTATTTTTGTACGACATAAATATTTTATTTACTATTTTATAATTAATTTAAAATTTTAAAATGGAAATGTATTTTCATAAATTGTTACTTTATTATCTTATGGTTATATGATAATTTTATGGGACCTTGATTATTTTTTTATGGTGTTACAAAATGAGTTATAGTTTTAAAGTTGTATTTTTGGAATAAATAATTATTTAATCTAAAAATTGAATTAAAAATATATTGAAAATTATTTTCATGAAATTGACTTCATTTTTGAATTCAGAGCATCGATATTAGGTTTGGGTGAATTTTTGGGATTTTTCTGAAACAGTTGAATTTTCGATGAATAGTAAAAATGTAGTTTGGAGTTTCTGGTGTTTAATGTCATCATTATTGATGTAATAATGATGTAAGATTTCTGGTTGACTTATGAATAGTTATATGTTCTATGAGGTGTCCCAAGTGTCCAATACCATGATAAAATACCATGGGAATGCCCATTGTTTTTCAAATACCACCGATGAGGTGTCCCTTGGAAATTAATAATTTATTCACTCACTTTTCCTATAAATACCAAGCCATTTTCTTCATTAATATCATTCAAAAATCATCCTAAACGAAGTTCTGGTTTCCTTACCTCCCAACTAGTCCTCCCAAGGTTCCCTCAAGCCTCCTATGGACCTAATCATCAAGCTTTCGATGTTACTCTTCAAGGTAAGGGATCTTTTCACCCTCCTCTTTTAAGTCATGAATTCCTTTATGTTCTATCTTCTAGATTCCCTATGTTTATGTTGGGGTTATGTTATTATATGTTCTCATTACTGTGCATTTAATTTTTAATTGTTGAGAGACCCTTTCTACTCTCATCAATTTTTTTTAATATTTAAGTGATGCCGAGGTTGCGGAATTTCTCGTAAAAGAAATCGCATCTTCTCTTTCCTTTCAGGTTTTCTTTTCTTGGGGTATTTCATTAAAATATACATACCATGTTCTTATATCCATGATTATTCTATGATTATATTTCAATATGAGTTTTTTATGAGTGGGGTACCCTTGTACCCATTCTTTTAATTATTTTCTAAAACCATGTTATATAGCCATTATGCTGCAGAAATTTCTCTCAAAAATTCGTTCTATTTCACTCAAGAAATTATCTAGTTTATTTATGTGAGTACCCAGACCTATTTAGTTTCTATTGGTGTTCATAAATATATAAAAAGGATATGTTTTATTCTGTAATGGACATACATATAACCCTTACTCCCTTTCCATGGGTTATAAATGATATAATGATCTTATTTTTATGAACTTTTAAAACGTCACGATTTTGAGATGAAACCCATTTCAGTGATTATATTTGGGTTATTTATGAAATTTTTGAATATTATCTATGTGGATCACGTGAATGTAAAGACATATTAAGGGTTCTATATTATAGAACTCCAATGCATTGGGTAAATAATTAATCTCTAGAGATGAGAAGTTTCATGAAACCTTGATGAATAACCTTGGTAATTTTTATGACACCTCGGGGATAGACCTTGGTGATATGTTCATGAATGTATTAATGAAATGTTGTAGCCACATATTCAAGTTATGTTTCAAGTTTTTTTCATTATGATATTTCTATACTTCCATTGCTCATGTTGTTATGTTTTTATTCAAGTTCTTATTGATGTCACAAGTAAACTGATTCCCTTGTTTACCCTTACTGGGACTTCTACTCACCCTTTCCTATAAATGTATGTCTCCATGTTATGAGAAGCAGTAATTGTAATTCGAATGAACTTATGATGAAGCTGTAAAATCTGATTAGAATAATTTTTTTGTCACGACCTGTCATCAGGACCCGTGTCGTGACTACCCCAAGCTCTCCTCCCATAGGCCAGGGGCTGGCGACTAGCACTAAAGGTGTAAATCCCTAAGCAGGGAATCCATTGCCATTATAAATGTAAAAAACCACAACAGAGTACACAACAGGAAGTAAAAACTATGTAAAACTGAATACAAAATACTGTGATGGAAAGTAAATGGGCCAGTATACAAACCCAACTGTAAAGTACAATACAACTGAAAAGCTAGTACAACTACAGTAAAGTAAAACAGCAACCACTGAGTTGTCCTCTGGAAATCCCACCTGAAGGGTTGGTACAGATGGCCTCCTCAGCACCTCAGCTTTGTCCATCTTCTCCGTGTACGTCTCACCAAGTGGTCCACCTCCGGGTACCGTCCAAATCTACAAGTCTCTACCTCGATCAGTGTTGTCCGTCGTCTACATCCAACACAACGTAGTGCAGGAATAGCCCGTGTAGGGGTGAGTATATGAAACTCAATAGGGATCCCAAGACCCCGGATGGTCTCCCAGAATCCACTAAGGATAAAACACAGATGAAATACACGATCACAAAATATCAACCAACTCTACTATGGTATATGCCCATACATATACCTAAGTTATCAATCATTGTTATGCTCCAAATATTTAGCCCAAGCACAACCCAGCCCACATAGGAATGAAGTGAATCACATCGATGATAATGATTGAAAGTCAAGACTCAACTCACACAGGTATACATATTTCATATAGCGATAGAGATGATCAGATGTAGTCACTGATTCGTCTATGTTATCGAACCCACATAGGATACATGACCGGCAAAGTTGTCAGACCACACAGGATACAAGTACAAAGGTCAAACTGCCGGACCCACACAAGATAGAATAACAGTAATCATCGCTGTCGAACCCATGGAGGATTCCAGTAAAGTAGTCGTCGCTGTTGAACCCATAGAGGATTCCAGTACAGTAGTCGTCACCGTCACAGCCAGCTCTAGGGTTCCCGCACACAGAACGCTCGATTCTGGGAGGGTCTGTTCCTCGAGCAAAGGTGTCAATACATAAACTATCACGAATTCCTAATTTGATATATCCAGATGTTTCATCTCATAAAAAGGAAACCAAATTGACAGACAGCGCGTCAATCAGATGGTCGGTCTGAGATCTATTGGATTTTCCGTTCTAGGGGCCTAGTTTGAATTACGCTCGTTCCAAACCCGGCCATTTTCCAATGTTGTCCAAAACACAGATAGAGTATCTCAAAAGGACCAACACGTCTCAAGAGTCTCTGTGCCACAGACTGTGTGTCAATAGGATGCACAGTCAAGAAGATATTCACATTTAAGCAAAACATGCCATGCCCGTCAAGCCAAGTGGGCTGGCGGGTCAGCCCATCATGGCTCGGCCGGTCCGACCCGGCTGAGGGGTCGGCTCGGCATGGTGGGGTGTGGCCTGGCCCGGTGGGGTGCGGCCTGGCCTGGTGAGGCTCAGCCCTGCCCAGTGGGGTGCAGCCCGACCCGGTGGGGTGCGGCCGGACCCAGCGTCAGGCGGCCCGATCCGCACAAGGGCGGGCCATCCCGCGGCTGGCCAAGTGGTGCGGGGGCGTGTGCCCCCGATTTTATGAAATGGAAGTGCCGGGCAGCGCTTCCCCTCTTTTCTGGTCGGCCAAAGATGGCCGGTCTTCTCTGGCACGAGCGGCCTACGGTTGTGGTCCGCGGATCCTCCGCACGCGGTGCCCGTAGGCACTGCCATTCCTTCTGCCCCACTAGTTTTCCCGCTGAAGCGGACCACCCAGCGTGGGTCGTGCTTCTCTATAGCGCGGCGCCATGGGGGAGCCATGGTTGTCCAGCCCGGCAGCCTAAAGTCGGCCGGTTCTTCTTCGGCCGAGAGGCTCGCGAATGCGGGCCGCTCTTCCTCTCCACACGGCCGGCACAAGGCTGCCGCTTCCTCCAGTCATCACCGTTGCCACCTTCCCCGTCCCGTAGTTCTCCTCTGGCGTGGTGCGACGACCCCGCACCTTATTAACTTAGCCCCCATCGCCAAAACAACAATAACCAATGGAGGGTTGTCAGTCCGTGTTGGTTCGACCCGCACCCTCCATATTAGTTGGTATTATTTGGCCAAAGTCAAACCAAGGCATACATTTAAGAACAAGAGTTAAATTTTATTCCATTAAAATTTATTCAAAAACCCCTACCTCGATTTCATGAACGTTGCACGTCAACGAGCTGGGGAAGATGAGCACCAGAGAGGACGGGCATTGCAGAATATGGACGTCGATTTTGTTGACGTTGGGGTGCATTTGGAGAGGAAGCATCATTGGAGAAGTTCTTCATGTTCTTCGTCAGAGATTTTCTTTTTGAAGAATGGTGTTCTTCGTCGAGAGAGGAACACCTTTCTCCTAATTCTCCAGTGCCTCCCCAATAAAATATTTTCCAACACAAATAAAATAAAAGGCTACACAATTTAATAATCCCATGAATTTCAAATTAATTCAAATGAACCAATTAATTAAGGGAGCTTAATTAATAAAATTGATGGGGTTGGCACAATTAATGGAGGGAGGTGGAAAGGGTCCTCCATTAAGTGGGAGTTCAAAAGATAAAAAGTGGTTTCATGGGTGTTAAAGGGGATATGAAGAGTTAGGTGCTAGTGTGGGCCCCACCACACATTATCATCTAATGGGAGGTTATGTTGGGTGTGGGCCCCACTATAACTTCCTTTTGTAGGAAATAACCACCTCTTAAAAATAAAGTTGTGCATTACAACAATTTTATTTAATTTACTACGAATGGACAAATTATAACTTCTACTATCGACCAAACACAACTGCGATAAAGGTCTCCTTAAGAGAATATCGGCACTACGAGTTCATCGGTGCCCTCCGATTTCAGTTTTGAAAAACGGTTTAAAAGATAGAAAACCCCGCAGGTACGTTTACTGAATGCACCCTAACAAATTTCTGAATTTCATTCCAGGCACAACAGGCCTCAGAATCGGGTGCTGTCAGAAACTGCAGACTCGTAAAATTTCAAATAATTTATGAAAAAAAACTTCCTTTAAATTTCCGAGTCTTTACATTACCCCAACCTCAAGGATTTACATCCTCGTAAAGCTACAACACACACTAGGGAAACAAATGGGGGTACTGAGCACGCATCTGAGCCTCCTGCTCCCAGGTGCTCTTTTGAGGGTTCTCGTGCTACCAACAAATGTGCACCAGAGGAATCGACCGTCCACGTAGGAACCGCTCCTATCAATCCTCAATATCCACCGAAACCTCCATGAATTTCGCCCCATCATTGATGTCCAGCTCTCTGTGGTTGATGATGTGGGACAGGTCGTGCACGTATCTCCTCAGCTGAGATACGTGGAAGAGTTCATGCACCCAGTGCAACAGAGATGGAAGGGCCAGGCGATAATCCACCTCTCCTACTCTGCTGAGGACCTTCAACAGCCCGATGAAGCGGGGAGATAACTTTCCGCCCCGACCAAATCTCCGTAGACCTCATCGAGATGAGACATGTAGGAAGAAGTGGTCGCCATCCTCGAACTCCAGTGGTCTCTGTCTCCTATCGCCATATGAATTCTGTTTACTCTGTGAAGTATTCATCCACTCTTGGATGATCTGCACCTTCTCCATTGTAGCCTGAACCATCTCTGTTCCTACAGGTCCTGTCTCCCCTGGGTCTGTCAAGCATAGAGGTGATCTGCAAGGTCGATCGTACAGTTCCTCATAAGGTGCCATCCCGATGGTGATTGGTAGCTATTGTTGTATGAAAACACCATCAAGGGTATGTGATCCTCCCAACTGTGACTAAAATCATGGACACATGCACATAGCATATCCTCGAGAGTCTGAATGGTCCTCTCTGTCTGTCCATCTGTCTGAGGACGGAAGTCGGTGCTCAAGCGAAGCTGCACCCCAGAAGCCTGTTGTATTCTCTTCCACAGTCATGAAGTGAAATGAGCATCTCGATCATAGCCGATAGTCAATGGAACACCATGAAGTTGTACGATCTACATAATGTATAGGGGTCTCAGGCTCTCTACAAATCATTTCTCTCTGATTGGTAGGAAGTTGGCCAACTTGGTGAGTTGGTCTACGATCACCTAGATAGAGTAGTGTCCTCTGGATGTACATGGAAGCCCTGTCACGAAATCCATAGATATCCCATCCCACTTCCACTCTGGGATCACTAAGGGCTGTATGAAGCCTAAGGGTACCTGGTGATCCTCCTTCACTTGCTGAAAAGTGAGGCATCATGAAATGAACTCTGCTACAGCCTTCTTCATACCCGACCACCAGTGCTGTCTTCTAAAGTCCTGAAACATCTTCACCACTCATGGATGTACCACTAGAGGGGAAGTGTGTAACTCCTTCAAAACCTCCTCCTGTAATGAAACGGGTACAATGGTATGTCCTCTGTAGAGGATGACGTGATCCCCACCTTCATAAAATTCATTAGGTGCCTGTCCTGTGGATATCTGAGCACGTCGTGCATCGCAGTCCACGTCCCCACATTGCACCACTCTGACTCACTGAAGAAGTGGAGTAGTGACTATGAGAGACTTAAGAATGGTTTCTCCATCTATATCCACAAAGGATATTTGCAATGCAGTCAGCTGCTCTGTCGCCTATCCTAGTAGCTGAATGCCTAATCTCTTGCAGAGAGCATCTGCTACAACATTCCCATTCCCAGTAGTATAGACTATCTCAAAGTCATAGTCCTGGAGGAACTCAATCCATCGACACTATCTCAGGTTCAGTTCCTTCTATGATAAGATGTACCTGAGACTCTGATGGTCAGACTAAACTGTAAAACGCTCTCCCATCAGATAGTGCTACCACATCTTCAAGGAGAATACCACTACTGCTAACTCCAAGTCATGGGTAGAGTAGTTCTGCTCATGCTGTCTCAACTGCCATGAAACATATGTGATCATTGCTTGCTCCTGCCTCAGGACACACCCATGTCCGGTCCCTGATGCGTCGTAGTAAACTATGTACCCAACGCCATCCTCCGGTTGCCTCGAGATGGGCACACTGGTCAATCTCTGCCTCAGCTCCTGAAAGCTCTGCTGGCATCTCTCAGACCAC
The DNA here is from genome assembly GCA_963277665.1 of Viscum album. Classification (NCBI taxonomy): domain Eukaryota; kingdom Viridiplantae; phylum Streptophyta; class Magnoliopsida; order Santalales; family Viscaceae; genus Viscum; species Viscum album. The sequence continues at coordinate 290,514,089 of OY728126.1, read as the reverse complement.
ACGAATGGTTTCCCCTTCTTCTTCAAAGATTAAGTGGTGCTGCAACTCTGGAGAAGTCTAGCACAAATCTATGATATAACCCAGCCAGACCCAGGAGACTCCGCACCTCCGTCACACTCCTGGGTGGCTCCTAAGCAAGTAATACCTCGATCTTTGCTGGATCCACTGCAACTCCAGCCTCTGAGATGATGTGTACCAAGAATTGAACCACTCGAATCCATAACTGGAACTTCGAGGGCTTACCATAAAGCTGGTTCTCTAAGAGTGTGTCCAGTACTACCCGCAAATGGTATGCGTGCTCCTCCTCATTAGCCGAGTAAATCAGTATGTCGTCTATGAAGACTATGACAAATCGATCGAGGTAAGGCTGGAAGATCCTGTTCATGAGAGTCATGAACACTGGTGTAGCATTGTTTACACTGTAGGGCATAACCAAGAACTTGTAGTGGCCATACCGACATCTGAAGGCCCTCTTCTGCACATCCTCGTCTCAAAATCTGAGATAGTGATAGCCTGACCTGAGGTATATCTTTGAGAACCAACGTGCTCCCTTGAGCTAATCAAAGAGGTCGTCAATCCTCGGGAGTGCGTACTTGTTCTTCACAGTCACCTAATTCAGGCGACGGTAGTTGTCACACAGTCACAAGCTCCAATCCGCTTTCTAGGCGAACAAAATCGGAGAAGCCCAGGGTGAAACACTGGGTTTGATAAATCCCTTCCCCTGTAAGTCCTCCAGCTGTACCCACAGCTCATGAAGCTCGGTGGGAGCCATTAAATATACTGGATTAGATATTGGTGTTTTCCTGGGGTACAGATCAATATAAATGTCTACCCCTCTGCGAGGAGGTAGTCCTGTAACATCGTCAGGAAAAACATCCTCATACTGATCCACCAAAATTGGAAAACTCGGACTCCGCACATCAACCGCTCCTTGGATGAGACTAGCCAACTGATGTGTGAACGGCTGCCCTGTAAAATGAATAAGTACATCATGCACTGAAAAGGCTCCATTCTCACTTTTTAAGGTGAACCTGGTCTCATCCATGCGGACAAGCCTCACTTTGTGCCTAATATAGTCAATCTGAGCATGAACTGTAGATAACCAGTCCATTCACAAGATCATGTCGTAAGGCCACGATGCCACTATAAAAAGATCCCAGCCAAAGCTCTTGCCTCCTAAAGTAAGCTCACATTGCCTGAACCAATGCGTAATCATCGAGTCTTCTCTCATGGGAGTCTCTATCCGTAAGAATAGAGCCAACAACTCCTTCATAATCTTCGTGCTTCGAACAAGGGAAGTGATAATAAAATAATGACTCACACCTGTGTCTATATGTACTACAGAAAGGGTGGTGCTGACATAGATAGTACCTTGAATCATCTCAGGTGCGCCGTGGTTGTAGGCCTCGACTGCCTGGAGCTGATCCCGACTCTGTCCAGCAGCTCCCTGTGGTCGGGGTGGACCTCCTGGTGGTGGTGGTGGTAGAGTCTCGAAATATCTTCCACCACCCGCTGCTCAGCCAGCTCCTCTGCCTCATCCAGCTGCTCCCAATGGACCACCATGATCAAACCTATGCCTCTGCCTGGGAGGTCCCTCAATCGTCTGCTTCTCATCTGCATGGTGGGTCGGTCAGTCACGATCCTTTTGCACTGCCCGCCGCATGAATAGCACTGCTTGCTCCTTGTAAGGCAGGCTCTATTTTGTGTGCCCCGCACAACCAAAAATGTATCCTAAGATTTCCCACCTGATGGCCTGGTCTACTTAGACCTATGCGACATTTATCTAATGTCGGCTGCAGAAGACTCTGCTATGTGTCACCATGTGGTGGGTCTCGCTGCTGGTGACTGCTCAGTGAGAAAAATCTCTACTAGAGGGGCTCGCTCTAGCACCCCCACCTGTGTTAGGATGATGAGGGGAAACGTCGAATCCTTGATCTCATGCCTGAGTCCCTTCTCAAAGGTATGGGCCCTGAAGAACGGGTCCCACACCATATCCGTGGAGTAGCATGAGAGGTCGGTGAAACTTTCTGAGTACTGAGCTACTGTCATGATGCCCTGCTGCAGATGTAGTAACTCCTGAATCCAACGAATGAAGGGTGGTTAGAACAAACTTCGAGTGGAAGAGACTCTCGAAGTCTGTCCATAGGAAATATGCCTCGTCATGCACCTGGAGCATCAGGCTCCACCATCTACCTTCTGCTGCGTGTAGAAGACTCGCAGCAAGGATCACCATATGGTTGGCTGGTATCCCTACCAATCTGAAAACTCTGACAATAGCCTCCAGCCAATCCTCAGCTACCTGTGGGTCCGTATCTCCATGGAACCTAGGCTGCCGCTGTCGCTAGAACTTTTGCAATGCAGTCAGGCGGCGTGCACTCTCTACTGCTGGGGCTGGTGGTATCGGTGGCCCAGCGGGTAGTGGTACTGCTGGTGCCCCTGCTGTGATGGGGCCCTGCACCGAGGCCTCATCGCTTGGTGGGCTACCATCTCATACGTAACTCGGAACCCTAGATGGTTGCCATTGTGGGGGCATCCTAAAAAGAAACAGGCGTGCCATGGTCAAACAGTATTCCTGGTGAGCTGACACAAAGTAATCACAATGAAAACTTTTGAATCACACATGCAATCAGTGTTTTTGTGCACTGAATCGAAAGTCAGAGGTTAGGGTCCTGGTGTATGGATACGTCGGTCACTGCACCAACACTGGACTCCCGGGTACTAAAAACCACACTCAATACTCTTAACACTATAACTTCACAGAAAAGAATGATCATAGTCTTGAGTTCTGCAGTAGAACCGACTCCACTGATAGCAATTTGTCACGACCCGTCCTCGGGACCCATTCTGTGACTACCCCAATCCTGCCTCCCATAGGCCAGGGGCTGGCGACTGGCACCAAAGGCCTAAATCCCTATGTTGTGAAGGAATTTTCTTTTATAAAAGTAAACACACACAATAGAGTACGCAACAGGAAGTAAACACTAAGTTAAACTGAATACAAAAGAGTGTGCTGGAAAGTAAATGGGCCAGTATACAAACCCAACTGTAAATTCAATTACAACTGAAAACATAGTACAACTGTAGTAAAGTAAAACAGCAACCACTAAGTCATCCTCCACGAATCCCACCTGAAGGGTGGATACATATAGCCTCCTCAGCACCTCAGGTCCGTCCGTCTGCTCTGTGTACGTCTCGCCAAGTGGTCCACCTCTGGGAACTATCAATCTCTACAAGTCTCTACCTCAATCAGTGTTGTCTATTGTCTGCATCCAACACAACATACTGCTGCCATAGCTCGTGCAGGGGTGAGTATATGATACTCATTAGGGACCCCGAGACCCCCGAAGGTCTACCAGAATCCATAAAGGATAAACCACAGATGAAAGACACAATCATGAAATATCAACCACCTATAATTAGGTATATGCCCATACATATACCTAATTTATCAATCATAGTTCAGCTCCAACTCTCGATCCCAAGCACAACCCAGTCCACACAGGAAAGAAGTCAATCACATTGATGATTATGATTGAAGGTCAGGACTCATCTCACACAGGTATATATCTTTCGTATAGCGATAGAGATGATCATATGTAGTCACTGATTCACCTAATCTGTCATACCCACACAGGATACAAGACCAGCTAAGCTGTCAGACCCACACATGATACAAGACCGGCTACTCTTTCGAACCCACACAGGATACAAGTACAGAGATCAAACTCCCGGACCCACATAGGATACAAGAACAGTAGTCATCACTGTCGAACCCATGGAGTATTCAAGTATAGTAGTCGTCTCTATCGAACCCATAGAGGATTCCAGTATAGAAGTCGTCGCAGTCGCAGCCAGATCTAGGGTTCCCGCACACAGCACGCTCGATTCCAGGAGGGTCCACTTCTCGAGCAAAGGGGTTGATATATCAACAATCATGAAGTCCTGAGTTGATGTATCCCGAAGTTTCGTCTCATCAAAAGGAACCCAACGTGACAGAAAGTGCGTCAATCGGACTCTCGGTCTGAGAGTTATTTGTTTTTCCGTTCCAGGGGCCTAGTTGGAATTACGCTCGTTCCAAACCCAGTTGTTTTCCAAAGTTGTCCAAAACTCACTCAGAGTATCGAAAAGGACCGCCTCATCGGTAAATTCCCAGTTCCGTAGACGGCGCGTCGATCAGATGCACGGTCAAGAAGTTGTTTGTATTTAAGTGAAACGGGCCTGGCCCATCAAGCCCGGTGGGAAGGCGGGTCATCCCATCCTTGCTCGGCGGGTCTGACACGGCTGAGGGGTTAGCCCGACCCGATGGGGCATGGCCCAGCCTGGAGGGGTGCTACCCGGGCCGGCAGAAGGTGGCCCGGTCCGCGTAAGGGTAGCCAGGCCAGTGGCATGACGTGGCACGGCTAGCTGACCGAGTGGTGCGGGGGGCGCGGCCCCCTAGTTTTCTGAAACGGCAGTGCCGAGCAGAGACGCCCCTTATGTCCGGATGGCCGAAGCTGGCTGTTCTTCTCAGGCATGAGCGACCCATGGTTGCGGGCCATAGATCCTCCGTACGCGGTGCCCATAGGCACTGCGATTCCTTCCGCCTAGTTGGCTTGCGAGCTAGCTGGTTCACCCGCCGAAGCGGCCCACCATACACGGGTCGCGGTTCTCCGCAGCGCGACACCAAGGGGATGCCACGGTTCACCAGCCTTGCTGGCAAAAGCCAGCCGATTCTTCCTGCCCAGACGTTCATGAGACCGGCTGGTTCTTCATCAGCTGAGCAGCCCGTGGATGCGGGTCGTGGTTCTTCTCCATGTGTCCAGCACACGACCACAACTTCCTCTTGTCATCGACGCCGCCGCCTTCCCCATCCGGCGGTTCTCCTCCGGCATGGTGCGATGGAACCACGCCTTCTTGGCTTAGCCCCATCTCCAAAACATCAATAACCAACGGAGGGTCATCGGGCCATGTTGGTTCGACCCACGCCCTCTGTATTAGTTGGTATCATTTGGCCAAAGTCAAACCTAGGAATTCATCGAAGAACAAGAGTTAAATTTTATTCCATTAAAATTCAATCAAAAACCCCTACTCGATTTCAAGAACGTTGCATATCGACGAGCCGCAGATGAGGAGCGTCATGGAGGACTAGTGACATGGAATACAGACATCGATTCCATTGGCGTTGGGGTGCATCCGAAGAGGAATCGTCATTGGAGAAGTTCTTCGCATTCTTCATCAGAGATGTTCTTTGTTGAAGAATGGTGTTATTCGTCGAGAGAGGACCACCTTTCTTCTTATTCTATAGATCCTCCCCAATAAAATATTTTCCAACGCAAATAAAATAAAAGTCTACCCAATTCAATAAGTCCATGTTTTTCAAATTAATTCAAATGAACCAATTAATTAAGGGAGCTTAATTAATTAAATGGATGGGGTTGGCACAATTAATGGAGGGAGGTGGAGAGGCGCCTCCATTAAGTGGGAGTTCAAAAGTTAAAAAGGTGTTTCATGGGAGTTAAAGGGGAGATGAAGAGTTAGGTGATAGTGTGGGCCCCACCACACATTATCCTCTCATTGGAGGTTTTTTGGGGTGTGGGCCCCACCCCAACTTCCCTTTGGAGGAAATAACCACCTCTTATAAATAAAATTGTGCATTACAACAATTTTATTTAATTTGCTACGAATTCCCAAATTATAACTTCTACTCTCAACCAAACACAACTTCGGTAAAGGTCCTCTTAATCAAATATCGGTGTTGCATGTTCATTGATGCCCTCAAATTTCAATTCTGTGCACTGGTTTGAATGATAGAAAAACCAGCACATACGTTTACTAAATGTACCCGAAAAAAACTTTAGAAATTGATTCGTAGCACACCGAGCCTTGGAATCAGCCGCCGTTAGAAACTACAGAGTCGTAAATTTCTAATGAATTTAAGAAAAACTATTCCTTGAAATTTTTGGATCTTTACAGTTTTATGTTTATTTTCATGTATTATGTTCCTGATTTCCAAGAAACTAGACTTTAAAGATCCTCTATTTGTAAAATTTAATGAAAATTTATGCAATAAAAAGGCGGGATACCATAGTTGGTGGGTCAGAGATGATCTCAGTATAATAAACACTTTTAGAGGATACCTTTCCCGAGGACGGTGCTCGATGTGGCTGGTGATGAGCTGGTGCACTAAAGATGATCATGGAGGAACAAAACTATTGGAGGAGACCCTGGATGATGAGGGTGCACAATGTGGCTGACGAAAAGCTGGTGGGATAGAGATGATCTCAGTGGAATAAACCGTGTTGGAGGAGACCATGCTTGATGACAGTGCTTGATGTGGCCGGTGACAAACTAGGGTGCCAGAGTCGATCTTGATAGAAGAAACCTATTGGAGGAGACCTCGCTCTGTGATAGTGATTTATGCGGCTGGCAATGAGCTGGTGGGCCGGAGATGATCTTGGCAGAATAAACTCTATTGGATGAGACCTTGCCCGACAATGGTTCTCGATGTAGCGATGATGAGCTGGTGGGCCGGAGATGATCTCGGTGGAAGAAACCTGTTGGAGGAGACATTGCCCGATGATAATGCTCGATGCAGTCGGCGACGTTCTAGTGTCCCAGAGATGATCTCAGCCAAATAAACAATGTTGGGGGATACATCTCCCAAAAATGGTGCTCGATGTGCCAACGATGATTTGGGGAGCTGGAGACGATATCGACAGAAGAAAATTTTTGGAGGATACCTCGCCCGAAAATGGTGCTCGATACGGCTGGAAACGATCTGGTGGGTCTATGACGATCTTAGTGGAATGAACCATATTGAAGGAGACCTTTCTCGACTATGGTTCTCAATGCGGCCTGTGATGAGCTGGTTAGCCGGAGATAATATTAGCGAACCAAACCTGTGGATGGAGACCTCAGACGTGATTGATAAGCTGGAATTTGATAGCATGACTATACGTACACCTTGGATATATGTGCAGAGTACACAACCATTAATGCACAACACCTCTTAACCAATTGTGTATCACACCTTTTTTCTTTTTTCAAGGAAGGTGGATCTGAACTTTTCTTCCCTAAAAATAAGAAGATATATAAACTGTTGGGAAAATGAAAATGAGGGACCAAAAATTAAATTTATTCATGTTAAGGAACCACACACTTATATAAATGTTAAATAAAGTCACTACATGGGTCCTTAATTTGAATAATTTTCTAGATATGGTCATTTTTTATTATTTTCTATGAAAAATATATCTAAAACATCAAAATTAGGAAGTGTTACAAAAGAAAAGAAGCCAAAATTTCTCTCCAATAATAAATATTTATTTTTCAAAAAAATATAACAAATATCATAATGTGGAAAAAAAAAGCAATATAGAGGAGTGGAAAAGGGTCCTGGCGCACAGTGGGAGGTCTCGAGTTCGAATCCTAGGGGAGGCAGGGGAACTCATGGTGGTAAAGGGTTGTGTTAGGACTGTTAAAGGAGAGTTATATCATTGTTAAAGAATTGGGGATGGGGATGGGGTGTGTAGGGGTGGTTGGGGCGGGCAGGCTGGTGGGGTGCTTCATAGCACTGCTAGGGGGGGTCAAGCGATGTTAAAACCCACCCTCCGATTTGCAGAATTTTTTTTTATTATTTTTTTTAAAAAATTTAAACTTTAATAAGATCTTTTTTAGCACTGATAAAAGGGACCACCTACCCCCTATTAGCTCCTCGATTAAAAGATTTTTTTAGAGCTGTAAATGGCATTTTTAGAACTTTTAAAGGTTATATCTGTAGTAGTCCACTCCTAGACAAACTCACGTACACACCCAAAAAGGATACAGAACAATACATGTCAAAATAAATTGAATCCCTTATAGAGCCAAGAATCTATACTAAAGAAAGGTTATGATGAAAGGTAATTCATGATATGAAACCTTCTTGAAGCGTTGTCATCCAGAACCAAAAACCAGGTCGATTCTCCACTAAATCTCCACCAGAGAAGTACGTTGATTGTAGGAGGTGGGACGATCTCGGAAGAGGGGAGTGTGGACGATCGGGATCCCCTGGGTGTCCTTCTTATTCTCTGAGGAATCGCAATAGATCTTCATACAAGAGATCCATTGATGAACTAGGGGAGATCCCCCAAAAAATAGAGAGAAGAACATCACTCGAATGAGAGCCATTGCATAGCTAAAATATTGATGAGCAATGATCACAAGCCAGAGGGTGTTAGATGGTTCAGGCGGTGGAACAGAATAACAATTGTGTGGACGATTGAGATTGAAGTGGAAATTTGAGTAACCGAAGATATGAAAATAAACTAGACACAGACCGCAATAGGATAAGCATGATGGTGTCATATCAGATCAAGGATGAGCAAAGAAACACACCTGATGGAAATACTGGACCTTTAATCTTAGTTTATCAACGTTCTAGATTATGATATGAAAGACGTGTAAAAAAACCAAATACACAAGATCCGCATAACAGGGTAAATGAAATAAAAATAGAAAAAAATGAAACCCTACATGAACAGTGCCATGCATTGTATATTCCATACCCCATGCACATATTAAGCACCCTAATTATAATGTGAACAAAAGAATATACAAAGGCATGTCAATGGAACATAAATGAAACATGTAAGGGATAAATACAACAGATCTCCACCTTGAAATTAAATTGAATTTAAGGATGATGTTTTCATAAACAAAGTTACATAATTGGGACAAGATTCATTAATTTATGGAAATTCATGAATTTAGATAATGGAACAGCCTTAGTCAAACTATCAGATGTATTGTCTCTAGTGGGTATCTTTATGAAACTGGCCATCACAGATTCAATAATATCCCTAATAAAATGAAGTCATATGTCAACGTGTTTTGATCTACCATGGAATATATAGTTTTTAGATAAATATAATTTAGATTAGTTATTAATGTAGACTATTATGCTATTAACAGATTATGACATCTCAAAAAGAAAACCTTTTATCCATATATCCTAGTTTATGGATTTTTTAAGGAAATATACTCTACCTCAGTAGTGGAGAGTGAAACCACTGACTACATATTTCACTTCTAGAATACTGGTCCTCCATATGCAATAAATACAAAACTAGTGATAGATATTCAGGTGTCAATATTTGTAGCATCATCAATGTCAACAAAGCCAACTATATAATTATCAAAACTACTATTTAATTATTATCGAATGCATAATTTTTCATACATAGAGACATAATTGAGGATCCATTTCAATGAATTTAAATGAGGCTTACTTGGTTTCTCCATAAACCGGCTCAATGTACAAATAGAAAAAGCAATATCTGACCTATAACAGACCATGTCATTCATAAGACTTCCTGCAAAATTAGTATAAGGAATCTTATTCACAAAGGAAACATCATAATCATTTTTAGGGGATTGTTCCAAGTAAAAAATAAAGTGTTATTATAAATGAATACTAACAGGGTTAACATGCTCAAAAAGGTATCTTCTTAATACCTTATTATAATAATCCGAATGAGATAAGTACAAGCTTCCAACATTCCGATCTCTTATTATTTCCATGCCAAAGATTGGATTACCATGTCCAAAGTTTCCTATCTCTTATTATGTCCATGCATAAGATTTGATTATCATTTCCTAAATCTTTAATTTAAATGACACAATTAAACTGGTTCTTCACAGAATTTATAATCCTCATGTTTTTAAAAATTAAAAACATTTCATTAACATATAATAATAGGTAAATATAATCATGTATAACAGTTTTATAATATACACATGCATCAAATTTACTTCTGAAAAAAAAACTTCAATCATAAATGAATCAGACCTTTTATAACATTTCCTTGAAGATTATTTAAGCTCATATAAAGACTCCTTAATAAGAAAAATATGATTAGGTTTGAATGGTTTTTAAAATCCTTCAGGAGGAGTCATATAAATTGTTTCATAAAGAGTACCATATAAAAAAATAAGTTTCTACGTCTAATTTTTCATCATGAAAATGAAATTTGGAATGAAAAGCAAGATGAATTATAATTGATGAATGTTTAAAAACTAGAGAGAAATTTTTATTATAATCAATGAATTCATCTTGAAGAAAGCCTTTAGCAACCATTCGGTCTTTGAATTTTATTTTAGTTAATTCAAAAAAAATATTTCTTATTATAAATCCATGTAGAACCTATGAAATTTTAGTTACTAGGTCTAGAAAAAACAATCCATGTGTTTTTTTAAGAAGAGAATTAAACTCCACTTGCATTGAAATCATCCTCCTAGTGGATTATTTAGACTTAATAACTAGATTAAATGTTCGAGTTTAATCATTAAATAAGCCTTGTTCTGCATTAAATGCATAAGAAATAATGTGTTCTCTTTTAAAATGGATTGGAGGTCTAATAACCCTTCTCTCTATATCTCGAGTGAGATGATAATTTCTGAGATCATGGGGTTCCTCAGTTTTAGGATCAGAATCCGAACTGGGATTAGATTCAGATAAGGTCTAGGCAATGGGGGGAGTAGGACCAGTCATGGACTGGAAGTGGTCATTTGATGCAAAAGGGTCTTCAACACCAAGGGGTGTTGAGACAATAGAGGGTCTTTAAGTGTCATCAAAAGTCTTTATAGGTTAATGTCCCTTACCATTGGACAAACCAAATTCATGAAACACTATATGTTAGCTAATGGTACATTTTTGATAACTCAGTTTATCTACCCATAGATGATACCCCTTAACACCCTCTAGGTAACCCACAAATATACACTTAACAGCTCTAGGAGCTAGCTTATCGGTACGTTTATGAGCATAAGATATGGATAAAAAATTCATAAGGTGTATAAGTCTTAGGGTTGTTCCTTTCTAAAGTTCTGCAGGTGTCTTAAAAGAATTATAATAATATAGGAAATGTTTGATAAGATAGAATACTATTGAAGTAGCCTCGAACCGGATGAACCTGTGGAGTTTTGAGTAGGAAAGCATACACCCCACCCTCTCAAGAATAGTCTTATTCATTCTCTCATCTAATCCATTATAATGTGGGGTTTTTACAATAGTCTTATATCTCTTTATTCCCTAAAATTAATAGAATTCAATGAAATGTGTTGATATATACTCTAAACCATTATCCCTTCTTAAGGCTTTGAGTTTCCTATTATGCACACTTTCTACAACAGCTTTCCATTTTTAAAGGTCTGAAAGGTATCAAACTTCTATTTGAGTATATAAATCTATACTTTCCTAATGAAATAATCAATGAATGTCAAAAAGTATAATCCTTCACCATGGGTGGTGACCCTATTAGGAACCCACATGTTAGAATGTACACATTCAGGGGTTGTTTACCCTTATACATAGACCTATTGAAGATTAATTTTCTAGATTTCCCACATACACAATCCTCACAGAATTGGAGACTTCTATGAGTTATTTGACTCAAAATACTCTATTTTTTGAGTTCAATAAGGACCTTGGAACTAACATTCCTTACGCTTCTATGAAAAAGAGTGGTGGAATCAAGTTCTGAATTAAAAGAGGTGTCCAACTGACTTCGATGAACCTTACCATCTAACACATAAAGACCATTGCAAAGGGTTCCTTTCATAACTATGGGGGATCCTCTAGAAACTCAAAGACTTCTATAATCTGAATTAAAGTTATACACCTTTTGGTCAAGTATTAATAGGGATATTTGGTTTAATTTTAATTTGGGCACCCACCTAACATTCTCAGGGGATTTGGAAATCCCATCATGAATCTCCAACAAAACAGTTCATCTTACCATAATGTGACATATCCTGTTGTTACCTAGAAATACCTCACTAGATTGAATTTCCCTCAACTAAGTGAATAATTAATTCCTAGGACACATGTGGAATGAACATCAAGAATCTAGGATCCAACCATCAAAGATAACAATGTCAGAAACATTTAACACATGAGTAGTTTCAATTTCCTACTCAACAAATAAGGAATGGTCATCACTATTGTCTCTATTGTTTCCTTTCTTATTAGGGATGTTTCTCATAATATGTCCAGGATGATTTGATTGAAAACATTTAATAACTTTGTTTTTAGATATGTATCATTTCTTCTTAGACTAAACCCTTTATTTTCTCCCACCCCTTGACTCACTTTCTCCTCTAGACTCACTTATATGCCTATTATTTAAACCCTTCGCCTCAGTCATAACATTACCCTTCCTTTGAAGGTTTTTGGAGAGTAAAGAATATTTTAATTATTCAAGAGTAAGTGTGTATTTTATATTTATCATAGAATTTAAAAAAATAAATTAATCAACTAAATATGTTAACAGTATAATGGCATGGTCTTCATCATCTTATTTAATGTCTATGTTTGCTAGATCTAACAAGATTTTATTGAATTCGTCAATATGAATCTGGAATGTAGTTCTAGGGAACATTATGAAAGTATATAATTCCATTTTACTAGATAATCTACCAACTAGGGACATAGTCATATAAAGATATTCAATACTAGACCATATACCTGTGAAAGAGGACTCGTATACAACTTATCTTAGCACTTTATCTCCTAATGATAAAATTTTTAAGCTATGGTCTTTCCTAAGAGTTTTCTCAAGGAAATAAATATATATAACGTCCCATAATTTACATACATTGTTAATACATCAGAATTGAGGTATATTTAATACAACATATAACAAAATCATCATAGGACCGTATATGTATAGTGTCTTTAGAAACTGGGAGACATAAACAAGAGGTTCATAAAATATCTACATTGTCTATTGTTTATTTGATAATATCTAGACTCCTTTTGGAATATCATATTTAATAACCTTATTCCTGACCTGGGGGAAAAGAAACATACAAAATGGTGAACTAAAATTCTTAGTAAGGGTAAACAAATGAAAGGTCAATAATAACATATTCTTAAGATCATAACATTTAAAAATCATATCGTGCATAAGAGGTCATAATATCATGTCATTGGATAAATCATAGAACTAAAATTTAATCAAAATCATCATAAAATAAGATATGAAACTTTTTTTCATACACACATAAGCATAGAAAATCATTTTATATTATTCATTGCTCATTTCCTAGACCATCGTAGCAGACAATGTCCATTACTGAACTGAGTTCACTCCTCATTCCAGTCCTATATAACTGAACCGGATTAACTTGTTATTCGAGCCATGTCTATCTCATGAGATACAAATATTTACCCAATGAATTGGAGGGAGATATAGCTCCCACCCATCTCATAATGAAACCATTCTTATGTGTTCCACAACATCCTAAATCAAACATCATAGCATAACCCATGTAATAAAAATGGGATTCCTAAACATCATGACATCATAACATAATCCATATAAGATAAAAGGACTTAATAAAAATAATTCCATTATAACATAATAAAATCAATGTAATAATAGGGATAGAAAAATAACCCTATAACATCTTAGATGAAAAATAATTTTGATAAAACTCTTGAACTTAGTTCTTGAGGAAAATATCTTTTCTTCTTCAAAAACATTTTCTTTTCTCAACATGTCATTACTTTTTAAGATAAATGAACGTAACTAAAAATAAACTTAGAAACATGTAAATTATGCTTCATGGAAATAATTTTATATTGAATGCATAAAAACCTGTTCATTCCATATAATTTAAAAAACATTCTTCTCGCACTCTGGTCGGAAAAGTCAAAAAGTACCTCATATGGTAAACCAAAGAAACATTCATTCCATACCATGTGGTAAAAGTAAACAATGGGGAAAATTGAATTTAAACATACATGGAAGAATAATAAACATTTTATGAATTTTTTTTAGAAAACCTGTACATGGATGATAAATATAACCCCAGTAAATACTTACGTATAAACAATCTCGGATAAAAATGAGATTACAAATTATCTCTTACCTAAGGTCTGATATGCTTTGTACGTATCTGAATCTCCTGTATAATGATTTAAATAATGTCATTGACTTGTTCCAGAATCATATTCATTGTTATGATATAATATATGGTCATATTCTTATCTTTTTATTAGTAACATTTCATTGTTACTCGTTATTCGGGTGTTAACTGCTTTATGTTCTTATGCATGTTTTGTAGAATAAATTCTTATTCCTCTTTTTAGGTTATAGATATACCATTTAAATAAATGTATTAGTATAATATATATCATATTTATTCACTCAATTCATTTATCTAATAATTCTTCAAAGAAGATCATGTATAACGAATTGCATCACGTCGTGGAGACGGTAGGTCGTACGTACGCACGAGTGATGATATAATTCCCATGATTGTGTAATTGTATTGATGTGTATGGTGTATAATATTTCAGATTCAATATTACTTTAAAATAATAATATATAGTTATTTATTCCATAGTTATACCCATCCAAATATGTTGGCGATGAACTAAAATATTACACCATGATGTGGAGATGATAAGTCATACATACGCACACGTGGTGATTTCATTTTTCACAGGATGGATAGAAGATGGAATATGGTTGTTTCATATTCATAAAAATATATCCATATACAAGTGATACTGGAGTTATTACCTAATAATGAAACAACTCAAATATAGGAAGTAGAAGAAGGAATAATTTTGAAAGAATCGGTAAAGGATATTACCTTTTATTCAACGCCCCTCTTCTAAACCTTCTCTTAGGGAACTAATGTTGGTCTTTGAAAATTGCTAGGACCTCTATTATATTTCTAGGGAAGTGGAGAAGTGAAATAGGCTGGGTTTTTCCGAGTTTGAAAGCTCAAAAATGGTGTAAAGTGGAGATGGAGGAGGTTCCCTTTTATAAGGGAGGAGAGAGCACTTTTGGAAACCTTGAGAATATTAATTTATAATAAATTCAAACCCTACATAAAAACCACATAAATGACTCAAATTTGAAGATGAGATGAGATAGGGTTGTAATCTCATCATCCAATAAAATTTAGACATGTTTTTATTCTATCTTAAACCTTATTATTTTGATTTACCCTTATTTAATCTGTTTAATTTTATTTGTTGAAATAATACTCTAAATTTTAAATTGTTATAAATACCTACTTATGTGATGTGAATTTTCTATAATTAGATACATTATTAAATTTTAGACCATATAAATTTCAATTTTTATTTTTTAAAAATATTTGTGATTTTTAAACAATTCAATAATATGTTATTTTTATACAATATCAATAGTGTCAATTTTGACACTATTCATTTATTAGAATTTAAATAAAATCCACACTGGAGATATATTCAAAAAAAATATTTAATATATTCCTCAAAGGTCATATTCATCTAGAAAACTTGGGGATCACATTAATAAGTAAATATAACATTTTTTTTATATTTTTTTAAAACCATTTATTTGATATTTCTCTTAATAATGTAATTACAACATCATTTTTGTATAATTATTTAATATACTTATATGTTTCATAAAAATTAGAAATAAATTACAATGATGAATATAAATCTAATATCTTTCATAAGAATACTTTTACTCAGATTTAACTTCTACAAAACCCAACTTTTAAAATATTATATTTAATAAATTATGAAGATGAAAGCTATAAAATTATTTAAAATAAAATAATATAAGTGTCATAATAAATTTTATAAGGCTCCAAATGGTCCAGAAGTATACAATTGGACTCATGCGGATTAGATATACTCTGCCAATAATTTTTGGTCAAGTTTTTGGGTCTTGTTATGGGTATTATTATATTAATAAAAACTATTTTATTGAATTTTTACAAAATAAATAATTTCTACATCATTAATGTATAAGCTATTAAGGTAATTATATATTTCTTAAAAATTACAAAAAATTTCCATGATAAATAAAAACATTTTATATTTCAAATGAGTTTTTATAATCGAATTTATATTCTGTATATCCTTATAGTAAAAATAATTTAATTATTAATGTTTGAGTGAGACATATTTCACGTTCTTTTAAATAAAATAAATTAAAGTTCATAATCTCATGCAAGTGGGTTCCAACAGAAACCATTTCGACCCAAGTATATTTTAGGATGAAAAATAATCATCCAATTATATTAAGACAAGTTTTTGTGTAATTTTATAATATTATTTTTACCCTTAATTAGCTGATTAACCATTAATTGTGTAAAATAAAATTTATCGTAGTTACTATTCTTGATGCCCAAAAATAAAATTTATCCTATTAACATAATTTGGACCTACTGATTCAAAATATGGAATCCATTTTTTCAAATTCAAGACACATAATTTTCAGAAATTTAATTTAAAATTAATCTCTTTGTCGAACAAAAACGGGTTTTTGTTAATAATATAGAAAAATATTGAAATGATTTTACATATGAATTCAATGTAAAATTAATGATAATGACATAAATTTTATTAAATGGTAAAAATAAATTCTATTTATACTTTTAAACTATTCAATAGTAAAATTTAACCACTTAAACTATCTTCATGAAACAAGTTGTTTTAAATTAAATTTTAGCGTATTTTTACTGTTCATAAAATTATGATGTTTATCAGAAAAATATCAGAATTTTAACCAAAGTAAATTTTTATATTCCAATTCCAAAGAAAAGGTTTTAATTTTAATATTAAAATTATTAATGTGTCTAAATCATCAATTAAAAGGGGATTCCTTTAAAAGGCCGAAAAAATATTCTTCTAATATATATTTAATGAATTTTAATAACATACATATCTTATTAATTTTATTCACTAAAATACCTAAAATGACATATAATTGATTTAAATTTATCATATATTTTTAAAAGTTAGTTATATTTATTCCCGCTAACATAACGTCTAGGTTATAATTGTATCTTTATATTAAGGGCATCTCACAGTTTTTTTAAACTCACGATTACGTGAAAAACAAGCTGCTAAAGAATAAAAATTATTTAAATATTTCATAAAACACATGAGTGTAACATTATATCCCCCTTAAACTGAATTTTTCCCACAAAAAGTTTCACTTGAAAATAAACATATGAGGATACCTCTCCCCCATCATATCCTCAAGTTCCCATGTAGCTTCTTCTAATTGGTGGTTCCTCCATAAATCGTTAACCAATCGAGTTGTTTTGTTTCATAGAACTTTTTCACTAAGATCAAGAATCTCTATCTGTTGTTCTTCATAAGAATGATCTTTCTCCAGTTGTACGACTTCTATGCTTAGTACATGTGAAAGATCAAGAATGTACTTTATTAGGAGGGATACATGGAACACATCATTAACTTAAGAGAGATTCGGTGGAAGTTCCAATCTGTAAGCTACCTTCCCAACAAAATCCAAAATATCAAAATGATCAATATACCTAGGGCTCAGCATTATCTTATTTCCAAATATCATTACTCTATTCTAGGGATATATTCATAAAAACACCTCATATCCCACTTCAAACTCTAGGTCTTTTCTTCGGTTGTCAGGATAATTTTTTTTTTCAACTTTGAGCTACTCTTATATGTTGATGAATAGTTCTAGCCTTTTCTTCCATTTCATTAACAATATTAGGTCCTAATATATTTCCTTCCCCAACTTCATCCGAACAAGTTGGAGTTCTACACTTCTTTCCTATGATTACTTAATAAGAAGCCATCTAAATACTGGAGTGAAAGATATTGTTGTAAGAAAATTCCACCAATGGTAGGTGTTGATCTCAACAACCTTTTAAATCCATAGAGCAAGCTCTCAACATGTCTTATAGATTTTGAATTGTCCTTTTAGACTGATTGCCTATCTGAGGATGATAAGTAGTGCTGAATCTCAAATTTTTATCTAGAGCATAATGAAGACTTCACTAGAACATGGCGGTAAACCTCGGATCCCGATCAGATATAATGGAAAGTGGTGCTCCATGCAATCTTACCACTTCTTTTATATATATCCTTGAAAGTTTATCAAGAGATAAATCCTCTCTAATAGCAATGAAGTGTGCTGACTTCATAAGACAATCAACTATAACCCAAATAGAATTATTGCCTTTGGATGTTTTGGGATGTCTAGTGACAAAGTCCATAGTGATGTTTTCCCAATTCCATTCTGGTATGGGTAATAGTTGCAACATCCCCTTGGACTTCTATCTTTCATACGTAAGTTGCTGACAAACAAAGCATCAAGAGATATATTCGTCAACATCTCTTTTCATTCCATCCAACCAAAAGTACTCATTCTTGTCCCTATACATCTTCATGCTTCCAAGGTGAATAGAGAATGAAGAACTATGAGCCTAATCCAATATTTCCTTCTTTAATTCTGGAATAGGAGGAACACAAACCCGATTCCAAAACCTTATTATTTCATCACAAGTAATGTTGAATTCAGGAACATTTATCACCTTCTTTTGTAACTCTACATCTTCCTTCTCTGACTCTTTAATATTCACATATATAGATGGTTGAACATTAATTTGAGAAAGATAATATTTTTCCCCTTATGTTATAATTTCAAGATCCATCCTTTAAAAATCCATAAATATTGGATCTTTCATGATCCTAATCATCGATAAGATGGCATGGTCTTGTCGGCTTAATGAATCTTCCACCTTGTTTGCTTTCCCAGGGTTGTAATGTATGGATCAGTCATAATATTTAATCAACTCCAACCATCTTCTTTGGCACATATTCAACTCCTTTTGTGTGAAAATATATTTTAAAATTTTATGATAAGTATAAGTATCACCCCTTTCACCATAAAGATAATGCCTCCATATTTTTAATGCAAAGATTATCGAAGATAACTCCAAATCATGAATGTGGTAATTTTTCTCATAGAGTTTCAACTATCATGAGGCATAAGCTATCACCATATCATTTTTCACGAGGACACACCCCAATACCTTCTTGGATTCATCACAGTAGATCAAAAACCTTTCTCTACTACAAGGAAGTGTTAGAACAGGTGACTGGCTAACCTTCTTATTAACTCCTTGAAATTCACTTCACACTCCTCTGTCCAAATGAACTTAACTCGCTTTCATGTAAACCTGGTGAGTGGATTAGATAATCGTGAAAATGAATTCACAAAACGTCTATAATATCAAGACAAAAGAAGAAATATTTGGATCTCAGTTACTATTATTGGTCTCGACCATCTTTCAATAACCTCTGTTTTTGCTGGATCCACAAATATCTCCTATATTGAGATTCTATGACCCAAAAATGAAACTTTTTTAAGAAAAAATTCACAATTGGAAAATTTGGCATAAAGCTTCTTCTTTCATAGGGTCTTCAATACAATTCTTTAGTGATATTCATCTTTTTCCTTTCTCATTTAATATACAAGAATACCATCTATAAAGACTGCCAAAAACTGATCAAGATAGTCTCTAAAGACTCTATTCATTAGATCAATGGAGTGATCAGGGGAATTAGTAAGACCAAATGGCATCACTATAAATTCATAGTGTCTATACCTTGTACGGAAAGCCTTCTATGGTATATCCTCCTTTTTGACCCTTAATTGATGATACCCTGAATGAAGATAGATTTAGGAAAATTATTGAGCTCTACGTAGTTGGTCAAATAAGTCATCTATGCATGGGAGAAGATATTTTTTCTTGATAGTGATCTTGTTAAGTTCTCTATAATCAATGCAGAGTCTCATTGATCCATCTTTCTTCTTAACAAACAGAACAAGTTCTCCCCCATGTGATGCACTAGGGAGTACGAATCCATTATCAAGATTCCCTTGGAGTTTCTTCTTCAATTCCTGCAACTCAATTTGGGTCATTCTATAAGGTGACTTTGAAATGGGCATAGCACTCGGTATGAGTTCTATTGAAAACTCAACATCACGATTTGGTGGAAGACCTGGAAATTCCTATGGAAAGACATCATCAAACTCCCATAAAATGGGCATAATCTTAATCGTGAGTTTCTCACAAACCATTTGAGATAAATAACCTTCATTTATTGGAATCAAGAAAAATGTGATGGAAGAGATTTCTATTGGAAGGTTATATTCATTCTTGCATTGATAGATGATGATAGATTGATCTGGAATATGAAATGTGACTTCCCTTATTTGGAAATTGATATGGGATCCATATAAGGAAAGCCAATCCATTCCTAGAATCATATCAAATTCCACTATAGTAAGTATCACAAGATTTTCAGGAATCACTTTCCCACAAACATCAATTGGAGAATAATTATAAACTTTTGATGCAACCGTTGTGCCATTATGAGTTGTCACATCTAACTCAACATCTAATTGTTGAGGTAGTATGGTGATACCCTTAGAAAATTCTTCATAAATAAATGAGTGGGTGGATCTAAAATCAAATAAATCATTTTCTATTTTATATTGGATGGTAGGTGTACCTTTCAGCACTTCATTATCGTACTCCACATCGACGATATAAATTTTATGCTACTTTCCTTTGTCTTTGGACTTAAGAGTTTGTCGACTTCGATCATCATCAACTACCCTTGGATTAGGGAATTGATTGGCATAATGCCCTGTTTCCTTTCACTTGTAACATTGATATGTTGGAGGTGAATTCTGTGTATCCTTTCCTCTGTTCGCATCATTAGACATCTTTTTCCCATCACTACAACATGAAATTTCCCGATGACCTTATTTTAAACATTTAAAACCTTTACATGTCCCTTTAAGGCAATTCCCTCCATGTTTCTTTCCACACTATGAGCATAAGGGAAAACTCATCTTCTTTTCAGTGTGGTCTTTAGATTTTCCTTTGAATTCCATTTTCCTCTTCTTATCAAACCCAAATGACTGATGGGTTACTCCAATCTACATATCAACATTAAGAGTACATCGAACAATTTACTCATATCTTTTGAAGTCCCATTTGGCTAACACCCTTCAAAGACTTGGTTTTAAGCCACCAAATAATCGATCGATCTTAATTTTAGGTTGGATAATAATTTTGAAAGCGTACCTTTCAAGTCTTGTAAGATTTGCTTCATAGGTACCAACAGATTCATCATACTTTTTCTTTAGTTCAAGAAACTCCTTCTGCATATATTTTCAAAGAATATGTGGTAAGTAACTATTGAAAAATAAGTTCTTGAACTCATCTCATTCCATGGACTCAATTTCATATCTTTGCCTCGTATTCTTGATAGGATTCCACCATTGATCAGCTTCACCTTCCATACGATATACTGCTAAGATGACTTCATCATGTTCATAACATTGTAGAACTGAAAATATCTTTTCAGTGGTACTAATCCATTATTCATCCACTAAGGGATCAGAAGACCCACTGAATGAAGGTAGACGTTTCCCTATGAAGGATTCAACAAAATGTTGCTTGTTCCTTTTCTCGTTTGGAGGTCCTACATGATTAAAATCTTGAGAATGTTGTGTGAGCATGGATACAAGATTTTTCATTCTAGATACCATAACATTTGGTTGCTCAGTGGATAATCATTTCATTTCCCATCTCGTTCAGTATTAACACAGTTCCTTCTAGTTCCAGCCATTGACTAAAACCAAGAAGCATAGTGTCAGCAACACTAATTACAACAGGATAACCACATAATCAAGAATAAAATTTCACACTTTTGGTCTTATCATAGGTTATTCATGTACATTTATAAAACACTAGGATTGTGTCCTATTCTTAGACATATCCTTAGGGTTCTTACTAAGGCGTTCACATCCTAGTTTCCAAAGGATAATTATACATTTACTTTGATACCAACTATAATGACCCTTAATTTAAAAACATTGTTAATACATTAGAATTGAAGTATATTTATTAAAACATATAAAAAAACCATGATAGGACCATATAGGTATAGTGTCTTTAGAAACTGGGAAATATAAACAACTCGTTCATAAAACATCTATGTTGTCTTCTGTCTATTTGATCATATCTAGACTCCTTTTTGGCATTTCATATTTAATACCCTTCTTCCTGAACTGGAGAAAAGAATCAGAAAAAAGTGTGATCTCAAATGCTTATCAAGGGTAAACAAATGAAATGTCAATAATAACATATTCTTAAGACCATAACATTTGAAAATCATATCCTGCATAAGAGGTCATAATATCATGTCATGGGATAAATCATAGAAATTAAATGTAATCCCAATCATCATAAAATTAGAGACGAAACTTTGTGGCATACACAGATAATCAGAGAAAATATTTTCATATTAGTCATGGCTCATTTCCTAGACCATCATAGTAGACAATGTCCATTACTGAACCGAGTTCACTCCTCGTTCCAGTCCTGTATCACTGAACCAGATTAACTTGCCATTCTAACCATGTCTGTCTCATGAGATACAAATTATTACCAAATGAATTTCAGTTTGATATAGGTCCCACCCCTATCATAATGAAACCATTCTTATGTGTCAGCCAACATCATAAGTTATACATCATAGCATAACACATGTAATAAAATTGGGATTCTTAAACATCATGCCATCATAACATAATACATATAAGATAAAAGGACTTCATAAAAATAATTCCATTATAACATAATCAAATGAATGTAATAATAGGGATATAAAAATAACCCTATAACATCTTATATTCAACTTTTTTCAATATTTGACATAGTACGTGATGTAGGATTCGTGGGAGGGTGTGTGATTTGCGGTCTATGTTGAAGCATCTATTCCCGCGGTGGCCTTTGGAATTTGTATTTGGTTTTTTAGATTTTAATTTTGAATGGTGTCGGTGTAATTTAATATGTGTGGTTCCCACTTGATACTCAAATTGGCTTTTATGAAAAAAAATTATTTGGATGATATCCTTTCTTCTTCAAAAAAATTTTCTTTTCTCAACATGTCATGAAATTTTAAAATAAAAGAAGATAATTGAAAATAAACTTGAAAACATGTAAATGAACCTTCATGGAAATAATGTACTATTGAAAGCATAAAAAAATGTTTATTCCGTATAAGTTAAAAAAAATTCTTCTAGTACTTTGGTGGGAAAAGTCAAAAAATATCTCGTATGGTAAACAAAAGAAAGATTCCTTCCAGACCATGTGGTAAAAGTAAAAAAAGGGTAAAAATGACTTTAAAAATACATGGAAGAATAGTAAACATTTTATGAAAACATTTTTAGAAAACATCTACATGGATGATAAATATAACCCCAACAAATACTTAAGTATAAACAATCTCAAATAAAAATGAGATTGCAAATTATCCCTTACATTAGGTCTGATATGCTTTATACATATCCGAACCTCCAGTATAATGATTTAAATATTTTCATTGACTTATTATAAAATCATATTCATTGTTATGATATCATATATGGTCATTTTCTTATCTTTTTATTATTAACATTTCATTGTTACTCATTATTCGGGTGTTAACAACTTTATGTTATTATGCATGTTTTGTCGAATAAATTCTTATTCCTCTTGTTCGGTTATAGCTATATCATTTAGAAAATGGTATTATTATAATATATATCATATTTATTCATTCAATTCATTTATATAATCTTTCATCAATGAAGATCATGTAGAACAAATCACATCACGTCGTGGAGAGGGTAGGCCGTACGCACGCACGAGGGGTGATATCATTCCCATGATTGTGGAATTGTATTGAAGTGTATGGTGTATAATATTTTAGAATCAATTTCACTTTTAGTTATCATATATATTTAATTCTTCCATAATTGTACCCATCCAAATATGTTGGTGATGAAATAAAATATTACACTATGGCGTGGAGACGGTAAGCCGTACGCATGCACATGTGGGGATTTCACTATAAATAGGATGGATAGAAGAAGGAATGTGGTTGCTTAATATTAATAATAAAATATCAGTATAAAAGTGATACTGGAGTTATTACATAATAATGAAAAGACTCATATATAGGAAGTAGAAGAAGAAATAAATTTGAAAGAATCGGTAAAGGATGGTACCTTTTCTTTGACACACCTCTTCAAAACCTCCTCTTAGGGCACTAATGTTGCTCTTTGAAGAATTCCAGGACCTATAGTATGTTTCTAGGGAAGTGGATAAGGGAAATAGGCAGTTTTTGGCCGAGTTTGAAAGCTCAAAAATGGTGTAAAGTGGAGATGGAGGAGGTTCCCTTTTATAAGGGAGGAGAGGGGCACTTTTGGAAACCTCAACAATATTAATATATAATAAATTCAAACCCCATATAAAAACCTCCAAAATGACTCAAATTTGAAGATGAGATGATATAGGGTTGTAATCTCATCATCCAATTAAATTTAGATAGTTTTGATTCTATTTTAAACCTTATCATTTTGATTTACCCTTATTTAATCTATTTAATTTTATTGGTGGTAATAATATTTTAATTTTAAATTGTTATAAACACTTACTTATGTGTTGTGAATTTTCTATAATTATACACATTATTACATTTTAGGCCATATAATTTTTAATTTTTAATTTTTAAATATATTTGTGATTTTTAAACAATTTAATAATATGTTATTTTTATACAATATCAATAGTGTCAATTTTGACACTATTCATTTATTTGAATTTAAATAAAATCCAAATAGTAGATATATTCAAACCAAAATATTTAATATATTCCTCAATGGTAATATTAATCTATAAAATTTGTGTATCACATTAATAAGTTAATATAACAATTTTTTTATTTTGTTTACCATTTATTTGATATTTCCCTTACTAAAATAATTGCTACATTATTTTTGTATAATTATTTATTATACTTTTATAATGAATAAAATTTGTAAATAAAATAAAATTATGAAGATAAATCTATTATATTTCATAATAATACTTTTACGCAAATTTATCTTCTACAAAACCTAACTTTTAAAATGTTATATTTAATAAATTATGAAGGTGACAACTTTAACAAGATTTAAAATTAAATAATATAAGTGTTATAATCGCATTTATGAGGCACCAAATGATCCATAAGTCTACCATTGGATGCTTATGGTTTAGATATACATGACCAATAATTTTTTTTGATGTGTTTGGGCCTTTTTATGGGTGTTATTATTATAATAAAAAACTGTATTATTGATTTTTCACAAAGTAAATAATTTCTACATCATCAATGTATAATATATTATGGTAATTATATATTTCTTAAAAACTAAAAATAAATTACCATGATAAATAAAAATATTTTAGATTTAAAATAAGTATTTATAATCGAATTTATATTCTGTATAATCTTATAATAAAAATAATTTAACTATTAACGTTTGAGTGAAACATATTTCACTTTCCTTTAAATAAAATAAATTAAAGGTATTAATCTCTTGCAAGTGGGTTCTAATAGATACCATTTCAACTCAAGTATATTTTAGGACGAAATATAATAATCCTATTATATTAATACAAGTGTGAGGGTAATTTTATAATATTATTTTTACCCTTAATTACCTGATTTACCTATAACTGTGTTAAAGAAAATTTACCATAGTTACTAATCATAATGCCCAAAATTAAAAAGTATCCTATTAACATAATTTATTCCTAATGATTACAAATATGGAATCCAGTTTTCCAAATTCAAGACATATAAGATGCAGAAATTTAATTTAAAATTAATCTCGTTGTCGAACAAAAACGGGTTTTTGTTTAAAATATTGCAAAAGATTAAAATGATTTTACCTATGAATTCAATTTAAAATTAATGATAATGGCATACATTATATTAAATGGTAAAAATATATTCTATTTATATATTAAAATCATTCAATATTACAATTTAACCATATAAATTATCTTGATGATATTTTTTTAAATTTAAATTTTGCATATTTTTACTATTTATCAAATTATGAAGTTTATCAGAAAAATATCAGAATTTTAACCAATGTACATTTTTATATTCTGCTTCCAAAGAAAAGGTTTACATTGTTATATTAAAATTATTAATGTGTATAAATCTTAAATTAAAAGGGGTTTTCCATTAAAAGGCAAAAAAACATTCATCTAATATCTATTTGATGAATTTTAATAACATACATATGTTAATAATTTTGTTCAATCAAATAACTAATATGAAATATAATTGATTTAAATTTATCATAGAATTTTAAAATTTAGTTATATATATTCTTGCTAACATAAAGGCTAGGTTATAACGGCAAATTTATATTATAGGCATCTCACAGTTTGTTTAAACTCACGATTATATGAAAAACAAGCTACTGAAGAATCAAAATTATTTAAATATTTCATAAAACACATGGGTGTTACAACATAAGTAATTGAAGTCTTCCCACCAAGGGTAGACTTCTTTATTTTATTTCTATAACCAGAAAGGGAATCTATTAAATCATCATGGTGTAGTAAAGCAATCATTTTAATTATCCGCAGATTAAAATCATTTTCACCATCAAACATTTCCATATCGCATTTAGTAGAACCCATAACTAACATTAATGTAGGCTCTCATAACACTTTTGGGGGTCGAATAAGTTAACCCAAAAACACCTGAGACCCATTTTCACATCTAATGGATTAATTATATGATAATTTCTATGAATCAATTTATCATTAAATGAACAGAAAGGGATCTATTCACAAATAGATTTTCTAGAATAATGAAATATTGAATGGAGAAATGTAAAATGAAAGAAAATATAATTTTCTTTGGATAGGTTTGATCCTATGTGAACGATGAGAACACAACTAGGGTAACATATTTATTATGAAGAACGAAAACTATCAAGGAAATTACATAGTCCAAAAAAAGGCCAACAGAAACTATCCAAGGAGGACAACCTTACTAAACTAGGTGGAAGCGGTGAAGCCTATCACGCAGAGTCAATGTCATCACATCCTATATGGACTCACACACACACCCAAAAAGGATACATAAAAATACATGACAATAGAAATTGAATCGATTATAGAGCCAAGAATCTATACCGAAGCATGATTATGATGGAAAGTAAGTCAAGATCTAAAACCTTCTTAAAGAGTAGTTGTTTGGAACCCAGAACTAAGTCGATTCCTCACTTAATATCCACCAGAGAAGTACTCTAGTTACAGGAGGTGGCACGATATCGGTAGAGGGTAGATAAGTGTATTTCATGCATACATTTTAGAATGTTTTAATGTATTCATTTTTTTATTTAAAATAATAATCATTCCAATTCTGGAATGAATTTATTTGATTTATGTTTTATGGAATTAAATAATGAATTTGTGGAAAAGAAATAAAAAGGAGTGTAAATATGAGCTAATGTACCCTTCGCTATGCGAGCTTTTCTCCCTAAGTGACATAGGATTTTTGAATACTAATAGAATATGGAAAATGGAAAATGTTGTTACACATCGTATACCACAAGTACACGTCGTGACTTCATCGGAGAAGTAGGCCGCCTCTAGAACAAACTGTGATGAGAAAACACATTGTGAACTGCTAGTACACATCGTGTACATTTAGTATATGACGTGATGGTTATCAAACAAAAATTTTATGATCATGATTTATGAAAGATTCTCACATATGTAGAGGTGAGGCAGACAAGGTATTCACAACATGTAGTCCAGGTACGCATCGTGTAGGTGGTAAATTTCCCAAAACCACAACTGAGATCTACGCAAGCATCAAACGGATTCACAAAAATCAGATCGACATTACACATCATGTAGGGGAAGTACATGACGTGACGACATTCGGGAAAAGTTGGTTCAAATCCTAGAAAAAAATCCCCTGGCTACATCTTTGGAGCATTTCAGAGTTCAAGGAGGAGACCAAAGCCAGGAGAAAAGCTGTTGTGCCTCCCCAAGTTCTTTCTTTATTTATGTTTTATTTTCCATCTCCTTTTTATTCTCTCATCACTAGGATGAGGGAGTAAACCCATCATGTTCGAGGGTGATGTATTCAAAGTGGAAATGTGAATTGGATTTAACTCTTTTTTATAATTCATGTATTTTGTTTGTGTAATTTCATTCTTTAAACATCCAATACCTTTATTTTTCATTTATCATGACCATCGATATTTGAATCTAAAAGGGATAATTAAATTGTGTAACTTACTACCCTAAAGACGTCATGACCATTGTCGGCTTTCGGGGAAATCCTGTTTAAAATTGGTATTGAGACAAACTTAATTTGGAAACACCCTAACTACTAGACCAAGGTAAATAGGGGATTGTTACATTGAGGAGGGGGTACCATGATCATTGGATCTACCTCGTCTTGACTCTAGCACTAATCATGGATCAATAAATTTACTTTCTAAAATCCAATTGCACCTAGACCCAGAAACCATATTACCCTGGCACGCTTCTTAAAATCTATTTTTAAACAAATCTATCAATCTTCTTTTCATTCCTAATTTATTTTCTCAAAATAGATCAAATCAATCTTTTCTCACAGTATTTTCACCTTAATAAAATAAATCTTTTGAAATTCTACTAAAACTAATTTCACTATCTCTGTGGGTTCGACTCCGAACTTTCCTAGTATTACATTTTTAATAAATCGAGTTACATAGTTTGGGTTTTCATAAATATGTTTTTGCATAGTACTGTAGAGAATTAACAAATCCCTATGAGGCTATCAAACTGGAATCATTATTGGGGATGGTAAATTTTTAGTTTTTTTAGGATTTCAATTTTTTTTGTATTTTATTTCAATTTATCTTTTTACGCTGGGTGTGCTCTTCTTTGAATTTCATAATTTTAATGCACAATTACAACAATCGATCGAAGAAAGAAGACATCACCGAATCAACCCATCATTCTGAACCAATCATTGAGAGTAAATTCACTATAACAATGGAGGGTTCAGAACAAAATCAAATTCTTCAAGGAGATCAGGGGCTTCGGATTCTCTCTGACTATAGATTCCCATAAAACACAGGATTGCAACCAAGTATCCTAGCACCACCCACTGTTGAGAACCATTTTGAGATCAAGCCAGTCATAATATCAATGATCACAAACACTTTGCAATTCAATGGGCTTCCACATGAAGATCCTAATAAGAATTTGGGAGATTTTCCCTAGCTCTGCAGCACTTTTCAATTCCAAAATATCTCAAGCGATGTGGTAAGACTCTGTCTTTTCATATTTTACTTATGAGATCGAGCTTGAGACTAGGTTCAAAGCCTACCTGCTCATTCCATCACTACATGGGATGATTTTTCTAGATATTTCCCCACATATTTCTTCCCACCTTCATTGTCAATGGATATATGGTTAAAAATTTTAAAATTTTGAGAATTTGATGATGAATCATTTTATTATTCATGGGAATGGTATGGGGATATGACTTGTTAATCGCCCCATAATGGAATAGATCTATGGATACTAATTAAACTTTCTATAAGGGATTTTCACGGGCAAACATGTCAATTATAGATGTTTCATCTTGAGGATAACTAATGAAAATGTCACCAGAAGGGAGCTACAACCTTTTGGATGAAATAGAAAGCAACAATTTCTAGTGGCAAGTAGAAGGGATACAGATGAAAGGTGTCCATGTGATCAACAATAATGACTAGATGGTAGCACAACTGGAGACACTGACCAAGAAGATGGATATAATGATGGGCCAGTAACCAAATCCCCAAGGTTCGCATATAGAAGATGCCAATTATGTTGAATACAATCATGTTAATAAATTTCATGGATGGATACCACAAAATAGCAAGGACAAGGATTTCAATAAAGACCACAAGGGTACCAATAGCGAGAGCCACTGGGGCCCACACTGATGAGCCAGGTCCATTCATTAGAGGAGATGTTGCAAACATTTATGACTGATTCTGGGGTTGTTCTCAAGGGAATTAAAGAAGAAACATCTTATTAAAAGGACATATTTCGGAATCTGGAGCGTTAAGTTGGCCAAACCGCTAAGACACTTAGAGAGTGAAAAACATGAGAGCCTTTAGGATTCACTGAAGAATACCCACATCAAGGAATGAAGGCTACAGATCATAGAAGTGTGAAGAAAACAAAAGGAAATGGAATAGAGTTTTCAGCACGACCACAAGTGGATGAAAATGAAAATAAAGTTAAAGCTGTCAACGAACAACATGCCGAAGAAGAAGATGATGATCCACCTCAGTATAGGAAAAGGATACCTTTTCCGGAGTGGATTACACAAGTGAAGAATAATGTTTAGAGAGGAATGTTTTGTGATCATTTTAAATAATTACATATTTATATAACCTTTGTATAGGACCTTGCAAAAATGCCGTCATTTTTGAAATTCATGACGGCATTGGTAAGCAACAAGAGGAAGATGGAGGAGATTGGAACAATTCTACTCACATGAGAGTGTTTGATGGTGGTATCAAATGACCCTCCTAAGAAACAATAATATCCATGTATCTTTTCAATTACAATCTTTATCAGAGCTATCAAATGTGGAAAATATTTGTGTGACTTAGGTTCGAGTGTCAATATTATGTAATAAACAACATTCAAGAGTTTGGAAATAGATGGCCCAAAGCCCACAAGAGTTTCACTTTAATTAGAAGATTCAATAGTAAACCATCCCTAAGGAGTCATTAAAGATGTCCTAATCAGAGTGTAAAAATTCTACTTCCCTATCGATTTTCTAGGGATGGGTTTGGAGAAGGAGGGAAATCCACTCATTCTAGGAAAACAATTTTTTTTCCATAGGGCGTGTGCCGATCGATGTTCAAAATGGAGAAATTTCTCTGAGATTCAGAAGTGATCGAGTGTGCTTCAACATCCACCAAGCGATGAAGAACTATGATGTGTAAGAAGAAGATGAGTTCAGAGAAATAGTGACAGCTGAAGTTGAGGATGTTGCTGAGATTGAACAGATACATGAGATAGAGGACACTGTGAAAGAGGATTCTCAACTAAAGAAGAATGGGAAGATGAAGACCAGGACTATTGACAAAAAAATAGAAACCAACTCCACAACATTTGAGAAAGGACAATAGGTATGGATGATTCATGAAATTCCATTTAGTTATCGGGATTGTGAAAGAAATGGTGGATCGGTCTAATTGAGGTGAAGCTTGTACTACCATCCAGGAGAATCATGTTGTTTAGAGAAGAAGGAAAGGGGACAACCTGTGTGGATAAGACACAACTAAGATCATTCATGGAACCAGAAGAGGTACAAAATTTTCAATCATCTATCACATGAGATGAAAGAGGTAAGGTCGAGCGAACAATGTCATAAAAAGCGCATCTAGGAGGCAACTCGAGTTGTTTGTATTCCTTTATTTTCTTTTTTTACGCCCACATGCTCTCGATCCAAATTTTTTCAAATTTCATTGTTATGGAAGGTGCTTTCAATTGTTTATTTTATCATTGTTGGACTATTAAATCTAGAAGCAATAATCATAAAGAAAATAGGAGAAGAAACTACAGAAGAGTTACATGTCGTGAAAGGCACTTACACGTCGTGAAAAGGGTTCAACCTGAACATGTATAGCCCAATTTCAGAGTGTCAATTTCAAGTGGAGTAAGAATTTTAATTCAGAAATTTTCTATTATATTCCCCATATTTTAATAGATTTAGAGCTATAGTTTTCAATTTCATGCCTTTAATCGAATCATTCTTTAATCAAAAGGATATAGGTCCAAAACCGGTTGATGAATCACAGAGTGTTGCTGCCCAATCAAATGCAGGCTAGGCTGCCCTTCACAGTCGCATGATGTTGTCACCCACCCTCCTTACCACCCAACCAGCCACCCCTTTTCACTAGCGTATCACCCTGACCTATAAATATATTTATAAAATTATTTATGTTTATAAAATTTAATAAACGTATTTATTGTAATTTTATAATTATTTATATATATATAAGAAATATATTTATTATTATTTTATGATTATTTAATAAATAAATAAATATATATTTGTATATAATTATGAATATATTTGTATATATTTATTTATTTATCAATAATTAAGTATATATATTTGTAAAATTATAATAAATTTATTTATTGTAATTTTATAATTATTTAAATAAATATATAATAATTTATAATTAGAATTCTATATATGAATATATATTTATAATAAAAACTATAATTATAATTATTTATTTATAATCATATATATATTAAATATATTTATAAATATTTCTATATATTTATAAATATTTTATATAGATGTATTTGATGTATTGTGGTGTTATTTAAAAGTATATAGCATCAAAAGAGCTATAAAGGAGTTCCTTTTAACAACATCACTAAAAAAATCCAAACAAACAAACCAAATCAATTT
Source organism: Viscum album (assembly GCA_963277665.1). Classification (NCBI taxonomy): domain Eukaryota; kingdom Viridiplantae; phylum Streptophyta; class Magnoliopsida; order Santalales; family Viscaceae; genus Viscum; species Viscum album. The sequence continues at coordinate 290,481,931 of OY728126.1, read as the reverse complement.
TTAGGGTAGATGGAGAATCCTCACATAAACTAAGAAGCAAACACAAAAAGGTATCATGCGTACGAGTTTTAGAGGCATCTATTGAGGATGAGGTGGAGATGATTCACCCTAACATCAAACCTCATGCAGTGAGTCATCTGTTTATTACTTCCTAAGATGCTATAATCCTATTCATTTAAATTAGGAGAGAATGGAAGACACATTAGATTATGTCAAATATCGGCCAAGGCTCACTAATAATTTATGAACATGTTTACATCACTAGCGATGATGAGGATTATGCTAGGGGTGGGACTATTATATTTTTCAAAACCTGTAAAATTGTAGCAGGAGTTGAATAATTCAATTAGTGAATTGACCTTTGGATAATTTACCATTTCACAGTCAAAATCTGCTTTAATCATATTGTAGATCAGTGGAGGCATCCTGGAGACTTTAGTCCCAGATTCTACGATGATTTTAAAAGCAGTGTTGAAGTTCATAATTCTATTTCCAATCCTAATAGAATTGAGGTTGATGGAATACCAGTTTTCACCCATGATTTTGATTGGCATGCTTGATCCACTTTCGATTGGGGTAGGTCATTCAATGGTGCTGAAGATGAGTTATCCAATATTATTAATTGTTGAAAGGTATTAACAACAAACCTTACCATATGACTCATTGGTATGGGACACAATGGAGATGTCGACGGCAGACAGACCAGGGAGCCCAATGGCGGGGGAGAATACCTCAATGGATTGGGCCCATTATGACACAAAGTGTTTCATCAAATACCCACCCACCATAAAGGAGTCAGTTCTGAAACATCCATTGGTTTGTGACCAATAATTGTAAAGAAATTTTTACCTACATAAGCCTTTGAGTTAAAGGGTATTCCATTAGGAGACTTCATCTCATATCTGGGTGGCGACACATGACATGTATTGAAACTATTTGGAGGTGGATAGTACGAACAGTTTTTCCGATATCCAAGTGAGCTCGATGTCGGTGTACATGGAATGATCGACATTTTTCCCTAGTGTGACGAGTTCCATAGACAAATTTTTTTTGATTTTGTCATATTATAAAATAAGGGCGACCTTCGAATCGTCCCAACTGGATCTATGAACTACCCTTAGTGGGGATTTTCAGTTTATTGGTGCACAATACAATGTAAATATGGTCACGCATACCACAAGAAGCCTCACGAATTGTAAAATTAAATCAATGAGTGTATCACTTTTTGGAGGAGACCTCAGAACCTATTGGAGGAGACCTTGGCCGATTAAGGTGCTAGATGATGTCAGCGACATGCTGGTAGGTCGTAGATGATCTCGGTAGAAGAATCCTGTTGGAGGAGACATCGCCTGATGACGGTGCTCGATGCGGCTGGTGACGAGCTGGTGGGATGGAGACAAACATGGCCGAAGTGACCTATTGAAAGAGACCTCACCTGGAAATGGTGCTCGATGTGTCCAGAGATGATCTAGTGGGATGGAGATGATATTGATGGAATAAACCATGTTGGAGGATACCTCACCCATTGATGGTGCTTGATGCATCCAGAGAAAATCTCCGTGGAAGAAAACTGTTGGGGGAGACCTCGACCGGTGACGGTGCTCAATGCAACTGGTAACGAGCTAGTGGATCGAAGCTGATCTTGGAAGAATAAACCCTATTAGAGGATCCCTCACCTGACTATGGTGCTCGATGCAGCTAGTGATGAACTGGGGAGATGGAGACGATCTCGGTGGAAAAACCTATTGGATAAGACCTCACCCGATGACAGTGTTTGATGCGGCCGGTGATGAGGTTGTTGGATGGAGACAATATTTGAGAAATAAACCATGTTGTCGGAGACCTCTCTCGGAAATGGTGCTAGATGTGTCCGGCATGAGTTGGTGGGCCGAAGACAATCTCAGATAAAGAAACCAGTTGGAGGAGACCTCACTCGGAGACAGTTCTTGATGCATACAGTGATGAGTTGGTGGGATGGAGAAGATCTCGACAGAATAAACCAGGTTGGAGGAGACCCCACCTGGTGACAGGGCTTGATGTGGCCGGTGATGAGCCGGTGGGTTAGAGAAGATCACGGAGGAATAAACCCTATTGGAAGAAACCTATTGGATGAGATCTTTCCCGGTGAGGGTTCTCGATGTGGACGGTGAAAAGCTGCTGGGCTGGAGATGATCTCGACAGAATGAACCCTTTTGTTCGAGACCCCTCCCAGTGATGGTGCTTGATGAGGCCAGCTATGAACTGGGGGTACAAAAATGATCTCGGCAGAGGAAACCTATTGGAGGAGACGTCAGTAGGCGATGGTGCTCAATGCGGCTGACGATGTGCAGGTGGGCCGAAGAGGATCTCAACATAATAAAACCTTTCAGAGGAGACCTCACCCAATGATGGTTCTCGATGCGGCTGGTGATGAGGTGTGGGCTGGAGATGATCTCAGCAAAAGAAACATATTGAAGGAGACCCCACTCGATGACGATCTAGTGGGCTAGGGACGATCTCAAAGGAATAAATCTTGTTGGAGAAGACCTCACCTGACAACGGTGCCCAATGCGGCCAGTGATGAGCTAGTGGGATGGAAACAATCTTGGCGGATGAAACCTATTAGAGGTGACCATACTCATCAATGGTGATCAATGCGCCCAGTGACGAGCTGGTGGGTTGGAGACGATCTCTGCGGAATAAACCATGTTGGAGGTGACCTCACCCGAAAACGGTGCTCGATGCAGCCAGTGATGAACTGGGGGGCCATAGACAATCTCTATGGAAGAAACCTGTTGGAGGAGACCACACACAGTGACAATTCTCGATGCGGACGGAAATGATCTAGTGGGCCGGTGATGATCTCTGTGGAATGAACCCTATTCGAGGAGACCTCCCCTGGTGACAGTGCCCGATGCAGCTAGTGATGAGCTGGCTATCTGAAGACAATCTCAGTGGAAGAAAACTGTTGGGGGAGACCTCATACATGATTGACAGGCTAGTATTTGGTAGCATGACTATACTTACACTTTTGCTATATGTGCAGCCCACACAGTCCGTTATTCATAACACATCTACATGAATGGTGCATCACACCATTTTTATTTTTTTAAGGAAGGTCCATAACACTTTTTCTTCACTAAAAATAAGAAGATATATAAACTATTTGGAAAATGAAAATGAGGGACCACAAAAATTTATTCAGGTTAAGGAACTGTACACTTATATCAATGTTAAATAAAGTCACTACATGGGTCTTTAATTTGAATACATTTCTAGTTATGGTCAGTTAATATTATTTTACATTAAAAAATATATCTAAAACATCAAAATTATGAAGTGTTCCAAAAGAAAAAGGAGCAACATTTTCTCTCCAATCATAAATATCCATTCTTCAAAAAAAGATAATAGATATCATAATTTAATACATGGTTCAAGAAACCTTGGGAAGATATAAGAAGAATATTTTGAACAGAAATCCTCTTAAGATTGTATTAAAGAAGAATGGTGGGAAGAACATGGATTATAAATCCAACAAGTTGAAGAGTAGTGCTTCCTAAAGAACTACTAAAAAAGATGACACTCAGAAGAACTCATGTGGAAGACCCAAACTTGATGACACAGTTTTTAATGAATGTTAGTTATCTGGACAAGATGATTTTGAAATAATGATAAAAATGGAATATGAACCAGATAAAATTAGTTGGAAAGGGGTATAAAATATTTCACATGTCGAAGACAATTTTCCTAAGGGTTTTCAAGAAAATAAAACTCTTATATAAGAATTTATGAGAGAGAGATGTAAGAAAGATAGTCATCCCATTGAAAAATTGATGTGGTTGAGTACTTAAACCCTAAAAAACCCAAGTATCATTGTCGCATATGATGTATTAGTTATATGATAGGTTCGATTAATCAGTTGATTATTAAATGAACAAAACATGATCTATCCACAAATTGAGTTTCAAGAATAATAAAATAGGGAATGGATAAATGTAAAAGGACAGTAGATATAATGTGCTTCGAATCAGTTTGATCCAACCTGTGGGACGATAGAACCACCTAGGTAACAACGTTATTATAAAGAAATAAAACAAACAAGGCAATTAAAGACTCGACATAAAAACAAAGAAGGACCACAAAAACTATCTGAGGAGGTCGTCCCTACTAAACTAGGTAGAAACAGTGAAGACTGCCATGTAGATTTAACATCATCACTACCACAAAAATGGGTTTTCGCAGCTCTACGCTTTAACAGCACTAGAAAAGGGATGATAAAGGGGTACATTTATAAGTGCTAAAAAAGTGCTGATAAAGGGTTTCATTTAACAGTGCTAAAAAAGCGTTGTTAAAAGAACCACTTTATCAGTTCTTTTTTTAGTAGTGTTTATAAAGGGTGGTCTTTATCAGCATTTTTCTACTAGTGTTGATAAAGGGTATATATAAAAAAATATTTCATTAAAAATATAATATTTATATATTTATATTGATATAAATATAATATATATTTTTTAAATATGTTTTTAATATGTTTAAATAGACATTTACACTTAATATAAAAAATATGTAGTGAAAATGGATTATAAAATATTTTAAAAAATTTAATTAATTAGTATTTTTCTAATTTTAATTGTGTAATAGTCATTTGATACAAATTTAAAGACACAAAAAATCAAAAAATTAATAAATTTCTTAAAATAAGATAACAACATAACTCAAACTTTATAAGGCCATAACATTTGATCTCGGTGTCCATTTGAGGTCAACATCATATCAAATAGAATCCTGTAATGATTTCTATGCGCTGGAAATACAAGGGAACCTTTAGTTTCATTTAGTGTGGCCAAAAAGGTCCAGAAATCATTTAAATCTGAGTTTTTAGTCGGGCTGGCCAATTTTTTTAACATTCGATAGAATTTCAACCTCATTTCAGGAGGTCTTTTTCCCATATTCAGTGGGGAGTGAATTTATTATTATAGATTACATTCATATTGATATTATGGATTTTATATTTTATTGTTTTTCACAATGAACATTTATTTATATTCAAATATATAACAATATATACATATTTCTTATATATTCACACATAAAAAATTTAATTTTATATTTAAATAATTAAACTTATTTATATATAAAATATATTTATCAATATATAAGCTTTATCTAATTAAAAAAATCTAATATCCATTTTATTTAAAATAAAAATATATAAATATTTATATACCTATATAGTGTGTGTGTGTGTGTGTGTGTATTTGTGTGTGCCTGTGTTAACAAACTGATATATTTAATATATGAACAAATATATGGTTAAAAAAAATATAACTAAATATATATATATAGATAAATATAAATATATATTAATATACAAATAAATATAAAGATATATAAATATATAAATATAAATATAAATGTATATAAATATATATATGTTAATATAAATATATATATTAGTATTCGAATATATATATATATTAATTTAACTAAATATATATTTTAATATAAATATATATTAATATAAATATATATATATATATATATATATATATCATTAAATGGATAGTAGAGCAATATAAATGAGTGGTAAAGTTTCTAGGCGCACAGTGGGAGGTCTCGAATTTGAATCCAGGGGGAGGCAGGGGCGCGCATGGTGGTGAAGGGTTGTGTTAGCATTATTAAAGGGGGGGGGGGGTTCTAGCACGGTTAAATGGTTGGGGGTGGAGATGGGTCATGCATGGGTGGTAGGGATTGGTGGGCGGGTAGGGTGCTTCATATCATTGTTGAATGGGGAGCCAAGAGCTCTTAAACCCCCTTAATTTTGTAGTTTTTTTTTAAATTTTATTGAAATTTTTTAAACTTTTATTAGAGCTTTTATAAAAGTGCTGATAAAACTAATCATTTAAAAACATTAAAAAATCACTGATAAAGGACCGTTTTATCAGTTTCTCTATTAATAGTGTTTTTTAGCACTATAAATGTCCTTTTCTATCACTTTTAAAGGCCATATCTACAGTAGTCCACTCCTAGACAGACTAACACACATACCCACAAAGGATATAGAACAATACATGACAAAAGAAATTGAACTGCTTATAGAGCCACGAATCTATACTGAAGCATGGTTATGACGAAAGGTAAGTCAATATCTGAAAACTTATGGAAGTGCAGTCATACGGAACCAAAAACCAAGTCAATTCCCCACTGAATTTCCACCAGAGAAGTACTCTAATTGTAGGAGGTGGCACGACATTGGCAGATGGGAGTGTGGGTGGCCAGGATCCCTTGGGTGTCCTTCTTCTTCTCTACGGAATCACAACAGAGCCTCATATAGGGGAGCTCTAGATGAACTAGACAAGATACCCAAAAAATCAAAGAGTAGAACCTCGCTCGAATGACAGGTGTTTCAGAGCCAAAATAGTGAGGAGCAATTATCGCAAGCTAGAGGGCATCAAACGGTTCATGCGGTGGCACAGAATCACAATTGTGTGGATGGCTAAGATCGAAGAGGCTGTTCAAGTAATTGAATATAGGAAAATGAACTATACACAAGGCACAATAGGATAAGCAAGATGACTTCACAATGAATCGAGGCTGAGTGTAGAAACACACCCGAAGCAAATACTGGTTGTTTAATCTCTTTTTAACAAAGGTCTAAATTATGAGACACTATATGGGTAAGGAAACCAAATACATGAGATCTGCATAAAAAGGTAAATGAAATAAAGATATAAAAAACAAAACCATACATGAATAGTGCCATGTATCATATATCCCATTCCCCATGAACAGAGTAAGCACCAAAAATATAATGTGAACAAAATCATATACAATGGAATGTCAATAGAATTAAAATGTAACATTTATGGGGAAAATACAACAGATATTCACCTTACAGTTACATGGAATTTAAGGATGAAGTTATTGTAAAAAATGATACATAATTGGGACTAGATTCATTAATTTATGGAAATTCATGGATTCAGACAATGCCATAGTGTTAGTCAAACTGTCAACTGGATTGTCTCTAGTGGGTATCATTGTGACACTCACCGTCAGAGATTCTATAATATCCCTAACAAAAATAATTATATTGTCCATGTGTTTCTCTCTACCATGGAATACATAGTTTTTAGATAAATATAATACAGATTGGATATCAATGTAGACTACTATGTTATTAGAAGATAATAAAAACTCATAAAGAAAACATTTTATCCATATAGCCAATTTCATTTCTTTTTTCATGGAAATACACTGCCTCAGTAGTGGAGAGTGAAACCACTGACCGCATATTTCACTTTTAGGAGACAAATCCTCCATATGCAAGAAATAAAAAACCGGTGATAGAATTTTGGGTGTCAATATTTGCTACATAATCAAAGTCAAAAAAGCCAACAATATCATTATCAAAACTACTATTTCACCAGTATCAAATGAACAATTTTTCAGACATAGAGACTTACCTGAGGATCCATTTCAATGCATTCTAATGAGTCTTACCATGTTTCCCCATAATCCAGCTGAAAGTACAAATATAAAAAACAATATTTGTCTTAGAACAACAAATATCATACATAAGACTTCCTACAAAATTAGCATAGGGAATATTATCCATGAAGACAACCTCATCAACATTTTTTGGGGATTGTTCCAAGGACAACATAATCTTTTTTCTTAAGGTAATACTAATCAGTTTAACATGCCCAAATAGGTATCTTCATTATACCTTATTAACATAAGATGACTGAGATACGTACAAGGTTTCAGCCTTCCTAACTCTTATTATGTCCACGCCTAAGTTTGATTAGAAATTCCTATGTTTCCTATCTCTTTTTATGTTCATGCCTATGATTTTATTAGAATTTACTAGGTCAATCATTTCAATGACACGATTCAACTGTTTCTCGATAGAATTTATAATCCTCATGTTTTTACAAATTAAAATCATTTCATCAATATATAATAACAAGTAAACACACTCATGTTTAATAGTTTTATAATACACACATGTATCAAAATTACTTCGGGAAAAATGATTTTCAATCATAAATGAATCAATCCTTTTATACCATTTCCTTGAAGATTGATTATGATCATATAAAGACTCATTAATAATAAAAACATGATTATGTTTGAATAGTTCTGAAAATCCTTCAAGAGGAGTCATATAAACTGTTTCATCTAGAGTACCATATAAAAAAAGTAGTTTTTACATCTAATTGTTCAACCTGAAAATAAAATTTGGAATGAAAATCCAAAAGAATTCTAATAAATGAATGTTTAACATCTGGGGAAAAAATTACACTATAATCAATGAATTCATGTTGAATAAATCCTTTAGAAACCATTCGGGATTTGATTTTGATTTTAATTTCTCCAAACGAAATTCTTTATTCTTATAAATAGATTTAGAACCTATGAAAGTTTAGATAGTAGGTCTAGAAACATCATCCCAAGTGTTATTTTTAAGAGGAGAATTTATCTCCTCTTACATTTTACTCAGCCTCCTAGTATATTTTTTGGACTTAATATTTATGATTATATGTTTGAGTTCCATCATTAAATAATTATTGTCCTACATTAAATTCATAGGCTATAATGTCTTCCTGATTAAAATGAGTTTGATGTCAAATAACCCTTTTATCTCTATCCCAAGTGAATTGATAATTTCTCATATCATTAGGTTCCTCAGTTTTGGGTTCAGAATCAGAATTGGGATTATATTCATCTTGGTTCTGGACAATGGGGGGAGCAGGACAAGTCATGGACTAGGAGTGGTCATTGGATTCAAAAGGGACTTCAACAACAAGGGGTCTTGAGACTATAGAGGGTCCTACAGTGTCATTATAAGTCTCTACAAGTGCAGGTCCCTTACCTTTGGACAAACCATATTCATGAAACACTACATCTTGGCCAATGGTACATTTTTGATAACTCAGTTTATCTACCCATATATGATACCCATTAACACCCTCCGGGTAACCCATAAATATACAATTAATAGCCCTAGGAACTAGCTTATTAGTACTTTTATAAGCATAAGATATAGATCCTAAAGTCATAAGGTGTACAAGATTCAGGGGTGTGCCTTTATAAAGTTCTTTAGGTGTCTTAAAATAATTAGCATAACATGGTAAATGGTTCATAAGAAAGACTAATATTGAAGAATCCTCATCCTAAAGGGACTTGTGGAGTTTTCAGTGGAACAGTATACACCTCACCCTCTCAAGAATAGTCTTATTCATTCTCTCTTCTAATCCATTGTATTGTGGGCATTCTATAATAGTCATGTGTCTCTTTATTCCCTCAGATTCACAGAATTCAATGAAAATTTTGGATAGATACTCTAAACTGTTATCCCTTATTAAGGCATTTAGTTTCCTATTAGGCTCACTCTCTACCCCTACTTTCCCTTTTTTAAAGCTCTAAAAGGTATTAGACTTGTGTTTGAGTATATAAATCTAGACATTCCTATAGAAATCATCAATAAATGTCAAAAAATATAAGCCTTCACCATGGGAGGTGACCCTATAAGGAACCCACATGTCAGAATGTACACATTCAAGTGGTTCTTTACCCTTATACATAGACTTACTGAAGATGAGTTTTCTGGATTTCCCATATACACAATCCTCACAGAATGGGAGAGTTCTAGGAGTGATGTTACCAAAAATCCTTTGTTTTTTGAGTACACTAAGGCCCTTGGCACTAACATTACCTAACATTCTATTCAAATGAATAGTGAAAACATGTTCTGAATTAAAAGAGTTGTCCAAATGACTTCTATGAACCATACCACCTAACACATAAACACCATTGTAAAGGGTTCCTTTCATAAGTGTTGGGGATCCTCAATAAACTCTAAGACATCCAAAATATGAATTAAGTCTATACCACTTTTGGTCAAGGATTCCTAGGGATATTAGGTTTCATTTTAATGGAGGCACCCACCTAATTGTTTTAGGAGACTTTACAATCCCATCATGAATCTCTAATGAAACAAACCATATTCCCAAAATGTGACATCTCCGATTGTTCCCTATAAATACCTCACCAGATTAAATTTCCCACAACTCAGTAAAGAATACCTTCCTAGGAAACATGTGGAATGAACATCCTGAATCCAGGATCCAACTGTCAAAGATGACAGCGTCAGAAACACTTAACATATCTGCAGTATCATTGTCCTACTCAACTTATAAGGAATGGTCATTACTATTATTTCTATAGTTTCTTTTCTTATTAGGGAAGCTCATCTTAATATGTCCAAGATTATTTCATTTGAAACATTTAATAACTTTTTTTATACTTGTATATTTTCTTCTTAGACTAAACCCTTTTCTTATTCTAACCCTTCAGTCAGTTTTTCCTCTAGACTCACTTATATCCCTAATATTTAAACCCTCAGACTCAGTATTAAAACTACCATTTCTTCGAAGGTATTTAGAGAGTAAAGAAGATTTCAATTCTTCAAGAGGAAGTGTGTATTTTCTATATATCATAGAGTCTTTAAAAAAATTAAATGACCCATATAAAGATGTTAATATTATAAAGTCATGGTCTTCATCATCTAATTTAATGTCTTTGTTGGCTATAACTAACAATATTTTATTGAATTGATCAATAGGAATCCTGACTATAGTTATAGGGAACATTTAGAAAGTATATAATCTCATTTTATTATATAATATACCAACAAGGGATATAGTCATATAAATATATTAAATCCTAGACCATATACCAGTGGAAGAGGACTCATATACAACTTCTCATTACACTTTATCTCCTAAAGATAAATGTATTAAGCTATGGTATTTCCTAAGAGTTTCCTCAAGGAAATAAAAATAATTATTGGAAGTCTTCCCACCAAGGGATGTTTTGGTTATTTCTTTCTAGAACCAGATAGGGAATCTGTTAAATCATTGTGGTCTAGTAAAGCTTCCATTTTAATTCTCAAGAGATTAAAATCATTTTCACCATAAAACTTATCCATATGCAATATAGTAAAACCCATAACTAACGTTACAGTAGGCTCTGATACCACTTGTTAGGGTCGAATAATTAAACCCTAAAACACAAAATACACACTATCACATATGATGGATTAATTATATGATAATTTTAATTAATCAATTTATCATTAAATAAATAGAACAGGATATATTCACAAATAGTTTATCTGGAATAATGAAACAGAAAATGCAGAAATGTATATGGGAAGAAGATATAACGTGATTTGGATCGGATAAATCTTATGTGCTTGGTGAGAACACCACTAGGGTAACAAGTATATTATAAAGCTAGAAAAAAAACAAGGAAAATACAGAGTCAAAATAAAAACAAATAATGACCACAGAAACTATTTGGGGAGGTCAGGCTTTCTAAGCTAGGTGGTAGTGGTGAAGCCTGTCACATATAATCACTGTCGTCCATTCCTAGATAGACTGATGCACACACCCAAAAATGATATATAACAATACATGGAAAAATAAATTGAATCACTTAAATGGCCAAGAATCAATACCGAACCTTTGTTACGATTAAAGGTAAGTGGAGATCTCAAACCTTTATAAAACACATTTGTCCAGAACCTAGAACCATGATGATTCCCCACTGAATATCCACTAGAGAAGTACTATGGTTGCATGAGGTGGCATGATCTCGGTAGTTGAGAGTGTGGGTGGGTGGGATCCCCTCTATATTATTCTTCTTCTCTGCAAAATCACAATAGAGCCTCACACTGAAGAGATCATGTGGAACCAAAATAGATCCACTGAAAACTAGAGAGCATAACCTCACATGAATGAGAGGAATTAGAAATACAAATAGCAAGGAGAAGTGATCTCAATCCATAGGGCGTTATATAGTTCATACGACAGTAAGAGATCACAACTGTGTGGACAGATGATATCAAAGTGGCAGTTCGAGTAACTGAAGGCGGGACAGAGCACGAGACACATGGCGCAACATGATAGACATGGCGGTGTCACATAAGAATGAGGTTGAGAGAAGAAACACACCCAGTGAACATATTGGTTGTTTGATCAATTTTTATCAACAGGTCATATTATGAGCCGTTATACGGGTAAGGAAACCAAATACACGAGATCCGCATAATAGGGTAAATGAAATAAAAATCATAAAAAAAGGAAATTCTATATGAACAGTTCCAAGCATCGTATATACCATGACCCATGAACAGATTAAAAATGATAAATATAATATGAAAAAATCATACACAAAGTCATTTAAATGGAATTTTATTGCAACATGTTAGGGATAAATACAATAAAAATGAGGTTTAACCTCTCTACCAGAACAACTGTAAAGCCCCGACCCCAGTTACCCAGAGTCAGTGAATTGTTACGTATCATTGGCATGATAAATAAAGATCAAGTCTCAAAATAACGATTAGTTTATTAGCCTTAGAAGTACTAGATACATTCATAAGTTTTACATTACATCATAAAATGGAAAACAAAAACAACATTGTATCCATACACAACATTGAGATCCCATAGACAATCCATGCAGGTCAGTCATAATGAACTTCTTCACATCCTGGGAAAAATAATACATTGAAAGGGGTGAGCTTATATGCTCAGTAAGGATAACAATATAGAAGAAACTTTCATAAGTATGCATAAACATTTAAGGCAATGTATAAAACTAAAACAGAAGCATTTTCAACCTAAACTTCACCATAATATGGAAAATATAAATCAAAATAATGCCATTTACTTACTCACATGGATATTATACTAGTCTAATAATCACATGCAATATCAATTTTCACTTTCATAATGATGGAATGCATAATGCCAGACTTCATAACCAAGTAGTCATGGCCTTGTGCCAAGACTACAAATAAGATTTTTTCAAGGCCTTGTGCAAGAAACTAGTTTTTCTCGTGAGACCTACTGATTCATCAAGGAGCTATAGCGGGCTCCACCTGTCACTTATTATGTCCAGTTCATTCCTTATTTGAAAAGGATTAATCATAACATAAACATTCGTATTAAAACTAGCATAAAAAATGTAAATCCTTTATCCATAAACCATGAATGGTATGAAATAAAACATCTACAGTTAAACAAATCACAAAACCTTCAATACAATATAGAAGTTTTGTATCATAATAAATCAACTTCAAAAAAACTAAAAATCCATCAAATGATGTTGACATAGATGAAATAAAATCCTATTTAGAGAAATATGTATTTCTATTTTGAAATCATGTAAAAGTCATGTAATTATAAAAGAAAACATATGATTTTGAAAATATTCTAATAAGATTGTAAGGGAAGCTTCTATGTTTTTATAACGGTGGAAAATAGCCACACCCTCCGTATAAGTTAAAAAAACATTCTTACCTTAATTTTGTTGAAAAGGTCATAAAGTGCCTTTTTTGGAAAATGACAGAATGATCCCTTTCAAAACATATAAGTTCAAATAAGGGTATAAATGACTTTAAACCATTGTATAGTAAATAGTAAAGAAATTTTGAAATACATTTTTAAGAAATATGGATTTGGATTATGAAGAGGTCCCAGTAGATATTTACATATAAACAACCTCGGATAATAAAGAGATTGTGAAATTAACCCTTACCTTTTACTTTTCTTTGGTTGAGTGTAGTTTAACCTCCTGTATAATAGTTAAATTATTGTTATTAAATTATACTGGAATATTATACATAAATATGATATCATATATGATATTCTAATATTTCTTTGTTAACTATATTTTAGTATTATCGTCATTTCTGGTGTTAACTTACTCATTTTCTTTTATATGTTTTCTTTCATAAGTCTTGTTTTTATGGAAAGGATGAATCTAATTCATATAAAGAATTATATAAAGTCCTCAAACATTATTTTTAATCATCAAATGAAAATTAGTCTTCAATGGTTACGATGGGGAAATGAATCTTATCTTGTTCTTGGAGACGGTATTTCGTACGTACGCATGAGTGAAAATATCATTATTTTGATTTTAAAATCATATATAATTGGATGGTATATCATATAAACAGAATAATTATAATTTTATATTTATTATTTAAATCATTTATACTGATTATTATACCCATCCAAATGATGAAATGTTTGAATAACAAACTACACCACGATGTGGAGACGGTAATCCGTACGTACGCACGTATGATGACTTTTTCATTTATAGGATGGATAGAATAAAGAATATTGTTGTTAAATATTTATAATAACATCACATTATATGGAAGATATTGGAGTTATTGTTTTATAATGGAAACAACAAAGAAATTGTAAGTTTAAGAAGAAAAGAACTTGAACGAGGTGATGAAATATTTAACTCTTCTTCGGGTTCTTCCTTTTGATTTGATCAAAAGGGATCTTTAGGATGGATTTCTGACTAGTGGAAGGCCTCTAGGATAAATTTAGGGAAGTTGGGAGGATATTTGGTAAGGGTTTGGCTGAGAAAAAAGACGTTGGACGTGTGAATTTGAGAGAAGGAAGAGTGCACTTTTATAAGTGGGGTGAGGGGCACCTTAGGAAAAGAGTGAAATATTATTTTATAATAAATAAATATTCAGTTTATAATGGCTCCAAAGTGACATATTTCAACTATAGGGTGGGGATGGGTCTAAATCCATCAACAAATAGATTTTAGATAGGTTAAGGTCACCATATTAACCTTATCATTTATATTTAACTCTTTGTTAAATAGTCTGACATTTACCATGTCTCTTCATATTTTAATATTATATGGTTAATAAACATACTATAATAAGACAGTCAAACCCTAAGTTGTTCGTTAATAATATATATAACATTATCTAGGAGCTTTGGGAAAACTTTAGATTTTTAGGAATAGAATATCAATTAATAATATAATATTTGTTTTAAAAACTCTTTTATGTAAATTTTCACACTATTTGGTAATTGATTTTTATGAAAATAATAACAGCCTGATTACTTTGAAAAAAGTTAATTAAATCAATCCTAACATGTCATATTAACCTATTAAATTATTTTAATTCATCAAAAGTCATAATTTACATTTATTTGGGTATTTATAATATAAATTATTTTAATCATTCATAAATACAATAATTACTGCGTCATCATTTTTTCATAAATAAATAGAAATATTTAATGTCTAAAAATTATAAATAAAATACCATTATGTAGTAAATATTTTCATCTTTCTAATAAATATTTATAGTATAATTTATATTGTGTGTAACCCTATATTAAAAATTGTTTAGTTATTAAACTTTGAATTTAACTCTTTTAACTCTTCTTTGTATTAAATAATAATAAATGTCCTAATCTAATCCATGTGGACCTAAAGGATCATATTTTATTCCTAAGTTTGTTTTTGGTCGAATTACACTTATCCAATAGAATTTGAACATGTGTTAGGGTAAAAATAATATAATTTTTACCCTTAACAACCCTATTTAATTTTAACCGTGGCAAATAAAAGTAAAAAGTTACTATTCACCAAAAATTATTTTCATTTATTGAACCACATTTTACTTACTGATATCAACCATGTCTCTCAGATTTCTAAAATTCAACACACAGAAGTGGTAAAATTATGTTTTATGTAAATTTTCAAATGATCCTAGGAGGTGGGTAAAAGACGGTAAAAAGTTCAATAAAATTTTTATATATGTAAAATTATTATAAACTAACTCTAATGAATTACATTGAACTTGTATAGGTATTATGTATCTATTTTTACCTAAATTAAATTTAAATAAAATAAATTTATATTTAAATAAGAATTTGGTTTTAAACTATAACTTATTGTTTTTCACTTTTCATCAACAATTGAATGGTTTTAGAAAAATACCAAAAAAATCACCCTAAGCTAATTTAAATATTCCAAATACAAAAATGAAGTCCATTTTAAAAGATAAAATTTATAAAATTTAAAAAATTGGTATTACTATTCATAACAGCTAGTTTGATTGGTTGTGGTGTGTTAGAACTTGAAGTTTCATACAACACACGCTATTGTATTATTCAAAGAGAAGCGTACCGTGGAATCTTGGGGTGTTACATTCTCCCTCCTTCAAATAATTTCATCCTCAAAATTTCTAGAATATTACTGCATAAAAAGGGTCGATTGTTCTTCTTCATAAGTTCTTCAGGTTCCCACATTGCCTCTTCCATCTTATGGTTTCTCCAATGTACTTTTACTAGATGAGTCGTCTAGTTTCTCAACACTTGTTCTCTATTATCAATAATCCTAACGGGATCTTCACAATAAGAAAGGTCGGTTTCCAGTTCTAATTCCTCAATGGTGGGTACATGAATTGGGGCAGGCATGTATTTTCTCAATAATGATACGTGGAACACATCGTGAACTTTGAAGAGACTTGGCCGCATTGCCAATTGGTAAGCTACAGGCCCAATTCATTCTAGAATTTAAAATGGTCGGATGTACCTGGGACATATTTTTCCCTTCTTACTGAAACGTATAACTCCCATCCATGGAGAAACCTTCATGAAAACAAGATCTCCTACCTGAAATTTGAAATCCTTCCTTCGGCTATCGGCATAGCTCTTCTACCTTCTTTGAGCTGCATTGATGTGGGTTTGGATTACCATAACCTCTTCCATTGTTTCCTCCACAAGTTCTGGGACTATATGTTTTCTTTCACCAACATCATCCCAACAGGTTGGTGTGCGACATCTCTTTCCATATAATGGTTCATATGGTGCCATTTGAATACTTGAATGGGATCTATTATTATAGGAAAATTCTACCATAGGTAAATATTGATCCCACATACCGTGAAAGTCATGTGAGGATGATATAAATGTGTCTTCTAAGGTTTGAATAGTCTGTTCTTATTCACCATCAGTTTGGGGGTGGTAGTAAATGCTCAAATGATGTTCAGTATCCAGGGATTTCTGAAGACTTTTCCAGAATCTTGATGTAAAACGTGGATCACTATCAGAAATAATCGATAGGGGTACTCCATGAAGTCTCACAACTACATTAATATATAGTCTTTCTATATGTTCAACTGGTAAATATTCTCTTATAGCATGAAAATGTGTTGACTTGGTATGATGATCAACAATGACCCATATTGCATCGTTCCTTCTAGGAGTCTTTCGTAGTCCCATGACAAAGTCCATCATAATATTATCCCATTTCTACTCAGGTATGGAAAGTGGTTTCATGACTCATCCAGGATATTGCCTTCCAGCTTTCACTTGTTGAAAAACTGTACATCTTGACACAAAATCAGCAATCTTCATCTTCATGTTGTCCCACCAAAAATGTTCCTTTAAATCGTTATACGTCTTAGTGCTACAAGGGTGTATAGAGAAATTGGAACTATGAGCATCATCCAACAATTCTTTTTTTAGATTAGGTATATTGGGAACACAAAGTCTCTTCCCAAATTTCAAAATTTCATCTTCATACACAAAGTCACTCAATATCCCATCATTCACAGTTTTATTCTTCTTCTAAAAGACTTCATCATCGGTCTAAGAACTCTTTATCCTTTCTAGTAAATATGGTTTGGCAACCCTTTGAAAAAGTATTGATGTTTCACCTTCCATGGTTATCCCCATGTCCAACTTTAATAGATCCTTGTATATAGGATCCTTTTCAACTCTCATCTTGTTTATAATTCCATGATCATTT
Source organism: Viscum album (assembly GCA_963277665.1). Taxonomy (NCBI): domain Eukaryota; kingdom Viridiplantae; phylum Streptophyta; class Magnoliopsida; order Santalales; family Viscaceae; genus Viscum; species Viscum album. The sequence continues at coordinate 290,464,291 of OY728126.1, read as the reverse complement.
CTGCTCAAAGCATTTTCCACCTTATTTTCCTTCCCCGGGTGGTAGTGTTTGGTGAAATCATAATTCGTGAGTAGTTCAATCCATCTCATTTTCCACATGTTGAGTTCTTTCTATGAGAAAATATACTTCAAACTCTTGTGATCAATATATATCTCACATTTTTCATCATAGAGATAATGTCTCTATATTTTCAAATCAAAGATTACAGCTGCTAACACAAGATCACGAGTAGGATAGTTTTTATCATGAATATTTAACTGTAATGATGCATATGCAATAACCCTATCATTCTGCATAAGGAATCAACCAAGTCCTTTCTTTGATGCATCAATATAAATAACAAACCCGTCATTCCCCAACGATAGAGTCAATATAAGAGCATTGACTAATATTCTCTTCAATTCTTCAAAACATTATTCACACTCATTTTTCCTACCAAATTTAACCCCTTTTTGTGTGATCTTTGTTAATGGGTTATCCAACTGGGCAAAATTCTGGACAAAACGTCGATAATAACCTACTAAACCAATAAAAAAGTATACCTCAGTTATACTCATTAGTGATTTCCATTATTGTAGTTCTCTTTTCATAGAAAGATCAACAAAGATTTCATCCTTTGAGACAATATGGACAAGAAAATAAATCTCCTGAAGCCAGAATTCACACTTGCTAAACTTCCCATATAATTCATGTCTTCTAAGAGTCTTTAGAATAATGTGCAAGTGATTTTCATGATCTTTGTATCTTTTGGATTATACCAAGATATCATTAATAAACACCACTACAAAGTCATCAAGATATTCCTTGAAAACTATATTCATTAGATCCATGAAGACAGAGGGTGCATTAGTAAATCCAAAAGGCATTACTGTAAACTCGTAATGCCCATACCTGGTTCGAAATGCTATTTTCAGAATTTATTCCTTATTCACACACAACTGATGATATCCAGATCAAAGCTCAATCATTGAAAATTATTGAGCTCCATGAAGTTGGTCGAATAAATCATCAAATCGAGGTAGGGGATACCTGTTATTTATTTTTATAGCATTGATCTCCCTGTAGTCAATGCACTACCTCATAGATCCATCTTTCTTCTTAAAAAAAGAACAAGGAATCCCCATGGAGAAACACTAGGGAGAATAAGTCCCTTATTACTCAATTCCTCTAGTTGTTTCTTTAGTTCCACTAATTCCACAGTGGCCATTCTATGAGGGGTCTTCGATATTAGCCTTGAACAAGGAATTAAGTCAATGGAAAACACATTTTCTCATTCTGCAGGATGTCCAGGTAAATCTTCTAGAAACACATCATCATATTTTTGAACAATAGGTACATCCTCTATTTGAACATTCCTTTCATCACCCACAATTATTTCATTCTCTTCCTCCCCTAGAATTGAATTTAGTTGAGCTACTAAGGGTGGATCTAGATAAGAATAAAATGGTGAGATTTATGCTCTAAAGATAAGGTACTCCATATTATCATCAAAAATTGTGACCTCCTTTTTGTTACAATAAATTTTGGTATCATGGTCTGAAAGCTAATCCATACAAAGGATTATATCAAATTAAATCATGGTTATGATGATGATATCAGAAGACAAATAACCTTTATTTGACTTAATGAGAACTGATTCACAAAACATTGTTTCAATGATACTTCCCTTAAGATTTTTGACTGAAAAATCCCTTGTTAAATCAAATTGGAAATATCTAATTTTCATAGCAAAGTTGGAAGATATGAAACAATGCGATGAATCAGAATCAAATAAATCATTGGCTAAACTTGAGGAAACCACTAAATTACCTACCGCTACATCTTTCGGAGCTTCAACCTCAGTAGTAATGATAGAATAAACATTTCCTTGATCCCTTGGCCTTTTATGAGGTATGTTCCCCTGACACGTAGGAAATTCATTTTCATAATGTACCCTTTCTATACAATTTTACCATTCATAATTAACAGCTTCTTTCTTCCCCTTGCAATCACGAGCATGGTGGCCTTTTTCACCACACTTGTAACAGAATCTCATTCCCTTCAGACAAGTACCAGGGTGTTTCTTCCCACATTTACTGTAGGATGGATATTCAACTTTTCCCTTTTCCCCTTATTTCAATTTCCAGTGTTTTCAATAGATCTCTTCTTCTCTTGCTTTTCTTTAAAGGTGTATGACTTAGAGAATTCTTTTTCTGTCTTGATAGCACATGAGACAATATCTTCGTATGATGAGAAAGATTGTGAGACAAATTCTCGATGGAGAAATGGTTTTAACCCATCAATGAAATGATCAATATTACTTATTGGGTTATGTATTTAATTTGTAGCACGTCTTGCAAACCTTTTAAAGTTAGATTCATACTTTGTGACATTCTCATCCTCCTTTGTCCTTAGACATAGAAATTGTGTTTCCATATCCGCTCGATGGTCATGAGGAATGTATTTTTATAAGAAAATTTCTTTAAACTCCCTTCATTCCATATTTGATACTTCATCATCATCCTTTGTGTTTTGAATCATTGACCACCATTGATCAGCATCTCTAGTGAGGTGGTAAACTGCCATGACAACTTTTTCCCTTTCACTATTCACCAAGGCATGAAATATTTTATCTAAAGAATTTATCCATTCCTCAACTACTAATAGATTTTTACTCCCATTGAATTTTTTTGGTTGTTTCCTCCTGAAGAGATCATACATCGATCCTCCATGCAACGGATCAGGGTGCTCCATACAGGTAAGGTTATTATTCATAACCTGAGTGAGTTGTCTCAGTATAGTGATAAGCTGATCAGCACAAGTTATATCGCCAGCTCCACTATAATTATCTTGAGCAGAAGGGAAATCCCTACATGGAGTGTGTGCATTGATACAATTTTCATTCCATCCACTAGGAGTCATTTCTAAATAATGGCATACACTAGATTGTTTTATGAATAGCAATATAAAAATCCAAACATGTAAAACACTTAATATAATTCGAACAGTTTATGGATATAATCCAAATTCATAAAAATGTTTTCTTTGGGGAATTATATACTCATAAACCCTTTATAATGGTTTGTAATGAAAATGAGAGTTATCCTAAGCATATCCTATGAGAGTGTCGTAACCAAGTGTGCATCGAAGATCGTTGCAGTGCTCCAGTTCCTGTTCAAGTCAATCTCAAAGAAGTGTTTTTGGGTTTTACCCCTAGGTATATCTATTCCAATTCCACCTCTACCATCTCATATTTAGAAAGGGATATTTTGCTTGAAAACACACAAAATATCTAAAATAAAAAAATTCTAGGAAGTTCTTCTATACTGAACCTCAATGCCTATCTTAAGCCTTTGTGCTCTAATTAGAGTTTATCAAAATATAGCTTCCAAGGTTTGTAATAAACTTCTATTATACAAACTATAATTCCCTAACCCAAGTTTCCCAGAGTCAGTACATTGTTACGTATCATTGGAATGATCACAAAAGATCATGTCTCAAAAGACCTATTAGTTTAGTAGCCTTGGAAGTGCTAGATACATTTATATGGTTTAAATTACATCATATAATGGAAAACTACAACAAAATTATTTCCATAGACAACACTGATATCCCATAGACTATCCCTACAGGTCATTCATAATATACTTCTTTGCATTCAGGGAAAAAAATATAGAATGGGGTAAGATCAGATGCTCAGTAAAGATAACAATATAGCAGAAACTTTCATAAATATGCATAAGCATTTAAGGGAATGTATAAAATTAAAACAAAATATTTTTCAACCTAAAATTCATCTTAATATTGAAAATAAAAATAAAAATAATTCTATTTACTTACTCTAATTGATATTCTACTGGTCGAATAATCACGTGAAATATAAATATCCACTTTCATAATGATGGAATGCATAACGCCGGATTTCATAACCACATAGTCAGGGCCTTGTGCCAAGACTATAAATAAGATTTTTTCAAAACCTTATGCCGAGATACTAGTTTGTCTTATGAGACCTACCGATGCATCAAGGAGCTATAGTGGGCTCCACCCATCACTAACTAAGTCCAATGCAATCTTTATATTAAAAAGTTTCAACATAACATAATCATTCGTATAAAAACTAGCAAAAGAAATGTCAATACCTTATACATAAACCATGAATGGTATAAAATAACACATCCATAGTAAAAAATATCACAAAAACATCAACACAATATGGATGTTATGTATCATAATAAATCGACTTCAAACAAACTTAAAATCCATCGAAGGACGTTGACGTAGATGAAATGAAAAACTTTTCAGAGAAATATATCTGTCTATTTTGAAATAATTTAAAATCATGTAATTATAAAAGATTTTTTTTTGAAAATATTATTATAATATTGTAAGGGAATCTTTGATGTTGTTATAACGGAAGAAAATAGCCACACCCGCCATATAAGTTAAAAAACATTCTTACCTTAATTTTTTCAAAAAGGTTATAAAGTACCTTGTTTGGAAAATGGCGGAAAGATTCATTTCAAAACCTACAAGGTCACATAAGGGTATAAATGACTTTCCCCATTGTCTAATAAATAGTAAAACTGTTTTGAAATACATTTTTAAGAAACATGGATGTGGATGATAAAGTGGTCCCAGAATATAATTACGTATAAACAAACTCGTATAATAAAGAGATTGTGAAATTAACCCTTACCTTGTAATTTTCCTTGGTTGAGGGTAGTTTAACCTCCTGTATAATAGTAAAATCATTGTTATTAAATTATATAATAATAATATACACAAATATGATATCATATATGATCTTCTAATATTGGTTTGTTAATAATATTTTTGTATTATTGTGGTTTCGGTTGTTAACTTACTCATTTTATTTTATATGTTTTGTTACATAATTCATTTTTATTATGGAAAAGATTTATATTATTCATATCTAGAATGATATCAAGTCCTTAAACATTATTTTTAATCATCAAATGAAAATTAGTCTTGAATAGTTCTGATGGGGAAATGAATCTTGTCGCATTCGTGGAGACGGTATTCTGTACGTACGCACGAGCAACAATATCATTCGTTTGATATTAAAATTGTATATAATTGGATGAAATATCATATATACATAATAATTATAATGTTATATTTATTATTTACATCATTTATACTCATTACTATACCCATCCAAATGGTGAAATGATTGAATAACAAACTACAACCCGATGTGGAGACGGTAATCTGTACGTACGCACGTATAGTCACTTTGTCATTTATAGGATGGATAGAATAACGAATATTATTGATCCATTTTTATAATAACATCATAGTATATAGAATATACAGAATTTATTATTTTATAATGGAAACAACAAATAAATAGGAAGTAGAAAAAATAATGAACTTGAAAGAGGTGATGAAATATGTACCTCTTCTTTGGGTTCTTCATTTTGATTTGATCAAAAGGGCTCCGTAGGATGGATTTCTGACTAAATGAAGGCCTATAGGATGAAGTGAAGGATGTTGGGAGGATATTTGGGTAGGTTTTGTCCAGGCTAAATGGTTTTTGAGGTTTGAATTTGAGAGAAGGGGAGTTCCCTTTTATAAGAGGGGTGAGGGGAACCTTAGGAAAAGAGTTAAATATTATTTTATAATAAATTAAAATTAGATTTATTATGGATCCAAAGTGACTTATTTCAAGGATAGGGTGGGTCTGGGTCGAAATAATTTCAACCAATATATTTTAGACAGGTTTAGGTCACCATATTAACCTTATCATTTATATTTAACTCTTAGTTAAATAGTTCGACATTTACCATGTCTCTTTGTATTTCTATATTATATGGTTAATAATCTTTATATAACAAGAAAAGAGAACCCTAAGTGATTTTTTATTAATATATATAACCTTATCTATGTCATTTGGCTGAACCATTGATTTTTAGGAATAGAATATAAATTAATAATATAATATTTTTAAAAAAAAACTTTTTATGTCAATTTTGACACTATTTGTTAATTGATTTTTGTGAAAATCATAACAACATTATTAATTTGAAAAAATTTAATTAAATAAAACCTAACATGTCATATTAAACTATAAAATTCATGGAATTCATCAAAAGTTTTAATTTACATTTATTTTCTTATTTATAGTATCAATTATTTTATCATTCATTAATACGTTAATTACTACATCATAATTGTGTCATAAATAAATTTTATTATTTAATGTATTAAAATTATAAATAAAATACCATTATGTTGGAAATAATTTTTATGTTGGAAATCTCTTATTGTGTGTAATCCAATATTAAAAATTGTTTAGTTATTAAACATTGATTTTAACTCTTTTAACTATTCCTTTAATTAAACAGTAATTAATGTACTAATCTAATCCAATTGGACCTAAAGGATCATATTTTATTCTTCAGATTGTTTTTGGTCGAATTATACTTATCCAATAGAATTATGACATGTTTTAAGGTAATAATAATATCATTTTTACCCTTAAAACCCTATTTACTTATTACCATGGCAAATAAAAGTAAAAAGTTACTATTCACCAAAAATTATTTTCATCTTATTAAAACACATTTTACGTACTGATATAAAATTTTTGTCTTGGATTTTTGAAATTAAACTCACAGAAGTAATAAAATTAAGTTTTATGTAAATTTTCAAATGCTCCAAGGAGGTGGGTAAAAGACGGTAAAAAGTTCAATAATATTTTTATATATCTAAAATTATTATAAACTGACTACAATGAATTACATTGAACTTATATAGGTATTATTTATATATTTTGACCTAAAATAAATTTAAATAAAATAAATAATTATTTAAATAAAAATTCTGTTTTAAACTATAACTCATTGTTTTTTCACTATTCATCAAAAATTGAATTTTTTCAAAAAAATACCATAAAATACCCTAAGATAATTTCGATATTCCGAATCCAAAAATGAATTCCATTCTGAAAGATAAAATTTATTAATTATCAAAAAGTGGGTATTACTATTCATAACGGGTAGTTTTATTGGTTGTGGTGTGTTAGAACTCGAAGTTACATACAACACACGCTTTGTATTATTTAAAGAGAAGTGTACCGTGGAAGCTTGGGGTGTTACAAAAAGAAGTAGTCCTCAATAGGTGTAATAATTTATCATCTATGAAGGTTGTTAAGAATAAAAATTCATTAAACAATGAAGAAGAGGATGTGAAGAGTTCCATGTTGCCTCAACATAAACTAGAAAAGATGTTTATATGTGCAGGCATAAAGACTAGATAAAATAGAGAAACGTGGATGAGAAGATTATCTCAACCTTTTTGTTCATATAAATTAATCAAGGATGATCCACCTTATTCCCTTAAAATTTGAGTATTTTATTTGTGTGTATAATGTAGTTAATTGAAGGTGAAGCATGTTCTCGGGTGGAGAACCTGAGAAGTAGTAAGTGTTGTCAATTCCTGATAGAAAGCTGGAGAAGTTACTATCCTTGAATAGTTTATTAACTGAAATTTAAATAAAAATATTATGGAAGAAAAATCCTTGATGAAGTTGAAGAATGTAACGTCTTTTTATGGATATCTGGGATAAAGAAAGTTTCATCTTGATTTGATTTTATTTCTTTCTATTCTGAAGAACAAATATTCTAGAAAAACAACCTTGGTGAAGTTGTGAAAGTTATCCAATATGGACTGTCACAAGTTGAAGACCCATTCTGGTGTATTATCCATACTATAATTTCATGAAATCCATTCTTCATGAGATCAAAAATTATAAATATAATGAGAAATGTTTCCCTTGGGGGGGAGACAAATGAAAAGTCTTCTAGAATTATTATTTCAATTTGTATCAATTCCAATTATTATAAGAAAATTCTTAAATATCATGTCATTGGAAAAGGTATGTCTCTCTTAATCAATTATCCTAGGTTATAAAAAATAAAAAAATTCTCACAAAAGGGGGAAATTAAATTAATCAATGGCATAATAAATGTGGAAGTCTCCCAAGGACTCTTATCTTGTGTATTGCATTTTAATGTTTTTGATCTATTTATTGAAGTGGGAGTAGGAGTTTCAGGTTGACTGTTCTTAAAAATATTCATCTCACATTTAGTAATTTTATCCTAGAATTAAAGTGACTAATTCCCAAAGACATGTATATGCATTCTCATTTCATAAGGTATCATGATGAATTTGTAACATATAGCCTTGTTTTCTATACTGAGCATATATCAAGTAGACATAGAGTAAAATTATGGATGGAACACTTCATAAGTATGGAATCTTACCCTTTTTCCCATGAATTTTACATTTATTGTCAATAAGGGGGAGAGAAAGTGAAATGAATGTTTAAAAGGTAAAGGGGGGAGAGAAGATAATAGTTCAGCATATTGACATATTCTCAAAATAACTTTTAATGTATTACCAGTAAATACAAATGGAGAGATTGAAGAGTCCACTTTATGTATGGATTGTATTTGTTGTAAAATGATTTTCATTGGTGGGAAATGATGATCAATACAATAAGAATATTACATTGATTTCAATATGATGAAGAAGTTGTAAATTTAATGGATATTGGAAGAAGTCATCAAGTCTTGAAATTACAAGAAATGTGGGAATGTTTTGAGGTCTCTGAGTTTCATGGTGATGCCTAGAGAATTGTTATGGATTCCTTCATGGTGATGCACAACAAAAAATTTGACTTTTTCCAATAGGGGTATAACTATTGGTAAAAGTGAATTTTATGTTGGTAAATCATTTTACAAACAAATATATTTATGCCATTAAATTTTTTGTAATAACTATCAAGATAAATGTTATTGCGACAGATAAATTTTTTTTTTACAATTATAACAATACCAACAGATAATATATATGTTGGTTAAAATGTTTTGAAAAAGATTCATACATCAAATTTATCTGTTGGTAATATTATTACTAAAATATATCTTTCTACCATTAATATTACTAATAATATTATTTATCTGTCTTTATAAACACTACCAACAATTAATATTAGTTTTAAATAAAAATATGGTGTGTATATTCCAATATTTATTAATGAAATTTCATGTTATATTTATTAATCAATTTATATATAAAATATTTATTTTATTTATTATATAATAATTATAAATTTAGATAATATGAAACTCCAACAAAGAGACTTTTTTAAAAAAACATGTTCATACGTAACTAAAAAACATATTCAAACTCCATGAAAATGCATCAATATCCAAGAAACATGATAGAAACATGGTTAAACATGTTCAAATTCCAAGATACATCACTTTAACTCCATCAAACATCATCTTACATATTCTTTTCTCACACATCAGTTGTCATTGTCATAGTTCACACTAACGACGCAGTCCACACATGCAGTTTATGCTTCTTACAGTGAGTTTGAATTGGCAACATGAAGTAGGTCATCCCTAATTTCAAACACAGGTGGTTGAAAGAAGCTTATCATCCCCACTCATGTAAGAAGATCCTCGTTCTTTCACTTGTGAATGGAAGGATCACATCCCCAACCTAACACTGGAAATAATTAGATGTGTATAAAATCAAATAGTAGAAGGATATAAAATAGCACATCAAACTAGAAAATTGAATATTTGAGTCAAATATGATTATGAAACAAGAATTGGACAAAGGATGATAAAAAATAGAGCAAGTCGATCAGATTATGTAATATGTAACCTCTGGGTTTGTGGGATTGCCCAATGAGGTAGAAGTTACACCTATTAATCCAACCCTTCTTCCTACCTCCCTCGATCCTCCACAAATTGCATGAGTAGCTCTTTATGTGATGGCTTTGATTGTCTTATAAAGGTGGTCACTGTAATGTCATGGGTCCAGATTTCTTCAGATCCTGTGAGTCTATTAACTAGAATTTCTTTCTCATTATCGATGATACCTTTATGATGATGTTGTCATTCACTGTTACCAGAAGATCATAAAATGACCCTTACTGATTCCTATATAACCATCAGCATGTCCTGATAGTGGAACATGTGGGGAAATTGTGGGTGGAAGTTGCCTTGTTGCATGACCACCCTGTCGGTGTATCTGTCTCTAGCTTTTACTCAGAGGTTTCATGCTCGGATGAGTGGATGGAAGATGAGTGGATGTGTTTTCATGTGGCTACTGAACAGGATGGTGGCACTGGGTCATGATCTGTATGATGGTCTCGATCTCAAGGGCCATTGGGCCGGGCATGGGATGAATCGCTACATCGCCATCAAATAGTTTGTGGGCTACTATGGATAACTAGGTAAATTCCAATTCTTTTATATTGTGTTTTGTGTGACTCGGCTAAATTAGGGCTTGTTTAGAGCTTGCCAAATGGGTTTAATGACCCTAAGCCTCAGATGGTAGTCTGTAAATGTAGGCTAAAACAATAAGTGGTAATGTGTTTGTGTGAATATTATAAAACATCGAATCCATAGAACATTATATATTATAAAAAATAGATTCCTGATTACGGAAGATTTAATCTGTAAAACATAGATTCCTGATTATAGCTTATAAAATAGATACCAGGTTATAAAACATAGATTCTAGATTCTAGATTATAAAACATAAGACTCCTGATCAAATTATGTAATACATATTATACATGTCTACCAAAATCATTAGCGTGCAATTATACATGTCCTAGATTGCACTACATAAAATTTTATAGTTCTTTCATTAGTGTCCAAATCCATATGAAAATAGAGGCCAACACACATAAACCAGTTTGATATAAACAAAGTGATTCCCTTACCCCACAGAGGCGGAAGCGGTTAGAGGGGTGGAAAGAGCAGTGGCGGTAAGATTAGCGGTCAGAGTAGTGGAAGTGAGAGCGTTGATGAAACAGGTAGAAAGAAAGGCGATGAAGGTGAGAGCGACGGTGAGAGAGGCGACTAAAGAGGCAGTGGCGAGAGCAGTTGTGGCGAGAGGGGCTGCAAGAGTGGCCGCAAAAAAAGTGGCGGTGAGAGCGGCGGCACAACAGAAGTAGGGTTCTGTGAATGTTTGAAGGTTTGTGAGAGAGAAGCCTCCTATTATGCTTATTTATAAAATCAGGTAATGCTTTTATCATCACTTTTTTAGTACTGATAATGATACGCGTTTATCAGCACTAATATTATAGCATAGATAAAGGCATGTTTTATCAGTGATTCTTTAGTACTGATAAAGGTGTATCTATATCACCAATAAAAAAGCGCTCATAAAATTAAAATCTTAATAATTTATTTAAATTATTATATATAAACATATATATATAATAAATAAATTAATCTATATTTAGAATTAAAATTATAAATATAAATAAATATTATCATAAATATATTAATATTTATTTATTTATTTATTAATATATAAACATATATATTTATAAACTTATAAAAAATGTATTAATTGTAATTTTATAATTATTTAAATATATATATATAATTATAATTTTAAATACATATATTTATATATTTATTATTATATTTATAAATAAAGATATATTTATAATTATCTCTCTCTATATATAAATATTTGTACATATTTCTATATATTTGATTGTTCGAAGCAACCTTCTCCAGTATAAACATAGCTTTATTTTGAGGCTCGTTTTGTGAGCCCGAAGCCCCATAAAACGAAACCTATTGATGTGAATCAATGAGATTCACCTGTTCCTTAATCAAGGCCCATACCTGCTGCTTTGAACACCTATTACAATTGTCACCAATATTTCTAGAGAATCCACAAATAAAACATATCATTCTTATTTGACAATGAGACAATGTTAAAACAGTTGGAGAAAAAGTCAGGGATCCTATCATAATCAATGGCAAGATCAAAACATTAATCATCCACTTACAAAATAATGGAACGATTTAATGGAGAACTGAGGTCAAACTCAACCAAAACCCAATCAAAGTGACCATACCGGCCTCTTCCAGTTTCTTTTTCAATCTTAATTGGAATTTCAACTCTAGAGGCGATGTCCCAAAGAATTTGTGCTAGCCAGAAGAACTAGTTCAGATCTCAAATATTAATCCAGAATTGGGTAATAGAATTTTTTATATTTAGTGGGTTAAATGAAATATCCCAATCTTGAATTCATAGTACTATTGGATTGAAATTGATGGAACCAAGACTCCATGTTTTGGATTTGAGATCTACATAAGGAAAAAAACATGAAAAAAGACTTTACTGTGGGAGGTGATGCTCCATCCATCAATCCCCCAAAATACCAATAAATGCTTCCTGATGTCCATTATCCCCAGGAAATTCTAAATGTTCAATGATGATAGATGCACAATAATTTAGTGTTCTCATTGTTGTAACCTTGACAAGAAGAGACCACGATTGGCCTCTATGAACGCGTCTGCTTTCTTCTTGATTGTAGGGTTGGAAGCATGAAATTCATCAAAGTTATTTGCGTAATACACTTGATTCCTTGGAAACCCTTCATAGATAGTGTCGCGTGGATCCCTTCTTGCAGGTGGAGTTGATTCCAGATGAACCATAAAATCATGGGCACAAGAGGGATTAGGGAAAACAATATCTCCCACTAAATCTAAAGGAGTTAAAATCCCGTTCGACTATGCTTCCACGACCCTCAGGGAAATAGAAGAATCTAACAAAGCAGATCCGGGCATCGTCGCCATGAAATCCATGACATCACATGTAAAAGACTAAGGAAGATTTACCTATCCTGACCACAGAAACTAGATCTGGTCCATGACCAGTTGATGAACCATAGAGCGTTGTCGCCCAAGAAATCGCAGGCTAGGCTGCCCTTTATAGTCACATGAATTCGTCACCCACCCTCCTTACCACCCAACCTGGTGCCCCCTTTCCGCTAGCATATCACATAGACCTATAAATATATTTATATAATTATTTATATTTATAAAATTATAATAAATATATTTATTGTATTTTTATAATTATTTATATATACATATATAATAAATAAATTTATTATTTTTTAGGATTATTTTATATATATATTTATATATATATTTATAAATATTTATTTAGTTATCAATATATAAATATATATATTTTTAAAATTATAATAAATGTCTTTATTTTAATTTTATAAATTTGTAAATAAATATATAATAATTTATAATTATAATTCTAAATATGTATATATATTTATATATATTTCTTAATTTATTTATTTATAATTATATATATAATTAATATATTTATAAATATTTATATATATTTATAAATATTTTCATATTGATGTATTTGATGCAGTGTGGTGTTATTTAAATAGTACACAGCATCAATAGAGGTATAAAGGAGTCTCTTTTAATAACATCAATAAATAAAACCCCAAAAAAACAAAACAAACCCATTTTTAGGGAAGATGGAGAAACCTCACATCAACCAAGAACCAGACACCAAAATGTGGCATGAGTACGAGTTTTAGAGGCATCTGTTCGGGATGAGGTGGAGTTTCTTCGCCCTAACTTCAAACCTCATGTAGTGATTAATCTGTTGCTTACTTCTTAGGATGCTATTATCCTTTTCATTTGAAGTTGGAGCGAACGGAATACACATCACATTGTGTCCTATATCGGCCAAGGCTCCCCAATGATTGATGAACATGTTGACATTACCGTCGAAGATGAAGATTATGTTAGGGATTGGACTATTATATTTTTCAAAACCTGTGAAATTGTAGATGGAGTCTAGCAATGCAATTTGTGAATTTATCTTTCGATAATTTACCATTTTATGATAAAAATATGCTTTAATTATATTGTAGATTGATGGGGGCAGCCTGGAGACTATAGTCCTAGAGTCTACGATGTTCTTCAAAGCAGGGTTCAAGTTCATATTCCTATCGCCAATCCTAATAGAATTACGAGTGATGGAATACTAGTTTTCATCCATGGTTAAGATTGGCATGCTCGATCCACTTTCGATAGGGATAGGGCTGTCTGTGGTGTTGATGCTGAGTTGTCCGGCGTTAGCCATTGTTAGAAGGAAGTAAAGAAAACCTTACTGTAGGACATAGTGATCTGGGACATGATGGAGATGTTGATGGTGGACAGACCACAGAGCCCAATGGTGGGGGCGAATCCCTCGACGGATTGGTCCCATATGAACAGAAATTGTTCCATTAAATCCCCACCCAGCATTAGGGAGTCATTTCCATACCATCCTTTGCTATGTGACCCATCATTGTAAATAACTCCGTACCTACATAAGCTGTTGAGGCCAATGGTATTCCCTTGGGAGACTTCATCGCATATCTGGGTGGTGACACATGACACGTATTGAAACAATTTGGAGGTGGAGGGTGTGAACTGTTTTTCCGATATCCAGGTGAGCTCGATGCCGGTGTCCAAGGAATGAATGACCCTTTGACCTGGTGTACCGAGTTCTATAGACATTGTGTATTCGATGTTTTTGTATTAAAAAAGATGGGTGACCATGGAATCGTGCCAACTGGATCTATGAACCACCCTCAGTGGTGAATTCTAGTTTATTGGTGCACAATAAGATGTAAATATGGTCATGCATATCATGAAGAGCCTCACAAATTTTAAAATTTGTTCCACGAGTGTATCACTTTTTGGAGGATACCTTAAAACTGGTTAGAGGAGACCTTGACCGATGATGGTGCTGGATGCAGTCAGCGACGAGCTTGTCAGTCAGAGACGATCTCAGTGGAAGAACCCTATTAGAGGAGACCATACCCGATGACGGTGCTCGATGTGGCTGGTGACAATCTAATGGGATAGAGATGATCTTGGTAGAATAAAAATGTTGGAGGAGACCTCACCCGGCAACGGTTTTTGATACGACCAGTGACGATCTTATGGGCCAGAGAAAATCTTAACAAAATAAACCCTATTAGAGGAGACCTTACCCGACGATGGTGCTCGATGGGGTTAGAGATGAGATCATGGGCTGAAAATGATCTTAGTGTAAGATTCATGTAGGAGGAGACCTCACCCAACGACGGTGCTCGATGTGTCCGGTGACGAGTTGGTGGACTGGAGACGATCTTGGCAGAATAAACCATGTTGTAGGAGACCTCGTCTTACGATGGTGCTCTATGCTTCCAGCGAAAAACTAGGGGACCAAAGACAATCCTGGAGGAGAAAGCCTATTGGAAAAGACCTCACCCAGCAACAGTTCACGATGCGGCAAGTGACGAGCTGGTTGGCTGGAGACGATCTCTGTAGAATTAACCCTGTTGGAGGACACCTCACTCAACAAAGGTGCTCTATGCGGCCGGTGATGAGATGGTGGGCCAGAGATGATCTCGGTGGAAGAACCCAGTTGGAGGAGACCTCACCCGGTGATAGTTCTTGATGCAGTCGGCAATGAGGTGGTGGGATGGAGATGATCTCGGCAGAATAAAAACTATTGGAGGAGACCTCACCCAGTGATGGTGCTTGATGTGGTAGGAGACAATCTCGGCAGAAGAAACTGGTTGGAGGAGACCTTGCCCGGTGAGGGTGCTCGATGTAGCAGACGATGAGCTGGTGGGCCAGAGAAAATCTTGATGGAATAAAACTTGTTAGAGGAGACCTTGCTCGACGATCGTGCTCGACGCGGTCGACAACAAACTGGGGGGTTGAAGAAAATCTTGGTGGAAGAAATCTGTTGTAGGAGACCTCACCCGGCAATGGTGCTCGATGCGGCCAGTGATGAGTTGTTAGGTCAAAGGTGATCTCAGCGGAATAAACCCTATTAGAGGAGATCTCTCCAGGTGATGGTGCTTGATGCATCCGGCGACGAGCTGGGTGGCTAGAGACGATCTAGGCAAAAGAAACCTGTTTGAGGAGACTGCATCCGGTGATGGTGCTCAATGCAGCAAGAGATGAGCTATTGGGATAGAGATGGTCTCGACAGAATAAATCCTATTAGAGGATATTTCTCCTGGCAATGGTGCTCGATGCGGTCAGCGATAAGCTTGTGGGATAGAGATGATCTTGGCGGAATAAAACTATTGGAGGGGACCTCACCTGGAGATGGTGCTCGATGTGGCCAACGACGAGCTGGAAGGCTGGAGATGATCTTAGTTAAATAAACCCTATTGGAGGAGACATTGCCTGAAGATGGTGCTTGATGCAGCTGGTGGGGAACTAGGGGCAGGAGATGATCTCGACAGAAGAAACCTGTTAGAAGAGACCTCACCCGGAAATGGTGCTCGATGCGACCGATGAAGAACTGGTGGTATAGAGACAATCTCAACAGAATGAACCCTATTGGAGGAGACCTCACCCAGATATGGTGCTTGATGCGTTTGGTGACGATCTGGTGGGCCAGAGACAATCTCGAAAGAAGATTCCTATTGGAGGATACCTAAGACGTGATTGGCATGCTGGTATTTGATAGCACGACTCTGCCTACACCTTGGCTATATGTGCATCCTACACAACCCTTGATTCACAACACCTCTGCACGGATGGTGCATCATACCTTTTTCTTTTTTGCAAGGCAGGTCGATCAGACCTTTTCTACCTAAAAAGAAGAAGATATATAAACTATTGGGAAAATTAAAATGAGGGACCAAAACAATAAATTTATTCCAGGTAAGGAACCACACACTCAAATCAATGTTAAATAAAGTCACTACATGGGACCTTAATTTGAATATATTTCTAGTTATGGTTAGTTATTATAATTTTACATAAAAAAATATATCCAAAACATCAAAATTAGGAAAATGAGCCACATTTTCTCTCCATTCATAAATATTCTTTTTAAAAAAAATATAATAAACATCATAAATTTAAAACATGGTTCAAGCAATGTTGGGAAGATATAAGAAGAATGTTGTGAACATAAATCCTCCTAATAAGGTATCAAAGAAGAAAGGTGAGAAGAACTTGGATTATAAATCCAAGAAGTAAGATAGTAGTGCATCCGAAAGAACTACTAAAAAATATGTCACTCAAAAGAACTCATCTGGAAGATCCAAACATGATGCCATGATTACTAATGACACGTTAGTTATCTAGCCAGATGATTTTGAAATAATGATAATAATGGAAGATGCATAAGAAAAAATTATTGAAAACGTTATATAAAAGATTCCACATGATGAAGACAAAGTGCATGAGGGTTTGTCAAGAAAAGGCAACTCTTATGTTCAATAATTGTTTTTGAGAGATGTAAGAAAGCTAGTCACATTGCAATAGTGTTGGGATTGAATACACAAACCCTAAAACACCCAAGGCCCATTGTCATGTATGATGGATGAATTTTATGATAATTTTGATTAATCAATTGATTATTAAATGAACAAAACATGATCTATTGACAAATTGAGTTTCTAGAAAAATGAAATAGCGAATGCAGAAATGTAAAAGGGTAGCAGATACAACGTGCTTCAAATTGGTTTGATCCTATGTTCTTGACGAGAACACCACCCCAGTAACAACTTTATTATGAAGAAAGATAACAAACAAGGAAATTAATGACTAGAAATAATAATAAAGAAATACCATAGAATCTATCTGGGGAGGCTGACCTTGATAAACTAGGTGGCAGTAGTGAAGCCTGTCACATAGAGTCAGCATCATCACTACCAAAAAAATGGGTATTCACAGCGCTACCCTTTAACAGAGCTAAAAAAAGTGATGATAAAGAGGGTACCTTTATTAGTGCAAAAAAATTGCTGATAAAGGAGTAATTTCAACAACGCTAAAAAAAGTGATGTTAAAAGTACCTCTTTATCAGCGCTTTTTTTAGTAGCGCTGATAAAGGGTGGTCTTTATCAACATTTTTTTACTAGCATTTATAAAGAGTATATTTTAAAAAAATCATTAATTTTTTTTATATTTATATTTTTATAAATATAAATATATATTTTAAATATGTTTGAGATAAGTATAAATAAACATTTATATTAAATATATAAGATATGAAGTGAAAATGGCTTATAAAATATTTAGAAAAATTATTAATTAATAATTTTGTAATTATCATTGAGTAATCGTCATTTGTTAACAATTTGAAGACAAAAAAAATGAATAAAAGATCTAAAATAAGTTAAAAACATAACTCAAACTTCAAACGGCCATAAATTTTGATCCATGTGTCCATTTTAGCTCAATAACATATCAAATTAAAGCATGTGATGATTTCTACACGTTGGAGACACAAAGGAACCTTCAGTTACATTTATTGAGGCCAGAAAAGGCCTAGAAGACCTCCAAAACTGATTTTTTAGTTTGGATACGCAATTTATCTAACATTCTATGGAATTTTAACCTCATTTCAGGGGGTCATTTTGACCTTTTTCAGTGGAGAGTGAATGTATTCATAGATATTACATTCATATTGATATTATGGCTTTGAAATTTTATCATTTTTAAAATGAATTTTTATTTATAATCAAATATTTAATAATATATAAATATTTTTTATATATTCAAACATAAAAAAATTAATTTTATAAATAAATATTTAATCTTATTTATATATAAAGTTTATTTCTCAATATATAAGCTTTATCTAAATAACAAACTAATATCCATTTTATTTAAAATTAAAATATATGAATATTTATATACCAATATAATGTGTGTGTGAGTGTATTTTTGTGTGTCTGTATTAATAAACAGATATATATTAATATTTGAATAAATATACAGATAAAAAAATATATCTAAATATATATAAACAGATAGATATAAATATATATTAATATATGAATAAATATATAGATATAAAAATATATTAATATAACTATACAAGTATATAAATATATATGTTGATATAAATATATGATAATATAAATATATATTAACATAAAAATATATATATATATATATTTATATAAATAAATATATATTTTAATATAAATATATATGTTAATATAAATTTATATTAATATACAAATAAATATAACTAAATAAATATAAAAATAAATCAATATATAATTAAAAGGATAGAAATGCAATATAGAGTAGTGGTATAAGGTCCAGCTGCACAGTGGGAGGTCTCATGCTCGAATCCTTGGGGAGGCAGGGGTGCGCATGGTGTTGAAGGGTTGTGCTAGGACTATTAAAGGGTGGTGCTAGCGCTATTAAAGGATTGGGTGTGAGGATAGTGTGTGCATGGGTGGTAGGGGTGGGCGGGCAGGCAGGGTGCTTCATAAGGCTATTGAAGGGGGGGGGGGTCAAGCGCTGTTAAAACCCTCCTCCAATTTTATAAAAAAATAAAAAAATTTAAAATTTTTAAACATTT
Organism: Viscum album; assembly: GCA_963277665.1. Lineage (NCBI taxonomy): Eukaryota > Viridiplantae > Streptophyta > Magnoliopsida > Santalales > Viscaceae > Viscum > Viscum album. Next base: position 290,445,091 of record OY728126.1, on the reverse strand, counting down.
ATCAGTGATTTTTTCAGAACTCATAAATGGACCCCCTTTTATCAGTGCCTCGATTAATAGTGTTTTTTAGCGCTATAAATGTCCTTTTCTAGCACTTTTAAAGGCCATATCTGTAGTATTCCACTCATAGATGGACTCATGCACACACGCAAAAAGGATATAGAATAGTACATGTCAAAAGAAATTGAAGTGCTTATAGAGCCAAAATTCTATACCGAAGCATGGTTATGATGAATTGTATGTCAAGATCTGAAACCTTCTTGAAGCACAGTCATCTAGAACCAAAAAAAATGTCGATTACCCACTAAATCTCCACTAAATAACTACTTTGATTGCATCAGGTGGCACGATCATGGTAAAGGGGACTATGTGTGGCCAGGATCCCTTGGGTGTCAATCTTCTTCTTTGCAGAATCAAAACACAGCCTCATACAAGAGATCTCTTAAAGAACTAGATGAGATCCCCCAAATACCAGGGAGTAGAACCTCGCTCGAATGAGAGGCGTTACAGAGCCAAAATAGTGAGGAGAAATGATCACAAACCAGGGGTGTCAGACAATTTACGCAATGGAATGGAATCACAATCATGTGGATGACTGATATCGAATCAGTGGATTGAGTAACTGAAGATATGAAAACTCACTGGACACATGGAACAAGAGGATAAGAAGGACGGTGTCACAGCAGATAGAGGCCAAGTGAAGAAACACAACCGACGTAAATAATGGTCGTTTAATCTCAATTTATCAATGGTCTAGATTACGAGCTGCTATACGGGTAAAGAAACCAAATAAACGAGATCCACATAATAGGGTAAATGAAAAAAATAGAAAAAAAATGAATCCCTGCATGAACAGTTCCATGCATCGTATATCCCATGCCCCATGCACATATTAATCACCCTAAATATAATGTGAACAAATGTATATACAAAGTCATGTCAATGGAATTTAAATGAAACATGTAGGGAATAAATACAACAGATCTCCACCTTGAAATTAAATGGAATTTAAGGATTATGTTCTCATAAACAAATTTACATAATTGGGAATATAATCATTAATTTATGGAAATTCATGAATTTATACAATGGCACAACCTTAGTCAAACTATCAGCCGGATTGCTTCTAGTGGGTATCTTTGTTACACTCACCATCATAGATTCTATAATATCCCTAAAAATGGATTCTAATGTCAATGTGTTTTGATCTACCATTGAATACATAGTTTTTAGATAAATATATTGTCGATTGGCAATCAATGTGAACTACTATGCTATTATAAGGTAATGAAAACTCAGAAAGAAAAAAATTTATCCATATAGCCTATTTTATGGATTTTTTCAAGGAAATATACTCTACCTCAGTAGTGGAGAGTTAAACCACTAACAACATATTTCACTTCTAGGATACTGGTCCTCTATATGCAAGGAATACAAAAATAGTGATAGAATTTTAGGTGTCAATACTTTCAGTATAATCAAAGTCATCAAATACAACTATATCATTATGAAAACTACTATTTAATAAGTATTGAAAGCACAATTTTGCAAACATAGATATGTAGCTAATGATACATTTAAATTCATTCCAATGAGGCTTACCAGGTTTCCCCATAAACTTGGTCAATGTAAGAATAGAAAACGCAATATCATGCCTAGAACAGACCATATCATACATAAGACTTCCTATCAAATTATCATAAAGAATCTTATTCATAATGGAAACCTCATCGTCATTTTAAGGGGATTGTTCCTAGGACAACATAAAGTGTTGTCCTAATAGAATACTAGCAGGTTTAACATGCTCAAACAAGTATCTTCTTAATACCTTATTAACATAAGCAGATTCAGATAAGTATAAGGTTCTATCCTTCCTATCTCTTATTATATCCATGCCTATGATTTGTTTATCATGAATTAAGATTCCTATATCTTATTATGTCCATACTTAATATTTGATTATTATGTCCCATGTCTTTCATTTCAATGACACAATTTAACTAGTTCTTGACAAAATTTATAATCCTCATGTTTCTATAAATTAAAATCATTTCATCAAAATATAATAACAGGTAAACCGAGTCATGTTTAAAAGTTTTTTAATATACACATGCATGAAATTTACTTTTGGAAAACTTATTTTCAATCATAAATGAATCAAACCTTTTATATCATTATCTTGATGATTTTCTAAGCTCATATATAGACTTATTAAGAAGACAAACATGATTTGGTTTGAATAGTTTTGAATATCCTTCTGGAGGATTCAATTAATTTTTTTCATCAAGAGTACCATATAAAAAAAGAAGTTTTTACATCTAAATTTTTAGCATGAAAATGATACTTGGCTTCAAAATAAATAATAATTATAATAAATAAATGTTTAACAACTGTAGAGAAAATTTCACCATAATTAATGCATTTGTGTTTAAGAAATCCTTTAGCAACCATTCGGGATTTGAATTTGATTTTAGTTTCTCCAACATTTTTCCTTTATTCTTATAAATCCATTTAGAACCTATGAAATTTTAGTTACTACATCTCGAAAAAACAACCAAAGTGTTGTTTTTAAGATGAGAATTCATCTACTCTTACATTGCACTCAGCCTCCTAGTCCCTTATTTGGACTTAATAGCAAGATTATATGTTTTACGTTCATCATTTACCAAGTCTTGTGCTACAATAAATGAATATAAAAAAATTTCTTCCAGATTAAAATGGGTTGGAGGTCTAATAACCATTCTCTCTCTATCTCGAGTGAGCTGATAATTGCTCAAGTCATTGAGTTCTTTAGTTTTGGGATCAGAATATGAATTGGGATTAGTTTAGATTGGGTCTAGACAATAGGGGAAGTAGGACTAGTCATGGACTGGGAGTGGTCATCTGATTCATAAAGGACATAATCACCATGGGGGTGTTGAGACTCTAGAGGGTCCTATAGTGTCATCCTAAGTCTCTAAAGGTTCAGGTCCCTTACCTTTAGAAAACCCAGATTCATGAAACACTACAACTCATCTAATGGCACATTTTTTATAACTCAATTTACCTACCCATAGATGATACCCCATAACACCCTCTAGGTAACCCACAAATATACACTTAACATCCCTAGGATCTAGCTAATTAGTACCTATATGAGCATAATCTATGGATCCAAAATTTGTAAGGTGTACAAGACTCAGGGGGTATTCCTTTATAAATTTCTTTAGGTGTCTTAAAAGAATTATTAGAAGATGGGAAGTGGTTGATAAGATAGACTACTATTTAATAATCCTCGGCCCAGAAGGACATGTGGAGTTTTGAGTGGGACAGCATACACCTTACCCTCTCAAGAACAGTCAAATTCATTCTATCTTCTAGCCCATTCTACTATGGGGTTTCCACAACATTCATGTGTCTCTTTATTACCTCAGATTCAGAAAACTCAATGAAATTTTTGGATAGACACTCTAAACCTTTATCCCTTCTCAAGGCTTTGATTTTCCTATTAGACTCACTTTCTACCCCTACTTTCCATTCTTTAAAGGTCTGAAAGGTGTCAGACTTGTGTTTGAGTATATAAATATATAATTTCCTAGAGAAATAATCAATGACTGTCACAACGTATAATCCTTCACCATGGGTGGTGACCCTATAAGGCACCCAAAAGTCAGAATATACATATTCAAGGGGTTATTTACCCATATACATAGGCCTACTAAATATGACTCTTCTGGATTTCCCATATACACAATCCTCATAGAATGGGAGACTGCTAGGAGTGATGTTACTCAAAATCCTATTTTTTTGAGTTTGATAAGGCCCTTGGCACTAACATTCCCTAACTTTATATGCCAAAGAGTGGTGGAATCATGTTCTGAATTAAAAGAGGTGTTCAACTAACTTATATAAAGATTTCCATATAACACCTAAAGACAATTGCAAAGGGTTCCTTTCATAACTGTGGGGGGTCATCGGAAACTCTAAGACTTCCAGAATTTAAATTAATTTTATACCCACTTTCATCAAGGATTCGTCGGGATATTAGGTTCCATTTTAATTTTGGCACCCACCTAACTTTCTCAAGAGACATGAAAATCCCATCATGAATCTCTAATGAAACAAATCATATTTCCATAATGTGATTCCTCGTATTGTTCCCTAGAAATACATCACCAGATTCAATTTCCTTCAACCCAATAAATAATTCTTTCCTATGACACATGTGGAATGAACATCCTGATCCAGGATCCAACCATCAATGATGACAATGTCAGAAATATTTAACACATCAGTGGTGTCAAAGACCTACTCAACAAATATGGAATAGTCATTACTATTGTCTCTATCGTCTCTTTTCATATTAGGGAAGTTCCTCTTAATATTTACATGTTTCTTTCATTGAAATAATTTAATAACTTTGATTTTAGACTTGTATCTTTGCTTCCTAGAATAAAAACTTTATTTTCTCCTACCCCTTGACTCCCTTATTCCTCTAGACTCAGTTATATCCCCAATATTTAAACCCACAGCCTCAGTCTTAACACTTACCTTCCTTGAAGGTCTTTGGAGAGTAAAGAAGATTTGACTTCTTCAAGAGTAAGTGTGTATTTTCCATATATCATAGAGTCTTGAAAAAAATTAAGTGAATCATCTAAAGATGTTAATAGTATAATGGAATGGTATTTATAATCTAATTTAATGTCTATGTTGTCCAGATCCATCAACATTTTATTGAATTCATCAATATGCATCATGACTTCAGTTATAAGGAACATTTTGAAAGTATATAATATCATTTTCTTATATAATACACCAACAAAGGACTTAGTCATATAATGGGATTAAATCCTAGAACATATACAAGTAGAAGAGGAATCATATACAACTTGTCTTAGCACTTTATCTCCTAAATAATAAAGTATTAATCTATGGTATTTCCTAAGAGTTTCCTTAGGGACATTAATATAAGTAATGGCAGTTTTCCCACCAGGGGTAGTGTTGGTAATTTTATTTCTAGATCCATCAAATAAATCTATTAAATTATTTTGCTTCAGTAAAGCTATAATTTTAATTCTCTAGAGATTAAAATTGTTTTCACCATCAAAATTATCCATATTTAATTTAGTAGAACCCATAACTGATGTTACAGTAGGATATGATACAACTTGTTGGGGTCGAATACATAAACCCTAAAATTCTCAAGACCCATTGTCACGTATGATGGATTAATTATATGATAAGTTCGATTAATAAATTTATAATTAATTGAACAGAACTAGATCTTTTCAAAAATAGAGTTACTGGAACAATGAAATAGGGAATGCTGAAATGTAAAAAGACATCAGATATAACGTGCTTCAGATCGGTTAGATACTACGTGAACGGTAAGAACACCACTGGGGTAACATCTTTATTATGAACTAAGAAAACAAACAAGGTAATTATAGAATTGAAATAAAAATAGTGAAAGACCGCATAAACTATCCGAGGAGGTCAGCCTTGCTAAACTAGGTGGTAGTAGTGAAGCATTTCATGTAGAGTCAATGTCATCCACTCCTAGACAGACTCATGCACACATGCAAAAAAGAAATAGAATAATACATGAAAAAAGAAATTGAATTGCATACAAAGCCAAGAATCTATATCAAAACTTTGTTACGATTAATGGTATGTCAATATCTGAAACCAAATTGAAGAACAGTAGTTCAGAACCCAGAACCAAGTTGATTCCCCACTGAATATCCACTGGAGAAGTACTCCGATTATAGTAGGTGGCATGATCTTGGTAGAGGGTAGTGTGGGTGGTCAGGATCCCCTCAATATCTTTATTATTATTTGTAAAATCACAACATAGTCTCACACAAAAGATCTCTTAATGAACCAAATGAGATCCCCTAAATACCAGAGAGTAGAACCTCACTTGAAGGAGAGGCATTACAGATCCAAACTTCTAGGAGAAATGATCACAAGCCAGAGGTTTTTAGACAGTTCAAGCAGTGGCACATGATCACAATCGCATGTATGGATGAGATCGAAGAAGTAGTTTGAGTAACTGAAGGTGGGACAGCACACGAGACACATGGCGCAACTGAATAGACATGGCAGAGTCACATGAGATCGAGGTTGTGAGAAGAAACACACCCAGTGAAAATATTGGTTTATTTGATCTCATATTATCAATGTTATAGATTAAGAACCACTATACAGGTATGGAAACCAAACACATGAGATCTTCATAATAAGGTAAATGAAATTAAAAATAGAAAAAAATGAAATTCTAAATGAATAATTCCATGAATCGTTTATACCATGCACCATGCAAAAATTATCCACCTTAAATATAATATTAAAAAAATCATATAAAAATTCATTTCAATGGAATTTAAATGAAACATTCATGGGTACGATAAAATAAAAACGTTGATTAAAATTTCTACCAGAACAAGAAGCAGTTCTCAGTATGTGTAATAATGTATCATCTATGAAGGATTTTAAGAAGAAATATTCTCCACACTGAGAAGAAAAGGATGCGAAGAGATCCTTATTGACTCAACATAAATTGGAATAGATGTTCAGATGTGCAATCATGAAGACTAGAGAAAATAGAGGAAATTATATGAGAACATCATCTCAACCTTGTTGTTCATATTAATGAAGCAAGGAGGACCCACCTTATTCCATTAATATTTGAGTATTTTATTTTTTATTATAATTTAAGGTGAGGAATGTTCTCAGGGGGAGAACCTAAGAAGTAGTAAGGGTTTTCAATTATCGATAGCCAAGCTAGAGAAGTTACCATCCTTTAATGATTTATCAATTGACATTTAAATATTAATATGATGGAGGATCATCCTTGATGAAGTTGACTAATGTAATGTCTTATTCTAGATATTATGGATAAAGATGATTCCATATTGGTTTGATCCTATTTCTTCATATTTTGAAGAACAAATATTCTAGAAGATCATGCTTGGTGAAGTTGTGAAAGTTGACCAATATGGACTATCACAAGTTGAAGGCCCATTCTAGTGTATTCTTCATACTATAATTTCTTGAAATCTATTCTTGATGAGATCAAACATTATGAAGATAATGAGAAATGTTTCCCTTAATTGAGAGAAAAATGGAAACTATTCCAGAATTATTATTTAATTTGTATCAAATCTGATTATTTTGGAAATTTCTTGATGATCATGTCATTGGAAAAGGTATGCCTCTCTTAATCTTTTATCATATGTTATCAAAAATAACAAACTTTTTACAATGGGGGAAGTTAAATTAATCAATGGAATAAGAAATGTGGAAGTCCCCCATGGACTCTTATCTATCCTATTGCACTTGAATGTTTTTGAACTATTTATTGAAGTGGGTGCATGAGTTTCAGGTTGACTGTTCTTTAAAATATTCATCTCAAATTTAATAATTTCTGCCTATAATGAATGTAAATAATTCTTGAAGATAGGTATATGCGTTCTCATTTTTTGAGGTATCATGATCAATTGGTAACATGCATCCTTGTTGTCTAAATCAAATATTATTGTTTTCTACACTAAGCACAACTCATGTAGACTTAGAGTGAATGATGGATGGAACATTTCATAAGTATGGATTGATACCCTTTTTCCCATGAACTTTGTATTTCATTTCAATAAGGGGAGAGAGAAATTTAAATGAATGTTTGAAAGGTAAATGGGTGAGATAAGATAATTTTTCCACAAATTGACAATTTCTTGAAAGAACATTGAAGGTGGTACCAACAAATACAACTGGGGAGATTGAAGCAACCACTTTGTGTATTGATGTTATTTTTTTCAAATGATTTTCATTGGTGGACAATGATGGTTAATGCACTAGGAAGATTACATTGATGTCAATATGATGAAGAATTTCCAAAGTTAATGGAGCTTGGAAGAAGTCCTCAAGTCTTGAAATTCCAATAAATATGTGAATGGTTTGAAGACTATGATTTTCGTGGTGATTTTTGGAGAATTGTTATGTATTCCTTCATGGTGATGCACTGCCAAATATTTTACTTTTTCCAATATGGGTCTATCTGTTGGTAAAAGTGAATTTTCTATTGATAAATAATTTTACCAAAAAATATATTCCTGTCACTAAATTTTCTATAAAAACATTTTTTCTAAATGTTATTTTGATAGATGAAATATTTTTTTGCAATTATAATAATAAGAAAAGATAATATATATGTTGGTTAAAATATTTAGCAATAGATTCATACACCAAATTTATCTATTGGTAATATAATTACTAACACATATCCTTATACCAGTAATATTATTAATATTACTATTTTATCTGTTATTATAAACAATGTTGTAACCCCTCAACCCCAGTTACCCAGAGTCTGTGACTTATTACGTAACATTGGAATGATCACAAAAGATCAAGTCTTGTAAGACCGATTAGTTTAGTAGCATTGGGAACACTAGATATATTCATAAGTCTTACATTACATAATAATGTAAAACAAAACTACAACAACATCTTTTCTTCATATCCCATCATACTATCCCTACAGGTCATTCATAAAATACTTCTTCACATCCTGGGAAAAATAAAACATAGAAAGGGGTGAGCTCAGATTCTGAATAAGGATAACAATATAGTGGAAGGATTCATAAATAAACATAAACATTTAAGGCAATGTATGACTAAAACAAAATCCCTTTAAACATGAACATCAGCATAATATGGCAAAGATAAAATGAAATAATTCCATTTACTTATTAACATGGATATTCTACTAGTCGAATACTCACATGCAATATCAATAACCACTTTCATAATGATGGAATGCATAATGTCAGACTATCATAACCACATAGTCAAGGCCTTATGCCAAGAATACAAGTAAGTTTTTGTCAAGGCCTCGTGCCAAGACACTAGTTTGTCTCAAGAGAGCTACCGATGCATTGAGGAGCTATAGCGGGATCCACCTGTCACATACTAAGTCTGATGCATTCCTTATATGAAAATGTTTAGACATATCATAAACCATAACATAATCGTATCACATAAAACATGCATAATGGGAACATAACATTTCCATATTTCAATCACAAGATATCAATACAACACATTGATATGATAAAACTATTTTCAATACCAAAATAAAAAAAAGTAAAACTTGGTATTTATTTTTCATTTAAAAAAAAGTTATGGCTTGTAGAGGAAGACGAAACTTAAATAATGGTCACAGAGGCAGATAAGTCATTGTCGCCGCATACTTAAAACAAAACATTATTTTTTAATTTAGTAAAAATGCTTCATATAAAAAGATTCCATTTTAAGAAAAGTAAAATTTAAAGGGGTTTATACACCATATAAAGGAATGTTGTTTATAAAACAAAATATGCCTCAATGAAAGGAGATTGAGACGAAGTCCCTTACCTCGTGTCCGACATGACTCGATCGTTCATTAACGTCATGAATAATAAACTATAGTTAATTTCTACTTACATAAGAACCGTTTTCAAGTTAATTATTCCTTTTATATCATTTGTTACCATGTTATGAACATTATGTAATTGTTTAAGTTAATAACGGACGGTTTGTCGATCCTTGGTACTTGAGTGAAAAATATACTTCTTATAATTACAAGTTTTTCATGTGGTAAAATATCCATTATATCCATAATTATATTCATGATGTAGATATCATATATATAATATATATCCAGTATATACATTCATTTATAATATTACATAATATATAGAGGTAAGAAATGAAATGCACCCTTCATGGAGACGGTAAGCCGTACGTACGCATGAATGCTACTATCATTTCTATTTCGTATTTAATTGAATGAAATCGTAATGATATAACGGTATATAATAATTCCATTATAATATCATATATGATATCATTTACTCCATCCTTTATATGTCCCACATATAGAATTAACAATTCAAATCACTTTGAGGGGGCGTTAGTTCGCACTTCCTAAAATAAAATTATCGCATTTACCAATAATGAAAATCATAAAGGTATGTCATAAATGAAAAATACAGAAGCATAAGGAAAACATAAACATAATATATATCACATATAAATATAGTTACATCTTAATGGCCACCATTAATGGTGTTAAAATATGAATGAACAGTCATCGTTTCGTGAGGCAGTAATTCGCCACACACAGAAAGAGTATGTTCCTTAACCATTAGACGAAGGTGTGTGTAAGTGTAAATCAAATAATTCTCATATAAAACATCCTAGTATATTGAAGATACTTATTTTGTTAAAAATAATAGAATAAAATGACATTAAGGGGTTAGAGAAGAAAAATAAAACAAAAGAACATAAGATAAGACATTACCTTAAAATCGGGTAACTCTTTTTGATTTAAGACAAAGGATTCCTTGGGAAGACTTCAGCCCAACGTGAGGCTTCTGAGAGTAAGAGAGGGAAGTTAAGAGAGTATTTGGGCAGAGGTTGGCTGATCCAAATGGATTTGAAGGTGTGAATATGGTGGTAGAGTTGGGGGCCTTTTATAAGAGGAGAGGAGGGGCACTCTTGCAAAGTCATGAAATGTTACATTATTATAAAATACTTTTCAGATTTTAAAGGTCCCAAAATGATATATTTTTAGGATAAGGTGATAATTTTTTAAAATATAACCATAAAATAGGTTTTAGACAAGTTTATGTTTTAGATTTAACCTTATTTTTTTATTTTATTTAAATTGTTCATTAATGAGGTAATCACTGCATCATCATAGTGCCATAAATAAATTTATTTATTTAATACCTAAATATTATAAAAAAATTACCATGATGTAGGAAATAATTTAATCCTTCCAATGAATATTTATAGTCAAAAATTTAACTTATATAACCCCATGTAATAATTTTTTTAGTAAAACAACACATGTTTGTGACAATTTTATTTTTTCTTTAAAAAGTTATTAATGTCATTTTCTTACCCAAGTGGATCCATGGGGTCCCAAATTTGACCCATGGATTTTCTTGGTTGGCCATGACTCATCCAACAAGGTTAGGACAAGTGTAAAGGTAATTTCATATTATTATAACATTATATTTACCATAAATTACACTAATTACCTTTAATCGTGATTAATAAAACTTAAAAGTTACTATTCAGCAAAAATTATTTTCATCTCATTAAAACACATTTTAATTACCAATGAAAACCATGTATGTCGGATTTTTGAAATTCAATACAAATAAGCGGTAAAATATCATTTAAATGAAAAATCAGTTTTTTAACTACCACTTAGTGGTTTCACTATTCATCAAAAATTGAAGTTTTTCAGAAAAATACAAAAAATTCACCCAAAGGTATATTTGATATTCAAAATTCAAAGATGATGTCTATTTTACCAAATTAAGAAAATATAAGTTTCATTAATTAATTTTATAATTAATTCCCATTGTCAATACAAATAGTGTGTTTTTAAGAAAGTATATCAATCAAAAGATTGACAGTTGTTTATGTCCAATTTCAAAGTGAAATAAATTATAATGACCACCACTGGATAAAATGGTAAAAATATATTCTAATTATACTTTAAAACCACTAAATAAAATAATTTATCACTCCAAATTATTTTTATTAAAAAATTTGTTTTTAATTAATGGTTAGTATTTTACATTATTCATAAAAAATTGGAAGTTCTCAGAAAAAACATGAAATTCAACTTTGGATAATTTCGATATTCTGAATCCAAAAATAAAGTCCAATTTCAATAATAAAATTTATAAAATTTGAAATAGTGGGTATAACTATTCATTATGGCTACTTTGATTGGTTGCGGTGTGTTAGAATCTCGAACTTGCATACAATGCAAGCTATTGCATTATTAAAAGAGAAGCGTATCGTTGAAGATTGGGGTTTTACATTCTCCCCTCCTTCAATATATTACATCCTCACAATTTTAAATTGTTTTTTGAAAACAAAATTTTGAAAGTAGAAAATAACTTTGTGGAAAACCCAAATCGAAAATAAGGTTAATAAAAATATAACTTTAAAAGAAAGAAAGAAAAGTACAAAGGTCACCCAAGATAGCCCATACTAGGATTATATGAAAACATGGATATGGGGGAGAAACAAACCATTAAGGTCTAATGGATAGTTGTAGAAAATAGTATTATGATGAATTTAACTACAAGAAAATTACAAAATTGGGATTGGTTAAACGGTCTTTGATTCCCCAGTAGGAAAAGTTAACCGACAACATTTTTTTTAAAATTACCTTTCATACAGTTGAGGAACTCATTTTGGTGATTTATTAAGAATGTAAGGAAATATACTTACTTGTAATGTAGACTTTCATTCTTCAATAAATTTTTACCACAAACCTATCTTTCACTCCAAAAGGTAATAGAATTCTAAAATATTATATTTATACTAATCGTACAGGGTTCCAAATATTAAAACAAACCATTTAGTTTAGGAAAACTATTTTTTAATTACCAGGGACTTCCTATAGTCTAGTGGTAGGTATTAAAGGCCTATCGCACTATGGTTGTGGGTTCGATTCCTGCAGCTTTGTCTGACGCGACGAGTTATCCCCCGACCTGCAGGTTGTCCTTTTCCTAAAACTATAGTTTTATAATATACCAAAAATAATATTCAGAAATGGTTTAACCTTAAACAATATTATCCAAAGTTCAACTTAATCCATTCCAACCTTTATAGTTATCCAAACTACCTCTGTCAATACTTTCTCTAAAAGGTCTCTAAATTCCAAAATCAATTGTAACATCAGATTCCCCAAACAAAGTAATGTTTCTCTTATTGTCACATACTAAAAATATGATTACATTCATCATATTAAAACCATAATTAAAACAACAAATACTGCAGTACAATCCTTATATATATCACTTTATTCTTATAACCCAAATATAATCCTTGATTCCAAAAACAGAAATACATTAATTATTCCACTTCAACTATAGTAACAGCATAAGATTTTCCTTGATCCCTTGGCCTTTTCTGAGATAAGTTTCATTGGTGCTTAGGGAATTCATTTTCATAATGCCCCATTTCTCTAAAATTTTAGCATTTACATTAATAGCCTCTTTCATTCCCTTGAAATCACGAGCCTAGTGACCTTTTTCTCCACATTTATATCAAACTCTCATTCCTTTTAGGCAAGAACCGGGGTGATTCTTCCCGAAATTATCGTATAATGGAAAATACTTTTCCCACTTTTTTCATTTATCTATATCTTGTTTCACCGTTCTCTTCTTCTCTTTCATTACTTTATTGTCATAAGATTTATAGAATTTCTTTTTCTGTCTTGATAGCACATGAGACAATATCTTCATACGATGAGAAGGATTGTGAGACTAAGGATCAACAACGAAACAATTTTAACCCATCAAAGAAACGATCAATCTTACTTCTTGGGTTACATATATAATCTGCAGGATACCTCGCTAACCTTGTAAAGTTGGCCTCATACTTTGTGACATTCTCACCCTCCTTTTGTCTCAGACTCAGAAATTGCCTTTCCATATCTGCTTGATGGTCACAAGGACAATATTTTTCTAATAAAATCTCTTTTAGCTCCCTCCATTCCATATTTGAAACTTCATCATCTTCCTTTGTGTTTTGATTCAATGACCACCATTGATCATCATCTCCAGTGAGGCGGTAAACTTCCATGATAACCTTTTCCCTTTCACTACTCCCCAAGACATGGAATATTTTCTCTATTGAATTTATCCATTGCTCAGCTACTAAGGGATTTGTACTCCGATTGAATGTTGGTGGTTGTTTCCCCATAAAGAGGTCTAACATTGATCTTCCACATTGCGGATCAGGGTGCTCCATACGAGTAAGGTTATTATTCATAACCTGAGTGAGTTTTCCCAGTATGTTGATAAGCTGATCAGCACCTGTTGTATCACTAGCTCCATTATAATTATCTTGAGCAGGAGGGAAATCAAAACATGGAGTGTGTGTATTGATATGGTTTCCATTCCTTTCATTAGGCGCCATTTCTATACAATGTCATAAACTAGATTAATTTATGGAACGAAATACATAATTTCATACTTGTAAAACACTTAACATAAATTGAACTATTTATGGATATAATCCATAATCATAAAAAAATGTTTTCATTGAGAAAATATATACTCATAAACCCTTCATAATGGTTTGTAATGAAAATGAGAATTGTCCTAAGCATACCCCCCGGGAGTCTCGTAACTAAGAGTTCAGCAGGGCCCGTTGTCGGAAACTAGTTCCCATTCAAGTCCAGCTCAAAGTGGTGTTTTCGGGTTCTACCCCTAGGGACATCTGTGCCAGAGCCACCTCTACCTGCTCATATCCAAACAGGGATGTATTGCTTAGAAAACTCAAAAAATCTCTGTAATACCAAAATTTTAGGAAGTTCTTCTATACTAATCCTAAAAGTCTATCTTAGGGCTTTGTGCTTTAATCAGTGTTTATCTAAATCTAGCTTCCAAGGTTAGTACTAAACTTCCTCTGATACCAACTATAATGCCCCGACCCTAGTTACCCAGAGTTGGTGCATTATTACGTAACATTGTCATGATCACAAAAGATCAAGTCTCAAAAGAACGATTAGTTTAGTAGCCTTGGAATCACAAGATATATTCGTATGTATTACATTACATCATAAAGTAAAACAAAAATACAACAACATATTGTCTTCATATCCCATCATACTATCCCTTCTGGTCATTCATAAAATACTTCTTCACATACTGGGAAAAATAAAACATAGAAAGGGGTGAGCTCAGATGCTCAGTAAGGATAACAATATTGCAGAAGATTTCATAAATAAACATAAACATTTAAGGCAATGTATAACTAAAACAAAAGCCTTTTAAACTCGAACTTCAACATAATATAGAAAATATTAAATGAAAGAATGTCATTTACTTATTCACATGGATATCTTAATAGTCCAATAATCACATGCAATGTCAATAACAACGTTCATAATGATGGAATGCATAATTCCAGACTATCATAACCACGTAGTCTTCCTAGAATACAAGTAAGATTTTGTCAATGCCTCCTGACAAGACACTAGTTTGTCTCATGAGACCTACCGATGCATCGAGTAGCTATAGCGGGCTCCACCCGTCACATACTAAGTCCAATGCATTCCTTATATGAATAGGTTTAAACATATCATAAACCATAACATAATTGTATCACATAAAACATGCATAATGGAAACATAACATTTCCAAATTTCAATTACAAGATATCAAAACAACACATTGATATGATAAAACCATTTTCAATACCAAAATAAAAGAAAAGTAAACCATGATATTTATTTTTCATTTTAAAAAAAGTTATGGCCTGTAGAGGATGCCGAAAATCAAATAATGGTCACGGCGGCGGAGAAGTCATTGTCACCACATACGGAAGACAAAACATTCCTTTTTCGGTTTAGTAAAAACACTTCATTTAAAAATAATCCATTTTAATAAAACTAAAATTCAAAGGGGATTATGCACCATATAAAGGAAAGTTGTGTATAAAACAAAATATGCCTCAATGAAAGGAGATTGAGACGAAGTCCCTTACCTCGTGTCAGACTTGACTCGATCGTTCATTAACCTCATGAATAATAAACTAGAGTTAATTTATACTTTTTTAATAACCTTTTTCGAGTTAATTATTCCTTTTATATCACTTATTACCATGTTATGAACATTATGTAATTATTTATGTTAATAACGGTCGTTTTGTCAATCTTTGGTACTTGAGTCAAAAATAAACTTCTTATAATTACAAGTTGTTCGTGTGATAAAATATCCATTATATCCAGAATTATATTCATGATGTAGATATCATATATATCATACATATCCAGTATATAAATTCATTTATAATATTACATAACATTTATAGGTATGAAATGAAATGCACCATTCATAGAGACGGTAAGCCGTATGTATGCATGAATGCTAATTTCATTTCTATATCATATTTAATGGAATTAAATCATAATTATATAAAGGTATATTATAATTCCAGTATAATATCATATATAATATTATTTACTCAATCCTTTATACGTCCCACATATTTCATTAACAATTCAAATCACTTTGAGGGGGCGGTAGTCCGCCCTTCCTAAAATGAAATTAGTGCGTTTTACCACAATGGAAATCATTAAGGTATGACATAAATGAAAAATAAAAGAAGAATAAGGGAAAAAATAAACATAATATATATCATATATAAATATAGGTACATCCTAATGGCCACCATGAAATTTGTTAAAAGAAGATTGAACAATCATCATTTCGTGAGGCAGTAATTTGCCACCCACAGAAACAGTATGTTATTTAACCATTAGACGAAGGTGTGTGTAAGTGTAAATCAAATAAATCTCATAAAAACATACTAGTATATTTAAGATACTGGTTTAAAAAAAATGTAATAAAAAGATTTTAAGGGGTTGGATAAGCAAAAGAAAACAAAAGAACATAAGAGAAGTCATTACCTTAAAATCGGGTAACTCTTTTTGATTTGATCCAAAGGCTACCTTGGGAAGACTTCAGCCCAAAGTGAGGATTCTAGGAGTAACATATGGAAGTTGAGAGAGTTTTTGGGCAGATTTTCGCCATGCCAAATGTCTTTGAAGGAGTGAATAAGGTGGTAGAGGTGGGGGCCTTTTATAAGAGGAGAGGAGGGGCACTCTTGGAAAGTCATGAAATGTTACTTTATTATGAAATTCTTTTCGGATTTTAAAGCTCCCACAATGATATATCATTCTTGATAAGGTGATATGGGTTCGAAATATAACCATCCAATAGGTTTTAGACAAGTGTATGTCTTAGATTTTATCTTATTGTTTCATTTTATTTAAATTGTTCATTAATGAGGTAATCGTTGCATTATCATGGTGTCCGAAATAAATTTATATATTTAATGCCTAAAAATTATAAAAAAAATTACCATGATGTAGGAAATAGTTTTATATTTACAATGAATATTAATAGTAGAGAAGTTAACTTATATAACCCCATGTAATAATTGTTTTAGAAAAACAACACATGTTTGTGACAATTTTTCATACTTCAAATAAAAAGTTTTTAATGTAATTTTCTTACCCAAGTGGATCCATGGGGTCCCCATGTTGACCAATGGATTTTCTTGGTCGGCCATGACTCATCCAATAAGGGTAGGACAAGTGTAAAGGTAATTTCATATTATTATAACATTATATTTGCCAATAATTACACTAATTACCTTTAATCGCGATTAATAAAACTTATAAGTTACTATTCACCAAAAATTATTTTCATCCCATTGAACCATATTTTACTTACTAATGACAACCATGTATGTTGGATTTTTGAAATTCAATTCACAGAAGTGGTAAAATATTATTTAAACGAAAAATCAGTTTTTTAACTACCACTTAGTGGTTTCACTATTCATCAAAAATTGATGTTTTCCAGAAAAATACAAAAAATTCACCCAAAGATATATTTGATATTCTAAATTCAAATATGATGTCTATTTTACCAAATTCAAAACATATATGTTTCATTCATTAATTTTATAATTAATTCCCATTGTCAAAAAATAGCATGTTTTTAAGAAAAAATATAAATCAAAAGATTTACAATTGTTTATGTCTAGTTTCAAAGTGAAATTAATTCTAATGACAAACATTGAATAAAATGGTAAAAATATATTCTAATTATACTTTAAAACCACTAAATAATATAATTTATCAGTAAAAATTATTTTTATTAAAATTGTTGGTTTTAATTAAAGTTTAGTATTTTACATTTTTCATAAAAAACTGGAAGTTCTCAGAAAAAACGAAATATTCAACTTAGGATAATTTCGATATGCCAAATCCAAAAATGAAGTCCAATATTTATAATAAAAGTTATGAAATTTCAAAATGTGGGTATTACTATTCATAACGGCTACTTTGATTGGTCGTGGTGTGTTATAATCTCGAACTTTCATACAATGCAATCTATTGCATTATTGATAGAGAAGTGTATCGTGGATGATTGGGGTGTTACATTCTCCCCTCCTTAAATAAATTTCATCCTCACAATTTGAAATTGTTTTTCAAAAATAAAACATTGAAAGTAGCAAGTACCTTTGTGGAAAACCCACATCGGAAATAAGGTTAATAAAAATATAACATTAAAAGAAAGAAAGAGAAGCACCAATGTCACCCGAGATATCCCATACTAGGATTCTATGAAAACACGGATATGGAGGAGAAAAAACCATCAAGGTCTGATAGAGAGTTGTAGAAAATAGTATTAGGAGGAAGTTAACTGCAAGATAATTACAAACTTGTGATTGGTTAAATGGTCTTTGATTCCCCAATAGGAAAATTTAACTGACAAATTGTTTTAAATTACCTTTCATAAAGTTGAGGAATTCATTTTGGAGATTTACTAAATACATAATGAAATATAATTACTTGTCATGTAGACTTTCATTCTTCAATAAATTTTTTACCACAAACCTATCATTCAGTCCAAAAGGTAATTGAATTAAGAAATATTATATTTATCTTAATCGTATAAGGTTACAAATATTAAAACATACCATTTAGATTTGGACAACTATTTAGTAATAACCAGGGACATCTTGTAGGCTAGTGGTAGGTAATAAAGGCATGTCTCACTTTGGTTGTGGGTTTGATTCATCCAGCTTTGTCCGAAACAACAGGTTATCCCCCAACATGCAGGTTGTCCTTTTCCTAAAAGAATTGTATTATAATATTCCAAAAATATTCTTCAGAAATGTTTTAAACTTAAACAATACTCTCAAAAGTTCAACTTAATCCATTACAACCTTTATAGTTATCCAAAATACCTCTATCCAAACATTCTATAAAAGCTGTTTAAATTCCAAAATCAATTGTAACATCAGATTCCCCAAACATTGTAATGTTTCTCTTATTTTCACATACTAAAAATATGATTACCTTCATCATATTAAAACCTTAATGAAAACAACAAGTAATGCAGTACAATACTTATATATATCACATTATTCTTATAACCAAAATCTAATCCTTGAGTCCAAAAACACAAATACATTAGTTATTCCACTTCTACTGTAGATACAACATAAGATTGGCCTTGATCCCGTGGCCTTTTTTGAGGTAAGTTTCATTGGTGCTTAGGGAATTTATTTGCATAGTGCCCCATTTCTCTACAATTTTAGCATTCAACATTGATAGCCTCTTTCTTTCCCTTGCAATCACGAGCCAGGTGACCTTTTTTCCACATTTATAACAAACTCCCTTTCCTTTTAGGCAAGTACCTGGGTGATTCTTCCCACAATTATTGCATAATAGAAAATCCGTCTTTCCCTTTGTAACTTTATCTATCTCTTTTTTCACTATTCTCTTCATCTCTTGCTTTACTTTATTGTCATAAGATTCAGAGAATTCCTTTTCTGTCTTGATAGTACATGAGAGAATATCTTCGTCCGATGAGAAAGATTGTGAGACTAAGGATCGACAAAGAAATGGTTTTAACCCATCAACGAAATGATCAATCTTACTTCTTGGGTTATGTATATAATCTGCAGCATACCTCACTAACCTTGTAAAGTTGGTCTCATACTTTGCGACATTCTCATCCTCCTTTTTTCTCAGACTTAGAAATTGCCATTCCATATCTGCTCGATGGTCACGAGGATAGTATTTTTCTAATAAAATATCTTTTAACCCCTCCATTATATATTTGATACTTCATCATATTCCTTTGTGTTTTGAATCAATGACCACCATTGATCAACATCTCCAGTGAGGCGGTAAACTGCCATGATAACCTTTTCTCTTTCTATACTCCCTAAGGCATGGAATATTTTCTCTAGGGAATTTATCCATTGCTCAGCTACTAAGGGATTTGTTCTCCCATTTCATGTTGGTGGTTGTTGCCTCATGAAGCGGTCTAACATTGATCCTCCACGTTGCGGATCAGGGTGCTCCATACGTGCATGGTTTTAATTCATAACCTGAGTGAGTGTTCCCAGTATGGTGATAAGTTGATCAGCACCAGTTGTATCACCAGCACCATTATAATTATCTTGATTAGGAGGGAAATCCATGCATGGAGTGCGTGCATTGATACGGTTTCCATTCCTTCCACTGGGCACCATTTCTAAACAATGTCATAAACTAGATTAGTTTATGAAACGAAATACATAATTACATACTTGTAAAACAGTTAACATAAATTGAACTATTTATGGATATAATCCATAATCATAAAATAATGTTTTATTTGATGAAGTATATACTCATAAACCCTTCATAATGGTTTGTAAATAAAATGATAATTATCATAAGAATATCCCCTGGTAGTGTCGTAACCAAGAGTGCATCATGTCCCGTTGTCGTGCACCAGTTCCCATTCGAGTCTTGCTCAAAGCGTTGTTTTCAGGTTTTACCCCTAGGTATATCTGTGCCAGATCCGCCTCTGCCGCTTCGTATCTAGACATGGATGTATTGCTCTCAAAACTCACAAAATCTCTATAATACTAAAATTCTAGGATGTTCTTCTATACTAATCCTAAAAGTCTATCTTAGGGCTATGTGCTCTAATCAGAGTTTATCTAAATCTAGCTTCCAAGGTTAGAACTAAACTGGCTCTGATACCAACTGTAACGCCCCAACCCCAGTTACCCAGAGTCGGTGCCTTATTACGTAACATTGGCATGATCACAAAAGATCAAGTCTCGTAAGACCTATTAGTTTAGTAGCATTGGAAACACTAGATATATTCAAAAGTATTACATTACATCATAAAGTAAAACAAAACTACAACAACATCTTGTCTTCAATCCCCTCATACTATCCCTACAGGTCATTCATAAAATACTTCTTCACATCCTGAGAAAAATAAAACATAGAAATGTGTGAGCTCAGATTCTCAGTAAGGATAACAATATATCAGAAGCTTTCATAAATAAACATAAACATTTAAGGCAATGTAAACTAAAAGAAAAGACATTTAAACTTGAACTTTAACATAACATGGAAAAGATAAAATGAAATAATTCCATTTATTTATTAACATGGATATTCTACTAGTCGAATATTCACATGCAATATCAATAACCACTTTCATAATGACGGAATGCATAATGCCAGACTATCATAACCACATATTCAATTCCTTGTACCAAGACTACTATTAATATTTTGTCAAGGCCTCATACCAAGACACTAGTTTGTCTCATGAGACCTACCAATGCATTAAAGAGATATAGCGGGCTCCACCCGTCACATACTAAGGCCATTGAATTCCTTATATGAAATGGTTTAAACATATCATAAACCATAACATAATTGTATCACATAAAAGATGCATAATGAAAACATAACATTTCCTCATTTCAATCACAAGATATTAATACAGCACATTGATATGATAAAACAATTTTCAATACCAAAATAAAAGAAAAGTAAAACTTGGTATGTATTTTTCATTTGTAAAAAAAGTAATGGCTTGTAGAGGAAGCCGAAACTCAAATAATGGCCACAATGGAAGATAAGTCATTGTCTCCGCATACGTAAGAAAAAACATTCCTTTGGTTGTTTAGTAAAAACGCTTTGTATAAAAAGATTCCATTTGAATAAAAGTAAAATTAAAAGGGTTTTATACATCTTATAAAGGAATGTTGTGTATAAAACAAAATATGCCACAATGAAAAGAGATTGAGACGAAGTCCCTTACCTCGTGTCTGACATGACTCGATCGTTCATTAACCTCAGTAATAATAAACTAGAGTTAATTTATACTTGCAAAAGAATCTTTTTAAAGTTAATTATTCATTTTATATCACTTATTACCATGTTATGAATATTATGTAATTAGTTAAGTTAATAATAGACGTTTTTTCGATCTTTGTTACTTGAGTCTAAAATAAAATTCTTATAATTAAAAGTTTTTCATGTGGTAAAATATCCATTATATCCAGAATTATATTCATGATGTATATATCATATATATCATACATATCCAGTATATACATTCATTTATAATATTACATAACATTTAGAGGTAAGAAATGAAATGCACCGTTCATGTAGACGGTAAGCCGTACGTATGCATGAACGTTACTTTCATTTCTATTTCGTATTTAATTGAATGAAATAAAAATTATATAATGGTATATAATTATTCCATTATAATATCATATATAATATCATTTACTCCATCCTTTATATGTCCCACATATGGCATTAACGATTCAAATCACTTTGATGGGCAGTAACCCGCACTTCCTAAAATAAAATTATCGCATTTACCCATAATGGAAATCATAATGGTATGCCATAAATGAAAAATAAATAAGCATAAGGAAAACATAAACATAATATATATCATATATAAATATAGTGACATCTTAATGGCCTCATGAAAGGTGGTAAAAGAAGATTAAACAATCATCGTTCCGTGATGCAGTAATTCACCACCCACAGAAACAGTATTTTCTTTAACAATTAGACGAAGGTGTGTGTAAGTTTAAATAAAATAATTCTCATAAAACATCCTAGTATATTTAACATACTATTTTTGTTACAAAATAATGGAATAAAAATAGTTTAAGTGGTTGGAGAAGCAAAATAAAACAAAATAACATAAGAGAAGACATTACCTTAAAATCGTGTTACTATTGTTGATTTGGGCCAAAGGCTTTGCTGGGAAGACTTCTGCCCAATGTGAGGCTTTTGGGAGTAAGAGAGGGAAGTTGAGAGAGTATTTGGGAAGAGTTTGGCTGATCCAAATGGCTTTGACGGTGTGAATAATGTGGTAGAGGTGGGGGCCTTTTATAAGAGGAGAGGAGGGGCACTCTTGGAAAGTCATGAAATGTTACTTTATTATGAATAACTTTTCGGATTTTAAAGGTCCCAAAATGATATATTTCGAGGATAAGGTAATAAGTGTTCGATATATAGCCATCCAATATGTTTTAGACCAGTCTATATCTTAGATTTCACCTTATTTTTTTATTTTATTTAATTTTTTCATTAATGAGGTAATCACTGCATCATCATGGTGTCATAAATAAATTTATTTATTTAATGCCTAAAAATTATAGAAAAATTACCATGATGTAGGAACTTTTTTTATCCATCCAATTAATAGTTATAGTTGAAAATACAACTTATATAACCCCATGTAATAATTGTTTTAGTAAAACAACACATATTTGTGACAATTTTATTTTTACATTAAATAAAACGTTATTGATGTCATTTTCTTACCCAAGTGACTCCATAGGGTCCCCAAGTTGACCCATGGATTGTCTTGATTGGCCATTACTCAACCAATAATGGTATGAAAAGTGTAAAGGTAATTTCATATTATTATAACATTATATTTACCTTAAATTACACTAATTACCTTTAATCGTGATTAAGAAAACATAAAAGTTAATATTCACCAATAATTATTTTAATCTCATTGAACCACTGTTTACTTAATAATGAAAACCATGTATTTTGGATTTTTGAAATTCAATTCACAGAAGTGGTAAAATTTCATTTAAATGAAAAAGAAGTTTTTTAACTACCACTTAGTGGTTTCACTATTCATAAAAAATTGATGTTTTTCAGAAAAATACCAAAAAGTCACCATAAGCTATATTTGGTATTCCAAATTCAAAGATGATGTCTATTTTACCAAATTAAAAAAATATAAGTTTCATTAATTAATATTATAATTAATTCTTGTTGTCAAAAAAATAGCGTGTTTTTAAGAAAGAATATCAATCAAAATATTTACAATTATTTATGTCCAATTTCAAAGTGAAATTAATTTTATTGATCAAAATTGAATAAAATAGTAAAAATATATTCTAATTATAATTTAAAGCCACTAAATAATATAATTTATCACTATAAATTATTTTTATTAAAAAGTTTGATTTTAATTAATGTTTAGTATTTTACATTATTCATAAAAAAGTTGAAGTTCTCAGAAAAAACGAAAAAGTCAACTTAGGATAATTTCGATATTCCAAATCCAAAAAATTAAGTCCAATTTTAATAATAAAATTTATAAAATTTCAAAAAGTGGGTATTAATATTCATAACGGTTACTTTGATTGGTCGTAGTGTGTTAGAATATCGAACTAACGTACAATGCAAGTTGTTGCATTATTGAAAGAGAAGTGTATCGTGGAAGCATGGGGTGTTGCAAATGCCAAAAGTTAATGTTTGTTTTTAGATTATATTTTTAAAAAATATTATGTTTATATTCTCATATTTATTGTTGAAATTTCATGTTTTATTTATTAATCAAATTATATATAATGTATTTATGTTATTTGTTATATAATAATTATAAATTTAGATTATATGAAACACAAAAAAAAAGAGAATTAATTTGAAAAAACTGTTTACACATAACTTAAAAACATATTCATACTCTAGGAAAATACATCGATCTCCAAGAAACATGATATAAAAATGTTTAAACAATGTCAAAATACAAGATACTTCACTTTATCTCCATCAACCAACATCGTCCATATGATTTTCTCACACCTCAGTTGACATTTACATTGTTCACACTAGCGATGGTGTCCACACATTCACTTTAACCCTCTTATAGTTGGTTCGCATTGGCAGCATGAAGTAAGCCATCCCTACTTTCCATCACAGGTGCCTGAAAAGAGCTTATCATCCCCACTCATGTAAGAAGATCCCCTTTCTTGCACTTGTAAATGGAAGGAGTGCATCCCCAAACTGAAACTAGAAAAAATACAAAGATTTCTATAAAATAAAATAGTAGAATGGTATAAAATAGAACATAAAATGAGAAAATTGAATATTCAAGTCAAATATTATAAGGAAACTAAAATTGGACCATGTATGATAAAAAATTGAGCAGGTTGATCAGATTATGTATTATGTAACCTCTGCATGTATGGGGATGCCCAATGAGGTAGAAACAATCTAACAATGACACCACTCAATCCAACCCTTCTTCGTACCTCGCTCGATCCTCCAAAAATTGCATGAGTTGTTCCTTATGTGATGGCTTTGATTGTATTCGGTAGGTTGTCACTATAATGTAACAGGTCTGGATTGCTTCATCTCTTGGGCGTATATTTACTATAATGACTCGATCATTATCTTTGTTGCCTTTATGCTGATGTTGGAATCCACTATTTCAAGAAGATCATCAAATGACCCTTACTGATGCCTATATAACCGTAGGCATGTTCCGATAGTTCTATAGATGGGTAATTGGTGGGTGTCAATCACCTTGTTTCATGATCACCCTATCGGTGTATCCGTTGTCAGCTTTTCCTCATAGGAATCATGCCCAAAATGGTTTCTGGAAGATGAGTGGAAGCATTTTCACATGGATACTGAGAAGTATGGAAGCACATGGTCATGATTTGTCTATTTCACTCGATCTCAAGGACCACTAGGTCATGCATGTGATTAATCACTACATCACCATCAAATAGTTTGCAGGCAGTTGTGGCTAACCAGGTAAATTCTGGTGGTTTTATATTGTGTTGTGTGTGACCAGGAAAAATTAGTGCTTGTTTGGAGCTTTCCAAATGGGTTTAATGGCCCTAAGCCTCTTATGGTAGTTTGTAACTATAGGGTAAAACAAGAAATATTAATGTGTGTGTGTACTGATTATAAAACATAGAATCCATAGAACATTATAGATTATAAAACATAGAATCCTGATTACAGATGATGTAATCTGCAAAACATAGATTCCTGATTATAGCTTATAAAAGAGACACCAGGTTATAAAACATAGATTCTATATTATAAATTATAAAACATAAGACTCTTGATCAAATTATTTAATACGTAATCTACCTGCACATATTCTACATGTCTACCCACATCATTATCATTCAATTATACATGGCTTGTACTGAACTGCATCAAATTTTATAGCTCTTTTATTGGTGTCCAAATCCTTGTGAAAATAGAGGCCAACACTCATAAACTAGTTTGATATGAACAAAGTGATTCCCTTACCCCATATATGGTCAATAGGTATTACAACTTCAAATTTCACAGCGGGTCCAAATGCAGAAATCAGATGATGCCTTCACTTCTCAGTCTTTTGACTCCTGAAGGATTTCCTTGAGCATTCATCATCCATTATTGAAATACTAATATGTTATTTAGGTTTAATAAGAGTGAGACGTGTAAAAATAAACCAATGAAAATGTATTTCAAACATTTAAATTTCATTTTTTATGGTAGATTCATATGCACACCACTTGATTTCAAAATGTGTAAATACATACACACCACTGTGACTACGCTGAGGAGTGTAAACCTGTCTAGAATTTATAGTTTATAATTGATAAAAACATATATGGTTATAGATAAGGAAGTGTTAATTACATTAACACATAATTATTACTAATTTATTGTTAGGTAAAGGAAATAGAAAATATCAGTAAAAAATTATATTGAAAAAAAGTCTTTTTTTGATATGATAATAGAAACTTGGGAAAATAGAATAAATATGATAAGCATCAGAATCCTATTTTAATGGTCTTTCATTTGGGACAAAGGATATATAGTTCTAGATTATTAGGTGTTAATGAAATTTAACACATAACGATTACTAATGCATTATTATAAAAAGAAAAGGTAAAATTATCTAAAGAGTTTTTTAAGGAAAAAATTCTATAGATATGATAAGCACGTTCAATAAAAATAGAATGAAGATAGTAAAGAGTACACTAAGAAGAAAGAGAGAACATTTCCTAAAAAAATCCTCCATTAGTGGTCCCAAAGTAAAAAAATATTCTCTCAATGTCTCGGCCCTATTTTAAAAACAAATGAAAAATGACCTTTATTCATATCTTGGGTCCACATCACCAGTTTGGTTGAGTTTCATCTTCAACCCTATCAAACATCAGTAACTCCAGCTATGCTCAAAAGACTCCCACATCCTACATGTGGGTACAACTTGTGGGTCTTGGTTCAGTCTTCAATTGAATTCCTCAATAACCACAATGAACTCCACTTAAAAAGATTTGGTTAACCTCATATAATGTACAACTTGATTTAGATTCATATCAGTTGAATACAGAATTAGTAGTGACTACAAACCCCAGCTCATCTTGAAACAATCGGAAATTGTAATGAGTAGACCCAACTTTTCTGACCAACCAAGAGTTATCTCTCCCAAAAAAATCATTAAATAAATTACAGTTTTAACCTATAGTGAATAAGACCCATAATGCTCACAACGTAACCTCAAAATTGTAGTGAATAAGCCCCATGTTTCAAATTAAACTAATTTAAATGGACTGACATATGGTTGCACTAATATTTCAATGTTATGCTAACATGGGCTGACATTTCTAGAATTGATTATCTATATCCACAGTAAAACAGTAGTTGATTTCATCAACTTCAGAAAAATCAAACATAGAATGAGAAAAACTCTATGAACGATGTACTTGTAACTCATTCAAAACTATAAGGGAGAGACAAAAAAACATATCCTCAATGATGATAGGTGATAAAAAGGGTAAGACAAGGAGTAGAAATTTTCATCAAAATAAGTGAACCAAAATATTAGTTTACATACAATATAACAGGGCCAAGGAATAAATGATTTACTTGAATAAAATGGTAGGCAATACCAGTGAAAACGTAATTACTTTCAACACATTTTATACACAAATTAAGTCCATCAAAAACAACATGGTACATAAGGGAAATAGATGTTTAGAGTTCTCCCTCAGAATAGTTGAGAAGGTGCTCTTGGTCTGTTTGATAAGTACTTTGGAATTCTTCATGTTCTAGTCTGATTCTCCTCTCTCCAAGTCTGAATGTCTCCCCGGAAGAGAGTGTATCCTTAACATAAAATAGTTCCCCCCATAATAAAAGAACCAACATACTTACAATATTGAAGTTGTTCATCCCACCATCCAATAGTGTAATGACCTGCCAATTCACATTGGCTTGAGAGCTGCATGAGTCATTACTAGACCTTAAGCGACATCCCCAAGATGCCAAAGGCTGACAATAAATGCCAAAGGGTTTCAAATACATGTTAGGGGACTATTTATCCTTTAGTAAAATAACCCATAACCCAACCAAGAATAACCAAACATTCAATACTTTATGCATGAAAAAATGATATACCAATAAACACTTCATTTATACCAAACTACATCAAATTACACAATAGAGGAAGACCAAACTATGTATAAAAGTACACAGTGGATGAATACATCAAGACTCTCAAAAGACACCACAACTCCATGCTCCACAATATCCAAGCTCCACAACATCTCCCAAGCATCACCACAAGCCTCTAGCAGTATGATGCCTTGCCATTACCTGTGTCTCAGAATATGACATCTGCAAAAGTACCAACGTGCCAAAGCAGGCGTGAGTATAAAACTCAGTAGGTTTTACCCAATGAATTCCCTACTAACGCCACTAGGATAGAAGAGTTATACACATTTATATAAAAACATTTTATATAAAACAATTTCTCAAATGTAGTTTATAACTAAATATAAAAATGATTCCAAAACCATTCATTACCAAAGGCATTCCAAGAGAAATTGAAACCAATTTCCCAGCAAGTTATTTTTCCAAAAAATAACAAAACAAGCTTAATAACCATTTCACAATATCCCTTTTTGGCATACACAACCATTCCACAACCCATGCAACCAACCACGCATGCTTCGTTATGACAGTTCCATACTCATGAGTGGTTTCTCGTCGATCTACCAAGTCATTACAAGGTAATTATTCCCCATGTTCCGTTATCCCCTTGGCACTAAGAACAAGGTCATATTTCAACCAAGCCCAGTATTTCCCATGTGCTATTAACCCTTTGGGACCGATCACAAGGTCATATTTCAACCAAACCTCATACATGCAATATGAGCACACACCTTCCCCATGTTCCATTATCCCATTGGCACCGAGCACAAGGTCATATTTCAACCATGCCTCGTATTTACCATGTTCCATTAACCCTTTGGAACTGAGCACAAGGTCATATTTCAACCAAGCCCCATACATAAAATACGAACACACACCACATATTCCCATCAATCTTAACAAAACACCCTTTCAATAAAAACGCCTTTTTATTGAAAACCATTTCCATCAAAACCATTTCAATTCCAAACCATTCAATTCAAAACCATTTCAATAAAACTACCTTTTTATTGAAACCCCATTTTTCATCAAAACATCTACAGTTTCAGTAAATCCATAATTTAAAATCAACATGTTAAATTCAACAAGCCAAATCACTTTGCACAACAATTCACCACGATTTAACAATCTCATCAAAACCATAAATCATCACTAAAGAAGATTTACTCTATTCTTTTCACAATAAAATCCATTCAAATAAACCAATTTGAATCTAAGACAATAAATTCTAGAATTAGCAGTCGATAGTGAAGCCTCCTACCTCAATGGTTTTGACGAAAACCACAACGGTCGAAGAACGCTCAAGAAACCCGGGTCGATTCTCCAAAAACCTGCCTTAGATCTCTTCTCCTAGCAAGATCAAGACCAAATATCATCATATTTGGCATCCACACACTTAGATATGCCCATAACGGGCGTAGATCTAAGAAACCAAGAGAATATGAGAAGTAGATCTATGTAGATCTATGAAACCAGTCAAGAATGAAGAAGAACGATCACGTACCTCAAGAATCCAGATTCGATTCACTAAGAGAAGCCTTCAAATCACCTCCGGAATGATGGGATAACCTTATCTGACCTATGGAGAAGAAGAATCCCAAGTTATGGCCTCTTAGGAAGAAAAACAAGCCACTTAGAGGCAAAAATGCGTGAGATACACCTTTATAGGATCTTGTTTAAGTGGTTGCATTGTTTGCTCACATGGTTAGACAAACCGTGCGCCGCCCGTGTGGAAGATACTGCCTCCAAGACCAACTACGCACGGTTTAGACAAATCGCGCGCCACCCGTGCGACTTCCCCTTTTTCCTCAAAACTTCATTCCTAGTTCTCCTGACTCTCCCATTCATCACCCTTAACATAATAACCATTAAAAGCATCAAGAAGGGGTTACATAACAGAAACTGGGGTACTACAAATAGCCTCAATGACTTTCTAATTAAATTATATTGAAAATGGTAATCTTTTTTCAATCTCAAAGGGATGATCATAGAGCATGTTTTATTAAGGTTTGTGCACATCACCATGAAAAACTAAGAACTAGCGTCTCATGCACCTCCCTACAGCATTAGCTCTCACTCCCCAAAGCAACATACCCATGAACACATGCTATGCTGCATTAGCTCCTGGTTCTGCAAAGTCTCTGAAATCAAATAAAGATCTATATCCCAACCTCTAAGAAATATTATCATAGCATATACATCTACTAATCCAGCCATCATAAAATCAGATTTTCATTGGAGTGAATAAGCTGTAAACACCCAATAGGTATCAACCACCATCAGCTTCGGGATTAAATCCTTATCAACCTCCAAACATCTATATTTTTGAACAATACTTTCTACATACATTTCTATCAATAATTGACCAATTTTGAAGTCATATTACATGCCAATACCTGAGTGATCAATAGGACTTGTAGACTTGTGAAATAATTTTGTAGATAATCCAAACCTCTTCACCCTCAAACTAGATTCTACCAACTTGATCATTTTAAATGAGTGCTTCTTCATTTCCCTATAATAATATAAAGAAACTTATATAGTTTCAATTCTGTTTTCAATAAAAATTCTAGTTATACATTCAATAAGTATTTCAAAAACCTTTATCCACATTCAAGATGAGTTCAAAATAATAAATACATATCAAAAATAATAATTGTTATACATATTTTTCAATTATACATGACTATAGAAATTTTTCTCAAGTAAATTATAGGATTAAACAAGAATATAATACTGTAATTCCTGTAAAAGTTCTGATAATAATCAAAAGGAAACACTAGCTTCAATATTTTGAATAAGCATCTCAATATGAAAAAAATAACATGTAACAAAATTAAAAAAAGAAATAACCATAATAATTTATATGGTTTTAAAAAATGGTTTCAAGAAACAAGAATTGAAATTAGTAAATGGGTTTTTTGAATCCTTGAGAAAACAATCAACTCATCGGGGTTCATCTTCATCTTATCTTGCACAAAAATATAAATCCTGAAAATTTATCAAAACGTGAACCTTTACTGCTTCTTTAAGAGTTATAGTTATATCATCGTCAATACAAAGATGACACACCTTATCATTATTCTGATTAACTTATTTTCTTCCATAACAAGGAAACGAAATAGTGTACCTACCCATAAAAATGATAGAGATCAAATTTTCCTCCTCCCATGATGCTGAGGACTAACAAAAATGACTCATCTAGGATTCATCATAGGAGTAATACAAGGATCATAATTCTCGTAGGGGCCTTAGAAGGTGGAAGAATCATCGCCATAAGAACATTATTAATGTTGGGATCGAACGTTTTTTCATGCGATGTGAGAAGTGAAGAAATCTCATTTCATCTGGAGTGGATCCAGATTAGTACATAATTACCATCCTTAAATCACCCAATAAAATAACAAGATCATGAAAGCTCATTTCATCTGAATTTCACTAAAAATCCTAACTTAAATTCAATTCAAACACTAGATACCTATGATTTTAGGTGTTTAAAGCTTCATGAGAAGATGTAAGTACCAGATATGTGGCCCAAACTTTGACTAATTAAATGAGAAATAGGTTTATCTCCATGTGCCTCCCTACAGCTTGTTGAGGAAAAAAGAAATCGAACAGGTTGTGGTAAATGGTAGATAATCGAGGGTCTGGGTGTGGTTGTGGGTGTGGGCGTGGGTGTGGGTGTGGGTGTGGGTGTGGGTGTGGGTGTGGGTGTGCATGTGGGTGTGGTTGTTGGTGATAGTGAAGAACTGGGAGTGTGAGCGTAGGTGGAGATTTCAATAGCATAGAAGGAGAATGAGAAAGATTGGTAGGTGATCAGGAAGATGGGAGATGTTGGAGAATCCGAGGTTAGGGGAGGGAATATATTTTAGATTTTTTTTCTTCTTTTTCTTCTTTTTTAATTATTTTTTATAAAATCAGAATAATAAGGTTTATTTTCAGTTCTTTAACCTTTAAATGAATTTTTTCTCATGGATATAATATTTCTTCTCAAATAAAATATATTTAAAATATAATTTTGATTTTTTTCTAAAAATGAATATATCTTGGATTATTTTTTGAATATATTACAAGTGTTTTTCTATTATTTTTTAATATCATCATTTTTTAGTAAACTAATAACTTGTGGTAATAAGATATAATTGAATGGTTGATTTTTAGTGAATAAAAACTAGTGATAGATATATTCCTTGGTAAAAAAACTATCAGTATTAAAATGATAAAATAACAGATTTAGTTTTTAGTAAAATATATGATGGTATTAAATAATTATTAATGGTATATGTATCTATTGATAAAAATAATTATTGGTACTTGAATATAATGCTAATACAACTTAATATCTATTGGAATTGTTCATTTATACAAACAAATATATTATATTTTACTAAATTTCCATTGGTATTAGTGACTTTGTTTGTATTGATTCCTGGAGAATTGTTATGGATTCATAGCATTGGATGTCACGCTTGACCAATTCTTCATTATTGTTAAACCATACTATTTTTGAACTGGTTATAAGTTCAAAATAGATATACCAAAGGTGAAATATTTTTTACAACAATAATAAGAGGAGTAGAAGGATGGTTGGAAGATGAAGAGTAATTTGGAAGTCATATTATAAAAAGAAAAGAGAAAGATTTGAAGAGGTTCTTGTAATATTTTATTATTGCATGAGTACCATGCAAGAGATAAGTTTAAGAATATTTAAATTATAATTTTTACAAAGTAGAACCATGCAACGTAATTATTTTTTTCATGAAGTTTTGATGATAAAGTTGTTGTTTGGAATTTATATTCTATAAATAATAGAATAAGATCATGAAATATTATTTGAATAATTTTTTAAGAGACATTTGTGGGCTTGAAAAACATTTTTACATGAGTTCTAGCATATAGGGTGTCATGAATTTTATATTGAATTCCATTAGATAAATAGTTTTTTAACTAAGTGTTTTTATTGGGTTTACATGAATCGTATGATTTTTGAACGGGTTCTAAGTTCAAAATACATATGTTAATGGTAACATATTGTTTACACTAATTAAAAGGATTAGTGGAAGGATTATTGGAAGAAGAAGAGTAATTCGAAAGACATATTACGAAAATAAATAGAGAAAGAGTTGAATAAAGTCATGCAATATTTTATTATTTCATGAGAACCATGCAAGAGCTCAGTTGAATATTATTTAAATTATAATTTTCATTATAGATAAACATGAAAAAAAATTATTTCATGCACGAGGATTTGATGACAATGAAGTTGGTTGGAATTTATATTCCATAAAGAATAGAGGAAGAGCATGAAGGATTGTTTGAAGAATTTGTGAATAGAAGATTGTGGGATTGAAAAAAATATATACAATAGTTATAACATATATGTGGTCATGCATTTGATATTGAATTCCATTAGATAATTGGTTTTTTAAATAAGTTTTTTTATGTGGTTTACTTAAATCGGATGATTGTTGAACTGGTTCGAAGTTCAAAATATATATGTCAAAGGTGAAATATTGTTTACAACAACAAAAAAGATTAGTAGAAGGATGATTGGAAGATGAAGAGTAATTTGGGAGTCATATTCTGAAATGAATAAGATAATGAGTTGAAGAGGGTCATACAATATTATCTTATTTCTTGAGAACCATGCAAGATATATGTAGAATATTATTTAAATTATAATTTGCATGAAGGAGAATAATGCAACATAGTTATTGTTTTCATGAGGTTTTAATTATAAAGAAGTTGGTTAGAATTTATATTCCATAACGAATAGAGGAATAACATGAACGATTATTTGAATAATTTGTTAAGAGACGTTTTTGGGCTTGAAAAATATTTATACAAGAGTTATAGCATACAGGTGGGTAATAATTTGATATTGAATCCCATTATATACTTTGTTTTTTAAATATTTGTTTTTATGGTGTTTACATAAATCAGAAGATTTTATAACTTGTTCTAATTTGAAAATACTTATGCCAAAGTTGACATATTGTCTAAAAAAATGAAAAAGATGAGTATAAGGATGATTGGGAGATGAAGAGTAATTGGGAATTCATATTCTTAAAATAATAATTGAAAGAGTTGAATAGGGTCATGTAATATTTTAGTATTGAATGAGAACCATAAAAGAGCTAAGTTGTTGATTATTTAAATTATATTTTGCATAAAGTACAACCGTGAAACAAAAATATATTTTTCATGAGGTTTTGATGATAAAGAAGTTGGTTGGAATTTATATTCCATAAAGAATAGAGGAATAGAATGAAATATTATTTGAAGAATTTGTGAAGAGAAATTTGTGTGATTGAAAAAATTCTATACAAGAGTTCTATCATATAGGTGTCCCTGCACTTGATATTGAATCCCATTAGATACTTGGTTTTATAACTAAGTTCTTTTATGGGGTTTACTTAAATATGATGGTTGTTGAACTCCTTCTTAGTTAAAAAGACATGTGTTAAAGGTGACATACTGTTTACAGCAATGGAAAATATGAGTAGAAGGATGATTGGAATATGAAGAGTAATTTGGATGTAATATTGCAAATAGAATAAGAGAAATAGTTGAATTAGTTCATCCAATATTTTATTATTTCATGAGAAACATGCAAAAGATAAGTGAAAGAATATTTAAATTATAATTTGCATGAAGGAGAACCATGAAATGCAATTGTTTATTTTCATGAGGTTTTGATGATAATGACGTTGGTTGGAATTTATATTCCATAAAGAATAGAGTAAGAGCTTGAAGGATTATTTGATGAATTTGTGAAGAGATGTTTGTTGGCTTGAAAAAATTATGTACATGAGTTATAGTATATAGGTTTCCATGCATTTTATATTTAATTCCATTAGATACTTGGTTTTTTAACTAAGTGTTTTTATGGGGTTTACTTAAATCAGATGATTGTTGAATTGGTTCTAAGTTGAAAATACGTATGTGAAAGGTGACATGTTTTTTATAAAAATGGAAAATATGATTAGAAAGATGATTTGAAGATAAGGAATAATTTGGATGTGAGGGATCCCCTCATAATCAATGGCATGTTCAAAATGGTTATCATCCGCTGAAAAAATAATGGAATGATTTAATGGAGAATTGAGGTCAACCTCAACCAAAACCCAAGCAAAGTGATCATACCTTCCTCTTCTAGTTTCTTTTTCTATCTTAATTGGAACTTCAAATGTAGTGGTGATGTCCCAAAGAATTTGTGGAAGCCAAATGAACCAGATCAGATCTTGAATTTGAGTCCAGACATGGGTAATTGAATTCTTGACATTTAACGGGTTAAATGCATGATCCCAATATTGAATTCACAGTATTACATGCTTGGAATTGATGGAACCAAGATTCCATGTTTTGGATTTGAGATCTAAAAATGGAGAAACAACATGAAAAAAGTGTTTACTGAGGGAGGTGATGCTCTAGCCATCAAACCCCCAAAATGTTAATAAACGCTTCCGGATGTCCTTAATCCCCACAAAATTCTCCATGTTCAAACAAGATATATACACAATAATTATGTGTTTTCATTTTTGTAACCTTTTCAAGAAGGGTCCATGATTGACCTTTAGGAATTTAGCTTCCTCTCTCTCCATGATTGTAGGGTTGGAAGTGCGAAATTAATCAATGTTCTTGGCACAATACACTTGATTTCTCATCAAGCCTTCATAGATTGTGTCGCGCAGATCCCTTATTGCAGGTGGAGCCGATTCATGAAGACCCATAAAAGCATGGACACAAGAGGTCTTAGGTAAAATAGTGTCTCCAGTTGAATCTTAAGGAGTTTAATGCTCATTCATCTGTGCTACCGCGACCCTTGGGGAACTAGAAGAAGCCAACAAAGCAGATATGGGCGTCTTTGTGGTGAAATTCATGACTGCACCTTCAAAATACTGAGGAATATTCACCTATCCCATCCAATGAAACTAGATCTGGTCCACGACCGGTAGATGAACCACAAAGCATTGCCGCCTAAGTAACTGTTGGCCTGACTTCCCTTCACAGTCGCATGAAGTCGTCAACCGCCCTCCTTACCTCCCAACTAGCCGCCGCTTTTCACAAGCGTATCACCCCGACCTATAGATATATATATATAATTATTTATATTGATAAAAATATAATAAATGTATTTGTTGTAGTTATATAAATATTTATATATAAATATATAATAAATATATTTATTATTATTTTATAATTATTTAATATATATATATATATATATATATTTAAAATTATAATAAATGTATTATTTTAATTTTACAATTATTTTAATAAATATATATTAATTTATAATTAAAATTCTGAATATGTATATTTATTTATAATTATATATATAATAAATATATTTATAAATATTTATAAATATTTATTAATATTTTCATATTTATGTATTTTATGCAGTGTAGTATTATTTAAATATTTTACTACATCAATAGAGATATAAATGATTTATTTTTAATAACATCACTAAACAAAAACCCAAACATACAAACCAAATCCATTTTGAAGGAAGTTGGATAACCCGCACATAAAATGAGAACCAAACACAAAAAAGTGGACTGAGTACATGTTTTAGAGGCATCTATTCATGATGAGGTTGAGTTGCTTCAACCTAATGTCAAACCTCATGTAGGGATTCATTTGTGTCCTACTTCGGAAGATTCTCTTATCTTGTTCATTTGAAGTAGGAACGAATGGAAGACATATCACATTGTGTCCTTTATCAACCAAGGTTCCCCAATGATTAATGAACCTGTTGGCATCACCTACGAAAATGAGGATTATGCCAGTGATGGGACTGTAATATTTTTCAAAACCTGTGAAATTGTAGAAGGAGTCCAGTAATGTAATCGGTGAATTTACCTTTGGATAATTTACCATTTTACGATCTAAATCCACTTTAATCATGTTGTAGATCGATGGAGGTGGCCGGGATATCGTATTCCCAGAGTCAATGATGATCTTCAAAGCAAGGTTCATGTTCAGATTTATATCTCCAATCCTAATAGATTTTAGATTGGTGCAAGACTAGTTTTCAACCATGATTGTGATTAGAATTCTTGATCCACTGTCGATAGGGATAGGGCAGTTTATGGTGTCAAAGCTGAGTTGTCCAACATTAGCTATTGTTGGAAGGCTGTAACAAAAAACTTTACTATAGGTCTCAGTAGTCTAGGACATGATGGAGATGTTGGTAGTGGTCAGACCAATGAGCCCAATGGTGGGGGAGAATCCCTCAAAGGATTGGGCCTATCTGGACATAACGTGTTCCATTAAATCACCACCCAACATCAGGGAGCCATTTCCCAACCATCCTTTGGTGTGTGACCCATCATTGTAAAGAACTCTGTACCTACATAAGCTGTTGAGCCAAAGGGTATTCCCTTAAGAGACTTCATCACATATCTGTGTAATGGCACATGAAACATGTTGAAACAATTTGAAGGTGGAGGGTATGAACAGTTTTTCCGATATCCTGGTGAGGTCACTATCGGTGTCCATAAAAAGATCGACCCTTTGACCTGGTGTGCCAAGTTCCACATACACTGTGTATTCGTTGTTGTCATATTCTAAAAGAATGGTGACCTTGGAATCATCCCAACAGGATCTATGAACCACCCTATGTGGCGATTTCTGGTTTATTGGTACAAAATACAATATAAAGATGGTCATGCATACGATGAGGATCCTCATGAATTGTAAAATTCATTCCATAAGGGTATCAATTTTTGGAGGAACATTGGAACCTATTAGTGGATACCTCAGTCGGTGACGGTGTTGGATGTGACCGTTGATGAGATGATGGTCCAGAGATAATCTCAGCGGAATAAAATTGTTGGAGGACACCACGAAACCTATTGGAGGAGACCTTGGCCAATGACGGTGCTCGATGCGGTCAGCGAAGAGCTAGGGGGCCGGAGATGATGTCTTCGGAATAAACCTGTTGGAGGAGACCTCGCCCAGTGATGGTGCTCGCTGCGGTCAGCGATGAGATGGTGGGATAGAGATGATCTTGGTGGAAGAACCCTGTTGGAGGAGGCCTCGCCCGGTGATGGTTCTTGACGATACTAGTGATGAATTGGTGGGCTGGAGATAATCTTGGCAGAATAAACCCTATTGGAGGATACCTTGACAGGCGACGGTGAACGATGCAGCAAGCGACAAGCTAGTGGTTTGACAATGATCTCAGCGGAATAAACCATGTTGGAGGAAATATCACCCAGTGATGGTGATCGATCTGGTTGGAGATGAGATGGGGGAAGAGAGATGATCTTGGTGGAAGAAACCTGTTAGAGGAGACCTCGGTCGACGACAGTGCGCGATGTGGCTGGCGACGAGCTGGTGGGTCAGAGATGATCTCAGCAGAAGAAACCTATTGGAGGAGACCATTCCCGGTGATGGTGATCAATGTAATCAGTGATGAGCTGGTGGGTTGGAGACGATCTTAGTGAAAGAAACCTGTTAGAGGAGACCTGGCCCGACAATAGTTCTCGATGCGGTTGGCCATGAGTTGGTAGGTCGGAGACGATCCCAGAAAAATAAACCCTTTTAAAGGAGACCCCTCCTAGCGATGGTTCTCGATGCGGCTGGCGACGAGCTAGTGGACTCAAGATGATCTCGGTGGAATAAACCTTGTTGGTGGAGACCTCGCCCAGCGACGGTGCTCAATGTGGCCAGCGACGAGCAGGGGGTCGGAGATTATCTCGGTAGAATAAACCTATTAGAGGAGACCTCACTTAAAGTGGTGCTCGATGCGGTCGGCGATGTGCTGGTGGGCCAGAGACAATCTTAGTGAATAAACCCTGTTGGAGGAAACCTCGCCCAACGACAGTGCTCGATGCGGCTGACGATGAGATGGTGGGCCGGTCACAATCTTGGTGGAAGAAACATGTTGGAGGATACCTCGAATGTGATTGATAGGCTGGTATTTGACAGTGTGGGAATACGTAAACCTCAGCTATATGTGTATCTTACACAACCCTTGATGCCAACACCTCTGCATGGATGGTGTGTCATAGCTTTTCAAACCATAAAATAAGAAGATATATAAACTGCTGGGAAAATGAAAATGAGGTAAAAACGATAAATTTATTCATGTTAAGGAACCTCACACTTATATCAATGTTAAATAAAGTCATTACATGGGTCCTTAATTTGAATTCATTTCTAGTTATGGTCATTTATTGTTATTTTCCATAAAAAATATATCTAAAACATCAAAATTAATTATTGTTCCAAAAGAAAAAAGCCACATTTTCTCGCCAATCATAAAAAAGATAAAACATGGTAAAAAAGATACTAAATATCATAAATTTAAAACATGGTCTAGGAAACCTTCGGACGATATAATAAGAATGTTATGAACATAAATGTCACGAACTATCCCCCAGGGCCCATGCCATGACAACCCCAGTCTGCCTTCCATAGGCGAGGGGCAGGTGACTAGCACCGAAAGGTGTATTCCCTAAAACAGGAAGGCATTTCCTTTATAACCTGTAAACTCACACTAACCAAGCACACAGTAAGATACAAATACAAGTAAACTGTATAGTAAAAATATTGCCTACAAAGAGCAAAAGGGGCCAGAATACAAGCTCATCTAGAACGTATAAGGAAAACTGTGAAGTACAAGAATAACTGAAAATAGCTCCTGTGAACACCAGCCAAGGATCCTACCTGAAGGGTAGATACAGCTCTCAAACAGTCGTCTCTATTGAATGCCTCATCTAATGACCACCTCAAGCTACCTCTAGTCCTGGTACTCTCATCCTCAGTCAACACTGTCTTTCGTTTGCACCAAACACAACAAGGTGAGGTCATAGCTCGTGCAGGGGTGAGTATAACGATACTCAGTAGGGACCCTGAGACCCACGAAGGCCTCACAAAATCCCCAAAGGATAAACCAAAAAGCATGAAAACAGTCGAACACCGTACTTAGGTATATACACATACATATAAATAAGTTTTTGAGTAAACCCATCTCAATCATGAGGAAACTCATGGCCCAACTCAAAATCTCAAAGCTCAACTGTCCCACGAAGGAAAGAATACCACAAAGGTAACTCCATACAGAAGAATATCACAAAGGTATCACCACGAAGGTATGCAACATAAAGGTACACCCCACACATTATTACCAAAAAGGTAAAGACTCATCTCACAACGGGTATAACTTAGGTCCGGTAGTATTGATGATTAGATGTAACTACTAAATCATCTTAATCTATTGAGAGGTCGACCCACCTTGGATCCTAAATCATCAGACCCATGTAGGATCCTAGTACAGTAGACCCACTTAGGATCCTAGAGTAGTTCCACGTGGATTCCTAGAGAGATCCAAGTGGGATACTGGAACACAGACCCATGTAGGATCCCAAAGCACAGACCCACATTTGATCCCTTTCTCATCTTACAACCAGCCACAGGGTTCCCGCACTAAGCTTGCATGATTCCAGGAGGTTCCGCTCCTCAAGCCATAGGTAGATACTACTACATCCACAAAGTCTCATGAAGAAATATCACGAAGGACCGCCATGTAAAATGGGTCTCAACGCGATAAACGGTGCGTCAATCGGACGCCCTGTCTGTATGTTGTTGGCCTTTTAGTCCCGAGGTCCCGATTGGATTCGTGTTCGATCCAACTCAATTGTACCCCAACATTATTTTTAACACAAGTGGGGTATACCAAAAAGACCATCTCTATCCAAGGTTTTTGGTGCTGTAGAAGGTTCGTCAAACAGATGCCCGTAGGTCAAGTTATGTCCGAAAGAGTGGAAAGGGGTCGAAGCAGGTCCAGGTCTGGTCCGACCTGATCAAACTGACCTAACCTGACCCGGTTCAGGTCGACCTGGCCTGCTGCGTCCGGCCCAACCCTGTGGGTCCAGCCCGGCCTATACTGGGCGGCCCGTGCTGGGTGGCCTGCGCTAGGCGGCCCGCTGGCCCACAGCTGGATGGCCCCGTGGTGGGGTCTGGCCTAGCAGCCACCTAAGGGGGACGCACCACCTGGGTACCCCAAACGGCCTAGCCATTCCGATAGGGTGGACGACCAACCGGTGCCACGTGACGACGATAGCTAGTATGCGGGTCCCGGGGTCCCTCTAGGCTCCCCGACTAGCCGGACGGCCAGCCCTCCTCTGCGGCGCAGTTGCGCGCCGCGCCACCACCGGTGGCCTGTAGCATGCCCGTCGCCTTCCCTTCACCACTGCAGCCTCATTCTATGGCTCCTGCATGCCCGACAGCATGGATGCACACCGCCGCACCCTTTGGGTGGCAGTCTGGGCACCGGGCCCCTCCCTTGCTCTGCCGAGGCAGACGGGTCACGACCCTTCTCCAGCGGCGTGG
Source organism: Viscum album (assembly GCA_963277665.1). Classification (NCBI taxonomy): domain Eukaryota; kingdom Viridiplantae; phylum Streptophyta; class Magnoliopsida; order Santalales; family Viscaceae; genus Viscum; species Viscum album. The sequence goes on along the minus strand of OY728126.1, from coordinate 290,403,582 downwards.
TTGTGTCGTTGCTCCCGATTCCCACCGGTGCCGATCGCCGGTACGGTCATCGGTGATGTTCCCCGGGTCACTAGGCGCGCCCCGGTAGCCCGTTATTCATTTCGTAGACTCCCGCTCTCATCTCAGGTCATTTCCATCGATTGAAGACCACCTAAATCCTCAAAGGTTGCAGAGAGGTTGGGTCGTGATTGTTTGGCCCGAACCCTCCGTAATAGAACGGTAGCAAGCGGCCTAATTATTCTTAAATCAAGAATATCTACTAGAACAAGGTAAGGGTATTCAAAACAACATTCCCTACCTCGATTGCTCGTTGACATTGTCACGAGATGAAGTCGGTGAAGGCGATGACAGTATCAATGATTGTCGCTTCCGCAACACACTTCCGAAGTTGGGCTCATGCGTCATCCTCGCTCTTGATTCCGAAGTATGTTCTTCGTTGGATAGGGTTTTCTTCGTTTGGATGAAATGTTTCTCCAAAGTTATCCCAACTCTTTCCTTTTCCAATGATTTCCCCCAAAGGAAATGAGGTGCCAACATAATAAAAATAAGTCTATCAATTAATTAATGTTGACATCATTAATTAATTGAAGTTGGCACAATTTATCCATGGAGAATTGAAAGGTTTTTCCACATTAAGAGGGGTTCGGGTGGTCCCCACCCCCATGAAATCAGAATGGGGGGTTTTCCAGGTGGGTGGACCACACCTTCATAATTCAAAAAGAGAGGTTTCAAAAGAATAATAAAATGTTAATTATTTTATTTTTCTTCGTCCACAAAATACTGGAAAACTAAATTCCCCCCTCGACCAATTGCGGTCGAGGGGAAGGACTCCTTAAGAAAATACAGACACTACTCGTTCAACGGTGACCTTGGATTTAAATTCTGAGCACCAGTTCAAGTGTTACAAAAATCTATTCGCATGTTTACTGAATGCACCCAAATAAAAAGTTAATAAATTAATTCTGGGCACACTGAGTCTCGGAATCACACGCCGTCCATTTTCTCAGACTCATAAAATTCACATATAATTTAAAAAAATTACACAAAAAAATCCAGGTTTTTACAATAAATCCTCCTAATAATGTATCAATGAAGAATAGTTGGAAGACCATGGATTCTAAATCCAAGAAGTTGTAGTGTAGTTCTTCCAAAAGAACTACTAAGAAGATGACACTCAAAAGATCTCATGTGGAAGATCCAAACAAGATACCACAATTCCTAATGACATGTTAGTTATCTTGCCAAAATTTTAGAAAGAATGAGAAAAATAGAAGATGCACACGCTAAAATTAGTGAAAAATGGAAATAGAAGATTCCACATGATGAAGAAAAAGTGCATGAGGATTTTTCAAGAAAATACAACTCTTATGTTAAAGAATTTATGGCTGAGAGATATAAGAAATCTAGTCAAAATGCATATGTGTTGGGGTTGAATACTTAAACCCTAAAACACCAAAGGCTCATTGTCGTATATGATAGATTAATTATATGATATGTTCAATTAATCAATTGATTATTAAACTAACAGAACATGATCTATTCAAAAATAGAGTTTCTAGAACAATGATATAGAGAATACATAAATGTAAAACGACGACATATATAACATTATTTGAATCGGTTTGATCTTATGTTCATGACAAGAACACCACTCGAGTAACAATATTATTATGAAGCAAGAAAACAAAAAAGGCAATTACAGACACGAAAGTAAAAAATAAGGACAACAGAAACTATCCAAGGAGGATGGCCTTGTTAAACTAGGTGGAAATAGTGAAGCCTGTCACATAGAGGTAGTGTTGTCACTACCACAAAAAATAGTTATTGACAGTGCTGCCCTTAAACAACTCTAAGAAAAGAGCTGATAGAGGGTGTACCTTTATCACGCTAAAAAATGCTAATAAATTGTGGTCTTTATCGGTATTTTTAACTAGCCTTGATAAAGGGTATATTTAAAAAATGTATATTTCATTAAAAATAAAATATAAATATATAAATATATATATATTGATATTGATATAAATATAATATATATTTTTTAAATATCTTTTAGATAAATATAAATAGTCATTTACACTTAATATATAATATATGTAGTGAAAATGGATTATAAAATATTTTAAAAAATATTATTAATTAATAATTTGCTAATTATAATTTAGTAATAGTCATTTAATAATAATTTGAATACAAAAAAAATCAAAAAAAATAACAAAAGATCTAAAATAAGTTTAAAACATAACTCAAACTTCAAACAGTCATTACTTTTTACCCAGGTATCTTTTTGAGCTCTACAACATGTCAAATCGAAGCCTGTGACGATATCTACGCACTAAAAACTAAAAGGAACCATTTTCACATTTTTAGAGGCCAAAAAAGACCCAGAAGGCCTCCAAAACTGTGATTTTAGTTGGGATAACTAAATTTTTTAACATTTGATGGAATTTCAACCTCGTTTCAAGGGGTATTTTTTCCCTTTATCAGTAGGGAGTGAATTTATTCCGAGGGATTACATTCATATTGATATTAGGGATTTAAAATTTTACCATTTTTCCCAATTTACTATTATTTATAATCAAATATATAACAATATATCCATATTTTTTATATATTCAAACATAAAAAATTTAATTTTATAAATAATTAATTTAACATATTTACATATAAAATATATTTCACAATATATAAGCATTATGTAAATAAAAAACTAATATCTATTTTATTTAAAGTACAAATATATGAATATTCATATACATATATAATGTGTTTGTGTGTGTGTATTTGTGTGTCTGTATTAACAAACTGGTATATATTAATATACAAATAAATATATGGATAAAAAATATACCTAAATAAATATAAATATATCAATATAAATATATATTTATATACAAATATATATATATATATATAAGTTAATATAAATATATATAAATATATGAACATATATATATATAAATATAACTAAATATATATTTTAATATAAATATATATATGTTAATATAACTATATATTAATATATGAATAAATATAACTATATATATAAGTAGGAATATCATTAAATGGATAACAAAGCAATGTAGAGAAGTGGTAAAGGGTCCAAGCGCACAGTGGGAGGTCTTGATTTCAAATCCTGGGGGAGGTAGGGGTGCGTGTGGTGGTGAAGGGTTGTGATAGCATTGTTAAAGGTGGGTTTTAGCATCGTTAAAGGTTTGGGGTGTGGTTGGGCCATGTAGGGGTGGTAGGGGCAGGCGGGTGAGTGGGGTGCTTCATAGTGTTTTGAAGGGGGGGGGGGGTCAAGTGCTATTAAAACCCCCCTCCGATTTGGAGAAATTAATTTAACATTTTTTTTAAAAAAATTAAACTTTTATCAGCGATTTTTTTAGCACAGATAAAAGGGGTCTTTATCAGTACTTTTTTAGCGCTAAAAATGGACCCCCTTTTATCAATGCCTCGACTAACAATTCTTTTTTGGAACAATAAATTGCATTTTATAGAACATTTAATGGCCATATCTATAGTAGTGTGTCCACTCCAGGACGGACTCACACACACACACCCATAAAGGATACAGAACAATACATGTCAAAAAAATTGAGTTGCTCACAGAGCCAAGAATCTATACCAATTCATGGTTATGATGAAAGGTATGTCAACATCTAAAACCTTCATGAAGCACAATCATCTGGAACCCAATACCAAGTCGATTCCCCATTGAATCTCCATCGTAGAAACACTCTGATTGCAAGAGGTGGCACGATCTTTTCAGAGGGGGTGTGGGTGGATGGGATCCCATGGATATCCTTAATCTCCTCAAAATCTCAGTAGAGCCTCATATAGGAGAGCTCTTGACAAACCAGAAAAGATCCTCCAAAACTAGAGAGCAGAACCTTACTCGAATGAGAGGAGTTACAGAGCCAAAATAGTGAGGATCAATGATTTCAAGATAGAGGGCGTCCGACTGTTCAGGTGGTGGAATGGAATCAAAGTCATGTGGATAGCTGATATCAAAGTGGTTGTTCAAGTAATTGAGGCAATACAACGCACTAGACACAAGGTGCAATAGGATATGCATGTAGGCGTCAAAGTGGATTGAAGCCGAGAGAAGAAACACACCCAACGCAAATACTGGATGTTTAATCTTGGTTTATCAATGGTCTAGATTACGAGTCACTATACGAGTATGGAAACCAAATACATGGGATATGCATAATTGGGTAAATGAAACAAAAATAGAAAAAAATAAAACCCTACGTGAATGGTTCTATGCATCGTATATCCCATGCCCCATGCATAGAGTAAGCACCCTAAAGATAATGTGTGCAAAAGTATATACAAAGGGATGTCAATAGAATTTTAATGCAACATGTAGGAGATAAATACAAAAAATATCCACCTTGCAATTAAATAGAATTTAAGGATGTTGTTCTCGTAAACTATGTTACATAATTGGGACTATATTCATTAATTTAAGGCAATTCATGAATTTAGAAAATGGCATAGCCTCAGTCAAACTGTTAGCTGGATCAGATTCAGTGGGTATGTTTGTGACACTCACCATCACAGATTCTATAATATCCCTAAAAAATGAATTCTAATCTCAATGTGTTTTGATCTACCCTGGAATACGTAGTTTTTAAATAAGTATAATGCAGATTGGATATCATAGCGGAATACTATGCTATTAGAAGACAATGAATACTCAAAAAGAAAACCTTTTAGTCATATAGCCTATTTTAAGGCTTTTGTCAAGGCAATATAATCTGCCTCAATAGTAGAGATTGAAACCACTAACTGCATATCTAACTTCTAGGATATCGGTCCTCCATATACAAGAAATAAAAAACAAGTGATAGATTTGGGGGTGTCAACATTTTCATAATAATCAATGTCAATAGATCCAACTATATCATTATCAAAACTACAATTTTATTAGTATTGAATTCACAATTTATCAAACATAGAGACATACCTGAGGAACCATTTCAATGCATGCCAATGAGGCTTAGTAATTTTACCCATAAAGCTTCTCAATGTACAAACATCAAAAACAATATCTGGCCTAGAACAGACCATAGCATACATAAGACTTCCTACCAAATAAGCATAAGGAATATTATTCATGAAGGAAACCTCATCGTCATATTTTAGGGGTTGGTCCAAGGACAACATAAAGTGTTATCCTAAAGGAATACTAACAGGTTTAAAATGCTATAACAGTTATCTTCTTAATAACTTATTAACATAATCCGATTAATATAAGTACATGGTTCAAGCCTTCATATCTCTTATTAAGTCCATGACTAAGATTTGATTAGCATGTCCTATGTTTCCTATCTATAATTATTTCCATTCCTAAAATTTGATTAGAATATTCTACGTCTTTCATTTCAAAGACACGATTCAACTGGTTCTTGATAGAATTTATAATCCTCGTGTTTTTACAAATTAAAACCATTTCAACAACATATAATAACAGGTAAATAGACTCATGTTTAATTGTTTTATAATATACTCATTCATCAAATTTACTTTTATAAAAATTATTTTCAATCATAAAAGAATCATACCTTTTAAACTATTGCCTTCAATATTTTTTAAGATCATATAAAGACTCATTAAGAATTAAAACATTATTAGGATTGAACGGTTTTCAAAATCCTTTAGGTGGAGTCATATAAATTGTTTCATCAAGATTACCATGTAAAAAAGTAGTTTTTACATCTAATTATTCAACATGAAAATCAAATTTGGCATCGGAAGCAAGAAGAATTCTAATAGATGAATGTTTTAAAACTAGGGAGAAAATTTCACTATAATCAATGTATTCACATTGAAAAAAGCCTTTAGAAACCATTCAAGCTTTGAATCTGATTTTATTTCTTCCAAAATTGTTTTATTTCTCTTATAAATCCATTTTGAACCTTTGACCTTTTGGTTAATAGGTCTATAAATAACAACCAAAGTGTTGTTTTTAAGAAGAGAATTTATCTCCTCGTACATTGCACTCAGCCACCTGGTGGATTCTTTGGACTTAATAGCTTGCTTATATGTTTGAGGTTCATAATTAAACAAGTATTGTGCTACATTAAACACATAGTCAACAATGTCTTCCTGATTAAAATGGGATAGAGGTCAAATAATCCTCCCCTCTTTATCCCGATGAGCTGATAATTGCTGAAATCATCGGGTTCCTCAGTTTTTGTTTCAGAATCCGAATTGGGATTAGATTCAACTTGGGTCCACATAATGGGGGGAGTTGGCCCAGTCATGGACTAGGAGTGCTCATTAGATTCAAAAGGGACTTTAACACCTAGGGGTGTTGAGACTCTAGAGGGTCCTACGGTGTCATCAGGAGTCTCTACAGGTTCAGGTCCCTTTTCTTTGGATAGATCAGATTCTGGAAACACTACATATTGGATAATGGTACATTTTTTATAAGTGAGTTTTCCATATATGATACCCCTTGAAACCCTCTGTGTAACCCACAAATATACAATAAAATCCCTTGGAGCTAGCTTATCGGTACATGTATGAGCATTAACTGTGGATCCAAAAGTCATAAGGTGTACAATACTCCGGGGTCTGAATTTATAAATTTTTGAAGGTGTCTTAAAAGAATTAGTAGAATATGGGAAATGGTTGATAAGATAGACTAATATTTAAGCATCCTCAACCTAGATGGACCTGGGGAGATTTTAGTGGGACAACATACACCTCACCCACTCAAGAATAGTCATATTGATTCTCTCTTATAATCCATTCTATTGTGGGGTTTATAAAATAGTACTATGTCTCTTTTTTCCCTCAGATTCATAGAATTCAATGAAATTTGTGGAAAGATACTCTAAATCGTTATCACTTCTTAAGGCTTTCAGTTTCCTATTTTACTTACTTTCTACCCAGCTTTCCATTTTTTAATGCTCTGAAATGTATCCGACTTTTTTTTGAGTATATAAATCTAGAATTTCTAAGAGAAATAATCAATGAATGTCACAATGTATAAGCCTTCACCATGGGAGGTGACCCTATAAGGACCCCACAAATTATAATGTACACATTCAAGGGGTTATAAAGTCTTATACACATACCTACCGAAGATGAATCTTTTGGATTTCCATTACACACAATCCTCACAGAATGAGAGACTACTAAGAGTGATTTTAATCAAAATCCTCTATTTTTTGAGTTCACTAAGGCCCTTGGCACTAACATTCTTAATATTATTTTCCCAATAGTGTTGGAATCATGTTATGAATTAAAAGTGGTGTTAAACTGACTTCTATGAACCTTACCATCAAACACATTAAGATCATTGTGAAGGGTTCCTTTCATAACTTTGGGGGATTCTCAGAAACTCTATGACTTCCAGAATCTGAATTAAAGCTACACCCCTTTTGTTCAAGGATTCCTAGGGATATTAGGTTTCATTTTAATTTGGGTAAGCACCTAACTTTCTTAGGATACTTGACAGTCCCATCATGAATATCTAACAAAACATAGCATATTCCCATAATGTGATAGCTCCTATTGTTCCTTAGAAATACCTCACCATATTTAATTTCCCTCAAATCAGTAAAAAATTCCTTCCTAGGACACATGTGGAATGAAAATATTGAATCCAATATCCATTCGTTAAAGATGAAAATTTCTCAAACATTTAACATGTCAAAAATGTTAAATTCGTACTCAACTAATAAGGAATGGTCATTACTATTGTCTCTATAGTGGCCTTTCTTATTAGGACAATTCCTCATAATATTTCTAGGGTTTTTACATTGAAAACATATAATAAATTTCTTTAGACTTGTATCATTGCTTATTAGACAAAACCCTTTATTTTCTCCTACCCCTTGCTCACTATTTCCTCTAGACTCACTTATGTCTCAAATATTTAAACCCTCAACCTCAGCCATAACAATACCCATCCTCTAAATGTCCTTAGAGAGTAAAGTATATTTAATTTATTCAATAGTAATTGTTATTTTCTATACATCATAGAGAATTTAACCAAATTAAATGAATCATCTAAAGATGTTAACAGTATAATGGGTTGGTCTTCATCATCAAATTTAATGTCTATGTTGGATATATCTAACAATATTTTATTGAATTCATCAATATGAATGTTGACTGTTGTTCTGGGGAATATTTTGAAAGTATATAATCTCATTTGATTATATAATCTACCAACAAGGGACTTAGTCATATAAAGGGATTAAATCCTAGACTATATTCTAGTGTAAGAGGACTCATGTACAACTTCTCTTATCACTTTATCTCTTAAAGATAAAAGTATTAATCAATGGTCATTCCTAAGTGTTTCCTCTGGGACATCAACATAAGTAATAGAAGACTTCCCATTAGGGGTAGTGATGGTTATTTTATTTATAAAACTAGAAAGGGAATCTATTAAATCGTTATGGTCTAATAAATATGTCATTTTAATTCTTCATCGATTAAAATAGTTTTCACCATAGAACTTATCCAAATCAAATTTAGTAGAACCCAAAAATAACGTTACAGTAGCATCTGATACCACTTGTTGGGGTTGAATACATAAACCCTAAAAAACCCAAGACCCACTTTCACATATGATGGAATTATTATATGATAAGTTCGATTAATAAATTTATTAATAAATGAAGAAAACATGATCTATTCACAAATCCTGTTTCTGGAACAATGAAACCACGAATGAATAAATGTAAAAGGACATTAGATATAACGTGCTTCGGATTAGTTTGATCATACGTACACATCAAGAACACCACTGAGGTAACATATTTATTATGAAGCAATAAAAAAAATAATACAATTAAAGACTTGAAAGAAAAACAAATAAGAGCCAAATAAACTATCTGAGGAGGCCATCCTTACTAAACTAGGTGGCAGCGGTGAAGCCTGTCACGTAGAGTCAATGTCGTCCACTCTTGGATAGACTCACACACACACCCAAAATGGATACAGAACAATACAAGACAAAATAAATTGAATCACTTTTAGATCCAAGAATCTATACTGAAGCTTGATTAAAATTAAAGTTAAGGAAAGATCTGAAATGTTCTTAAACTGTAGTTGTTCGAAACCCATAACCAAGTCGACTCCCTAATGAATATCCACCAAAGAAGTACTCCGATTATAGGAGGTGGCAATATCTCGAAAGAGGGGAGTGTGGGTGGCTGGGATCCCTTCAATTTCCTTCTTCTTCTCCGCATAATCTCAATAGAGCCTCGCACATGAGATCTCTCGAAAAACCAAAATATATCACCCAAAAACCAGAGAGTTTAACCTTGATCTAATGAGAGGAATTAAAGATCCAAATAATGATGAGAAATGATCGCAAGTTAGAGGGAATTAGGCATTTCAAGCGGCGAAACGGGATCATAGTCGTGTGGACGACTGAGATCAATGAAGTAGTTTGAGTAACTGAATGTGAGACAATGCACGAGACACATGGTGCAACAGGATACACACGACAGTGTCACATCAGATTGAGGTCAAGTGAATAATCACACCCTGTAAAAATACTAGTTGTTTGATCTCAGTTTATCAATAGTCCAGATTACGAGCCATGATATGGGTAAGGAAACCAAATACAGAGGATTTCCATAACAGGGTAATGAAATAAATAATAGAGAAAATTGAAATTATATATGAACAGTTCCATGAATCATATATACCATGCCCCATGAATAGATTAAGAACCCTAAATATCATATAAAAAAAAGCATATACAAATGCATGTCAATGGAATTTAAATGCAACATGTAGTGCTAAATGCAACAAAAAGGTTGTTTAGACATTCTACCAGAATAAGAAGCAGTCCTCAAGTGGTGCAATAATGTATCATCCAAGAAGGTTGTTAAGAAGAAAAAATATCCACACAAAGAAGAAGAGGATGTGAAGAGATCCATGTTGCCTCAACATAAATCAGAACAGTTGTTGATATGTGAAAGCATGAAGACTAGAGAAAATAGAGCAACTTAGATGAGAAGATAATCTCAACCTTGTTATTCATATTAATAAATCCTGAGGATCCACCTTATTCCCTTAATATTTTATTATTTTATTTGTTCTTATAATGTAGGTAATTTATGGTAAATAAGGTTCTCAAGGGTAGAACCTGATAAGTATTAAGTGTTATCAATTCAAGATAGACAAGCTGGAGAATTTACCATCCATGAATGATTTATAAATTGAAATTTAAATACTAATATGATGAAGGATCATCCCTGATGAAGTTGAAGAATGTAATTTCCTATTATAGATATCTGGGATAAAGAGGATTCCATCTTGGATTGATCCTATTTCTTCATATTTTGAAGAAAAAATATTCTAGAATATCATCCTTGGTGAAGATGTGAAAATTGTCCAATATGGACTGTCACAATTTGAAGACCCATTCAGGCGTATTTTCCATATGGTAATTTCTTAAAATCCATTATTAATGAGATAAAAAATTATAAATAATGAGAAATGTTTCCCTTTAGGGTGAGGCAAATGAAAAAGGTTCCAGAATTAGTATTTCATTTTGTATTAAATCTGATTATTCTGGAAATTACTTGAATATCATGTCATTGGAAAAGGTATGCCTCTCTTAATCTCTTATCCTAGGATATCAAAAATAAAAGACATTTTAAAAAGGAGGGGAAATTAAATTAATCAATGGAATAAGAAACTTGGAAGTCCCCCAAATACTCTTATCTATCATATTACACATGAATATTTTTTATTTATTTGTTGAAGTGGGTGAAGAAGTTTCAGGATGACTATGCTTAAAATGATTCATCTCACATTTAATAATTTTATCCTCGAATTAATGTGAATAATTCCCAAATATTGGTATATGTGTTCTCATTTCTTAAGGTATCATGATCAATAGGTAATGGACAACCTTTTTGTCTAAATAAAATCTTCTTGATTTCTACACTAAGCAAAACTCAAGTAGACTTAGAGTGAAATGATTGATGGAACATTTCATAAGTATGGATTGATACCCTTTTTCCCATAAACATTGTATTTATTGTCAATAAGGGGGAGAGAAAGTGAAATTAATGTTTAAAAGGTAAAGGGGGAGAGAAGATAATAGTTCCACATATTGACACATTCTCAAAAGAACTTTGAAGGTATTACCAACAAATACAAATGGGGAGATTGAAGAGGACACATTGTGTGTGGATTTTATTTGCTGTCAAATGATTTTCATTGGTGGAAAATGATGATCAATGAAATAAGAGGTTTACATTGATTTTAATATGATGAAGAATTTACAAAGTTAATTGAGCTTGGATGAAGTCCTCATGTCTTGAAATTCCATGAAATATGTGAATAGTTTGAAGACTTTGAGTTTTATGGTGATTCCTAGAGAATTTTTTATGGATTCCTTTATGGTGATGAACTACAAAAAATTGACTTTTTCCAATAGGGGTCTATCTGTTGGTAAATGTACATTTTCCGTTGGTAAAACATTATACCATCAAATATATCTCTCACTAAATTGTTGGTAAAAACTCTATCACTAAGTGTTATTGCGACTGATAATTTTTTTTCCATTATAACAATAACAACAAATAGTATATATGTTGGTTGATATTTTTAGTAATATATTCATACACAAAAATTATTTGTTGATAATATTATTACTACCATATATCTTTCTACCAAAAATATTATTAATAATATTATTTTATTTGTTTTTATAAACAATAACAACAATAAATTGTTTTTAAATTATATTTTAAATAAATTATTATGTGTATATTCCAATATTTATTAATGAAATTTCAAGTTATATTTATTATTCAAATTATATATAAAATATTTATGCTATTTATTATATAATAATTATAAATTTAGATTATATCAAACTCCAACGAAGAGACTATATTTGAAAAAACATGTTCATACATAACTAAAAAACATATTCAAACTCCACGAAAATGCATCAATCTCCAAGAAACATGAAACAAGCATGTTTAAACATGCTCAAACTCTATGATACTTCACTTTGACTCCATCAAACATCATCTTCAATATGTTTTTCTCACACATCAGTTGTTGTTTTTGTGGTTCACACTAGCAATGCGGTGCACACATGCAGTTTACCCTTCTTATAGTCGGTTCACATTGGCAGTATAAAGCAAGTCATCCCAACTTTTGAACACATGGTGCTAAAATAAGCTTATCATCCCCACTAATGTAAGAATATCCCCTTTCTTTTACTTTTAAATTGAAGGAGCTCATCCCCAACCTAACACCAGAAATAATATGTGTATAAAATAAAATGGTAGAATGTTATAAAATATAGCATAAAATGATAAAGTTGAATATTCATGTCAAATATGATTAAGAAACTATCATTGGACAATGTATGATAAAAAATGGATCCGGTTGATCATATTATGTAATACGTAACCTTTGTGTGTGTGGGGCCACCCAATGGGGCAGAAACCCTCTCAGTGACATCTCTCAATCCAAACCTTCTTCCAACCTCACTCGATCCTCGCAAAAAGTATGAGTAGTTCTTTATGTGATGGATTTGATTTTCTTCTACAGGTGGTCACTATAATGTCACGGGTCCATGTTAATTCAGCTCATGGGAATCTATTAATGAGAATGACTTGCAAAAAGGTTAGGAATAGAACCGGAATGTAGCTCCCTTAGGCATGAAGATGGAGAACGAGTGGGATCATGATTTGGGTTGAACCTCATCACTTTTGATGACTCCACCATGTTAGCCCCAAGTTTTTCATACATCAGCATGTTCTGATAGTGCTATAGGTGGGGCAATGGCGGGTGGTAGTCATCTTATTATATGACCACCCTGTCGGAGTATCCGTTTTGGCATTCCCTAGCATGAATCATGCTTGGATGGGTATCTGGGAGATGAGTGGAAGTGTTTTCACGTGGCTACTGAGTAGGCTGGAGGCACTGCGTCATGATCGGTCCATGTCTCTCGATCTCAAGGACCACTGGGTCAGGCATGGGATGAATCACCACATCGCCATCAAATAGTTTGTGGGCTGATGTGGGTAACCAGGTAAATTACAGTGCTTGTATATTGTGTTGTGTGTGACGAGCCTAAATTAGGGATTATTTGGAGCTTTCCAAATGTGTTCAAGGGCCCCAGCCTCTGATGCTAGTCTCTAATTGTATTCTAAAACAATAAATGGTAATGTGTGTGTGAGAAAATTATAAAACATAGAATCCATTTAACATTACAGATTATAAAACATAGATTATTGATTATAGATGATGTAATCTGTAAAACATAGATTCCTAATTATATCTTATAAAACATAAGAATCCTGTTCAAATTATTTAATACATAATCTACCTGGACATATTATACATGTCTACCCACATCATTAGCATGAAATTATATATGTCATGTACTGTACTACATCAAATTTTTTAGTTATTCCATTGGTGTCCAAATCCTTGTGAAAATAGTTTCCCACTCTCATAAACCAGATTGATATGATCAAAGTGATTCCCTTACCCCATAGATGGTAAATAGGTTTTGCAGTTTCAAATTTCACAATGGGTTAAAATGCAGAAATCAGATGATGCCTTCACTTCTCAGTCTTTTGACTCATGAAGGATTTCCATGAGCATTCATCAACCATTTTTGCAATAAGAATCTTTTATTTTGGTATAATAATAATGATACATGTAAAAATAAAACAATGAAAATGTATTTCAAACATTTAAATGTGATTCTGTATGGTTTATGCATATTCACACCACTTGATGTCAAAATGTGTAAATACATACATACCATTGTGACTGTGCTGAGGATTGAAAACCATTCCAGAATTAATAGATCATAATAGATAAAAGTCTATATGGTTTTAGATAAGGAAGTTTTAATGACATTAACACATAATTACTACTAATGCATTGTTTGAAAAAAGAAAATAAAAATATCAATAAAAAAATTATATTGAAATAATAGTCTTCTATTGATATGATAACAGAAACTTTGGAAAACTGAATAAATATGATAAGCATTGGAATACTATTTCAAATATCTTTCATTTGGGATAAATGGTTTATGGTTCTAGATAATGAGGAGTTAATGAAAGAGATAATAGTTCCTAAAATAATCCTCCAATAGTGGTCCCAAAGTAAAAAATATTCTCAAAAAGTATTGGCCCTATCTTAAAAAAATGAAAAATTACCTTAATTTGTTGCTTGGGTCCATGTCACCAGTTTGGTTGAATTTTAGCTTCAACCCTTTCAAACTTCTGTAACTATGGCTAAGCTCACATGACTCCAACTTCCTACATGTTGGTCCAAATTGTTGGCCTTGGTTTGGTCTTCAATTGAATTCCTCACTAACCATAATGAACTCCACTTAACAAGATCTGGTTCACCTCTTATGAAGTCCAACTTGGTTCAGTTTCAACTCAGTTGAATACAGAATGAGCACTGACTACAAACACCATCTTGGCTTGAAACTACTGGAAATTGTAAAGATAATACCCATCTTTTCTAACCAACCAAGCCTTAGCTCTCCATAAAAAACCATAAAATAAATTACATATTGAACCTACAGTTAATAAGCCCCATAGTGCTCCATACATGACCTCCAACCTATAGTGAATAATCCCCATGTTTCAAGAAAAACAAATTTAAATGGACTGACATATGGTTGCACTAATATTTCCATGTTATGCTCACATGGTCCTACATTTCTAGAAGTGATGCACTATATCAATAGTAATACAGTAGTTGATTTCATCAACTTCATGCAAATAAAACCAAGAATGAAATAAAACTCCGTGATCGATGTACTTATAACCCATTTAAAAGTAAAAGGAGAGACAAAAAACATATCCTCAATTATGATAGGTGATAAAAATGGTAAGACAAGAAGTAGAAAAATTCATCAAAATAAGTGAACCTAAATATTAGTTCACATACAATATAGTCGGTCCTAGGAATAAAGGATTTACCTAAATAAAATGGTATGCAATACTAGTGAATAGGTAATTACTTTAAATACATTCTATATACAAATGTATTCCATCAAAAACAACAAGGTGAATAAGAGAAATAGAAGTTTAGAGTTCCCCCTTAGAATAGTTGAGAAGGTGTTCCTGGTTTGTTTGATAAGTTCTTTGTAAGTCTCTTCATTATGGTCAGATTCACCTATCTCCATGTCTGAATGTCTCCCAGGAAGAGAGTGTATCCTACCTATAAAATAGTTCCCCCATAATAAAAGAACCAACATACATACAATATTGAAGTTGTCATCCCACCATCCAAAAACATCCATGTATTTATAATTAGTTCATAATGAAAATAGTAAGATTTTTTCACTCTCAAATGGATCATCATGGAGTATATTTTATTAAGTTCCATGCACCTCACCATGAACAACTAAGAACTAGAGGCTTATGAACCTCCCTGCATCATTATCTCTCAGTCCCCAAAGCAACATACCCACGAACACATGCTATGTATCATTAGTTCTTAGTTATGAAAAGGCTCCCAAATCAAATAAAGATCTATATCCCAACATATAAGAAAGATTCTAATAACATCTACTTCTACTAATCCATCCATCAAAAAACCATATTTTCTTTAGAGTGAATAAGCAGCAAAAACCCAACAGGTATCAACCACCATCAGCTTCTGGATTTAATCCTTATAATCCTTTAACAATCTATATATTTGAACAATACATTCTACATACATTTCTATCAATAACTGACCAATTTTGAAGTCATATTACACGCCAATACCTGAGTGATCGATAGGCCTTTTAGAATTCTAAAATAATTTTGTAGATAATCCATACCTCTTCACCCTCCAACTAGATTCTACTAACTTGATCATTTTAAATGAGTGATTTTTATTGTTCATATAACAATATGAAGAAACTTATACAGGTTCAATTCTGTTATCAGTCAAAATTCTAGTTATACATTTGATAAACATTTAAAAAACCTTTATCTACATTCATGTTGAGTTGAACATCATAAATACATATCGTAAATGATAATTGTTATACATATTTTTGAATTATACAAGACTATAGAACTTTTTATCATGTAAATTATAGAATTAAATAAGAATATAATACTAGAAATCCCATAAAGGTTCTGATAATAATCAAAAGGCAACACTGGATTCAATATTTTGTACAGGAAGCTCAATATGAATAACAAAACAAAGACCATATAAAAAATTAAAATAAGAAATAAGCATAATTAGTTTATATGGTTTGGAAAAATGGTTGCAATAAACAACAATAGAAATCAGTGAATGAGTTGTTTGAATCCTTGAGAAAACAATCAAATCATCAGGGTTCATATTCATCTTCTATTGTACATAAATATAAATCCCAAAAATTGACCAAAAGGTGAACTTTTACTGTTTCTTTAAGAGTTCTAGGTATATCATCATCACCGAAAAGTTGAAACACTTTATCATTATCCGGATTAAATTATGTTCTGCAATAATAAGGCAACAAAATAGTGTACCTACCATTAAAAATTTATAGAGATAAAATGTCACTCCTCCCATGATGCTCCGGACTAACAGAAACAACTCTTCCAGGATTCATCATGGGAGTTTTCTCACGGAGCATAATTCTTGTCGGGGCCTTGGAAGGTGGAAGAATCATTACCACATGAACATGATTAATGTTGTGATCAAATTCTTTTCCATGTGATGTGACAAGCGAAGAAATCTCATATCATCTACAGCGGCTCCCGATTAGTACATAATTACCATCCTTGAATCACCCAAAAAAAATAACAAGATCATGAATGCTCGTTTCATATGAATTTCACTGAAAAACCTAAGAGAAATTCAATTTAAACACTAAATACCCATGATTTTAGGTGATTAAAACATCAAGAGAATAAGTACATACAAGATAAGTGGCCCAAACATTGATCAATTAAATGAGAAATGGGTTTAGGACCATGCCACTCCTTACACCTGGTTGAGGAAAAACGGAATCGAATAGGGTGTGGGAAATGGTAGGTATTTAAGGGTGTTGGAAATGGTAGATAATCAAAGCTATGGGTGTGGGTGTGGGTGTGGGTTTGATCGACAGTGAAGAACAAAGATTGTGATCGCAGGTGGAGATTGGAAAAGTGTAGATGGAAAACAACAAATATTGGGAGGCGATTAGGGAAGAGGGGAGTTGTGGGAGAAACCTAGGTTAGGGGAGGGAATATATTTTATATTTTCCCTCTTTTATTTCTTTTTTTAATGAATGTTTATTAAATCTTAATGATTAGGGTTATTTGCAGTTTTTAGCCTCAAAATGAATGGTTTTTTCTCATGGATATAATATTTCTTCTCAAATAAAATATATTTAAAATATAATTTTTATTTTTTTCTAAATATAATATATCTTGGATGCTTTTTTGAATATATTCCTTGTGTTATTCTATTTTTTACTAATATCAACATAATTTTTTTAGTAAACTACTACCTAATGGAAATTATATATAATTAAATCGTTGATTTGTAGTGAATAAAAACTAAAGATATATTTATTTATTGGTAAAAAAACTATCAGTATTAATATGATAAAACAACAGATTTGATTTTTAGTAAAATATATGTTGCTATTAAAAAAAAATAATGAAAGATGTATCTGTTGGTAAAAATAACTGTTGGTACTTGAATTTAATAATGATAAAACTTAATATAAGTTATAATTGTTCATTTATATCAACAATATATTATCTGTCACTAAATTTCTATTGGTATAAGTGATTTTTTTAGTGATTCCTGAAGAATTGTTATGGATTCATAGCATTAGATGTCATGCTTGACCAATTATTCATTATTTTTAAATCAAAATTTTTTTGAACTGGTTTTATGTTCAAAATACATATGTCAAAGGTTACATATTATTTACAAAATGGAAAAGATGAGTAGAAGGACAGTTGGAAGATGAAGAGTAATTTAGAAGTCAAATTGTGAAAAGAATAAGAGAAAGGGTTGAAGAGTGTCATGCAATATTTTATTATTTCCTGAGAACTTTGAGAGAGCTAATTTGAAGATTATTTAAATTATAATTTTCATGAAGGATAACCATGCAACTTAATTATTTTCTTAATGAAGTTTTGATGATAAAGATGTCATTTGGAATTTATATCCCATACAGAATAGGGTAAGGGAATGAAGGATTATTTGAAGAATTTTTCAATATAATTTTGTGGGATTGAAAATTTTTTGTACATGAGTTATAGCATATAGGTGGCCATGAATTTGATATTGAATTCCATTAGATACATTATTTTTTACCTAATTGTTTTTCTGGGGTTTAATTGAATCATATGATTTTCAAACTAGTTCTAAGATCAAAATACATATGTGAATAGTGAAATATTGTTTAAAACAATAAAAAATATTAGTATAAGTATATTATTGGAAGAATAAGAGTAATTTTAAAGTCGTATTATGAAAATAAAACGATAAAGAGTTGAATCAAGTCATGAAATATTTTATTATTGCATGAGAACCATGAAAGAGAAAAGTTTAATATTATCAAAATTATAATTTTCATGATGGATAACCATGAAACATAATTACTATTTGCATGAGGTTTTTATGATAAGGAATTTGGTTGGATTTTATATTCCATGAAGAATAAGGGAAGAGAATGAATGATTGTATGAAAAAACTTTGAAGAGAAGTTATTGGGCTTGAAAAATTATATACCAGAGTTATAAAATAAATGTGTCCATGCCTTTGATATTGAATTCCATTATATACTTTGTTTTTTAACTAATTGTTTTTATGGGGTTTACATAAATCGGAAGATTGTTCAACTGGTTTTAAGTACAAAATACATATGTCATAGGTGACATACTGTTTACAACAACATAAAAGATGAGTAGAATGATGATTGGAAGATGAAGAGTAATTTGTATGTCATATTCCGAAACGGATAAGAGAAAGAGTTGAAGAGGGTCATGCAATATTTTACTACTACATGAGAAACATGCAAGAGCTAAGTTGAATATTATTTAAATTCTAATTTTCATGAAGGATAATAATGAAACATAATTATTTTTTAGGAGGTTTTTATTATAATGAAGTTGGTTGGAATTTATATTACATAACGAATACTGAAAGCGCATGAAGGATTATTTGAAGAATTTGTTAAGAGAAGTTTTTGGTCATGAAAAAATTATATACAAGAGTTCAAGAATATTGGTGGTCATGCATTTTATATTATATTCCATTATATACATGGGTTTTTAACTAAGTGTTTCTATGGGGTTTACTTAAATTAGATAATTTTTTTACTCGTTCTAAGTTCAAAATATTTATGTCAAAGTTGAAATATTGTTTAAAACAATGAAAAAGATGAGTAGAAGGATGATTGGAAGATATAGAGTAAATTTAAAGTCATATTCTGAAAAGAATAAGAGAATGATTTGAGGAGGGTCATTTAATATTTTATTATTCAATGAGATCCATGATGGAGCTATGTTAAAGATTATTTAAATTATAATTTTCATGAAGGAGAATCGTGAAACATAATTATTGTTTTCATGAGGTTTTGATAATAAAGAAGTTGGTTGGAATTTATATTCCATAAAGAATAGAGGATGAGAATAACGGATTATTTTAAGAATTTGTGAAGAGAAGTCTGCGGGATTGAAAAAATTCTATAAAAGAGTTCTGCCATATAGGTCTCCATGCATGTGATATTAAATTCCATTAGATACATGGTTTTTTAACTAATTGTTTTTTTTGGGGTTTAATTAAATCTAATGAATGTTGAACTCATTCTTAGTTCAAAAGACAGATGTTAAAGGTGACATATTGTTTACAACAATGAAAAATATGAGTAGAAGGATAAATGGAATATGAAGAGTAATTTGCAAGTCATATTCCAAAAATAATAATAGAAATAGTTGATGAGGGTCACGCAATATTTTATTATTTCATGAGAACCATGCAAGAGATAAGTTGGAGATTATTTAAATTATAATTTGAATGAAGGAGAACCATGAAACATAATTATTGTTTTCCTTTGGTTTTGATGATAATTAATTTGGTTGGAATTTATATTCCGTAAAGAAAAGAGGAAGAGCATGAAGGATTATTTGATGAATTTTGGATGATATGTTTTTGGGCTTGAAAACATTATGTACATGAGTTCATGTATATACGTGGCCATGAATTTGATATTAAATTCCATTAGAAATGTGGTTTTTTAACTGAGTGTTATTATGGGGTTTGCTTAAATTAGATGATTGTTGAACTAGTTTTAAGTTCAAAATATGTATGTGAAAGGTGAAATATTGTTTAAAAAATGGAAAAGATGAATAGAAGGATGATTGGAAGATGAAGAGTAATTTGGAAGTCAGGGATCCTCTCATAATCAATGGCAAGTTCAAAACAATGAGCATCCAATGAAAAAATAATGGAAAGATTTAACAGAGAATTGAGGTCAATCACAACCAAAACCTGAGAAAAGTAACCTTACCCACCTCTTCCAGTTTCTTTGTCCAACTTAATTAGAATGTCAAATGCAGAGGCAATGTTCTAATGAATTTGTGGTAGCCAAAAGAACTAGCTCATATCTTGAATCTAAGTCCAAACTTGGGTAATTAATTTATTTACATTTAATAGGTTAAATGAAAGATCCCAATCTTGAATTAACAGTATTCTAGGATTGAAATTGAAGGAACCAATACTCTGTGTTTTGGATTTGAGATTCTTTAGTATCAAAAAAAAATGAAAAAAGCATTTACCGAGGGATTTGATGCTCCAGCCATTAAACCCCCAAAATTCCAATAAGTTCTTCTTCATGTCCATTATCCCCAATAAATTATCCATGTTCAAAGAAGAGAGACAACCAATAATTGAGTGTTTTTATTTCTGTAACCTGGTAGAGAAGAGACCATGATTGGCCTCTATGAAGGAAGTGTCCGCTTTCTTCTTGATTGTAGAGTTAGAAGCGCGAAATTCATCACAATATTCTTTACGCAATACACTTGATTCCTCAGAATCCCTTCATAGATGGTGTCATGTGGATGCCTTATTGCAGGTGGAGCCGATTCTTGATGACCCATAACAATATGGGATCATGAGGGCTTAGGGAAAACAGCGCCTCCCGTTGAATCTAATGGAGCCGAACACTCATTCAGTTGAGCTACCGTGACCCTCAAGAAACTAGAATAAGCCAATGAAGAAAATCCGGGAATCATCATCAAGAAATTCTTGACTACACCTGCAAAAGACTAAGATTGATTCACCTATCGCAACTGAAGAAACTAGATCTTGTCCCTGACCAGTTGATGAACCACAAAGCGTTGCCACCCAAGCAACCGCCGGCTTGGCTGCACTTCACAATCACATGAAGTCATCACCCACCCTCCTTACCTCCGAACCGACGGCCCCTGTTCCACTGGCATATCACCCCAACCTGTAAATATATTTATATAATTATTTATATATTATAAATATATTTATTATTATTTTATAATTAATATATTATATATTTATTTATTTATAATTATAATTATTAATATATATATTTTTTTATATAAGTATAAGTATATTTTTATATTTTTATTCTTTTATCATTATATTAATACATATATTCGTAAAATTATAATAAATGTATTTATTGTAATTTTACAATTATTTAAATAAATATATATTAATTTATAATTATAATTCTAAATATGTATATATATTTATAATTATAATTATAAATATATTTATTTATTTTAATATATATATATAATAAATATATTTATAAATATTTCTATATATTTATAAATATTTTTATATTGAAGTATTTGATGTAGTGTAGTGTTATTTAAATATTAAACAACATCAATAGAGCTATAATGGAGTCTTTTTTAATAACATCACTAAACAAAACCCCAAAAAACAAACCAAATGCATTTTGAGGAAAGATGGAGAACCCACACATAAACTGAGAACCATACACCAAAAAGTGGCCTGGGTAAAAGTTTTAGAGGCATTTGTTCATGATGAGATGGAGCATCTTTGCCATAACATCAAACCTCATGCATCGAGTCAACTTTGGCTTACTTCTCAAGATGATATTATCGTATTCATTTGATGTAGGAGAAAACGAAAGACAAATCACACTGTGTCCTATATCATCAAAGGTTCCCCAATGATTAATGAACATGTTGACATCACCAGAGAAGATGAGGATTATCTTGGTGATGGGACTGTAATATTATTCAAAACATGTGAAATTGTGGAAGGAGTCCAGCAATGAAATCGATGAATTGAACATTGGATAATTTACCATTTTTCGATCAAAATTCACTATTATCATGTTGTAGGCCAGTGGAGGAGGTCTAGAGACCATAGCCCTAGAATCTACGATGATCTTCAAAGTAGGTTTCATGTTCATATTTCTATCACCAATCCTAATATATTTGAGGTTAATGGAATAACATTCTTCATCCATGATAGTGATTGGCGTGCTTGACCCACTGTGGATAGGGAAAGGGATGTGTGTGGCATCAAAGATGAGTTGTACGATGTTAGCCATTGTTGGAAGGCAGTAAAAAAAAACCTTACCGTAGGTCTCAGTGGTCTGGGACATGATAGAGTTGTCGGTAGCGGATATACCAAGGATCCTAATGGTGGGGATGAATACATCAGTGGACTGGGACCATCCGAACACAAAGTGTTCGATCAAATCCCCATCGAGCATAATGAAGTCATTTCCCAACCATCCTTTGGTGTGTGACCCATCATTGAAAAGAACACTATACTAACATAAGGCATTGAGGAAAAGGGTATTCCCTTTTGGCGACTTCATCGCATGTATTTGTGGAAGCACCTGAAAAGTGTTAAAATGATTTGGAGGTGGAGGGAACAATTTTATTTCCCGATATCTAGGTGAGGTCACTGCCAGTATCCAAAGAAAGATTGACCATTTGACCTGGTGTGTTGAGTTCTACAGACACTGTGTATTCGATGTTGTTGTATTCTAAATGTATGGAGACCTTGGAATCATCCCAACTGGATCTATGAACCACCCTCAGTGGTTATTTCTGGTTTATTAGTGCACAATACAATTTATAGATGGTCATTAATACCATGAGGAGCCTCACGAATTGTAAATTTTGGGCCATAAGTGTATCACTTTTTTGAGGAAACCTTTGAACCTATTGGAGCATACCTCAACCGGCGACAGTGCTGGATGCAGCTAGTGATGAGCTAGTGGACCAGAGACGATCTTGGTGGAATAAACACGTTGGAGGAGACCTTGGCCGATGATGGTGCTCGATGCGGTCAGCGATGAGGTAGTGGACCAGAGATGATCTCATCAGAAGAAACCTATTGGAGGAGACCTCACCCGGAGGTGTTGCTCAATGTGGTAGTCGATGAGCTGGTGGGATGGAGATGATCTCAGTGGAAGAAACCTATTGGAGGATACCTCACCCAACGATGGTACTCAATGCGTATGGCGACAAGATTTTGGGATGGAGATAATATCGGTGGAATAAACCCTGTTGGAGGATACCTCTCCCATCAATGGTGCTCGATGCGGCCGACGACAAGCTGGTGGGTTAGTGATGAACTCGGCGGAATAAACCCTGTTAGAGGAGACCTTTCCAGGCGATGGTGCTTAATGTGGTTGGCGATGAGTTGGGGGGCCAGAGATAATCTCGGTGAAAGATACATGTTGGAGGAGACCTCGGTCTGTGATGGTGCTTGATGAAGATGGCGAGGAGATGGTGGGCCGGAGATGATCTATGCGGAAGAAACCTGTTGGAGGAGAACTTTCCCGGTGACAGTGCTTGATGAGGCCAGTGACGAGCTGGTGGGTTCGAGACGATCTTAGTGGAAATACCCATTGAATGATAACTCACATGGAGACAGTGCTCAATGAAGTTGGCCACGAGCTGGTGGGCCGGAGATGATCTCAGTAGAATAAACCCTATTGAAGGATACTTCGCCTGACGATGGTTCTCGATGCGATCAACGATAAGCTGGTGGGTTGGAGATGATGTTAGCGGAAGAAACCTGTTGGAGGATACGTCATTCAGTGAGGGTGCTCGATGCGGCCAGAAACGAGCTGGTGGGTAAGAGATGATATCATCAGAAGAATCTTATTGGAGGAGACCTCAACCGGTGAGGCATTGAAAGATGACGGTGAAGAGCTAGTGGGATGGAGAAGATCTTGGACGAAGAATCCTATCGGAGGAGACCTCATCCAAAGAGTGTACTTGATGTGGCCAGTGATGAGCTAGTGTTCCGGAGATAATCTCAGCCGAATAAACCATGTTGGAGGATACCTCACCCGATGACGGTGTTCGATGTGGCCAACGATGAACTTCTGGGTCAGAGACTATCTCAATGGAATAAACCTCGTTGGAGGAGATCTCGCCCAACGATGGTGCTTGTTGTGGTTGGTGACGAGATAGGGGTCCAGACATGATCTCGGTGGAAAAAAACATGTTTTAGGAGACCTCGGTCAGCGATGATGCTCGATGTTATAAGGCCCCAAACTTAAACATTACTTAATCATGAATTTAATGAATAATTCAAATAGTGGATCTTTTCAGGTTTAGGGTTTTAGAGAATTAGTTCATAACTATTAAATCTCAAAAGATTACATAGTAGAAACTTCTACTAAGTTTCCATAAAATAAAAAAAAACTTATAAAGAAACATGTCTAGTTCTATGTTTTAGATAGAATGTCTTTCCATGATCCCATACTTGACCCTATTAATCTTTACGTCCTGTGGATAACATTTCAAAAACTTGGGATGAGCATAAAAAGCCCAGTAAAGGATACACAAAAAAAGGAAAACTGTTAGTTTTTCAAAACAACAAGTAAACCATGAGTACTTTACCAAAGTAATAATTTCCACCTTTAAGAAGTAGTAAAAACTCTTCACTAAATAAAAGATCATTACTTACCCTTTTGTAACCAAAAGATTACCATAAATCCCATATAAATAACACATAACATATAAATGTATCTTGGGACATAAACATACTTAAATGGAATAACCATACGGTCAAATTCCACATATACTTAATGGAATAACCATACGGCCAACTTCCATAACCAATTCATTGGAGGATATAACGTAACCACCCGTCCTAGTATTCACGACACCACCTGTCATATGGGTTATCACGTAACCACCCGTCAAATGTCCAAGTACCATTATAAAATCATAACACATAAAACAATTATAAAGGAAATAAAACATTTCCACATTTCAAGCACAGTATATCACTTAAATATATTCACATAAAAAATCCATTATGAAAACCATTTTCAATACCAAAGAAGATTATATTGTATTTATTTACTTTTAAAAATTTAACGGCTTGTTGAGGAAGCCAAAGATCAAATAATACTCGCGGCGGCGGAAAGGTCATTGTCACCGCGTATGTTAAAAAGAAACATAATTTTTTTCGTTTAGTAAAACAATTTGTATAGAAAATATTCCTTCGAATAAAAGTACAAGTCAAAGGGGTTTACACACCATATAAAATAAATCCTTGTATTAGAACAAAAATGTGTCTTAATGAAAGGAGATCGAGACGAAGTCCCTTACAAATACGATATCCTTGGATTAAGGATAAATCAATTACATAATTATGTGTGACAAACGAATACAAAAAATATAAGTGGATATTAAGTGTAAAACAATCCTAGGTTATTCACAAATATTCATATAACGACATATTCAAGGAGTACAAGTTTATCCCAAAGAATCAAAATTGGGTTAAGAAGTTCCCTTGCAAAAAATTCGACAGCCTAACGACGTCACATCAAAATTCATGAAAATGAGTTGATGAGAGATAAAAAGGGTATCTCATCATTTAGAAATAAAATTTACATCAATATGGATAAATAATAACATATCCCAACATTACAATATGGAAATTAAAATACCAAACAAAAGAAGTCCTTTAAAAAGCGGAGGGTGAAAGGTTCCCTTACCGACTTGGGTATCTTTCGAAACATACACCCCATGAAAGAAGGACAGTACAACATTGATGTAAATACTCATAAAAGAAATTATATTACTCAAAGAGTAGAATAATGGGAATTACATATACCACTCAACAGAAATGGTGGAAAATGTAGCATAAATCTCACGGGAATAAAAGTGAGATGAAAAATCCCTTACGAAAACTCGGCATCCTAATAGCGCCACTTAAAACTTCCAAAAATGGATTGATGAGATCAAATAGGGTCTCTCATCATATTAGCATAAAATTTACAGCAAGTGGAATATAAAATATCATCCCCAAAATAACAAAGAGGAGCTTAAAATAAGTGACATAAATGAGGGTACTTAAAAATAAAGAGAGAGGTTTGATCTCTTACGAAAATTCGACAGCCTAACGGCGCCAATCAAAACATCCAAAATGGGTTGATGAGAGAAAATAGGGTCTCTCATCATATAAACATAAAAATTACAGTAAGAGTAATATAAAATAACATCCAAATCATAATAAAGATAATCTTAAAAGGAATAACATAAAAGAGTGTACTTAAAAAGAAATGGAGGGGTGGGATCCCTTACCTCAAGTCTGACTTGTCTTGTTCGTTTCTTTATATTCCTGAATATTATACTTTTTTCAATTTATAATTTCTTAAGGACCTCCTTTAAATATTATTATTCAGTTCATATCACATATTATTGTGTTATAATAATTGGTTAATAATGTGAGTTCATATCAAACGTTTTTGTCGATGTTCGGTATATGATTAAAAATTGAACTTGTTGGAAAAGAATATTCCATGTAGTTATAAGTACATAATATCCCGAATAGTATTAATGATTAAAATATCATATATATCCATTTTAAATTAATTTTATACTATTAAATAACATTTGGAGATAATAAAAATGAAATGCACCATTCATTGAGACGGTAGGTAATACGTACGCATGAACGCTACTTTCATTTTTTTTGTCATATTAATGGAATTAAAACTAAATGAGATATATATATATATATTATAATTCCAGAATGATATCCATCATTTGGATTTAATATATGACATATATATCCATTATATATATGTACTTATAATAGTACAAAACATTTGGAGATAATAAATGAAATGTACCGTTCATGGAGATGGTAAACCGTACGTACGCATGAACGCTACTTTAATTTCATTGGAACATTAATGGAATTAAAACTAGATGAGAGATATTATAATTAATTTATAATATATATGTTATATATATCACATATTTTCATCAATTTAATTCTTTATACATTCCATGAATTGCATGAACGAGTCACATCACTTGAGGGGGCGGTAGTCCACTCTTCCTCAAATGAAATTATCGCATTTTCACAACATGCAAAGCATAAAGGTATGTATTAAATATAAAATACAGAAGCATAGAGAGGAAATAAATATAATATATATAATAAATAAATATAGTTCTATCATAATGGCCACCATTAGAGGTGGTATGAGAAAACAGAACAATCATCGTTTCGTGAGGCAGTAATTCCCCATCCACAGAAACAGTATGTTCTTTAACAATTAGACGGAGGTGTGTGTTAGGGTAGCTCGAATCCTCCTCATAAAAACATTATAGTATATTGAAGATACTGGTGTCATTACAAAAGAAATAAATAAAAAGATTATATGGGGTTGGAGAATTAAAATAAAACAAAAGAACTCTAGGGAAGACATTACCATGAAATCGGGTAACTCTTTTTGATTTGAGCTCAAAGGCTTCCTCGGAAAGGATTCTGAAAAAAGTTAGGCTTATAAGAGTAAAAGAGGGATGTGGAGAGACAAAATGGGCAGGGTTTGACCGAGCCAAAGGCTTGAGAGGTGTGGGTAAGGTGGTAGAGGTGGGAGCCTTTTAAAAGAGGAGAGGAGGGGCAATCTTGGAATGTCTTGAAATGTAACATTATTATAAAATGGTTTTCAAATTTTAAAGGTCCCACAATTATATATTTCTAGGATAAGGTGATAAGGTTTTGAAATCCCCCAATCCAATAGGTTTTTTCAAGTTTAAGACGTATATTTCACTCTATCTTTTCATTTTATTTAAATCGTTCTATTATGAGGTAATCAATGCATAATCACAGTGTCATAAATAATTAAATTTATATAAAGTCTAAAAATTATAAAAAAAATAATGATGATGTAGGAAATATCTTTAGATTTATAATGAATATTTATCGTCAAAAATATGAGTTCTATAACCCCATGTAAAGAAAATGTTAGTAAAAAAACACATGTTTGTGACATTTTAATTTTAACTTTAAATAAGAAGGTATTAATGTCATTTTCCTACCAAAGTGGCTCCATGGGGTTCCCAAGTTGACCCATGGATTGTCTTGGTCTGCCATGACTCATCCAATAAGGGTAGGACATGTTTCATGGTCATTTCATATTATTAAAGCATTATTTTTACATTAAATTACACTAATTACCTCTAATCGTGATTAAAAACTTAAAAGTTACTATTAACCAAAAAATATTTTAATCCCATTGAACCACATTTTACATCCTATTGACAACCATGTATGTCGGATTTTTTAAATTCAAATCACAGAAGTGGTAATGTTTCATTTAAATGAAAAATCAGTTTTTAAACTACCACTTAGGGGTTTCACTATTCATCAAAAAATGAAGTTTTTCAGAAAAATACCAAAAATTCACCCTAAGCTATATATGATATTAGGAATACAAAAATTATGTATATTTTAAAATATTCAAAACATATAAGTTGAATTAATTAATTTAACAATTAATTCCCGCTGTCAAAACAAACAGCGTGTTTTTAAGAAACAATATCTATTAAATGATTGACACTAGTTTAAGTCCAATTTCAAAGTGAAATTAATTCCAATGACCACTATTGGATTAAATGGTAAAAATATATTATATTTTCACTTTAAATAAAATTAAAAAAAAATCTAATCATATAAATAAATTATATTAAAAAGAGGATTTGAATTAAAATACAACATTTTCACTATTCATTAAAAAATGAACTTTATCGGAAAAATACGAAAAAATTACACAAAGTAAATTTTGATGTCCCGATTCTAAAGAAAAATTTTATTTTGTCAAATATAACACATAAAATTGTCAAAAAGTAGATTTAAAAGTGGTTCGCCATCAAAAGGCGGTTAATCGACCTTTTAAAGAATATTAGAATGTTTATGCTTAAAATTGGATTCATTCTCATTTTTAATCCTCTAAAATTTATTGTAAAAAGTAAAAATATTTTTCAAACATATATAATCATTTTTTAGTTAGTTTTGTTTATTCCAGTCATTACAACGGCTAGATGTTAACTACCATTTAAAATAAAATTATTTTATTATTAGAGTGCAACATAAGATTTCAAAGGTACTCATTGTTGTGTATTGGGTAAGCCATCGAGCATAGCGTTCCCATTAAATTAATATAAACATTTTATTCACAAATAGGGATAAATATAAAAATGTCGTATTCTTTATTTACCTGGGGTGTTACATCCTTCCCCCCTTTTGGGAATTGCATCCTCGCAATTTAAAATTGTGCTCGGAAACTTCATTGAAAGCCCCACATCGGAAAAAAAAAGTAAATTAAACTATCACATTAAAATAAAGAAAGGTAAGATCAAAGGTCACCCGAGATAACCCATACTAGGATTCCATGTATGAAAACATGGATATGGAAGAAAAAAAAAGGGTCATGTTTTGAGGGAGAGTGATAGAAAACATGTTTAGGAGAAAGTTAACCACAAAAAAATCACAAACTTGTGGTGGGTTAAACGGTATTCGATTCCCCAATAGGAAAAGTTTATAGATAAATTTTTTGTTTTAAGATTATCTTAATTGAGGAAGTTATTTTTGATCTTATGGAAACATACTTACATGTCATGTTGACTTTCAACTTTTATTAAATTTCTTACACAAACTCATACTTTCCCCAAATTATGAGTATTTTAGGAAGACTTGTTCGCATTAAAAGTACTATAATAGACTTCTTAAGAATCACCTAATCCGCAAAAGAGAACTATATATTTCCAATGTCTTTAGATATCAACCAAAACAAAAACAAAATGTCTTGTACGAGATCAGATAATACCCAAAAAGGATATTTTTTTTTACAAAAAGAAAAACTACTCCTAATCTCCAAAATTTGTCAAACAAAACAAAAAGTTCAACAAAGACCATTAAATAAACATCAATCCATAAAATTGTTTAATGTAAACCCAACTAAGATCGAAACCCAAATATTTGAAGGATTTAATCACATAGTCTCCCAAGGTACAAATTAACATTTATCTCCAAATAACATCAGTTGCTCTTAAAGTCTCATAATGAAAAGTAATTAACCTAATCACTTATCCTCCATGATAGGTTAATAAATTCCAAAGATAAACCAAAATAAACTTTCTCTTGATTCATAAAATAATATAACTAAAAAAAACTAGTCAAACTAACTAGGGACTTCAAGTAGTCCAATGGTAGGTGATAAACACCAGTCGCACTTCGCTTGTGGGTTCAATTCCCGCAGCTTCGTCCGACATGACGGGTTGTCACACAGACTTCATGTTGACCTTTTTCCAAAACTATATAATTCTTAAAACATCCCCCCAAAAAGAGACAAAATCTTCAAAAAAAACCATAACATATTTTAACCTCAATTTTACCTCATGCCTTTCATCTTCCATCATAACATATAGTAACCCATAATTACCTCAAAAGTAAGGATCATATAAATCCTAATGGTTACCTTTATAATTATCACATAAACTTCCACATTGAGTTGGTTCTCTCTTACATGAGGCATTATAGAACTCACCAAGGTTCAAGTGGTTCCTGATAGTTGGTTGAGGATAAACACAAGAGTTCTCATTGCATCTCCCATATCATTCAGTTTCTCGCTCAGAAAACTGTCACAGTTTCCTTCACATCCACTGTTACTTTGGTGCCTGATAGATCCATCCATTTACTAAAACCAAAAGGTCAGTGTGAGTATATAAACAAAACCAACATGTACTAATGAGGAAGATAAACACTAAGATATACTTACTCATTCACTTTATCTAAAACAAGGACTCTTTCTGATATCCTAACCATTATGGTAATGTCACTTTTACTTAGAGAATACCCTAACCACTAAAGTTATCTAAACCGACCATTGATACCAACTATAAGGCCCCGACATTAAACATTAATTAATCATGAATTAAATGAATAATTCACATAGAGGATCATTTCAGGTTTAGAGTTTTAGAGAATTAGGTCATAACTATTAAATCTAAAAAGATTACATAGTAGACACTTCTACTAAGTTTCCATAAAATAAAAAAAAACTAATAAAGAAACATTTCTAGTTCCATGTTTTAGATAGAATGCATTTCCTTGATCCCATCCTTGACCCTATTCAACTTTAAGTCCTGTGGAAAACATTTCAAAAACATTGGATGAGCATAAAAAGCCCAGTAAAGGATACACAAAAAAAAGGAAAACTGTTAGTTTTTCAAAACAACAAGTAAACCAAGAGTACTTTACCAATGTAATACTTTTCACCATTATGAAGTAGTAAAAACTCTTCACTGAATAAAAGAACATTACTTAACCTTTTGTAACCAAAATATTGCCATAAAACCCATATAAAGAACACATAACATATAAAGGTAACTTGGGACATAAACATACTTAAATGGAATAACCATACGGTCTACTTCCACACATACTTAATGGAATAGCTATACGGCCGAATTCCATACCCAATGCATTGGAGGTTATAACATAACCAGCCATCCTGGTATTAACAGCACCACCCGTCATATGGTTTATCACGTAACCACTCGTCAAATGTCCAAGTACCATTATAAAATCATAACACATAATACAATTATAAAGGAAAGAAAACATTTCCACATTTTAAGAACAATATATCACTTAAATATATTGACATAAAAAATCCATTATCAAATCCATTTTCAATACCAAAAAAGAGTATATGGTATTTATTTACTTTTAAAAATATAACAGCTTGTTGAGGAAGCCAAAGATCAAATAATACTTACAGTGGCGGAATGGTCATTGTCACCACATACGTTAAAAAGAAACACACTTTTTGTCATTTAGTAAAACGATTTGTATAGAAATGATTCCTTTCGAATAAAAGTATAAGTCAAAGGGGTTTATACACCTTATAAAAGAAAGCCTTGTATTAGAACAAAAATATGCCTTAATGAATGGAGATTGAGACGAAGTCCCTTACAAAGACGGTATCCTTGGATTAAGGATAAATCAATTACATAATTATGTGTGACAAACGAATACAAAAAATATAAGTGGATATTAAATGTAAAAAAATAATAGGTTATTCACACATATTCATAGAATGACATATTCATGGAGTACATGTTTATCCAAAAGAATCAAAATTGGGTTAAGAAGTTCCCTTGCAAAAAAAATCGACAGCCTAACAGCGTCACTTCAAAATTCAAGAAAATGAGTTTATGAGAGATAAAAAGGGTATCTCATCACTTGGACATAAAATTTACATCAATAAGGATATATAATAACATATACCAACATTAAAATATGTAAATTAAAAGACCCAACAAAAGAAGTCTTTTAAAAAGAGGAGGGTGAAAGGTTCCCTTACCGACTTGGGTATCTTTCGAAACATACACCCTATGAAAGAAGGAGAATACAACATTGATGTAAATACTCATAAACAAAAGTATATTACTCAAAGAGTATAATAATGGTCAGTAAATATACCACTCAAAGGAAATGGTGGCAAATGTTGCATAAATCTCACAGGAATAAAAGAGAGATGAAAAATCCCTTACGAAAACTCGGCAGCCTAACGACGCCACTTAAAACTTCAAAAAATGGATTGATGAGATCAAACAGGGTCTCTCATCTTATTAACATGAAATTTACAGAAAGATGAATCTAAAATAACATCCCCCAACATAAAAAAGTGGAGCTTAAACTAAGTGACATAAAGGAGAGTACTTAAAAAGAAAGAGAGAGGTTGGTTCTCTTACGAAAATTCGACAGCCTAACGGCGCCAATCAAAACTTCCAAAATGGGTTGATGAGGGAAAATAGGGTCTCTCATCATATGAACATAAAAATCACAGTAATAGTAATATAATATAACATCCCAATAATAATAAAGATGATCTTAAAAGGAATGACATAAAAGAGTGTACTTAAAAGGAAAGAGAGGGGTGGGATCCCTTACCTCAAGTCTGACTTGTCTTATTCGTTTCTTTATATTTCTGAATAATAAACTTTGGTCAATTTATAATTTCATAAGGACCTCATTTAAATATTATTATTCAGTTCATATCACATATTATAGTGTTATAATTATTGGTTATTAATATGAGTTCATATCAAACGTTTTTGTCGATATTCGGTACATGAGTAAAAATTGAACTTGTTGTAAAAGAATTGACCATGTAGTTATAAGTACATCATCTCCAGAATAGTATTAATGATTAAAATATCATATATATCCATTATATATTCATTTTATACTATTAAATAAAATTTGGAGATAATAAAAATGAAATGCACCATTCATGGAGACGGTAGGTCGTACGTACGCATGAAAGCTACTTTCATTTTGTTTCTCATATTAATGGAATTAATACTAATTGAGATATATATATATTATAATTCCAGAATTATATCAATAATTTAGATGTAATATATGACATATATATCCATTATATATATGTACTTATAATTGTACACAACATTTGTAGATAAGAAATGAAATGTACCGTTCATGGAGACGGTAAGTCATACGTACGCATGAACGCTACTTTCATTTCTTTGGCGCATTAATGGAATTAAAACTATATGAGAGATATTATAATTCTAGTATAATATATATTTTATATAGATCACATATATTCATCAATTTTACTCTTTATACATTCCATTTATTGCATGAACGAGGCACATCACTTGAGGGGGCGGTAGTCCACACTTCCTCAAATGAAATTATCGCATTTGCACAACATGAAAAGCATAAAGGTATGTATTAAATATAAAATACAAAATCATAGAGAGTAAATAAATAAAATATATATAATAAATAAATATAGTGCCTTCATAATGTCCACCATGAGAGGTGGTATGAGAATATAGAACAATCATCATTTCGTGAGGCAGTAATTCGCCATCCACAGAAACAATATGTTCATTAATCACTAGACGGAGGTGTGTGCTAGTGTAGCACGAATCCTTCTCATAATAACATCCTAGTATATTTAAGATACTGTTATCGTTACAAAAGAAATAAATAAAAAGATTTTAATGGGGTTGGAGAAGCAAAATAAAACAAAATAACACTAGGGAAGACATTACCTTTAAATCGGGTAACTCTTTTTGATTTGAACTCAAAGGCTTCCTTGGAAAGGATTCTGCCCAAAGTGAGGCTTCTAGGAGTAATATAGGGATGTAGAGAGACAAAATGGGCAGTGTTTGGCTGAGAAAAAAGCTTGAGAGGTGTTGGTAAGGTGGTAGAGATGGGGGCCTTTTATAAGAGGAGAGGAGGGGCACTCTTGGAAAGTCTTGAAAAGTAACAATATTATAAAATAATTTTCTGATTTTAAAGGTCCCAAAATTATATATTTCGAGGATAAGGTGATAAGGTTTCTAAATCCACCAATCCAATAGGTGTTTTACAAGTGTAAGACTTATATTTCACCCTATCTTCTGATTTTATATAAATCATTTTTTAATGAGGTAATCAATGCATCATCACAGTGTCATAAATAATTAAATTTATTTAATTTCTAAAAATTATAAAAAAAATATCATGATATAGGAAATATTTTTTACTTTCTAATAAAAATTTATAGTCAAAAATATGACTTGTATAACCCCATGTAAAAATTATTTTAGTAAAAAAAACATGTTTGTGACATTGTAATTTTAACTTTAAATAAAAAGGTATTAATGTCATTTTCCTACCAAAGTGGCTCCATGGGGTCCCCAAGTTGACCCATGGATTTTCTTGGTCGGACATGACTCATCCAATAAGGGTATAACATGTGTCAATGTTATATCATATTATTGAAACATTATTTTTACCTTAAATTACACTAATTACCTCTAATCGCGATTAAAAACATAAAAGTTACTATTCACCAAAAAATTATTTTAATCCCATTGAACCACATTTTACATCCTAATTAAAACCATGTTTTTCGGATTTTTGAAATTCAAATAACAGAAGTGGTAAAGTATCATTTAAATGAAAAATCAGTTTTTAAACTACCACTAAGAGGTTTCACTATTCATCAAAAATTGAAGTTTTTCAGAAAAATACCAAAAATTCACCCTAAGCTATATTTGATATTCTGAATTAACAATTTATATCTATTTTAAAATATTCAAAACATATAATTTTCTTTAATTAATTTAATAATTAATTCATGCTGTCAAAACAAACAGCATGTTTTTAAGAAACAATATCTATTAAAAGATTGACACTAGTTTAAGTCCAATTTGAAAGTAAAACTAATTCCAATGACCATTATTGGATTAAATGGAAAAAATATATTATAATTTCACTTTAAAAAAAATTCAAAAGAAAATCAAATAATATAAATAAATTATATTAAAAAGTGGTTTTGAATTAGAATACAACATTTTTCACGATTCATTAAAAAATGATCTTTATCAGAAAAATAACAAAAAATTACACAAAGTAAATATTGATGTACCGATTCTAATGAAAAATTTTATTTTTTCAAATATATCACATAAAATTGTCAAAAAGTGTATTTAAAATAGGTTCGCCATCAAAAGGCGGTTAATCGACCATTTAAAGAATATTAGAATGTTTACGCTTAAAATTAGATTTATTCACATTTTTAATCATCTAACATTTATTGTAAAAAGTAAAAGTATTTGAAAAACATATATAATCATTTTTTAGTTAGTTCTGTTCATTCCCGTCATTACAACGGCTAGGTGTTAACTACCATTTAAAATAAAATTATTTTATTATTAGAGTGCAACGTAAGATTTCAAAGGAAGTCATTGTTTCTTATTGGGTAAGCCATCGAGCATAGCGTTGGATTTAAATTAAAATTAACATTTTATTCACAAATAGGGATAAATATAAAAATGTTGTATTCTTTATTTACTTGGGGTGTTACAGATGTAGTCGGAAACGAGCTGGTGGGCCAAAGACGATCTCGAAGAAATAAATAATGTTGGAGGAGATCTCGCTCGATGATGCTGCTCGCTGTGGTTGGAAATGAGATGGGGGTTAGAGACGATCTCGGTAGAAGAAATCTATTGGAGGAGACCTCAGTTGGTGATGGTGCTTGATGAGGTCGGTGACTAGCTGGTGGGCCAAAGATAGTCTATGTTGAAGAAACCTATTGGAGGAGACCTTTCCTGGCAATGGTGCTCGATGTAGCCGATGAAGAGTTGGTGGGTTGGAGACGTTCTTGGAGAATGAAACCTGTTGGAAGAGTCCTCACCCAGCGACAGAGCTTGATGTGGTCGGCCATGATCTGGAGGGCTAGAGATGATCTAGGTTGAATAAACCATATTGTAGGAAACCTCACCCGACTATGGTTCTTAATGCCGTCGACGATGAGCTGGTTGGCCAAAGACGATCTCAACAGAAGAAATATGTTGGAGGAGACCTCGTTCAGTGAGGGTGCTCAATACGGCCTACGATGATCTGGTGGGCCAGACACGATCTCGGTGGAATAAACCTTGTTAGAGTAGACCTTGTATAACGATGGTGATCGATGGGGTCGACAATGAACTGGGGGCCGATGACGATCTCGAAAGAAGAAACCTGTTGGAGGAGACCTCGCTCGACGATGGTGCTCGATGTAACCGGTGATGACCTAGTGGGTTAGGGACAATCACAACAGAATAAACCAGTTGGAGGAGACCTCAGACGTGATAGAAAAGCTGGTATTTGATAGCACGACTATGTGTACACCTTAGCTATATCTGTATCCTACACAGCCCTTGATGCACAACACCTCTGCATGGATGGCACATCACACCTTTTTTTCTTTTTTCAAGGAATGTGCATCACACCTTTTTTTGTACAACAAAAGAAAATATAAGTAGAAGGATGATAGGAAGATGAATATTAATTAAGAAGTATTATTTTGAAAATAATAAGAGAAATAGTGGAAGAGGGTCATGCAATATTTTATTATTTCATGAGAACCATGCATGATTTAAGTGGAAGATTATTTAAATTATAATTTTCATGAAGGAGAACCATGAAATGTAATTATTTTTTTCATGAGGTTTTGATGATAAAGAATTTGGTTGGAATTTATATTCCATAAATAATAGAGGAATAGCATAAGGGATTATTTGAAGAATTTTTGAAGAGAAGTTTGTGGGCTTCAAAAAATTTTGTACATGAGTTCTAACATATATGTGTCCATGAAATTGATATTGAATTCCATTAGATACTTGGGTTTTTAACTAATTGTTTTTATGGGGTTTACTTGAATCATATGCTTGTTGAATTGTTTCTAAGTTCAAAATACCTATGAGAAAGGTGACACATTGTTTACAACAACGGAAAAGATTAGTTGAAGGATGATTGGAAGAAGAAGAGAAATTTAGAAGAGATATTATGAAAAGAATAAGAGAAAGACTCAAAGAAAGTCATGCAATATTTTATTATTGAATACGAACTATGTAAGAGCTAAGTTGAATATTATTAAAATTATAATTTTCATAAAGGAGAACCATGAAACATAATTATTGTTTTCATGAGGTTTTGATGATAAATAAGTTGGTTGGAATTTATATTTGGTAAATAATAGAGAAAGAGAATGAAGGATTGTTTGAATAACATGTGAAGAGAAGTTTGTGATGTTGAAAACATTCTATACAAGAGTTACAACATATATGTTTCCATGCTTTTGATATTGAATTCCATTAGATACTTGGTTTTTAACTATGTTTTTTTATGGTGTTTACTTAAGTTGGACGATTTTTGATCTGGTTCTAAGTTCAAAATACATATATCAATGGTGAAATATTTTTTACAACAATGGAAAAGAATATTAAAAGGATGATTGGAAGATGAAGAGTAATTTGGAAGTCGTATTCAGAAAAGAATAAGAGAATGAGTTGAAGAGGGTCATTCAATACTTCATTATTGCATGAGAACCATGTAAGAGATAATTTGAATATTATATAAATTATAATTTTCATGAAGAAGAATAATGCAACATAATTATTATTTTCATGAGTTTTTTATTATAAAGAAGTTGGTTAGAATTTATATTCCATAATGAATTAGGGAAGAGCAGAAGGATTATTTGAATAATTTTTTAAGCAAAGATTCTGGTCTTGAAAAAATTATATACAAGTGTTCTAGCATATAGGCATCCTTTCATTTGATATTTAATTCCATTAGATAATTGGTTTTTTAACTAAGTATTTTTATGGGGTTTACTTAAATCAGATGATTGTTGAACCAGTTCCAAGGTCAAAATACATATGTGAAAGGTGACAAATTGTTTACAATAACAGAAAATATTAGTAGAAGGATGATTGGAAGATGAAGAGTAATTTGGAAGTCATATTCTGAAAAGAATAAGAGAAAGAGTTGAAGTGGGTCATGAAATATTTTATTTTTGAATGAGAACTATGAAAGAACTAAGTTGAAGATGGTTTAAATTATAATTTTCATGAAGGAGAATAATGAAATATATTTATTGTTTTCATGATGTTTTGTTGATAAAGAAGTTGGTTGGAATTTATATTCCATAAATAATAGAGGAAGATCATGAAGGATTATTTCAAGAATTTGTGAAGAGAAGTTTGTGGGGTTGAAAAAATTATATACAAGAGTTCTATCATATAGGTGTACATGGACTATATACTGAATTTAATCAGATACTTGGTTTTTTAACTAAGTGTTTTTATGGGTTTTAATTAAATATGATGATTTTTGAACTCATTTTAAGTTAAAAATACATTTTTTTAAAGGAGACATAGAGTTTATAAGAATTGAAAATATGAGTATAAGGATGATTGGAATATGAGGTGTAATTTAGAAATCATATTCCAAAAGGAATAAGAGAAAGAGTTGAATAGGGTCACAAAATATTTTATTATTTCATGAGAACTATAAAAGAGCTATGTTGAATATTATTTAAACTATAATTTTCATGAAGGAGAACCATGTAATGTAATTATATTATGAATGAGGTATAGATGATAAAGAATTTGGTTGGAGTTTATATTCCATAAATAATATAGGAAAAATGTGAAGGATTATTAGAAGAATTTGTGAAGAGAAGTTTGTGGGCTGGAAATTTTTTTTCATCAGTTCTATTATATAGGTGGTCATGCATTTGATATTGAATTCCATTAGATACTTGGTTTTTTAAATAATTATTTTTATGGGGTTTACTTAAATCAGATGATTGATGAACTGGTTCAAAGGTCAAAATACATATGTGAAAGGTGACAAATTGTTCAAAACAA
This sequence comes from Viscum album, assembly GCA_963277665.1. Lineage (NCBI taxonomy): Eukaryota > Viridiplantae > Streptophyta > Magnoliopsida > Santalales > Viscaceae > Viscum > Viscum album. The sequence continues at coordinate 290,364,100 of OY728126.1, read as the reverse complement.
TGGAAAAGATGAGTAGAATGATGATTGGAAGATGAAGTGTAATTTGGAAGTCATATTAAGAAAGGAATAAGAGAATGAGTTGAAGAGGGCCATGCAATATTTCATTATTGCATGATAACTATGCAAGAGCCAAGTTGAAGATTATTTAAATTATAATTTTCATAAAGGAGAAACACAAAACATAATTATTGTTTTCATGAGGTTTTTATGATAAAGAAGTCGTATGTAATTCATATTCCATAGAGAATAGAGGAAGATCATGAAGTATTGTTTGAATAATTTCTGAAGAGAAGTTTTTGGGCTTGAAAAATCCAATACAAGAGTTATAGCATATAGGTGGCTATGCATTTTATATTGAATTATATTAGATACTTGGTTTTTTAGCTCAGTTTTTGTATGGGCCTTACTTAAAAATATGGACAGCCTATTAAGATGATTATAAAACCTCAAACGAAAGCATATGTTAGACGTTGGGTCGACCATGCCCAAGGGTGGCCAGTTAGGCCAGCTCACAGGCAGCATAGTGGGTCATGTGTCAGAGTTATGGACGCTCAAATGCATACATGGTTGGGGCTTATATCCCTCACAAGGAGGTGGGTGAAGATTATTTAAATTATAATTTTCATGAAGGAGAACCATGAAACGTAATTATTTTTTTCCTGAGGTCTTGATGATAAAGATATTGGTTGGAATTTATATTCCATAAAGAATATAGGAAGTGCGTGATGGGTTATTTAAAGAATTTGTGAACATAAGTTTGTGGGATTGAAAAACATTTGTACATGAGTTAAATCATATTGGTGGCCATTCATTTGATATTGAATTCAATTAGATATTTGGGTTTTTTAACTATGTATTTTTATGGGGTTTACATCAATCTAATGATTGTTGAATTGGTTTTAAGTTCAAAATACATATATGAAAGCAGACATACTGTTTTCAACAATGGAAAAGATAAGTTCAAGGATGATTTCAAGATAACGATTAATTTGGAAGCCATATTACAAAAACAATAAGAGAAAGAGTTGAAGAGGGTGATGCGATATTTTATTATTGCATGAGAACCATGAAAGAGCTAATCTAAAGAAATTTTAAATTATAATTTTCATGGAGGAGAACCATGAAACATAATTATTGTTTTCATGAGGTTTTGATGATAAAGAAGTTGCTTGTAATTTGTATTCCATAAAGAATAGAGGAAGAGCATGAATGATTGTTTGAAGAATTTGTGAAGAGAAGTTCAGGGGTTTGAAAAAATACTATAAAAGAGTTTTAGTATATAGGTGGCCATGCATTTGATATTTAATTTCATTAGATACTTGGTTTTTTAACTAAGTGTTTTTTTGGGGTTTAATTGAATCATATGATTTTTGAACTGGTTCTATTTTCCAAATACATATGAGAAGGGTGACATATTGTTTACAACAATGAAAAATATAAGTATAAGTACTATTATAAGAAGAAGAGTAATTTTAAAGACATATTATTAAAAGAAAAAGAGAAAGAGTTGAAGAAATTCATGCAATATTTTATTATTTCTTGAGAAACATGCAAGAGATAAGTTGAATATTATTTAAATTATAATTTTCATGATGGAGAACCATGCATCATAATTATTGTTTGCATGAGGTTTTTATGATAAAGATGTTGGATGGAATTTATATTCCATAATGAATAGAGGAAGAGCATAAAGGATTGTTTCAATAATTTTTGAAGTGCTGTTTTTGGGCTTGAAAAAATTGTATCCAAGTGTTATATCATATATGTGTCCATGCATTTTATATTGAATTTCATTAGATACATGGTTTTTTAATTAAGTTTTTTATGGGGTTTACTTAAATTGGATGATTGTTGCAGTGGTTCTAAGTACAAAATACATATGTCATAGGTGAAATATTTTTTAGAACAACTGAAAAGATGAGTAGAAAGATGACTGGATGATGAAGAGTAATTTGGAAGTCATATTCTAAAAAGAATAAGAGAGAGAGAGAGTTGGAGGGGGTCATGCAATATTTTATTATTTCTTCAAGAACTATGTTTAATATTATTTAAATTATAATTTTTATGAAAGAGAATAATGAAACATAATTATTATTTTCATGAGGTTTTTATTATAAAAAAGTTGGTTGGAATTTATATTCCATAAAGAATAGAGGAAGAACATGAAGGATTATTTGAAGAATTTATTAAGAGATTTTTTTTGTCCTGAAAAAATTCTATAAAAGAGTTCAAGCATAAAGGTGGCCATGCATTTGATATTGAATTCCACTAGATACTTGGTTTTTCAACTAACTTTTTTTATGGAGTTTACTTAAATCATAAGTTTTTCAACTCATTCTATGTTCCAAATATTTTTTTCAAAGTTCAAATATTATATTAAAAAATGAAAAATATGTTTAGAAGGATTATTGGAAGATGAAGAGTAATTTAGAAGTCATATTCTCAAAAAATAAGAGAAATAGTTGAAGAGGGTCATGTAATATTTTATTATTAAATGAGAACCATGAAAGAGCTAAGTTGAAGATTATTTAAATTATACTTTTCATGAAGGGGAACCGTGAAACATAATTATTGTTTTCATCAGGATTTGATGATAAAGAAGCTGGTTGTAATTTTTATACAATAAATAATAGAGGAAGATAATGATGGATTATTTGAAGAATTTGTGAAGTGTGGTTTTTGGGATTGAAAAAATTCTATACAAGAGTACTATCATATAGGTGTCCATGCACTTGACATTGAATTACAATTGATAATTGGTTTATTAAATAAGTGTTTGTATGGGGTTTACTTAAATATAATGATTTTTGAACTCATTCTTAGTTTAAAATATAGATGTTTATGGTGACATATTGTTTACAACAATGGATAATATAACTAGAAGGATGATTGGAATATGAAGAGTTTTTTGGAGGTCATATTCCAAAAAGAATAAGATAAATATTTGAATAGTGTCATGCAATATTTTATTATTTAATGAGAACCTTGCAAGATCTAATTTGAAGATTATTTAAATTATAATTTTCATGAATGATAACTATGCAATGTAATTATTTTTTTCATAAGTTTTTGATAATATTGAAGTTGGTTGGAATTTATTTTCCATAAAGAACTGAGGAAAGCGTGAAGGATTTTTTGAATAATTTTTTAAGAGAAGTTTGTGGGCTTGAAGAAATCTATACATGAGTTCTACTATATTGGTGGCCATGAATTTGATATTGAATTCCATTAGATACCTGGTTTTTAACTAAGTGTTTTTATGGGGTTTACTTAAATCAAATGATTTTTGAATTGGTTCTACGTTCAAAATACATATGTGAAAGGTGACATATTGTTTAAAAATTGGAAAAGATGATTAGAACGATGATTGGAAAATGAAAAGTAATTTGGAATTCAGGGATCCTCTCATAATTAACCGCAAGATCGAAACGTTGAACATCCACTGACAAAAAACGGAACAATTTAATGGAGAACTGAGGTCAAAGTCAAAAAAACCCAAGAGAAGTGACTGTACCCACCTCTTCCAGTTTCTTTTTCCATCTTAATTAGAACTTCAACTACAAAGGTGATGTACCAAACAAATTTTGGTGGCCAAAATAACTAGCTCAGATCTTGAGTCTGATTTCATTAATGGGTAATTGAATTCATGAAATTGAATAGGTTAAACAAAATATCTCAATCTTGAATTCACAATATTCGAGTCTTGAAATTGATGGAACCAATACTCCATGTTTTGGATTTTTGATCTACAGTATGAAAAACAACATGAAAAAAAATCCTTTACCGAGGGAGGTGATGCTCCAACCATAAAACCCCCAAAATTCCAATAAATGATTCATGATGTCCATTATACCTAAACAATTATCCATGTTCAAAGAAGAGAGATACACAATAATTGAGTGTTTTCAATACTATAACCCTATCGAGAAAAGACCGTGATTGGCCTTTATGAATGTAGTGTTTTCTTTCTTCCTGATTTTACGGTTGGAAGCGTAAAATTCATCACAAAGTTCATTGTGAAATAAACATGATTCCTCGACATCCCGTCATAGATGGGGTCTCATAGATCCATTATTGTAGGTGGAGCCGATTTCTGATGACCCAAAATAACATGGGCACAAGAGGGCTTAGGGAAAACATTGTCTCTCACTGAATCTGAAGGAGTCGAACACTCATACGGTTATGCTACCATGACCCTCAGGGAACTAGAAGAAGCCAACGAAGCAGATCCGAACATCGTCGCCGTGAAATTCATGACTGAACCTGAAAAATAATGAGGAAGCTTCACCTATCCCTACCGAAGGAACTAGATCTGGTCCACAACTGGTTGATGAATCATAGAGCGTTGCCGCCCAAGCAACCGATTGCTTGGCTACCCTTCACAGCTGTAGGAAGTCATCACCCTCCCTCATTACCTCCCAACCGATCTCCCCCTTACCACTAGCATATCATACAGACGTGTAAATATATTTATATAATTATTTATATTATTAAAATTATAATAAATGTATTTATTTTAATTTTATAATTATCTATATATATACACAATAAATATATTTATTATTATTTTATAATTATTTAATATATATATATATATTTATTATTATAATTATAAAAAAATATATAAATATTTATATATACTTATAAATATATTTTTATATTTTTATTTATTTAGAAATATATAAATAAATATATTTGTTAAATTATAATAAATGTATTTATTGTAATTTTACAATTAGTTAAATAAATATATATTAATTTATAATTATAAATCTAAATATGTATATAAATTTATAATTATATATATAATAAATATTTCTATAAATATTTCTATATATTTATAAATATTTTCATATTGAAGTATTTGATGTAGTGTAATGTTATTTAAATAGTATACAACATCAATAGAGCTATAAAGGAGTCTTTTTTAATTATATCACTAAACAGAACCCCCAAAAAACAAACCAAATCCTTTTTGAGGGCAGATGGAGAACACACACATTAACCGAGAACCAAACACCAAAAAGTGGCCTATGTACGAGTTTTAGAGGCATCTATTGGAGATGAGATAGAGTTGCTTCACCCTAAAGTCAAAACTCATGTAGTGAGTCATCTGTTACTTAGTTCCTTGGATTCTCTTTTCATGTTCGTTTGACATAGGAGAAAACAGAAGACACGTCACATTGTTTCCTATATCATCCTAGGTTCCCCAATGATTAATGAACATGTTGACATCACCGACGAAGATGAGGATTATTCCGAGGATGAGACAATAATATTATTCAAGACTTGTGAAATTTTAGTAGGATTCCAGTAATGCAATCGGTGAATTGGTCTTTAAATAATTTACCATTTTAAGATCAAAATCTACAATAATCATGTTGTAGAACGGTGGAGGTGTCCTGAAGACCATTTTCCTAGAGTCTATGATGATCTTCAAAGCAGGGTTCAAGTTCAGATTTCTATCGCCAATCCTAATATATTTGAGGTTGATGGAATACTTTTTTCATCCATGATTGTGATTGGCATGCTCGATCCACTACCGATAGGGACATGGTAGTCCATGGCATCGAAGCTAAGTTGTCCGACATTAGCCATTATTGGAAGGTAGTAACAAAAAAACTTACCATATGTCTTAGCATTTTGGGGCATGATAGAGATATCGGCGGAGGATAAATCAAGGAGCCCAATGGTGGGGGTGAATCCCTCGGTGGACTGGGACCATCTGATCACAAAGTGTTCCATCAAATCCCCACCTAGCATAAGGGCGTCATTTCCCAACCATCCTTTTGTGAGTGACCCATCATAGCAAATAACTCTATACCTACATAAGTCTTTGAGGCAAAGGGTATGCCCTTGGGAGACTTCATTGCATATCTAGGTGGAGGCACATGAAACGTGTGGAAACGATTTGGAGGTGGAGGGTACGAATAGTTTTTCCGATATCCTAGTGAGGTCGCTGCCAGTATCCAAGGAATGATCGACCATTTGACCTAGTTTGTTGAGTTCCATAGACAATGTATATTTGATGTTGTGATATTCTAAAATAAGGGAGACCTTGGAATCGTCCCAACTGGATCTATGAACCACCCCCAGTGGTGATTTCTGGTTTATTGGTGCACAATATGATGTAAAGATGGTCATGCATACCACGAGGAGCCTCTCAAATTGTAAATTGTGTACCTTAAGTGTATCACTTTTTTGAGGAGGCCTTGGAACCTGTTGGGGGGACCTCAGCCGACGATGGTGCTGGATGCGGACGACGATGATCTAGTAGACCAAAGAAGATCTTTGTGGGATAAACATGTTAGAGGAGACCTCGACCGGTGATGGTTCTTGATGTGGTCGGTGTCAAGATAGTGGGCGGAGATGATCTTGTTGGATGAAACCTGTTAGAGGAGACCTCACCCAGCGATGGTGTTCGATGCTGCCATTGACAAGCTGGTGGGTTGGAGACAAACTTGCTGGAAGAAACCTATTGAAGAAGACCTCACCCAATGACGGTGCTTGATGATGTCAGTGACCAGCTGATGGGATAGAGATAATCTCACCAGAATAAACCCTGTTGGAAGAGACCATGCCCAATGATGGTGCTCCATGGGGCTGATGATGAGCTTGTGGGTTGGAGATGATCTTGACGGAATAAACCCTTTTAGAGAAGACCTCACCCGGTGATGGTTCTCGATGTGGTTGGTGATGAGCTGGGGGGATAGAGACTATCTCGGCGAAAGAAACCTATTGGAGGAGACCTAGGTCAGTGATGATACTCAATGAAAATGTTGATGAGCTGGTAGGCCAAAGATGATCTCTTCGGAAGAAACCTATTGGAGGATACCTTTCCTAGTGACAGTGCTCGATGAGACCGGTGACGAGATTGTGGGTTGGAGATGATCTTAGCAAAAGAAAACTATTTGAGAAGACTTAAACCGGTGACAATGCTCAATGAGGCCGGCGACGAGCTGGTAGACTAGAGATTATCTCTTCTTAATAAACCCTGTAGAAAGATACCTCGCCCGATGACAGTTCTCGATGAGGTTGATGACGATCTAGTGGGACAGAGATGATCTCAGTGGATGAAATCTGTTGGAGGAGATCTTGTTTGGTGAGGGTGCTCGATGCGGTTGGCAACGATTTGGTGGGTCGGAGATTATCTCAATGAAATAAACATATTAGAGGGGACCTCACCCGGCGATAGTGCTCGATGCAGCCAGCAAAGATCTGGTGGGATAGAGACAATCTTGGAGAAAGAAACCTGTTTGAGGAGACCTCTCCCTACAATGGTGCTTGATGTGGTCGATGACGAGCTTATGGGCCGAATATAATCTCGGCGAAATAAACCCTATTGTAGGATACCTTTCATAATGATGGTGCTTGACGCGGTCAACGACGAGCTGGTTAGTCAGAGATGATCTCGTCCGAATAAACCTTTTTGGAGGAGAGCTTGTCCGACAATGGTGCTCGATGTGGCTAGCGATGAGGTGGGGGCTGGAGATGATCTCAGTGGAAGAAAACTATTGTAGGAGACCTCGGTCGGTGACGGTGCTAGATGCGACCGGTGACGGTGCTAGATGCGACCGGTGACGAGCTGGTGGGCCGAAGACGATCTCGATGGAAGAAACCCTTTTGGAGGAGATATCGCTCGGGGATGGTGATCGATGTGGTTGGCGATGAGTTGGGGGCCGAAGATTATCTCAACGAAAGAATACTATGGGAGGACACCTCGGTCGGTGATGGTGCCCGATGCGTTCGGTGACTAGATGGTGTGCCGAAGATGATCTATATTGATGAAACCTATTGGAAGAGACCTTTACCGGCAACGGTGATCGATGCAGCCGATGATGAGCTGGTGGATTGGAGACGACCTTGGAGAATGAAACCTATTGGATGAGACAACACCTAGCGACAATGCTTGTTGCGGTCGACTACGATTTGGTGGTCTAGAGATGATTTCAGCAGAATAAACCCTGTTGGAGGAGACCTCACCTGAAGACGGTTCTTGATGCGGCCGACGATGAGCTAGTGGGCTGGAGATTATCTCGGCGAATAAAATTTGTCGGAGGAGACCTCAGATGCCTACAATTATGGATGTGGACAATGATGAGATGGTGGGCAAGATATGATATCAGTAGTAGAAACCTACTAGAGGAGGCCTCGCCGGGCGATGGTGCTAGATGTGGCCGATGAAGAGCTAGTGGGCTAGAGAAGATCTTGGAGGAAGTAACTAGTTGGAGGAGACCTCACCTGATAATGGTGCTCGATGCGGTGAGTGACAAGATGGTGGGTCAGAGAAAATCTCGTTGGAATAAACCCTATTGGAGGATACCTCACCCGATGATGGTGCTTTATGCAGCCGATGACGAGCTCATGGACCGGAGACGCTCTCGGTGGAAGAAACCTATTGGAGGAGACCTCTCCCAATGACTGTACTCGATGTGGTCAGCGACGAGCTGGTAGACCGGAGACGATATCAAGGGAGTAAACCATGTTGGAGGAGACCTCAACCGGTGATGGTGTTCGATGCGGCTGGCGACAAACTGGTGGCCGGAGATGAACTCGGTGGAAGAAACCTGTTGAAGAAGACCTCGCCCAGTGATAGAGCTCTATTAGGCTGGGAACATACTATTTGTCCAGTGATGATCTTGGTGAAATAAACCCTCTATAAGGAGACTTCACACGACAATGGGGCTTGATACGGCTATCGATGAGCTGGTGGGCCGGAGACAATCTCAGTGGAAGAAACCAGTTAGAGGAGACCTCACCTAACGATGGTGGTCGATGCGGACAACAACGAGCTGGTGGGCCAGAGATGATCTCAGTGTAAGAAAGCTGTTGGAGGAGACCATGCTTGTGAGGGTACTCGATGTGGACGATGATGAGCTGGTGGGCCGTAGACGATGTCGGCAGAATAAACCATGTTGGAGGAGAGCTTGCCCGACGATGGTGCTCATTGTGACTGATGATGATCTGGGGGCAGAAGATGATCTCAGTGTAAGAAACCTGTTGGAGGAGACCTCTCCCGGTGACAGTGCTCGATGCGGCGGGTGATGAGATGGTGGGCTGGAGATGATCTCTGCGGAATAAACCCTATTGGAGGAGGTCTCACCCGGTAATGGTTCTCGATGTGGCCTGTGACGAGATGGGGGGCCGGAGAAGATCTCGGTGGAAGAAACCTATTGGAGAGCACACTCAATGATTGTGCTCGATACGGAATGCGACGAGATGGTATGATGGAGAATATCTCGACGGAATAAATCCTATTCGAGGCAACCTTGCCCGACGACAGTGCTCGATGTGATAGGTGATGAGCTGGTGGGCTAGAGACGGCTCGGTGGAAGAAACCCGTTGGATGAGACCTCGCCCTCTGATGGTGCTCTATGTGGCTGGTTACGAACTAGTGAGCCGAAGGTGATCTTGGCGGAATAAGCCCTGTTGGAGGAGACCTCGCCCGACGACGGTGCTCGATTTGGTCAGGGATAAACTGGGGGACTGGAGACGATATCAACAGAAGAAACCTATTAGAGGAGAACTTTCTCGATGACGGTGCTCGATGTGGCCGGTGAGAAGCTGGTGGGTGGGAGATGATCTCAGTGGAATGAACCCTGTTGGAGGAGACCTCGACCGACGATGGTGCTCGATGCGGCCGACACTGAGCTGGTGGGATGGAGAAGATCTCGACTGAAGAAACCTGTTGGAGGAGTCCTCAGATGTGATTGAAAGGATGGAATATGATAGCATGAATATACATACATCATGGCTATATATGCAGCCTACACATCCCTTGATGCACAACACCTCTACAGGGATGGTGCATCACACCTTTTTTCTTTTTGCAAGGGAGGTGCATTACACATTTTTCCCTAAAAATAAGAAGTTATATAAAATATTGTGAAAATGAAAATGAGGGACCAAAAGAATAAATTTATTCAAGTTAAGGAACCTCACACTTATATCAATGTTAAATAAAGTCACTACATGGGTCTTTAATTTGAATACACTTCTACTTATGGTCAATTATTATTATTTTCCAAAAAAAATATATCTAAAACATCAAAATTAAGAATTGTTCCAAAATAAAAAGTATCCACATTTTATCTCCAATGATAAATATCTTTTTTTCAAAAAAAAAAAGATAATAAATATCATAAATTTAAAACACGGTTCAACCAATGAAATTTGCGAATTGATCTTTGGATAATTTACCATTTTACGATCAAAATTCGCTTTAATCCTGTTGTAGATCGATGAAGGTAGCGTGGAGACCTTAGTCCCATAGTCTACGATGTTCTTTAAATCACAGTTCAATTTCATATTTCTATCTCCAATACTAATAGAATTGAGGTTGTTGGAATATCAGTTTTCATCGATGATATTTATTGGCACGCTCGATCCACTATCAATAGGGATAGGGCAGTCTGTGGTGCTGAAGCTGAGTTGTTTGAGGTTATCTATTATCAATTGTTGGAAGGAAGTAATAAAAAACCTTACCGCATGACTTAGTGGTGTGGGACATGATGGAGATGTTGATGGCTGATAAACCAAGGAGCCCAATGGTGGGGGAGATTCCCTCGAGGGATTGGGCCCATTTAAACACAATGTGTTCCATCAAATCCCCACCCAATATTAGGGAGTCATTTCCAAACCATCCATTGGTGTGTGACCCATCATTGTAAAGAACTTTTTACCTACATAATCCATTGAGTCAAAGGGTATGCCATTGGGATACTTCATTGTATATTTGGGTGGCAGCACATGACACATATTGAAATGATTTGGAGGTAGAGTGTACAGACAGTTTTTCTGATATCCAGGTGATCTCAGTGTTGGTGTCCAAGGAAATATCAACCATTTGACCTTGTGTGTAGAGTTCCACAGACACGGTGTATTTAATGTTGTTGTATTCTAAAAGAAGGGATACCTTGCAATTTCCCCAACTAGATTTATGAACAACCTTCAGTGGTGATTTACGGTTTATTGGTGCACAATATTATGTAAATATGGTCATGTATACCACGAGGAGCCCCACAAATTATAAAATTTGTGCCCTGATTGTATCAATTTTTTGAGGATGCCTAAAAACATGTTGGAGGAGACCTCAGAAAGAGATGGTTCTGGATGCAGCCGATGAAGATATTGTGGGAAAGAGATGATCTCGACGGAAGAAACCTGTTAGAGGAGAACTCACCTGACGATGGTGCTCGATGCGGCTGGCGATGAGCTGGTGGGCTAGAGACAATCTTGGTAGAAGAAACCTATTGGAGGAGACCTCGCCTGGTGAGGGAGCTCGATGCGGCCAATGACATGTAGGTGGGCCGGAGACAATCTCCAGGGAATAAACTCTATTGGAGGATATCTCACCCAGCGATGGTGCTCGATGCGGCCGGCGATGAGATCATGGGATAGAGACAATATCGGTGGAAGAAACCTATTGGAGGAGACCTTGCCCAGTGATGGTACTCAATGTGGTCGGTGATGAGTTGGTGGACTAGAGACGATCTCGGCGAAGTAAACCATGTTGGAGGAGACCTCGCTCGACAACGGTTCTCGATGCTGCTAGCGAGGAACTCGGGGGTTGGAGATGATCTCGGTGGAAGAAACCTATTAGAGAAGACCTTGCCTGGAAACAATGCTCGATGCGACTGGTGACATAATGGTTATATAGAGATTAACTCGATGAAATAAACCCTCTTGGAAGAGACCTCAGCCAGAAATGGCACTCAAAGTGGCTGGCAATGAGATGGTGGGCCGAAGACGATCGTGGGGAAGAAAACAATTGGAGAAGACCTCACCTGAGGACGGTGCTCAATGCAGCCAATGACAATTTTGTGGGCCAGAGATTATCTCGGTGGAAGAAACCTGTTGGAGGTGTCATCACCTGGTGAGGGTACTCGATGCGGCCGACGACGAGCTGGTGGGCCGTAGATGATGTCAGCTGAATAAATCCTGTTGGAGGAGACCTCACCCGGTGATGGCGTTCGATACAACCGGTGACGATCTGGGGGGCCAAATATGATCTCTATGGAAGAAACCTGTTAGAGGAGACCTCTCCCGGCAACGGTGCTCGATGAGGTCGGTGACGAGCTAGTGGGCCAGAGATGATCTTGGTGGAATAAACCCTGTTAGAGGAGGCCTCACCCAGTAACGGAGCCCTATGCAGCCTGTGATGAGCTAGGAGGCCGAAGATGATCTCGGTGGAAGAAACCTTTTAGAGGAGAGCTCGCCTGGCGAGAGTGCTGGATGTGGCCATCGATGAGCTAGTGGGCCGGATATGATCTTGGTGGAACAAACATGTTGGAGGAAACCTTATAAAATGTTGGAGGATACCTCAGCCAGAGACGGTGCTCGATGCGGTCGGCGACGAGGTAGTGGGCTGGTGATGATCTCGTCGGAAGAAACCTCTTTGAGTAGACCTCACCCGGTGATGGTGCTTGATGTGGCCAGTGAGGAGCCGGTTAGATGGAAACGATCTTGGTGGAAGAAACTAGTTTGGGGAGACCTTGCCCATCGATGGTGCTCGATGCGGTTGGCGACAAGATGTTGGTCGAGAGATAATATCGGTGTAATAAACGCTATTGAAGGATACCTCACCCAAAAAGGTGCTCGATGCGGCTGACGATGAGGTGGTGGGTTGGAGATGACCTTGGAGGAATAAACCCTATTACAGGAGACCTCGCCTAACGATGGTGCTCTATGTGGTTGGCGATGAGTTGGTGGGTCAGAGACAATCTCGGCAGAAGATACCTGTTGGAGGTAAACTTGGTCTATGATGGTGCATGATGCAGATGGTGAGGAGATGGTGGGATGAAGATGATCTCTATAGATGAAACCTGTTGGAGGAGACCTTGCCCAGCGACAGTGCTCGATGAGGTCGGTGATGAGCTGGTGGGTTGGAGACTATCTTATCAAAAGAATCCTATTGGAGGATACCTCACTTGGTGATAGTGCTAAATGTGGTTGGCCACACGCTAGTGTGTTAGAGACGATCTAGGTGGAATAAACCCTGTTTAAGGAGACTTCGCTCCACTACGGTTCTCGATGCGGCCGACAACAACCTGGTGGGCCGGAGATGATCTCAGCAGAAGAAGTCTGTTTGAGAGACCTCATTCGCTGAGGGTTCTCAATGCAGCCGACAATGAGCAGGTGGCTCAGAGATGAACTCGTCCGAATAAACCTAATGGAGGAGACCTCGCCCATCGACAGTGCTCAATGCGGCCGACAAAGAGATAGTGGGTTGGAGATGATCTCGGAGGAAGAAACCTGTCAGAGGAGACCTCACCCAATGATAGTGCTTGATGAAGCCAACGATGAGCTGGTGGGCTGGAGATAATCTCGGTAGAATAAATCCTATTTGAGGAGACCTCACCCGACGACAGTGTTCAATGTAGCCAACGGAGAGCTGGTGGGTCGTAGATGATCTCGGTGGAATAAACCACGTTGGAGGAGATCTCTCCTGGCGATGGTGATCAATGTGGTTGGTGACGATCTGGGGGGCCAAAGACGATTTTGATGGAAAAACTTGTTAGAGGAGTCCTCAGTTGGCGACGGTGCTCGATTCGTCTAGCAACGAGCTGGTTGACTTGAGGCGATCTTAGTGGAATAAACCCTGTTGGAGGAGATCTCACCCAACGATGGTTCTCGAGGTGGTTGGCGATGAGATGGGGGTTAGAGACGATCTTGGTGGAAGAAACCTATTGGAGGAGTCCTTGGTCGGAGTTGGTGCTCAATGCAGTCAGTGACTAGCTGTTAGGCCGAAGATGATCTATGCTGAAGAAACTTGTTGGAGGAGACCCTGGCTGAAAACGGTGCTCAATGTGGCCGATGAAGAGTTGGTGGGTTGGAGACGATCTTGACGAAGGAAACCGGTTGGAGGAGACCCCACCCAACGATAGTGCTCGATGCAGTCAGCCACGATCTGGTGGGCCAGATATGATCTCAATGGAATAAACCCTATTGTAGGACACCTTTCCCGGCGACAATTCATGATGCGTCCAGTGACGATCTTGTTGTGCCAAGATGATCTCGATGGAAGAAATCTATTCAGGGAGACCTCGTTTGGTGAGGGTGCTCGATGCGGCCGACGACGAGCTGGTGGGACAGATACGATCTCAGCCGAATAAACATTTTTTGAGGAGACCTTTACCAGTGACGGTGCTTGAGGCGGCCGACAATGAACTAGGGGGCTGAAAACGATCTCGAAGGAAGAAACCTGTTGGAGGAGACCCTATCAGGCAATAGTGATCAATGTGGCCGACGATGAGCTGGTCGTTCGGGGACAATATCAGTAAAAGAAACCTATTGAAGGAGACCTCAGATGTGATTGAAAATCATGTATTCGATAGCATGGCTATGCGTACACCTATTCTATAGGTGAATCCTACAAATCCATTTATGCACAACACCTCTGCACGGATGATGCATCACACATTTTTTTCTTTTTTGCAAGGTAGGGGAAACACACCTTATTTTTTTTACAACAATAGAAAAGATAAGTAGAAGGATGATTAGAAGATGAAGATTAATTTGGAAGTCATATTCTGAAAATAATGAGATAAAGAGTTGAAGAGGGTCACTTGATATTTTATTATTTCACGAGAACCATGAAAGAGCTAAGTTGAAGATTATTTAAATTATAATTTTCATGATGAAGATCCATGCAATGTATTTATTATTTTATGAGATTTTTATAATAATGAAGTTGGTTGGAATTTATATTTCATAAAGAATGGAGGAAGAGAATGAAGGATTATATGAAGAATTTGCGATGAGAAGATTGTGGGCTTCAAAAAAATTTGTACATGAGATCTAACATATAGGAGGCCATGCAATTGATATTTAATTCCATTAAATACTTGGTTTTTTAACTGATTGTATTTATGGGATTTACTTTAATCGTGTGATTTATGAACTAGTTCTATGTTCAAAATTCATATGTGAAAGGTGACATATTGTTTACAACAATAGAAAATATTAGTTGAAGGATGATTGGAAGAAGAGAAATTTGGAAGAAATGTTACAAAAGAATAAGAGAAAGAGTCGAAGAAAGTCATGCAATATTTTATTATTGCATGAGAACTATGAAAGGGCTTAGTTGAATATTATTAAGATTATAATTTGCATAATGGAGAACCATGCAACATAATTATTGTTTCCATGAGGTTTCGATGATAAATAAGTTGGTTGGAATTTATATTCCATACATAATAGAGGAAGAGCATGAAGTATTTTTTGAAGAATATGTGAAGATACGTTTTGGGGGTTGAAAAATATCTATACAAGAGTTACAACATATATGTGGCCATTGTTTTGATATTGAATTCCATTAGATAATAGGTTTTTAACTAAGTTTTTTTATGGGGTTTACTTATTTTGGATTAATTTTTATCTGGTTCTATGTTCAAAATACATATGTAAAAGGTGAAATATTTTTTACATCAATGGAAAAGATTAGTAGAAAGATGATTGGAAGGTGAATAGTAAGTTGGAAGTCATATTCCAAAAAGAATATGAGAAATAGTTGAAGAGGGTCATGCAGTATTTTATTATTGCATGATAACCATACAAGAACTAAGTTGAATATTATATAAATTATAATTTTAATGAAGGATAATAATGCAACATAATTATTGTTTTCATTAGGTGTTGTTTATAATGATGTTGGTTGGAATTTATATTCCATAAATAATTGGATAAGATAATAAAGTATTATTTGAAGAATTTTTTAAGTGAGGTTTGTGGGCTTGAAAAAATTATAAATAAGTATTCTTCCATATAGTTGGCCATGCATTAGATATTGAATTCCATTAGATTCTTGGTTTTTTGAATAAGTGTTTTTTTGGGGTTTACTTATATCAGAAGATTTTTTAACTCCTACTAAGTTCAAAATACTTATGTCAACGTTGACATATTGTTTATAACAATAGAAAAGATGAGTAGAAGGATGATTGGAAGATGAAGTGTAATTTGGAATTCATATTCTGAAAAGAATAAGAGAAAGGGTTGAAGAGGGTACTGCAATATTTTATTATTGAATGAGAACCATGAAAGAGCTAAGTTGATGATTATTTAAATTATAATTTTCATAAAGGAGAATCGTGAAACATAATTATTGTTTTTATGATATTTTGATGATAAATAATTTTGTTGGAATTTGTATTCCACAATGAATAGAGGAAGATCATGAATTATTACTTGAAGAATTTCTGAATAGAAGTTTGTGGGACTGAAAAAATTATATAAAATAATTCTATCATATAGGTGGACATGGACTTGATACTGAATTCCATTAGATATATGGTTTTTTAACTAAGTGTTTTTATGGGTTTTACTTAAATATGATGATTGTTGAACTCATTGTAAGTTAAAAATACATATGTTAAAGGTGATATATTGTTTACAACAATGAAAAATATGAGTATAATGATGATTGGAATATGAAGAGTAATTTGGAAGTCATATTCCAAAAGAAATAAGAGAAAGAGTCGAATATGGTCATGTAATATTTTATTATTTCATGAGAAATATGCATGATCTAAGTTGAAGATTATTTATATTATAATTTTCATGAAGGAGAACCATGCAACATAATTATTTTCTGATGAGTTTTTGATGATAAAGAATTTGGTTGTAATATATATTCTATAAAGAATAGTGGATGTGCGTGAAGGATTTTTTGAATAATTTGTGAAGAGACGTTTGTGCCCTTGAAAAAATTCTATACATGAGTTTTAGTATATAGGAGGCCTTGCATTTGATATTGAATTCCATTAGATAATTGGTTTTTTAACTATGTGCTTTCATGGGGTTTTCTTAAATAATATGATTGCTGAACTGGTTCTAAGTTCAAAATACATATGTGAAAGGTGAAAAATTGTTTACAACAATAGAAAAGATGAGTAGAAGGATTTTTGGAAGATTAAGAGTAATTTGGAAGTCATATTACGAAAATAATAAGAGAAAGAGTTGAAGAGGGCCATGCAATATTTTATTATTTCATGAGAACCATGAAAGAGCTAAGTTGAAGATTATTTAAATTATAATTTTCATGAAGTAAAATCACACAACATAATTATTTGTTTTCATGAGGTTTTTATGATAAATAAGTTGGATGGAATTTATATTCCATTGAAAATAGAGGAAGAGCATGAAGGATTATTTGAAGAATTTGTGAAGAGAATTTTGTGGGATTGAAAAAATCCTATACATGAGATATAGCATATAGGTGGACATGAATTTTATATTGAATTCTATTAGATACTTGGTTTTTACACACAGTGTTTGTATGGAGATTACTTAAAAATATAGGCTACCTATTAAGCTGACTATAAAACCTCAATCGAGAGCACATGTGGGACATTGGGTTGACCACATCCAAGGGTGGCCAGTGAGGCCAGCTCACAAGCGGCATAGAGGGCCACGTGTAATACCTTGGGATGCTCAAAGGTATACATAGTTGGGGACTATATCTGCCACAATGAGGTGGGTACAAATTATTTAAATTATAATTTTCATGAAGGAGAGCCATGCAAAGTAATTTTTTTTCCCGAGGTTTTGATGATAAAGATATTTGTTGGAATTTATATTCCATAAAGAATATAGGAATACCGTGATGGGTTATTTAAAGAATTTGTGAACATAAGTTTGTGTGATTGATAAAATTTTGTACATGATTTATATCATATAGGTGGCCATGCATGTGATATTGAATTTAATTAGATATTTGGTTTTTAAACATAGTGTTTTTATGGGGTTTGCTTCAATCAGATTCTTTTTGAACTGGTTAGAAGTTAAAAATACATATGTGAAAGGTGACATATTGTTTACAACAATAGAAAAGATGAGTAGAATGATGATTGGAAGATAAAGAATAATTGGGAAGTCGTATTACAAAAAGAAAAAGAGAAAGAGTAGAAGAGGGCGATGCAATGTTTTATTATTGCACAAGAACCATGCAAGAGCCAAGTTAAAGATTATTTAAATTATAATTTTCATGAAGTAGAACCATGAAACGTAATAATTGTTTGCAAGAGGTTTTGATGATAAATAAGTTGGTAGGAATTTGTATTCCATAAAGATAGAGGAAGAGCATGAATTATTGTTTGAAGAATTCGTGAAGAGAAGTTCTTGGGTTTGAAAAAATCATATAAAAGTGTTTTAGTATATAGGTGGCCATGCATTTGATATTTAATTCCATTAGATACTTGGTTTTTTAACTATGTGTTTTTATGGGGTTTACATGAATCGTATGATTTTTGAACTTGTTTAATGTTAAAAATACATATGTGAAGTGTGATATATTGTTTACAACAATGAAAAATAATAGTAGAAGGATGATTAGAGGAAGAAGAGTAATTTGAAAGTCATATTATGAAAAGAAAAAGAGAAAGAGTTGAAGAAAGTCATACAATATTTTATTATTTCATGAGAATCATGCAAGAGCTTAGTTGAATATTATTTAAATTATAATTTTCATGATGGATAACCATGAAACATATTTATTGTTTTCATGAGGTTTTGATGATAAGGAATTTGTATGGAATTTATATTCCATAAATAATAGGGGAAGAGCATGAAGGGTTGTATGAAGAATTTATGAATATAATTTTGTGGGATTAAAAAAATTCTACACAGGTGTTATATTGTTATGTGTCCATGCATTTAAAATTGAATTCCAAAAGATACATGGTTTTTTAACTAAGTGTTTTTATGGGGTTTACATAAATTAGACGATTGATGAATTGATTCTAATTACAAAATACAAATTTCATAGGTGACATATTGTTTACAATAATGAAAAAGATTATTAGAAGGAGGATTTGAAGATGAAGAGTAATTTGGAAGTCATATTTTGAAAAGAATAAGAGAAACAGTTGAAGAGGGTCATGCAATATTTTATTATTGCACGAGAACCATGCAAGAGCTATGTTGAATATTATTTAAATTATAATTTGTGTGAAGGAGTATAATGAAACATAATTATTATTTTCATGAGGTTTTTATTATAAAGAAGTTGGTTGGAATTCATACTCCATAAAGAATAGAGGAAGAACCTGAATTCTTATTTGAATAATTTTTTAAGAGAAGTTTTTGGTCATGAAAAATTCTATACAAGAGTTCAAGCATAAATGTGTCCATGAATTTGATATTTAATTCCATTAGAAACTTGGTTTTTTAACAAAGTGTTTTTATGGGGTTTACTTAAATCAGAATATTTTTAATTCATTTTAAGTTCAAAATATTTATGTCAAAGTTGACATATTGGTTACAACAATGAGAAAGATGAGTAGAAGGATTATTGGAAGATGAAGAGTAATTTGGCAGTCATATTCCAAAAAGAATAAGAGAAAAAGGTAAAGTGGGTCATGTAATATTTAATTATTTATGAGAACCATGAAAGAGGTATGTTGGCGATTATTTAAATTATAATTTTCACGTGGAGAACCGTGAAACATAATTATTGTTTTCATGAGGTTTTGATGATAGAGAAGTTGATTGGAATTTATATACCGTAAAGAATAGAGGAAGAGAATAAAGGATTATTTGAAGAATTTATGAAGAGGGGTCTTTGGGATTAAAAAAATTATAAACAAGAGTTCTATCATATAGGTGTCCATGCACTTGATATTGAATTCCATTAGATACATGGTTTTTAAAATACGTTTTTTATGGGGTTTACTTAAATCTTACAATTTTTGAACTCGTTCTTAGTTCAAAATATAGATGTTAAAGGTGAAATAATATTTACAATAATGGAAAATATGAGTAGAATGATAATTAGAATATGAAAAGTAATTTAGAAGTCATATTCCCAAAATAATAAGAGAAAGATTTGAATAGGGTCATGAAATATTTTATTATTTCCTGAGAACCATGCAAGAGTTATGTTGAAGATTATTTAAATTATAATTTTCATGAAGGAGAACCATGCAAGGTAATTATTTTATTCATGTGGTTTGGAGGATAATGAAGTTGGTTGGAATTTATATTCCATACACAATAGAGGAAGCACGTGAAGGATTATTTAATGAATTTTTGAAGAGAAGTTTGTGGGATTGATGTAAATATGTGCATGAGTTCTAGTATATAGGTGGCCATGCATTTGATATTGAATTACATTAGATACTTGGTTTATTAACTAAGTGTTTTTATGGGGTTTACTTAAATTAGATGATTTTTGAACTAGTTCTAAGTTCAAAAAATGAATGTGAAAGGTGAGATATTGTTTATAAAAATAGAAAAGATGAGTAGAAGGATGATTGGAAGATGAAGAGTAATTTGGAATTCAGGGATCCTCTCATAATCAACGGCAAGGTCAAAACATTGACCTTCCACTGACAAAAAAATGGAACGATTTAATAGGGAACTGAAGTCAAACTCAAAAAAAATACAAGAAAGGTGACTGTACTCACCTCTTCCAGTTTCTTTGTCCATCTTAATTAGAATTTCAACAGCAGAGGCGATGTCCCAAATACTTTTTGGTAGCCAATATAACTAGCTCAGATCTTGAATCTGA
The DNA here is from genome assembly GCA_963277665.1 of Viscum album. Lineage (NCBI taxonomy): Eukaryota > Viridiplantae > Streptophyta > Magnoliopsida > Santalales > Viscaceae > Viscum > Viscum album. Next base: position 290,343,594 of record OY728126.1, on the reverse strand, counting down.
TTTCAGACTCGAGTAATCAAATTCTTGACATTTAACATGTTAAATGAATGATCCCAATCGTGAATTCATAGTATTCGATGCTTGAAATTTATGGAACCAATACTCCCTGTTTTGGATTTGAGATCTACAGTAGGAAAAACAACAAGAAAAAAATCCTTTATCGAGGGAGGTGATGCTCCATCCATAATACCCCCAAAATTCCTATAAATGCTTCCTGATGTCCATTATCCCCAAGAAATTGTCCATGTTCAAAGAAGTGAGATACACAATAATTGAGTGTTTTCATTTATGTAACCATGTCGAGAAGAGACCATGATTGGCCTTTATGAATACAATGTATTCTTTCTTCGTGATTGTAGGGTTGGAAGCGCAAAATTCCTCACAATGTTCTGTGCGCAATACACTTGATTCCTTGGAATCCCTTCATAGATGGTGTTGCGCAGGTCCCTTAGTGCAGGTGGAGCTGATTCCTGATGACCCATAACAGCATGGGAACAAGAGGGCTTAGGGAAAAGAGTGTCTCCCACTGAATCTGAAGGAGTCGAACACTCGTTCGGTTATGCTACTATAACCCATGGGGAATGAGAAGAAGCCAACAATGCATATCTGAGCATTGTTACCATAGAATTCATGACTTAACCTACAAAATAATGAGGAAGCTTCACCTACCCCAACAGAAGAAACTAGATCTGGTCGACAACCGGTTGATGAACCACAGAGCGTTTCCACCCAAGCAACCATCGACCTGGCTGCCCTTCACAATAACAGGAAGTCATCACCCACCCTCCTTACCTCCCAATCGACCGCCCCCTTTCCACTGGCGTATCACCCAGACATATAAATAAATTTATATAATTATTTATATTTATAAAATTATAATTATTGTATTTATTGTAATTTTATAATTATTTATATATATACATAATAAATATATTTTCTATTATTTTATAATTATTTAATATATATTTATATATATATATATTTATAATTATAATTATAAATAAATATATATAAATATTTGTATATGGTTATAAATATATTTTTATATTATTATTTATTTATCAGTATATTAATACATATATTTGTAAAATTATAATAAATGTATTTATTGTAATTTTAAAATTATTTAAATAAATATATATTAATTTATAATTATAATTATAAATATTTATATATATTTATAATTATAATTATAAATATATTTATTTATTTATAATTATATATAAAATAAATATATTTATAAATATTTCTATATATTTATTAATATTTTCATTTTGAAGTATTTGATGCAGTGTAGTGTTATTTAAATAGTATATAGCATCAATAGAGAAATGAAGGAGTTTTTTAATAACATCACTAACCAAAACCCCAAAGAAACAAACCAAATCCATTTTGAGGGAAGATGGAGAACCCACACATTAACTGATAACCAAACACCAAAAAGTGGTCTGAGTACGAGTTTTAGATGCATCTGTTGGAGATGGGATAGAGCAGCTTCACCCTAACATCTAACCTCTTGTATTGAGTCATCTATTGCTTACTTCCTTGGATGCTCTTATCATTTTCATTGGAAGTAGGAGAAAATGGAAGACAGATCACATTATGTCCTATATCATCCAAGGTTCCCCAATGATTAATGAACATCTTGACATCACTAGCGGAGATGAGGATTATTCCGGGGATGAGACTATAATATTATTTAAAACTTGTGAAATTGTAGCAGGATTATAGAAATGCAATTAGTGGATTTAATTATAGATAAATTACCATTTTACGATCAAAATCCACTTTAATCATGTTTTACATCAATGGAGGTGTCCTAGAGACCGTAGTCCCAGATTCTACAATTGTCTTCAAAGCAGGGTTCAAGTACATATTTCTATCACCAATCCAAATCTATTTGAGGTTGATGGAATACCATTTTTCATCCATGATTGTGATTGGAGTTCTCGATCCAGTGCCGATAGGGATATGGCAGTCCGTAGTGTTAAAGATGAGTAGTACGATGTTATCCATTGTTTGAAGGTAGTATCACAAAACCTTACTGTAGGTCTCAGTGGTCTGGGACATGATAGAGATGTCGGCGGAGGATAGATCAAGGAGCCCAATAGTGGGGGCAAATCCCTCGGTGGATTGGGTCCATCCGAACTCAAAGTGTGCCATCAAATCCCCACCTAGAATTAGGGAGTCATTTCCCAACCATCCTTTGGTGTGTGAGCCATCATTGCAAAGAACTCCATACCTACATAAGTATTTAAGGCAATGGGTATTCCCTTGGAAGACTTCATCACATATCTGGGTGGAAGCACATGAAATGTGTTGAAATGATTTAGAGGTAGAGGGTACAAATAGTTTTTTGATATCCAAGTGAGGTCCCTACCAATATCCAAGGAAGGATCGACTATTTGACCTAGTGTGCTGAGTTCCATAGACATTGTGTGTTCGATGTTGTCGTATTCTAAAAGAAGGGTGACCTTGGAATCATCCCAACTAATTCTTTGAACCAACCTCAGTGATGATTTCCAGTTTATTGCTGCACAATATGATGTAATTATGGTCATTTATAACATGAGGAGCCTCACAAATTGTAAATTTTGTGCCATAAGTGTATCACTTTTTGGAGGAGACCTTGGAACCTGTTGGAGGAGACCTCGGCCGACGACGGTGCTGGATGCGGATGACGATGAGCTAGTGGGCCGGAGACGATCTTGGTGGAATAATCATGTTGGAGGAGACCTCAGAACATTCTGGAGGATACCTTGGCTGATGATGGTTCTCAATGCAGTCGACGGCGAGGTAGTGGGACAGAGATGATGTTTTTGGAAGAAACCAGTTGGCGGAGACCTCAACCGGCGATGGTGCTCGATGCAGTCAGTGACGAGCTGGTTGACTGGAGAGAATCATAGTGGAAGAAACCTATTGGAGGAGACCTCCCCCAATGACGGTTCTTGATGTGGTTGGTGACGAGCTGGTGGGCCTGAGATAATCTCAGTGAAATAAACCCTATTTGAGGAGACCTCGCCCAATGATGCTGCTCTATGCGGACATCAACGAGCTGGTGGGTTGGAGATGATCTTGATGGAATAAATATTTTTAGATGAGACCTTGGTCGACGATGGTTCTTGATGTGGTTGGCGATGAGCTGGGGGTTGGAGAAGATATCGGCAGAATAAACCTGCTGGAGGAGACCTCGGTTAGCGATGGTTCTCAATGTGTCCAGTGATGAGCAGGTGGGCCAGAGATGATCTCTACAGAAGAAAACTGTTGATGGATACCTTGCCCGATGATGGTGCTCGATGAGGATGATGACAAGGTGGTGGGTTGGAGATGATCTTAGCAGAAGAAACCTACTGAAGGAGACCTCACCCGACGACAATGCTTAATGCGGCCGACCATGATCTAGTGGGCTGGAGATGATCTCTGCAGAATAAACCCTATTGAAGAAATATGTTGGAGGAGACCTCATTCGGTGATCTTAGCAGAAGAAACCTACTGAAGGAGACCTCACCCGACGACAATGCTTAATGCGGCCGACCATGATCTAGTGGGCTGGAGATGATCTCTGCAGAATAAACCCTACTGAAGAAATATGTTGGAGGAGACCTCGCCTGGCGACAGTTCTCAATGCGGCTGGTGACGATCTGGTGGGATGGAGACGATCTCGACGGAAGAAATATGTTGGAGGAGACCTCATTCGGTGAGGGTGCTCTATACAGCCGGTGATGAGTGGGTGGGTCGAAGATGATCTTGTCGGAAGAAACCTGTTGGTGGAGAGTTCTCCTGGCGATGGTGCTCGATGCGGCCGATGAAGAGCTGGTCTGATAGAGACGATCTTGGAAGAAGAAACCTATTGGAGGAGACTTCACCCAGTGATGGTGCTTGATGCGGCCGACAACGAGCTGTTGGGCCAAAGAAAATATCGGCAGAATAAACCATGTTGGAGGAGACCTCGCCCGATGATGGTGCTCGATGCGGTCAATGATGAGTTGGTTAGTCAGAGACGATCTCGACGGAATAAAAATTGTTGGAGGAGAGATCGCCCGACAATGGTGCTCAATGAGGTTGGCGACAAGATGGGGGTTGATGACTATCTCAGCAGAAGAAACCTTTTGGAGGAGACATCAGTCGACAACGATGCTCGATGTGGCCGGCGACGAGCTGGTGGGATGGAGACGATATCGACGGAATAAACCCTATTGGAGGAGATATCGCCCTATGATGGTGCTCGATGTGGTTGGTGATGGGATGGGGGGTCAGAGACGATCTCTGTGGAAGAAACCCATTGGAGGAGACCTCGGTCAGTGATGGTTCTTGATGCAGATGGTGACTAGATGGTGTGCTAGAGACAATCTATAATAAAGAAACCTTATGGATGCGACCTTTCCCAGCAATGGTGCTCGATGCAACTGATGATGAGCTGGTGGGTTGGAGATGATCTTGGCGAAAGAAACCTGTTAGAGGAGACCACACCCAGCGACAGTACTCGATGCGGTCGGCCACGATCTGGTGGGCTAGAGACGATCTCGGTAGAATAAACCATGTTGCAGGATACCTCGCTCGATGACGGTTCTTGATGTGGCCGACGACGAGCTGGTGGGATAGAGACGATCTCAAGAGAACAAATATGTTAGAGGAGACCTTATTCAGTGAGGGTGCTCGATGCAGCCAACAACAAGCTAGTGGGCCAGAAACGATCTTGTTGGAATAAACATTCTTGGATGAGACCTCACCCCACGACGGTGCTCAATGTGGTCGGAAACGAACTGTGGGCCAAAGATGATCTTGGCGGAAGAAACCTGTTGGAGGAGACCTTGCCCAGTTACAGTGCTCTATGTAGCCGTCGATGAGCTAGTGGGTCGGGGACAATATCAACGGAACAAAACTTTGGGAGGATACCTCAGATATGATTGAAAAGATGGTATTTGATATCATGGCTATACATACACCTTATCTATATGTGGAGCATACACAACCCTTGATTCACAACACCTCTACATGGATGGTGGATCACACCTTTTTTCTATTTTCAAGGCTGGTGCATCACTCCATTTTTTTGTACCATCATGGAAAAGATGAGTAGAATGATGATTGGAAGATGAAGAGTAATTTGGAAATCATATTCTAAAAAAAATTAGAGAAAGAGTTGAAGAGGGTCATGCACTATATTATTATTGTAAGAGAACCATGCAAGAGTTAAGTTGAATATTATTTAAATTTTAATTTTCATGAAGGATAACCATGCAACATAATTATTTTTTACAAGAGGTTTTGATGATAAATATGCTGGTTGGAATTTAAATTCCATAAAAAATAGAGGAATAACATGAAGTATTATTTGAAGAATTTGTGATGAGAAGTTTGTGGGTTGGAAAATTTTTTGTACATGAGTTCTAATATATAGGTGGCCATGCATTTGATATTGAATTCCATTACATACTTGGTTTTTTAACTAATTGTTTTTATGGGGTTTACTTGAATCGTATGATTGTTGAGCTGGTTCTATGTTCAAAATACAAATGTGAAAGGTGATATATTGTTTACAACAACAGAAAAGATTAGTTGAAGGATGATTGGAAGAGGAAGAGAAATTTAGAAGTCATATTAGGAAAAGAATAAGAGAAAGAGTCGAATAAATTCATGCAATATTTTATTATTTCATGAGAACCATTGAAGTATTAAGTTGAATATTATTAAAATTATAATTTTCATAAATGAGAACCATGAAACATAATTATTGTTCGCATGAGGTTTTGATTATATAGAAGTTGGTCGGAATTTATATTCCATAAATAATAAAGGAAGAGAATGAAGGATTGTTTGAAGAATATGTGAAATGAATTTGGTGGGATTCAAAAAATTGTATAAAAGAGTTACAACATATATGTGTCCATGCATTTGATATTTAATTCCAGAAGATACTTGGTTTTTGACTAAGTGTCTTTTTGGGGTTTACTTAAGTCGAACAATTTTTGATCTAGTTCTAAGTTCAAAATACATTTGTCAAAGGTGAAATATTTTTTACAGCAATGGAAAGGATGAGTACAAGGATAATTGGAAGTTGAAGAGTAATTTCTAAGTCACATTCCGAAAATAATAAGAGAAAGTGTTGAAGAGGGTCATGTAATATTTTATTATAGCATGAGAACCATGCAATAGCTAAGTTGAATATTAATTAAATTATAATTTTTATGAAGGAGAATAATACAACATAAATATTGTTTTCATGAGGTTTTGATTATAAAGAAGTTGGTTGGAATTTATATTCCATAAAGAATTGGGGAAGAGAATGATGGAATATTTGAAGAATTCATTAAGAGAAGTTTGTGGGCTTGAGAAAATTCTATAGAAGAGTTCTAACATATAGTCCGCCATGTATTTGATATTGAATTCCAATAAATACTTAGTTTTTTGACTGCGTGTTTTTATGGGGTTTACTTAAATCAGAAGATTTTTGAACTCGTACTAAGTTCAAAATACTTATGTCAAAGTTGGCATATTGTTTACAATAACGGAAATGTTTAGTAGAAGGATGATTTGAAGATGAGGAGTTATTTGGAAGTCATATTCTGAAAAAAATAAGAGAAAGTGTTGAAGAGGGTCATGAAATATTTTATTATTGAATGAGAACCATGTGAGAGCTAAGTTGAAGATTTTTTAAATTCTAATTTTCATGAAGGAGAAACGTGAAACATAATAATTGTTTTTATGATGTTTTGATGATAACGAAGTCGGTTGGAATTTATATTCCATCAATAATAGAGGAAGATCAATATGGATTATTTGACAAATTTGTGAATATAATTTTGTGGGATGAAAAAAATTATATACAAGTGTTCTATCATATAGTTGGACATGCACTTGATATTGAATTCGATTAGATACTTTGTTTCTTAACAAAGTGTTTTTATGGGTTTTATTTAAATCTGACGATTGTTGAACTCATTCTAAGTTCAAAATACATGTGTTAAATGTGAAATATTGTTTAGAACAATGACAAATATGAGTATAAGGATTATTGGAATATGAAGAGTAATTTGGAAGTCATATTCCAAAAGGAATAAGGGAAAGAGTCAAAGAGGGTCATGCAATATTTTATTATTTCAAGAGAACCATGCAAGAGAAAAGATGAAAATTATTTAAATTATTATTTTAATAAAGGAGAACCATGTAACGTAATTATTTTTTGTATGAGGTTTTCATGATAAAAAATTGGGTTGGAATTTATATTCTATAAAGAATAGAGGATGAGCATGAAGGATTATTTGAAGAATTTTTTAAGGAAGTTTGTGGGCTTGAAAAAAATATGTACATGAGTTCTAGTTTATACGTGGCCATGCATTTGATATTGACTTCCATTAGATACTTGGTTTTTTAACTAAGTGTTTTTATGGTGTTTACCTAAATCAGATGATTGTTGAATTGTTCTAAGTTCAATTTACATATGTGAAAGGAGAAAAATTGTTTACAACAACAGAAAATTTGAGTAGAAGGATGATTAGAAGATGAAGAGTAATTTGGAAGTCATTTTACGAAAAGAATAATTGAAAGAGTTGAAGAGGGTCATGTAATATTTTATTATTGCATGAGAACCATTCAAGAGTTAAGTTGAATATTATTTAAATTATAATTTTCATAAAGGAGAACCACAAAACATAATTATTGTTTGCATTAGGATTTTTTTGATAAAGAGGTTGGATGGAATTTATATTCCATAGAGAATAGAGGAAGAGCATGAATGATTATTTGAAGAATATGTGAATAGATGTTTGTGGGCCTAAAAAACCTATACAAGAGTTCTAGCATATAGGTGGCCATGAATTTTATTTTTAATTCTATTAGATACTTGGTTTTTTAACTCTGTGTTTGTATGGAAATTACTTAAAAATATGGACATCCTATTAAGTTGACTATCCAACCTCAACCAGGAGCATACGCAAGACATTAGGTCGACCACACCCAAGGGTGACCAGTGAGGCCAGCTCATAGGCAGCATAGAGGGCCATATGTAATCCCTAGGAACGCTTGAAGGCATACATGGTTGAGGACTATATCCCCCATAAGGAGGTGGGTGCAGATTATTTAAATTATAATTTTCATGAAGGAGAACCATGGAACGTAATTATTTTTTTCCTGAGGTTTTGATGATAAAGAAGTTGGTTGGAATTTATATACCATAAGGAATATTGGAAGAGCATGAAGGGTTATTTAAAGAATTTATGATGAGAAGTTTGTGGGGTTGAAAATTTTTGTACATGAGGTATATCATATAGGAGGTGGCCATGCATTTTATATTGAATTCCATATGATATTTGGTTTTTTAACTTAGTGTTTTTATGGGGTTTACTTCAGTCGGATGATTTCTTAACTAGTTCTAAATTCAAAATACATATGTGAAAGGTGACATATTGTTTACAATAATGGAAAAGATGAGTAGAATGATGATAAGAAGATGAAGTGATATTTAGAAGTCATATTACCAAAATAATAAGAGAAAGAGTTGGAGAGGGTCGGGTAATATTTTATTATTGAACGAGAAACCATGAAAGAGCTATGTTGATGATTATTTAAATTATAATTTTCATGAAAGAGATCCATGAAACGTAATTATTGTTTGCATGAGGTTTTGATGATAAAACAGTTGGTTAGAATTTTCATTCCATAAAGAATCGAGGAAGTGCATGAAGGATTATTTGAAGAATTTCTAAGAGAAATTTGTGTGCTTGAAAAAATTTTATAAAAATGTTCTAGGATATAGGAGGTTATAGAGTTGATAATGAAATCCATTAGATTATTGGTTTTTTAGAAGTGTTTCTATAGGGTTTGTTTAAACATTTGTAAAAAATATTATAAAAAATTTCATGTTTTTCAAAGTGTTTATATGGGGTTTGCCTAAAACATATGGACATTGGGAGCATATGAAAAACATTGGTCGCTCGCACCCGAGGACATCCAACAAAACTAGCTCGAAGGCGGCATAATACTAGGTGGTACCGAGAGGGGGGAAGTAAAATTACCAGGCTTCAAACATAGCGCTTGATTTATAAATCATTGTAATACAAGGATGCATATCTATGTGGGATGGGGTTGCGTGTACTTCTCACCGGTTTAAATAAATTGGAGCGAACACTACCATCCATCACATCCCATGCCCCGCTGCATCGTCCGATCTCGCGGAATTTGTATTCAAAATGGTCTGCACTTTTTAACTAGCCTCATCATGTGCCTTCTCCTGTCCTCCCTCGACGATGCCACTGGTTCGTTAGAGAAAAATTCAAACCACCATCGGTCGAACCTGAAGCCATCAGTGATCATTCAAAGTTAGATATTATGAGATAAAAATATATGAGGCAATTTGAGATTCTGAATTCGGAAAGATGGACTGCATGAATTTCACAAATGCATGCACGTGAGGATCCCATCAGAGAGGTAAAGTCCACTCGCGAAGGAAAATGTGAAGTTTTTCAGGAGTTTTTTTAATACATTTAAAAAATATATTTTTTAAAAATCAGTTAGGTAGATTTTTTTTTCAAAATGCCCCTCAAAGGCGGTATCGTGGATGCTGCCATTGCATTACGGGTAAAAGGCGGCATCGTAGATGCCGCCTTTCTATAGGGGCTGAAAGGCAGCACTCGCGATGCCACGTTTCCCCTAAGATTTTTTTTTATTTCTTTGTTTATATATTTATTTATATACGTAATTCATAAAAAATGTTCTCGAGGATTCTTCCTTTCACCTAACAAAAAAAAATTATTAGTTTTTAAATTTTTGTTTGAATATCACCTACTTGAAAGTTAAAAAAGTTTCATGTAAGTGACTTTGAAAGACTATAATATATAAACCATAATACCAATCTAAATGAAACTTTTAAAAATTCATTAAATATATAACCAATTGTTGTAAACAAAAATCATTTCATAACAACTATTAATGATAAATAATTTATTAGCTTTCAAAACCACCTACATGGAACATAGAAATGTTTCAAGTACATGAATTTGAATGACTATAAAATATAAACCATAAGACCAATATAAACAAAACCATTAAAATTGATTAAACATATAAACAATTGTTGTAAACAAAAATCATTTCACAACAACTGTTCATGAAAAATAATTTATTATATTTCAAAACCGCCAACTTGAAACTTATAAATGTTTCAAGTACGTGACTTTGAAAGACTATAAAATATAAACCATAAGACCAATCTAAACGAAACCTTAAACATTCATTAAATATTTAACCAATTGTTTTAAACACAAATAATTTCATAACAACTGTTCATGAAAAATAATTTATTAGCTTTCAAAACATTCTAATTGAAACTTAGAAATGATTCAAGTACGTGACCTTGAAAGACTATAAAATATAAACCATAAAACCAATATAAATGAAACCTTAAACATTCATTAAACATATAACCAATTGTTTTAAACACAAATAATTTCCTAACAAATGTTCATGAAAAATAATTTATTATCATTCAAAACCGCCTACTTGAAACTTATAAATGTTTCAAGTATGTGACTTTGAATGACTATAAAATACAAACCATAAGAACTATCTAAACGTAACACAAAACAATAATTAAACATATATGATTCAAACCTACATCAATAGGATGCACGATGTCGCTAGTATCACATACATCTATAATCTTTGATGAAAACATGTTATATCTTCTTTTAGGGAACAACAAAATCCATTCTTCCACCCACCATGTCCATATCCATATCAACATCCGACCGCATAAGGGTATGTTCAAAGATACGCCACATTAAATTATCATACATTACCATTCCTGCAAATATCAACCCCTTCAAAACCACCATGTGTCCAACCATTATAATTTCTTCTACAATTGTCACCTCATTTTCAAATGTCCAGTTGATCAGTTGAAAACACCAATGATTCCATATAGCCCATTGAACTCTTCATCACTATATATTTATCTTTTATCATCATCAAAAGGCCACTATAGGACCTCCTTAATCTATCCATTCTAAACACTCACATACAATTATACTATAAACATAAAAACCTAAAAACTTGTTGGTTTTTATGTTTATAGTATACTTGTATGTGAGTGTTTGGAACAGATATATCAAAGAGGTCCTACAGTAGCCTTTTGAAGATGATAAAAGATAAATATTTGGTGATGAAGAGTTCAATGGGCTATGTGGAATCGTTGTTGTTTTCATCTGATCAATTGGGCATGGGGAAATGGGGTGACAATTTTAGAAGAAATTATAATGGTTGGATGCATGGTGGTGTTAAAGGGGTTGATATTTGCTGAAATGAGAATATATGAGAATTTCATGTGGCATATCTTTGAACATACCCTTATGAGGCCAGATGTTGATATGGATATGGGCATGGCGGTTGAAAAAATTGATTTTTTTTGTTATATGAAAGGAGATATAACATGTTTTGATGCATCAAAGATTATTGATGTATGTGATACTAGTGACACCGTGCATCCTATTGATGCAGGGTTGACTCATATATGTTTAATGAATGTTTAAAGTTTCGTTTAGATTGGAAATGATTAATTATATATTAATTAATTAATAATATAGGATTAAAAAATGAATCCATATTATGATTAGCTGATGATAGTTCTGATCATATAAAGTGAAATAAAGAAGAATAAACACATTAAATATAAAATGGATACTTTACAAAATATAATAAATTCATTGATATTTTTCAATTGAATGTGGTTTGGATGATATGACTCTCACATTACACATGAGGTAAAATCCAACTTATTTTTAATTGGCTTCTTAATAACATCTTTGAAGGATATGCACTTCACTTTTGAACTTTCAATTTTTTTTGTCTTTCTAAGGACATCTAAGATGAAATCTATGATATTTCATTAGAAGGTTGAAATCTTTTGAAAGTTAAAAAGTAATTTACATATCATTAAAATATTTTTATTAAGTTTTCAATAAAAATAAGTTGGACTTTACCTCATCCTATGTGAGACACATCTCATCCAAACCACATTTTATTGAAATATTTCAATGAATTTATTGTATGTCATAAAGCATTTAGGTGTTATTTAATGTGTTTATTCTTCTTCATTTCACTTTATATGATCATAAATTTCATTTTATTAACGATAAATAAACTATTTTTATGTTTCCACTTATTTTTAACTCAGTTTCAAAAACATTTTGTGACTTATATTCTGATAAACTTTTATATAATGAAACATTACTAGCATATTTTAGAGTGTAAAAAGGCATCCTAAAATTACATTATAATAAATATTATATGGCCAACCATCATTGTTAATATTTGTTACACTATCATAATTTTGATTAAAGAAACATTTTTGATGTATAGAGTCATCTTTTCATATGTGTACTGCTATGGGGAGGTTATTCAAACTGAGAAAGGATCTTCTTATAGTAGACAACCAATAACAGTTGTTAGTAAAACTAATTGTGTAATCATAAGATAACTTCAAGACAGAATTCAAGATTCCTTAAATCTGGGACATGATCAAGATATCATGTATATGAGCTATAGACATTTGTAATTCTTGGAAACACTATGGCATCTAGATTTTCCATTGGATGCTAATGCACAGTGGGTCTAAGAAATTAATTTATTTTCTCAACGTTCAGATGGTACCATGATGGATTTATATGTGGATGATTTTACTGTATAACAACAATGTCCAGTTGTACAAAGACATATACTTATAAGAGTGGTTGAATATATTCTTCCCCATGAAATTGAGCCTATTCCAAATAATGTAGAAGAGGAAACCCTATATGATCTCTCAGATATACATGTTAATATGACTTCTGATGAATAGATTAGTAATGACGAAACAGATGGTGAAAATAGTACTGATGAGGAGGGACCAACATAATTTAGGGAGGAGGTTTTGAGAAATACATTAGTTGTCCAACAACATCAACCTACATTAAATCATCCACCACTCTTTGGATCTTGGTCAGAAGCAATGAAACATGTTCCTGAATTCGACAATAACATTCTCACACCAGTAACTAAGTTCCCCATAGTTATACCATATATGTTTAAAGATCTAAAAATAACCTTATATGTTGGATGGAATTTTCCAATTAAAGATGCATTAAAAATCATTCTAAATATATTTCCAATTGAGAGGAACTGTAACTGTATAGTTCATGAAGTATGCTATATTAAATATCTCATATGGTCTGAAAATTATGGGGATGATTGTAGATTTTCTTTGAGGGTGATTCTGGACATTGCATTTGGATGTTAGAGAATCTCAAGGATTGAGGCAGCTCATACTTTCGTTCAGCCAAGACTGACAAAAGATTATACCACATTGGATGCAAAATTTGTGTCATCCATTGTGGTTGAGATGATTAGTACATGCCAAGATGTTTCAATAACCCCTGTGTAAGAGATGATACAACAGACGTTTTGTTATAAGATTTCCTATAATAAGGCACGGAGGGAGAAATAAAAGACAATTGTGAAGGTCTATGGTGATTGAGATGGATCATATCGGGTTCTTCCGCAATTTCTAGCCTTTATGAGGCATCAAAACCAATTTTTCTTTCATTTTGATACAAACGAACTTGTGTCTCATGATAACCAACTTCATCCATCTCATGTTCAATTTCAATGGTTGTTTTAGGAATTCCTCCCCTGTATTAGCGTATTTCATTTCTGAAATTAGTTCATTCAGATTGATGGAATGTTTCTATATAGAAAACACAATGGCATATTGTTGATTATGGAAACCTAAGATAGAAACAATTCACCTGGTCTACTTGCCTTATCCATTGCAGAGAAAGAAAATTATGAATCATGGAGTTGGTTTTTGGCATGTATCGACAACCATTTCACCAAAATTCGGGTTGTTTATTTGATATCTGATCGACATTAGGAAATTAATGAGGAAATCGATGCGGATCTTGATACATGGAAATACCCAAGTTTACATCATTGGTTTTTTATTAGACACATTACTTGAAACATGTATAAAATATTCCACACCGAACCGATGAAGAAGGTAATCACGGGGCTTGGTACGCATTGTATTTGTAAGTTTTCTCTATTTCAAGATAGAAATAAAATAAAATTATGTGAAATATCATCTATTCTATATAGCATAATAGTCGGATCAATGGTGGTTTGAAGAATGTTTTGAAAAAATCCTCCAGGATAATCAAGATCTTTATGGTTATATGATACAAATTACAAAAGAAAAATGGACATTGGAATATGATGAGGGGTAGTGGTACAAACACATGACCACAAACATTGTGAAGTGCATAAATGGTCTCTTCAAAGTGCTTCCGAAGATACCTATAACTACCCTAGTTTAGGAGAAATTATATCATTGCATGAAATACTTTTTTAATAGAAAAAACTAGCATAAGATGGAATACAACAGGGGCTAAGGTATGAAATACACTTTCAACGAGAGATTGAAAAGAATATTGAAGAAGATTATAGTTATATTGTCAACCTTCATTGACAAGAAGAATCTATATTTGAAGTTCAAGAGCATTTGGACTCCATCACAAATAGCATCCGTGAAAAAATGGTGGTATTAATGGAAATGAGGAAATTTTAATGTGAAAACTTTCAGACCTTATGGTTTTTATGCACACACATCATCGCAATATGTGCCTCTATGAACATATCCTGGAAAGAAAATGTTGATCCAGTGTACTTGTTGAACAATATTGCTAGCTGTTATTCTACACCATGGATTCCTATTGGGGAGATTCGTTATTTCCCAATGACCAAAGACCATCTGATAGTGATACCTAACATCAATCGGTTGCGTCCCCTTGGGAGACTAAAGTCCAGCAAGATGTGGAATGATATGGATTGGACTTAAGAACGAGAGAAGAGTTTGAGATGCACCATATGTCATCAATAAAGTCATAAACGGAAACAATTTCATGACATTATTAGGTCGAGTTCACACAATGATCCACAATGATGTATTGTATTGATTTTGAGATTCTCATATTGTAAATAATATGTTTTTATCCCATATTTTTTACCTCAGTTTTCTAAACCCCAAAACCAAAAATAAGAACACTAAACCCAAAATCATATTCCAAATAACGTAATCTAAAAATTATAATCCCTAAACCTTAAAACCTAAACCCTTACCCTGATATCATAAACCAAAAACCTAAAACCATACAAAATAATCAAAAACCTAGACCAAAAACTAAATATCTAAAACCATAATCTCGAAATCCTATAACCTAAAAAATGAATCATAAATCCAAAAATATCTTCCCTTTAACATGGTTTTCAAAACATTGTGTGACTGATATTATAATAAAAATAAATATAAAAAAATGATAGTAACATATATTACTATACAAGAAGATGTTATGGAAGTTTTGTATAATAAATATTATATGATCAACCCTGTTTGTTAAAATTTGTTACACTATTAGAATCATGATCATAAAACATTTTCGACGTATAGAGTTAGCTTCTACCTATGTGTACTACTATGGGGAGGTTATATAAAATGATAAATGAGCTTATTATAGTACAAAAACAATAATAGAGGTTAGTACAACTGATTTTGTAACACTAAATGAACTTCATGATTGATTTTTTTTGGGAAATAAACCATGATTCCAGATGAAGATTGACAATGATGGCCATGATGGATTGAGTTTACATCATCACCGTCATTGTTGTCATCATTCCTCATGCGTCGCGGTTCATTTCCCACTAATTCTTTCATGATGTTGAGTTAGTGTTACATAATGACCTTTAGATGTGAGAAAATAATCATGAAACATACCATCATGTGGACAGTCATACATAAATTACATAGAACACCATTTTCAAATAAACATCTACATAACAAAGACAAATTTTTTGTATATATATATATATAAATATATAAAACCATTTCTTACAAAACATTATTTTCTAGGTAAAATCATATCTTAACAATGCATTAGTTATATGAATTAAAAAAATGAAGATATTCCACTTTATTTTGATAAAAATAACTTCATAAAACAATGTGAATAAAAATGGCATGTCTTTCATTCTAAAAGTCATAACATTTTTCTGACCATAATTTTATATATACATTTTATACTTACGACTCATTTCATTTTTTATATACAGATGGAAGAAAAAATACTAATCACTCAACAAGATACCCATATTTCCCAGGTTGTGCTAGAGGGTGGTGAGGATCGATCGATTAGGGTGCGTTGAACACACAATTTTCATCATAGGGAGACTCCACGTTCTATTCGAAAATACATGCATCATACTATCTTCTATGGAATTGCAATATCAGATTTCATATTTTTTAACCATCACCTATTTGCTGCCCTTGTAGGGAGGTGGAGACCAGAGACACATACATTCAACCTGCCTAAGGGAGAGATGAACATCATCTTCTAGGATGTGGCATTTATTCTTGGTCTTCCTATCTAGGGGAGACTCATTATTGGACCCACTTGTGTATCTTGACCCGTACTTGATCAGCAATTGTTAGGTATCGACATTTTTTCCGACCGTATGACTAAATATGGAGCGTCGATATCTATGCCTTGGTTAGAGGCACAAATTTTAGATTTACCCGATGATGCTGATGAGCAGACTGTCATGCATTATGCCAGTTCATATATATTATGGATCATTGTAGGGACCATGTGTACTGATCACTCGGGGATTCATGTGCACATGATTTATATACCCCCACCATAGTACTTTTATCGGGAGGTGACATACAACTGGGGATCATCCTGCTTGGCATACACATACAGAGCATTATGAAGGTTATCCCACAGGGACCTCACAGGTCTCAGGGGATGCGTCATCCTTATTCAGATGTGGGCATGGGAGCGCATCCCCACATTCCTCCTTGAGCATGCTAGTCTTCGGATCGAGATAGAGGTGCTGCATGATTCCCCACATGGATGCTGGTATAATAACTCATTTCTATTAGTTTTTGATGGTAATAGGTTTTATTGACTTTAATTTATCATTATTTTTCACTTTCGATGTTGTATTTTACAGGTGGTGTCAACAACACAATTTCAATGTGTTTCCGAGACACCATTTGGGCATATATTGACTTCGGTTGGATAGTCTCTTACCTGAATAGGTATGTATATACAATCTATAATTTTCTAAAAAATTTAATAATAGCAACAATTTTTTTTAGTCAGGATATTTTTTGAAAAAATCACATGACATTTCAAATTTCATGGGTTCCATACTGGACTATTATGGACAAGTTTCCACCATACTGCACTCTTGGGCTTGAGGATGCTATAGTTGTAGTGCACCTCATTCACTTCCATATTATTGAGTAGAGGAAGCCTGACAGAGTCATGCACCAATTTTTCTATGCTCAACTGATTCCATTGCCACCAAGACAAATAGAGAAGCTTCATGGGATGAAGCTGACAGGGAGTCATGATGAGGATTGGTGCCATGTACATGCCCTCTTTCTTGACTGCTGGTGCAGATGTGTAGAGTTTTGTATTCAGGCTGAAGCTATGAATCAATTCATTCTTTCAGAGTAGGCTGAGTATGAACCATGTTATAGACTGAAGTCTATACTATATCTTACCTGACACACCAGAGAGATTCATAGGATTCTAAGTCAATAAATTTCCATTAGAATTTTATTAAAGTTTTTTTCTAATTTATTTCGAATCTATTTACATGGAAGTCTCTCAGAGCATCTTATTCGCATGATTGATGAATAAGATGAGGGGGGTATTTAGCTAGGTATCCATCCATGATGAAGCATTGGAGCTAAGGTCATCTTATCATGCGCTTTTCAAGAGCATCTTTGAGCGTCCAACCCGGAGAGAGGAGGTTCCTTCTCTGGAAGAACATCCTAAAACAACTAATTTTGTGGAGGATCCACAACTAAATAATCATAGACAATGTCATGACACATGTGAGACCTCACATGTTCCATAGGAATAGGTTTTCCCTCTAGTAATCTGGCCTCATCTGATTCAGGATGTGCCTCATGTGGCATGGGATCCATATTTATTGACAGGATATCCATAGTTCTCTCCATCTTGGAGTCCAGATCCATCATATCCTTGGGGTCCATATCCATCACATCCATATGGTATAGATACATCCTTGAATTGGGGTCCAGATCCATTATATACTTGGGGTATAACTCTATCACATGCTTAGTTCCCCATTACGATAATGGTAGGTCATTCTACCAACCTAGTGGGAGAAGGATAATGAGGGAAGTATGAGATGTAGTTGAAATCTACTCCCATTGAAACACAGGTGGAGGATGTGAAAATTGACATTCCAGTGCCTGAGGATCAGCCCCCCTCCAAGTCATCAGACTCCATAGCGAACTTGACGCGAATACCCTATTCGCAGACCACCATGTGGGACAGAATCTCCTTGCCATAGACATATACATTAATTATACATTTTAATTTATATGTTTTATTTCTATTGAAATGAAGATACTATTATTTCTATAATCCCTTCTTATATGTTTATCCATTATTATAGTTTTCATTTATTTTTTAGGCATAGCTTATATTTGACAGCATTTAAGGTCGACTACTTCAAAGATAGGAATAATTATTAAATTTCAAGTAGATAACATTAAAAGATTATAAAATATACAATATAAAAACAATGTAAATAAAATTTAAAAGATAGAATAAACATATAAAAACTTGTTAAAAATAAATAGTTTCATAAAGAAAATAAATAAATGAAAATGAATGGAATGTAAGAAAAGTTACTCAGATGTTGGAGAAAAAATAAGGAATGTCGAGGAGGATCCAAAGCCACCTAATTGACTTTGAAAGCCTATAAAATATAGACTATAAAACCCATATAAATAAAAACTAAAACATAAACTACTTATTATATGTTTAATAAATGTTTAAAATTTCATTTATATAGGTCTTATAGTTTGTAATTTATAGGTTTGTAAAGTCACATACTTGAAACATTTTTAAGTTCAATTAGGTTGATTAGAAAGATTATAAATTATTTTTCACCAATATTTTTTAAGAAATTAATTTTTATTTTTTAATACTTATCATATGTTTAATATATTTTTAAAATTTTGTTTATATTGGTCGTATAGTTTATATTTTATAGGCTATAAAAGTCACATATTTGAAACATTTTTAAGTTTCAAGTAGGTGGATTAGAAATCTTATAAATTATTTTTCATCAACATTTTTTAGAAATTATTTTTCATTTTAGACTAATTATTATATTTTTAATCAATGTTTTAAATTTCATTTATATTTGTCTTATAGATTTTATTTTAGAGGCTAGCAAAGTCACGTACTTGAAACATTTTTAAGTATAAATTTGGTGGATTAGAAACCATATAAATTATTTTTCATCAAACATTTTTTAAAAATCTTTTTTATTTTAGAGTACTTATTATATGTTAAATAAATTTATAAAATTTCATTTATATTGGACATGTAGTTTATATTTTATAAGCTATAAAAGTCACATACTTGAATTATTTTTAAGTTTCAAGTTGGAAGATTAGAAAGGTTATAAATTATTTTTCATCAACATTTTTAAGAAATTATTTTTATTTTCGACTACTTCTTATATGTTTAATAAAAGTTTAAAATTTAATTTATATTGGTCTTATAGTTTATATTTTATAATCCAGAAAAGCCATATACTTGAAACATTTTTATGTTTCAAGTTGGTGGATTAGAAAGCCTATAAATTCATTTCCATCAATATTTTTTAATGAATTCATTTAATTTTCAACTACTTATTATACGTTTAATAAATGTTTAAAATTTTATTTATATTGGCCTTATATTTTATATTTTATAGGCTATTAAAGTCACATACTTGAAACATTTTTAAGCTTCAAGTTTGTAGATTAAAAGGCTTATAAATTATTATTCATTAACATTTTTTAAGAAATTATTTTTTATTTTCAAATAATTCTTGTACGTTTAATAAACTTTTATATTTTCAATTATATTGGTCTTATATTTGATATTTTACAGTCTATAAAAGTCACATACTTGAAACATTTTTAATCTTCATGTTGGTGGATTATAATGCTTATAAATTATTCCTCATCAATATT
Organism: Viscum album; assembly: GCA_963277665.1. Lineage (NCBI taxonomy): Eukaryota > Viridiplantae > Streptophyta > Magnoliopsida > Santalales > Viscaceae > Viscum > Viscum album. The sequence continues at coordinate 290,323,493 of OY728126.1, read as the reverse complement.
TTTTTATGAAATTCTTTTTATTTTCAAATACTTATTATCTGTTTAATAAATGCTTAAAATTTCATTTATATTGGTATTATAGTTTATATTTTATAGGGTAGAAAACTCACGTACTTGAAACATTTTTATGAGTCATGTTGGTGGATTAGAAAACATATTAATTAATTTTCATCAATATTTTTTAAGAATTTATTTTTTATTTTCAACTATTTCTTATATATTCAATCAATGTTTGAATTTTTATATATATTGGTCTTCTACTTTATATTTTATAGTCTAGAAATGTCATGTACTTGAATAAGAGATAAATTATGATAACAATTTTTGTTATATATATATATAAACATTAAAAAATAATAAAAAAACATTAAAAATTTAAATATATGAAAAAATAATTAAAATATTTTTTTAAATTTACGTAAAATGCGGCATCGGCGATGCCCCCTTTAAAGAATATCTTTAAAAAAATTAAACCTATTATTTTTAAAAAAAAATCCAGAAAACCTATTAAAAAAACTCTCTTGCTAGGGATGTGCTGCAGGGTTCGGTGGTTCAAGGTGGCATGATCGGTGGAAGATGCATCATTTCAGTAGGGTGGCGGTAGACATCGGTTTTTGTGAACCATTTAGTTATCGATGATGGAGTTTACCTTAGGATACGAGGTGATGTGGAAAGAGGATACTTCTCTTGACAACTGTTGGATCTTGTTTTCTATAGCTCTATAATTGTGGATGGGAGGGAATGCACTACTAGCTGGAGACGAGGGGGATTTGGGCTTTCAGAACCATAACATGTTTTGGGCCTTTGTCAACGTGCCATTTTCAGTGGTATGTAGGATCAAGATAAATTTTTATTTTGTCCCTATCTTGTGGGTGGGATTTATGGACAGAGTTGGGATCTTGCAATGGACTTAGATGGGTGGTTCTTCAGGTCATTTTTCTTTGGGTGGCACTGTTTTGTCAATTTTTTGTTTGGTGGGGCTTTATGTGTCCCATGTTTTTGGTTGATGTTTGTACTTTTTTATTTCATTAATACATTTTTAGGACCGAGTACGCTTGGTACCAGAATCTTTCTAGTAAAGGTGTATTATTTATGAGCAATTTCTTTAGCATTGATAAAGGTGAGTTTTATCAGCTCTATTCTTAGCATTGATAAAATATTTTAATGATAAAATATTATGAATATATATAAAACTATCATATTTTTATTACAAAATAATCTTTACTTATATACATTAAATAAAAAACACATATTTAAAATTAATGTAAATATGATATATATTAATATATATTTTTTTTAATAATTCATATATAAACATAATGTTTTTTTAATAAAATTGGTGACATAAAATGGGCACCAAATTCATTCCCCGAAGAAATTTATTAAAAACACAAGTAGTAGTGCCAAAAAAAGGTGTAGAGAGCATACATCAGCAAGGAATGATGGGAATACTTGATGTGAAAACCAAGAATCTCAAGTAGTAGAAATGACTAGGATGACCTGTCATCATCTAGTCTATGAAATCCATATGAAATTTCATGGAGGGAACTATCCAATAATCCAGAAAGTATCTTCCTATCTAGTGGGAATCTTGATAGTTAAACATTGAGTTCCAGGTCAAAGCAGTAATTTCTTCAACTTTCAATTTGATAAGTTGAGTGGAAATCAAACGCTTCCTATACTATTGTTAGAGAAGGGAGAATATGCCACTAGGTGGGCACCCAATGAGGCCAAATTGATGGATACTCAAGCCTATGCATACTAGAAGAACCAACTGGTCACTAGGAAACCAAAAAACAAGCCACATGTACTTGGAGGACACCAAATCACCAAGGGGAGAGCTCCTCTATGAGAACAAAAATTCCTCAAAATCAGTTAGTGTCGCCACCAAAAATATATAAAGAAAAGGTATAGGATTTGATGATCATAAAAAGACAAATAACTTCACATGAGAAATTAAAAATAAGGAGAATATGACATTGACAAAAATGAATATCAAAAGAGTCCAAATGGAATCCGAGAGGCCAGTAATCCCTAGTCAGACATGAACCATCATCAATATAAAGTAGAATCATTTATAAGGAATAGCTCTGAGGTTGAAGTTTGGGTTCTTCTTAAACTCTTCCACCACTTTAAGAAACATCCTATTTCCGATTTAAAGGTATATTTTATCATACATCTCACCATTTTTTTATTGAGGAAAGGAAATTGTATCATTCTCATCCATCCAAGAGACAAGTTCCCTAGACAAGTTCAATTTCTCTTAAAGTTGGTAAGCATCCCTAAAAGAAGGGTCATTTTCAGGGTCACTATCAATGTCATCTAAATCAGTTGATTTTGAGGATATACAAATAATGTTTAAAAAAGTATTTATAATATTATAAATAAATATATTTATATTTAAATAATTGTAAAATTATAATAAATTTTTAAAATAATAAATATATTTATTGTATTTATAATTATATATTTCAATAAATTATATATATATATTTAAATAAATATTTGTATCTAATGAATTTAGTCAGTAAATTTATCTATATATCATGAGATAATGATGATATTCCTGGAAATATATATTTATGTTCATATATATTGATATATATGAATACACTAGCTATGACCATAATTTTATGGGTTGGCATGATTAGGTTGTTGTATATGTTCTCAATGTTAGATTACCTATTATTATGATTATATATGAATATTTAATGTATTCATAACTCATGAAATGTTCATTTATACATTGACACCATTATTATTCATGGTTCTGAAAATGTGATGAGTCATTTTTTATGATTTAAATTTTTCATTCGTGTTATACGAGGAAGGTTCATATATCAAGTGTACTTGGCCCTAAAATTTATTGAATAATGTAAGAGTGTATAAACAATAGCAGGTGAGAGTGTGTCAAAAATACCACCACCAAACCAATAAAGTGACAAAACACTGTCACCCAAAAAACAAAAAAAATGGATTGACGAACCACACATGAAGGGTCAAAGGATTTGAAAACATAAAAACAAATACACCATGGGAATTACCATAAAAACCATTAGGGCCCACCAGAATTAGCCTCAAAAGGCTGCCTACCTCAAACTAGCCTATAACCAAAAACCTATCCCATACCAAATTCATCTCACAGAATGTCCAAGCCTCCAGCCTATATCCCTCCATCAATCATTCATGTTCTTCCATGTGCATTTTCCTACTGAAGATATAAAATTGTAGGCACAAGGATTTTGTTCCATATCTCTCAATCTAAGAATCATTCATATCCACGAATGGGAATGTAAGTTCAACCCCTTAGAGGTTGGATGATCATCAGTTCAGTTATGGGTCAAGATCTGTAGTTTTACATGGATTATATGGAACCCACATATACTCTATGATAGATAAATAGCTATTGGCGTTCCAATTAAACTTGATAATGAAATTGAAACTTCCATATTTGGTAATATTGCTAGATTATTAGTTTAAATTGATCTGTGCTCTGTTCTAGTTGATCGAGTTTTTTCTTTATATATGATGATGAACTAAATATTAAAATTGAGTACAAAAGAATCCCTTGTTTTTTGTTTGAACTGCAAGGTTTTTGGTTATGATATATCTACCTATAAAAAACTGGCTGTTTGTAATCTTTTCTCAGTGTGTGGTCATGAGGAAACCACATGGCTTAAAAGTATTTGAAGGTTGGGGTTGAGTGGAATGGAAGAGGATAACAAAGCCGTGAATAACAATGGAATTTAGGTTTAACAGTGGTGGAATATGAATAGTAATGTTTCTGGATAGAAGTCGAGTGATGTTGCTGATGGAATTACTAGTGTATCTTCTAATGGAGATATTAATAGGGTTAGTGATAATAGTATGGATGGAAGTGTAAATCATGTTAGAACATGGGGTGAAATTGTTAATGATAAGTAAGTAGGTGCGGGGAATGTTGCTGATGTAGTGGAGGTGTTTCATGCACATGCAGTGTTAAAATTGGGTGAGAATGTTAAGCTTACTTTGGAGGTAGCCAATGCAGGTAGATGAGATGTTAATGTTGGGGGAGAAAGGATAGGTGAAATTCAAGTGATGGAGTATTGTCATGATGTGACATCAATGGATGTTCAATCCATTAATGAAGAGGTTGTTCAAGACTCAGTTGATCAACAGTTCTAGTAAGAGAAACTAGGTCCTGCAAGGGCCTATAAAGCGAAGAAAATCCAAGTAGATGTGGATGTATTTGAAAGGTTCATCCCTAGAAAATCTAAATCACATGAGGGTCACTCTCAATGGTAGGTATGTCAAGTCTTGGGTGGAAAATCCACCCATCATATGAAACCAAATGAGGGTGAGAATGTGGAATTGTCATTTCCAAATCACATCAATGAACTAATGAAGAAGGCATATATTTTCTTTTGTAGAGCCTTGGATGTGGAATGTTATATTTCTTATGAAAATAATTCTATCATCAAACCTCCAAATTATCAGCAAGAAGAAAGTCCCATGGAAGGTCTCTCTGAGGATGTGACACACTTGTAGTCATATCAGTCACACCATGAATGAAGATGAGGTGCAGTTGATTACTATATGTAAAAAATGTCATATGGATTGTTTTCCTAAATTATCAAAACAATACTAATGCATTTTTTCATTTTTTAGTAGGTTAGTTTTCATATTTACAAAAATTTATGTCAATTTTAAATAGAAAGAAGCACTTGGAGTCATTCCAGTCACAATGTGCATCAAATTGTAGTGCAGGTGATTCCTAAACATAAAAAATGAATAATAGATTTTTTTCTGAAATTATCAAAACAATATGAATGCATTTTATTTATTTTCAGTGTGCCACTTGTTCTTTTTGAAAAATTTAATGTCAATTTAAAATATAAAGATGTTATTGGAGTCATAATCGTCACACCATGCATTGGATTGAGTTCTGGATGATTCGTTCACATCACAAATGACTCATGGATCAATGTCCAAAAATATAAAAAATAATCAAAATTCATTTTCTCAATCTTTGAGTAGGTCAATTTTCCTTTTTACTAAAATTAATGTCAATTTAAACTAAAAAGATGAACTTGGAGTCATATTGGTCACACCTTGCATCTGATTGAGGTATGATTAATTCATAAACATCAAAAATTACTTATTGATCATTTTCCTAAAGTATCAAAATAATCTGAATGCATTTGATTAGTTTTTTGACTAGGTTTGTTGTCCTTTTTACTAAAAATGATGTAAATTTTAAATAAAATGATGCAATTAGAGTCATACCGGTCACACTGTGTGTTGGATTGAGGTGAGGATGATTCCTACACATATCACATGACTTATGGATTGTTTTCCTAGAATATCAAAACAATCAGAATGCATTTTGTTAGTTTTAAGTAGGTTAGTTGTCCTTTTTACTAAAATTGATGTCAATTTTAAATAAAAGGACACACTCCAAGTTATACCGGTCACATCGTATATTGGATTGAGGGGTGGGTGATTCTGACATGTCAAAAATGGATTATTTAACTTTTTCCTAAAGTATCAAAATAATATTAATGTGTTTTCTTAGTTTTGAGTAGGTTAGTTATCGTTTTTACTTAAATTGATGTCAGATTTAAATAAAAGGATGGATTTTGAGTCATACCGGTTACACCATCTGTTATATTGAGGTATAGATAATTCATACACAAATAAAATGAGTTTTGGATCATTATCCTAATGTATCAAAACAATTTTAATGTGTTTTCTCAGTTTTGAGTTGGTCAGTTTTCCTTTTTACTAAAATTGATTTCCAATTTAAATAAAAGGGCAGACTTTGAGTCATACAGTTAAGACTGTGCATTGGATTGAAGTGTGACTCATTCTTGCACGTCTTAAATGACTTATGGATCATTTACATAAAGTATCAATGTAATATGAATAATATTTCTCAATTTTGAGTAGGTCAAATGTCCTTTTACTAAAATTGATCTCAATTTTAAATAAAAAGACACATTTTGAGTCATATTGGTCACACCATTCATTATATTGAGATGTGGATGATTCATACTCATCAAAAATGACCTATGAATTGTTTTCATAATGTATCAGAACAATATGAATGCATTTTCTTCGTTTTTAGTAGGATATTTTTTTTACTAAAAATGATGTCAATTTTCATTAAAAAGACACACTTGTTGTCATACTAGTCACACCATAATTCCTATTACGTTGATGGTGATTCCTACACGTCAAAAATGACCCATGGATCATTTTACTAAAATATAAAAACAATATGAATGAGTTTTCTTTGTTTTTAGTATGTCACTTATTATTTTTTTTCAAAATTTAATGTCGATTTGAAATAAAAAGATGCACTTGTAGTCATACCGGTCACACCGTGTATCAGATTGTGGTGCAGATGATTCCTAAACATCTCAAATGACTAATGGATTATTTTACTAAAGTACTAAACAATATGAATTATTTTTCTTGGGTTTGATTATTTTAGTTGTCCTTTTTAGTAAAATTGATGTCAATTTTAAATGAAAATACGCACTTGGAGTCATTCTGGTCACACAGTGTGTCAGATTGAGGTATGGTTGTTTCATACATGTAAAAAATGATTTATGGATCTTTTTTTTAAAGTATAAAAACAATAAAAATGTTTTTTCTCAGTTTTTCATAAATCACTTTCCATTTTTACTAAAATATCATTTTAAATTGGAAACACACACTTTGAATCACATCAGTAACATCATATATCAGTTTAACATGAAACTGATTTCGACATGACACAAATAATTTATGAATCGATGTAAAAAATTATCAAGACAATCTAAACAAGTTTTCTTTGTTTTTATTGAGTGACACATTCTGAACTAAAATATTGATTTTAAACTGATAACATGCACTTTGAGTCATACTAGGTATATCATGTATCAGATTGAGGTGAGGATAATTCCTACACGTCAAAAATGAATTATGGATCATTGTCTTAATGTATAAAAAACAATCTGAATATGTTTACTTGGATTTGAGTATGTTAGTTGTCTTTTTTATTAAAATTAATGTCAATTTTATTTAAAAATAAGAACTTGGAGGCATAATGGTCACACCGTGTGTCTGATTAAGGTGTGGTTAATTGCTACACATCTAAATGTTTAAAAAAAAGCCTAACTACCAATGTTATCCATATGACAATTTCCTTACTTTATTGAACTACCAACATTATATTTTGAGATGATGTTCTATGCTGAAAAACCTTCCTCATTTTTGAAAACTAGAAGAATATCGGAAGATCTTCTGTCTATTATATCACGAGAAGTCACCACAATGGGAACAAGATATTTCTATACTCTTTTGGATTTAAAAAACGTGAAAAGTTTTTCTACATAGAACATTGACTCAATATGCAATGTCAGTTGGTCATCAAAAAAAGTTAATGGAAATCGTGTAAACATTGGCATAAAAGAACACATTATCTCTTTTGTGTCTTGTTGTAGATTGATGAGAGAAAAATATCACTTCATAAAAGATCTATAAAAAAACTAAAAAAATAGATAAAATTGAAAAGGAAATTAACTTATAGATAGTGGATAAAATGATGATAAAATCGATTAAATAAGTAATAAGAATTCACCTTTTCATAATGTTTGTATACATTATTGAGACATTCCTTGTTTTCATTATCTCAGTTGGAGCCTCGAAGTAAAATCTCTCCTGAGCATGATCAGTGTCAAACAAACCATCCCAACGAGAACAATGGAATCCACCTGTATAAGAAAAAAATTCTCATGTGAGTAATACTAAAATGAAATAAATTTAATTCAAATATGAAACAATTCATTACTTCTATGAAATTTACATATTTAGTATATTTTTTTACATTATTCAAGCACGTATGATACCCAATCGTTTCTAATCAAATCTATGTCATCTTGTGAATATGAATTTTTTTCAATAGTTATGGAAATACTGAAAAAATATAAATAAACAAGGGATTAATAAATATTTTAAATGTAACAATAATTATGTTCTAAAATACTTCTTCTGGGATTCTAGTTCTTTGAGGGAATATGATCAATTTCATATATTTATAGAAATAATATCCCCAATATTTTCGATTTTTTTGTTTCAAACATTATAAAATCATTGTTAAAAATAATTAATTTGTTTTAATATATGTTTGGATAGTGAAATATTATTAAATATACCCTAATACTTGTCCACTTGTAGATCTAGTTAGGATCCTTGTGCATAATATTTGTCCTCATGCCATAAATTTCATAGTATTTAAATATTTCCATATCATAATATAATTCTCATTAAAACATAAAATGAAAAATATAACTTGAAGTTTACTTCTAAAATGTTGGATTCCATATATGACAAATTGAAAAATTCCATCATGTGTGGTATGTTTTTTGGGTACCCAAGCAGTGAATCCACAAAATAAATTTTCAGAGTATCCGAATTGAATGAAATGATCATCCAATGTTTCCCAAAAGCAAAAAAAGGAATAAGTAATGAATGAAATGAATATATATTTGATATGATAAAATTGTAGTGCTTTAACCCTACATCGATGGTCTTAAGAAGAGCCTGTCATCTGTACATTTTCTTTCAAATGGTTTGGCTAGTTTTTTCACTATTTCATCCATTTTTTATCTCTATTGATGTTTAATATGTAGAAGTGTTGTGAAGAATAATGAGTCCAGATTTATGTTCATGGGGGAATACCTTCAATTGGTATTGATATATATTCCTACAAAAAATATGAATTCTATTTAGTCATATGTAACACAATATATTAGCTTTTGGAAAAGAAAATCATGAAAAAATACTTCATGCATACTTTTATAGCTGAGTCTCCAAGACAATCATCGTTGAGGATTTCAATTACATTTTCAAGAGAAACACAGTCTATAACAACCTCTTAATACATTTTTTTCTTCAATATCAACCATGTGATTACCATCATTTTGTATATTTGTATCCACATGAACTTTCAATGTCAATAAATGTGGATATTCAATGGGTGTGATAAAGGTGTTTTTAAAAGATATTTTTGATCAGTTTGTTGATCCTTTAGATGATTTTGAGTGGAACATTCATTTCAACCCTTCCCTTTTTCCGTCTTTAATAAAATTAATTGGTTCATAAATTTTTTCATTAATTGTTAAAGTTTTACTATGAAAAATAAAATTGAAATTAATACCTCCTTGTCCAAATGATTTTTTTAAGATATGACGGTCATTCTACGAATATTATAACTGCTTGTTTGGATATATAAATATCTTCATATTTTAGTGGAATAGGTAGTTCTATGTTTGGATTATGAGATATGCTAATCCCCACTCTCACATAATCGGCTGGAAGTGTTCTGTTATGTAGATTTTATACTTGGATATAGAACACTATAGCCCTCACAACAATCAGATGGTTGGGTGTTAATGGATATAATTCACATTAATTTTCACCCTGTACAATATTAGTAAGGAAAGGTATTAGTGTCTTCCTGATTCATATTTCACATAAAAAATTATTATAATGTTGATTACCTCAACTAAGAAATCTCTTTGAGGGGAATGACTCACCTCAAAATTGGTGGGGGTGGGGAAATATCTTCACGAAATTGTTGTTCTTGATATTTTTCTCCTCTTTACTTCCCCCCATAACAGTTGCTAGCGACTCAGTATTCCAATGAAATTTTTCTTCAAGTTAGCTAATCTTTCTTTCATCTATTCCATTTCTCTATCTTTATCCACCTCTTGTTATGTTTTCTCAAAATATGTTCAGGATGTCCCCTCAAAACCCACACATCTGACGTGGTCATACTGTTGTAGCCACTTTAAGGACACCGATAGTAGGTGTTCATCTGGTATAGGTGTGGATAATTCCCATGATTAAGTTTTATTTAAGATATAGGAAAATATGTAATAATTATTATGTAATAGTGATTTAATGAATAAAATTATCATTTAAAAATTACACATGTTTCCCACAATTTTGTGTTTTTTCATATATTAGTAACCCATATTTTTTTATGCATCCCTTCTTCCGTAGAATATGGCGTGGGATGAAGTGGATTTGGATTTAGATTCATCAATCTGTATATAAACAAAGGAATGTAATTATGTTTTTGTTCCATGTCAAATAAATGTAATATTGCATATATAAAATATGTACCATTTTTTTGAAGTTAAGAATACCCCATCCTTACTTTACAGTAGGGGTACATTGCTTTTGTTTTTCATTCCTTATTTTCAGAACTCAGTAGGTATTTCATAAATAAAAATACTCAATAAAAGTGATGAATACAAATACTATCAAGAAATGTATTACCAACAATAATGTACCTAAAAAGACATCTTTGCACGACTAACAATAAATGCCTCCCATGATTCATGGCTCATCAGGTGTGCATACATAAGCTGTGGGTGCATGTTTATTTTCCCTTCAATATCATTAAAATGATATATCATTAAAATTGTGCGAATGCCACTGTGAATCTTTCAAGAAATTATTAATACATATTTCTTGTGGGAGTCATCTACAATAAATTTACACTTTATGGGATGATGATGAGTAATTCAATGTTTCATTATTTTTATTTTTTAGTAAAATAAAGAAAGAATATCTGAATGTTACCACACATTCCTCCCAAATCAGATCTTTAATCATTAGCACAACATGGTTCTACAAATATACATCAATTTGAATGTGTTTTCAAGCGATCATCCCTATGTAACTGCTGAACATGGCCTTATTGGTGTTAACATGCTAGTTTCAAACATACCATTCAACCCCGTATTTGATGCCTTTGCTTCTGGACCTAATAATTTGTTTCTAACACTATCACGCTATGATGCTATTGTTTTTACTAATGCTTTGGATCTTTGTTTCCTACAATTTCCCCACAATTAACATCTTCAATATGTTCTTCCTGTTGATTGGTAGCATTTGTGTGTGTAGGAGGTCGTTATTCCTCTGCACTGGGAGCAAAAACAAGTAGAGAAACCTATTGTGCCTCTGCACTTGGAGCAGTAGTATATTGGGAAACCTATTGTTCCTCAGGATTGGGAGCATTATCATGTGAAGAAATCATTATCTATAGAAGTGGTTTAACATTTCATTTAGATTACATAAATGCAGCAGTAAACACTTAACAACATTAGGTAACCTGATGTATATTAAAAAAATATAACCTAATTATTGAACTCATTTTTTAAAGGATGAAGGGATTTGACCCCTCTATCGAGTATCCAAATCTATTGATTATGGTCTCCTCTGATGTACAAAACCATGTCTACATTATGGATTCAATGAAATAAATGTTACATACCAATGAAAGGGGAATCCTGTGTTCAATTTTCATGTGATTCTTTAGTGGTTTTGGTTGATAATAGAACAATTGGAATCTTTTAGTTTGCGGGATCTGGAACATAAAATAATTTTACTACCTATGATGCCAGTCTAAATAGATTGCCTTTGTACCTTTCCTTTATAAAATCCACTTTCATGAATCCCAATTCATTTATTTTAATTTAACTCCTCTTATCAACCAACTTGCATTAAAAAAATGTAACATGGATTTTTGTATAATCCAACTCCCATATTTATTTTATGATGGAAAAGTATGACATATTCTCATAAATTGGATTTCTATCCTTAGTACCAGAAACATGCATCAATTCTACCACAAGTGTAACTCCACTGTTGATGCTACGGGATTCGTTGGCGCCAACATCATGTATTTTCAATTTTTTTTGCTTTGGTTGATTTGTGTTTGAACATTTGAAACCAGAATGTACGGTGACCACTTCCTAAAGTGGATTTTTAGAAAATTAAAAAATGTCTTGAGGACAAACACACTTGGTCCTCTAGATAGCTATCAAAGTCGTTCTGAAATTGAATCAAGATTTTCTTCTCTTTCTTTAAAAATATGGTCTCGAAACCATCTTATAAATGGTTGATTATGTGTATTTGATATATAGATTTCATCCAATGATGGATTTAAATGCTGAATAATTTATTTTTGGGTTTCAACATATGGGAAATCCTATAAACTATTATGAAAAATGGAAAGGTGGGCCTTTTCCCAATCGATAATATTGATTGTGACGATATCTCTTTCAGGAATTCATTCACCCACAAGCCACCTAGTGTGATGAGATTTTGGTAGACCAATGCTTTCCACACCAAACAGGTAGTCGCACTACTTAAGATACGATTTTTTGGGATGGAATCCCATCACAAATCTTCATTTGCAAAGAGATTCTGTAGAAAAAAGGCATCCCAATTGTGGTTAATTACGACAGATGAATAATTCCTCACAAATTACTATCATATTAGAAAAAACAATTGTGAAGGATGTATATTCCGTAACAGATAAAATTTATTTTAAAAAGTAAAAATAAAATAACTTTTTTAAAAAAAAATAAAAAAACAAAAAAAAAATCAAAATCAATTAAAATTAAAATTAATTAAAAAATTTTAAAAATAAATTTAATTAGAATTCTTTAAAATCAAATACAATATTAAAAATAATTAAAAAAATTAGATTAATAAAAATAATTTTAAAATTTTAAAAATAAATATATTAAAAAACAATTATAAATTATAAATTCTACTAAAAAAGTTAAAACATTAAAAATATTAAAAAATAATTAAAAAGGTTAAAAGTATTTTAAAATCATTAATTCTTTTTTTAATATTGAAAATAATTAATAAAATGAAAAACAATTAAAAAATTCACAAATAATTATTATTTTAAAAATATTATGAATCATTAAAAATATTTAAATAATTACAAATCATTAATAATATTAAAAAATAACAATTAATTAAAATCAATTAAAATTAATTAAAAAAATAATATATATTTTTAAATATTTATACATACTTAAAAATATTGGAAAATGATAAATAAAATAAAAAAATCTAATATAATTAAACATAAAAAAAATATTATAAAAATTACAATGAATTACAAAATTTAAAAATATTTAAAAAATTCAATAATGTAAAATTCATTAAAAATATAAAAAAATCACAAATAATTAAAAATATTAGTAAAGTACAAATCACTAAAATTTCAAAAATATAAAAAAATCATTAAAATAATTATAATAATTAAAAATAGTTAAAATTTTTCATAAACTAAAAGTCATTAAAAAATAAAAAATATTACAAATAATTAAAAAAGTAACAAATCATTAAAAATATTTAAAAAGTACAAATAATGAAATATAATTATAAATATTTAAATATAATTAAAAAAATTTAAAAAAATTAAAAACAATGAAAAAAATTCAAATATATTTTAAACTATTTATACATATTTAAAAATATTAGAAAATTAAAAATAATTACATTTATTAAAATTAAAAATAAATAATTTTTTAAAAAATTAAAAATAATTACAAAATTTACAGATAATTAAACATTTAATAAAAATAAAAAACATTAAAAATATTCAAAAAATTAAAAATCTTCGAAAAAAATAAAAAAAATGAAAAATTAATAAAAAATTAGTATTATTTAATATAAATTAATAAAATATATTTTAAATTACTAAAAATGTGGAAATCATAGAATTTTTCGTTTTGAGGTTATAACAAGAACGAATTTGTGTCATTCATGTCCAATTAACAATCAAATTTGTTATTTATCATGACCTAAAAGTTGAGAGACTACTTCATTTTCATTTTTCTAATAATTTATAATAATTTATACACACACACACACAGATACAAGTATAAAAAATAAAAAGAGAATAATAAACAAGGAGAATCAAAGCTGGATATGTAAAATGATCAACCTCGGGTTCACCAAAAAATAATTTATGTAATAAAATGCTCAATATAGGGTTTTCCTAAAATAGAAAATAACAAATTTGATTCATTCCTAAATACTACCAACCCTAAACATCAAATAATTATAAATAAACATAATAGTTCCACAATCATCAAATATCAAATTATACTATAAAATAATAAACTTTTAATAATCCTAAACACCAAAAAAATATTAAATCTAATGATTAAACAATGAGAAGAACGCCAAAAATAAAATTTTATAAAACTAGTGTGGAACCAAAAGAGATAAATATGGAATGATAAATTTAGATTAACCCTAAATATCAAATAAATTATTAAAATCTGTCAAATTTATAATCCAAGGTTTAAAAAAAATAGTATTTACAACAATGAACCAAAATACAAAAAAATAATGATGGTGGAGAGAAGTGGAGTTTATACCTAGCATATATGAGCAAAAAATCAGCAATGAAATAGAATAAAAAGGAATTTTTGGAGTTTCATGGAGTGGGCAGACCTGAGGCAGCGCTACGTCGTGGTTGTGGAATAGAGGGACTGATGGATAGGTGGGGCAGTGCAGCCACACGATAGAGAGGTGTGGTGGAGTGGTGCAGCATCATAATGGTGTGGTGTGGAGGAGGGTAGGAGTCACGACGGCTGTGCGGTAGAGGAGGAAGAAGAGATGGGGAAGAAGAATGGGTTTTATAAGTTAAATTAATTTATTATTTACGATGGAATATTAGTGATATAATTAATTCTGTCGTAAATACTTCTGAGCTGATGGGTATTTATGACAAAACTCATAGTCCTTCGCAAATGCCCGTTTCAAATGATTTCGGCATCGAGTGACATGAGTTCCCAGAAAAACTATTTGCGATGGAACTATTTCTTCTATCAAAATTTGTGATTATTTGTGATGGAATAGGTGTTCTATCACAAATAATTCACGTTTTTGGATTATTTGTTATGGGTTAAATGTCCATCACAAATAATCAAATTTCGAGTAGTGTCAGTGAAAAATTCAATGGATTCCTCAACAATATATTGCTCTACAATACAAACCTCTATCTGACTTTGATTTTTGACATACCCTTTCAAAATATTCACATATAGTTCAATGGGGTACATCCATTTATAGTGCACAGGATCAAATAGTCGAATATCTTTCACCAAGTGAACAATCATGTAAATCATCGTATGAAAGAATATTGTTGGGATGAACATTTCCAATTCACATAATATGATGAAAATTTTCCTTTCCATAGTAAGTAATTTCATAGGGTCTATAACTTTACTGCATATAGCATTGAGAAATAAATAGAGCTTGGTTAATGTATGACAGACATTCTTGGAATAAATGAAATGTAAAGCTACAGTAATTAGATCTTCTATTAAAACATGATTGTCATGTGATTTCAGACCCTTTATCTTTAAATTAGTCGTAGACATGATATTCTTGATATTCAAAGAAAACCCTTTTAGAACATTGATTTCATTCAAGAAGTTGCAAAACTAATATATCTATTTCCTAGAAAGAGTGTAAGCTATTGGAGAAAGAAAGGTTTATTTTTCTCCCTTTACTAGGGCCAACTCATCCTGTATTACCATGTCGACCATGTATGTCTGAGAATTAATTCCATCATTTTTTTCGGGTGCATTTAGCACTGTGCCGATGACACTATCACTTTCATTTTTTTCAACATGCATAACATCAAGAATATGTTTGAAGTACAAAAAATTCCAGTGGGATAATTAAAAAAAAGATCCCTTTTTCCAATCAATTTTCATAAGTTTTTTTTGAAAATGGTTTACCAAAAGAAGAGTCCACATCTTTTAATTTCTCAAGTAGCTGATCACCTGTTAGTGGAGACTATGTTATGCAATATTTTGAACTTCCATCGAACGATGTCATCTATGATTGGTACTAATGTCATCAATGTAGAAATATGCGATGTCCATGAAACATTGTCTTTAATGAATGTTTCAACCTAATTGACTATATACCTTGTTCGAAAATGGGACACCCTTGATATCCATTAATTCTATATCATGAAAAATCTCCATAAGTAAGAATATCATTTATCGTCCCATACAACATGGATCTCAATGTGAATTCTTAATTTCTATAAGCATAAAAAAATGTAGATCATAAATAATATAATAATCTAAAATCCTTGATCAATGGGTCCAAATAAACATCAATATCATTACCTTGGGGTTTTGGACCAAATATAATCCTAGATAAAATTATGTATTTTCATTTTATACATAACCACAGTGAAAAGTGATAATTTACCAACATAACTAGCCATGTAATGCGAGTGATTCTTTGAAAACCAATAGGATTCACTCCATCTATAGATAACGCAAGACGAATGTTTTTCAGCTCATTTCCAAATTCATGATTCTCATGATCAATTCTCTTCCACTAAAGAGATTCTTCTAGGTAATGAAATTTCCCATATTTATTTTCTTGTATTTTTGTGCCATGTCAATTTTCTTGTAGTCATATTACTTCCATATAGGCACTTAATCCCTGAAATGATTTGAAAGTACCATGGAACTTTTCATAGGACCCGATTCATATTTCTTGTATTGAGAATTACCACACTTTCGGAATTATTTAAGTTATTTTTAGTGCTTAAGAAATAGTATAAAGTCATTTTTGGAAGCATTTATTCTTTCAAAGATCATACCCATCGATCATAGCATTAGTTTAGCATCATATATTTTCCTTGGGAGCTCATTATCTTCTAGGATCATATCATTCAAGAGAGAAAGTAGTTCAATAAAACTGGTGTCACTCTATCTATTACATGCTTTCAAATTATAAACTTCAGTATGGATAAAAATATTGTATATTTAGTGAAACCAACATAAACTCTAATATTTTTACTACTATTTATCTTTTCGAACAATTTTGGACAATCACCATGTTCATCTTCAACTAACCTTGTCATTTCCTCAATATGATCTTCATCATCATTCACACCTATAATCACATCCTCGATACAATATTCTTTATTTTTTAAACCTATAATAATATTAGATGATCTATAAAATATAGTGTTATCCCAATCACTAGCTATATTCACTATTTCTCTATGCTTATTCCAACATTTATAACTTCGGTCAATTCCTTGATAGATCAAGTGTTCTTCCAACTCCTCTAGACTAATTAGTATTGAATAAAAATAGAAGAATCCCAAAAAAAGGATTTGAGAAGGATCATATGCATGATATTTTTCAAACATGATGAACTCTTTCATTCCATCTCCACACTCTTTTGTCATTTGATTGGAATCCATCCATTATTTATTCATATCCATCCTATTTGATTCGATAATATAAATATTTAGAAAACTAAATTCACAAAATAGAGAAGCATGTTTAAATGTTCCAATATATATTTGGAAATTAGGAAAACAAAATAACGAATAAGAGAATGAGTGTATCTAAAAAGAGTGAATAATTTTATAATCACATGAATCTTCATTCCAAAAAATTTAAACCACTTCCATTTTGAACATAAATTCCAACCAAAACCTCTCAAATTATAAATATGAACATTTAAATCAATAAACCAATACCGAAAGCATCATGAATAACAAATAGTAATAAACAAATGAGAAAAATAAAAATTTCTATATACACCACCAAAATTAGTTCTGGGATATAGATTTTTTAATTTATCATTATTCAATCATATTACATAAAAATTCAATCACACTCACCATAAGGTAGTGGTACATGTGATTAAAATTCCCCAATAACTAATCAAAAACATGTAATCCATAATTCAAATACACACCACTATAACCATAGTTTCTATACTCATCAATCCATCCCTTGATTCATAAAATATCACACCAGAATACCATATCCATATCAAAATAACCTAATAATACCACAATACTTCATGGAAGATAATATAAATTGGAATGGAATAAGACTCATTCCCCTAATAATATTAATGACTCAATCCCTACCCCATATTATAAACATAACACTTCGTACTAAAATTCAGGGTTATAATGGCATATTTTATTTGACAGATTTCCCTCTATCACTAACTCATTAAATAATTGATTTATATAATAAATAAATTTTTTAGTAACATATATATAACTAAAACATGTTATTAACATTAAATAGTAATATTTCAAAATAAAAATAACATACTCAAAACATGCACCTTCCTTGATTACCTGCAACATGTACCAATAGCTAAATAGTTCACTAAAATTATATCATTGACTACAAGAAACTCAGAAAATAGAATAATTCTTTTTCTCTCTAATTAAATACACAATAATTTCAAGAGTAATAATATATATTTTATTATTATAATAAGGTCTCACCTGATATCATCATTTTATTACTATATTCCATTTACAATATATCATCTTCAAACAGATGACGATGAAAATCAAGAAATAATACAATGCCACTATCACTTCATGCAAAAATCAGATAATATAATATTTTATTTAATAATATTTTCACTATAAAATGTATTTAAACATACAAGTGAATAAAAAATCAATATTGATAAAATAGAAATCAATTGAGATAATAAACAAGAGGGTGAAAAAATTACTTTAGAAAAAAAATGACACAATAATGAAATGATAATAAACATTAAAGTAGGAAATAAAAATAACACCCTTTTTTTCTTAAAGTCAAGAATATAATAGAAACAAATTAACACTAGATGTTCCATGAATTAATATACTCCCAGAAATGAATGTTACCTGTCTAAAAAAAATCCATAAAATCCATAATAATAAATCATCTCCATTAAACCATATTAATAACATAAATGGATCAAAAACACTTTCTATAACAATTTCTACCTCTATATGATCAACAATAGTTGATCATTGTTTTCCACTTTTCATTACCATTATTTTATTTATCTCATATTATAACATAAAATTCATTCCATAGATTAATATATTAAAAAAAATTTAATGACATACGTATGTCAAAATAAAAAAAAAATGAAATAATAGTATAACCAATTAAACATGATTGAATATTCCTACCATAGTTATTATTCAAATTCATCACTTTATTTAAGAAAATTAAATTATATTACTCAAAGAGTAATCCCTATGAATTTATTTCACCATAAGATACAAAATAACACAAAAAAAAGAAAATAAATAATCAGCAATACATTTTGAAGAAATATTTATAAAATTTAATCAGTGAAATATAAATAAATAAGAGAATTTTGAATTCAATGGGTAATTATTTAGAAGAATAAATATTAAGTAAAATAAAATAAATTAACGATGAATTTGATGGAAAAAAATTTGGACACTCAAAAATATATTTCTATGAGAAAAAAGAAGACCCCAAAATCCCATTTGTTAAAATATCATGAACAATTGGAACAAATTAATGAGAATATATTTATTGAAAAAATACCAATGATCACATGACAAATAATTAACAAATAATGGCACATCACAACACATAAATTCAATTACAAAATTCAAAAAAAATGATAAAAACTTATATTCCATGGCATTAAGGGAAAAAGATACACAAAAGATAGAGGAGATAGAAAAAATAAGTATCTTAATTTGGGTTGAATTGAATATATGGAGCTAAGGCCTAAGGATTTTCCAATTTTTTTAGTATCTATAATAATATAATTCATGATTTACTAGGTTTTAATTGATAATAATGATTATGAAATAATGATATAGAATATAATAATTTTATAACTATAATTCAAGTAAATATAATAACATTGTGATTGTATATAATAGCCCCAAACCAATACTCCTAGATTAAGCATTGAAAACATAAACCATATATTTCTAGATTTGATACAAATAAAGGTGGCCCAATTTTAACTATAAAAAACATAAAAATGAAAATGAAAATATTATATCACTTAGATCCTCAAGGACCATTTTTTAGAGTTTTATAAAATTAGGTAAAACTCATAACATCTTGGATTCATAAAAAACTGCTTAATAAAGATGAAATTATTACCCCACTATAACTAGATTTTAATAATATACATTATTTGATCATCATCATCCATATGAATCCCTTCTATAAATAATTAATTCAACATAAATCATATAAATTAGATAATTTTATACATAATAAGTGTGAGCTAAAATGGTTAGTAATGTAAAAAATAAACATTAAAAATTAGTTGTCATTATAATGTATAAGAAGAGTATAAGTGTATGATAACAAAATAAAAGTGAGTGAGTGTAACATACAAATATTCATACCCATTAAAATTAGAATCATCAAACATTAAAAATATTACATAAGGTGTTAACAACATTAATTGTCATTAGTATCATTTATCCCGGTCCATGTGATATCAATCATGATCATAATAATCATTTATATCCCATATAATGAATAATAATAACATGTTGTTATCTTGGGAAATCCTTTTCATAGAACACTTACATAATGATAAAAAATGTATAAATATGTTTTTGACTTCTATTATATTTTTTTGGGGAACATAATCATTAGGCAATGATTTGGAGCACAATCTGGGCACACCCATTAAATAATTTTTATCAATATCAACCTGTGATATTTGGAAACACCCATTATATACTATATATCAGGATGACCCAGTTCTATTTATAAATTACCATCATATAACAATTTCCATGAACCCTAAATTAGGTTCATGATGGTTTAATTTCCTTAGAAAAAACATAGAAAAAATCATTATTTCTTTTACAACTTGATTAAACCATTAAAAAGAAATAGATTTATTGTGAATCATTATGAATCAGGATTAACTTATGGGAAAAAATGGGTTCCATAACAATATCTTTGATAGATGATTTACCAATGAAAATAAATAGGTTTCATGCAAATAACTTTTATATAATATTAATTCATCCATAGAATGAATAATAATGGTATCATTAAAAAAATCCCCATTTGAGAATACGTAATAACAATGGTTGTTGATGTTGAAGAATGGAAATACCATTATAATATCTTTTAACTAATTTAATGGAATATATAAATTTTATTTTTAAATTCAATTTTTAAAAACAAATAAATAACAAAATAATGAAAAATACTTTTAATTAAAAACAACCTCATACTAATATAAATTAATATTTAAAAATCATTTATAAAATTTAATATAAGAAATATATTTTCTATTTTGAAAAATTATTTTTGAAATAAATAATATTCTAAAAATAATTTCCATCGAATTTAACCTATAAAATGTATAAAAAACATTCAATGATGATAATGTTCATAATGGCAGAAAATTCTATTTACGTGATATTCATAAAAAAATAATGTGTCCACATTTTATATTAAAACTAAATAGTCATTATTCTAAAAAATACATGAAGATTTCTGTTAAATAATTTTGGAAAAAAAAATGTGTAAAACAGTATTCAATAAATCATTTGAAGAAATAAAAAAAAAATCAATTCTGAAATTATTTTTTGAAAACGTGGTTTTTGAAGGAAAATTATTTTTGAACAATTAGAGAAATAACGATGTTACTTCATAAAAATATTATTTTAAACTATTAAGTATATGAAGAGTGAAAAATGAACTTTAAAATTGTATTCTTATGACATTACTAGAGGAGAATAAAGGGTTGTGGTTCAAGATAATAAGATCAAATTATTTCCTCTAATGGAACCTTGAACATTAATAATATCTAAATTAAGGAGATTGTAACATAGAGCCTTTACCACGTTGACAACTCTTCAATTGTAAGCCTCATTGATGAAACAATTAAATTAAATAGAAAATATATTGAGAATAAGTAAAATCCTGATATTATATTTAAATTTAGATTTATTGAAACCTCAAAAAATATGATAGGTGCATAACATGACATATGTCTCAGAGAAGGAAAATTAAGAAAAAAAAAATTTCCACTTTTCTATATTATTAACCAAAAACCCAAGGAAAGGGATATCCTCACAAGGATATTTAAATCCAAAACATTTTTCGAATATACATAATAAAATACATTCATTTTCATTTATACACAACATAAAGGAAATATGTTGTGAATATTACATGTCTCCCCTAGAATTATAATGTGAGAAATAAATCCTTTACGACCTTAGTAATATTTTTGATGATTATTACTAATAAATAATGACATTAGATGAAAAATTAAATATAATAAAAATAAAAATATTAATGATATAAAATTTAAATTGGGTATTTTATATACCCCACTATTGAAATGGGTGGTGAATTGGCTTATTTTGCATAGAAATAATAGTGATATTAGAAATCCCTTACCTTGAGTCTAGAGTATCCTTGTCTGTTTTTTTAAAATTTCATAATGAGATAAAATAAATTTTGTTATTACTTATGAAATTGTTCCATGATTAATAACTAATATTTACATCATTTATTTTATTTTATTTTAAAAACATATATAATTATTTAATTATTTTTTTTCCACATCGAGTGTTTTTAGGATGTTCTCTTCATTATTTAAAAACAGATTTGGTGTGTTGATCATGTTCGAAGTACTATTAATTTATAAAAATCCAAAATATTAATAATTACATAATTATATAATTTATTTATCAATGATACATGTTATAAAATTCATAAAAAATGGCCATGAAAAATGAACTCTGTTATAATCATGGAGATGGTAGGTCATAAGTACACATGAGTAACATTTCCATTTTTCGATGATCAATAGGAAAGATGATATGTATTATTTTAGGATTATTTAATTATAATTACATAATAAATATCATATAATTAATTTAAATATATATATATATATATATATATATATATATCATCCACATGATTTAGTGATGAAAAAATCACATCGTTTCATTAGTGCGATAGTCCACATGTCTACAGACGACGTTATCATTTATGCATGTAAGAATAAAAATGATATTTTTACTTTTATAATGATAAATATTTCATTAATAGTATAGTTATTTAATTTATATAACATGTATTCATTAACATTATTCTTATTACCTTCCATTTAAAGCATCAGTGAAAAAATAATCACATAACTTCGAGAGGCGCTAGTCCGCCATCTACACAAGAAATGTTATCATATCCCATAGGGAATGTAATGTAATAATTTATATTTTATATCATAATTAAATAAGTATAAATATTATAAAAAATACCATATATATATATATTATATACATTTGTAAATAATTCCAAGAGAAGTGATAATGGAAAACAAATTACATCGGTTCACAAGGAGGTTGTCTAACTTACACACAAATGATTACTTCATATCCCATATGATGGAAGAGGAGATTAATTTAAGTTATTAAATTAATAATATAACATCAAGATATGATAAATATTTTTATTATCAAATAATCATATTTTATGTAGATTTTATGGAGGTTAAAAAAGTAATACAATAAAAACACATATTTATAAATTTTACCTCTTCTCAGACTGCCTCATTATGATTATACCAAAAGTATTCAAAGAATTAATTTCGGAACATAAGAATGATTATATGATGAGAGTAATTAATTTTGGATATGGGTTTCACTGGTATTGGATGAATCAAAATGGTGTGATAGGATGAATAATAGAGGAGAGGGACTGACCTTTTATAAGTAATTCGGGTGTCACACTTGATGTTTTTGAAATAAAAAAGGTCTACCCAAATTTTTTACATCCCACAATAGTCTAAAATAGATAATTATAGATCCTTATACATTATATGTTATAAATATAGCCATCCATTAGTATTTTAAAAAAATAGGGTCATTTTGATACTTATTTTTTTCGTTTTACCCCCTGTAAAACCATTTTTACCTTAACAATGGTAATTATTTTTATATTTTTTCACTATTCATAATGGTAAAAAATTAATTTTACGCTATTATATATTACAAATTATTCTAATTAAATATATATAATATTTTTTTAAAATTCAATTCTCATAACTTTCAATATTTAAATTAAAATTAAACTCGTATGTACGACGATGAAGAAGGTTTTCAATAAGTGTACTCTTAATGGAAAATATGATTTTATATTAAATCTATAACTAATAGAAATTATTTTATGAATTCCATTTCAAATTTATTGATATAAGTTCTATAAATATCATTTAAATTATTCCGCATTTTGGGTTGTTTAAATTAATTAAAAATTAGAAGCATGATTTACTATAGTTTGGTTTATAAAAAAATATTTTCTTTACACCAAAAGACAAACTTATACTAAAATTTAAGATGAATTTGGATAATAATAAATTAATTGGATTAAAAATTACTAAATAATACTTATGATACATAAAATACTATTCAGTATTCAATAGTAATTTTAATTTGAATAATTTATTTTTAATAAATTAAATTTGTTAAAAAATAATTTGTTTTTTACTATTCACTTAAAAATAAATATTTTCTAAAAAAATAAACAAATTTACAAAAGGAAAATTTTATATTCTTTTTTAAAATATAATTTAATTTTATTAAATACGTTTTAAAATTTTTCCAAATAATAATTATGATATTTTTTACATGAAAAGAAAGAGAAATAATTTTTTAGGAAAACTAATTTTCGAAGAAAACACATGTTTGAAGAATATTCAAATTTTGAATAAGATGTTATAGAATGAAAAATTTTGCTTAATAAATATACCTCTTTTCTGACAACCTCATGGGGTTTACAAAAAAATTCTTACTGAGTTTGTTATCTAATCGAACCATGACCTATAAGAAGTGTTGACAGATTTATATAAGGGATTTAACTAGGATTTTTTAAGCTGGAGTGATCAAAATGCCTTAGGAAAAAAGATAAGAGGTTCCCTTTTATAAGTGAGGGGCGGGGAAATCTAGGTATTATATAAAATGTTATGTTAATTTAAATCACATTTAACGCTAAAGGGATCCAAATAGATGTAATTAAAATATAGTTTGAGGTTAGTTCTAAATCCTCTCATCTAAAATTTTTTGTAAAAAATTAGATTATGATTTTACTCCTATCTCATTCATTTAACCCTCATTAAGACGGCTGAAACTTATCACTATATAAATGTTTTTATCAATAATTGAGTAAAAAATCACTATATAAAATGAAAATTGACCCATAAATAAGCCATTTATTTTTTTCTAAACCATGTCCCGTTCACTTGGCGAAATATAATATTTTTTGGAATTTTATTTTATTTAATTAAACATTTTTTATTATAAAACAACAATAATGTTTTTTAGTACTATTCATTAAATTTTCTTTTGAAAACAACATGAAAAAAACGAAACTATAATATAATCATTCAAAACAACCTTAAAATTTTATATTTATCTAAAAATTTCACTAAACATCATAGTTTTTAAAATTTATATTAAATTTAATATTTTTAAAATTATTTATTTTATTTTTTATTAATTGATTATTTATAGTTCCATTGTTGTGTAAGAAATTATTGTTATTATTTTATAAATAAAAATATTAAAAATAACATAATAAAAACAATTTATTTTTAAAATAAACAATAATATCCATACATAATATTTTTTCACCCCTGACACAAAATTATATATATTAAAAATAATAGAGTGATATTCTTTACTTCATTATTTTTTCAAATATTATAAAGGATCAAATAATGTATAAAATGTAAAATAGGGCCATATTTTCTATTTTTTCATCATTATGGACAAAATATATAGATAAAATAATAAATAGACTGATTAAGGGACATTTTATAGTCATAAGATACAAAAATAACTAAAAAAAGAAATAGTAAACAATAAATTATGAGGAAATATTTAATAAAATTTAATAAGTGAAATATAAAAAAATCAGTGAATGATGAATTCAATGGAAAATTATTTAGAAGAGAAAAAATGAGTAAAATATAATATATTAATGATGAATTCAATGAAAAAACATTAGGACACTCAAAAATATATTTCTATAAGATAAAAGAAAACCCCAAAATCCCATAAGTTAAAATATTACGAACAATCAGAACACATGAATGAGAATATATTTATTGAAAAAATACCAATGATCACATGAGAGACCTTTAACAAATAATGACACTTCAGAATACATCAATTCAATAATGAAATTCCCAAAAAATGATAGAAAATTATCTTCCATGGCTTCTAAGGAAAAAAGTTACACAAAAGATATAGGATATCGAAAAAATAAGTATATTTATTTGGGTTGAATTTAATATATGGAGGTAAGGCCTAAGGATTTTCCATTTTTTAATATCCATAAGAATATAATGCATGATTTACTTGTTTTTTACTGACAGTAATTATTATGAACTAATGAGAGAAAATATAATAATTTTATAACCACAATTCAAGTAAATATAATGACATTATGACGGATTATAATATCCCCAAACCAATACTCCTAGATTAAGCATTGAAAACATAAACCTTATATTACTGGCTTTGATTCTGTTAAAGGTGTCCCAATTTTAACTATAAAAAACATAAAAAATTAAAATTAAAATATTGGATCTCTTAGTTCCTCAAGGAGCATTTATGTTTAGAGTTTTATAAAATTAGGAAAAACTCTTAACATTATGGATTCATAAACAACTAGTTCATAAAGATGAAACTATTCTACCACTATACCTAACTTTTAATAATATACATTATTTCATCATCATCATCCATAAGAAACACCTATTGAGATAATTCATTCAACCCAAATCATTATAACTTACTTAATTTATACATAATAAGTGTGAGATCAAATTATTAGTAATGTTGAAGATAAACATTAAAAATTGAAAGTTATTATAGAGTATAAGTAGAGTATAATGGTATGATAAAAATATAAAAGTTACTCAGTGTAAAATAAAAATATTCATACCCATTAAAACTAGAATCATAAAACATGAAAAATATTACATAAGGTGTTAACAACATAAATTTTCATTAGTATCATTTATCATGAGCCATGTGATATCAATCATGATAATAATAACCATTTATATCCCATAACATTCATAATAAAAATGTGTTGGTATCTTGGGACATCCTCTCTATAGAAAACTTACATAATGCTAAAAATATAAAAAATATTTTTTTTACTTCTATTATATTTTTTTGGAGAACAAAATCATTACAAAATGCTTTAGAGCACTATCTAGCCACACCCATCATATAAGTTATATCTGTATCAACCTGTGCTATCTATGAACACCCATCATATACTATATATAAGGCTGACCCAATGCTATCTAGGAAATCCCATCATATAAAATTTTACATGAACCATAAATTAAGTTCAAGATGGTTTCATTTCTTAAAAAACACAAAGAAAAAAATCCTTATTTCTTTTGTAACATGATTAAACCATTGAAAATAAATGGATTTATTTTCAATCATTATGATGCATGAGTAACATATATAATAAATTGGGTTCCATAACAATATCATTGATACATGATTAACCAATTTAAAATAAATAGGTTTCATAAAAATAACTTTGATATAATATTAATCCATCTATAGAATTAATAATAATGGTATTATTAAAAAATCCCCATTTGAACATAAGTAATAACAATGGGTTTTGACATTGAAGAATGGAAATACCATTGTTATATCATTAAATAATTTTATAGAAAAGAACAGTTTTATTTTTAAAATCAATTTCTAAAAACTAATATATCAAAAAATAATAAAAAAATACTTTTAATTAAATACTACCTCCAAAACATATAAATTAATATTTATAAATCATTTATAACATTTAATATGGGAAATATACTTTCTATTTTCAAAAATTATTTTTAAAATAGAAAATTTTATAAAAATAATTTAAATTTAATGTAACCTATAAAATGTATAAAAACCCATCATTGATGATAATTTTCATGAGGTCATAAAATTTTATTCATGCCATATTCGTAAAAAAAATTTGTTCACATTTTCTATAAGAACTGAATAGACATTATGTTGAAAAATATATAAATATTTCTATAAAATAATTTTGAAAAAATAAAAACACGTGTAAAAATGTATTCAATAAATCATCTAAAGAATTAAAAAAAATGAAAATATTTTTCGAAAACATGTTTTTGGAAGGAAAAGGATTTTGGAACGAATAGAGAAAAAAGATGTTAATTAAAAATTTATTTCTAACTATTAAGTACATGAAGAGTAAAGAATGAATGGATAACATATATTCTTATGACATTAATATAGAAGAGTAATGGGTTTTGGTTTAATAGAATAAAATCATATTATTTACTCCAATGGAAACTTGAACATTAATAATATCTAAATGAATGAGATTGTAACATAAAGCCTTTACCACATTGAAAAATCTTCAATTATAAGACTCATTAATGAATAAAATTAAATGAAACAAGAAAATATACTGAGAATAATTAAATTCATGATATTATTTTTAAATGTGGATTTATTGAAACCTCATAAAAGAAGATAGGTGCATAACATAGAAAATGTCTCAAAGAAAGAAAAATTAAGACACAAATCCTTTCCACTTTGGTATAATCATAACAAAAATCCAGAAGAAAAGTAGATGATCACAAGAATATTTAATTACAAATAATTTTTAGGATGTACATAATAAAATACATTCATTTTTAATTATACACCACATAAAGGAAATATATGGTTAATATGACATGTCTCTCAAAGAAGTATATTGTGAGACATAAATCCTTTACGACCTTAGTAATCTATTGGATGATTATTCCCAATAATGAAAAACATTAAATGAAACATTAAATATCATTAAAATAAAAATATTAATGATATAAAATTTAAATTGCGTATTTTATATACCACAACAATAAAATGGGTGGTCAATTGGCATATTTCTCCCAGCAATCAAAGAGATATTAGAAATCTCTTTCCAGAGTATAGAGTATCCTTGTTTGTTTTTAACACTTGTTTAACGAGGCCACACAAATTTTGTTATTCCTTATGAAATTTTTCTGTGATTAATAGATTATATTTAAATCATATAATTTTAATTATTTTAAATACATATTTATATATTTTATCATTTTTCCACATTGGGTGTTTTTAGGATGTTCGATTTGTTATTTCAGAATAGATTCGGTGTGTTGATCATGGCTAGAGTACTATTTATTTATACAAATACATAATAATAATCATAATTACCTAATTATATAATTTATTTATCAATGGTACATGTAATAAAAATCTTTTAAAATGTATATGAAAAATAAACTATGTTACGATCATGGAGATGGTAGGTCGTACGTACGCATGTGTAACATTTCCATTTTTCGATGATCAATATGGAAAGATGGAATATCTTATTTTATGATTATTTTCTTATAATTACATAATAAATGTCATATTATTTATTTAAATATATATATATATATAATCCACATGTTTTAGTGATGAAAAAAATCACATTGCTTTGTTGGTGCGGTAGTGCACATGTCTACATATGATATTATCATTTATCCATGTTAGAATGAAAATGATATTTTTACTTTTATAATGACAAATATTTCATTAATAGTATAATTATTTCATTTATATACCATGTATTCATTAAAATTATTCTTATTACCTTCTATTTAAAGCATTAGTGAAAAACTACTCATATCACTTCCCAAGGTGGTAGTCAGCCGTATACACGAGAAATGTTATCATATCCCACAAGGAATGTAAAAAAATAATGTATATTTGATATCATAATTAAATAAGTATAAATATTTTTAAAATATTACATATATATATATATATATATATATTATCCATTTGTAAATAATTCCATGAGAGGTTATAATGGAAAAAAAATTACATCGGTTTGCAAGAAGGTAGTCTGACTTATAGAAAAATGATCACTTCATATCCCATATGATGGAAGAGGAGATGAATTTAAGTTAATAATTTAATAATATAACATTAATGTATGGTAGATAATTTTATTATCATATAATCAAATTTTTTGTAGATTCTACGGAGGTTAAAAAATTAATACAATAAAAACACATATTTATGAATTTTACCTCTTCTCAGACCGCCACATTAGGAGTATACCTAAAGAATTACAAGAATTAATTTCTCAAAAAGAGAATTATTATATGAATAGATTATAGAATTTTGGATTTTTGTTTCATTAGTGTTGGATAAATAAAAATGTATTGATGGGATGAATAATAGAGAAGAGGGAGTGACATTTTATAAGTGATTCGGGTGGGACACTTGATGTTTTTGAAATAAAAAAGGTGTACCCACATTTTTTCACATCCTGAAATGGTCTAAAATCCATAATGATAGAAACTTATACATTATATGTTATAAATATTACCATTCATTAGTTTTTAGAAAAAATATTTAGGGTTATTTTGATACTATTTTTTTAGTTTAACCCCTAGTAAAACAATTTTTACCTTAACAATGGTAGTTATTTATTAGAGTTTTCACTAGTCATTATGGAAAAAAATTATGTTTAAATTTTTATATATTATAAATTTTTCTTATTAAACATATATAATCATTTTTTAAAATTCAATTCACATAACTTTTAAAATTTAATTTAAAATTAAACTCATATGTTTGGTGATGAAGAGGGTTTTCAATAAGTGTATTATTCAAGGAAAAGATTATTTTATATTAAATATATGACTAATAGTAATTATATTGTGAATTTAAATTGACATTTATTGATATATTTTCTATAAATTTGATTTAACGTATTCCACATTTTGGGTTTTTTAAATTAATTAAAAATGAGAAGAATTATTTTCTATAGTTTGGTTTGCAGAAAAAAATTTCTCTTTATACTAAAAGACAAACTTATACTAAAATACAATATGAATTTGTATAATAATTAATTAACTGGATTAAAAATTACTAAATAACACTTGTGATACTTGAAATATTATTCGATATATAATAGTAATTTTAAATTGAATAATTTATTTCAAATAAATTGCCTTTTTTGAAAAATCATTATTTTTCACTATTCACATAAAAATTAATTTTTTCTAAGAAAATAGAAAATTTTACAAAAAGAAAATTTTTATATTCTATTTTAAAAAATATTTTAATTTTATTAAATACAATATCAATATTTTCCAAAAAATAATTATAATAATTTTTACATGAAAATAAATAGAAATAATTTTTGGGGAATTTTTTTTAAAGAAAACCTATGTTTGAAGAATATTCAAAATTTTAATCAGATGATATAGAACAAAAATTTTTGGTTAATAAATATACCTCTTATTTTGATAACCTCATGGGGTTTACACATAAAGCATTACTGAGATTTTTATTTGATCAAACCATGACCTATAAGAAGTGTTGAAAAATTTTTGTAAGGGATTTCAGTAGGAATTTTTTAAGATGGAGTGATAAAGATTACTTAGAAAGAGAAGTGAGTATATTCTATTTTATAAGTGAGGGGAGGGGAATTTAGGGATTACATAAAATGCTAAGTTAATTTAAATTATATTTCATGATAAAAGGATCCAAATAGATTTAATTAAAATATTATATGAGGTCAGTTCTAAATCCTATCATCTAATAATATTTGGATGAAATTATAATATTATTTGACTCCTATATCATTCATATAACCCTCATTAATATGGTTAATACTTATAACTATATCAATGTTTTTAACAATAATGGAGTAAAAAAGCATTATATGAAAAGAAAATTGACCCATAATTAGGCTAATGATTTTTTTTCTAAACCATGTCCTATTCACTAGGACAAATTTAATATTTTTTGGAATGATATTTTATTTAATAAAACATTATTTATTATAAATACCAATAATGTTTTTTGGCCCTATTCATTAAATTTTATTTTGAAAACAACATGAAAAAATGGAATTATAATATAATCCTTCAAGAAAACCGTAAAATTTTCTATTTATCTAAAAAATTCATAAAACATAATAGTTATTTCAATTTATATTACATTTAATATTATTAAAATTTTTTATTTTATTTTTCTATTAATTGATTATTTTTACTTCCATTTTTGTGTAAGAAATTATGGTTATTATTTGATAAATAAAAATAATAAAAATAATATGATAAAAAATAATTTATTTTTAAAATAAATATTCATATGCTTACATAATATGTTTTCATCCCTAACACAAAATATTATATATATTATAAACAATAGAGTGACATTATTTACTTAATCATTTATTTAAATATTATAAATGATAAAATAATGTATAAAATGAAAAATAGGGCCATATTTTATATTTAAATATCACATCCGTTGAACATTTTCATGGTGGGTGTTTGTAGCATTAATCCTTCAATCTTATTTTATAGTAAAACATGTTAATTTGTGGGACTTTATTAAATAACATAATCATCATTATATATAATCAATAAATTCACCCATAAATACCATTGTGTCCCCATATGAAATTTCATGGACCAAAAACCTATTTCAAGTAAAAATGTTAAAATAAATTTTCATTCATCATGGAATAACATCATTTTCATAATATTAGGTTTAATATTCCACTGATTTTTAGATGAAACTCTATATTCATAAATCCCCATTAGAGATAATTCATAAAACTTTCATTGAAAAAACAAAATATAAACCTACTGTTTTAACAAGATCCCAATTATTTTTTTTTCAAAAATCAGTTAGTGATATTTCTAGTGAATTAATTATCAATCATTAATTTTATATAAAATATAATAAATATCATATAGAAATAAAACATTATTCTCTCTAATCCCAATTATCTCTTATTTATATTAATATAATCCTATAACAATAACACTCAACATATTCTATTGTCCAATTATGACCATTTGAAACATTAAACAATCCAAACTAAACAAAGTGAAAATTAAAATTTCTATAATTTTAAGTGAGACAAATTTCATTTTATGGATGAATAGAAAAGATTTGACCTCTTCCATGGTGTCGACCTATAAACTGGTTAATTAGGGAATTAAAATTCTTCCAATTCACAAGGGATAGTGTCTCCGTCTTTTCTTTTACATCTATTATATATATAAGAATAATAAATTATAAATTTCATATAAAAAAATATATACAGTGGGAATATATACATTCACACCTCTTTATTATGAGATAATTGGTTCTAATTTGAGGATCAAATTCATCTTCTCAAATACAAGTGAACTCAATGCCTTGGTAATTATATCAACCACCAAATGTTGTGTTCCAAAGTATTCAATCATTAAAATTCCATAATCATAAATACTATAATTTTTATTGCGTGTCTGGTATTTCCCATGCTAGAATATGGTAAATGTGGTCTAAAATAGTGAAGACCAAGTGAATACACTCTAACAAGGCTACAAAACACATGTGGAAGAGTTCCTAAACTAGAAAATAATAAAAAACATCCCTCATGGATTTACCACAATTCAAGGAAAACTTCCACCTTATTCCCCTCAATCCACATATAGTTGATGTCCACCCACGACTCTAGGTTTTTTTTTTGAATTTTCAAAAGTGGAAAGTGATGGACCATGGAATTTGAATATTCTCTAGTAATGAGACATAAATGATTTCATATATATTTATACCACCTCTAGATTTATGTTTTGAGAGTGACATAGCTCAACACCTATCATCATCACAAAATAATCCACAATTAGAGAATCCCCATTGACATAGTCATCTCTAAAAGAATGAACCACTGATCATTGATAATCATGAATGACACCCTTTACCCATATGAGACCAAAATTGAAAGATCCATCAATGTTTAGATAATATTATCTATTTGAGGGGGGTCCATCTCATCTATATTCTATGTTTACTAAGATCCTAAGAGATTGGATTTTCATTTTCACCCTCCACAAGTCTTTATAATTTGGGAGAACAATCCCACCACATAATTAATGGAATAAAATCATCCACCAGACTCCTTGTTGTGACTATCCTAGCTAGCCATGAACTCAAAGAGACTTCATGTCAGAAATGATTCTTCATAATCAAAATGATACAACAACCCACAACTAACAAAAGATATATTATTATCTATTCTCGTATATTATTATCATTCTCATGATATAATGCATGGAAGAAATTACTGTGGTCGGTGGCATTGTCCCCAAGCCCAATCAAATCTCCCAGACCATGCCATATGGTCACATCCCATTTACACTTGAAAAGAAGATGATCATATGAATCCTCCTTAGTTTCACTACAATATGACCAGTTATAAACTATAATAAACCCTTTTATTTTTATATACTAATATATAGGAATGGAATAATAACAAAGAAACAAAATGAGATAATTGAACTTCGTGGGTATGTCACTTGACCAGGACATTTCAACCCACACATCCTTCTCACCATTGAATGGGTTTTTTTAATATGTTTTCTTCAATTTTCTTTAAAAAAATTATAGGATAAAAATATTTTTAATTTTTTTTATTAATGATAGAAATCATACAACAACCTTTCGGTCCAGTCCAAAGGTAACAACACACCAACCACCTTTCTACTAAATAATAATAATAATTTAATTATTTAAGTTATTATATTTTTAAATTTATAGATTTTTATATTATGATATATATATATTGTGTTTGTTTTATGTTGTTTAGAATTATGTTAATAACATTTGAAAGTGAAAATTATATGTTTTTAAGTAATAGATTATGTGGAGCCAATTTGAGATATTTTTAAGAAATAAATATGGGTTTTGGTTGATCTTCAAGTTGATATAAATACCATTGGGTGAAAATGAGTCTTTTAGAGGGAAATTATCATGGAGGGGAAAATGGGTCTTTAGTAGGGTTTAATATCTAGGGTTAGTTTTAATTTACAATGTTCCAACATCATCAATATTTTATTAAAAAATAAATTTTAATATTTTTTTAAACCATTACAATGGTATTTATAATAATTTTTTTTACATTACTTTCATTTTAATTTATTTATTTTATTTATGAATCCATTTTTTATCAAATTTATTGATTTTATGATATATTTTAAATTATATTTAGATTGTTTTTATACTGTATATTTTATAACCATTTAAATTTACCTAAATTTATTAATGATTCATATGTTTCAAGTAGTCGACTTTGAAAGATGTAAAATATAAATTGTGTCTAAAATATTAATGAAAACTAAAACACTGGATACACATGTAAAAGAGATAATAGTAATAATAGTATCTTCATATGAATAGACATAAAACATACACATAAACAAGTAAAAT
This sequence comes from Viscum album, assembly GCA_963277665.1. Classification (NCBI taxonomy): domain Eukaryota; kingdom Viridiplantae; phylum Streptophyta; class Magnoliopsida; order Santalales; family Viscaceae; genus Viscum; species Viscum album. The sequence continues at coordinate 290,288,515 of OY728126.1, read as the reverse complement.
CAATGTCTATATTTATGAGGAGGATATTCCATCCCACATGGTGGTCTATGAAGGGGACACCTGAATCGAGATCACCAAGCTCCTTATTGGAGTGGTGTCTGATAACATAAAGAGGGATGATCCTATGACATTAAAACATCCAACATTGCATACTACAGCTGTGTGTCAGTGGGAGGAGGTGTCAACTGTATGTCTTACTATGATCCCGATCCTTCTCCCACTAGGGTAGTAGAATGACCTACAATCATCGTAGTGGGGAAGCAATCCTTCGATGGATATGGACCCCAAGGCTGCAATGGATCTGGAACCCAAGGTTTTGATGTATTTGGACCCCAATCTAGAGAGAATTGAAAATATCCTATCAAGAAATATGGATCCCATGCTTCTTAAAGAACATCCTCAATCAACTGAGGTTGTACTACTATTGGGATGACCTTTGGAACAAATGAGGCCTCATTTTCAGCATGACGCTGTCTACGTCATCGTTGTCGTAGCTTCTCAACACTAGTAGCTATTGGAAGATGTTCCTCCAGGGAAATAACATCTTCTATCTAGGCTGTAATCTTGAAAATTCTCTCATAATTCACAAAATAAAATGAAATAAGCTTCAGAACTTCATCATGTACCACTTCTCAGGTAAATACCCCCATCTCCTCTTCATCACTCATGAGAATTAGATGCTCTGAGTTAGTACCCTATAAAGAGATTCAAAATGAATTAGAAAATAGTTCACTAAAAAAATAATGGAAATTTACTGAATTACAATCTTATGAATCTCTCTACCATGTTAGGTAAGATACCATACAAACTTCAATCTATATAATGAATCATACTTGACCTGCTCTGAATGAAATAATTACATATTAGGTACACCATAGATAACAATGGATGTCCCTACCACCAGTCATGTTATTCGGGATGTACTCAGCACCAGCCCTCATCCTACCTCCCTATCATCTTCACTTCACGAAGTTTCTCTGTCTTTATGGGTGACAATGGAATCAGATGAACATAGAAAAAATGGCACATGAATCTATTAGGCTGCTTCCACCCAATAATATTGATTTTAATGAGGGGCACTGCAACCATAGAATCATAAAGTCCAATAGTGCAATATGATGGAAACTAGGTTGGTATAGTCTAGTATGGAATCTATATATTTTGAAGGGACATGTGACATTTGTAAAAAAATATCCTTACTAAAAACCATAATTTATTCTATTATTTAATTTTCTAGATAGTGATAGATTGTATATACATACCTGGTTGGGTAAGAGAGAGTCTAATTTGAGTCGATATGCACCCAAATGGTGTGTCAAAACCATGAAGAAATTGTGTCTATAAAACCACCTATAAAATACAACATCAAAAGTTAAAAATAATGAGAAATTAAATTCAATAACACATAGTAGAATCATAAACCAATAGAGATGAGTGATCATATCAACATCTATGCGGAGCATCATGAATCACCTCCACAGAGAGCGGCAGACCAGCAAGTTGAGAGCAGAATGAGGGGACACACTTCCATGCCCACATCTAAAGAAGGATGAAAAATTCCTCAAGATCTATGCGATCACTACGTTATACCCTACATAATGCTTTTTATGTGTATTCCAAGTAGGCCGACCCCAACTATATATCCTAGCCCGATCAAATTCCTCTAGTAGAGCTAGATATATCATGTGCATTTGCATTCTCAAGTGATCAACAAACAGGGTCCCTCTAATTATTAATAATATATATGCACAGGCATAATGCATGAAAGTATGCTCCTCAGCATCATCGGGTAAATGTGGAGTCTGCTCCTCCTACTAGGTCATAGAGATTGACCCGCCATCTGTACCCCTATGGTCAGCCAAAATTTCAATTCCTAACAATCACAGAGAATGGTCAGGCCAAGATGCATGAGTGGGTTCAGTAATAGCTTCCCCTGTATAGGAAGACTGATAATCACTATTTTTCTCACTTATATTTACCCATGTTCTATGGGTTAGGCATTCACTTGAAGTGTATCTTGGGTTGTAGAATCCTAAGAGACCTAAGAAAAACCCATAGATATACAATATGAAGAAATGTAATTTTGGATTTAAATTGGCCAACTTGGGTTTGTTTTAAGATGGTTTAAATGAACACTAAGAGACCTAATTGAATTCAAATTAAGAGAATTTGTGGATCCTAGGTTATCTCTTGGGGGTATTGGATGAATTCATTTTTAATTATTTAAATTTCTTATATTGGAGATGGGATCATAAGAAGATCAAACAACTTCATCACTTACTAGTTTAATACCAAAACACCATAATACTAATCACCTATACACTTATAGGATCATATTTATGAGCACTCTATGGTAATGGTTAGAATTATAAATTAAAGTGTGTGACCTTAAAATTTAAAAAGGGAGAATAAGTTTTAAAATTGTAAAATAAAAATCTCAATTAAAAGAAGTTGTCATGACCACCTCCCGACAAAGTGTACCCCTCCTGGGCTGGCAATGTGAGAAGGGAGATAATGACCCCCCCCGAGTCCCGCCTATAGTAGGCCCCGGATTTGAGACTAGTACCGAGGGTATAATAAACACACAAATGGGAAGAATTACCCTCTAAGAGAACACATGCGAAAGAGAGAGATATGATAGACACCAATCAACTCTAACTCAGACTGAATTAAAAACAAAAACCCAAGTACACATATAAAATTCAATGCAAAGGTACTACATTTGAAGGAGAAAAACTACAAGTACCCAAAAGAAAGTAAAAACAGAAGAAACCACCAGCCTGAACAGCTCCTGAAACCACAATCTAGTAGAAACCAGCTTGATCTCCAACCTAATCCATGTGACCTGAAAAACTATTTATATAAACGTAGGGTGAGTATAAAAGTATACTCCATAATATCCTCCCCAAAGCCTCTCGTGCCAAAGTAAGGAGAGCATGCTGAAGCACATTGAACAACAAGTGAATCTAACTCTTCATCTAAATAGGTATAGTAATTTCCCAACCTCACCATGTCTAATCTCACCAAGTAACGCATACAAGAATATTTAATATAATAATGAATATCAAGGGTACCCCGCTACTACTTCCCCACTAGTTTTCCGCTTTTCCCCAATGTTGCACGTCCTAAGCATCTCTCTCCAAAAGGCTTGCCCATAGACACATGGGAGAAGCACCGCAATGTGCACCTCGTGCTACACAAAGGCTTGGCCGTAGAGACCCAGGTGAAGCACCACACCATCCTCACAACCAAAAGTAAACAGGTAGTTTTCGGAAGCCACCATAGGTCGCATAATGTGTATCATATATTGGGTATTATACCTCATGCCATTACCACCCATACACCGAGTAAGGATCCTGAAGACATCACAGCCTATACACGTTACACTTATAGTAGTCCATAGGATACTATATCAACAATATATGTGAGTGAATAACCACAAGCCACTACAACCCACTACCCACATATATTGGGACAACTAACCACTGTGCCTAACATCACAGGTATATACCAAGAGAAGAGAGTAGGGCCAAAGGGGGTAGTCAGCCATTCATCCTCCCACCAGAATGTTGGGGAAAACACCCCCAGGGCTCAGAATCCCCGGGGTGTCACCTGCCCTTACTGAGAGGGTGGAGTAGCGTATAGAAACTCAAAAAGTATACAATATACTATAACTCAAAACCACACTATGGGAATAAACTAGCCTTAGACACACTACAGCTAACATCTCTCAGACTCTAGGCTGGTACTTCTAAGACTAGGTATCCTATAAGCAGATAACCATTTAAGGAGCTTTATTAGATTACTTAATTCTCTTTTTACCAGTTACAATGTATGTAAATTAATTCTTTAAGCATTTATTAACCATGAAAAAGTTCCACATTAAAGTTCCATTAACATCACACCCAAAGTCCACTATCCCTTTAAAATATTAGCATCATCATTAAGTTCTAGAGAACTCCAACCCCATGGGTTAACACCATTTATTCAAACATTCATTACAGAAATACTTTCCCATATTCCCAAGCATTATAGAAACGCATTCTATTCTAGTAAACACAAATGGATCAACACGGTGAGTAGAAGTACTACCTGTTGAGTCTTTTACACCCATAGTAAGGCCGTAGACCCATTTCCCCTTGAGAAGCTAAACATGAAAATCACGTGGCATAATCCATGTGTCTTTGCCTCTTTCAGGAGAAGGGTAAGCAAGACCAGCTGCCTTGAGCAGTGGGGAAAGGTAAAGCAGATAAACAACCGAGGAATTAGTAAGCAACCAACAATCGCATCAAACCCATTCCATCTTCCCTAGTGTCCTCCCCAACACCCACATTCATAAACCAATGCATCTCTCCACTCTAGGCATCATCTGCTGCCACAACCAAAAGGCCTCTATGCCCCCACATATCACAACATCCATCCTAGATCACATCACAACACAAGTAGCAGGAAAGAAAACACCACATCAACTGGGCTCTTGGCCCTTTAACAATCAAAAGGGTAACTCAGAACCCTTCAACGAATTTTCAAATAATCAAATCATTAAACCATATTGAATTAACAAATTCATAATCTGTTGGTTCCAAAATTGGGAACCGAAACAGTAAGATGTTAGAAATGATTATGCATGCTTACTGTTCCAATTTGATTAACATCAAATTAAGACAATAACAAGATTGGTTTTCATGCCTCTTTATCTTTATCCAAACAATTATCAGTTAATCCTTGTTTATGTTCTTTACCGATTTCCATCAATAAATACAGCTAAGCAAAGCAAGCATAGATATCAAACTATCTAGAAAAACAAGAGGCAATATCATAGAGTTGATATGATTTCTTTATCCGGTTTAAAATATTTATTATGTCAATTCCATTATCATCTAGTGGGATTAAACATGCTAACAATACAGTTTCACATAAAAGAAAGATAAGAAATAAATCCCCTATCTCAAGGTTTTTTGATGAAAACTCCAACAAATGAATAAAACGCATGAAATCCATGTTGATTCTAGAGAATCTTACTTATATCTCTTCTCCTAGAAATATCAAGACCAAACTGATCATATTTGGTATCCACACACTTAGATCTACCCATAATAGGCATAGATCTATGAAACCGAGAGAAGAGGAAAAGTAGATCTAAGTAGATCTAAGAAACCAACCAAGAACAATCACATACCTCAAGAAACAGGCTTCTATTCGCCAAGAGAAGCCTTTATATCACCTAAAAAATGCTTGGGATAGGTTCTTCTACCTTCAAGGAAGTGTAATCCTGAGTTATGACCGCATAGGAACTTAAACTGGCAAGTTAGAGGCGAAACGACTGAGATCCACAATTTTAGGATCTAATTTAAGTTCCCTCATAGTTTTCTCGCACGGTTAGACAAACTGTGCGCTAACTGTGCGGTCTCTACTACACCGTCAAACACTTCTCGCACGGTTAGTCCGCACTGTTAGGCAAACCGTGCGCAAACCGTGTGTTGGACACTACCTCCAACACCAACCTCGCACGGTTGGGCTGAATGGTTTAGAAAAAATGTGTGCCTCCCGTGCGAAAGCTATATCCCTTTATTTTTCCTTAAAAGTCCACCCAAACATACCCCAAGTCACCTTAACCTCCCAGAACACCTCTAACATAGCATTTTCAAAAATAAATGGACTGGAGAGGTCTGAGCCATTACAGAAGTGATTAGAAATTAATGGTGCGATAAATAAAATCAAATCCAACCCCTTTATACTCCTTATATCAACTCATAAAAGGTTTATCCCTCCATTGATTCTATTCTATCAGTGGAAGTGGGAAGTAGACTCATGATTGAAGAATTGAATAAGTAAACACAACAAAATAACGAACACTCCACCATTATGTGATAAGTTTCACAAGGTTCTGTGTGAATAAATTTACACCTTCAGGAAATTGTATAAACATGATATGAAGAATAACTAAAGAAAAGTAGAATAATAACTTTTATTAAGAAACTAAGGTGAATTAGAACAACTTACATGTGAAAGCACAAACATGGAAATATGAAATGGAAGCATAACATTACACTTCAAAATAAACAAAGCCTCCTCAAACCCTTCACCACAACTACCTTAAATAGGAATTTTTGAATCCTCTGATATAACTCCCAAAAGTACAAAGCATCCCACTTTAGTATGGTAGGCCAAGGGTGGTGGAAATTAAGGGAGAGTGGACTTCTTCACCCCTGACCTGAAGTAGCATCAAACTTACATCCACTGAAAAGAGTTGACAAAATTACCATCTAAATTGAAGAATTTGATTATGAAATAGAAGAAGAAAATGTATACCCAGATGTCTTTCAACAGCCTATAAAATTCAACCCAAATGTAATTTTGGTTTGCGAGATATGATAGAAATGGTGGAATGTTTTTCTGGTCCATCGAATCTGGCCTAGATACTCATCTTCAAATTCCACTGCTTAAAACTCCATTAAAACATACTTATTATCTCTCTTCACCTATGGATTAAATATTTCCCTTTATTTCATCTATCTGTAATTCAATTTTCAGAATTATTGGGCTTGGATATTGGCTGCTAGAGTATTTTTATTGGGTTGTTGTCCAGTTCACTTCGCCTAGAATGTTGTTAGTTCAAGGCCCACTTTGGTGGTCTTCCAATGTGAATATTCAAATACTAAAAAAGTATAAATTGTTACCAATTTAATGAGAAACCAACAAGTTAAATAAGAAAATAAAATCTTGACTAGTTTGGTATTTTATATAGTGATCAAAAATGTACCATGTAATAGTGCGTTTTAAGAAGGACATACAATTATAATGGGAAACGATGTTCACAGTGTCAAATGAACTAAAATGGTGTTTATGAATAATGAAGAACATGATTATTATATATATTAACAATCAATATTATCCTATTTTAGTGGCTAATCAAAGCCCCAAAACATTAGTTTTTCAAGTCCTGAGAAAAATATATCTCAAAAATATGAAATTCGAATTCTCTTTTCCAAAACATTTTAATACACAATGATCACCAAAAACCCTTACACCAAACAATCATGAAACCCATCAAAATATTTTTATAAAAGATAGTTTCATAATAATATCCCAATACCAAGCCCATTCCTTTGTTCAAATTCAACTCCATATTTTATCCAATATCAATTAAGCATGATGATGTGTTGTGCATCACAATAGACATGTGAGTTAATATTTATTCAAGGGAGAAATTATGGAAGGACTATATGGAATCACATTTCAATATTAAGATTAGTATTCAATTTTTTTGTAATTTTTCCATGGTAATTGAAATTGCACTCAATAGAGTCAACCAATGTACCGAGACTTTGCTGATGACTCCTAGGCTCAAAGACCATTGGGAACCAAGTGAAGCCCACATACTCGGTCATCATCTTTAGTTAACATAGTAAAAAAATGAAAATTAACCCAAATAGAGATAAATTTACCAACTATGAGCCAGAAAACTATGGAGTAATGATCCCCAAGTTTCGAAAGCCGCACATTAGGTTATTTCATCGCTCTACGTGCAAATTTATTGTTTTTTTATTTTTTTATTGAATACACATATTAAAACTAAAATGATCACCAAACCCATGATATTTATTTAGGGGACCCCATGAACTCAAAAAAAAACACACCATTATCCAAAAATAGGTGCGTTGTGAATTTTTTTTATTTGGATGAAAATATAAATGAAGAAATTTTACATTAGACAACCACACTTCTAAAATAAATGTTCATGAAATTATATAGGGATTAAAAATATAAATCATGGAATGCTAAATTATTTTATATTCAATTTCAATGTTTATAATGTGTATTATCATGTTCAAGGTTATTTTTTTTTCCTTCCACACATTTTTTATGCACACAATAATATTTTTTTTATTTTCACCACCCAAATTAGATTAACATTGTCCCCAAGGTTTAAAGAAACGAAAAAATAAAAGGTGGTAGAGGGGAGGACATCAAAGAGGACATTGAAAATTAGAATCATCGAATGAAGTCACATGGTGGTTGAATTTGAAGTTCATGGTCCTCCAATTTAATGGTTTGATATCCATGTCACTCGCGGATTTCCATAGTGGAACTAGGAAAAACAAACAATTAAACAAAACAAAACAATATATATATATATATATATATATTTATATAATAATAAAAAATTAAAATATATGTATATATACAAAAATTAGAGAATAAGAAAGAACTATATGTCATAGGTCATTTGAAAGCGCATGCCCTTGTCTCCCTTCCTCCCTGGGTTTGAGTCCTCACAACTTCTTCGGTTGTGACGTGGTTTTCATGATGACCAACGATGCGTCCTTTTAATTTATTTTTTTAATTTTTTTGTATTTTTATTTTAACCTACAAGCACATAAAAATAAAATAAAATAATGATACATTTTCTTATTTTTAATTTTTTTGGTAAGGTATTACTCAAGGATCACACCATGTGACACAGATGAATATGGTGCTCCCCTTTTTTACCCCTCCATACTCATAATAGAATAACATGTCAAAAATAGAAGGTACCATCATATTTGGAGTTGATTGATTAATTATTTTTTAAAATATCAATATGATTCATTAATTCTATTTGAAAAATATAGATGATTCACAATGAATGGGAACATGAAAATTACAGGATTCCTCCCATGAAACACTTTTGTATAAAGTTTCTATCTCGACATAGACCCTAAATTATTTAATTATTTTTCTCATATCAGGTTGGTTCACAAAATCCTTCATCTAATTTATGTTTTTTCAATGGTTCAATAAATGGTTTGAATCTATGGCCATTAACTTTAAAGATTTGATCATTGGTAGGATCTTGAATTTCTACAGCCCCATGGGGGTACACCTTATGTACTTTGTAGAGACCTAACCATATGGACCTTAACTTTCCTGGGTGTAAATGAAGTTTAGAAATATAAAAAATAATAGGTTTACCGAGTAAAATGTGTTTGGTTTTATGATTTCAATATTGGTACGATTTTACTCTAGTATAATTGATCCTTGAATTTTCATAAGAATCTATCCTAAGTTCCTCATGTTCATTAAGATATAATTTACATTGTTGTTTCGGCCAATGAGGGGTCATAATTCATTTTATTAATTACCCAAAGATCCTTATGTTCAATCTACACTGGAAATTTATATGCTTTACCATAAACCAACCTATATGGTGACATTCCTAAAACTATTTTAAACGTGGTTTGATAGTCCCAAAGAGAATCGAAGTGTTTTCTTGACCAATCATTCCTTGATGGTTTAACAGTTTTCTCATGAATTTGTTTGATTTATAGATTGGCTTAATCAGATTAACCATTTCTATATGGATGGTAAGAAGTGGACACTTAGTGAGAAATTACATACATGTCCCTGAGTGATGAGAATGGACAATTGAAAAAATGATTTCCACAATCACTAATTATAGCATTAGGAATTCCAAATCTAGAGAGTGCTTTTTCCTTGATAAATCAAATCAAAATTTAATTATAATTGGATTTTTTAGGAATGTACTCAACCCATTTGCAGACATAATTTATAGATAAAATAATGTACAAATATCCCCTTGAATTTGGGAAGGGAACCATGAAATTGATTCCCCACCAGTCAAATATTTCATTCACTAAGATGAGAGTGAGTGCCATTTGATTCATTTTTGTGATGGACCCAACTCGTTGACACATAAGAAAACATAATATTTTTTTAGGAGTTCCTTGAGTGTGTGGTTCAGAAGAGACCACACTAAATAACTTTAGTAGAAGTTTTCTTTGAGGATAAGTGACATCCACACGCCTCAATATGACAAAATTTAAAGATAGACTCTTATTCAGATTCTAGGACACACCTCATAATGACATAGTTAAGGAAGAACATATTGAGGTATAGATCATAAAACACATAGTTCTTGACATCAAAAAGGAATTTATTTCTATCTGGAGTCCGTAAGAATTCTGGAATCACTCTTGTAACTAATAAGTTGGATATGTGGCATATAAAGGGCAGTAAATCATAGAGTATTGGTGTTCATTAGGAAATGAATCAGACACATAAAGGTGAGATAATTTTTCATCAAATTATATCCTAGAGAAATGATCAGCTAGAACTTTTTAAACACACCTTTCCCCCTTGATTGTGAGGTCAAATTCTTATAAGAGAAGGGCCCACCTAATCAGTCTATCCTTAGTATCATATTTCTGGAAGATGTATTTCAGTGCAGAATGGTCAGTGAACATAGTGATGAGGGATCCTAAGAGGTTGGACATAAAATTTTCAATATAAAACACAATATAATGTAACCCCTTCTCAGTGGTGGTGTAGATGTTTTGGTCATCATTTAAGGATTATCTTTAATAAGCAATTACAAAAAAAGTTTTATCACTATGTTGTCCTAACATAGCTCCTAAAGAAAAGTCCCCAGAATGACACATTATTTCAAAATGGAGGTTCCAATTTTGGGATTTCAAGATGGGAGGAGAGGTGAGAGATGATTTGATGGTTGAGAATGATCCCTCACAACATTCTGTCCAAAAAAATGGAGCATCCTTTACTAGAATACCACAAAGGGGATGGGCGATTGAACTAGAGTTCCTAATGAATATTCTATAGAAACCAACATGTCCAATGTAATACCTCACTTACATTATAGTTTTGGGTGATTGAAGGTGATTAATGATGTGATCCTTGGATTTATCAACATAAATCCCCATACCTAATACTAGATGGATAAGTACTAGTCCATCTTTAACAATGAAATGGAAGTTTTCCCTATTTAGGACCAGATTATATTCTTCATATCCTAAGAAAACTCTCTCCACATTCCTCATAAATCCCTTAAATTTATCCCAAAACACAGAGATGTAATCCATTAAGACTTATATAAAATCCCCTACCATGTCTAAGAAGATTTTCATCGTGCACCACTAGAAGGTTATAGGGGCATTTTATAACCCTAAGGGAATGAATTTGAAAGAAAATGTGCATAATGGATAGATGAATGTAGTCTTACCCTGATCCAATAGGGAGACCTCAATTTGATTGTACCCTGAGTACCCATCTAAGAAATAGTAGACGGCGTGAACTTACACTCTATCAAGGACTTGGTCAATGAATGGTAAGGGGAAATGGTCTTTTTTGGTAAATGATTTTAGCCTCCTATATTCTATGCAGACTCTCCAGCCACTACTCATCCAAGTTGAAAGAATCTCCCCATATTTATTGGTTATCATTGTGATTTCGGCCTTTTTGGAACAACTTGGATTGGGATGAACCACTCAGTCTCAACTATGGGATAGATGATACCATATTTTAACAATTTCAGAAGTTATTTTCTCACTACATTCAGGAGATTTGGATTGATTCACCACTGTGGTTGATGACATAGCGCTGAATCAGATTCTTGATCAATCCTATGAGTCCCGATAAGTGGGATAATCATAGGAATATTAGACATAGTCCATCCAATGGATTTATTGCGTCTCATAAGGAAATATAGAAGCATTCTATAATGATATGATTGAAGATAGAAAGCGATGATGATAGGATGTGTTCCATTTTCTCCTATTAAGGCATACTTAAGTGCAATAGGAACTTATTTCTATTCAATATCAAGTTGGTTCAAAATTTCAGTAGAACATTGGGACATTTTATCATGATCAATTTCATTTTTTAGAGTTTTAGATTTGATTGATTCCACATGTATAGAGGTTTTAGATACTAGATTGGTTTGATCATTGTTAGGTAAAGGAGTTGGAGTGGTATCCATGAATGTGGTTTCCTAAAATATTTCATTGATTTTTGGTCTTAAGATTTCATCATAAGAGTAATATGAAAGTGATTCTAGCCAAGGAGATAAACTTCCTTCATGTGAAAAAAGGAAATTAATCTCATCATGACATAAACATTCCTCAAATATTCCGTGATGTTATATGGATTCATTATCAACCCTTCCTACTATGTTTACTTCAAGAAATAACCTCATCATACCCTATTTTTGAGGTTGCATTATAGATGTTCAATTCTAGACTCATGTTTCCCAAGGTGATGGTAATGTTCCCATTTCAAACTCAGATAAAAGAGTTGATTTTTACATGGAAGGTACAACCAAGGATGATTGGAGTTTGTTCCTTATTTCCAATGTTTGTATTTTTGTGAAGGACAATGAAGTTAGGAGGGTAGATGAAATTTTTTACTTTTACCAAAACAACCATTAAAATCCCATTTGGAACCCAAATATTATGATCAACAAGGTAAAGTGTGACAGATGTGGTTTTGATCACTAACAGGCCAAAGTGGAAGTACACATCATAGGTAATGAGATTGACACTGGCCCCAAGGTCACACAAGGATTTGATGAATTTGTTCTCTCCTAGTTCAACATTGATGTATGGGTATCCCGGGTCTTTTATCTTTGATGGAAGAGTTTCTTGGATATTTCTGCTAACATTTTCTACTAGACAAACATGGTTATTATGGGAGAATTTACTTTTAAATGTGAAGAGTTCGTTTAGGTATTTTGAGTATGCATGAATGGTTTGAAAAGCATCGAGGAGTGGAATGCTCATCATGACTTTTGATAATATTTCCCTCAATGCTTCACTCAATTCATGCTTACTTCCCCCCCCTCATGTGTTGAGGAAATGGTGCAGGTTATGATATTGTTTGTTTAAGAGTTGTTTCTTTCACATCGTTTGCTATTTTTCAGTTTGATCATGTGGTTTATTTGAGTTTTCATTTGATTTTTAAGATTCAGATGGTTCTTGATTTTTTTTTCAAGTTTCTCAATTTATTTCCCACTTATTAAAACCCTCACAAACATTATTTTTAATTAGTTTTTTGAGTGAAAATTGACTCTCCCCTTGATGTTTATTATGGAATGTCTTATGTAGGAATGGGTGAATTTCCAGTTTTTATGGTTTGAAGTTCTTGTTTAAGGGAAGAGACTTCTGAGTTTACTTTCTCTATTTGTTTACACAACGGTTCAAGGATTTGGATAGGGACATATTAGGAGGTGGTTTGTGTTGGTTTGTTTATTCTAGGAGGATACCTTGGTTGTTGGATGGGTTGTTGGTATTGGAAAGAAGAATATTGGTATTAGACTGGTTATGGTAGTAATTGGCTATGGTTTCAAAAATTTTGTGTAGGGTAGTGGTTCAGTTCTTGTGGTTGGATAGGTTTTTTGGTTATCTTTCCAGTGGAAGCCTCAGTGGTCATTATAAATTTTGATGAATGTGTTTTGGTATTGGGGATTTTGGAAGTTTAGGGAATTGAATTCAATAGGTGGTACTCCAAGAAGAGAAACCACGATGGATGGAATGGTTGGGCAGTTTTCTATTTTGTGGTCATGTTTATCACAAATTGTTTAAAAAGGGTCTACAGTTTGTATTTCGTATATTTTATAAAGGTATATCTCTTCAACATACCTAGTGAGTGCTATGAGTTTATAACTAAGGATTTCCTCTTCTCTTAGTGTGTAACACCCCAAGCTTTCAAGATAGACTTCTCTTTCAATAATGCAATAGCTTGCATTGTACCCAAGTTTGAGTTCTAACACACCGCGACTTATCAATGTAGCTGTTATGAATAGTAATACCCACTTTTTGAAATTATAGAAATTTTATATTTCAAAATGGACTTCATTTTTGTATTTGGAATATCGAAATTATCCTAAGTTGAATTTTTTGTAATTTTCTGAGAACTTCCAATTTTTTTATGAATAGTGAAAATTACTTAAAAAAACTTTTTTAATCAAAATAAATTATAGTGATAAATTATACTATTGATTAGTTTTAAACTATAATTAGAATATATTTTACAATTTTATCCAATGGTGGTCATTAGAATTAATTTAACTTTGAAATTGGACATAAACAATTGTCAATCTTTTGATATATATTATTTCTTAAAAACACGCTATTTGTTATGACAGCTGGATTAATGCATCTTATATTTTTGGAATTTTGTAAAATAGAAATCATTTTTTAATTAGGAATATCAATTATATCTTAGGGTAAATTTTTGGCATCGTTCTGGAAAAAATCAATTTTTGATGAATAGTGAAACCACTAAGTGGTAGTTAAAAAACTGATTTTTCATTTAAATGATACTTTACTACTTCTATTAATTGAATTTCAAAAATTTGACATACATTTTTGTAATTATGATGTAAAATTTGGTTCAATGGTATTAATTTTTTTATGAATAGTAACTTTTAAGTTTTATTAATCGCGATTAAAGGTAATTGGTGAAATTTAAGGTAAAAATGGCATTATAAAAATATGAAAATACCTTTACACTTGTACTAACCTTATTGGGAGAGTCATGGCCGACCAATAAAATCTATGGGTCAACATGGGGACCCCATGGAGCCACTTGGGTATAAAAATGACATTAATGACATTTTATTTAATGTAAAAATAAAATTGTCACAAACATGTGTTTTTTTACTAAAAAAAATTAGAAGGGGTTATACAAGTAATATTTTTTACTATAAGTATTCATTGGAATGATAAAACAATTTCCTACATCATGGTATTTTTTATAATTTTTAGAAATTAAATAAATTAAATTTTTTATGACACCATGATGATGCAGCGATTACCTCGTTAACTAACGATTTAAATAAAATGAAAATATAATGTAAAATATAAGACTTAAAGTTGTCAAAAACCTATTGGATTATTATATGTAGAACCCTTAACATCTCATCCTATAAATATATAATTTTGGGACCTTTGAAATCCAAAAATCACTTCATAATAATGTAACATTTCATGACGTTCCAAGAGTGCCCCTCCTCTCCTATTATAAAAGGCCCCCAGCTCTACCACCTTATTCACACCATCAATCAATTTGTCTTGGACAAACACTGCCCAAATACTCTCACAACATCTCTATATTACTTCTAGAAGCCTCACTTTGGGAAAAAGTCTTCCCAAGGAAGCCTTTGGCTCAAATCAAAAAGAGTTACCCGATTTTAAGGTAATGTATTCTCTTATGTTCTTTTGTATTATTTATCTTCTCCATCCCCTTAAACTCTTTTTATTACTTTATTTTGTAACAGATCCAGTATTTTAAATATAATAGGATGTTTTTATGATAAGTATTCGAGCTACACTTACACACACCTCGGTCTAATGGTTAAAGAACATACTATTTCCGTGGATGGAGAATTACTGCCTCACGAAACGATGATTGTTCTCTCTTCTCCTATCATCTATCATGGTAGACATTATGATGGAACTATATTTATTTATGATATATATTATATTTCTTTCTTCTCTATGATTTTGTATTTTATATTTAAATCATACCTTTATGCTGTGCATGTTGTGCAAATGCGATAATTTCATTTGAGGAAGTGTGGACTACCGCCCCCTCAAGTGATGTGACTCGTTCATGCAAAACATGGAATGTATAAAGAATTAAATTAATGAACTTATGTGACCTATATAAAATATATATTATACTATAATTATAATATATATATATCTCATTTAGTTTTAATTCCATTAAATACGAAATAAAAATGAAAGTAGCATTCATGCGTACGTACAACTTACCGTCTCCATGAACAGTGCATTTCATTTCTTACCTCTGAATGTTATGTAATATTATAAATGAATGTATATTCTGGATATATATGATATATATTATTTCTACACCGTGAATATAATTTTGGATATAATGGATATTTTACCACATTATCAACTTGTAATTATAAGAAGTTTATTTTTGACTCAAGTACCAAAGATTGACAAAACAACCGTTATTAACTTAAATAATTACATAATGTTAATAACATAGAAATAAGTGATATAAAATTAATATTTAACTTGAAAAAGGTTCTTACGCATGTATAAATTAACTCTAGTTTATTATTCAGGACATTAAAGAACAATCGAGTCAAGTCAGACACGAGGTAAGGGAACTTCTTAACCCGATTTCCATTCATTGGGTTAATCTCCCACTTTCAAATTATGTCATGATATTATTATGTCATATCTTGTATTTGTACTTTCTTTATGTGTACTTATAGTGAATACACATAATAGATCTAATTTATGAAAAAAAATTATCTTTGTAAGGGACTTCGTCTCAATCTCTTTTTTATTGAGGCATATTTTGTTTTATACACAACTTTCTTTTATACTGTGTATAAACCCCTTTGAATTTTATGTTTATTCAAAAGGAATATTTTTATATGAAGTGTTTTACTAAATGAGAAAAAGGAATGTTTTTTTGTCGTATGTATGCGGCGACAAAGACTTCTCCGCCACCGTGACCATTATTTGAGTTTCGTCTTCCTCTACAAGCCATAACTTTTTTTAAATGAAAAATAAATACAATGATTAAATTTTCTTTTATTTTTGTATTGAAAATGGTTTTGAAAGTGTTTTTTATTATTTCAATGTGTTGTATTGATATCTTGTTATTAAAATGTGGAAATGTTATGTTTCCTTTATGCATGTTTTATGTGATACGATTATGTTATGGTTTATGATATGTTTAAACCTATTAATATGAGGAATGCATTGGACTTAATAAGTGAAGGGTGGAGCCCGATATAGCTCCTCGATGCATTGGTAGGTCTAATGAGACAAACTAGTGTCTTGGCACGAGGCCTTAACAAAATATTATTTGTAGTCTTGGAACGAGGCCTTGGCTACGTGGTTATGATAGTATGAAATTATGCATTCCATCATTATGAAAGTGGTTATTGATATTGAATGTGATTATTCGACAATTAGAATTTCTATGTGAATATGTAAATGTAATTATCACATTTTACTTTTTACATATTATGTTGAAGATCACGTTTAAAAGGATTTTTTTATTTATACATTTCCTTAAATGTTTATGTTTATTTATAAAGGCCTCCTCTATATTGTTATCCTTACTGAGCATCTGAGCTCACTGCTTTCAATGTTTTAATTTTTCCAGGCTGTGAATAAGTATTTTATGAATGAACTGCAGGGATAGTATTATGGGATATGAAGACAAGAAGTTGTTGTAGTTTTGTTTTACTTTATAATGCAATGTAACGTTTATGAATGTATCTAGTGATTCTAAGGATACTAAACTAATCGGTCTTTCAAGACTTGATCTTTTGTCATCATGCCAATGTTACGCAATAACGCACCGACTTTAGGTAACTGGGGTTGGGGCGTTACATTTGGTATCAGAGGCATTTTTGTACTAACCTTGGAAGCTAGATTTAGATAAAATATTATTAGAGCACATAGCCTTAAGATAGACCTTGAGGATTAGTATAGAAGAAAATCCTAGAATTTTGGTAAAGTATAAAGATTTTGTGAGTTTTCTAAGAAATACATCCCTATCTGGATACGAGAAGGTCGAGGCGGCTCTGGAGTAGATGTACCTAGGGGTAAAACCCAAAAACACCACTTTGAGCTAGATCCGAACGGTAACTGGTGCACAACAACGGACCTTTCTGCCCTCTTGGTTACGACACTCCCTGGGGATATTCTTAGGATAATTCACGATTTCTTTACAAACAATTATGAAGGGTTTATAAGTATATACTTCCTCAATGGAAACATTTTTTTATGGATTATATCCATAAAGATTTCAATTTATGTTAAGTGTTTTACAAGTATGGAATTATGTATTTTGATTCATAAACTAATCTAGTTTATGCCATTGTTTAGAATTGGTGCCTAGTGGAAGGAATAAAAACGGTATCAATGCACGCACTCCATGTAGGGATTTCCCCCCTGCTCAAGATAATTATAGTGGAGCTGGTGATACAACTGGTGTTGATCAACTTATCACCATACTGGGACAACTCACTCAGGTTATGAATAATAACCTTACTCGTATGGATCACCCTGATCCGCAATATGGAGGATCAATGTTAGACTTCTTCATGAGGCAACAACCACCAACATTCAATGGGAGTACAAATCCCTTAGTAGCTGAGCAACAGATAAATTCCTTAGAGAAAATATTCCATGCCTTGGGACGTAGTGAAAGGGAAAAGGTTATCATGGCAGTTTACCGCCTCACTAGAGATGCTGATCAATGGTGGTCATTGATTCAAAACACAAAGGAAGATGATGAAGTATCAAATATGGAATGGAGGGAGTTTAAAGTGATTTTCTTAGAAAAATACTTTCCTCGTGACCATAGAGCAGATATAGAAAGGAAATTTCTGAGTCGAGATAAAAGGTTGATGAGAATGTCTAAAAGTATGAGGCCAACTATACATGGTTAGTGAGGCATTCTACAGATTATATACGTAACCCAAGAATATTGATCGTTTCCTTGATGGGTTAAAACCATTTCTCCGTCAAGATTTAGTGTCACAATCTTTCTCAACGTATGAATATATAGTCTCGTGTTCCATCAAGACAGAAAAGGAATTCTCTAAATCTTATGACAATAAAGTAAAGCAAGAGAATAAGAGAATATTGGAACAAGAGATAGATAATGGGAAAAAGGGAAAGAAGGATTTTCCATTATGTGATAATTGTGGGAAGAATCACCCCGGTACTTGCCTAAAAGGAATGTGAGTTCGTTATAAATGTGGAGAAAAAGGTCACCAGGTTCGTTATTTCAAGGGAAATAAAGAGGCTATCAATGTTGAATGCTTCAACTTTAGGGAAATGGGGAATTATGAAAATGAATTTCCTAAGCGTCAGTGAAACTTACCTCAGAAAAGACCAAGGGACCAAGGCCAATCTTATGCTGTTACTATAGTTGAAGTGGAATAATTTATGTATTGGTGATTTTGGGCTCAAGGATTATATTTTGGTTATAAGAATAATGTTATATATATAAGGATTGTACTGTAGTACTTATTGTTTTCATTAAGGTTTATTTATGATGAAGGTAATCATATTTTTAGTATGTGACAATAAGAGAAACATTACTTTGTTTGGGGGAATCTGATTAATTGATTTTGAAATTTAGAGACCTTTTGGAGAAAGTCTGGACAATGGAATTTTTGGATAACTATAAAGGTTGGAATGGATTAAGTTGACCTTTGGATAGTATTGTTTAAGGTTAAAACATTTCTGAAGATTATTTTTGGAATATTATAACACTATAGTTTTTGGAAAAGGTAAACCTGCAGGTTGGGGGATAACCCGTCGCGTTGGACAAAGCAATAGGAATCGAACCCACAACTATAGTGCAAAAGTCCTTTAATACCTACCACTATCCTATAGTATTTCATTGGTTATTACAAAATAGTTTTCCTAATCTAAATGGTATGTGTTAATATTTAGAACATTATACAATTAGGATAAATATAATATTTTTGAGTTCTATTATATTTTTGAGTGAAAGATGGGGTTGTGGTAAAATTTTATTAATGAATGAGAGTCTACATGACAAGTATGTATATTTACTTACATTATTAGTAAATCTCCAAAATAAATTCCTCAACTTTATGAAAGGTAACTTAAAACAAAAACATCGTCGGTTAACTTTTCCTACTGGGGAATCAATGATCGTTTAACCAATTACAAGTTTGTGATTTTCTTATAGTTAAACTTTCTCCTAATCCTATTTTCTACAACTCTCCATCAGACCTTGATGATATTTTTTCCTCCATATCCATGTTTTCATAGAATCCTAGTATGGGCTATCTCGGGTAACCTTTGTACTTCTCTTTATTTCTTTTAAAGTTATATTTTTATTAACCTTATTTCTGATGTGGGTTTTCCAAAAAAGTATTTTCTATTTTCAACCTTTTATTTTCAAAGAAAAATTTCAAATTACAAGGATGCAATTTATTGAAGTATGGGATAATGTAACACCCCAAGCTTTCACGATACGCTTCTCTTTCAATAATTCAATAGTTTGCATTGTATGCAAGTTCGAGTTCTAACACACCACGACTAATCAAAGAAGACGTTATGAAAAGTAATACCCAGTTTTTGAAATTATAGAAATTTTATATTTGAAAATGGACATCATTTTTGTATTTGGAATATCGAAATTATCCTAAGTTGATTTTTTTTTTAATTTTCTGAGAATTTCCAATTTTTTTATGAATAGTGAAAAATACATAAAAACAACTTTTTTAATCAAAATAAATTATAGTTATAAATTATACTATTGAGTAGTTTGGAAGAATAATTAGAATATATTTTTACCATTTTATCAAATGGTGGTTATTAGAATTAATTTTACTTTGAAATTGGACATAAACAATTGTCAATATTTTTGATATATATTGTTTCTTAAAAACACCCTATTTGTTGTGACAGTGGGAATTAATTATAAAATTTATTAATGCAACTTATATGTTTGGAATTTTTTAAAATAGACAAAATTTTTGAATTTGGAATATCAATTATTGCTTAGAGTGAATTTTTGGCATTGTTCTGAAAACATCAATTTTTGATAAATAGTGAAACCACTAAGTGGTAGTTAAAAAACAGATGTTTCGTTTAAATGAAATTTTACTACTTCAATGAATTGAATTTAAAAAATCTGACATACATGGTTGTAATTAGGATGTAAACTGTGGTTCAATGGGATTAAAATAATTTGCGGTAAAAATGATATTATAAAAATATGAAAATACCTTTACACTTGTCCTACCCTTATTGGAGAATTCATGGCCGACCAAGACAATGCATGGCTCAAATTGGGGACCCAATGGAGCCACATGGGTAAGAAAATGACATTAATAACATTTTTTTAAAGTACAAATAAATTTTTCACAAACATGTGTTGTTTTACTAAAACAATTTTTAGAAGGGGTTATACAAGTCATATTTTTTACTATAACTATTCATTGGAAATATATAATGATTTCTTACATCATGGTAAATTTTTTATAATTTTGAGACATTATATAAATTATAGTTTTTATGACACCATGATGATGCAGTGATTACCTCATTAACTAATTATTTAAATAAAATGAAAAGATAATGTCAAAAAATAAGACATAAACTTGTCAAAAAGCTATTGGATGAGTATATTTCAAACCCTTATCACCCTATCCTCGAAATATATAAATGTGGGACCTTTTAAATCCGAAAAGAACTGCATAATAATGTAACATTTCATGACATTCCAAGAGTGCCCCTCCCCTCCTATTATAAAAGGCCCCCAACTCTACCACCTTATTCACACAATCAAGCCATTTCTCTTGGAAAAACTCTTCCCAAATACTCTCTCAACATCACTCTCTTAATCCTAGAAGCATCACTTTGGATGAAGTCTTTCCAAGGAAGCATTTGGCTCAAATCAAATAGAGTTACCGGATTTTATGGTAATGTCTTCTCTTATGTTCTTTTGTATTATTTTTCTTCTCCAACCCCTTAAACACTTTTTATTACTTTATTTTTTAACAAAAACAAGATCTTCAATATACTAGGATGTTGTTATGATATGTATTCGATCTACACTTACACACAACTTCTTCTAATGGTTAAAGAACATACTATTTCCGTGGATGGCGAATTACTACCTCACGAAACGATGATTGTTCTATCTTCTCCTACCACCTCTCACGGTGTCCATTATGATGGGTCTATATTTATTTATGATATATATTATATTTATTTCCTCTCTATGCTTCTGTATTTTACATTTAATGCATCCCTTTATGCTTTGCATGTTGTGCAAATGCGATAATTTCATTTGAGGAAGTGTGGACCACCGCCCCCTCAAGTGATGTGACTCGTTCATGAAATACATTGAATGTATAAAGAATGAAATTAATGAATTTATGTGACCTATATAACATATATATTATAATATAATTATAATATATATATCTCATTTAGTTTTAATTCCATTAAATATGAAATAGAAATGAAAGTAGCGTTCATGCGTACGTATGGCTTACTGTCTCCATGAACGGTGCATTTCATTTATTACCTCTAAATGTTATGTAATATTATCAATGAATTTATATGCTAGATATATATGATATATATGATATCCACATATTTAATATAATTTTGGATAAATGGATATTTTACCACATGAACAACTTGTAATTATAAGAAGTCTATTTTTGACTCAACTACTAAAGATCGAAAAAACGACCATTATTAACTTAAATAATTACATAATGTTAATAATATGGTAATAAGTGATATAAAAGGAATATTTAACTTGAAAATTTTTCTTAAGAAAGTATAAATTAACTCTAGTTTATTATTCCGGAGATTAAAGAAAGATCGAGTCAAGTCGGACACGAGGTAAGGGAACTTCTTAACCCGATTTCCGTTCTTTGGGTTAATCTCCTACTTTCAAATTATGTCATGATATTACTATGTCCTATCTTGTATTTTTTACATTCTTTATGTGTACTTATAGTGAATACACATAATAGATCTAATTTATTTAAAAAATGATCTTTGTAAGGGACTTCGTCTCAATCTCTTTTCATTGAGGCATATTTTGTTTTATTCAAAACTTTCATTTATACTATGTATAAAACCCATTGACTTTTACATTTATTCAAAAGGAATATTTTTATATGAAGCGTTTTACTAATTTACAAAAAGGAATGTTTTTTTGTTGTACGTATTCAGCGACAATGACTTCTCTACCGCAGTGACCATTATTTATGTTTCAACTTCCTCTACATGCCATAACTTTTTTTAAATGAAAAATAAATACAAAGTTTTAATTTTCTTTTTATTTTGGTATTGAAAATGGTATTGAAAGTGTTTTTTTATTATATAAATGTTTTTTATTGAAATCTTCTGATTGAAATGTAGAAATTTTATGTTTATTTTATGCATGTTTTATGTGATATGATTATGTTATGGTTTATGATATGTTTAAACCTGTTCATATGAGGAATGCATTGGACTTAATAAGTGATTGGTGGAGCCTTCTATAGCTCCTCGATGCATCGGTAGGTCTCATGAGACAAACTAGTGTCTTGTCATGATTCCTTGACAAAGTCATATTTGTAGTCTTGGCACGAGGCCTTGGCTACGTGGTTATGATAGTATGACATTATTCATTCCATCATTATGAAAGTGGTTATTGATATTGCATGTGATTATTCAACTAGTAGAATATCCATGTGAATAATTAAATGGAATTATCTCATTTTACTTTCTCCATATTATGTTGAAGTTCAAGTTTAAAAGGATTTTGTTTTAGTTATACATTTCCTTAAATGTTTATGTTTATTTATGAAAGCCTCCATTATATTGTTATCCTTACTAAGCATCTGAGCTCACCCCTTTCAATGTTTTAATTTTTCTAGTATGTGAAGAAGTATTTTATGAATTACCTGCAGGGATAGTATGAGGGGATATGAAAACAAGAAGTTGTTGTATTTTTGTTTTACTTTATGATGTAATGTAATGTTTATGAATGTATCTAGTGATTCTAAGGCTACTAAACTAATCGGTCTTTAGAGACTTTATCTTTTATGATCATGCCAATGTTATGGAATAACGCACCGACTCTAGGTAACTAGGGTATGGGCATTACAAAGTGTATGCATTCCAGTAGTTCTTTGTGGATTTTGAGAATAAGGTGATGTTCCCTATGTTTGGTTTTGTTTAGCAAGGCTTTCAAGATACTCGTAAACATCATTTGGGGCTTTGTTTTTAAAGGTCTTATTACTCATCACATTAATGAATTGTTTTTCCCCGGGGACCAAACCTTCATAAAAAATTCCAACTTGTTTAGGAATAGAAATAACATCATGTGCAAGATTGTTTATGGTGTCTTTGAACATCTCCCATGTTTCATAGAATGACTCTACCTCTTTTTCAAAAAAAAAATTGGATTCTATTCTTATATGAAATTGTTTAGTGGTGGGGAAAATATTTTTGGTAGAATTATCTTTGTAATTGGTCAAAAGAGTTTATGGATGATGACCTCAAAATTTTTAGTCAATATTTAGCTTGCTTCTTTAATTAAAAGGTAAATAAACTCATCTTAGCTGATTCTAGTTGATGAGGGGACACATGGTTTCTAAAATGTCATTGAAATCCTTAACGTGAAGGTAGGGCAGCTCGAACTCCATTCCATGGAATGTAGGAAGGTGGTTTAGGACATGGGGTTTAAATATGCAGTTGGAATATCATAGGGAATTTTTTCTAATGAATGAGGGTTCGTTGGTCCATGAAGGTGTGAGTTAGTCATTCATGGTTTGGTCACCTGCATTCCCCATGTTTGGGGTTTCATTATTTCAATTTCCATTTTTCTTCCCACTTGGGTTTGTGAGTTGGTTTCTATGATGAAATTCCATTGAAACGGGATCAATTCATGAATCTAGAGTATTTGGGATATTAGTATCTAATTTAAATAGTTCCATTGGTGTACTTGACTCCGCAACCACAGGAATTTCTACCCTAACTAATATGATTGAGTTATCATGGGTGTAGGTAGACATGATCTAAAAGAAAAAAGTGAGAAAGGGAAAATATAAGAGAATCTGTGTGAGAATAGAAGAATAGGGGTGAGAAAAGAAGGTTTTTGGTCTAAATAACTTACTTTTTCTCCGAAAAAAACTCCAAAATTTGGTCTCTCCCAAACTTACCCATGTTATAAGGGTTTAGAAGTCACTTGTAATGTATCTTGGGTTATTGAATCCTCAGAGACCTAAGAAGAACATATAGACACACAATCTAATGAAATGGATTTTTGGCTATAAATTGGCCAACTTGTGTTTTTTAGGATAGTTTAAATGAAAATAAGAGATCTAATTGAATTAAAATTATTATAATGAGTTGATCCTAGGTTGTCTCTTGGGGGTTTATTAGATGGATTCCTTTATAACGATTTCAATTTCTTATCTTTGAGATGCGTTCATAAGATGATTAAAAAATCTTCATCAATTACTGGTTTAATACCAACACTCCATAATACTAATCACTTATACACTTAGAGGATCATATTTATTATCACTATATGGTAAAGGTTCGTATTATCACTTGAAGTGTGTGGCCTTAAAATTTTACAAGGACGAAGAAGTTTTAAAATCATCAAATAAAAATATCAATTAAAAGAAGTTATTATAAATTAATGGAGTGATAAATAACATAGAATATAGCCACTTTATACTCCCTTGTATCAACCCATAAAATGTTTATCCCTCCATTTATGTTATTCTCTCAATAGAATTTGGAAGTAGACTCATGATGGCAGAATTGAAGAAGTAAATTCAAAAAACAACGAAAACTCCACCGGTATGTGATAAGTTTGACAGGGATTGGTGTGAATAAATTCAAACATTGAGAAAATGGTATCCGAATGATATGAATAAGAAAATAATAAAAGGATAATAAGAACTTTTATTAAGAAAATGTGATGAATTATAACAACTTACATGTGAAAGGACAAACATGGAAATACAAAATGGCAGCATGACATTACACTTGAAAATAAACAATGCATCCTAAAATCCTTTACCAACACTACATTAAATAGAAATTTTTTAATCCTTGGGTATAACTCCCAAAATTATAAAGAATCTCACTTGAGTATGGTAGGCCTAGGGTGGTGGAAATTAATGGGGAGTGGACTTCTTCACCCTTGACCCGGAGTGGCATCCAACTTGCATCCATCGAAAAGAGGTGCCAAAATTACCTTCTAAAAGGATGAATTTGAGTAGGCCATCAAAGAAGAAAATTGATACCCAAATTTATTTTAACAGCATGTAAAATTCAACCCAAATGAAATTTTGGTTTGTGAGATATGATTGAAATGGTGGAATGTTTTTCTGGGACACAAAATATGGCGCATAATTTTATCATCGAATTGGGCTGCGAAAAACACCATTAAAACATCCTAATTAGCTCTCTTAACAATTTGATTAAATATTTCCCTTTATTACATCTATCTTCAGTTCAATTTTCTGAATTATTTGTCTTGGATATTGGCTACTAGTGTAATTTTATTGGGTTCTTATGCAGTTCACTTCGCCCAGAATGTTGTTAGTTCAAGGCCCACTTTGGTGGTCTTCAAATGTGGATCTTCAAGTACTAAACAAGTATAAATTGTTCCCAGTATAATGAGAAACATGAAAATTAAATATGAAAAATAAAATCAAGACTATTTGGTTATTTTATATTGTGTTAAAAAATGTACCATGTAATTGTGTATTTTAAGGAATTACTATCATAATGTGAAATGATGTGCAAAGTGTAAAATGAACTAAAATGGTGTTTATGAATAATGAAGAAAATGATTATTATATATATTAACATTGAATATTATCCTCATTTAGTGGCTAATCAAAACCCCAACTTGAGTTTTTCTAGTCCTAAGAAAAATATATCTCAAAAATATGATTTTTGAATTCCCTTTTCCAAAACATTTTAATACACAATGATCACCAAAAACCCTTATACCAAACATTCATGGAACCCATCAAAATATTTTAATACATGATATTTTCATAATCATATCCCAATCTCATGCCCATTACTTTGTTCAAGTTCATCTCCATATTTTATCCAATATAAATTAAGCATGATGATGTGTTGTGCATCACAATAGACACATGGGTTCTTCATTATTCAAGGAGGATATGATGGAAGGAATAGATATAATCGCATTTCAATATTAAGATTATTATTCAATTTTTTTAATTTTTCCATGGTAATTGAAATTTCTCTAAATAGAGTCAACCAATGTAGCGAGACTTTGCTAATGACTTCTAGGCTCAAAGACTGTAGGGTACCAAGTGAAGCCCACATACTTGGTCATCATCTTGAGTTAAATTAGTGAAAAAAATTCAAATTACCCAAATAGAGATAAAATTACAAACTATGTGACATAAAACTATTGAGTCAGGATCCCCATGTGCCGAAATCCGCACATTACGTCATTTCATTTCTCTACTCGCAAATTTATTATTTTTTTAATTATTTTTATTGAATACTCATATTAAAACTAAAATGATCACCAAACCCATTCTATTTATTTAGGTGACCCCATGAAATGAAGAAATATCCCACTATCCAAAGGATGTGCATTGTGAATTTTTTTATTTGGATGAAAATATAAACGCAGAAATATCACATTAGACAACCAAACTTTCCAAAATCTATGCTCATGAAATTATACAAGGATTAAAATTAGAATTAGGGCATTCTAAATTATTTGATATTAAATTTCAATGTGTACAATGTGTATTACCATGTTCAAGGTTAATTTTTTTCCTTACACACATTTTTTATGCACAGAATAGTATTTTTTTTCTTTCACCCCCCAACTCAGAATAACACTGTCCCAAAGGTTTAAATAAAAGAAAACTTATAAGGTGGTAGAGGAGAGGACTTCAAAGAAGACATTGAAATTTAGAATCATGGAATGAAGTCACCTAGTGGTTGAAGTTGATGTTCATGGTGCTCCAATTTAATGGTTTTATATCCATGTCACTTGTAGAGTTCCATATTGGAACAAGAAAAAACAAACAATAAAACAAAACAAAACAAAACAATATATATATATATATATATATATTAATAAATTAAAATATAAGTATATAAACAAAAACTAGAGAATAAGGAAGAACTATAGGTCATAGGTCAGTGGAATGAACGTGTCCATATCTCCCTTCAGTCCTGTATTCATGTCCTTATAGCTTCTCCAGTTGTGACGGGGTTTGATGGACAACCTACGACGCGTCCTTTTAATTTATTTTTTTAATTTTTTTGTATTTTTATTTTTATCTAAAATAATAGAAAAATAAAATAAAATAAATTGACGATACATTGTCTTATTTTTAATCATATAGGTAATCTGTTACTCAAGGATCACACCACGTGAAACAGATGAATACGATGATCCCCTTTTATACCCATCCATACTCATAACAGATGAACATGTCAAAAATATAAGGTACTATCATATTCAGAGTTTATTGATTAATTATTTATTTAAATATCAAAATGATTCATTAATACTATTTGAAAAATAATGATGATTCACAATGATTGGAAACATAAAAATTACAGGTTTCCTCCCATTCAATGCTTTTGTTTAACATTGTTATCTCGACTTAGACCCTTAATTATTTAATAATTTTTCTCATCTAAGGTTGGTTCACAAAATGCTTCATCAGTTTCATGTTTTTCTAATGGTTCAATGAATTTTTTGAATCTATGACTATTAACATAAAAGGTTTGATCATTGGTGGGATCTTTAATTTCTACATCCCCATGGG
The DNA here is from genome assembly GCA_963277665.1 of Viscum album. Classification (NCBI taxonomy): domain Eukaryota; kingdom Viridiplantae; phylum Streptophyta; class Magnoliopsida; order Santalales; family Viscaceae; genus Viscum; species Viscum album. Next base: position 290,260,368 of record OY728126.1, on the reverse strand, counting down.
GGTATACCTTAAGCACTATGTATGGACCTAACCATATGGAACTAAAATTTTTTGGGTGTAAATGAATTTTAGATATACACAAAATAATAGGTTTACATGGTACAATGTGTTTGGTTTTAAGATTTCGATATAGGTATGCTTGTACTTTAGAATTATTGATCCTTGAATTTTCATAAGCCTCCATCATATGTTCCCCATGTTCATTGAGATCTAATTTACTTTTTTTTTGTTATGGATAATGAGAGGTCATAATTAATTTTATTAATTACTCAAAAAGCCTTATGTTCAATCTACACTAGAAAATGGAATTATTTACCATAAACCAAGCTATATGGGGAAATTCCTAAAACTATTTTAAATGTGGTTCGATAGGACCAAAGAGAATATAAGAGTTTTATCAACCAATCATTCCTAGATGGATTAATAATTTTGTCAAGAATTTGTTTGATTTCGCAATTGGCTAACTTAGCTTGACCACTTTTTTATGGATAGTAAGTAGTGGAAACTTTTTGAGAAATTCCATACTTTTACATGATTGTTGAGAATTGATGATTGAAAAAATGAGTTCCATAATAAATAAGGATAGCCCTAGGAATTCCAAATCTAGAGAGGGTGTTTTCCTTGAGAAATATAATAACAATTTATTGATCATTGGATTTTGTAGGAATGTCTTCAACCTATTTGGAGACCTAATTGATAGATAAAATAATGTACAGATATCCCCTACAGTTTGGGAAGGATCCATGAAATTAATTCCCCATCAGTCAAATATTTCAATCACTAAGATGGGAGTGAGTGAAAATTGATTCCTTTTTGTGGTGGAACCTCCTCACTAACACCTAAGAAAGTGTATAAAAAAATTTAAGAGTTCCTTCAGAGGGTGGGCCAGAAGATACCACACTGCAGAACCTTAGTAGTATTTTTCTTAGAAGATAAGTTATATCCACACACCTCAATATTAAAGAATTTAAAGATGGAATCTTATTCATATTCTGGGACACACCTCCAAATGAATTAGTCAGGGAAGAACTTATAGAGGTATAGATCATCAAACACATAGTGCTTGAAATCAAAAAGGAATTTCCTTCTAGCATGATTCCCTAAGAATATTGGAATGAATTTTGAAACTAAGAAGATGGATATGTGTCATATAAAGGGAAGTCACTCATAGGGTATTATTGTTCATCAAGGAATGAATCAGACACATAAGTTGAGATAATTTGTAATTAAATTCTATCCTAAAAATATGATCATATACAACATTTTCAAAACACTTTTTTCCCTTGATTATGTAGTCAAAATATTTTAAGGGAAAGACCCACCTAATCAGTATATCCTTAGCATCTTATTTATGGAAGTGGTATTTCAGTGCAAAATGGTCTGTGAAAACAGTGACAGGGGATCCATAGAGGTAGGAACTAAACATTTCTATGTAAAACACAATAGAAAGTAACCACTTCTCAGTGGGTGTGTATCTTATTTGGTCATCATTTAAGGACTTTCTTTCATAATCAATTACATAAAGTGTTTTATCACAACATTGTCCTAACACAACTCCTAAAGAAAAGTCACTAGAATCACACATGATTTTGAAATGAAGGTTTCAATTTTGAGATTTCATTATGGGAGGATAGGTGAGATATGATATGAGGGTTGAGAATGAACCCTCAGAGATTTCTATCCAAAAAAATGGAGCATCCTTTACTAGAATACCACAAAGGGGAAGAGCAATTTAACTAAAGTTCCTAACGAATCTTCTATAGAAACCAACATTTCCTAAGAAATACCTCAGTTACATGATATTTTTGGGTGATTTAAGGTGATGAATGATTTTAACCTTGGATTTATAGATTTTAATCCCCATACATAATACTATATGGCCAAAGACTAGTCCCTCTTTAACCATGAAATGTAATTTTTCCATGTTTATGACCAAATTATTTTCTTCTCATCTTAACAAATCTATCTCCAAATTCATAAAAAATCCCTCAAATGTATCCCCAAACACAGATAATTCATCTATTAATACCTCTATAAAATCCCCTACCATGTCTGAGAATATTTTCCTCATACACCAATGGAAGGTTCCAGGGGCATTGCATAACCCAAAGGGAATGCGTTTGAAGGAAAAGGTTCCAAATAGACAGATGAATGTAGTCTTCCCTTGATCCTATAGGGATACCTCAATATAATTGTACCCTGATTACCCATCTAAGAAATAGTATAAGGCATGACCTTCCACTCCCTCAAGGACGTTGTCAATGAATGTTAAATGGAAATGATACTTTTTAGTAAATGATTTTAGCTTCCTATAGTTGATCCAAACTCTCCAGCCACTACTCAACCTAGTTGGAAGAATCTCTCCATACTTATTGGTTATCATTGTGATTTTGGTCTTCATTGGAACCACTTGTATTGGGGTGAACCACTCACTCTCAACTATTGGATATATGATAGTAGATTTTAACAATTTTAAAGTTCTTTTCTCACTACTACCATGAGATTAGGATTGAGTCGCCACTGAGGTTGACAGAATGGCTTTGAATCAGATTCTAGAACAATACTATGAGTCTCAATAAGTGGGATAATCCTAGGATTATTAGACATGGTCCATCAAATGTATTTATTGTGTCACTTAAGGACATTTAAAAGCATCTTATCATGATATGATTGAAGACAAAAATAAATGAAAATAGGATGTGTTCCATTTTTTCCTAGGAAGTCATACACAAGTGAAATAGGAACTTATTTCAATTCATGATTAGGTTGGTTAAAAATTTTAGTAGAACATTGGGACACTATCTCAATATCAATTTATTTTTTAGAGTTTCAGATATGATTGATTCTCGATGTATAGAGGTTTTAGATACTAGATTGGATTGATCATTGATAGGTAAGGTATCTGGAGTTGTCTCCATGAATGTGATTTCCTAAAAAATTTCAGTCATTTTATGTCTTAATATTTCATCATAAGAGCTATCTGAAAGTGATTCTAGTAAAGGAGATAAACTTCCTTTATGTGAACAAAAGAAATTAATCTCATCCGGACATAATCATTACGCAAATATTCCTTGTTGTTATATGGATTCAATTTCAATGCTTCCTATCATATTTACTTCATGAATATCCTAATCATCCCCTATTTTTGATCTTGCATTATAGATGCTCAAGTATAGACTCATGTTTCCAAAGTTGATGGTCATGTTCCCATTTCAGAGTCAGATAGCAGAGTTGATTTTTACACGGAAGGTAAAACCAACGATTATTGGGGTTTGATCCTTATTTCTAATGTTTTAATTGTTTTCATGGACAATTAAGTCAGTAGGGTAGATGAATTTTTTTACTTTTACCAAACATCCTTTAAAATCCTATTTGGATCCCTAATGCTTCGATCAACAATTTTAAGTGTGACAGATGTGGTTTGAATCTCTTCCCGGCCTAACTGGTAGTACACAACATAGGTAATGAGATTGAAACTGGCACCAAGGTCACACAAGGCTTTTACGACTTTGTTCTCTCCTAGTTCAACATTGATGTAAGGGTATCCCATGTCTTTTATATTTTATGTAAGGGTTCCTTGGATTTTTTTGATAACATTTTCTACCTGACGGACACGGTTCTTATGTGAGAATTTACTTTTAAATGTTAAGAGGTAATTTAGGTATTTTGAGTATGAATAAATGGTTTGAATAACATTGAGGTGTGGAATTTTCAACTAGACTTTTGAGAATATTTCCCATAAATTTTCACTCAATTCAGGCTTGGTTTTCCCCCTCATGTGTTGAGGAAATGGTACATGTTGTGGGATTGTTTGTTCAAGATTTGTTTCTTTCACATTGTTATCTATTTTTCAGTTTGATCATGTGGTTTATTTGTATTTTCATTATATTATTAAGATTATGATGGTTGATGAATTGTTATTTTTCAGGTTTGTCAATTTATTTCCCACTTCTTAAATCCATCACATACTTTATTTTCTCATGAGTTGTTTGAGTGAAACTTGACTCTCCCATTTATGTTTATTGGGGAATGGCCTTTTTAGGAATGGGTGAATTTCTATTTTTGATGCTTTGAAGTTATTGTTTAAGGGAAGAGACTTTTGAGTTCATTTTCACTATTTGTTTACACAATGGTTCGAGGATTGGGAGAGGGAGAGATTAAGAGGTACCATTTTTTGGTTGGTTTATTCCAGGAGGATACTCTGGTTATTGGATGGGTTACTGGATGTGTTGATAGTATTGGAAAGGAGGATATTGGTATTGGACTAATTTTGGTTCTAATTGGTTATGGTTTTGAAAAATTTGTGTAGGGCAGGGGTTTTGTCCTTGTGGTTGGATAGGTTTTTTGGTTATCTTTCCAGCGGAACCCTTAGTGGTCATTATACCTTTGGTTTAATGTGTTTTGTTATTGGGGACTTCAAAAGTTTAGGGAATTGAATTAAATAGGTGGTACTCCAAGAAGAACATCCATGATGGATTAAATGGATGGGCAGTTTTCTCTTTTGTGGTCAAGTTTGTCACAAATTGTGGAAAAAGGGTCTACAGTTTGGATTTCATAGATTTTATAAAGGTATATCTCTTCAACCTTCCTAGTGAGTGGTGTGAGTTTAGACCTAAGGATTTTCTCTTCTCTAGGTGTATGAATTCCAGTAGTTATTTGTGTATTTTGAGAATAAGTTGATGTTCTCCATGTTTGGTTTTGTGCAGCAAGGCTTTCGAGATACCCATAAGCATCATTTCGGGCTTTGTTTTTAAAGGTCCCATTACACATGATATCAATGAATAGTTTGTCCCCTAGGAACAAACATTCAATGAAAATTATCACTTATTCAGGAATAAAAAAACTTGGTTTCGAATCATTTTTATGGTGTCTTTGAACCTCTTCCATGATTCATAGAATTACCCTACCTCTTTTTCAAAAATGTATTGGATGCTCATCTTATGTGAAATTATTTTGTGGTGGGGAAAATATTTTTTGTATAATTATCTTTTTAATTGGTCCCAAGAGTTTATGAATGATGGCCTCAAATTGTTTAGCCAATTTTTAGCTCAATCCTTTAAAGAAAAGGTAAATAGCATCATATTAGATGATTCTAGTTGATGTTGGGGACACATGGTTTTTACAATGTCATTGAACTCAATAACATGAAGGTTGGACATCTCGAACTCAATTCCATGGAATGTGGGAAGGTGGTTTAGGACATGGGGTTTAAATATGTAGTTGTAATCTCCTTGGGGGTTTTTTTTCTAATGCATGAGGGTTCATTTGTCCAGGAAGGTGTGAGTTAGTCAGTCATGTATTGGTAGACTGTATTCCCCATGTTTGGGGTTGCCTCATTTGGATTTCCATTTTGGTTCCCACTTGGTTTTATGAGTTGGTTTCTATGAAGAACATCCATTAAAATGAGATCAATTTTTGAATATAGAGTATATGGGATATTAGGATCTAATTTAAATAGTTTCTTTGGTGTACTTGACTCCCCAACCCCAGGACTTTCTACCCTAACTAATATGTTTGAGTTATCGTGGGTGTAGGCGGACATGCGCTAAAAGAAAAAAAAGTGAGAAAGGGAAAAGATAAGATAATTTGTGTGAGAATAGAAGAATGGAGGTTAGAAAAGAATGTTTTTGGTCTATGTATCTTACTTGGTCCTTGACAATGACTCCAAAATTTGGTCTCTCTAAAATTTACCCAACTTATAAGGGGTAAGTAGTCACTTGCAGTGTATCTTGGGTTATTGAATCCCCAGAGACCTAAGAAGACCATATAGACACACAATCTATATAAATGGATTTTTTGCTATAAATAGGACGAATTGGGCTTGTTTTTGGATGATTTAAATGGAAAATAAGAGACCTAATTGAATTCAAATTATGAGAATTGGTTGATCCTATTTTATCTTTTGGTGTGGATTGGATGGATTCCTTTTTAATGATTTCAATTTCATATATTTGAGATGGGTTCATAAGACGATAAAAAAACTTTGTCAGCTACTGGTTTAATACCAGCACACCATAACACTAATCACCTATACACATAGAGGATCATATTTATGAGTACTCTAGGGAAAAATTTTGTATTATCACTTGAAGTGTGTGGCCTTAAAATTTAAAAGGATGAAGAATTTTTAAAATCATCAAATTAAAATATCAATTAAAAGAAGTGATTAAAAATTAATGGAGTGATAAATAAAATCCATTTTTCCCTTTTATACTCCCTTGGATCAACCCATAAAATTTTTAGCCCTCCATTGATGCTATTATATCATTGGAATTTGGAAGTAGACTCATGGGGTCGAAATTGAAGAAGTAAAAACAAAAAATTAATGAACACTGCACCGTTTTGTGATAAGTTTCATAAGGTTTTGGGTGAATAAATTCAAACCTTGAGGAAATGGTATCAACGTGATATGAATAAGAATATAATAAAGGGAGAATAATAACTTTTATTTAGAGACTAAGGTAAATTATAACAACATACATGTGAAAGCACGAACATGGAATTACAAAATGGTAGCATAACATTACACTTGAAAATAAACAAAAGGTCATCGAATCCTTCACCATCACTACAATAAATAGGCATTTCTAAAGCGTTGGGTCTAACTACCAATTGTACAAAGCATCCCACTTTAGTATAGTAGGCCTAGTTTGGTGGAAAGTAAGGGAGAGCGGGGTTCTTCACCCTTTACCTGAAGTGGCAGCCAACTTGAATCCAATGAACAGAGGTGATGAAATGTCTTTATAGAGGGAAAAATTTGAGTAGGACATAGAATAAGAAAATAGATACTTTGATGTCTTAGAATATCTTGTAAAATTTCACCCAAAATAGAATTTTGGTTTGCGATATATGATCGAAATGGTGGAATATGTTTATGGGACGCATAATCTAGCCCAAAATATCATCTTCAAATTGGGCCACCTATAAATCCAATGAAACATTCGAATTATCTATTGTCACTGTTTGATGAAATTTTCCACTTGATGTCCTGTATCATCAGTTCGATTTTTATTATTATTGAGCTTGGATCTTGGCCACTATTGTAGTTTTATTGGGCTTCTATCTAGTACACTTCTCCCGGAATGTTATTAGTTCAAGGCCCATTTTGGTGGTCTTCCAATGTGAATATTCAAGTACTCAAAAATTATAAATTGTTCCCAATGTAATTAGAAACATGAAAATTAAATGTAAAAATAAAATCAAGACCTTTGGGTATTTTATATGGTGTTAAAAAATGTACCATGTAATAGTGCATTTTAAGGACTTACAATCGTAATGTGAAATGATGTTAAAAGTGTAAAATGAACTAAAATGATGTTTATCAATAATTAAGCACATGAATATTATGTACATTAACTATAAATATTATCCTCATTCAGTGTCTAATCAACTACCACATCATGTAGGGTGATGGTCATCTCTCCCTTAAGCAGATGGAATGTGTGGGTACCTAGTTTCCACCTCTCCATGAGGGTATCAAGTAGGTGATGGTAAAAAATTTGAAATATAATAAAGAAGTTATATAGAAGAAAAAATGATTAATTTATGGTCTAATGGCATGTGGATGGTCCCTGTAATGAAAATTGTGCACTCGATTCACCCTTATCACTCGAACCTCACCACCATCTAACATGACCTTGGAAACATGCCTATACTACTCAGTGAGTAGTATGGTATCATCCATATATATATTAAAAATGAAATGAGTTGTAATTTTAAAATTTAAATAAAATTTTATGGTTAGCAGTAGTTTATGACATATTGAGTTTAAGAAATTCCATGTTTATTCACATTCTATTATGAAGTAATTTCTTACCAAAACAAAGGGTCATGTCTTCATGTTTTTCATAGAATCTTACTAAAGTGTTTTTTAGATATGATTTTACCTAGAAAAGGGTGTTTTATATGTTTATATATATAAACATGTTGTCTTCTTTATGTAAAATTTTATTTGAAAATGGTTTTCTTTTTAATTCATTTATGATTTTCCACATGATGGTATGTTTCATGATTATTTTCCTGCCTATATAATTTATAGTTTAGCCATGGATAGATTGATTATGATTTGGTTTCACATGAAATACACTTCTAATATTCCTTTTAATTTGAGTATGAAAGGATTGTTGTTATTTGAAGGTAAAAGTTTTTGGTGAATTCAATCATTTATATAAAATGAAGAATCTTATTCACATATGCACATGCTGCGATGTTGATCAAATATAAAACACAAAAGGGAATGTTTTCAAACTGAGAAAGGAGATTCTTATAGTACACAACCAACAATAGTGGTTAGTATTTCTGATTTTGTAACAATAAGTGAATTTTAAAAAAAATCATGGGAAATGAACCACGGTGCGTGAGGAATGGTGACAATGACGATGGTGATGGAATTGGTTTACGTCATCACCATCATTATTATCACCATTTCTCTTACGATGTGCTTCATTTTCCCAGATTTCTTTCACGTAGTTCACTTAGTGTTATAGAATCAGCTATACTATCCACTATTTTGGGTTGTGTACTATAAGAAGCTCCATTCTCAGTTTGAATAACCAACCTGTAGTAGTACACAAATGAAAATTCTAACTCTCTACATAAAAAATGGTTTTTTGATCATGATTATGATCATGTAAATAATATTGACAAATATTTTTGATCATATAATCTTTATCATACTGAAATTTTAAAATGTCTTTTTATACACTAATATATCATAATATTGTTTTGTTATATAAATGTTCATTAGAATATCAGTCATAGAATATTTTTGAAACGGAGAAAAAAATAAGAGATAACACCATATATTTTACAATATGAGAATGTCACAATAGAGACGGTACATCATTATGGATGAGAGTGTGAACTCAACCCAACAATGTTAGGGAATAATTACTAATTATGATCTTCTTAAATAAATATGGTGCATCTCAAACATTTCCCTTGTTCTTGAGGCTAATCCATCTCATTCTGTATCCTACTAGCCTTTGGTCTCTAATGGTTAAACAACCGGTTGATGTCAAGTATCACCATAAGTTAGACTTCAAGCATTGGGAAATAAAAAAAACTCTCCAAAAGGCATCCATGGTAAAACATACAATTAGAAATGGTGTCCATCTACTACATTGGATCTACATATGCTTCCAATGATATGTTCACAGTGGTACATGTTGTGATTGTGTGTGCACATGGAAATCGTGAGGTATTAAAGTTTCCACGTTGAGATTGCCTCACATCCATTAATACCCCCATTTTTTCATGATGCTATTTGTGATGGGGTATAAATGCTCTTGTACATAAAATGGAGAGTCTTCTCAGCATAAAATTATGACATGATAACCTGAAGCTTCTTTATTGTTCATTTCAATCTCTCACTGAATGTGTCTTTCGTACCTTAACCCTTATTGAATTCTATCTGATGCCAGTTTTTTCTATCACCAAATGACATCACTATAATGTCTTGGATTTTTCATTTATTATTTTAAAATATTATATGGAATTATTTCGAGACCGTGCATGAAGACGACACATCATTCAGAGGTCCAGTGAGCCCGAAATGGTGGTTTGAACTTTTTTTGTTAAGTGAGTCGGCACTTGTGCACGGTTATGGAAGTTTCCCAACGGATGCCCGGATTAAAAATATGAGCGCACTGTTGCATCCGGGACAACAACTTTACCTATGAATAAGGCTAACCTCGACCGGTGCGGGTTGAGGGAAAAAGTTATTTTTCATACGGTTTAAGTAAAATAAAATAAAATAAATTAACCAGTTTATTTTATTTCATTTAAGGAAACAACCTCTGTAGCGTAGCGACGTCGGAACTGTTTCCTAAATTAATGACACGTCATAATAACTTCAAAATGGCATGTCAACGTCATTAATGCTGCCACGTAATTAAATTACAACATGTTTTCCTTTTTAACGGGTTAAGAAATTGTTAATTGTTGGCAACGTTTGAGAGGAATCTATGCCGAATCCGCAAGACGTTAAAGAGAATTCTCTGTGACGAATGACGACAGATCGAAACCTAGTATCATTGCGCCGATGTTGAAGGATCTCGACAGCAACGACATCACAAAGTCTTCTTCAACGATCAATCCTTTCAAAAGGTAGGTGTTGTTATTTCAATTTATTTTTTCCCCGTATTTGAGTTTAAATGACGAATGCAGATCAACCACGAACAAGTTGATCCGTGGATTCATGCGTTATTCCGGGAGGGTTTTCTTTGGGATGATTTTGGGGAATTGATTCATGCATTGTGTTTTTGTTGTTTCTTGCTCCGTTTAAGCCTATTAATGGGAGCAAATCACTGCCATGACGAACGACGGTGGAGGTTCGTTCCTCATTTTATTTGTTATTTAGATTTATTCCCCCTTCATTGCTCGCGTTTTCTTCACGTTCTTCACGGGGTGATGAAAAATGGATCGTTGAGCATCCGTTCTGTGACGCAACGATCCCAAATCCAAGGTTCGACACCGCAACGACCTTGTAGAGGTGCGAGGACGATGACAAACAACAAATCGGATAGGATCATAAAGAGCGTTCTTCGAGCGTTCTTCATGTGGAAAGATTGGAACAATTTTTCGGAGCCGACCGGAGGCCCGAAAATGACGAAGCAGATTTGTGGTGTTGGGGCGACCAGAAACTGGATGTTTTACAGTGATCGGATGGCCGGATCGATGATCGGAGAACCACGAGAGGCGCGCGGGCGAAGGGCGCCGTTTCTGGAAATTTCCAGAATACACGGTGTGTACTTCCGAAGAACACACCGTGTGGTTCTGGTGGTGGTAGCTAGGGTTTTGGGGTCAGAGAAGAATCACACGGCCTGTGACACCAATCACATGGCGTGTTGGACCTTCCCTGAAGCTCGACGTGTACTTTGGGTAGTACATGGACATAGGATGATCTACATGGCTTCAGGCGACACATCGTGTATAGATCGGTAGAGGCGACTATGTGGATATTGGAGTGTATCCCGGGGATACACGGACAAGGGATGGAGTACACGACTGTGTAATCCATCACCCGGCCAGGCGAGGTCAACAGTGCGGGTCACCCCATGTGCAGATTGCACGGGTTGGAGTACACGGGTTGGTGACCGTGTACGGGCACATGGCTAGAGTACATGGAGCCAACCCCAGTGACCCAAAAACATAGTGTACTCCATACTACATGCTGTGTATAATGTTTTCTACACGACCAGCCTCACGACATGGGCCTTTGTACACGGGCAGTACCCGGGGTCGGACAACACGGCCTGTATCATTTCTACATGCCGAGTACTTTTTGCGAAAACGGATTGGTCCTTTTGTTCACCGTGCATTGAACATATTTCATTTGGGTTAATACCCCTTTCTTCTTGTTCCCCTGATGGTTAGGCATCATTCCCTCATGCAGGATTATGATCCCTTCAGCAGGAATTTTTTGTGATAGAGTCAGGCATCCATCTGAGAGGCCCAGATCGAGATCCTCTATCAATTCCAGACCCTAGGTAGAGTCAGGAATCGACGTGACCAACTCTACTGGGAGTTGATCCTCTACCTTGCAGGTTAATTATCGATGAGTCACGGTATCTGCCATGGCCCTGGCAGTGATCGTCATCTGTGTATCGAGATCTTTCCCACTCATGAGTGTGTCTCCTGTAATGAGTGCTTCTATCTATCGTAACCCTTCCACATAGGAGTGTGTCTCCCGTAATGAGTGTATCCATCTATCATGATGGTTACCGATGAACAGATCTTCCCGGACGGACATCATCAGAGCTATAAGACTCGTGGAGTGTGTTCTCTCGGAACAAGCGAGTCATGGAATCTTCGGACGGAATCCCTTACGGGGGTATGTGGTTGCGTGATTTATCTCTAGACCACTGGTCTGGGTTTTGAGTATATCTGATTTGTTTTATATGTTCTGTAGACATATAAAATGCATAGATGACTGTACTTTTACATGTATTCCTTTGTGGTTTTCGGGGTCCTCTACTGAGTGTTGTTATACTCACCCCTTCATGGGCTTTTCCTGCACGTCTGGTGTCTTGTGCAGATGGGCAGCCTTCTGACAGAGTCCAGACCGAACTAGGACAGGACTGAGCTTTCTGAGTTCCCTACGGGACGAGGCATTCCTACGGCTATGAGCGGCAGTCCCAGTACCATTGTTCTTACAGGTTGGACCTTGTAGTTCTTTTCACACTCTTGTTTTTGGTGGGCTTGTATTCTGGAGTAGTTTACTTTTATAGTACTCTACCTTTCATCGTACTCTATTGGTTGGGTTTAGTTGTATGCATGCATTTTTTGTTCCTTAGTGTTTTACATTTAAGCATTTGTGGGCTTGGAGATGTGTGTGTGTGTACAGTTACTTAGTCAATACCTCACATGTTAGTGAAATGCCTACTCGGTGCTAGTCACCAGCCCCTGGCCTATTGGAGTTGGGCTTGGGGAGTCACGACATGGGCCCCACTGGGACTGGTCGTGATAGAGTGGTATCATAGGTGGTCGGTTCTACCTTAGGACCAAGAGTCTGTGAGTTTGGTTTGGGGAAACAGTGTTGAGTTTTTTGAGTTCGGCTTTCAGGCCAGAGACTCCAGTGTTGGTGCGGCGACCAATGTATCCATACACCCAGGCTCTGATAACCTGCTTTTCGACCCGGTTCATGAAAACACTGGTTGCGGGAAAATACAAAGGTACATGTATCACATAGGAATGGGTTGTGTCTTCCATATCCTTGGTGTCAACAATCCAGATATACTTATTGACCATGAAACATCTTGTTTCTCTACAGGATGCCTCTACGACGCATACCCACTAGCATTCAGCAGCACAATCACGAGGATGACCCCCTCATTGACGAGGCTTCGATACAGGGACCAGCTCCCTAGGCGTTGCCACCAGGTGGTGCACCTGCTATACCACCAGTGGAGGAGCCAGTGGTACCTTCAGTACCGACCGGCGAGGAGCGTAGGCTTAGCGCACTCCACAAGTTTTAGAGATAGAGACACCTCAGGTTCTGAGGCAAGACCGACCCTCAGGCGGGTGAGGACTGGCTTGAGGAGGTGACCAGAGTTTTTTGTCTAGAGAGGACACCGGTAGACCAGATGGTGATCCTAGGAGTGAGCCTTCTTCAGGGTTTGACGGGACTATGGTGGAGTCTGACCACATAGACTCAAGATGAGGAGACTCTTTCATGGACAGAGTTTGAGCGACTCTTCAGGGAGGAGATCTCTCCGGTTATTCTGAGAGTTGTGCGCATCTAGGAGCTTCTTCAGCTCTAGTAGGGCAGTATGACGGTGGATGACTATTCAGCGAGGTTCACCAACCTCCCCAGGTACTCGATGGATATGGTCACGGATCAGTACTTCAGAGCTCGGACCTTTGAGCGATGTATAAGGTGTGAAATCCGAGCTAGTGTCGTGCCTCTATGCATTTCGACTTATGCTAGAGTGCTCGAGCAGGCCTTGGTGATCAAGAGCTTCTTGGCGGAGCAGGGACAGCCGCCGGCGGTCAGCAGCAGGAAGATAGGTGTAGAGACACCGACATCAGGGAGCCGACGTGAGGCACAAGGATCTAGATGTGGGAGACGTCACAGGAGGACCCATGATAGGGGATCGATAGTCCAGGGATCTCAGTTTGGATCCAGTCAGCCTAGGGAGAAGCGATGCTACGCATGCGACGGTAGGGGACATATCACTAGAGATTGCCCGACACGTCGAGCTACTGACAGAGAAGTGGTGGATGAACCACCAAGGCAGAGGTAGAGAACGGAGAAAGCAGATCCTCTGGGTGGCGGACGTGACAGAGGAGTAGGGAGAGTTGCGGGTGGTGGAAGATGCTTCAACTTACTTCCACCCCCACCCCCATGAGGTCCTCACCAGGCTAAGTGAGCTAGGGGATAGGGACAGGGACAACTGCATGTGGTCGAGGAATATGACCCAGGGGCTCCAGGGATGATTCGAGGTACGATCTGTGTCTTTTATACCTTAGCTACCATACTCATAGAAACAGGTGCCAATCATTCCCCTATAGCCACATGTCTTGTAAAAAACCTCGAGATTCCAGTAGAACCGTTGACTCGATCCTTACACTTGGAGACACCTACGGGAGGAGACTCGACGATCACACACATTTGCAGACAGTGTGATCATACCCTTGGAGGTGAGAGTTTTTCATGGGACCTCTTGGTGGTAGCGTCGAGGCCTTACGAAGTCATTCTCGGTATGGATTGGTTATCTTCAGTCCTTGCCCAGATTGACTATTTTTGGCAAAGAGTGCGGTGTGTCCGCCATGATGGAACAAGGTTTTCCTTTGTTGGAGAAAAAAAAACCAAGGCAACACAAAATGGGCTCATGCATAAGAGGGTGCAGCCGATCACTCACGAGTTGGCTAGCCTTACCCTCAGAGAAGTAGATGTTGTTAGCTCTCAGTTACCAACAGTGGTGGTAGAGTATGAGGACGTCTTTCCCGATGATGTTCCAGGAATAGCTCCCCGCTGGGAAATCGACTTCAACATCGACTTACACCCCTGGACGACACTTATTTCCTCATCATCTTATTGGATGGCTCCTGCAGAGCTTCATGAGCTAAGGGTGCAGTTGGAGGATTTGAAGAGCAAGGGTTTCGTAAAACCCAGCGTCTCACCCTGGGTGTCTCCAATCTTGTTTACCAAGAAGTCAGACGAGAGTCTGAGGTTGTGCGTGGATTACCGGCGCCTGAACCAGGTGACGGTGAAGAACAAGTATCCACTACCGAGAATTGATGACCTCTTCAATCAGCTATGGGGGGCACAATGGTTCTTGAAGGGTGGTCTTTGATCAGGCTATCACCAGTTATGAGTGCGGGATGAGGATATATCGAAGACATCTTTCAAATGTCGCTACGGTCAATATGAGTACTTGGTGATTCCCTTTGGGGTGATGAATGCCCCCGTAGTGTTCATGGGGTTGATGAACCGGATCTTCCATCCGTACTTAAACCGGTTCATAGTAGTCTTCATCGAAGACATCCTTCTGTACTCAGCGTCAGAGGAGAAGCACGCGATACACCTGCGGATGGTTCTGGACGTACTTCGGGAGCACTAGCTTTATGGGAAGCTCTCAAAGTGTCAGTTCTGGATTCGGGAGGTCCACATTCTGGGACATGACATCTCAGCAGATGGAGTAGATATGGACCCAGCCAAGGTGGAGGCTGTGTTAGCATGGGAGCCACCTCGGAGCATGATAGAAGTGTGAAGCTTCCTTGGTTTGGAAGGATTTTACCGGAGATTCATCACCGATTTCTCCCGGATATCAGCACCGATGACGGCCTTGACCAGGAAGGGGAAACCCTTCGTGTGGACAGAAACGTTCCAGGAGGCTTTTGAGTAGCTAAGACAGAGTTTGACGAGCACCCCGGTCTTGATATTACCAGAGGATGTTGTCAAGTACATAGTTTTCTGCGACGCATCAGGGACCGGGATCAGCTGTGTCCTCATGCAGAGGTAGGCGGTGATTGCTTATGGTTCACGCTAACTTATGCCGCATGAGAAAAACTATGTGACCCATGATCTTGAGTTAGCAGCGGTAGTATTTGCATTGAAGATGTGGCGACACTACGTTATGGGTGAGCGGTTCTTTGTCTACTCTAACCATAAGAGCATCAAGTACATCTTCACACAGAAGGATCTGAATCTGAGGCAGAGGCGTGGGATAGAGTTCCTCCAAGACTATGATTTCGAGATCATCTATACTCCTGGGAAGGGGAACAAGGTCGTGGATGCTCTTTGCAGAAGGTCGAGATCACATCTGTTGAGTGAGGCGACACAACAATTAGCTGCGTTATAGTTATCCTTCATGGATGGATAGGATATAGATTACCTACAGTCGATGGTTGTCACACCTCCACTCTTATAGCGAGTTTGGGAGGCACAACTTGGGGATCTCGACTGTGGGACCTTACGTGCTTAGATATCCACGAGACATGCTCCTGATGGATATTTTCAAGTTGGGGAGCACAAACTTCTTTTAAGAGGATGCACTATTATACCAGTGGCATTGTAGGAGGAGGTCCTCAGAGATTTCCATACATCCCCTTTTGTGGTACATCCCGGAGTGGTAAAGATGTACCAGGACCTCCGATGTCAGTTCTGGTGGGCAGGCATGAAGAAGGCAGTGGCAGAGTTTGTTTCTCGATGCCTCATATGCCAGCAGGTGAAGGCTGAGCACCAGGTTCCAACAGGGTTAGCTCACCCCCTGGATGTTCCAGAGTGGAAGTGGGATGGAATATCAATGGACTTTGTGAAAGGCTTACCACGGACGTCCAAGGGGCACGATTCCATCTAGGTGATGGTTGCCAGACTCACCAAGTCGGCCCAATTCCTAGCTATCAGGGAGCAGAGTTCCGTAGAGAGCTTGGTACGCCACTATGTACAGGAGATAGTTCAGCTTCATGGCATCCCCTCCACTATAGTCTCAGACTGAGATGCCTGCTTCACATCCCGGTTGTGGAAGTGATTGTAGGAGGCTTTTGGGACTCAGCTACGCTTGAGCACAATGTTTTATCCCCAGACAGATGGTCAGACGGAGAGGACCATTCAGGTTCTAAAAGATATGTTGCGGGCCTGTATCTTGGACTTTGGTCGCAGCTGGGAGGACCACCTACCACTAGTGGAGTTTGCGTACAACAACAGCTACCACTCCACCATCGGTATGAAACTGTTCGAGGCCTTGTACGGGAGACCCTGCCGGTCACCGCTTTCTCTGACCGACCCTAGAGAGTCAGCCCTCATGGGTCCAGAGTTAGTTCGAGCTACCATAGAGAAGGTGCAGACCATCCGAGAGTGGATGAAGACTACACAGAGTTGGAAGAAGTCTTATGCTGACAGATGACGGAGACCTCTAGAGTTCGAGGAGGGAGACCACGTCTTTCTTCAGGTCTCACCTCGATGAGGGTTGCAGAGATTTGGATGAGGTGGAAAGCTATCTTCGAGGTTCATCGAACCATTCCAGATCCTGTACAGAGTGGGCGAGGTGGCATACCGCCTAGCTCTACCGCCACAGTTGCATCAGGTACATGATGTCTTCCACGTGTCGCCGTTGAGGAGGTATGTGCATGACCCATTGCATGTCATCGACTGGGGTGAGCTGGACATCGAGGATGGAGTGACCTTTGCTGAGTTCCAGGTGGAGATCGGGGATTGGTAGGAGAGGATCCTTCATGGGTGATCGATTCCCTTAGTGTGTGTCCCGTGGAAGCACGAGAATCTTCAGGAGAGCAAGTGGAAGCGGGAGTCCCCAATCCGTGCCCAGTACCCTCATCTTTTTGAGTATCCTTTGTTTGGAATTTTCAGGGACATAAATCCCCATGGTGGGGAGAATGTAATGTCTCAGATTTTCCGTTTATTATTTTAAAATATTATATGGAATTATTTTGAGACCGAGCGTGAAGACGGAACATCATTCCGAGGTCCAGTGAGCCCGGAATGGTGGTTTGAACTTTTTTTTGTTAAGTGAGTCAGCACTTGTGTGTGGTTGTGGAAGTTTCCCAACGGATGCCCAGATTAAAATTCAGAGCGCACCATTTCATCCGGGACAATGACTTTACCTAAGAATGAGGCTAACCTCGACCGGCATGGGTCAAGGGAAAAAAGTTATTTTTCGGAAGTTATAAGTTAAAAAAATAAAATAAATTGACCAGTTTATTTTATTTCATTTAAGGAAACATCCGCTGCAGCGTGGTGACGGCGCAACTCTTTCCTAAATTAATGACACATCATAATAACTTCCAAATGGAAATTCAAAGTCATTAATGCTGCTGCGTAATTAAATGACCACATGTTTCCCTTTTTGATGGGTTAAGAAATTGTTGATCATTGACAACGTTTAAGAGGAATCTCTACCGAATCTGCAATATGTTAAAGAGAATTCTCGGCGACGAACGATGATGGATCAAAACCTAGGATCGTTGTGCCGATGTTTAAGGATCTCGATGGTAATGGAATCATGATGCCTTCCTCAACGATCGATCCTTTCAAAAGGTAGGGGTTGTTATTTCAATTTATTTTTTCCCCGTATTTGAGTTTAAAGGACGAACACAGATCAACCACGAAGAAGTTGATCCATAGATTCATGCGTTCTTGTGGGAGGGTTTTCTTTGGGATGATTTTGGGGAATTTATTCATGCATTGTGTTGTTGTTGACTCTTGCTCCATTTAAGCCTTTTAGCGGGAGCGAATCAATGCCTTAATGAACGACGACGGAGGTTCGTTCCTCATTTTCTTTGTTTTTTGGATTTCTTCCCCCTTCTTTCCTCACGCGTTCTTCGCATTCTTCACGGGGAGACGAACAATGGATCATTGCACATCCGTTCTACGACGCAATGATCCCAAATCAAAGGTTCGACACTGCAATGACCTTGTGGAGGTGCGGCGACGATGGAAGACGATAAATCGGACCGGATCCGAAAGAGCATTCTTTGAGCGTTCATCATGCGGAAAGATCATGACAATTTTGTAGACCGGACCGGAGGCCCGAAAATGATGGAAGTGGATTCGTGGTGTCAGGGAGACCAGAACCTAGAAGTTTTGCGGCGATCGGATGGCCGGATCGATGATCGGAGCACCACGGGACGCGCTCCAGTGAAGGTCGTTGTTTCTGGAAATTTCTAGAAGACATAATGTGTACTTCCGAAGAACACGCCGTGTGGTTCTGGCGGTGGCGTCTAGGGTTTTGGGGTCAGAGAAGAATCAAACGGCATGTGACACTGGTCACACGGCATGTTGGACCTTCCCCGAAGCTCGGCATGTACTTTGGGTAGTACACAGACACGAGATGATCTACACGGCTTCTGGAGGCACGACGTGTACATCTCGGCAGAAGCGGCTACGCAGAGCACGGCGTGTATCCCGGGGATACACAGACATGGGATGGAGTACATGACTATGTACTCCATCACCCAGCCAGGCAAGGTCAATAGCGCGGGTCACCCTATGTACAGATTGCACGTGTTGGAGTACACAGGTTGGTGACCGTGTACGGGCACATGGTCAAAGTACACAGAGCCAACCCCAATGACCTAGAAACGGCGTGTACTCCGTACTACACACCCTGTATAAGGTTTTCTACATGACCAGCCTCACGACACGGGCCGTTGTACACATGATGTACCCAGGGTCGGACAACACGGCGTGTATCTTTTCTACACACCGTGTTCTTTTTTGGAAACCGACTTGGTCCTTTTGTTCACCGTTCCTTGAACATCTTTCATTTTGGTTCGTGCCCCTTTCTTCTTGTTCCTCTGAAGTTCAGGCATCATTCCCTCATGCAGGATTATGATCCCTTCAGTATGACTTTTCTGTGATAGAGTCAGGCATCCATCCGAGAAGCCCAGATCGAGATCCTCTATCCATTCCAGACCCTAATTAGAGTTAGGCATCGACATGAACAACTCTACCGGGTGTTGATCCTCTACCTTGCAGGTGAATTCTAGATGAGTCGTTGTATCCGCCATGGCCCTGGCAGTGATCCTCATCTGTGTATCAAGATCTTTCCCACTCAGGAGTGTTTCTCCCGTAATGGGTGCTTCAATCTATTGTGACCCTTACACTCAGGAGTGTGTCTCCCGTAATGAGTGTAGCCATCTCTTATGACGGTTCCCAACGAACAGCACTTCCCGGACGGACGTCATCAGAGCTATATGACTCGTGGATGTATTCTCCCGGAACGAGCACCTCACGGAATCTTCGGACGGAATCCCTTGGGGGGTATGCGGTTGTGTGATTTGTCTCTACACCACGGGTCTGGTTTTCTAGTATATCTGGTTGGTTTTATATGTTCTGTAAACATATACTGTGTATATGTGACTATACTTTTATTAGTATTGCTTTGTGGATTTCGGGGTCCTCAACTAAGTATTGTTATACTCACCCCTACACGGGCTTTGCCCGCACGTCTGGTGTCTCGTGCAGACGAGCAGCCTTTTGACAGAGTCCATGGCGGACCAGGATTGGAACGAGCTTTCTGAGTTCCCTACGGAATGAGGCGTTCCTACGGCTACGAGCAGCAGTCCCAGTACCTTTGTGCTTACAGGTTGGACCTTGTAGTTTTTTTTCAGACTCTTTTTTTTGGTGGGGTTGTATTCTGGACCAGTTTACTTTTACAGTACTCTACCTTTCGTCGTACTTTGTTGGTTGGGTTTAGTTGTATGCATGCATTTTTTGTTCCTTAGATTTTTACATTTCAGATTTTGTGGGCTTAGAGATGTGTGTGTGTGTGTACAGGTACTTAGGCAATGCCTCCCATGTTAGTGACATGCCTACTCGGTGATAGTCACCAGCCTCTAGCCTATTGGAGGAGGGCTTGGGGAGTCACGGTATGGGCCATACTGGTATGAGTTGTGACAATCACACAGCAATACAATTGTTTTTGAACTAGGGTAGTTATAGGTAACTTTCAAATCACCTTGAAGATACCATTGATTCACTCCATGATGTTTGTGGTCTTGTGTCTGTACCTCTTCCCCCATCATATGAAAATGTCCATTTTTCATTTGAAATTTGCATCATATAATCATACAATTTGTGTTTAGACCTATGGAATTGTTTGAAATGCTCTTCAAACCATCATTTATCTGGATCATATGCTACAAATAGGTGATCATATTTTAAATAAATTGTTTTTATCTTTACATTGAAATAATAACAAATAGAAAAGACATTGCACACCTATCCTTATGATTTCCTTCTTAATAGGTTCATTGTGGAATGTTTTCCTCACATTTCCAGTGATGTGTATAATGTAGAACTGATAATGTGTGTTTGGGGGTCTCCATGTATTAGGGTCCATATTTATTTCCTCATTGATTGCTTGATACCGATCAGATATCAAATAGACACCCTTAATGTGGGTGAAATGGTTACTGATACATGCCAAATACCAACTTCATGATTCATAGTTTAACATATTCACAATGTAAAAGGGAAGTAGAATAAGTGAATATCTTCCATATTGGGTTACCATAATCATCAATAAAACCTTGTATTTTTCGTATATAAACATTCCATCAATCTTAATGAACTATTTGCAAAAATGAAATGCAGAGATACTGGGGAGGAATGCCCAGAACAACAGCTGAAATTGAAAATGAGATGGATTAGGTCCGTCATCTTGAGACACATGTTTTTTTGAATCAATATGGAATAAAAATTTCTTATGGTGCCGACGTACGGCTCACAATTTTGACAATACCCAATATGAGTCATCCCAATCACCGTAAACCTTTACAATTTCCTTATGTTTCTCCATCCATGCCTTATTAAAGGAAATATTATAACTGAATGTTTGTTTTATCCTCTCTTTCACATGGGATATATTATCATCTTAACATGTCCTAATCATCTCAAAGATAAGGAATAACAAAAATTAAGCATAAAATGAGGTATGGTCTTATGTCAGGCTTGGTTGAACCTATGTTTGAGCTTCCTCAATCATCAAGATTATCCAACCTCCAAATGAAATGTTAGGAATTTCCCTCAAGTGGAATCTACAATCATCACCATAACAAAAAAACAAGTCCAACCATAATCTATGATTAAAACCATTTATTAAAAATAAAATAAAAGGTAAAAGGGAGACGTGCATGGTAAAACAAAGGTACTTCCCCTCATACATCAAGGATTGTGTGCAACTAATGCATTTCTAGAAACTTCATCCCCAACTTCTGCTACTCCCTCCTCATCAACACTATTTTCACCATCTATTCCATCATTAAGAAACTCCTCATCATAAGTCGTATTGACAAGTATATCTGGGAGATCATATAGTATGTCATCTTCAACATCATTTAGAATAGGCTCAATTTCATGGGGCATACAATCATCAACTACTCTTTTAAGTCTACATTTTCGTACAATTGGACATTGTTACTATATAACAGAACATTAACATATAAATACATTTTAGTACCATATGACCATTGATAAAATAAATTTATTTATTCGACCCATTGCGCATCAACCACCAATGGACAAAATATATTCCAATGTGTTTCCAAGGATTGAAAATGTCTATAGCTCATAGAAATGATCTCTTGATCGGGTCCCCGATTTAATAAACCATGAATTATATCTTGAAGTTCACTTAGGGTTAAAAAATCAACTATTCTATCCACTATTGTAGGTTTTGTACTATAAGAAGAACCTTTCTTAGTTTGAATAACTTCATCGTAGTAGTACACACAAGAAAAAAAGACTCTCTATGTTAATTTTTTTTGATCAAGATTATGATATTGTAACTAATATTGAAAAAGATAGTTGACCATATAATTTTAATAGAATAACATTTTAGGATGTCTTTTTATACCATAAAATATGATATTAATGTTCCATTATATAAAATTTTATTATAATATAAGTCACATAATGATTTGGAAAATAATGTAAAAAGAAGTGGAAACATCAAATTAGTTTATTTATCATTAATAAAATGAAAATAATGATGATATAAAGAGAAATATATAAAAAACACATTAAATTACACATGAATACTTCAAAACATAACATAAATACCGTAACATTTTCAATAGAATGTGGTTTGGAGGAGATGAGCCTCACTTCAGACATGAGGTAAAATCAAGATTATTTTCAATTGGTAGCTTTATAATATCTTGTAACGATATGTACTTAACTTTGGAATTTTGAAAATATTTTTACATTGTAATAACATATATTAGATGTTTTCTTAGATGTAATTAGAAGGTAAAAATATTTCCAAAATTCCAACGTTAATCAAATACCTTTATAACATATTATCAAGATACCAATTGAAAATAAGCTGGATTATATCTCACATCCGAAGTGAGGCTCATCTCATCAAAACCAAATTCCATTGAAAAGTGTCATGTAATTTCTTGTATGTTATAAAGAATTAATGTGTTATTTATTGTGTTTGGTCTTCTCCATTTAACTTTATATAATCATAAGTATCATTAGCAAATAATAATGTTTATTCATTTTTTAATCCTATGTTATTAATTAATTAATATACAATTAATCATTACTTCTAATAACTATTATTTCTAAACTATATATTCTTTATTATACTAAAATTTTAAAACATTTTATTATATCCTCAACTATGATACTAATGTTTCTTAGTAAAATTTTTACTTAGTTAATCATTCTATAATCACTAGTTAATCATTACTAAGTTATTCATTAGTTGATCATTCTTCAATCACTCAATAATCATTCCTTATTCAATCATTAATCATATTATATTCATTAGTTAATTATTATAAGCTAATAATTATATGTATGCATTTTTAATCCTAAGTTATTCAATAATTAATCTATACTTAATCACAACTAATAATAAGAATTATTTATAAACTATATATAACTAATTAAATTTCGTAATAAATAACATCATTAAAAATAACTAAAAAGAATTCAATTAGTAATAATAACATTCAGTCTTTGATGTCTTTTTCCATGTCCATTTCATTTTATATAAAAATAATTTTCATTTTATCATTGATAAATATACTGATTTTTTTTTTATTTTTCTTAGGTATCTTAGTAGTTTATAAATAAAATATGAATCAACTAAAGAATATCCCTCATGAGTGTCAAACTAGGAACACAATAAGGCCTGATGTTGTACACCAATTCCCGTTTGAGTCTTACTAAAAGTGGTGTTTTTAGGTTTTACCCCTAGGTACATCTGTGCCAGATCTACATCCACATGTTTGAATCTTGACAGGGATTTCATTGCTTAGATAACAAAATATTCCTTATGCTAGGAAACTTTTAGAACATTTAATCCTAAGTTATTTTATAGACAATCTTTAATTAATCATTACTAATAATAATTATTTTTTCAAACTATATATAAATAAATAAACTACTTAATAAATGATATATTTAGAACTAATATAACCACTTAAAAAATAACATATTTAGAACTAAAATAATTAAATTAAATAAATAAATAACATTAAATTAAATTAAAAAATGCCACTAAATAATGCTCTGCAAAAAAAAACTAGGACTTCTTTTAGACCACAAAATCCACCACACATGAGAAGGATTTTTTTTAGAGAGAAAATTAGTAGAATAAATAGCGAAGGGGGGAAATGTAAGTGACGAGAGGGGGGTGCCTTTTTATAAGATGTTGAGGAAAAGGCGGAAGGGGGGTGCCGTATTTCGCCAAACGTAAAGGGAAAATGCATCAACCCCATACCACTTTTTCCATGTCATCAATCCGGGCCAAAAGAAGCACCGAGGGGGGTGGGGGTGGGGGAAGGCAACATCCCCATTGCCACCTTTGGACATAAACCAAAAGGCGGCAGTACACCTTCCGCCTTTGAAGCATATTTCTAATTTTTTATGTGGACCTTTTTATTCAAAATCAACATAAAAAAATATTGTGTGCTTATGTCACAAAGTGGCACCCTTTCACCAAGAATTCACCTTAAGCAGATCCTGTGAAAATGAGCTTGTTCATACCCATATCATTGTTGATATTGATGACTGTGATTAGCTGGTAATTATTTAGAATAGAGTGAAGGAAAGTATTGAACCTTCTATCTTGTGAGAAAGTGATGTTCGTTGTTGGAAAACATTGGAATCTGATAGGGTTTTTTATGTATGTTTTTGAAAAAAATATTTTAAAAAACGATAAGGTTAAAATATTTTTCATGAAAATGTGTGTGGAAGGAGGCAACGAGGCTACCGACTTTCGGCCAAAATTATATTTTTTCTGTACAATTAAAAATTTATTTTTGATTTTTTTGTTTTGTTTATATATATATATATATATAAATAAAAAAATTTTTTTTATCAAAATGTATATTCTATTTAATATCTAGTAGTACTTCCATTACAACTGTCTAGACTTTGATCGAAACCCTTTCCCAAGGATTCTTTTTATAAGAGGGTTTGCCCTGGAAGTCATTCTACATTTTTGATGTGGGATTCAGGATCTCCCTTTCCTGTGTAGAACATTCAAAATTTCTGATGTGGGATTATAAAATGTTTCATGTATGTGTCATTGAAAGACTATAAAATATAGAATATAAGGACAATATAAATGAAAATTAATACATGGATTAAAAACATAAGAAATAGTCGAAAATATAAATAATTTTGAAAAAAATGTTGATAAAAAATAATTTATAATCTTTCAAAGACACCAACAGGAAACATAAGAATGTTTCAAGTATGTGACTTTGAAATCCTGTAAAATATAAACTATGAGACCAATATAAATGAAAATTAAAAAACATATTAAGAATATAAGAAATAGTTGAAAATAAAACTAATTTAATAAAGAATGTTGATGAAAAATAATTTATAAGTATTCAAAACCACTAACATGAAACTTAAAAATGTTTCAAGTATGTGGATTTGAATGCATATAAAATACAAACTATAAGACCAATATAAATGAAAATTAAAACACGGATTAAAAATATAAGAAATAGTTTAAAATAAAAATAATTTTATAAGAAATATTGATGAAAAATAATTTGTATGCTTTCAAAAACACCTACATGAAGCCTAAATATGTTTCAAGTATGTGTATTTGAAAGACTAAAATATAAAATATAAGAAAAATATAAATGAAACTTAAAACATGGATTAAAAATAAAATAAATTGTTAATAATTAATTAATTAATTAGTAATATAATTATTAATTATATAAGTATTAATTATATAATAATTAATTAGTTAATTAGTTATATAATCATTATTTTTTAATAATATAATTAATTCTTTAATTAGTAATATCATTATTAATTACAGAATAATTAATTAGTAATATAATTAATATTTATTTAATAAATAATTAATTAATTCTTAATATAATTAATAATTATATAATTATTAATTAGTTAATTAGTAAAATAATTATTAATAGTATAATAATTAATTATTTAATAATTAATATAATTATTAATTATATAATTGTTAATTAGTTAATTAATAATATAATTATTTATAATAATTATTTATTATAATTAATAATTAATAATAATTAATTAGTTAATAATTAATTAGTTAATTATTAATATAATTATTAATTATATAATAAATAATTATTTCATTAGTAATATAATTTTTAATTATAATTTTTAATTTTTAATTACATATTTAATAATTATATTACTAATTTACTAATTAATTATTATATAATAAATAATAATGAATTATAATTAATAATTATATTTCAAATTAAATAATAAATTATTATATAATAAATAATAAATAATTATAATTATTAATTATATAAATAATTAACTAATTAATTATTATATAATTAATAATGATATTAATATTTAACTAACTAATTAAATAATTAATAATTTATAGTTAATAATTATATTACATATTAACAAATTTATTATTATATAATTAATAATTATATAATTAATAATTATATTACTAATTAACTAATTAATTATTAACTATTTCTTATATTTTTAATCTATGTTTTAATTTTCATTTATATTGGTCTTATCGTTTATATTTTATAGGATTTTGAAGCCACATACTTGAATCATTTTAAGTTTCTAGTAGGTGGATTTGAAAGCTAATAAATTGTTTTTCATCAACATTTTTTATGAAATTATTTTTATTTTCTACTATTTTTATATGTTTAATCAATGTTATAATTTTCATTTATATTTTTCTTAAAGTATATATTTTATAGTATTTCAATGTAACATACTTGAAACATTTTTATGATTTGAGTTGGTTGATTTGAAAGCTTATGAATTATTTTTCATCATCATTTTGTACAAAATTATTTTTATTTTAAACTATTTCATTATGTGTTTAATCCATGTTTTAGGTTTCATTTATATTGGTCTTTTTGTTTATATTTTATAGTCTTTCAAAGCCACGTACTTGATACATTTTACAATCCCACATCTGAAATGCAGAATGTTCTGCACAGGCCAGGGAGAACCGGAATCCCACATTAGAAATTTAGAATTATTTCTAGGGAAGACCATATTATGAAAGGGAGCCCTGGGTGAGGGTTTCTATTATAATATAAACTTCCCTAATGGAAGTACTGATGAATATTAAATAGAACATAAATTATATTGAATTTTTTTGTAATATATATATATATATAAACAAAACATAACAAAATAAAAATTTTAATATACAAATTTTTTGGATTTTGGAAGAAAAGAGGCAGCAGGTCTTCCACCTTTTACACACATTTTAAAAAAATGACCTGCACATATTTATAAAATAATAATAATAATACAAAACACCTAAAAAACTCAAAACTGATATCGAAACCAAGCCCAATATCACCCCATAAATTAATCTGTCCACAACAAACTATCTATTTAGAGTGATTCTTTAGAATAGGTATATGGAGAGATATTAAATTCTATAATAGATGAGGACTCCCCTAACACTGTTCATATTATTTACATGTATTTTCATGGTGAATTAGGTCCTCATAGATTTTACCTCCATGAAATACCATGTCATTTTCGTTTACAATCTCTTCCAGGTTTCTATATCATTACATTAGTCGATACCATCAACACCCACCTCATTGGTCATCATATTCCATGAAGCCCAGTGATACCATCATTTAGAAAGAGATTAAAATATGAAACCTTCCATGAATTTTTCAATAATTATAAAAACATATATTGTAAAAATAAAAACATATATCACATGTATGGGAATGGATGAGAGGACACAATTGAAAATAATAATACACCCCCCAAATGAGAGAAAAATAATTTTCCAATTTTAAATGGACATAGTAATTTTATCAATAAGGCTGTCAAAATGAAGGATGTGGATCCTTCACGAATAAATTAGATACCTATGGTATTCTATGTGGAAGGAACTTGGGTCCATAATCAAGCTTTCCTCAATTCCCCCCTTCACTTCTAAGCACCATTTTGAAATCAACACACCAGTTTTGTCCCTTTTATTGTAATTACCCCTCCACCTACAATACATATCTAGGTTCTTATTTAATTCATTAATATTTCTCCTATTTCCGTTCAGGTAAAACATCGTATCATCTAGAAAAACACATATGAGTGATATATGTAGTTTTTTACCTACCATGATAGAGTCGAATGATGGCCCTGAAAATTATTTTATCTAAATATATATTGAGTGTGTCTTGGACCATGTTTAAGAGACTGTGGGATCAGGGGACTTCTTTCCTAAGACCATGAAGAATCCATATTTTTCCCCATGAAGGAGATAACCATCCACTGTGAGCTAAATGATCTAATTAAGATATCAACTTCCAATATAGAAAAAACCATGACTTTATACACTCATATAGTAAAAATCCTCCCCATATTTTTTAGGTTTTATCCATATTTATCTTTACCACAATGTTGAAATATGATATTTCTTGTAATTATCTTAGACCATTTCATTAATCATAGAAATGGATGTTTCTTTGGATCTTCCTTTTCTGATTTTTTTTGGTTATTCTCAACCCAATGAGGCATATGCAATGCAAGTATTATATTTATAATATTTTCTAAAACTATATATAGATAGTTTCACTTGTAGATTTTACTATAATGGTTAAGAGATGAGGTGTCCTTTACCATTGGAATAAGGATAAATGTGGATGGAAAGGATTCTCAGGAAAAGCTCCCTCCTCTAAAGATGTCTTAAATAGAAACTAGTAGACCCCCTTTCACTAGCTCCCAAATTGAAATATAAAATGAGATTGAGAATCCATTAGGACCCAGAGAACTTTCAAAATTAAGAGATCAAGATGCCTCTTAGATATTAGGTTCCTCTTGAAAGCATACAAGGAATCTGTTCATATCCCTGAAATAAACACTTGGAATATCATTGAATAAATTGGTATGTTATTTAAGATATCCTTCATACATGTCAATATTAGATTAATTAAGTAACAATATGAAGTAATTAGTATTCATACCTACAATCACATCGACATTATGAGTGAAGTACCGATCATCCAGAAAAATATTAGGAACACTTATTTGATTTCTATAATTGATACATGCTTGGAAGAAGGCCTTATTCATATCCCCATCCCTCAGTAAAGTTTCAATCGAGTTCTCTCAGGTGATCATTTATTTTTTAATAATGATCACCACCAGTTGAGTTTTCTTATTAATCAGTGTACAAAAAATACTCCCACCATATTCCAAATTCAACTCAATGCACTCAATTTCTTCGTTATTCCCTTATAGGATGATAACACAACATGTTATATTATTGAGCTAGGTCCAGAGGTCACTTTTGAGATGTCAAAACCTATTTTTCAATCCCATGCACATGAACTAATTCATGGGCTCCATCAATGACTCATGAACCACGTTCATAATATTGGGATCAAATGACCAAAAATCAGAGTATAAAAAATGATAGGTTCCCATGAGTCATTGTTCTACATGAAGGAGCAGGGGTGAATGATCTAAAAAATTTCTCACAAGGTGATCTACCATTGAGTTTGGAAAGGAAGTGAGTGACTGGAGGTTAGAAAAACCATGATCCAATCTACACTAGGCACAATGAGTATCCGTTTGGTTATTACACCAGGTGAAATTTTCCTTGGAAAATCCTATGTCCATGAGACAGTTCTAATAAAAAATGATGGAAATTCCTGACGATCTCTTATGATGGTAAACTCCACATCCCCTTTTCTCTGACTTCTAAATAGTGACATTGAAATTTTCCCCAACCAACCATACCGAATTACTTGAAATAAACATATATATGTCCTTCCAAAGATAATCCTTTTCTCTAGCCTCAAATTTGTCATATAAAACAGAAAAGGTACATATAAAATTATATTCACTAATCATAACAAAACGATTCTTGTTAAAAGGCATCGACCAATTCCATAAAAAAAATTCATCCAAAAAAACCATATATGGTGATTGATTGGATCACCATGAAAAAAATCACATATACCCAATCTTAAGGAGAAACATCGGATATTGGAAACATGTTGATCAGGATCTAGGACTACCTCCAAAGAATCATTAGATCACCGATTTTCAAAGAAGAGGAAATTTGTCTTAACCCGAGCACTAAGGCCTTAGCCATTCGAAATGATTTGGGAGAACATTGAAGATGAGAACACCAAGATTTATCCCTAGTCATCAAGGGACCATTGTAATGATGAGAATAAGTTTCCAGATTATGTTTATCCTGGGCCCTATTATGAATGAAAATGGATGAAGGGGATATGACATGAGATTATATATGTTAGCATTTCAAATCATTATGAAATATTATACATTGTTATTGGAAAATGAATGATCTATGTAGTAATAAGGACATGAAACAACTTGCAGATTATCTAACATGTTGGAAGATAGATGATACACTCTATTTACATGATGATACATCTTAATCATACCCAATGTAGTCTTCAAAGGAATCATTAGAGACTCTTGAAGTTTATTCTCCTTTTAATTTATTCCTTGTACCGGAAGAAACAAGGACTCTTAGAGAAACACATTTGAAACAAGGTATGTGCTTTGTAAAGGATACACAGCATGTACATCCAACTATGAACTAAATTCAAACACTTCTAAAAGACTCATATATACCATCACTCTAGGAAGATAAAACAACACATATGATAATGCACTGTTACTAGATTAAATGCGTGAAGGAAATGAGCCAACATGAACTGCCACATGTGGCTAGAGAAATTCACGACAAGAGATGTGTCACCTGTAAGGGACCACCTCACAAGGTTTGACAATATCCATGGCAGACACAAACGTTGTGTAATTAATTTATGGATAAGGAGTCTCCTTATCCCACAATCAATCACCCTCATCAGATCGGACCAGAGGCAAGGCATCGAGATCCATTAGACTTGATTCCCCGTAATGGGACCATATTTCAGGGGGGAACACTTTTCTCAATGCTGATGACTCCTTTGATAGAGATTCAATGAGTTTCCATGAAGTTAACATCTCGTACAGAATGTGGGTGGCAAGGGATATGTTAGGTTCCAGGATGGGTATTAGAAGCTGATGGGCCAAGAATTTTTTTATTTTAGCATAATTGGAGTAAAATAATGTCATAAACTATGATTATCTCATCTTGGTATGGTCTAAGGACAACATATGGTTTAAACAAATAACAAAATATTAACGAACATGTACCTCATTCGGAACTGATGCGCGCAAGCTTATCACAAGATGCCGAGGACCGTTTCTCTATGTCTTTGATGTCTAAGTCCTCTAGATCATGAAAATATTCCTCTTGATTCTTCTCATGCAATGTTCACTAGAATATGGGAGCTAGCGAGGTACACCAACAACCACTTCAACGTAGTGATGATAACTACAAGACAAACCCTTCAGTTTGGGTCATATAGATGTCTTCAACCAACTTCCCATTTATAAAAGCAGTTTTGACATCAATTTTACAAATATAATAATCATGAAAGGATTCTATTGCAGGCAATGTTCTGATAGATTTTAGCATTTCTACAGGTGAGAAGGTTTCATCATTGTCAATTCCTTGATATTTATGGAAACCCTTCACAACCAAAATTACATTATAGGTATTAACATTACCATCCATTTTCAGATTTTTCTTGAATACCCATTTACACACAATGGTTTTTACATTATCTAGTGGGTCTAACAAAATCCAAACTTTATTTTGGTACATGGACTCCATCTTAGAATGCATGAATCTTTCCATTTAGAAGACTGTTTTCCTTCTACTGCTTCCTCATAGTTTAGGGGTCCATCATCCTCATGGAGTAATGTTTCATCTAAAATATTCACAAGAAAACCATAAGACTATGGTTAAATAACCTCTCTAGAATACCTACGTAGTATTTGGGTCTTGGGAACCACTTCTGCTTCCACTTTCTCTTGTGGAGATTGTTCCATATCAACTCTTATGTATCTCGAGCATTAACTTCATCGAAGTCAATCTTGCTCCCTCTATTCCCATTGGAAATGTGTTCCCTTTCTAGAAATATGGCTTGCCTTTCCACACCAAATTTTCTATATAAAGGGTTTAATAGGTAATATCCTTTCGTTTCCTTATTATAACTTATAAAGATGAAATTTTTGTTTCTAGATGCTAATTTTTTTAATTGGTAATGTCTTGAAAAAATCCTCACATCCTTATACATGTAAGTACGACAGATTGGGTTTATTTCCGCACCACAAATCATATAGAATGATGTATGAAGCTTCAATTGGTACTCATTTAAGGGTATATGACACTATCTACAAAGTGTATCCCCAAAAGGATAATGGAAGAGTTTCCCGACTCATCATTGATATGAGCATGTAAAGCAAGGTCCTATTACTCATTTCACTAACACCATTCCACCATGGTGTATAAGGAGGATTGGGTTGGGAAATAATATCATACTTCTTTAAGTGGACAATGAAATCTTTGTTAAGATACTCTCCACCAATTTCTGAGTGGAGTTCCTTAATCTTCTTACAAAGTTAGTTTTCTACTTCATTTTGGTATTCCTTAAATATCTGAAAGTAATTTCACTTATACTATATTAAGTAGATACATACATACCTACTATGGTCATTGGTAAAAGTAATGATGTATGAAAAACCACCGCTTTCCTATACATGAAATGGACCACATACATCAGTATGTATTAATTCCAAAAATGCATTGGCTCTTTCTCCATTTCAAGAGAAAGGTGCTTTGGTCATTTTCCACTATAAGAAAGCTTGGAATACATCAAAGGGTTTTAACTATACTGAGTCTAAATACCCTTCATGATTTAATCTTTGTAATTGCTTCTTGTTTACATGACCTATCTTGAAGTTATATAGGTTGGTGAAATATGTGTCAAGGTCACTATTGTTTTCATTGATTGTCATTATCAGGCTTTCGAGTACAAGTATATACAAACCATTAAGATGTTACATACCATAACACATGTTATACTTATATAAGTGTCATCATTTATTTGAAAACTTGAAATAAAATCCAATAGTGACAAACATGAAACATAGATTATGTTTCTAGTTACAGAAGTTACATAATAACAATTATTTAAAACTAGAACCAAACCACTAGGAAATGTAAGGTGATAATCTCCCATTTCCAAGGATTCCAGACTTACACCATTCACAGCTCGAATATCTACTTCAACTCCTATAACCTTATTGAATCTACTTGGTTTATATATATTAATACATATGTGTGATCCAAATTCGGTATCCAATACCCAACTTGTAGATAAAGAAATATTTCATTCTATGACAAAAATACCTAAAGTAGAAGTTTCAACTTGCTTCTTCTTCCCAGCTTTGTAATTTTTCATCCAGTCACCATTCATGGTACATCCAAAGTAGGAATCCTCTTTCTAATTTCTTTAATTCCAAATATTTTGATTCTTTTAAGGATAGTGCATTGGAGTCTTTATCCTTGACTTGTACTTGGACACTTTACATTGATTTTATTTATCTTTTTCACTATAAGGAATAAGGAATTTTTATTTTTCATATCCTTTTGTGCATGGAAAAATTATTCCAATAGATCTAGGAGAAACTGTTTCATATAATTAATGTTATAATTTTCAATAAAATTTGAAAATCATGGCAGTAAAGAGGCACGAATGAGATCTGTTAGTAGATCTTGGTTCAATTTGAACCCAAGGGCTTCAAGCCTCTTAATGTAACTGATCATCTTGAGTACACGAGGACTGGATTGGTTCCCTTATCCTAGCCTACACCTATAAAGGGAACTAGAGATCTCATACCTTTTCTTCTTGGACCTATCCTCATATAATTCTTGTAGATGTGAAGGTATCTTGTAGGAATCCTAATCCTCATGAATTTTCTACAATTGGATGGATGTGGATGAAAACATGATGCACTGAACATCATGTGCATCATCTACATGATTTTTTCCACTTATCTTTTTCCAACATACTTTCATCCTGAGGAGGCTTAGTAGGAACTAAGGATTTCATCACATATAGCTTGTATTCATGGTCTAGTACTATTTGCAAACACCTGTACAACTCCTGAAAGTTATTTCCAGTCAAGATAGTTTCATTATCCAGAATATATCATAGTGATAATGTACTGATGGGGTTGGTGATTTCCATTTGAAATCTACATCAAGTAAAAATTAGTAGTTAGTACTTTATATTGAATACCATTAGATGGTTATGATTAATTAATTATATCATTTTTAATTTCTCCCACTATTTTAGAGAACCCTAATAGCCCTGAATATTAGATTTGGAATAATCTATCTCTTTAGTATTCTAGTGGAAGGGATCCTAAAAAAATACTCCTCATAGTCTAGAAGCTTTGGATACACAACTTCTTGGAGATTTTTTAGGATGGATCTTTTTTGGGTAATCTCATTAACTCGTGGTTCAATGGACTATTGAGTAATGTCCCAACTTTTAGAATCTAAACTTGATTCCATCAACATCATGCCTCTAAAGTGATAGCATGCAAGATTTGGCTAATTCTTTGCTACACGCTTTAATCAAGCCAGCCCATAATTCTTATAAGAACTCTCCAGTAGTAAGAAGCACTCTCAAATTTAGCTGACGTGCACTTCAAAGAGTCAGTTTTTCTCAAATTTTAATAACGGAAGACATTAAGACTTGTAATATATTTGAGGTATTTAATTTATTGATGAATATAATCCAATTTTATTTTATTCATTAAAACTAGTTTATCGTGCTCACAACTGAACAAACAATAGAAATATATATTCATCACATCTTTAGGAATTTTAACTTGTTTATTATTTTACATGATCAAGAAATAATCAGGCATTTTAATAAAATAATAAACCACACATAAATTAAAAAATGCAATCTGACTGGTGTTGATCATTTTACTATGATCGATCCATAATGAATCAATCATAACATAAGGATTCTATACCATTGTTGAATCATAACTCATGTCAAATCTCTCCCATAGTGCATAGTTCTCGACTCCCATTTGGATTACTACCATGACTTGGTGGGGTGCATGTCTGAGATTTTCATCGTCAATTTTACAAATATACTCGCACATAGGCGAGGGGGTATAGGGGTACAAAGTACAACCGGTGCATTGGACACACAGACCCTTATACATATATGAATTAAAAGTTATGATGCGTAGATCATATTTTATCTAAATAATTATTTCAACCATAGAAAAGATTGAATTGATAATTAAATAATTAAATCCAGACATTCATAGGTCGATCGTTAGCTTAAGACCAGTCAGTATAAGATAATGTGTAATAACAATTAAACTGTGATAAATTTAAACTGTGCAAGGAGTTATAAAAAAAAAATTAATTTAAATTAATTCAATTAATTTACTTACCAGTTCCAATTATTTAATTTAATTTTTTAAGTTTCAAAAAACTAAATTAACCATTATTTTAATTAAATGATCAAATTAAATCAATGTTTTGTATTCTATTTCATTTAAAACACTAAAATTAATATTAATTAATTAAATTTAAAAAACCAATTTAAAATTTTAAAATTAATTCTATTGGTTTATCTCTGGGCGGGGAAGGAGTGCAGCTAAATTGTGGACTGTAGTGAGGCTGCTTCGCTAGAGTAGGGAAAAACCACAACAGAACCTCAGCTGAACTATAGTGGAGCTATTGATGTACAGTAGTGGAACCATGGTAATGCGCGACCGGTCCGACTATAGCCTGCGACTGCGCCTCA
Organism: Viscum album; assembly: GCA_963277665.1. Taxonomy (NCBI): domain Eukaryota; kingdom Viridiplantae; phylum Streptophyta; class Magnoliopsida; order Santalales; family Viscaceae; genus Viscum; species Viscum album. The sequence continues at coordinate 290,224,707 of OY728126.1, read as the reverse complement.
TGAGAGAAGGGAGGTCCACTGGCCGGTTAGGGTTTTGATGACACGAGGAAGGCGGTGTGGGTAGTCTCACTTGGAGACACTATTCAAGAGCATCATACAGCTGGGGAAAATGTGATAGTGGTGGCCTCATCGGTGAGGTGAAGCCTGAGTGGAAGATCAATCTTGGAATGATACGGTAGGGCTGGATCTTGGTGACGTAGTGAGATCCTACAACGGGGTGGCGACCTCTGGGTCGTGGTGGTGGCACATGGTTGGGATGAAAGAAGCATAGTCCGGTCAGGAAGATGTATCGGTGACGTGCAGTTCTGATGAGGTGCACAATGTGGAAATATAAGGGGAGGATAGGGTGCAGTAGGGGTGTGCCTCAAATTAAGATTGAAGGAGAGGGGAAGAGGAGAACTGCGTAGGAGGTGATCCACCAAAATGGATCACACATGGAGGAGGCGACACATGGGGCAGGGCCACATCCAAAAGGAAGACCCAATCTTGGTCAAGATTATATTTTTTTATTTAGAACAATGTGGAAAATAATTTTTCCACACAAGTTGATTGAAAACCATTTCACCCATTCTAGGGTTTCACAAGTCTATTAGACTTTAAACAAAATTTAAACACAAAATATTTTCTTATGAAGATAAATAAAATAAAATAATATTTTATTTTATTGATCTCTAAAGTATTTGACCACATCATGATTAAATCTGGTTACCAGATTCTGGCCAAAACATTACCAGATTTTAGTAATTTTCAAAAGCACAAATACAAATTTGAAATTTGCGTTATTCAAAATTAAATACCGAAGAACTTAAATCTGATGACATTGATCCATTTAATATTTCCAAATGGCTATTAAATGGCCATTCAAAAATGGAAAAACATGTGTTCGGATCCGATGAAACTTTCTTAATACCCATGACATAAAATTTCAATAAATTTAATTTTTTTCACTGATAAATACCACGTGTACCGCACTAATACAACTATTAGGTACCATGACGGGCAACGAAAACTGAAGGGCCATGATTTTAAATTTTTTTCATCACCGAAGCGACGTAACATCATAAACTATGGTGATCTCACCCTGGTATGTTCTGAGGACAACACATGGTTTAACGAAAGCAAAAAATAATAACTATCGTGTACAATATTTTGATTTGATGCTCACAAGCTTGTCGCAAGATTCGTACGACCATTGCTTTAAGAATCCGATATCAAATTCCTCTAGGTCATCCACACATGCCTATTTAATATATTCACACATAATTCATCAAAATATGTGTGCTATAGCAGTACACCGATGACCACTTTGATGCAGCAATGATCACCACAAAGCAACATCTTAGATCCAAGAAGATGGAACTTGAAGAACTTTCTTATTTTCAAGTCTCTCTATAGGATTCAAGAGGATATAGAGGCTCTCAACTACAATTAATTAATGGTCCATTTGGGATGAGTCTCTCTCCACATAAAGAGAAAATTTCTACAACACCTGGTTTGGGTTCCCATCCCCCATGTAATAAACATCTGCTATATAAATATTATAAATAATTATTTATGAAAAACTAAATAATTCCATAAATATTATTTATAATTTATCACTATATATAATATATATTAAATATATTATGTCATAAACTTGAGTCTTTAACTCTACTCATGTATCCTGATAATAATAAATGAACTCAGGATATTAATATCGGTTCGAATAATATTTATCCTTTTATTTACTGAATCACTTGTAAATACATGTTAGAAATAAATTCAAAGAAATATTCCAAACATGAATAATTAAATAATTTATTTATTACTTGGTGATATATAGAACATGGATAATACCCGAACCCCATGGCGGGCCCCACCAATTTCTATATTTCTATTCAACAGAATAGGGAGGATTCTCAAAGTGCGATTGTGTGTGACCCTCTAGGCCCTTGTATCAAAAGTAGTGAATAAAATTCATAGAAAAAAACTGGGGTCTAGAAACCCATCGAGCCCCCCATACAGATAAGGAAAATTCAATGCAACAACTACCTTCCTACAAACATATTATGTGTAATATAATCTATTCATCATCGATATCTCAATAAAGAAGAATACACACTAGTGTCATCATTCTTTACGTGCCTTATTATTTGTTGATCTATCCAGATGGACATACCTTTGACTACCATGGCCATGGATTTAAAGAAGGTACTACCATCCTAATAAAAAAGTATTGAGATATCTCTTCCACAACTCAGAAGTGACAAATCCTATATTGATTATTCCATCAATGTCATGTCACCAATGATGAACCCAACCCAAACTACCACACAAAAAATTCATTTACATGGTTTCATATTGCATAAAAGTATGAAATAAAATGATATACATTGATAATGATCTCAATTTAAGAGACCATTACACATGTATGTAGATAGGAACAACCAATGAAACCTGAAACATGTGGTGTTACTATTAGTGGGTCTATCCTCATGATCTCAACTACTAGAGATCACCAAGTGTGGATATCATGAGATGAAGTCTAAATGATTATGATCCCCCAACACTTAATAGTCACACATCATCTATGCCATGCCATAATGATGTAACTGGACCATAGGAAATAACTTTATGAATAGTGGCATAGTATCTCTAGGTTCTCATTTTATCCAAGGATCTACTATAACCTTTCGATATGACACGTAATCTAAAGAAATTTCCATAAATAAAGTGGATGCATAAGTATCTATAATATTATGGAAAGATAAACACATCAATATATTACAAATAGTATACATGTAGTGGTTATCAATGTACAACACAAGTTGGTTCTAGGGAACCCACTTTCAATAGGATAAATAATAGGTTGAGACAATTTGAAAATTCCCTCAATTTGCAGAATATTATTCAATGGTAGGGGAAGGGAATGGTCTAGGTATGTGCAGATTTGTGGCACCACTTCTTCTTTATGCCAGATAGTACACTCATCGGTGTAGATAAAAGATTCCAAGGAATTATAGATATCGTGAAAGAAGGCCACATTTTATATGGGAGACATAACACTAGAATAAAAATCTAGACTTCTGATTTTGAGGGGTCTCACCCAAAATAGTTCTCCATCGACAAATGGAATAGTTATAAAATCCACTGTATGACATTTTTGGGGATCAAGCACCATGCTTTGTTGAAATCCTCATTGAAATATAGAATAGTGTAGAAGGCCATTCAATTCAAAGTTGATACATTGGGTGGGTAATTTAGATCCCATGAATGTGCGATGCTTTTGAGCATGTTAAGAGGATGTTTATCCAAACTAAATCTACCAACTAGGTTCAACTTGAGATGATTTGATTCTTCTATGAACAAATAAATTGAGATAGATAATACGGGGGAAGAATCTTCCACAGAAGAAGTTGGTGTCAGGAGAACCTCCCAAACAGAGACTCTCTCTAGAACCTTTAAGGTCAGAGGCTGATTGGAAATATCCTTGAATTAAGGACATGATCTCTATATAATATCAGGAAAATGGGGGGATTTATTCAACTTTTAAGAGGAGGTGTCCACTTTATAAGAGAAAACACCAGGCACCAATGATCCCAGCAGCACCAGGGTAGAGTCGACTAGTGTCCCAAAACCTATGGTCAATAAATATTGAAAATTCTATGGCACGGGTGGCACATTCTTCTATTCTAAATTATCATTACATCCTGAATCATTATTTTATGTTATTATAGATTCAAATAGTAATTTTTGGAATTATATTTTATGAAATGATACCGTACTTCAATTCATTCTGTGATGTATGGTTTCATGGAATCTCATTTAATTCACTATCACTTTAGTTGTTGAACTGAATCAATATTAGATTCCCAAAATTTCACCACTATCTTCTAATTTCTATAATATCTATATTTATTATCTAAAATACTTATAAATTTAAATATAATATGATTTTGTTGTCCTTATTTAAACAATATATAGTTTTACTTATCCATCTAAAAAAATTTAATATGATGTTAAATTATCCACCACTTTTGGTTTTTTTATCAATAATATCACACACACAATTAGTATGTAAATATAAATTCAAATTGAATTCTCTTCTATCCATGAACATTAAATCCCAATTTACTAATCTCTGAATATATCTATATATTATTATCATTTATAAGATATGATCCTTCTTAAGACAACATTGAAAATTACATGCAAATAAAATTAGATTAAAATTGTATTTCTTAATCAATGTATGATATATTAAACACCCAATGTATCTCATATAATGTTTTCATTATACTATTTCAATTTCCTCTTTTGTCTCAATTTCATTCGAAAAATTATTTGTGTTGAAATAATCCTGAAATATTCATTCATGGATGTATTCCACACTTCCACTAAAAATTTACCATATGAGAAGATTATATTCCCTTCGTATTTATAAACTCATTGGATATGAAAAATGTTCTACAATCAGGTAAATCTAAAATATAGAACACATTAGTATAGAAAAAAATTCAACCGACATATGGTTTTTTATGGAAATTTTTTTTGTCATCATACACAATCATAATAAAATATTATAAATCAGATATTGTTACATAGAGGTTATGATCAACCCATATCAATTTTATTTCTTGTTTTCTCAAGAAAAAATAATTTCAACCAATCTAATAATGTAGATACATAATGTTTTTCCTTGTAAGGCATTGAAATATTTCTAAATACATTTTTCCAAAGCTAGACGCTGAGGAAACATGTGATTCCAAGTCCCGGTGTGCCCAGAAATAACTTTATAAAAATATTAAAAGTATTTTATATTTTGTACACTTGGTTAGTTAATGAAAATGGGATAACTCTCGAATATATGATCAGACTAGAAATGAGAGACCATTATTGTGTCTAGAATGTAATATTTTCCCTAGATGCGACCTAAAATGGATTAGTCTGGGCCGTTAGGACAACTATCTCATTGGCTATGTGATTTATTTATTTAATTAATTAATCTATTTGTTTAAATAAATTCCTTATTAACATAATTTAAATCTTATAAATAGGCTATTAATGGTATCTGGCCTGTTTTGGTCTCACAAATTCCCACAATCATCTAGGGGCATCTCCCTTGACCCTTTGGAGAATTCCTTCAAATAATGATGAACCTCTGATTTGAGGCTGTTTGAAGTGTAATAGATGCAACATGTCCTTCTCCTTCATTGGGAAACACAATATTCAGCAATGAACAATCCAAAAGAGAGGTAGGACTCGTCTTTGGGGATTTTACGCCTTTGATAAAATTATTAAGCGTATCAATAGTTATTCTTCTATCCGCACCATTTATTTTAAACCTTGGATGAGCCCAAATACCGGATTTCATAATGTTTAAGCCATGTTCTAACCCCAGTTCCCCATTCTTGATCTCTGACCAATAATGTATGGCTGATTATGTTGAAAACATTGGTTTTTGTCACCATTCTCCCATATTTCTTTAAATTTTCATCATGGAATCTATTTCGATCATGGTTAAATAGTTTTCGAATGACCCGAGCTCAAGGTGGATTGAAAAAAAATGATGATTATTTCTGAAAAGAATAGATCCATAATCGATGCAAAAATTGGATGATGAATCCAAAGGTTTAACACCAGATTGATGAGAATGAGAGACACGTCCGTATGAAGAATGAAGAATGAAACCCTCATTCATTCCAAAGACCAATTCTCGGTGAACGGTAATTAGAAAATTTAATTCGTGTTTTTATAGCTAGATCAATAATGACATCACCATATTCAAAGTGTGGAGGACTGATTGATGAAACAACAATGCTTCTTCGAGTGAAGTATTGATCTGGAATCACTATGATAATTGGATGATGAATCTAAAGGGTTTACATTGTATTATTGAGAATCTGAGGCATGAAAACATAAAAAAGAAGAAAAATACCCTCATTCATTTCGGTGAAATATTCTTGGTGAACGGTAGATTGAAACAACGATTTGTGGCAATATCTGAATGTTTTAGAGGTTTTCACAGCTAGATCCAAAGCGACATGACCATATTATAAGTGTGGAGGTAGGATTGAAGAAACCTAAGGATTTCTAGAAAAATCATGACTACATACCATCTAGTATGAAGAACAAATGCCCTATATCACCCACATCAGTGGCACTTGGGTTTCAGAGAAGATGAGGATGACACAACGTGTAAACCCATTGACATGATATGTATTAACCCTTCTATGTGAACTAGCAATGTGAAGGAAATTATGGCTAGGCACACGCCATGTGCTGAATACATATGTTGTCCACACGTGAAGTATCTCATGTGGACCAACACGCCATGTATTAGAGTACACATACCTGGGGTCTGAGTACACAGACATAACCAACAGGCACAAACCCAGTCTCGAATAACTAGGACACAATGTGTAGTCCACCTACACTACATGTTCTACTACCTATGATGGGAACTGTATACTAGCCAGAGACACAACCAGGGAGTGGATAGGGACCACACACTGTGTAATATTTGATCACTCTCAAGCTATCTTCAAACCCTTGTATGTCCTTCTATTGAACTCAGATTGTATCCCATGAGATTTCTATCCTAAGTGTTTTCCTTATTGAATGTGATTGTTCCATTAGAAGTGGATTTAGAGATACGAGATGAATTTTATGAGTTTGTCATGCATTGAGGTGACTCCCAATGATGTCAATGATCCGACCTGATTACCAGAGCTGTATCAAGCTTACCTTTTAGCTAGGATGGGAAATTTAATTCCCTAATAGTATTTCTGGGTTTACCATCCAGTAGGACTGGGAAGTGGCATTCCCCGATTATCATTAAGAGTTACCATCCAGTAGGTTATGTGTAGTGGAGTACTTCAACATTCTTGGATAACCCTTCAGCAGGTCTAGACAGTGGCATTCCTTGATAAAATTCTAGGTATAACCCTCCAACTGGGATGGGTAGTGGAGTTTCCCTGAAGACTCATTGGGATTACCCTCCATTAGTGTCTTGGCAGTCGCATTCTCTAGTGATTTCCCTGAGTGGTACACTCCAACTAGGTTGGGAAGTGGAATTACTTAGTGGATACCAGAGAGGACCCTTGACTGTGCCGCACAATGGTGAGGTGTAGTTCCAATTACCTAAGTACTCAGAGAAAGAGGTGCACATTCCCCAATGAGAAACATTTTTGTGATGCGACCTAAAACTGTGGAGGAGAGTCAGTGCCACCCAAATAAGATAGTTTGATGGTGTGGTGGTTTGATCCCCATTTACTAGTTTCTCCTAAATAAATTCATGAGGTGTGGGGAATCACAAATGATTTTACCTTGGAACTAACTACTAATCACTTTCATGGTCTGATCTGTGATATGAATATCCCCTAATACTTCTGATTGGGATTATTTTACTGAGAATATATATAACTTATTACAATACCCACTCCATGGGTCTTGGTTACCCTCTTTCTAGGAAAGGTGAAGATGTGTGATGTATGAAATGTGATTTCTATGGATATATTCTAGTGGTTGGATGAATTTAGTATCGGGATATTGGTAGTGAAGACATGATGAGGAGTTCATCTCCTAACCGTTTCGAGCTCCTTGTGTTAGGATGATTCAACTTTCACTCTCATTTTTGGATGAGGGGTAATCATTCCATTCCCTTTTACCAAACCTTTTTCTATAATTCTTTCCTCTTTAGTGTATCTCTTACTGCTCTCCCTTTACCTTTTTGTGGAATTCTTATGGGTATGTATATACTCACCCATGGATGGTATTTTCTTGACTTGTTCAATGTATTTTACAGATGGCAGATAGGTCAAACGTGACCACATATGATCTTAGGGATATGGGCTACTTGGACCCCTTATGGTGGTCAAAACTTGGGATACATAAACTAGGCTCTCCCAGCTACTACTCTTTCCTAGTTTTTTTTAGGTTGGGAAAAGTTTCTGGTTTGTGCATGTGTTTTTCTCCTATACTTTTCAGTATACACTACTGTACTCTTATAATTTCTATATGTTCATGAATGTTTATTTTAATTTACAAGAGTTTTACCCCTTTTTTAATTTCCCCGTGTAATGTTTTCATTGAGTTGGTTTTGTGCGTGGGTATAGGTTCTTAGGAAAATGCCTCCCTGAGTTTCTTATGCCTTTGATGCTTATCACCACAACTGGACTATGGATGTTGTCTTGGGGTAGTCGCGACTCGATCCTAGCTTGGGTCAGTTCTTGAAAGAGAGGTAATAGAAAACGTTAATTCCTTGGTATATTATTCAGATGTTACCCCTTAAAATGAATGTTTGGTTATAGGGAAACAGTGTTAAAGTGTCCTGAGAGAGACTCTTGATCTAGGGAGTCTAGTGATGGTGCATGCAGCTGACACAACCATTCACTAGGACCGTAATTATCTTCTTGTCGACTCGACACCCAGAAAAATTTTTTGTAGGGGAAAATGGTATATGCATCATATATGATTAAGTATTTGACTATCCTTGAGTCATCTCCCCATTTATTTGCGTTGATATATACATATATATATATATATATATATATATATATATAAATATATGCACATATGACTGCAATACTCTTTGATGTCATTCAGGATGCCTTTGCGATGACAGCCAATCATGATACTAGCTCTGGTTCATGATGATGACCCTATGCGCGATGATTCCTCAGTTCAGGGTCCATCATGAGATACCTTTTCCTCCCAATGTATAGGTAGTAGAATCCCCACCCATTAAGAAATAGATAGTCCATGTAGAGTAAGCTGAGGATGGGTGCAGGCTAAGCGTACTTTGCGAGTTCCAACACCAGAGGCCACTAAGGTTCTGCAGTGAGCCATATCCTAAAGAAACAGAGTATTGGGTGGAGTCAATAGTCCATGTATTTAGGCGTTTTCAGACCTCTATGGATTATATGGTGACTTTGGCATCCAATCTTTTTAACGGAACAACTGGGCATTGGTGGAGATTAGTTACTCAGATGCATGATGAGTTAAAACTCTGATGGAATGATTTCCAGTAGCTGTTTAATGAGGAGTATTACCCATATTGATTATTCTCCATTCAGATTCTAGAGATTTTGGCACTTTAGCATGAAGGTATGACAGCGGCAGAGTACACGGTGAGGTTCACTAACCTGACACACTACTCCCTCAACATGATCAGAGATGGTTACTTCCAAGCATGTAAGTTTGAGTAGGGAATCTATAAAGAGATCTAGGCCATTGTAGTACCCTTGTGCATCCCCACATATTCTAGGGAACTGGAGTAATAACTTGTTACATAGAGATTCTTGATAGAGGGACATTAGATAGTTGGATCTAGAGGTAGTAATGACTTTTCGATTTCATCAGCAACAGTAGGTAAATGCTAGATATCTTGAAATAACCGGACCTTCAATGAGTAAGCTTAGGGGTGTGGTCATTTAGTGTAGGAATAGTATAGAGCACTGAGGAATCCTTGGGAGGGATGATGTTATCCTTGTGAAGGATGATTTCACATGACATGGGACTGCTCGACCAAGCATCCTAAGCATCCTAAGAAGGTATTAGATGGACTTCCATGATAGAGACAGAGCTATGATTAGGGGTCCCCCAGGTGGGGGCAGGGTTGTCCCTCGGGAGGTAGAGCTGGAAGAGGAGTAGGAGGAGATTTAGGTGGGTGTTGATGGTATGGGGATCTACCACCACCACCACTAGGCGGACCACACAAGGATTAGGAAGCTGGTGGTCGGGGTCATGGATAACTATAGGCTTTGGCTGTCTACAATCCTGCAAGGCATGCGATGATTCAAGGTGCAATCATTGTTTACTCTACACTTTCCTCAGTATTAGTAGACATTGGTGCTTTCAATTATTTTATATCTCGAATCATGGTGTGGTATTCATGGATATCGGTAGAGACACTGAAACAATATCTATTCCTTAATGTTATTATAGGGAACACTTCCTTCATATCCTTCATCTTCTGGAAGTGAGAGCTATAGCATGGGGATGAGAGGTTCATGTGGGAACTACTGGTCATCAAGATTGAAATCTATGATGTTATCTTGGGCATTGATTGACATTTCATGGTCTGAGCACAGATTGACTATCACCAAAGACTAGTCAGGTGTCTATGTGCTGATGGGATGAGGTTCTCCTTCTTCGGTGAGAGAGACCCCATAGCGGGATGAGTGGGTGATGTGATCAAGAGGTTACATCCTATTACCCATCATCTAACAAGTATAAAACATGGAGCAATAGACTATTTGGGCATCTAGATCCCTTTATTAGTATTTTATTACATATATGTCTTTCTTAAATACATTAGGAGACAACATTCGAGGTGAGAGTTATAGTTTCTCAATGACTTGCAACCAGGAATGACCTTGATATATATTGAGGAATATTAGATGGAACCCACTCAGCTCTAGGAGATGAGGTTGCAACTAGAGGACCTTCATGAGAAATTTTTCCTGAGACCCAATGTGTCCCCCTGCGAATAACCAATTTTTTTCTAATAAGTAAGACAAAAGATTATGGATTGGCATAGATTATCGTTGACTGAAATAGGGAAAAAATAAAGAATAAGTGCCACTTTATAAAGATTTATGAACTCTTTGATCAGCTATGAGATGCGATATGGTTCTTCAAGATTGATCTCATGTCCAACTACCACTAGCTACGAGTTTGTGAGGATAAAATTCTGAAGTTGGCCTTTCCATGTAGCTATGGATACTACAAGTTCCTAGTGATGCCCTTCGATGTGACAAATGCCCCAACTATTTTAATTTCAATGATGAACTAGGTTTTCTATATAGACTTGTACTAGTGTATATTTTTATTCATCAAAGACATACTCGTATACTCTGTAATAGAGGAGGAGCATACAGAGCACTTGAGGATGGTCCTTGACTTACTTCGAGAGCACCCAATTTATGGAAATTTCTTGAAATGAAATTTTTGTATTACAGAGGTTCAATTTCTAAGGAATTTCATTTCCAATCAAGGATTAACTATGGATCATAAAAATAGAAACATTTATTTCTTGGGAGCCACCCAGGAATGTGCCAGAGGTGTGGATTTTTCTTGGCTTGGAGGGGGTACTACACATGATTTATTGAAGAATTCTCCAAAATTTCAGCTCCTTTGACTGCTTTGACATGGAAGGAAAAATTGTTTTCCTAGAATGAGTAGTGCCAGAAGTCCTTTGAGGAATTGAGGTAGAGGATAATGAGTGATCCATTTTTGAGTCAACTATAAGAAGGAGTTGATTTCATGGTGTATTGAGATGCCCCCAGAGCTGGGCTCAACTGCTTGTTGATGCAAAAATAGGCAGTCATCGCATATCGGTTGAGGCATTTGAGACCCCACGAATAGAATTATGAGACTCATGAATATAAGATAGAAGTAATGATCTTGACCATTAGGATGTGGAGGCACTACCTTTTGGGAGAGAACTTTTTGGTCTAATCAGACCACTAGAGTCTAAGGTACGTCTTCACATAGAGATACCTGAACATGAGGCAGCGATGCTGATTGGATTTCCTATAAGATTACAAATTTTAGATAGTCTATACTTCGGTAAAGGGAAGTATTGTATCATATTCCCTCAACATTAATTCCCAATCTTTCCTAGTGTAAGAGGATTTAGAGAAGTTAGCTTCCCTACAACTGATCTTGATGGAGTATGAGGATACAACATTTTTACAGTTGATGGTGTTGACTACTTCACTCATTGAGTGTGTGAAAGAGTCCAAAATCGGAGACATTGACTGTATTGTTCTACATGACCAGATATCCATAGGTGAAACACCATATGGGTATTATGAAGGAGGGAATCATGAGATCTTGATATAGGGGCAAATAGTGGTTCCAGCTGCGACATGGGAGGAGGTGATGCAGGAGTTCCACACTTCTCCCTTAGCTGTACATCCCAGAATGGAGACGATGTATAGGGATCTTCAGAGGGTGTTTTGGTGCTCTAGAATGAGAAGAAACATAGATGAGTTCATCTCACACTGCCTTACCGATCAGTAGGTGATGACTGAGAATTAGGTTCTGACTAGTTTGTTGTAGCCTCTTGAGAGTCCGGAATGGAAGTGGGATGAAATATCAATGGACTTCATCACATGGATTCCATGAACAACGAAGGGCCATGATGCCATCTGGGTGATAGTAGACAAACTCTCTACTCATAGCACTTCATTTCTATCAAGGAGAAGAGTTTGGTAGAGTGTTTGGGGTAGTTGTACATACGAGAGATCATTCGACTTAATGGGATACCCTTGACAAATATCTCTGATCATGATGTGCAGTTTACATCACGATTTTGGAGAGGCCTACAAGTGGAATTCGGGACCCAGATACAGATGAGTATATCCTTTGACCCCTAAAATGATGGGGAAAATAAACACACTATCCAGGTGATAGAGTATATTTTGAGGGGTTGTGTGTTGGATTTTGACCATATTTGGGAGGATCACCTGCCTTTGGTGGAGTGTACGTACTACACTAACTTCCATTACCCCGTCAACATGAAACCTTTTGAGGCCCTATACATGATACCCTGTAGTCCACCCTGGTGCTAGATAGAGGTTGAAGAGTAATCTATTATGGTCCTAGAGTTGGTGTAGGTGACAACAGAGAAAGTGAAGATCATCCATGAATGGATGAAGATAGCTCAAAGTAGTCATAAGTACTACATTGACTATCATTATAGGCCATTGGAGTTTGAGAAGGGATACCAAGTGTTCTTGAAATTATCCTCATGGTGTAGAATGTGTAGGTTTGGACAGAGAGCCAATATGTCCCAGAGGTTCAACGGGTCGTTTGAGATCATGAATATAATTGGAGAGGTTTCCTACTACCTCAAATTACTCCCACAGCTGGAGCGGGTGCACGACATCTTCCAGGTGTCACAATTAGGTAGATATGTTCATTATCTTACACACGTCATCGACTGGGGTGATCTAGACATCATTGATGTAGCCACCTTTTCAGAGCACCTAGTGGAGATTGAGTACTGACAGGAGCGGACCATGTGTGGACAGACTATTCCTTTGGTTCACGTACTATGGTAGCATGGAAACATACAGGAGAGATCATGGGAGTTGGGGAGCCAAGTGTAGGCTCAGTATCTTGAGTAGTTTGTTTAGTTTTTATTTTCGAGGATGAAAATATTAAAGGAGGGAATGATGTAGAGACCCAATTTTTTTCTTTATAGGTCATTGAAATATTTATAAATATTTTTTTTCAGAGCTAGCTGTTGAGGATGCATGAAATTATGAGGCCCGATGTGCCCAAAATTAACTTTATAAAAATATTAAATATATTTTATATTGTGCATGCATGGTTAATTAAAAAAATGGGATAAATCTGAAATATATGATCAAATTGGAAATATGAGACCATGGTTGGGTCTGTAACAACGTTTTTCAGAAGTCGTGAAATAAAATGGATCAACATAGGATGTTTGGACCCTTCAATCATTGGGGATGTGTTTAAGTGATTTAATTAATTAATCAATTTGACTAATTGAATTACTTTTTAATCTATTTAATAAGATATAAATAGGTCATTAAGATGATTTATCTAGGGTTGGACTCACAAATTCCCACAATCCACTAGTATGATCTCCATTCACCATTTAGAAAATTCTGTCAAAGAATGAAGAACATTTAATTCAAGTTAGATAGAAGCGCAAAGAACACAACAGATCCTCCTCCATCATTTGAAAGCATAATCATTAGAAGTGAATGATCCAAAATAGAATTAGGACTCGTATTTGGTGATTTTATGACATTTATTAAATTTTTGAGTGGATCGATAGTTATTCATTAGTCTGCACCATTGATTCCAAACCATTCATGAGACCAAGTGCCAGATTTCATATTATTTAATTCAGGTTCAAACCCCAATGCCCTGTTCTTGATCACCGACCAGAATTATTGGCCAGGGATGTTAAAAACATTGGTTTTGGAGAATTTCTCCAATATTTCTTTTTATTTTCACCATGGAATCTATTTGGAACCTAGTTCACTAATTTCCAGCGACCCAAACTCGATTAGGCACCAGGATTTGAGGCCGATAAACAAAAATAAGATGATTCATTGAGCAAAGTATATATCCAGAATCACCATGATAAGTTAATCATGAATCCAATGATTTTACGCCAACGTATTAACAATCAGAGGTGTGACAACATGAAAAAAATAACGAATCCCTTGTTTGTTTTGGTGATCGATTCCTGGAAAACAATGGTTCAAATAAATGATTCATGGTTAGATCTGTAGGTTTTGGAGGTTTTTGTGGTAAGGTCCAAAGTGGAGGGAAACATTTCTATGTGTGGAAGATAGATTGAAGCAATAAAAGGGGTTATAGAATAATCACAACTACACACCATGTATTATTAAGAATTCATGACATGTATCTCCCCTTAGTAGCGACGATAGGGTTTCAGGGAAGATAAATATGACACAACATGTACTCCCCTTGAAACGCTGTGTATTCACCATTCTTTGTGAACTAGACATGTCAAGGAAAAAATGGCAAGACAAACACCTTGTGCTGACTAAATGGGTTGGACACACAGGCAATATCTTGTCTAGAACAACATGCCATGTACTGGAGTACATGGACACAAGGTCCGAGTACACATACACGACAAACAGACATGACCCCAGTCCCATGTGGTTAGGACATGACATATAGATCACCTACACTGTGTGTTTTACTACCTGGGATGAGACTCATGTATCGTCCAGAGATGTGACTTGGCAGTGGAATAGGACCACACACTGTGTGGGTCCCCTCACATGGTGTGTACTATTTGAGCACTCCCGAGCGACCATCAAACCCCCATATCTCCTTCGAATGAACTCAAATTTCTTCTACGAGATACCTATCCTAAGTGTTTTTCCACATAGAATGTGACGGTTCTCTCAGAAGTAGTTTTTGAGATATGAGATGAATATTCCATGTTTTCAATGCAAAGAGGTAACACTAGAAGATGATATCAATCATAAAAGATAACCAAAGTAGTATCAGGTTTACCCTCGAGATGGGATGGGTAGTGGCGTTACCCTATGGATGTTCTGGGCTTACCCCCTATTAGGATTGGATAGTTGAATTCACATTGATATTTCAATGTTACTATCTAGTAGGATCTAGATAGTGGACTTCCTCAACATTTCTATCTTATCCTTCTACTGGGCTTTGCAGTGGTGTTCCCTAATGAAATTCCAGGTGTAACCCTCCAGTTAGGTTGTCCAATGGTGTTTCCCTGAAGACTCACTGGGCTTACCCTCCAGTAGTGTCTTGTCAGGGGCGTTCCCTAGTGATTTTTCAGAGTGGTATGCTCTAGATGGATTGGGAAGTGGAATTCCTTGGTGTCTACCATATAAGGCCCTCAACTAGGTGTCATAATGGTAAGGTGTTGTTTGAATTACCTATAGACTCTCGAGAAATAGGGGAACTTTCCCCATTAATCTACGTTCTTGTGATGCGACCTAAAATCATTCAAGAGAGTTAGTTATGACCAAAGTGGAAAGTATAAATGTGTGGTGATTTGAACCCCCATGACTTGTGTCTCCTAGGTAGACACATGAGTTTATGGGCATCACATATGTTTTTAGCTTTGAACTAATTGCTACATACATTCTTGAGATAATCTTTGAGATGGAGATCCCATTACTCCTTCATTTGGGATTGTTTTATTGAGAATATATATATATATATATATATATATCCTATTATAGTAACCATGACTTGGGTCTTGGTTACCCATCTTATAGGAGAGGTGAAGATGCATGGGGTATGCCACATGCTTTCCTTGTCTAGATTATCATTTTTGGATGAGTCTACTCTCTGGAAATAGGTAGCGAGGACTTGATGAGGAGTTCATCTCCTCAATGTTTTGAGTTCCTTATATTAAGATGATTCTACTTTCACTCTTTTGTGGGGTTGAGCTATACTCTTTCCATTATCTTTTACCGAACCTAGTTCTCTACTTATTCCCCTTCAGTGTATCTCTTATTTCTCCCCCTTAACCTTTTTGGGGTGTTCTACTTGGTATGTATGTACTCACCCATGCATGGGGTTTTCCTAACATGTGTTGTGTATTTTAAAGACAACAGACAGGTCTATCATGACCATAGAAGTGATTAGGGATACATTCTACTTGGACTGTCTAGGGTGGTCATAACATGGGATATAGAAGATATAATATCTTAGTTTTTACAGTTTTCTATTTTGTTCAGGTGGGGATTGGTTTCCGGTTTGTGAATTTGTTTTCCACTTTACATTTTAGTATACAAATCCATAATCTTGTACTATCTATAGGTTCATTAATGTTCATTTTACTTTATAGTAGTTTGTACCTTTTTTATTTCCCCTTTTCACTTTTTCAATGAGTTGGTTGTGTGTGTGTGTACAGGTTCTTAGAAAAAGGCCTCCCTGAGTTTATTGTGCCCTATACACTTGTCACTACCCCCTGTCCTATGGAGGTGGGCTTGGGGTAGTTGTGGATCGATCCAATCTCGGGTTAGGTGATGACAATGAATAAGGTTATTTCAATCAATATTATAATTATTTGGAAAATAATATTATAACGATTTTTTCTATATAATTATCTTCACTCAAGTTGAATTTTCAGATACATTATCATTACATACATTTGATATATTTTTCTTCTTTTAAAAAACCACTCTTAGGGAATGTTTGATAGAATCCATACATTAAATTATAGTGATTGTATTTTAAACATAAAATCCATCTACTTGATCATATGCTTCACAAATAATCCATTATTTGTCATGAAATAATCTTTTTTTTTGTTTTTATAGAATGGACATAAGGATAAAATATATAAAAATTAGATTATTATATATTGGTCTATCAATTAACAACGAGATATGAAATTTTTCAATATAATGTAAATTTAAATTAATGGACTTTATATTTGAATTATTCTTTATTTTTACTTCATATGGGGTTCGAAAAATATCATATAATAAAATATTATCGTCAATTATCTTCATCCATAAATTCTAAGGTAGATTATACTTATCCAAAATAATATTCATCAGATTGACATGACCACACAACCTTTAGGATTGAGTCACATATTGACTCCCATATTTACCTTTACCTCTATCAAATAATATTTTTGAATCATTATAAACATTAACATTTTATGTTTTAATATATCTTCATTAATCTATTCATCTTATTCAAAAACATTTTTGGAAACAAAATTTCCAAATTTTTATTTGGCCTAAATTTTATCAACTATGAAATTAACACCTGAGACAATTAATTTTTATCCTTTTATTGAAACATTAAAGTACATTCACATTGATGAGTAACCTAAGAATATGAATTTAACCACTATATCAATGTATTTTTAGTGATTTTATTTATTATTTTAGATAAAATCATTTTCATCCAATAACTCTATGATTATATAAAAAATATTTCATTTCATACCACATTTCATATGGAATTTTCTATACCCATGTATTGTATAATAATTTATTCTAAGTATAAATATCCACTAAAATATGTTATATTTATTAATGATACGATATGTCACTATCTACAAAAATAATACAATGTTATTTAACTAGAAACTTCTCCTTTTAATATGACCATTATATTGGTGATCTATCATAGATGATACATCATGATTAATAGTATTTTATTAATGGTATAATTGAACCTCTAATGTTACATACTATGTTAAATTTTTAGATCTAATAATTTTCATAGTTCATTTATTTTAATTTAATTATATTAATTATATTTTTATATGTAATTAATTAATTTTGTATTTGATTATTTAAATATTGTAAATCTCATTATTTTATAACCATTAACAAGTATGATTTAATACATATCACTATATTTCGAAGCATGAACAATTAAAAAACATATTAGATTCGTTAAAATTCATCAAACATTATAATATCTTATTATTTAGGGGTTATATATTTCAAAATATTTTCCTTTAATACAAGTGTTTCAAATATTTTCACAATCTCACATCATATTAGGAATATCCACTATAGCTATAAATTTTTACCTGAGCTTCATAATTTTTTAATAGCACATATTTTCCTCTGATATTGAATTTTGTTTCCTTCTTCTACTATTAGAAGACACATATTATCCTTTATATTAACACGATATAGATATCCATTCATCCAAAAACATTATATTAAGTAATTAAAATTATTTTTTTTACTACAAAACATCCTATATAATGTTACTTCCAAATCCATGTCACAAATATGATGAACACTTGATATGTTATAATAAATACCACCAACCTAGAGTACCTCAATATTCATAAATTGATTACTATCTAACCACGTCTTTCCACTTAATTTGATATGTATTTCTATATAGATTATGAGACCTTTTATACCATCAAAATTAAATTTAAAATTATTCAATATATTCATATTACCTATCATATAAGTAGGACACCCACTATCCAAAATCCATGTTATACTATTCTTTGATTCATTTAAATAAATTTTATTCAAAATAACCATTTTTTTCATTTTCATATAACAAATTATAGAATATTTTTAAACATTATTTGATATCTTCTCGTTATCCTAAAAATAATCCACTAGTTAAAATTCAACTTAATTGTGTGGATAATACATCTTTCAAGGAAATTGAATTGGGAGTTGTTTTATCTGCATTCATTTTACATTTAAATGATTATTTTTGAAATTTATAGATACAATATATTAATTTATTATCAAGGGTGTAAAATTGAAATAGTAACTAGAAAATGAATTTATAAATTAATTTTAAGAGGTTATTTAAACTCTAATTTACTAATATTAAACAGATTTACCTCATTGATATTTTTTTGTGTTAGTATAATAGGATATATATAGTCTCTAATAATACCACATTTTTTGTGCTTCATCAATTTAAATATCCAATTGTTTTCACAAATTTAAAAATATATATCTTTTTATAGAAAAATGATTAATGACCAGTAATAGATGGTTGATAAAATTATCATTTCTTATACTACACATCCACATCATATTTATAGACTTTTAATTTTATGTTTTGAAATCATAACTAGTTGTAGTTTAACAAATATAACATGGTTGTTAGGAACATAGAATCTCATAATATGTCTTCAATCCTTGATATATCATCAATTTTGGAACATTATAATAAAACATTAAAAAAATGTCTTCATTATAACAATTATTTTATTATTTGAATTGAATATTCATTTTTTGGGAAACAACTTCTTCCACTCATGCATATTAATTTTCATAAGTATTTTCATAAAACATGTATTATGATAATTAATGATCTTGGAATATTTTTTAATATCAATTTTTTTAATTCATAGACTATTCAAATTTCATATGATTATTCACACATTCATCAACTATATTTTATTAGAGGCCAACTAATTCTTCTTGTTTATTATCATATCTTGATTAATAATTATATAAAATTCCATTGTTGTTGTTGTTTTTTATATGTAAATCATTCTCATCAATAGATACATAAAATTCTCTGTGGTAATCAATAAAATCCACAATATTTATCATTTATATCTAATTTAATTTTAAAAAACTATAATGGATACACCATTTTCCTCTTCAATATTTGAGACGAACACAATATCATTACATTCCAATTGATCTTCCACATTATACTCTACATCTATTCTAAATAACATTTTCCTCCAAAACTTCTTACCACATGAGTTTTTGAAATTGAAATTTCATATTAGAGTAGTATTCTATTATATCTTTAAATTTATCCAAACACAATATCCTTAACATCAACTTTCTTCAGAAATATAAGAGTGATATGACCAATCATTCTATATATAAATTAAGAAAATGGTTACATAAAATTAAATCATCCTATATCTATTTGTAATTTCCATCCCACAAATAATAAGAATTCATAATTTCCATCTTATTTAGGATTATAATTATGAAAAACTAACCTGTAATCATATTTTATGAGATTTATTTAGATTAATGATCTAAATATCTCTCTATATTCACTTGAAATTCACATACAACCACCATTTTATGAAAATCATCAAGGGAAAACTCAATAATATTCATCTCCTCATGTGAGGAATCTTTTCGATTTTACATTTGAGTAAATATTATCATTATCATATATTTAATATGTTGGTCCATTATCTCAATAATATTCTATAAACATATTCATAACATATGTATGATGGTTAATGAAACCATAAGTATTTTTAAAAGAAACGATATTTAAAACATTATACTTATTTTATATAAATGATAATTTTTCTTCCATAAACTTTCTATCACCTACATAAATATAATAATTTTTATAAAAAAATTATTATATGGGACCAAATGTTCTATTCAAATACATACTATCTGAAAAATCAATCAAAAATAATTTTTTATCATTATATTCATCATTGTAATATTTATTATCTTATTTTATCATTGATTTTATAATGGAATCAGTACATGAATTCCATTAAATACTATAAATAAGACATCAATCCCATGATATCATAGTTGGGATGTCAATAAATTTTTCAAAATGTTATAATATGACACATTATTATGTTTAATACCTTATTATTCATTATAATTTCATTGATATTTACTTTTCCTCAAGAAGGATGGCACTTAAGGGAGGGTCTCACTTCAGGGAGGGTTTGCTGTTCCGCCGCGATGGAGATTCAGATTTGCTTTAGGGTTAAGGGATGCCACTTCCCCACTTTCTGGGTTCGGTGCTTATTTCTGGTGTGATTGGATCAGAATGGAATCAAGATCTGCGAGGAGGCGGCATTATCTGTAGTGATGTCCCGGGGAAAAAATCACCGGTTATGGGTCATGTTGAACGGCGCGATGTTAGAGAAGGCGGTCCATATCTGCCAGCACGGTTGATTTCATCGAAGGATGCTACTTTTAGATCTCAGTCGGACACTCAGATCATCAGGGATCTTAGCGGTAATGGTGATAGGCAGGCAGATGATTTTCTGGTTGTTACGAAATCTGTTCCTACGATTTCCAACCTGCTGTTGGTGAAATCGAAAGGGGGTTTAAAGTCCTCAAATGGAAGTGCTTATTTTAATGATCCTGCTGGAGCAGTGGAAGAACCAACCACACCTCCATTTTCTTCTTTCTTTGACGTCGTCTCTGGAAGGATTCTTCGAAAAGTGTCATCAGCTCATGTTGAGGACAATCCAGATGTGTTTGCTGAAAGTATTGCAATTGGGAAGAGTTATCTGATTACGCGTCTTGTTTTACTGAAGGGATAGAAGTCCTGGAGGTTTGAGGATCTGGGGAGACAGATCTCATTTTTGTGGCGTTCTTCCGACTGGAGATGTGTCTCTCTTGGTCGTGGATTCTTTCATTGTATTTTCCCTTCAAATGATTTCAAAAGAAATGCGTGGAGCATTGGATCTTTGTCTCTGAAACCGGGATGGCTTCACCTACATGAATGGTCTCTGGACATCAATTCCTCACGTGCAAGGAATGCCTTTTATTAGTTTTGGGTTCATTTTCACGGACCTAATTGGCTACTTTGGCACCCAAAAAAATTTCATGACATTGGCATGGCAATTGGGACTCCTATACGCCTCAATAGGGAAACTGAGGTTGTGCGATTTGGACACTTTTACAGAATGTTGTTGGAGATTGATCTGAGCTCCATCTTGATTGATAAGGTAACTCTCTCTACTACCTCTAATAATATTCATATTTATGTTGAATATGAAAGAATTCCCCTCTTCTGCACCGAATGTATGGCTGTTGGGAATTATTTGGAGTTATATCGGAGGAAGATTTATTACGAGAACTCTGGGTTGAAGGGTCATCCAGCTGACCTCTATAGATGGAAACTAGAGAGGAAGCATGTTGCACTGTCAAAGTCTCCTGATAATGATGGAGATGTTATTAAAAAATCATTTTCAACTATGGTTGATATGATGTCTACTGATAAATCTGTCTCTCATGTGCCTATTTTGAAAGGAAAAGCACCTATGGTGGATAAGTCTCCAATGAGTGGTCCCTCTACTGCTCTGGTTCGATTTTCTAAAGAGAATTCATCCAATTATGGTCAAGTTGAGACAAGAGAGAATGATTTCCCCACTATTGTTGGGCATCCTACTTGCACTGACACATCAAATCCTCCCACGCTTCCTGGTGTTATTTTGACTGGTGATGGGACTGGTGTGCCTGATCCTAGCTTGGATAACCACATTGGGATTCCTCAACATGTTGATTGTCACCATGAAGTTCATAATTTGTTGACATCCTCTAGGATTGCTGAGAAGTGGGGTGACATCTCTGATGTGGAAGGGGTGAAAACAGGCAACGTTAGTCCTGTCTCTTTTAAGGATGCACTTTTATCTGAAAAAGGGAGGACAAATTTCACTCATGTGCCCTCGAAGAGAAGGACGAGGAAGGAATATTCTAAGACACCTCGCACTTTGTCTACCAGAGCTTCTTCGAAGTTGTCAGGGGAGTTCAATTTTGATACTCTTAAGATCTTAAATCAGGGCCAGTCTCAGTCTGAATGGGAAACATGTGATGATTTTGACTATGGGAATGAAATGTCTTATTATGATCTATAATTTTGTACTTGATGGATGAGGGTATGTTCCTATGTTTGACCACGATCTTCTATTTTGTACTTTTATTTTATTTTATTAAATGGTCAGATTCATAGCTTCTGACTGAAGTTGCTGGTACTTTTCCTCAATATAATCAACGATTTACACACACACACAAAAACATACACACAGAGAGAGAGAGATATATATATATATATATATATATATATATATATATATTTGTACCCTATGTTTTGGAAACACCCCCGGAGGGGTGGGTAATTTAATTAGGTTGAATTAAAATTTCTGATTTACTGTAAACATAACTTGATATTGTCTTAAAATTGAAAAATACACTAATAATTTATCTTTTGTATTCAATAAAATTCAAAATAATTTCGTGCATAAATAGCATATTTTACATATATCGCATCTAAAGGGATAAATTGAATGAGCTCATGTGAATGGTATATTGATAATAAAATTAACAAATATATCCCACATATATCATTCTATGATTTATGAAGATATATTTAATCATCCAATTTCAATGATTTTTCCTCTATTCCATGGAATAAATTCTATATTGATACAATGTTATAATCAACACATTGGTTGATGTCATGAAAATATTAATGAAAAATGAAAAAATATATACAAAAAATTGCCGTTATACATAATTATATCCTATTCACTTAAGTATATTCAATGGAATACATAAAAAGATATTTCTACCAATAATGATCATCAATAAAATTTAATCTCACATACTTATCTTTTAAAATAAAAATATTGAATAATAATCTATTTTACTTAATAATGAATACTCTCACCTTATACTCAATGTATTTTATGTTATTTACATAAATTGAAACATGCTCTATATTCAGAGGATGTTTTGAATTTAAAATAATATATCCAGATATGAATTTAAATACTTTAAATCAAATATATCACTTGGATAATTTTAAAAAATTCACAACAATTATATTCATATAAGTTTTTATTAGTTTCTAAAATAACTACCTAGACATGTAGAGAAATCCCCATTATGATATCTATTTGACATCGATGGATACCATAAAACATAGGATGATCACCTAATTTATATAATGATAGGATATTTTCATCAATTAATGATTGGGAAAAATTAATTATGTTTATGATGTGGCATAATAAATCATGATGTAATCTATTTAATAAAGGAAAAATAAATTACAATATCCAAAATGATGACCTTGAATATTTTTAATGGTGTGTGTTCATGATGTGAAATCATCAATCATGTTTTACTATTAAAATTTTCATGGAATGAAACATTCTCATATTGTGTAGGGTCCTTTAATTAAGAAAAATAAATTCACCCAATTATACCATTATAACACTATCTAACATTATATAGTGTGTTATATTCTTTCTATAAGCACTACTAAAATCACAAATTATCCTTCAGAGTAAATATTTTTTCTTACTGTATGTAATTTTTTTAAACATTATGAAGAAACTCAAAAATCTTCATGCACCTTCATAGGATGTTCAAAAAATTTCAACTGAAAAAAATATTAAATATTACATCCAATATTTTAAAAAGGTTATTCTTACATAATTTATGACATTATATAATGATTTAATTTTAATCCAAAAAATTCCTTGTATAGTTTTAATTTTTTAATATTGAAGTATATTTTTTAGTGAACTAGTGGTATCAGGTTATTGAATAATAACATTGATTTAAATTAATATTAGTATATAAAAATTATGAAATTGATAGAAATGAATAATTTATATGGGATTTTTATTTCATGGAATTTTGTTTCCTTTTATTCATCTAAATCATCTATTCACATGACAATTAATTTCAATATTAAGGATATTAGGAATGATTTATTGATTTTTTAGATTCTAACAGATGATAATATTTGATATTGTCACCCATGGTAAATAAAAAATTTATAGTAAAATGTGTTTTGAGTATAATGTATTATGTAAATAATAAATTATTTAATTAAAATCATAATATAATTTTGAAAATGTGTTACATAAATGAGTTCCTAAGATAAAGTATAAATTTTCATGATTTGTTTCGAGAAAGCTATTATATATAACATGTTAATTTTTTTTTAAATTTTATATACTATGTGTTCAATTTATTATTCAGTTTTAATTATTTCATTTAATAATCTTGTATTGATAATTTCAATAGGATGAATGAATTTGAATCATTTAATAATATATTTTTTAGTTTAAGTAAGTATGTTATAATATGAATATATCAGAGAGTATGTGTTATGATTAAATATATATAATCTTTTGGTAATTATATAAGTAAAGGATATGAATATATGATGCCTTCCCAAAATAATTTCCTCTAATAATGGTTGAATATTATGAACTAAATTTTTTATAATTTTTTTAATAGATATGTTTTGGTGAAATAGTTTTGAAATATATTAGTTAGGACATCCTATTGATTAACTAATTTTTCTTTAGTAATAATTTTTTAAAAATATTTTTTTTTAATATTACTATTGATATCCACTATATGTTTTTATATATAAATATATAGGGAATGTGGATTATGGAGAGGAATGTGTAATATGTTGAATGATGTTGTGGTGGATGATATATAGATTGATTATTTTGGGGTGATTATAAGGGGGTGATTATGTGGAATGGAAGTATTTATATGATGGGATGATTATAATAGATATGTTTTTTATTGAAAATATTAATTTATATTCATCAATTTTCATTGTGGGTGTAGCTATGATTATTTTTACATGTCACTATTTTATTTTTATTATAAATTGAACTATATTTCCACAACACACTACAGACATTATGATAGGGAAAAAATACTTATCATGGGATAGACCATTTTCAATATTCTGTGGAATGAAGTAACATAGATTCTCCAATTATAATCTATCTATGAGGTTGTGGATGCGATAGAATGGATTGATGTAACATTTGGGTAAAATTAGACTCCAAATTAATTTTATGTTTCAGAAAAGGATTGAATATTTTAAAATGTAGATTGTATATGGTTGAATATGAATCATCGAAATACGAAATAATGCCTTTTAAAGAATTCATGAAATATTGAAGAGGATATTTATTTCTCTTTTTTATATGGATATCTAAACAATAGAATAGGTAGAGATCCATCAAGGAGAAAATAGTGTGTATATCATTGGAAGTCATTTATTTGATCATATTAGTCACTTCCCACATTTCTAGGACATCAATGAGTATAAAGAAAAATATTTTGAGAATACCGTGAGGCTGGTGATCCTTTTATATATAGAGTTTTTTAGTTATAGTGTTAGATATAGTTGATAGATCAGATGGAATTTGTGGAGAGATGCCTCTCTTTGTGGGAAGGATCTACTAAATATCTTTCATGATATTCTCTGGAGATGGAGATGAATGATTTGAGTTCTGAGTCACCGGGTCCGAAAACCTATAGATTAAGGTGATATTATATAGTTAAAGTGTGTATTTTATCTCTAACACTGAGTATTGTGAGGTGAATTAGGATGGTAAAGTGGATTTATTTCCATTAAAATATTATGGGCCTACATCAATATGAGTAACATGAGATTCATCATGGTTCTCATTACATAGTGGTGAGTTAGATGAGGCTTATAATCTATGTATTATCCAAGGATAATTCTACTCCTTTCACTAAAACACATATGTTTTCTCTCATACCCATTTAAATTTTTATGTTTTAATATGGATTTTAATGGTCATGAAATTGTTTTATCATAAAAAATATAAAAAATTCCAAAAAATATGTTTTTAATGGGTATTAATTTGAAAATAAGGTTCAGGTAAATGGTTTAGTTAGTTCTATTAGAGAGGATAGTACCTTATATGGTTTTCCCATGTGGTTATGTTATTACTTGTGTGTTATTTACCTATTTAAGGAATTTCTGGAAAATTTCTTGTTGTATGATAGTGTCATATACCAACACTTTACTAGAGTATTTTTTAAGTATATTCATTTTTTGGGATGTTTCTTTCCCTGACCGAAAATAAAAGGGCTATCTTATTTATTTGAATTTATTTGATTCTATATCAAAAGAATATTTTCTAGGTCCATTTAATGTTATTTCATAGGGTTCTATATTATATACATTGAATGGTTTCCCATTTATAAGTTATTTATATTGATTCTCATGTATATGAATTATTTGGGAGAAATTTAGTATTGTGATAATGGATTCTGTATCCTTTATGTAGATAGGTTTCTCCTTTAACAAGGTTTTGTTTTTATTTTTATTTATTATATTTTTGAGAGGTATCTATTGTAGGGGCCTGGAATTTCCATGATACATTTCCAGTTTCTAATTTTTGTGGATGTTCAATGAATGTCATATAGTGAAAATGATATTATTTTTCATCATTTTATATTATAAAATATTTTATGATCGATAATGGACATTTCCTATCATAATATTGTATTTTGATTTATGGTACTATTATTTTATTTTTCTACAAAAAAATGTTAGAAAAACAATATGTTTCATTTTTTAACTCTAGACATAAATATTGTTTAATCCATGAATGGAAAATATGTTATGAGAAGGGGGGAGGTAAATCATTATATTCCATTCATTTTTATTAGACCATAATAATATATCATGTTCTACTTATTATAAGATATTATCTCACCATATAAAAATTATGAAGAAATAATGATAAAAAACGAAATGAAAAACAGGTTTTACATGAAATACTATAAAAATATCAACATCTAAATACCATTAGTCACATGAATCATTTATATTGTTATAAGGAACCTATATCTGTGGGAAAAAAGTTCTCCAAGATATAAGTCATCTATATTCACTTGAAACCCTACCCATGGCCATAGGGTATAGTAGGAATTGGAAACCAGCAAGAATGCGAATAGGGAAAAATATTAAATTAGAATGGACCCAATATAAAAATGTATTAAATTATAGTGGCTATAGGTTATATATTTATATGATATATAAATGATCCATAAATGATCATAGATAAATGACATTTATTTACAGGCTATTTCAATATAAATTTAATATTTATAGAACTAAGTTATGAGTTGATTAACTATCTCCGTGAATAACTAATTCTTGTCTCTATAGGTTAATATTTTATAGATTACAACCACATACATTTAAGGACTATTGATATTGGTTATGTGTTTTTATTTTTATGGACATGGTCCATAACTTTCTATGGATATAGTGGTTTTCCTTTCTATATCCATATACATTTAATATCTGTGACTATAATTTATGTTTTTTCAAAACATATATATTGAATTTGATTTATGTGTATATAGATTATGAGTGTGTAGGCTATATCCAAAGGCCTTAAAAAGACATTTATATAGAGATATAAATAAAATATCATAAATTTGTATATAAAAATATTTTTTTCTACATTAATGAATCATATTTTCATAGTATTTGAGTGGATTAAGACTCTAAAAACCATAAAATGGTCATGAGGTTTAATTAATCTAATTGAGTATTTAATAATTTAAAATGTATTTATTTAAGAGTGTTTACGAATTAAAAAATTGAATTTATTGTATCATAGTGGCTATATTTTCCTTTAATTAATACCAAAACCTCAGTTCAAAACTTTCTTGGATTTTATTTCTTCGAATTAATATATATATCATTATGTATGGATATCATTTTATATATATTATTAAAATCACCCAAATCATAGTGGGATAAGTCATAATATATAAGCATGTGGTACTAATTCAACACATAACAAATTATAATTTATTTTCCAATTATAGAGTCTCAATAAACCATATGATTTTTGAAGTACATAAGACCACATGAGGAATATTTCCATAGTAAATTAATCATTGGTTTGAATACTATATATCGACAAGGCTATATCCACGGTTCAACTTTTCTAGGGATATAGTACATTATAGGACTATCTTTTTTATAGGATAACATATAGCCAAATATTATATCCATGTTCCTTGAATATGGCTATAGCTACCATGATGATACCAAGCCTTTTATATCCATTTAAATCATGTATATGGGTATTTGGATATAGCCACACTCATTAGGCCTATATTTATTGACATGGAACATGGATATTGGAGTCCTTTATACATATTCTATATCACCCAAAATGGGATAATCCTAGAAGAAAACTTCTACAATGTATCAATGTGTTGAAACACTAAGTGCACTAATATTTTAACCCAGAGTGGACACACAAACCCACTTGTTTTACAACTATTATAAATATATAATTCTAAGTCCTCCCAATAACTTAAGTAATACAATGTTTTAATAGTTTTTTATTTTCTCCACAAATTAGACAATATGATTACTATTTTTGGGTGTAGATATTTTCATTACTTTCCTTAACATAGAGAACATAAATTTTTTAGTGACTAGATGTCCTAAAATCATGCATTGTAACAACGAAGGTACTTATAGAATGATTCTTTTCATTTTGGAATTAAATAGTTAAATGATAATTAAAATTATAATTAAATAAGAGGTATTTATATAAATTAAGGGATATATACTAATGCAATAGTAACTAGATCATTGGAATAGTAGTGTGAATGATAGGAATAGTAATCTAGACATGAAAATAATAAACTCACCTATGAATGCAGAAATAAAAATTTATAATTCTATTAAGTGATAATATGATATATTTATATCCTATAATAATAAATAAATTTTTTGAAATCGATAAATCAAGTGTTTTTTTGGGAAATATAATAGCTAATATATTATTTTTTAATTAATATAAATATTTAAAAGAAAATAAAGTTTAATAAAATATATTCATAAATTAATATTTCTTTTTTATTATAATTATATGTTAATTTTAAGAGACCACAGGTAAATTTTCAAAGTGTTATAAAATCTCTTATAACATTAAAATAAGTATCTTTTTAATAAATGATGATTTTAATTAAAAATTAAATTAAAAAAATACTGAAATTTATTTTCATAACAAGGAGTCCTTTAAAAAAATACACATATAAAAATGGTTATGGTGATGTTTTTATATTTTTCTGAAATATTTTATTTTTTTGTGAATAGTTAAATATAATAATTTAGGGTATTTAACATTATAATTAAAAAAATGAATTATTGACTCTTGTAGAATATATGGATGAGGTATGAACTCATTATTTCGAAATAATACACTATAATTATTATAAGGCCTCAGCCTTAAACCTTACTTAATCTTGAGTTATTACATGATTACACATTGAGGATCTTTTCAGGTTTAGAGTTATAGAGAATTAGATCATAAAACATTCATTACATTCCACAGTTAAACAAAGTGGTTACATAAAATATATTATTTATTTTTTTCCCATCAACAGAAACATATTTAAAAATAAAGCATGGATTCTTTCTTGACACTTCCTTGACAATATCATCATATCATGTACCTTTCCTTGACCTGTGAAAAACATTTCAAAAAAAACTTGGGATGATCATAAAAAGCTCAGTAAGGGTCATAAAAATATGGAAAAGGAAACATGAGTTCATATATACATAAGAATGAAATCATAATTTTCCCATAAAACATAGGAACTTAATCAAACCTCATCAAATCATGAATAAATCATATAAATCATAAGACATAAAAGATAACTTGAGGCATTCATAACATTCTCACGTAAGGAGTAACCCTCTTGGTTACGTTTGGAATACCCACCACAATATATTCCCTAAATCACTTCGGAGAAACCTTAACGTTTCACTCCTTCGCGTTACCCAATGCATTGGAGAGCTATATCGGGCTCACCTGCCCTTAGTTTATCACGGAACCACCCGTCTTCATAACAATTCCCAAGAACAATAACATAATCGTATCACATAAAACATACACAAAGGAAACATAACATTTCCACATTTCAATCACAAGATATCAATAAAACACATTGATATAATAAAAAAATTATGAAAACCATTTTCAATACAAAAAAAAAGAAAAGTAAAACATGGAATTTATTTTTCTTTAAAAAAATTATGGCTTATAGAGGATTCCAAAACTCAAATAATGGTCACGGTGGCGGAGAAGTCGTTGTCGCCGCATACGTACGACAAAAACATTCCCTCTTGTCATTTAGTAAAATTATTTGTATAAAAAGGATTCCTTTTGGATAAATGTAAAAGTCAAAGGGGTTTTTACACCGTATAAAAGAAGGTTGTGTATAAATAAAAATATGCCTCAATAAATGGAGATTGAGACAAAGTCCCTTTCAAAGACGGTATCCTTGGATTAAGGATAAATCAATTACAAAATAATGTGTGACAAACTAATACACCAAATATAAGTGGATATTAAGTGTAAAACAATCAGAGGTTATTCACACATATTCATAGAATGACATATTCAAGGATTACAAGCTTATCCCAAAGAATCAAGATTGGGTTAAGAAGTTCCCTTGCAAAAAATATGACAGCCTAACGATGTCACTAAAAAATTCAGAAAATGAGTTGATGAGAGATAAAAAGGGTATCTCATAACTTGGACATAAAATTTACATCAATAAGGATATAGAAGATCATATCCCAAAATAATTGTATGTGAATTAAAAGACATAACAAAAGAGATCTTTTAAAAAGATGAGGGTGAAAGGTTTCCTTACCAACTTGGGTATCTTTCGAAACATACACCCCGTGAAAGAAGGACAATACAACACTGATGTAAATACTCAGAAATGAAATTATATTACACAATGAGTAAAATAATGGTCAGTACATACACCAATCAATGGAAATTGAGGCAAATGTAGCATAAATCCCACAAGAATAAAAGTGAGATGAAAAATCCCTTACGAAAACTCGGCAGCCTAACGACGCTACTTAAAACATCCAAAAATGGATTTATGAGATCAAATAGGGTCTCTTATAATATGTCCATGAAAATTAGAGTATGAGGAATATAAAAGAACATTCCCAAACATAATAAATATTAGCTTAAAATAAATGACATAAAAGAGAGTACTTAAAAAGAAAGAGAGAGGTTAGATCTCTTACGAAAATTCTGCAGCCTAACGGCACCACTCAAAACTTCCAAAATGGATTGATGAGAGAAAATAGGGTCTATCATCATATGAACATAAGAAGTGCATTAGGAGTAATATAAAAGAACATCCCAATCATAAGAAAGATGAACTTAAAAGGAATGACATAAAAGAGTGTACTTAAAAAGAAAGAGTGGAGTAGGATCCCTTACCTCAAGTCCGACTTGTCTTGTTCGTTTCTTTACATTCCTGAATAATAAACTTGAGTTAATTTATACTTTATTAAGAACCTTTTTCAATTTCATTATTCCTTTTATATCACTTATTACCATGTTATGAACATTACGCAATTATTTATGTTAATAATGGCCATTTTGTTGATCATTGGTACTATAGTCAAAAGTGGACTTCTAATATTTACAAGTTGTTCACGTAGTCAAATATCCATTATCTAAATAATGATATTCATGATGTAGATTCCATATATTTTATATATATCCATTATATACATGCATTTATAATATTACATAGTCATTTAGAGGTAATAAATGAAATTCACTATTCATGGAGACGGTATGTCGTACGTACACATGAACGCTACTTTCATTTCTATTTCATATTTTTTGGAATGGAATCATAATGATATAAAGGTATATTATAATTCCAGTATAATATCATATATAGTATCATAACTCCATCCTGTATACATCCCACATATGGTATTATAGAATCAAATCACTTTGAGGGGGCGGGAGTCCGCACTTCCTTAAATGAAGATATCACGTTTACCCATAATGGAAACCATAAAGATATGCCATAAATGAAAAAATACATAATCTTAAGTAAAATATAAACATATTATATATAATATATAAATATAGTGACATCTTAATGGCCACCTTTGAAGGTGATATATGAGTGTTGAAAAATCATCGTTTCGTGAGGTAGAAATTCGCCATCCACAGAAACAGTATGTTCTTTAACCATTAGATGTTGGTGTGTGTAAGTGTAGCTAGAATCCTTATTATAACAACATACTAGTATATTGAAGATACTGGAGTTTTTACAATAGAAATTAATAAAAATTGTTTAGGGGGTTGGAGAAGCAAAATAAAACAAAAGGACTCAAGTGAAGACATTACCTTAAAATCGGGTAACTCCCTTTGGTTTGAGCTCAAAGGATTCCTTGGGAAGACATATGCCCAAAGTGAGGCATCAAGGAGTTATAGAGGGATGTGAATATACAAAATGGGCAGGGGTTGGCCGAGCCAAAGGCTTTGGAAGTGTGGGTAAGGAGGTAGAGGTGGGGGCCATTTATAAGAGGAGAGGAGGGGCACTCTTGGAAAGTAAAGAAATGTTACTTTATTTTAGATTGAGTTTCGGATTTTAATGGTCTCACATTGATGTGTTTCGAGGATAAGGTGATAAGGTTTTGAAATCCACTGATCCAATAGGTTTTGGACATGTTTAGGTCTTATATTTTACATTATCTTTCCATTTTATTTAAATTTGTAAATAATGAGGTCATCGCTGCATCATCATGATGTCATAAATAATTTAATTTATTTAATGTCTAAAAATTATAAAAAAATACTATTATGTAGGAAATAATTTATATTTCCAATGACTTTTTATAGTCAAAAATATGACTTGTATAACCCCATTTAAAAATTGTGTTAGTAAAACAACTCATGTTTGTGTCATTTTAATTTTAACATTAAATAAAAAATGTATTTATGTCATTTTCCAACCAAAGTGGCTCCATGGGGTCCCCAAGTTGACCCATGGATTGTCTAGGTCGGCCATGACTCATCCAATGATGGTAGGACATGTGTTGAGGTCATTTCATATTATTAAAACATTATTTTTACCTTAAACTACCCTAATTGACTCTAATCGCGATTAAAACATAATAAGTTACTATTCACCAAAAAATTATTTTAATCCCATTGAACCACATTTTACATCTTAATGAAAACCGTGTATGTCGGATTTTTTAAATTCAAAACACAAAGGTGGAAAAATTTCATTTAAACGGAAAATCAGTTTTTATAAGTACCACTTAGTGGATTCACTATTCATCAAAAATTGATGTTTTTCAGAAAATTACCAAAAATTCACCCTAAGCTATATTTGATATTCCGAATTCAAAAATGATATCTATTTTAAAAAATTCATAACATTTATGTTAAATTAATTATTTTAATAATTAATTTCTGCTATCAGAACAAATAGCGTGTTTTTATTAAAATAATATATATCAAAAGATTGACACTAGTTTAAGTCAAATTTCAAAGTGAAATTAATTATAATGACCACTATTTGATAAAATGGTAAAAATTTATTCTAATTTCACTTTAAAACCAATTCTAAAGATAATATAATCATATAAATAAATTATATTAAAAAGTGGTTTTGAATTAAAATACAACATTTTTCACTATTCATTAAAAAATGAACTTTATCGGAAAAATACCAAAAATTTACACAATGTAAATTTTGATGTCCCAATTCTAAAAAAGTATTTTATTTTTTCAAATATAACGCATAAAATTGTCAAAAAAGTGGATTTAAAAGAGGTTCTCCATCAAAAGACGGTTAATCGACCTTTTAAAGAATATTAGAATGTCTACGCCTAAAATTGGATTCATTCGCATTTTTAATCCTCTAACATTTATTGAAAAGAGTAAAAATATTTGACAAACAAATATAATCATTTTGTAGTTAGTTCTGTTCATTCCCGCCATTACAACGGCTAGGCATTAACTACTATTTAAATTAATATTATTTTATTATTAGAGTGAAACGTAAGATTCCCAAGAAACTCATTGTTGCGTATTGGGTACGCCATCAAGCATAGCATCCCCTTTAAAGTAATATTAATATTTTATTCACAAATAGGGATAAATATAAAAATGTCATGTTATTTATTTACCTATGGTGTTACATCCTTACCCCTTTTGGGAATTGTGTCCTCGCAATTTTAAAATTGGGCTTGGAAACTTCATTGAAAATCCCACATCAGAACAAGAGTCAGTAAAAAAATCACTTTAAAATAAAGAAAGATAAGTACAGAGGTCACCCGAGTTAACCCATACTAGGATTCCATGTAGGAAATCATGGACATGGAGGAGAAAACATTGGGTCATGTTCTGATAGAGAGTGATAGAAAAACATGTTTAGGAGAAAGTTAACCACAAGAAAATCACAAACTTATAATCGGTTAAATGGTATTTGATTCCCCATTTGGAAAAGTTAATAGACAACATTTTTGTTTTAAGTTACTTTTTATTGAGGAATTTATTCATAAGGAAACATAATCACCTATCATGTTGACTTTCAACTTTTATTAGATTCCTTACACAAACACATATTTTCTAGAGAATCACCTAATCTACAAAAGAGAACTATATACTTCCCATGTCATTAGACATTAACCAAAACCAAAACCAAAAAGGTTAGTACAAGATCAGATAATCCATAAAAGGATAACTCTTTATAAAAAAAGAAAATCTATTCTTAATCTCCAAAATCTGTCCAACAAAACCCAAAGTTCAACGAGAACCATTTGATAAAAAATTTGTCCATAAAATTCTTCAAATTAAACCAAACTAAGATTGAAACCCATATATTTGAAGGATTTAGTCACATAGTCTTACAAGGTACAAATTAACTTTTATCTCCAAATAACATCAGTTGCTCTTAAATTATCATATTGAAAAGTAATTAACTTAATCACATATCCTCGATGATAGGTTAATCATTTCCATAGATAACCCAAAATAAACTTACTCTTTATTCCTAAAATAATCTAACTAAAAAGAATTAGTCAAACTAACCAGGGACTTCACGTAGTCCAGTGGTAGGTGATAAATACCAGTTGCACTTTGTTTGTGGGTTCGATTCCCGTAGCTTTGTCCGACATGACGGGTTGTCACACAGTATATGTGTTGTACTTTTTATAAAACTCGAAAAATAAACTAACATGTTTTAATCTTAAAAGTTTCCTTATACCTCTCATTTTCATCCAAATTCGTTACGATCTCAATATCTTAATTCTTGAAGTCTTATTTCACCACCATAAGTTAAAATAAAATGATTCCCAAAATGAATAACAGCATACCTTGATCCTGGCGACCACTCAGTTTCATCGTCATCTTGTTCACGTAGGTAGACGTCCCTTGCATTACAACAATGATTTAGAGATCCTTCAAAATCATTTGCTTCCTCTATCCAAATACACCTTGTACAACATGGGTCATATGGGTGTTCACAGAAAAACAATTTTGTAAAATAATCATGTATGACATATAATTCCAAAACATCTGATAAAACATGATTTATATAAAATAGTCGGACATAATTTGAGTTGAAACATTTTATTATTGGTCTTTTTAAAATAACATAAGTATGTGATGAGAGACTATATATTAAAAAAATATAAATAGGTTGCACAACAGTCTCCTTCCTCAGCACCATTTTTAAAATCATTATATGCTTCAAATTCTTGTGATAAGGTAAAATATTTGAAAATACCTTGATAATATTTATCTTTCTTGAAAATATTAGAATATAGTGAAAATAGTATTTGTCTAAAAACAACCCATGATCCATGATGATAACGAGGTATAGTGGAGGTGTTTGATATCTCAAACAACTTCTTGCAAGTGAGTTATATGATAAAAAAGATTCACAATCATCCGAACATGACTTTGCAATAATTATTGCAAGCATGTCATCAGGAAGAGATAGGAATTTTGTTTGAGATCGTTATCCTTCCATTCGTAACCGACTTTACTTGTCCTGAAAAAAAGTTATAAAATAAGGATTTAACTTAAATAATAGATATAGGTACTAACCATGTGTCTAAATAAACTCCTAATCCCTAAAGTTGTCTAAACCGACTTCTGATACCAACTATAAGGCCTCAACCTTAAACCTTACTTAATCTTGAGTTATTACAAGATTACACATTGAGGATCCTTTTAGGTTTATAGTTTTAGAGAATTAGATCATAAAACATGCATTACATTCCACATTTAAACAAAGTGGTTACATAAAAGATAGTATTCATTTTTTCCCATCAACAGAAACATATTTAAAAATAAAGCATGGATTCTTTCTTGAAACTTCCTTGCCACTATCATCGTATCATGTACCTTTCCTTGACCTGTGAAAAACATTTCAAAAATAACATGGGATGAGAATAAAAATCTCAGTAAGGGTCATAAAAATATGGAAAAGGAAACATGAGTTCATATATACATAAGAATGAAATCATAATTTTCCCATAAAACATAGGCACTTTAACAAACCTCATCAAATCATGAATAAATCATAGAAATCATAAGACATAAAAGGTAACTTGGGGCATTCATAAAATTCTTATGTAGGGAGTAACCCTCTTGGTTACGTTTGGAATACCCACCACAGTATATTCCCTAAATCTCTTTGGATAAACCTTAACATTTCACTCCTTCACGTTACCCAATGCATTAGAGAGCTATATCGGGCTCACCTACCCTTAGTTTATCACAGAACCACCCATCTTCATAACAATTCCCAAGAACCATAACATAATCGTATCACATAGAACATACATAAAAGAAACATAACATTTCCACATTTCAATCAAAAGATATCAATAAAACACATTGATATAATAAAAACATTATGAAAACCATTTTCAATACCAAAATAAAAGAAAAGTAAAACATGGTATTTATTTTTCTTTAAAATAAGTATGGATTGTAGAGGAAGCCGAAACTCAAATAATGGTCACGGTGGCGGAGAAGTCGTTCTCTCCGCATACGTACGACAAAAACATTACCTTTTTTCATTTAGTAAAAAGCTTCATATAAAAAATAATCCTTTTGAATAAATGTAAAATTCAAAGGGGTTTATACATGGTATAAAAGAAGGTTGTGTATAAAGCAAAATATGCCTCAATGAATGCAGATTGAGACAAAGTCCCTTTCCAAGACGGTATCCTTGGATTAAGGATAAATCAATTACAAAATTATGTGTGACAAACTAATACACCAAATATAAGTGGATATTAAGTGTAAAACAATCAGAGGTTATTCACACATATTCATAGAATGACATATTCAAGGAGTACAATCTTATCCCAAAGAATGAAAATTGGGTTAAGAAGTTCCCTTGCAAAAATTATGACAGCCTAACGGTGTCACTACAAAATTCAGAAAATGAGTTGATGAGAGATAAAAAGGGTATCTCATAAATTGGACATAAAATTTACATCAATAAGGATATAGAAGAACATATCCCAACATAATTGTATGTGAATTAAAAGACATAACAAAAGAGGTCTTTTAAAAAGATGAGGGTGAAAGGTTCCCTTACCGACTTGGGTATCTTTCGAAACATACATCCCGTGAAATAAGGACAATTCAACACTGTTGTAAATACTTATAAATGAATGTATATTACACAATGAGTAAAATAATGGGCAGTACATACACCACTCAAAGGAAATTGTGGAAAATGTAGCAGAAATCCCACGAGAATAAAAGTGAGATGAAAAATCCCTTATGAAAACTCAGCAGCCTAACGACGCCACTTAAAACTTACAAAAATGGATTTATGAGATCAAATAGGGTCTCTAATAATATGACCATAAAAATTACAGAATGAGGAATATAAAAGAACATCCCAAAACATAAGAAAGATGAGCTTAAAATAAATGACATAAAATAGAGTACTTAAAAAGAAAGAGAGAGGTTAGATCTCTTACGAAAATTCGGCAGCCTAACGGCGCCACTCAAAACTTCAAAAATGGATTGATAGGAGAAAATAGGGTCTCTCATCATATGAAAATAAGACGTGCAGTAGGATTAATATAAAATAACATCCCAATCATAAGAAATATGTGCTTAAAAGGAATGACATAAAAGAGTGTACTTAAAAAGAAAGAGTGGAGTAGGATCCCTTACCTCAAGTCCGACTTGTCTTGTTTGTTTCTTTATATCCCTGAATAATAAACTTGAGTTAATTTCTACTTGCTTAAGAACCTTTTTCAAGTTCATTATTCCTTTTATATCACTTATGACCATGTTATGAACATTATGCAATTATTTAAGTTAATAATGGTCGTTTTGTTGATCATTGATACTTGAGTCAAAAGTGGACTTCTTATATTTACAAGTTATTCACGTAGTCAAATATCCATTATCTAAATAATGATATTCATGATTTAGATGCCATATATTTCATATATTTCCATTATATACATGAATTTATAATATTATATAATCATTTAGAGGTAATAAATGAAATGCACCGTTCATGGAGACGGTAAGTCGTACGTACGCATGAACGCTACTTTAATTTCTATTTCTTGTTTTATAGAATGGAATCATAATGATAATAAGTTATATTATAATTACAGTATAATATCATATATAGTATCATAACTCCATCCTTTATGCATCCCACATATGGTATTAACGAATCAAATCACTTTGAGGGGGCGGGAGTCCGCACTTCCTTAAATGAAGATATCACGTTTACCCATAATGGAAACCATAAAGATATGCCATAAATGAAAAAATACATAATCTTAAGTAAAACATAAACATATTATATATAATATATAAATATAGTGACATCTTAATGGCCACCTATGAAGGTTATATATGAGTGTTGAACAATCATCGTTTCGTGAGGCAGAAATTCACCATCCACGGAAACAATATATTCTTTAACCATTAGATGTAGGTGTGTGTAAGTGTAGCTAGAATCATTCTTATAACAACATCTTAGTATATTGAAGATACTGGAGTTGTTACAAAAGAAATGAATAAAAATATTTTAGGGGGTTGGAGAAGAAAAATAAAACAAAAGCACTCAAGTGAAGACATTACCTTAAAATAAGGTAACTCCCTTTGCTTTGATCTCAAAGGCTTCCTTGGGAAGACTTCTGCCCAATGTGAGGCATCAAGGAGTTAGAGAGGGATGTGGAGATACACAATGGGAAGGGGTTGGCCGAGCCAAAGGCTTTGAAAGTGTGGGTAAAGAGGTAGAGGTGGGGGCCTTTTATAAGAGGAGAGGAGGGGCACTCTTGGACAGTAAAGAAATGTTACTTTATTTTAGAATGAGTTTCGGATTTTAATGGTCACACATTGATGTGTTTCGAGGATAAGGTTATAAGGGTTCGAAATAAACCCATTCAATAGGTTTTGTACATGTTTAGGTCTTATAGTTTACATTATCTTTCCATTTTATTTAAAACATTAAATAATGGGGTCATCTCTGCATCATCATGATGTCATAAATAATTTAATTTATTTAATATCTAAAAATTATAAAAAATACTATGATATAGGAAATCTTTTTAGATTTAAAATGACTATTTATATTCAAAAATCTTACTTGTATAACCCCATTTAAAAATTGTGTTAGTAAAACAACTCATGTTTGTGTCATTTTAATTTTAACATTAAATAAAAAATGTATTTATGTCATTTTCCAACCAAAGTGGCTCCATGGGGTCCCCAAGTTGACCCATGGATTGTCTTGGTCGGACATGACTCATCCAATGAGGGTTGGACATGTGTCTAGGTCATTTAATGTTATTAAAACATTATTTTTAGCTTAAACTACACTAATTGCCTCTAATCGCGATTAAAACTTAATAAGTTACTATTCACCAAAAAAATTTAATCCCATTGAACCACATTTTACATCTTAA
Organism: Viscum album; assembly: GCA_963277665.1. Classification (NCBI taxonomy): domain Eukaryota; kingdom Viridiplantae; phylum Streptophyta; class Magnoliopsida; order Santalales; family Viscaceae; genus Viscum; species Viscum album. The sequence continues at coordinate 290,184,375 of OY728126.1, read as the reverse complement.
TGAGAACCGTGTATGTAGGATTTTTGAAATTAAAAACACAAAGGTGGAAAAATTTCATTTAAACGGAAAATCAGTTTTTATAAGTACCACTTAGTGGTTTCACTATTCATCAAAAAATTGATGTTTTTCAGAAAATTACCAAAAATTCACCCTAAGCTATATTTGATATTTCGAATTAAAAAATGATTTCTATTTTAAAAAATTCATAAAATTTATGTTAAATTAATTATTTTAATAATTAATTCCCATTTTCAGAACAAATAGCGTGTTTTTATGAAACAATATATATCAAAATATTGACACTAGTTTACGTCAAATTTCAAAGTGAAATTAATTCTAATGACCATTATTTGATTAAATGGTAAAAATATATTCTAATTTAACTTTAAAACCAATTCAAAAGATAATCTAATCATATAAATAATTTATATTAAAAAGAGGTTTTGAATTAAAATACAACATTTTTCACTATTCATTAAAAAATGATCTTTATCGGAAAAATATCAAAAATTTACACAAAGTAAATTTTGATGTCCCAATTCTAAAAAAGTATTTTATTTTTTCAAATATAACACATAAAATTGTCAAAAAGTGGATTTAAAAGAGGTTCTCCATCAAAAGCCAGTTAATCGAACTTTTAAAGAATATTAGAATGTCTACACTTAAAATTGGATTCATTCGCATTTTTAATCCTCTAACATTTATTGTAAAGAGTAAAAATATTTGACAAACATATATAATCATTTTGTAGTTAGTTATATTCAATCCCGCCATTAAAACAGCTAGGCGTTAACTACTATTTAAAATAATATTATTTTATTATTAGAGTACAATGTAAGATTCTCAAGAAACTCATTGTTGCGTATTGGGTACGCCATCGAGCGTAGCGTCCCCTTTAAAGTAATATTAATATTTTATTCACAAATAGGGATAAATATAAAATTTTAATGTTCTTTATTTACCTAGGGTGTTACAATTACTATATTTAGTTATTGTAATCAACACTACTTATAGTCTTGATCCATAATAATAGTAAAATGAATGAAAAATTAGAAAACACCATTCTCCTCTCCCTATAAATACCACCCCACCACCCATTCTCGTCAAAATTCCAAATCCATGTATAATTGATAATTTATAACCATTTCAATTACCATGTATCCTCATCATGTACAAGACCTCAATTTCTAACCAAAAGTCCAAAACCAACTGTCTTAAGGAGGATCTCATGGAGGCAATATTCAAGAGGAAAAGTCCTCATTCCCTCTCTATTAAATTCAATCATTCTTTCATTATTTATATTTTATTATCACCTACCTCATATAATGTTTAAGGATAAATCCAGTATCATATATATATAGTAATTTTATTATGTATATTGAATATCCATCATCAAACCAAGTTTCTTCTACTCTTATTCTAAAAAAATGAAAACATCGTATGTGACATGTTGCTTCACTGCCTTCATGGGCGATGCGTTTTCATTTTACTTTAACTACTTCAAGGCTATTCATAAAACCATTATTCAGGTTTAAAAATATTTTGATTTTTATATTAAAACATTTTTAATTCTCTAGAAATAATTTTTAAACATAATATTTAAGATAACAATTTTTTTTGTGATGGTTGAAAAAACTACCAAAAATAACCGAAACAATAATCATTAATGTTTTACATAATAAATCATCATCATATCAGAAAATTTTATATAAGGGATCATTTTAAAATTTTTGACACATTAAAACCATTTCCTTCAACATATGGTTAATTTCTTCCATTTGGATAGAATTCTAATAATTATACTCAAAGGAACCGACCATAGAATAATGAAACAAATACTCCCGGAACGTTGTAATTGAACACTATAGCTCATCAAAATAGCCATAAACAAACTTAATAAATATTAATAAATCTACTAAATTAATAATATATTTTTGATTTAGTAATTAATGACTGTCATTTGATTATACAAGACACTACATACAAGTGAAGAATGCTTTCGTACATAAGGTAAGAACATTATTAACCCGATTTCCATTCTTTTGGTTATCTTTTTTACTTAATTGAATTTTTCATCCTAAGAATATTTTTAAAATTAGATTTTATTATATTAAAATTTATTATGTTTCACAAAATTTAATACACATATTCCATTAAATTTATTAACTCTCAGTTCAATAATATGATACTTCCAAGATACGTTCCTTTTAAAATCCTCTTTAATGCATCTTTTTAAAAAGTTTAAAAATATTTTTTTAATTATATGGAAAGAAATGTATTTACCACTTTCATGATGTGTTTATATTTTTAAGATTAATCTGAAGGTTTACAATTGTAATTTTGAAATTAATTTTATTCATTTATGAGTGAGGGACATGTAAAAAAGATACGTGATTTCAAAATGGAGAAGTTATTTTTCTTAAATATTATCTGATTTTTGAAATCATTATATATTATGTCCATGATAAGGTTCCTGTGAATTGTTATTATGATGGGTGGTTCCATGATAAACCAAGAGCATGTGATATAGTTATATCTTTCCATTGCATTGGTTATAAGGATGAATTTGACCATTTAGGATTCTCATATGAAATTATGGGAATATACAGCGATGGTTATTCCAATTTTAACTAGAATGGTTATTCCCTAGGTAACTAGGAGGTTAAATTTATATATAAGAGTGATATGAAAATGATTACACAATATAAGTTTATGATTTATTTATTATTGATATGTGTTTACATGATAACAATGATTTTATAAGGTAAGCTAATGAAATTTTGTTTCTTGTTTTGAAGTTATACCTTTGTGAAATTATTTTCATTCAGATACTAAAAATTTCATTATTCCATTTTATGTCCCATACTGATATATTTTTTCTCATCCCATTTTTTTAAAAATTTTCATAGTGTTTATGGATAGGAAAATGAAAGGAATAATTAACATTTAAATTCATAAAGATTATTCATAGATATAAATCATGTTTTATTTTAAAAGTTTAATATTATGTAAAAATGGATATTTGGTAGAAGTGTCTACATTGTGATATATGAGTTTATATCTATGAGTTTATGATATAATTCTATACATAACTAATCTTATATTATATTTAGAAATTTTTAAATGTGAAATATTGTTTAATTAACTAGATTGTGTATTGATGAAGACTGAGTTCTTATAGTTGGTATCATAGCCATGTTTATAAAAACTTAAGGGATAAGATAATGTTAATATAATGAAAATAAATGATTTTTTAATTTACAAATATCTTGAAATTATTTAGAATTTTATTATTCCCATGTTCCATTATATGTGGTATTTTAGTTTAGAATGAATTTATTAAAACTAAACATGGAAGCTGACGTAGAAAGGCACCATGAGGATGATATCCTTCCAAATATGCAACCTAGAATGGTGGGAATTGTAACTATGTAGTTTTTAATAGTAATGGATTAGTTGATGCATGCTATATATGGATGTGACATCCATGCATATGATAATATAGACAAATCACATAAGAAGAAGATAGCGGTGGAACATTTTATTAGGCAATATCCACCATATTTTAGTGGATATCCTGACCCAGTGGGAGCTGAAGGGTGGATTAAATCTCTAGAAAACATTTTAATGTCATGGGTTGTTCATACCATTAAATGCTTCAACATTCTATTTTACATTTTGAATGTGAATATGAGAAGATTTTTTATGGTCATTATTATTGGATATAGTGAGGATATTAATTGGTTTGAATTGGATGAATTCAAAAATATTTTCCTTGAGAAATAATTTCATAAGTTGATTCGAATAAGGATGGAATAGAACTCTTAGAGTTGACACAATGGGAGGATTTAATGGCTTCATATGAAGAAAAATTCATTTGAATGTAAACATAAACTCTAAATTTTATCCAAGACCCTAAATGTAAAATATATTGACTTTTCACTCAGAATTGAATCCAAAATAACAAAGGGAATTGGATTCTCATGAATTCAAAAGTTATAAAAAACTTGATCACTATGTAGAGAAGGTGAAAATCGATTTCACTGATGATCATGTCTTATTTTAATACTAGCATAAAAAGTGGTCAAGGTGGCTATAAAAAGGAAATAATACATCAATGAGGTTAGATGATCATAAAATTATGTTTTTAGTTTGTATGAATTGTGGTAAAAACACAATGGGGATGCCTATTTATGTATGATAAGTGTTACCAATGTTGTATGTTTAGGCATATAGATCATAATGGAAATAAAAAATATCATGGTAGTGATAAGAAAAAAACTGACATAAATTATTTAAAATGTTTTATATGTAATAAGATGGGTCATTATATAAATAAGTGTCTGAAGAGGAACTAGAATAATGGAAAGAAGATAGACTATAGGAAGACTGAGAGGGTGAAATCATTTAAAACTACATCATTAGATGTTGGTCAATCAAAATAAGTGGTATCAGGTATATTTTGTGTTTATTCATATTATTTTAATTTTTTTTGATATGAAGCCTACAAGTTATTTAATTTATAATAATATTTCTTCTAAATTTATAATTCTAACTAATGAAATGAATCCAGAACTTTTGGAAAAAACACAGGGGGTCAATAGTATGGAAAAAAGAAATTATTAAAATATTATTGTCGTTTTATGTAGAAGGAAATTACTTGTAATTATTGTTGTGCTATTTCTGATATTATTTTATGTTATTTTAGGTATGGATTGGCAATATTTTTACCATGCTATTATTGATTGTAGATAAAAAGAATTTTTTTATAGAATTGTTTTGTATACAAGAATGAACCCATGCAATTGATAACATATTATGATGTAAAGAAAATGTCTAATGTTGGATATGAATGTTTTCTTTAACATTTGTTAAAAATAAATGAATTGTTCAAATTAAATAATTTTTACTGGTAATTTATTATTTGGAGGGTTTTCTGGATGAGTTTCCTAGTATAATACATGATCCTGAGGTTGAGTTTACTATTGATTCAGTCCATGATGAGAAATGTATTTTAGAAACCCCTTATCTAATGGATCATTTATAACATCAATAATTTATAAAGAAGTTATAGTAATTTATAGATAAAGGTTTTATTCAACCTATCACTTCAACTTATAGTGCTCCTATTTTTAAAAAAAAACTTAATATGGTTCCATGAGGATTTAAATATACTATAGATCATTTAAAAACATTAATTTTAATAGAAAATATCCATTGATACATATCAATGATTTGTTTGATAGAATATAGTAAGAATTTTTGTTTTTAGAGATTGATCTCAGGTTGATGTACCATCAACTTAATGTGGAGGAGGATGAAATTCCAAAAATAGAGTTATAGACTTGCTATGGGAATTATGAGTTTGTAGTATTTCCATTTTTTTGAAAAATTTTCACACTTTATATATTTATCTTATAAATAAGATCATCCATTAATATTTAGATAAGTTTTTTGTTGTTATTAATGTTGATATTTTGGTTTATTCAATATTTTAAAATGATAGTTAAAACAATATAAGTATTTTTCTACAGTCCCATAATGAAAATAATTTATACTAGAAATTTAGAAAGTTTGATTGTTGGTTAAAACATATTTCTCTTCTTGGGAATATTTTAATTATATTTGGAATTACAATTGATCCCCCAACCAAAAAAGTTCCTAACAAATGGGATAGACCTGAAAAATATTACTGAGATTCATAGTTTTTTTTATTATCATCTATTACTGATGGTTTGTTAAAAATATTTAAAGGTTATCTAGAAATGTAAATAAGTTTACATTAAAAGGGATATAATTTACTTTGACAGAAGAATATGATGTCTATTTTCATGAACTGAAATAGATAATGGTGAATTCTCTAATTTTAGATCTACCTTCTAGAAATGGAGAGTTTTTCATCAATAGTGATGTTTCATTAATGGTAATTGGTTTCATTCTAATGAAAAATTATTAGGTAATTTCTTACTCGTCATGAAAACTGAAACCACATGAGTTAAATTAATCCAAAATTTAATTGAAATTAGCAACTGTGTTCTTCGATTTAATAATTTGGAGACATAATTTATATAGAGGAAAAAGTGAAATATATACAAATCATAATTTTTTGATGTATATATTTACTCAAAAGGACTCAAACATGAGAAAAATATGGTAGCTAGAACTGATTAACGATTATGATTGAACAACTCATTATCCTCCTTTAAAAATAAATAAAGAGTATGGTGCTTTTTGTCAAAAAAAAAATAATGATACATTAACGATGTTAAATTTTTATCAAGCCTCATTGGGTAATTATTTTATGAAATTTGGATTAGCAGTTGTTGGGGAATGAAATTACTCTATTTTTTTAGGTGTATGTGAATTTTCTCTATCAAATAGAATTTTTCAAGCATAGAAGGAAGTCCATGACTTAAAAAAGGTATAATTTATTGAAAGTGTATTTTTCGAGAATATAACATTTATAAATATTGTTTTTTGAGATTTGGGAAGATATTATTTGTTCCCTTTGATTCATATTTGAAGTAAGAGCATTAAGTGAACCTCATAGTTCTTCATTTTCAGTTCTTCTTGGAAGTACTAAAATGTATAGAGAACATTGAAAGTATTACTGGTGGGATTGAATAAAAAGTGATATTGCTGACATTAACATGAGATGATTTACTAATAAATAGTTTAAATCAGATAAAATTACTAAATGAGATGTTTCATTCTTTTATAGCGAGAGATTGGAAATAGGAAAATATATCCATGTATTTTGTAGTGGGATAAACAAAAGTTTCTTGATGTAATAATGAAATTTTTGTTATTGGTGGTCGACTCGATAAATATACACACTATCATCCTATTTTAGATAATATTTCTCAATAAAATATTTATATGTTGTACCTTATAATGATAATATGGTTATATGTATTTCCTCTGTCCATTTTATTTCATCAGGAACCAAGGTTCACATCTAGCTTTTGAAAGGGCCTTCAGATGTCATTAGGAACTGAATTAAATTTCAACACTGATTTTAATCCACAAAAATATGGTTTGTCAGAGTGAAAAAATAAAATATTAAAGGATATGTTTTGTGATTTTTTTAATTCATTTCAATGTATTTTGGTATCAAAATAATAATTTTTTTGAGTTTTCTTATAATAACAGTTTTCATTCCATTATACAGATGTATCATTTTGAATCATTATATGGAAAGTGGTTTAAAACTACTTAATTTTGGATAAAGTATGATATAAAATGTATATGGGACTATAATTAGTATAGGAAATGGTAGAGAAGGTTTTGAATATTCATCGACACTTGATGAAAGCTTAGAGTAGTCAGAAATGTTATATTGATAACTTGAGGAAGTATCTTTCCTTCAAGGTAGGTTTTCATGTTTTTATTAAAATATCTCTACATAAAAGTGTTATGTGTATTTTTGAGAAATTATATCTTTTTCCATAGTTCATTGGACCATATGAATTCCTAGATAATGTTGGATCAGTTTCCTACTAAGTGTCTTTCCCTATGAGGTTTTCCAAGGTACACAATGTTTTTCATCTTTCGATGTTAATAATATATGTGTGGGATTCATATCATGTCCAGAAAATTGATGTTTATCAGTTGTAAAATAACCTTTCATATGAGGAAAAGTCTATTAAGATTCTTGATTGAAGTGAATAATTATTCTGAAATAAGGAAATTAACTAGGTTAAAGTTTTATGGAGAAACAACATGGTTTAAGAAGGATCATGGGAATCTGAAATTGTATGAGGGAAATGAATTCACAATTTTTTAATAAGTGAATACAATTTAGGGGAAATAATTGAAAAGGGGGTGGGGGATAATATAATAACCATGTAACTTATAGAATATATTTTCTCATTGTGGAATGAAATATTTAAATTCATTATAAATGTATATTGGAATAAGTGGTATTTAATGAACATAAGGAATCATTGCCACTGTATAAGTAAACAAAACATTAGAAATGTTATGTGATTGTTGGGAATAGAAATCTATCCATTAGAAAAATAACCTCACTTATGAAATTATAAATAAAAAATTTGGTGTCTTATATTTTTAAATATTTTATATTTATATCATATAATAAGTAAATAAATGATTAAAAATGATAAAATATTTTTTGGATTCTTTGTGAAATGTAAAAGTTTATTAAAAATTTTATAACTAATGTAATTAGATTATAAAAAATTTATTTTCATAAAATATATTTATAAATTAATATTTTGTTTCATTTAATTATAATTCAATTTTGTGAGACATTAGATAATTACTCAAAGTGTCATAGAATTTGTTATCATATTAAAATCATCATTTTTGAATATATTATGATTTTAATTAGAAATTAAATATCTCATATTTTAATTTTTTTTATAAAATGGATTACATTACTAAAATCTACTTGTTTAAAAAAATTGGGTGAATTTTTTGAATTTTTTTTATTCTAGTTGAATTTCTGTTGAGTAGTGAAATACAATAATTTACAACATTTAACATTATAATTAAGTAAATGAATTATTGAGTCATGGATCATGATAAGATGAGTTAAGAACTATTTATTTTGAATATAAATTCTATAGTTATTTTGTTTAGTTTTGGAAATCAACAGAATTTATAATCCAAATAAAATAAAATAAAAAAATTAATAAGGAAATCAAAAAACCCCTATCATCACCCTAAAAATACCACCATCACTAACCCTTATCCTTACTTTTCTAAAGACATGTATCTTTTTTAAATTCTGAAAAATTATCTTCTGAAGTCACTTCCTCTTTTTCAAGACCTTTTGGCCTCACCAAAAGTCTATATCCATGTTCCTTAAAGAGGTTCCCAAGGAGATGATTTTCATGAGGTAAAATCATCATTTCTCTTATAAATTTATTCATTATTTATTTATTTCATACTTATCCTCAACTACCCTATATAATGTGGATTGATAACTAAAGTATAATATACATAATATGATTTTATTATGTTAATGGAATATCTACCATCAATCCTATTCTCTTCTCCTCTTATTCTAAAAAAATGAAAATATCATCTTTGATGTGTTAAATCACCGCCTTCATGGATGATGAGTTTTGATTTTCCTTTTTTGCTATCAAGGCTGGTCATGAAACAATTATTATGATTAAAAAATATTTTAATATGAATATAATAACTTATTTAATGTTCTGAAAATGATTTATAGACATAATATTAAATTAAATGAAACTATTTTTTGATAGTCAGAAAAAATAAAAAAATAAACGAAACATTTATCATTATTTTTTTATCTAATGAATCATCGTCATATTAGAAAAAATGATATATTGGATCATTTAAAATTCTAGAATTATTTAAATATTATTAATTTCCACTTCTGTATTTTTTCTTTTATTTGAAGAGAACTATTACAAATATACTCATGAGAACATACCGTAAAATTATGAAGCAAACACTCATAAAATGAAAAAATGGAATTATGTAACTAATCAAAATGGCCATAAAAAACTGAATAAAATTATAATAAATCAAATAAATTTAATTTTTTTGGGGTTTTAGTAAATAATGAATCTAATTTCATTATCCAAGTTATTAATTATATGTGAATAATACTTTCATACGTAAGGAAAGTGAATTCTTAACTGAATTTACATTATTTGGGTTAACTTTAAAATAAATTGATAATGTCTTGTAAAGATTATTAGTGAAATGTATTTTTATTATATTATATTTTTTATGTGGATTTACATTGAATACTCATAATCTATTAATTTTATTAATTCTCACCTCACTGATATTATATTTGTAATGGACATTCCTTTAAAAATCATATTTATGGACTATTTTTACTAAATTTTAAAATAATATTTTTTTACATATATGAAATGAGTATAATTTACCACTATAATTATTCTTTAATATTTTGAATCTTTCATTACATGCTCAAAATTATATTTTAAGATAAAATGTTTTCATTTATGAGTGTACAACTTGTAAAAATGAAAAGTGATTTCAAAATGGAAAAGTTATTTTTCTCTTGAATGTTTTTTTCAATCTATATTTATGTGTTATGATCATGATATGTTTCTTAGGAATTGTTTTTATGATAGGTGGTTCCATGAGATACCTAGGGTGGGTGATCTTGTTATAGATCTCCAACTGATCTGGTAAAGGGATGGTGTTAACCTCTTTGGTTTCTCCTAAGATATTTTTGGAATATATTGTGATAGTTATTCCAAGACTAATCATGATGGTTATAACCTTTTTATATGGGAGAGAATCTTTTTATATAAGATTAATATGAAAATGATTCCATATATACATTTATGATTTATTTATGCTTTCTATGGTTTTACAATATACAAATTATTTCATATAGTAAGCTAATGATCTTGTATTTTATGTGTAAAGGTTATAACATTACAAAAAGGTTTCTATTGAATGACTAATGGTTTCTTTAAAAAAATTTATGTCCAATTATATTATTGTTGTTCCCATCCCAAGTTTAATTTTTTTTTCTCTTAGGTTATATGTATGGTTAAAGGAAATGAATAATTCAATTATAAATTAGTGATGTTTTTTATGGAAAGAAATATTGTTTAATTTTAAAAGTGTCATATTGTGAAAAAATGGATATTGGGTAGAAGTATCTAATTTTAAATTTATTAGTGTCTATGTATGTGGTTATGAACAAATTATTTAAAACTCTAAACTTATAATATCTATAGGAATTTAAAAAAGTGAATTATAGTTGAATTAACTAGATTATGTAATGTTTAAGGTCATTTCCTTTACTGAATTCCCTGTGATTTAAATTTTGCGCTTATCCTATAATTGTCATATTCTTCTCTATACTCTATTTATTCCATGATTTAATCTCATATATTCATTTCGATAATGGTATTCAATCTATTTTAATAATATTTTATTCATTATTTTTATCTAATAACTTTTGTGTACCAATATCTTTTTTAAAAAAATATGATACCTTGACTCTTTTTTTTTATTTTTTTACAAATCAATGCATCCCAAATATAATAATATACACCAAATGGATTGTATATTTATTCATATAATGACAATAATTACAATTAAAGATCCAAAAAATCCACATGACAGATTGTTTTTTATTCTTCCTAAGTCACATAATGTATTACTGAATCCAAAATTATACTCAAAACTATCATTAAAAAAGACTTCACTCTTAATTTTACATACATTTTGATAGAACCTGTAAAATCATCCAAGAAAACAATATGGTGAATAATCTTTCATCACACTGAAATCCACAAAAAATTATAATAACAAAAATATATTAGATTATATTTTAGTATAATATACATGTTCATAGAGTAAACCACACCTAAATATATACACCTAAATCTTGTCATGATCACCCATGGAGTGACTTTCTAGTAATTATTTGACCCTAATTTCCAAAAAATCACAAAAATATTTTTAATGGCCAATAGAGAACAACTTGGACAATTTTTAAATAATCAATGTTCATTAAAATAAAAATTTAAAACATATTAAAGTCTATTATGTAATGTTATGATGTGACTCTCCTTGTGTGATAATTATCTTCACAGTAACTTGGATCCTTATAATTGTTTTTGTGGAACCCTAAATGTTATGTTAATAGTATAACTATATTCATATCAGTTCAATATGACCCAATTATGTTTTAGAAAATATATTATAAAATAAATTTCATAGTATAACTATTTATTTTCTGTAATGAATGATTGTTATGGTATTTTCATTTTTTATATAATGACCAATAAAAACATTAGTCGTGGTATGACATGAGTTTTTATAGAACAATTATTTTTCATCTTATATAACTCCTCCAACCTTATAAATGACTAATTAAGCTTCCTTCAACTATATAAAAATATAACCCAAAAAATATACAATGATATTTTTTTCCATGAATATCCCTCGTTCAGTTTGTAGAAATCTATAATAAACTAGTATAAAACCACCATCATGTTGTGAATAAACTAATGGTTCACTAATAATAACCATTAATTCCATAATATATAGGCTTATTTTGATAAATAAAAGTAAAATTAATATATCCTTATAAAATAAAATCTGTTTATTCAATGAAATTCAATATCAATATAAAATAACTATCGCTGATGTAACATTTATGTACTATACCCATTTATCAATTAAAGAAATATGATTTACACCACTTTTTTAATAAGGAAGGACAATAATAGCCCTCTATACACAATATAAATATATTTATATATTATCGTTTACAAAAAAGTGAAATAAGAAGTCAACTCTCCATTTTTCATTGAACTAACAGATGAATTCTCTAAATGATCACAACATTGAATTATAAACTAATTCATTATATTCATGAGATAAATCATACAATGTTATAAATTGAAGTTTCAGTAGTGTAGTGGGGTTCCCTTATCTAAATCTTCTAATTGGTCAAGTCAATTATAATCTAATAGACAACATATGGGTTTCCAAATTCATCATGGAAATTTTCTTTTTTATACTATTAATAATTTAATTCTTTATTTGATGTGTAGTTGGTTGACACTAAATTTACTTTTCTAAATCATTGATATGAAAATAATCCTGTTTTCAAAATGGTTTATGAATTTTAATGCCTCATCATCATTATTCCATAAAATTATAGAATTCCCCTTTCACATTAGAAATTATATATTCTATATAAAATTTCAATCTTTATATAGAATATAATAGAACACTCACATAGTTCTGATAAAAATTTATGTATATAAAATTGGTTTAAATTCTAAAATATCATTATTCTATTTATAGTTATGATAATTGTTTAGAATTAACCATATTTTCATCCCATGAGTCCTTTTTAAAATATTTAATCTCTACATTTGATAAATTGATAGTCTACTCATACTCTTCTTCCTATGTAACTTCCAATGGTCTTATCTGTCATCCTTTATGTTCAATTTAGTGACTTCAACTATACATCTTTATATTTTTTAGCTAATGATTTATTTTGTGTTTTCATAATCGTAGATGATTTATTTTTACTTTGAATATATCCCATGTTTTCTCATAGATGTTTCACATCAATGTAATTTTCAAATATTGTTAAATAAATTTTTTTGATGAACTTTCTCACAGGTCTATAAATTCATCTTAATCACTACAAAACAATAATCATAAATTTATATAATTTTCACTATCTATTTATTATAAAATTTCAATTCTTTACTTTTTAATGAATAAGAATTGATAATACCTATACTACTAAAATCCGTAATGATATGTAACTTAAATTTTTTTAGAATATAAAATATAATATCAAAATAAAGATCATAATTAAGGATTAATTCAACACCATATTTCTTATGGTGTCTTTTATTTATAATTATAAAATAATTCCCTATTGTATGTATCTATGTATCCACTACTTCCTTCCAATATATCTATAGAATATTTATCAAAATTATCCTTTTTTCCATTTTATTGATGATTTGGCTCCTCACCAGAATAATTTTTTTTGATGATGAATCACCAAGGGTGAAACATTTTTCATTATTACATGTTTTTATAGATACTACTCCACATTATTTTCTATGAAATATATGCCACTATCCTCTAAAATATTATTATTTTTCAACCTATGAATCATTTCTGCTAACCTTTTGGACCGGTAAACACAATAGAACACAAAATATTTTTGGGAAATAACCATTATCCAGTCTATCATACTATATCCACTGAATAATATAGTTTAATAACATTTTATAGTCATTGGATTGGGTTATACATCCCCATACACATCAACATTAATGAACTCATGAGATATCATTAGTTTATTGTCCTTAATCATGGATTAATTTAAAATTTTTTGACTTTTTTATTGTATAATATGTTTCAATGTAATCATGTTGGTGTTTAATGAAATGACATGCTCCATCATTCTTCTCTAATAGCATGAAATATTATTTCTTGAAATAGTCGTGAATATGGTTCCATAACTTGTTTTTCTCTTTTATAAATTTTAAGAACATATAATTATCCCATTAAATGTGATAGATATTCCATTTAGTGTAATTTAAAGGAATTATTGTTTTTCAATACCATAATTTATTTAACAATGTATTTTTTTATGAATTTCACCGTCGAAATCGAGTCACATAATTCACTTACAGATAGTAAGATGCGAATATGGACTTTAACCATGATGATGTCTATAGATGTAAATTTTTTTCTAGTAATTATGTTTTTCTCGTAAATAATAGTAATCACCCGTTCAATAATTCTGATTATTAAGAAACCATCATTATCTTATTTAAATTCATGATAAGCTCATTCCTTCACATTTAGAGGGAAGCATAATCCCTTTTTCAGAATCCATACTCAATATAATTATAATAATCTCATGGAAATTTTGATGTAAACAACATTTTTATATTTATATTTCTTTCTCTATGAACTTTTCCGCAACTAAATTTTCCATAAATAAAATGTTTCTATATTATATACCCTAGATTCACCCTTATCTTACAAGGATGTTTGTTTTTGTTTTTTTCAACCAGTATATTATGATTTCATCTCTTCCTCTCTTCTTGTATGGGTCTCCTTTCACTCAATTGTTTATACTCATAATGGAAGAATCACTACATCTTGTTTAGAAAATCTAGAACAAATTAAATAACTAAAAATAAGCTAGTAAAAAAAATTTCTCTGTTTTTTTCTCTAGCACTGTGAAATATCATTTATAAAGAAATCAATCTTATTATACATTCATCATATTTCCACAAAAATAAATCCAAATTTTTCTATATTACCTACTGTATTATTGGTAATAGGAATAGACCTTTTTGAATTTTTTTATTATTCAATTAAACCTTATTATGATGTGTGGGTGATTTAGTTTTCAAATTAACTAGCAATTATTTATGTTATAGTTCAAAAAACCCCAATATATTTCCATTTTCTCAACCCACTCCATTGAGGGGTAAGTACTCACCATAACCATTAGTTTCATTTGAACATCATTACCTTCATTCACATCCTAATATTCAATTCAACAGTTCCCTAAACTTCATTTTCATAATTATAATTTTCATATATACATAATTTTTCTTTCATAGAGACATGTAATTATGAAATTAGATGCTTACATTAAAAAATTTCACCAAAATTATATTTTCCATGATGTTATATTATTTTGACAGAAAAATTTTCTTCTTCAAAAAATATGTTTTGAGATCCATTTCCTCTCACTCCATCAAATGTATTATCAAGTTTTCTTTATATTATCCTTTTTTAATATTTATTTTGTTAAATTTTAGGGAGATAAAAAACACTTATATACTAGTAAAATTAAATTTTAATATTTCATTTTAGTTTTCATTTTTCGTTATTTGAGATGTTCTGATTGGAATGACATTAATTCATAATATTATCATTCCCCATGATACTCTTTCAAAAATAGAATACTTATTGACATAAATTCCACTTAATTAGAATAAGATTTTATGTAGATTCACTCTCTTGGTTTTGATCTCCTCTCTTTATTTTACCTTCCCACGATCCATGAAGACCTTTTCGACCGCAATTCTATACTCTGGCCTCAAGCTCCACCATTCCTCTCTAAGTCAGATCTAGAGTGATGGGAACACTGAGGCTTTGGGATAGTGGGTTGGCGATTGAAGGTCCTCATGGCGTCTCGGTTTTTCTACCTTTAGGGTTTTATACCCCAATATCTTTCTAGGGTTTCATACGATCACATCACGTTTCTTTTTAATTTCCTTTCCCTGGTTCATACTAGGTTCCAATCCCATTTCTTATTTATCACTCTCAGTGGGTTTTGGTTTTCTTCTACTAAGGGTTTTTCATAGCTGGTATGTAATGTTCTTCTATTTCCAGTTTGACGATGGAGTTATATGGTGATGGATTTAGGCAGATCTTGTGTTTGTACAAGGATGGCGTCAGGAAAGGTGGGAATCAATAGGATTTAGTATGGGTAGGTTCTTCCTCGATTTGGATTTCATTATTGGATTTTGTTCTTTTTTTGAATGTTGGTTTTTCCAAGATTTTGGGAGATCCATTTCACATTGTTGGAGGGTCTTGTTGAATCTGTTCTCTGAAGTTTCTATGGCTTGGGATGGTGTTGATGGTCACACCATTAGGTTTCTCGAGGAGGTCATTTCCAAGGTTTTCTTTGTTCTTGATTTTTTCTGGTTTTCATTTCCATGATTTGTGGTCTCCAGGCTGGAGATGTGGTTTTTTTCAGGAAAAATTGCATTGTTGTTCATCTAGAGATGGTGGTCGGTGTGTTTTGATTTATTCGATGAGAGTGAGGATAAGTTCAGATCCGGTGTTGATGATGATGATGGATGGCGGGGATGCGTTTGATAGTGCATGCTTGACGTGGTATGACTCATTTTCTGAGAACTGCCTTTTGAATTTTGAAGATTCAATGGTTGGATTCTCTGTAAGTTCAGTCCGAAGTGGGAAATATGGTATTCTCTATGATTAAGGTTCTTTTGAATTTTGGAATAGGCAGGCTTGGTGTAGTAAAGTTCTATGTTTTATGTTTTGAACCTTGAACTGTGTAATGTGTGTTTTTATATGGGTGTGACTTGTTGATGGAATATGTTTTGTTGGTTCTCACTCACCCTCAAAGTAGATATTCAATAAAATAAAAAATGGTTTGTGGATGAAATATTAAAGTAATAAAATAATTCATCAAAAGTCTCATTCATTTCTATCCCCAATCCTGTATATTTTTTTAACAAAATCTTTAGTATAAAATAACTTACCTTAGAGTAACAAATATAAAAATTGCGGAGGTTTTCCCACATGAAAGATAATAATTATACCAACATCAATTTTACTTATATAGAATTAGATAATGAACCACATAGAATGTTAACTGATTTGGTTCAATAATTATTAGCTTTTAACTCTTTATATAATAATTATATGCTCTCTATATTAGAAAAATACAATTTATAGATTCCATGATGATTTCTATCCCAAAATGAAGATAATAGTGTTGCATTATATTTTTTCATAGCATGATATTTTCCCTACAAATATTTGAATGACATTGGAATAGTTATCCATTTCCATTGACTCAATGATAGGGAGCTTTAAAGGAAACCATTATAGTTTATGTAACATATAGATCCAAAGTGTGGTAAATACCATGATAGGGGTGGGAATGGATTAGGGATTTTCTCTATTTTTTTAAAACTATTTAATGATCTTGTATCACTTATTTATTTTGAAAAATTTATCCACCCAAATATTTCTGAATTGATAATACACAAAAAATACTTACATTTACAATTCACTTGTTTCTCCAAATATATCCTAATATGATGAGCACAAACCATAAATGTTTTGATCGGATAAATTATAAAGGAATCCTTTTTTACAAATCCTAATTTTAACCCTTTAACTACAAGTTTATCTTCATCAAACATATATAAATATCTCTACTCCCAATATATGAATGTAATTACAACTCTATGATATATTTGTTCTTTTCCATGTATGAAAAAATATGATCAAACCAATAATGGTGTGGTTATTTTCATAATATTTGTCAAATAAGAGAACAACACAACACTTATTCTAATATGTTATCCTAAAATCCCATCATCTGTTTGATTTACTTATAATTGTTCTCCTGGAACTGTCAATATATTTTATATAAAATTTTGTTTTATAATGTAATCTCCTCCCAAATTTTCAAGGAATACATTCTCTACTATTTATTAGTATTAATTCAATTAAATTTATTATAAACCCATCATGTCAACGTTAAAAGAAATTTAATTTAAATATGGTTTGTAGAATATTTTCTTTCTATAAAACACAAATCATTTTATAAATTCATTAATTTTATATATTATTGGAATGGCATCCTACTTCATGGAATGAATTTTATTCAATCACAAGCCCTAAAAACCCAACTTTATGTTTCATTTATTATTACTCTAATATCTTGATATAGGGTACGTAATAAAATTTTATTATAAAAATCATTATGGTGTGACTATATATTTTTTACATTGAGGATATTTTTGATTTAATTATTGAAATATTCCTGAAATTAATTATTATTTGACCTCTTGCTTACCTGAATGAGAATCAAATGGAAAAAATCAGTAAATTTCTTTCTTATTTTTTGTTACATGACCCATAAATTTTCAATTTTAACCTCACCTTTATAAATACACTAAAATCAAATCCAAATTATTTATAGTGTGACAATATACTCATGCTATGAGCCTCTTCTAGGAATTACAATTGAAATTTGGTCAAAACCCCTCATATCCTCTCTTGACTACACACAAAATGATTTATTTTTATAAAGGCCATTGTAAACTATTTTATGAAGACTTTAAGAGTACTACAAGCTATAAATCATAGTATAATAATTATATTCATTGTGTATTACATCCCTGGAGATTTTAATGGAATATAACAATGTTTTATTCAATGAAATACCATATTCATAATGTTTTTATGAAACACTATGATGTATTAAAAAATTCCATGTGATGTATTTTTCTTAGTGATACTAATTTCTTTCAAGGTGTAACTAATTCATTTACTGGAATTAACAATCCTTATGAAATTTTCATTAACTAAATAATGATTTAAATTTAAAATAATCACTCCATGAAATTTTATATCATGTTTAAAAACATATTCTATAAATATATATCTTACCAAAACATCCAAAAAACATTATTCATCATTCATTAATTATAAACATTTTTTAGATAACATCCTCAATACAAAATCAGTAAAAATCACTACCCACTGAAACACCTAAAGATATGTTTTCCCAAAAAATGTATATTAATTGAGTAACAACATTTAGTATTTTTTTTTGTAAAAACATATATAGAAACATTACATATAGAAATTTTTAAAAAGAAAAAAAACTTTAGGTATTAAATAACTATCATATATATTTGATTAATTTCAGACATATTGATTTAGTTAATGGGAAACAAAATGAATATTGTTGTTTATATTATATTCTCATTACATAAATACCTATTCTATATTTCAGTATAATTATCACTAATTTCTTATCTAAAAAATATATTACAAGATAATGCTAAAAATTTCTTTATTCAGATCCTCAATTTGGTTTTAAGAGATCGTTACACTATTCTGTATATGGATTGATATATTCTTGATCTTAAGAAGTTGTTTATAAGGTGAATTTGTGATGTGTGGACAATTAGTATCTAGATATTTATAGATTTTTTCTTGGTTATATTTTTTCTTGTAGGGATATTCCTCATACATATCCTATTTTAATGAAGTCTAACTCGATTTTAAAAGGTATAAAAAACTAGGAGGATGTTGTTGTGATTTTTAGAAAAAAAAATTGATCTAACATTCCATATCATCATATACATTCTTCTATGATTGTTTTATTAGTGATGATTTATTATGTCTCTAAATAATTTTATAATGTTTTATATGAAGAATATAAGATGAAAATTTTCATACATTTACTAGTTTTTTTCTTTTTTTCTCTTCGAAATTGAATTTTATGACATTCATGATTTAGATATTTTTGGGACTTTCATTATTTCTCCCTGAATAATATGTTTCCATAGAATATTTTTTGTTATAAATATCCATCTTAATCATGATTTCATTATATTATATATTTTTCATAGTGAACAGTTGGAACACATTTCTATTGGTCAATAAAACTTGTCAATAATAATTTCCATTACATTAAACCTTTATTGAAACATTATAAGATTTTAACCCTATATTTTACCAGTATAAACATTTAAAAACTATGCATTTTCTGAACTCTAGTGAAATATTCTAGAATAATAAGTTTATTATATCCCTTCATGATTAATGAAAAGGGATTTTTCTAGGGAGAACGATTTTTCATAACATTAAATTTTTGTGATAATGTAATATTCACTTGATCTTAGAAGATTTGGTATTTTGAATGGGGAATAGGTTATTTTATGTATTAATTTTTATAATATGGTTCTTATTTTTTTCTTGAATACTGTTTTAGGTTTTGATTTAGTTGTAGGATGCATTAAATGTTTCTTTTTATAGAGTTATTTTGGAGTAATAATTTTATATCCCCTATTATTACTTATTTATTGTTTCTATATTATCATACGAGTATTATGTCATAATTTTATAATCATTATGAAAATAATATATGTAATTAATACATCTTAAATGAGATCAATAATGAATAATTAATCGTGTTGTAAAAATCCCTCAATATTCTATGTTGATAGGATAATTAATTAATATCTATATTTAATTATTTATTTTCCCTTATAGAATGAATTTTTTAGGGAATTTCTATATAAGTGGAAAGTAACATAATGATTGTAATGAAAATATTATGGTTCCAAATGATATATTCATGCTAAATTATGGTTGGGGGGAATAAATCAATGAATTATATCCCATTAAATTCTATTTAATATTGAATTTTAGATAAACCATTTTCACCTATTATATCGGTCACATCCATATAAACTCACAAACACCCTGAGAAGTCACAAAAAAAGGGACACATGAAGTACAATGAGCACTAAAAAAATAATATCAAATTCATGGAATATTTTAGAATCAATATAGAATGTTTGATCTACTAGAATCTATATCACAGATAAATAAATTTATGTAATTTCCTTCAGTAGTGATATAGTAATTTAGTGGTGTACCCATATTATAATTCTACTAAATGAATGAACTAGTATAAAGTTTTTCCCTATCTATATTCCATTGGAAATTTTCATGAAAATATATTAAAATTATTTGACACATCATTAACAAATAAAACATGTGTGACTGTATTATTTTAAACCTCATGAAACAGTTTTAATGAAAACACAAAAAAATATTGGGCACCATCCAATTTTCTTCTTTTACTTTCACTCTTATATCAATTCTATTATTCTTTTTAATTCATTATATGCACATTTCAGTACACACAAAAACCATATATCACACTTCACTATTTTTAATCAGTACATGCCATGGTCTTTCGATCATCACTCCATGACATCTAACATTCTATACTGAATTTTATTTCTCTTAAATCACACCAGTATCATCTCCCTCTTTAATTTTGATTTTTTAAATTAAAAATAAATAAAAAATTACTTCTACTAAATTAAGTTTTCAACATGCTTTTCTCTTAAATAATCATTTTTACTAAAAAGAGAATACACGGTAGACTCAAGAATATCCTTTGACATGGCTTCATAAACCACATAACAATCAAAAAAAATTCCTCATATGGAGATAATATTATATTCTTTTATGTCATTATAAAAATAATCACAACATGAATCATATTTATCTAATATAACACCCTAATACTTAAATATCACAAGATTATATAATGGGAAAATACTTATATACTACTCTTCTAATCAATATTATCAAAGTGCAATAATAGTTTATAGAAACTAACAATCATCACACAACACATGCATCATTAATTTCATGAATGATATTTAATCCATATATTACCCTCAAAAGAATCTTCTAATATTAAATTATAATTATTTCTACTATATCTTTATAAAATACTTCCTTAAAAATTCTCTAGTAAATTATAGAACTCCATATAATCATTGGTGAAGTATAATTTTGTCTATGTTTGTTGACATATTTATAATAAAATATTATTCCGATGGAATTTGTAATGAATCCTACAAAACCTAAAACTTTATATTACATTTCCCAATTTTAATTTATATTTATTCTTTTGTTATCTTTAATGAATCTATCTAAATAATTTATTTACACATTTGAAATTATTTTTCCTCTAGAAAGACAATTATTAAATCTTAGATATTTTCATATAAAATTTCATTTCTATGTAGATGAATCATATGAATTATGAATGAATCTTATTAAATAACATAGTTACTCTTATAAAATGTTTATGAATCTTGTTAAATGAAGATAATGACTCTTAAAACATTTCTAAAATACTATTATAAACTTAATCTTAGGCTATTATTTATATATACATAAGTTGAGTCTCCCAAGATCTAAACATAATTTAATAAACAACAGACATAATAATGACTTCACTAATCTAGTCGAATGAATCATACATTTAAGAAAACTATTGATATGAATTTTGATATTATTTATTTTAAAATTGAATATTCTCAATACTAAAGACACTTCAATATTACATCCAAATTTCGACAAACAATTTTCTTCCTCCACTAAAAATACAATGTGAAATATCACCTCATATAATCAAAATCATTTCTTTTGAGATTTTGAATGGACTTTTTATTGAAAATAAATACCCATAAAATAATTATATCTAACCCATAATATAAAATTTCATATAGTAATTAAATTCTAATCTTATAAAACTCTCATGGGGTCTCAAAAATATCATAAAGGAAACCTTCTTCTTCATGGGCACTATAAAATCTAAATTCATCTATTAGTTTAAAAAATAAAGCAATTTGTAGTTTTATTAGAAACCATAAAAAATAAATCCTTGAAAACTCATCAAAAATAGAAATGAGTCATTATTATATATCTCCAATATTACTTGAATAATGATGGTGTGTGAATCAAGATTATTAAATAATAAAATCTTATTATATGCATTATAAACATAATTTTCTTTCATTACATCCCTTAAACCATCTTGAAACAAGTACATGATGATACTAATTGAAAATAATTATTTTAAACTTCCCAAAATTTTCCCCCGATCCAGTGTATATGAAGTTCCAAAAAATATGCTCACAAAAAATGTTAGAACAATTGAGATTTTTACATTACTACATACTCCAGTTAATAACCCCAGAAATAATACATGATCCCACAATAAAAGAGATATTTTCACCATTAGGTATAATATATTTTTTTTATTCTCTATAAAATATATTTCTAAAAATTTTAAAACATATAAATAAATAAAAAGTTTAATTAAATATGACCTTTTCCATATTGAAAATAACTTCTAAAGATTAAGTGAGATAGTTGATCGAAATATCACGCCTAACCCCTTGATATATAATGGATAATAATTATTCATAGACATCCGTGTATTGATATGTTACAACTTCTTTGAATGAAAATTTATTTTATAGTTTAATTTCAAAATTATATATGATTTATTATCATGTAAACTCTAATTTTTCTTTAATTTTTTAATATTAATATACGAATAATATTTATTCTCACGGATCTTTACTTATTCAATATCATAACTTTAACACTACTTCCCTAAAATAGAAATTCTTTCCACTTTAATAATTATTTTAAATGTACATATTGAAATCAAATTGTTATCCACATTATTGAGTATGAGTGTATTTAATCTCTTTTTGAGTTGAATAATATCATCAAGCTTATCAAAATAACCATAATTTTTATTATAAACCGTATTTCATATAGCTACTAGAAAAACCTAATTTTTTTAATTCATGTATATTTTCCTCTAATATCATAATATCTAAAATAAAATTTCTTCTCAGCAAATTGTTTCTTTATAAATACCACTTTATAGTATTCCTCATAGAATTTAGATACACTTATTGAATTGTGTATCACCCAAATAAATTTCTTACAATTTTCTCTATTCCTTATATTCCTATCTTATGATTTTGGAACCAATTATATTAATTTTTGAGTGAAACATCATTATAAGTGGTCATAAATGGTTTCTTGAAATTATTTATATTCATTTAGTTCAAAAAAATAGGATTTAAAAGGAGATTAAGATATAGTATAAAAAATACATGTTTACTATCATTGTGATGTATTGTGTAGAAATCTAATACTCAACACATATTCATTTCCAATCAATTTTATATTTTGAGACTTCTAGGAATTATTTATTATACTATTTTTAGAAAATACAATTATAATAAAATAAAAATAATGGTGTCATGGCTATTCACATATCATAGATTCCTATTCAATGAATTTAAATTTATTTTTAATCCCCTATAGTTTTTTAATATTGTTTCATATTTTTTTCATTTTACTAGACCGACTCTCCCTCATTTTTTGACACAAAATATATCTATATTCATAAAAATAATAGTATTTAAACCCATAACTCCTTTACGAATCAAAAAATCCTCCATAGGGAAAATATTATTCATAAAAGGAATCAATACACATGAAAATGGATTATAATATATTCTTTGATTTTTTATTTTTTTCTATCCTTTGAAAATTATTCTTGTATACATTTAGTGAATCAAAATATTCGCAAGATCTAAATGTGTCTAATATTACATAAGAAATATTTATGATCATATAAAAATCATCCTTTATAATATAATTATATTTAAAATTAGTCATCTATAAGTATCTTTATTTCCCTGAATTATCATATTTTTCCATAAACCAAAATTTATTCTATTATTATATTAAATCATTCATTTTACCAGAAAAATTTGAATATTTTTATTTCCTTGAATGTGATATTTTTTATATAATGAATCAATACCAATCATTTCATCTTCAACTTCATTCAATGTCATATTCCATAATCATTCTCAATCATCATGAATGGAAATATAAAGATATTCTATACAAATTTCTTATTCTCTTCCAATATTTATAAAATTAATTATTTAATCGCAAGAATCTTCTCATTGTCTTCAACATTCATTTAAAAGTCAGAAAATCTTATAATCTTCATCAAATGGAATTTTCAATATTCAAATTTCACTTGTCAACCATGAAACGTTTTTAGTATTAATATATCAGAATTGTTAGGGAAGTTAAAATTGCACATGAAAACTTTTTTACTTTTTATATTTTGAATTCTTAATGGGAAAATCATTGAGTACCATTTTAAGTATGCATTCTGTAGTTTTTTCATCTATAAGTCAATCACTACATTACTCATTTCTCCGGTTCTATAATTCATTAAAATTTTCTATAAAAAATTTCCCCTTCATCACTATATGACACTACATATTTTATGTTCTAACAACTATCACATCCATAAAGAATAGTTAAAAAATATATATATATATATATATATTTACTTTTAAAAATTCATAGCATTAGATAACAATGGGATTTGATTCTTTCTTATTCAAGTAACTACATGGATTCTCTCTATTATTAAAACCCATTACCTATTAATCTTTTTTCATCAATGGATATTTAGTTGAAAAATATATAATACCTCATAAAAGAAATATATAAATTGGAAATTTACATAAAATTTACATACTCACTTTATGATTATTCTTGATATTAGATGAATGAGTTTATAAAATATAAATTCAATATCCTCATCTAAATATATACCATATTCATCATCCTCTACAACATTTTTTATCTTCATTTTATTTAGTGTTTTAAAGGAGATTTTATCCTTGGTCTTATTTGTTAAAACACATATTTTCCTCTTTTTATATGTCATTAGAATACAATTTAAATAATACAATGGATGTGAACATATATCATGATCATCATATAAATAACGTTTTTTCATTAATCATATTTTAAAAAATATTTTGTATGTGCTCATTAACCATATCTTCCTATAACTTATCATCATAACATCATATAGATCTCAAAAATTCTTTTACACATCACTCATATGGGAGCAACAATATAAGATAATCAAACATATTTTATTGATTAATTCCTTAATAATTTATCTTTAATTTTTCCAAAAATCATTTTCACAATTTGAAACTAATAAAACATAAAAATTTAATCTATCATATAGATGTTAAAATATCATCCCAATCACTAACTCCATTATTAAAATTATTTATATGTAATACTATCATAGTAGTGCCATTAACATGTGGAATAATTCCAATTATAATATCCTCTATATCATTTATTCTTATAGATTGATGATATAGATAAATATGATCATTAAATATGTATTAAATAAAAACATAAAAATTAGGAATTCAATTTTCTTTCACTATATCTAGGTAATATATATATCAAAACAATTATAGAAAAAATAATTAAGCATAGATAAAGGATTTCATCAAATAACTCAAATTGAAGCTGACCATAATGATAATCAATGAAATAAAAAACTCAATTCCATATAATTAGATGAAAATAAAATGTTTTATTAATTTTTTTATTCCCATAGATAACGTGGTTCACTGATTAAGGGGTAGTAAATAATTTAATATTTTTTTTCATTCATGATGTTTTATGAAATCAACCTATATTATTTATTAGAGTTTACAAAGTAAATTAATAACTATTTGACACTAGATAATGAAAATAATAATGTTACACTTGAAGTAAATGTACCATTAATGAAAATGAGTAATTAATCCTTTGAATGATTCACACTAACCTAGAAGAAAAATTTCCATTAGAATAATCATTTTAAATTTTATTAAGTGTGAATATACTTTATCAATGGTACAATAATATAGAAATGTTATATCAAAACCACTATAATAAATAAATCCCTACTATATTATACATTTTAGATATGTATTTAACTTCTTCCCATGATGAATTTCACTAAAAAATATTATTGTTCACCCGTACATTATCATTGAATAGAAAAATAGAAATTTATTTGTTACTCAATTTTTTATCAAATAATAATATAACACACAAACAAATGAGTTTTTGTATTTTTCTCCTTCCATTTATTATTATTATTATTATTATTATTATTATTATTCGATCATTATTTTCAATATTATATGCTTCCTTTAGCTTCTTTCTATATGCACTACATTTTACATACACCTTCTTTCAAATTAAAATATTTTATAAAATAAATTACACATTATCACACTAATCTCTATACTAAAAAAATATTTAAAAAACATGATCTATTAAATTTACAAAGTAGAAATATTATATTCACATACCAGTTCATATTTCAAATACATGAAAGTAAATTTCCAAAAATAATTAGTCAACTTAACTTCTTCATTGCTAAAATAATTAATTTGAAGGAACTATCATGTTGGAATCAAGAATAACTTTTAGTTCTACATCATAAATCATAGCGTAGAAAACTAGAAATCCTGAATTGAAACAAAACATATTCTTCCATCACAGTGAATCAAACATTAACAACAAATAAACCATATATCACCTTTAGAATAACCCATACATTAACTCTCATAAATTCACCATAGAGAACAAGACTGTATTTATTAATTTAAATTATTTATGATCATTATGAAATAATATCTTTAAAATTCATGCCAACCTCTGCAATTTCAACAATCATTAATTTAATGGATTATTTTTAATTCATATAATACCATAATAAACATAATATGTTATAATAAAACTATCATTGGTTTGTGATTTTTGATCTAAATACATTCACTCTAATATACCCTAGAAATTTTTATAAATTCTATAATCATTTATAGAATTAAAAACACGGAAAAGGATACAAATTTCTCTATATAGCATAAATTAATCTTATAAAATCATTCAAAAATTAGATTATATAATAAAATGACACTTTTTTTCCCATTAACTCTAGAAGGAGTCCTAGTAATTCTTGAATTACTCTTAGTAAATTTAAGAGTTACTCATAGGATATTCATTATCCTTAGAGGAAAATATTAAAAAATATTACAGATATAATTATGTTTTTCCTTTTCCAGATATATAAGCCATATATTTTTTGAATAAATGTTATGAAATATTATATTTATTATTATAAAATATTTATATCTCCAACAATATACTCCAAAATACTCTTTAAGTATATCAAAAAAAATTAAAAAAGGAAATTTTTTTATGATATCATCTCATAATGATTGTTAAAAAGTAAATTTCCCATTTTTGAACCAATAACATAACTACGTTGTAACTGATACATCATGATGAATTTTCATTTAGAGAACAAAATATATTATTAATTTTAGAATTATCCATATTCAGATATAATGTTCATAACTCCATAGTGACTTCAATATTATCTCCAAACATTTCTAAACTATTTTAAAACTCCTATAAACATCAAATTAACCATTGGATAAAAGAATCAACATTATTTCATATGTGTTTGAATATAATTCCTGTATTGATAAAAACCAATGGAATAAAAATATTCACTTCTTATTTATCTTCTCATCTCATAAAAATAATATTATGTATCAATAATCTCCCCCTGGTGAACATCTACATTGTGAGGTAAAAAATCCCCAAAAACTTATCTTTTTTTGAAAATATACTGTCAAAAGTATAATTGTATTGATACTGTTTAAATTAAATATGAAATATAAAAAAAATTACAACTTGGAATAATATTTACATGCATTATATAATGATTAGACAACTGTTAATTGTAAATTAATGAATTGAGTTGTAACTATAATTAGAAAGGTTGATGGGATAATGTATTGGACTATATTAATAGTTTTGGTTTATGAATATGGTGCATGTTCAATCCTTTCAATTTTGGTAGTTTATTTAGTAAGGTAATTACATTCATGTGATAGTGTGAGTGTTCTATGTCTCAATAAATATTTTCATATCTTTATGATTCTCTCCCTTTCTAGTAGTGCTGTTATGTGTTTGGGGTATGAAATGATAATTTAGTGATTATTTAGATGATATAATCTCATCATGATTTATTTTGGTAGAAACAATTAGTTATGTATAAAGGATAATGTGTGAGATCCATTTATTTTGATGGTAGGGATGTAAAAGTATTCTAGGATAGAGATATATGTTTTTTAGTATTTGATTTCCTATATTTTATAATTATTATTTATTGGGATATCTTATTGGTATTGAATAAGTATATTTGATCTTATAGTGATTTTTATATGTAAAAATAATTTGAATTTATCTAATATTAGTGGTATGAGTTAGGAGGTGTATATGGTAGATATGATATAATGTTCAATTAAAATAAATGAACATATACGTGAATAATTTATAAAAATGAATAATTAAATTAATGTTATTGTGTCATAGAAAAATGAAGTGTTAAATAAATTTTCCATTTAAATATAGTTAATATGTTAAAATATATCTGGGATTGTAACTAAAATACTAATGAATTCCTTATGGGATTCTAAAAATATTGCTGCATAAATTATGTTCTTTGAAGATGTAATGAAATGAACAAAATAGGTATTTCGTATCAAGGGAATTATTATTATGTTAATGAATATTTAAATGAGCATGATATCTATAATTATTTGGTTATGTTTTTTATTTTACTTTACCATAATGTTGTTTTAGTTTTATATATTTCTTGATCCATAATTATGATGTTGATATCATTTTTAGAATGGTATTTTATATTTTTTATTTGGATCACTATATCTGTTAATTTATTTTTGTAATGGATTGATGTATGATTCTTGAGGATATGAATAAGGGAGAGATGATGATAAATCATAATCGGATGGTGATTTGGAATATTCTAATGGTATTGTTTTTATCCCATTATTTCTATCATGGCTAGTTAATGTGGAGTTCCCCTACAAGATCACTACTAGTCTCATATAGAAGGACCTATGGCCTAATATTGGATAGTAATGGTAATATTATTTTTCCAATATTATTATTTTATATCATGATACTTCACTCATGAATTTATAGAAGTCAATTATTTAATTGAGATTATTATTACAAGGCATATAGTTAAAGTAAATAATTATATGATTCATTAATATTATATTTTATTTGGATCAGGTTACCTATATATTCAAATATTATTTACTGAAGTGTCCTTATTTTTTATTTAACGTTACACATGTCTATGGCAATAAATATATTATTCATATATATTGAATTATTTACAAACACAACCTCAATATTTATTAACATGTTTCACCCATATAGAGTGTTCATAGTTTTTTTGGAAGGATTGTTTGAGGGTGATGGGGGATGTGGTTTTCAGGAAGATAAATAAGAACTCTTAGAGGATGGTGTTGTTTTTACCTTGTTTGTTCGGTGTACATTTTATTACAGATATAATTTTTGAATGCGTATTAATAAATTTTTTGTTAAATTTTAAAGGGTTTTTACGCCTCAACTTTTTTTCTAGGAATAACGATGTTTACTCCTCCGTTATGTCTGATAGATACACTCAGTTTCATTGTTCATGAAATATACTATTAGTGGTTATCTTTAGAGTTCTTTCATTTCAACACTAACAACCTCAGTGTGGATCAAATGTAGTGATTTTTGGTAAGTTCAATCCCAATTTTCATCTTTTTTATTTCATATTAAAATATAATTATATAATATAAAATATAAACTTATAAAAGTATTATAATTATATAATTAAACAAAAAACACATTAAAGTTATTAAAAAAATAAACACAATTAATAAAAATTTCATTCCAATGTAAAATAATTTATTAACACATTGAATATAAAAAATTTAAATATAATAATAAACCATTATTAGATGAATAATACAATACATTCTCATTATCATTCATTTATGATATAATTGTTACTATATAATAAAAAGATAAATCAATTAATATAGATATAGGGAATATGTAAAATGAGTCTGGAGTCACTTACTTGATTAAATAAAAATAGACTTATCCTTCCATTTTAATGTATCTTGTGTGATCATTCCCCATTCACTATTCAAGAAAGTACATCATTGAAATTATGAATTTGTGTTTGGATCCACTCTCTCTTCAATAATATTTTTCATTAATCATCAATTTTAATTCCACGCGTATGTATATATAGTAGAAATGTGTGGAAACCAAAACCTTCCTAAAAAATAAATTATTATAACTTTTTAATTTATAAAAACAACAATATCATATATATTTAAAGACAACCTCCTCGACATCCATTCGAGTGACCCAAATAGTATATCCACTTCAATATTACAAAAAATAGTGAAAGAAAATCAATACCACTAGAGAAAAGCTTTCACATGGGAGTACATTGTAGGATCATCTTCCTAAAAAGGTTAGAATCCAGGAAAAATAAATATACATGTTGTAGACATGTGTCAATTATTCCAATAAAAATAATTACATGAAAAATATATAGTTTATTTATAAAATCTACATGTGAATATAAACTCACATGACTCCAAATTCCAAATCGAATCAAAAGTATTATCATTCCCACATCACTTCGAACCATAATCTATAAATCAATTATTTGTGATATTGTTTTTAATAGAAACCTTGAATTAAAAGTATAATTAATTGAGTGTAGGGATCATTAAATGATAAATATATCATGGTAAATAGAAAAAATATAAAAATTAAGAAAAGTGTCTATAAATATTTATAAATATTCTGTTATATTAGTTTATAAGTGGATATAACTCACCATTATTTAGATCAATGATACAAAAACTATAACACCATAATATTCTATTAATTATTATTTTTATAAATAATTTAAACTTCTTAATACTTTTTGATACACTCCACATCGAGTTTAAATGAGGCGTGACATATAATTAAAGTATTAATATTTAGTATGATATATTTCCAAATAGCCATTGGAATGGAATGAATGAATATGAGGTACTAAATTATGAAAATATATAATTTACACATTTATGTAAAATTAATTCCATGGTGACCAATTAATTAAAAATAAAAATAAATACCATTTCAAAATAATATAAATATTTTTTTGAATACTATTTTTTGGAAAAAAAATAGATTTTACGTGAATAAACTAAATAAATCACTTTTGGTGAATGATTATAAATAAATTTATATTTTACATATTTAATTTTTTTAAAATTCATATTATGTGTTTTATTGATAATAGATAAGAATAAATCTAATATTTCATAAAAAAATATTCTCCTAAAAACAGTTTTATCATATTTTTCTCACTATTTTAAAATTATATTTTTTACAAAATCTAAAAAATATATTTGAATACATGAAAATAATTTTAGATATCATCTTATTAAAAGTATTATATAATAATTTTTTTTTGAATTTTATACAATATAATTTTTACATATATAATAACAAATTCTGATTTTTATTCAGAATTGTAATTTAATTTAAAGAAAATATAAAATAAAATAATATTATATGACAGATTTAAAGGTAAAGTTAGTTTAATAATGTATATATTAATCCAATTTAGCTCATTATAATAAATATAATATTAAAATTTCTTATAAATTCTTTTTAAAATTTTAATTATTTTCACATTGGAAATCCACCTTCTCATTGTGACTATGGGATTAATTTTAAATCGTATTATTCAAAAATACTAATTGAATTTGAAAAAATGGATTACAATTTTTTAAAATATAAAATATATATTTTCAAAAAATATCAACATACTTTTCTATCACAATGTATAATAAAATAATTATAAATTATTTCTTATAGATTAGGTAAACACGATCATACAATGGTATTAAACTAATATGAAAAGTGTTAAAAATGAATAAAAATTCAAAATACACAATTTTTATCCATATTTTTACCTTATCAATTATATTATATATATTTGACATTTTAGAGCAATTAGGTTAAGAAAAATGTGGGTACACCTTTTTCTTTTAAAATTATTACAAGTGTGACACTGACCTCACATATAAAATTACACCGCATATGTAATGTATCATTAATTCCTGGTTCATTAACTTTTCAATTTTTAGTTTTGGAGGTGTTGAGGGTAGGTTTTGGTAGTTTTCATAGGACTTGGAGGTGCAACAGAGTTGGTATAGGAATTAGATGTCGTGTAAGTTGTTTGTAGGATGTGAAAGATGATTTCATGGAATGTATTTAATAGATTCATGATGTCTAGTTTTTAAGCTCTAAATAAATAATGAGAATGGAAATGTGATGCATTTTTTGGAGAAACTATACCCTAGGGATTACACAACGTGAAAGGGGATTACACATCATGTAATACCCCAATCAAATGTAGTTTTATAATTATTTTTTGGTCTTTATTTTATTTATTTGGCCATTCGCCCATATTAGACTCATTTTGGGCAAACCCTAGGCTTCTTGAGGTGTTATTTGACCCCTATTATACCCTCTTAGATCCGTTGACCATGGTCATTCTTCATTGGCAATCCGTGGTTGATCTGTGGTAAGTTATTTCCCAATTATTGGTTTTTTTATTCCGTTCTTATCTTGGGGTTTCACTATAATGGTTTTTCTTTGGTTTGGGGGTGTGTTTGGGTTTCATTTTGAGGGATTATTAGTGTGGTGTAGGTTGATTCATGATTATCATGGTGAGTTTGTAGTTTGTGGGCATTATTTGTGACCATTCGGTGCATTGAAATTGGAAAATCTTTTTTGAGGTAGGGTTTACCCTTGTTTCTCTTCTTTTGTAAAATGATAAAGGGTTTTAATTTTGTTCATCTATGTATTATGGTGGTTTTAGATAAATAGAAGATAGATAAATGGTTAAATTGAATTGAAGGGGTAAAGGGGGTTTGATTCCCAAGAATTTAAAGATATTTGATTGATTTTGATATTTTTTTAGGATCAATTCCCCTAATGAAAATTGTGGTCGTTGGGGGATTTCATTGCTTTAGATATGTCATGAACCAAGCCAAAATATCGTCTAACCTGATATCTAACCCGTTCCGCAACATGGCCCGAAGGGCATTCTCGATCCCCACTGGCTAACAACTAGTGTCATGTATCAAATACAAAAAAATGTAATAGTTTCAACCCAAAAACCAATATCAAACAAACAAAACTAAATAAGTTGAAATACTAACCAAAAATGAATCTAAAATAAATATAAAAATTGATTTAGTTACAAGATTCCACTAAAAAAGATAGAAGCCAAAATACAAAACTAAAAACAAAACTAAAAGAGAGATACATGACCATGATCTCTATATGACCTCAATATCACCACCATCCACAAGAATGAACTGCTAAAAGATCCACCTCAAATTAGAGAAACCTTAATGAGGATCATAACCGAAAATATAGATTAGGTCTACTGACACCATGTGGTATAAGTAGGGTGTGAGCTTTGTAGATCAATAGGAAATCACTAATGAATCCATGTATTTCCTTTCCAAAAAATAATCCATTAACACTAGTTTGTAATACATTTATGAAAATAGGTTTTTCTCATTTAATATAAACAAACATAGTTTTCCCTTTTTCAAAACATTTCAGACCATATTTCCATTTCCAAAAATAGATTACCATTTTAAATCCAAAACCTAATACAAGGGATATCGGGAAGTGTTGAAGATAAACTAATAGTATAAGTAGAAAACCAATTTAGTAAAATAAACACAAGAAATTAAAAATAGTTATAATGGGAATTCCTAAAAATCCCTTGAGCAATCCCTAAATGTAGTCAGTTCAGAAACACCTTCTAGTGTATGGTGAAACACCATAGCCAATAACCAACTAGCAACCCTAAAATTGACTCACTAGTGGACAAACCCACTTGGCCTTTAAAACATCCAAAGGGTACCAAACTATCTAATTAGGGTTTATCAGTAACCTTCACTCAACCCCTTAAAATATTTCTATGATTCCCATGGTAAAATTATACTGTGTAAGTAGGAGGCCCTCACACGTGTGACTCACCTTACCTACCATCACCACACTTTCCTACACCAAAAACAGACACGACTTATACAATAACCCATAAGGGGAAGTCCCTCTATAATTGTTACCACTATATATACATATATATATATTTATATAACATCATAAAAGGCGCCATATAGGCATTCATATCATATAAACATTCAAACCATTTCATAAAACAATTTATGTTTCCTGCTGGGCATTCACATTTTCCAAACCAAATACATTTTGCAACATTATTAAGTGTCAATCGGGCCTTAAAATTATATATCTTAAATGCATTTAAGATAAAAATAATATATGATTTTTAAAATTCAATAGAATGCATCACTTTTATCTATACAAATTCTAAATGAGCCTTTATGTTCCAAAATTAACCAAACCATGTTTTGAGGACAAACTTTCCAAACCATAGGGAATAATTTTGAAGTTACATTCCCAAGTCACTTGAAGAAAAAATTATCATTTAGAAATCATGGAACCATTTTGAGAAAAGGATGAGAAGGGTAAAATGGGAAAATATTATTTGAAGACCTTTTCTATGTCCCATCATCATTTGAATGCACATCTATGTGTGCAATTCATGCACTAATATGTGTTCCAACATCCTATGGAACCCTCTATTTGTTCATAAAACACCCAAAATATTTTTATAACCATAAATTTACTTTCAAACCAAACCCATTAATTTTATATAATTTCCAAAGGTGAAAACAATAATTTTTAATAGACTAATAGAGCTTTCCAAACAACATTTAAACCATACTAAGTCACCACATTCCACATGAAAAGACTAGAACACAATCCAATCAATACAATTAAACATTAATAAGGTAAAGAACCACCCATATAATTCCACTTGAAAATTAATGGTTCAATTAACATTTTATCAAACACATTTTGGTGTGAAAGCATATAGGAATAAAAAAGGATCACTCTTAAATTTATTTTAATTAAATTCTACCAACAAGGAAACACCACAATAAACTAGCCATAAGAATTATAAGTATTAGAATAACATTTAAAAATTAATTAAAGACACTCGAGAACTAATGGAATTCAATGGAATAGAAAAACATGGAAACACCCACCTTAGTTTTGTGGGAATGCAATGAAAACATCAAATAGAAGATATATAAGCCACAAATACCATTAAAAAACAATAGATCCAAATGAAATCAAACCAAAAAAACTAGCCATTATGGATCATGTAAATGAGATCACACCAAAGGGAAATAAAGAAATAAAGTGGGGGAGAGAGAAAGGGGAGGAAAATTAACTAATTACCCTAAAACATACCTTATATCTTTGAGGATGGAACAATTGAGGAGAATGAACCATGGGAGGTGTGTTTTTAGGACACAATGGTGTTCCAAATTTGACCAAGAGGTAGGGGACAAAATGGGGTTAACGAGGGGAAAGGGTAGAAAAGGGATTTTATGTTTTTAATGATCTGGAACAACTGAATAGTTTAGATGCATGGTTTACCAAACCAGGAACCTATTGTGTTTTAGCCAATGCCAATATCCCAAACCTATTCCATGATAACCCCACACAATTTATGAGACCATTCAAAAACCACGTGGAAACTTCTCTCAACTTTCTAAACTAGTCACATGGGTACTTGGGTTGACTTTATGGTTTCTACTAACTGTGTAGTGCCTATGTACAGGCCAAAAGCCACCTAGACATCCAAAAACTCAAAAAATTGGAATGGGCCTCAGACCAAATCCCAAAAAAAAAAGAACCATGGTCAAGAGTAGAATAAAATAATACTGTTTCCAATGTTGGGGTGTAACAATTATCCACACTACAAACACTTTCTGTCCCCAGAAAGTCACCATGCCAAAAGATAGCCAAAACACGAATCTATGTCCGACATAAACCAAGACAAATTATAATACTTGAGATGATTATTTAATCCACAATTCACATGTGACCAAAAATGAAGATATCATATCATAATAATGAGGGGAGAACATGATTGGGGGGGGGATTCCTCCCACCATAAGAACTTAACTCACTCAGGAACCTCAAAACCTATACAACTACAGCAAGACATAAATTATAAATCCACTACGGAGCGACCCATAAAACACAGAACTCAGGAACTAACCCATACTTTCCACACTATCCAAAAAACACCTTATTGCAATGAATATCTAGGAAACTCTCAATATGAATCCATCTCACTTCCTCAACATAAATGAATCATCATCACCACTAAAACTCAAAATTTTCCCACACTATCCAAACCCCCAAAATTAAAGGAAACCATGAAGAAAACTCATACCAAAACCATAAATACCGTCAATTAATTCAAAAAAACTCAGTAACTCACATATCCAAACAGACCCCACAAAAACAGTACTCGACCCATACAAGGGCCAAACTCACTTTAAGGAAACAAGCGATTCTGAAAGCTCCACCCAGATGATCACAACCACTTAGAATACATTAGAATAAGTTCATCACACTCCCAAAATAGTATATGAACCTAAAATATGGAAAATAACTTGGAATCATTGAATATCTACATCCCAATATAGGGAAAAAAACTCGGGACAAGGTTTCACACATCCCCAGAAACTTCGAACTATGTTCGAGCTTCACTATGAGGCCTTTGGCTAGAGCCCTAATGAATGCAAAAACTCCTTCCCTGTAGTAAAGAAATAAAATTCTCTAATAAAAATTCCTTCTTCAAAAAACTCTTCTAATAGAAATTTCTAGATGACCCTGACAAATGCAATGATGGCATATCTTCGGAGGACTGCACCCAGATGGATTCGAATGCCCGAACTGACCGTGCTGAAAGCACATGAGCGAGTTGTTCAGTGAATGAGAAGACGAAGCCAGCAAGTGTGAGTTATTATGAAATTATTATTTTGGTTCATGCTTTTTATTATATGGGGAACATTCATGAACACAAAGCGGAGTTGGTTCATCAGTTTCCAAATACCTTTATCAAATAACCAATTCGGCTAAGAATGACTCATCCACCAATTTTACAAAATGAAATTCACTGGAAGAGAAAAGTTTCTGAGATATATAAATGGAGACTCCAAATAAAAAATGGATAATTTAACTGATCCTATAATTACACCTCCAGAGATTAATATACCAACTCTATGATGTGATCACCATAGGCTTTCATGGTCCACTGGCCCTACCGAACATCCTGTAGCTCTTCCACCTTTCCCGACATCACCTCATTAAAAAGAAACCTTTGTAAAATAGTGGTATTATATAATTCCCATGTCATCCCAACTTGCAATGATGGTGGGAGAACCAAATTACACTAGTCCAGAGATGGACAGTCATGACAAACCAGAACAACACATGCTCTGACAACTTTAGGATATCCCAATGATCTGAATACACCCTCCACTTCTTCAAGCCATTTCACGACCTATAATAGAAATAAATCACTAAAAAAGATAGTACAAATATGAGAAGAACCATAAACCGGGAAAGACTCCCTAGAATATTTGGGGACCATTATGGGTGGTATAATTTTAAAAATGTAAAAGCACAACACCAAAACCAATATCAAACCAAAACACAATCAAAAGAACACCTCAATCCAAAAAAAAATGTCTCACAAAATGAAAGCATACCAACATAACTAAAACTCATATTTCAACTTCCATTTTCCTTTTAATTTTCCAAACCAACTTATTTCAAGGATACTTTAAAATTAAAAATCCACTTTTCAGCAAACAAAATCCACATTATAAAAAAAAAACCAATTTCTGAAATCATTTCCCTTATTTGAAATCACTTTATAAGAATAAGTCCAAGCCTTTTATTTCAAATACAAACCCATGGAATTATACGAACAGTCTCATATGTGCTCATCCATTTCTATTTACACATGCCAACACATACTTACCTCACATATCCACACATATGAAAATTCATATAAGGAGTACAAAGGGTTGGAATTACAATTTCATTATCAAATCCTAAGAGTTAACCGAATTTCCAATCTAATATTTTTTCCTTAAAAACCCATTATACCAATTTAAATAAATTTGAACGAAATCATTTTCGTTTGAAAACTATTCACATTTTCATAGAAACACTTACAACAAATAAAACCAAGACAATACTCAACATACACTTAACTACCAGAGTGAGGAACTAGTAGTCCTGCTTAGCCCAATGACATTGTAGCAGGCCATGCCCCATGTAAGAATAAAAAACAAGGAGGTTCTTAAAATACCTACTAGGACTTCACATGGGTCACTAATCCATGGGGGCTAACAATAAAACACCGGGTCACCTCCATTATCATCCCTCAATCCAAAATAAAAATAGAAGACTCAAATCCCAGACTACCCCTAGTAACTCAGGTCTCGTCATGAGTGGTGGTGATCAGGAACAAACCCATAACCTACCTCTTGAGACCCATCTATCTAAATATCCAGTAACCATACACCCCAAATAAAAAGGGCCTACTATGATACCTTTTTTTCACAAACCAATGGAAAATATCATCTGACTCGACATCCGAACTAGTCTGCGACATGGCCTGAAGGGCGTTCCCAATCTACACTAGCTGGTATCTAGTGTCATAAATCCAATAAAAACCAAAAAGGGAATAGTTTAAGCCCAAAAACTTGGACCCCATAAATAAAACTAAACAAGTAGAAATACTAACAACAACTGAATCTCAAATAAATACATAAAATGATTCTGTTATAACATACAACTGAACAAGATAAAAAACCAAAATACAAAACTGAAAACAAAACTAACACCATGTCACACAAACATGATCTCCCTATGACCTCAATGTCACCACCGTCTATAGGACAAAACTACTCCAAGATTTTTCTTGAAATAGATAGCCCTGAAAGAGGATAAGAAATTGAAAAACAGAATAGTTTTGAAACCATGTTTTCACGAACTAATCGAGAATGTCATATGACCCGACATCTGACCTGGTCTGCGACATGTTCTGAAGGGAATTTCAGATCCCCATAGGATGAAAACAAGTTTCGAGAATCAAATATAAACTAAAAGGGAATGGGTTCATCCCAAAAACCAGGATCACATAAACCAAACTGAACAACTAGACATAATAACCACAACCAAATCTTAAATAAACACAAACACTAATTTAGTTACAAAATACACCTGAACTAGACAAAAAGAAAAAAATTTGAAAACAATACTAAAATAGATCAATGCTACCATGATCACCTTGTAACCTCAATGTCACCACCATATATAATACCAAACTAGTCTAAGAGATAGCTCAAACTATGCAAACCTGAATGAGGATCAAAACCTACAAAACAGATCAGGTCTAATACCACTTTTTCATGAACCAATCAGAAATATGATCCAACCCGACATATGACCCGGTCCATGACAAGGACTGAAAGGCATTCCCGATCCCCAGAGGCTGAAAACGCATGTCGAGAATCAAATATAAAACAAAAATGGAATGATTTTAGATAAAGAAACTAGGACCCCATAAACAAAAATAAATGAACAGAAATACTATTCACAACTGAATCTTAAATAAATAGGCAAACTGATTCAGTTAAAAGATACAACTAAACTATAATGAAACAAAGAAACTAAAAATAAAACTAAAACAGAACCATGATTCCATGATCTTACTATGAACTCAATGTCACCACCATCCACAAGACTAAACCTCTCCAAGAGCTATCTCGAACTAGATAAATCAGAGTAAGGACCAAAACATGGAAAAATATTGGGTCAAATGACACTGAATTGTACAATTTGGGTGTGTGATTCATATCTCATTAGGAAATCACCAATGAATCCATATGTTTCCTTTCATGAAAATAATCCAAAACAACTAGTTCTAAATAAAATTATGATAATGGGGTTTTATTATTTAGAATAAACAAATACATTTTTGTATTTTTCAAAACATTGGACACCATATTTCTGTTTCCAATATATTACTATTTTGAATCCAAAACCCAAAATAAGGGATATAAGGCTATGATTAAAATAAACTAGCAGTATAAGAGAAAGAAAATGTATACAACTATACCAAATAAATTATAGATAATAACCATATGAATTACTAAACATCCATAGAGAAATCCATGTACGTACTCAGTTCTGAACCACCTGCCGATGCAAGGTGAAAGTATGTAGTCAATAACCAATTGGCTACCCAAAACTAGCCTTACTGGTTAAACAACCCACCTAGAATTTACAACATTCAAGTGGTACCAACCGCTCTAATTGGGGTTGATCCGTAACCATCACTTGAACCTCTAAAATATGTCTAGGAACCCATGTTAAAATTATACTGTGTAAGTAGGAGGAACTCGCACATGTGACTCACCTTTCCGTCACCGCGCCTGCCGACCCCAAACACGAACACCACCGATACAGTAACCAATTAAAAGAAGTCCCTATATAGGATTTACCACTATATATATATATATATTCATGTCATATCATACAAGGTGGAAACCAGACCATTATATCATATACAAATTCAACCCATTTCATTAAACAATTTATATTTTCAACTGGGTATTCAAATTTTCTAATCCACGTTCCTTTCCCCAAATTATAATGTGCCAAACAAGACTTAAAATTCTAAAACTAAAATTAATTTACATTTCTACTACCAAATCATTTTCCAAATTCAACACAAAGAATCAATTTTATCTATAGAAATGCCAAATGAGCCTTGAAGATCCAACATTCACCAAAACATGATTCAAGGCCAAACGGTCCAAACTCTATGTAACAATTCTATAGTTACATTACCAAATCACCTGATGAAACCCTTATCATTTGTAAATCATATAACCCTTGTGAGAAAATTAGGATAAGGATAAAATTCCAAACTTTTAAGGGAAGATATGTTCTAAGTGCTATCTTTATTTGAATTCACATCCATGTTTGCACTCTGTGCACCCGTGGGTGTTCCAACATCTAATGGTATCCTCTACGTGTCTAGAAAACAACAAAAATATTTTTAGAATAGTCAATTTCCTTTCAACCCAACCCCATCAATTTCATATAATTTCTAAAGGTGAAAACAAGCTTTTTTAGAAGACCAAGAGAGCTTTCCAAACAATATTTAAACCATACTAAGTCAGCAAATTCCACATGACAAGACACATACACAATCCAATCAATATAATTAAACATTAATAAGTTAAATCACCACCCAAATCATTCCATTCGACACTTAGAGGTTCAATTAAATTTTTATAAAATACATTAAGTGTGAAAACACATAGTCATAAACATGGATCACTCTAAAACATATTTTTGGTAAATTATACCAATAATGAAACACCAAAATGAACTATCCATGAGTATTATAATTATTTTAATAAAATTTAAAAGTTTATTGAAGTCAGTCAATCGCTAATGGGTTTCATCCAAAAGGAAAAAACATGGAAAAACCAAACTTCGTGGTGTACGAATGTAACAAAACATTTGGAGATGAGAGATCAAAGCCCCATGGACACTTTACACACCTAAGATCCAAAGGAAAATGAACTAAACATAAAACGTAGTAATTAGGGTTTATCCAAATAAGATCCAACCCAAGGAAAAGTAATAAATGGAGAGGGGAAGAGAGAAAGGTGAATAAAATTGACTAAAAACCTATAAACATACCTTAGATATATGAGGATGGAACCATGGAGGAAAATGAGCCAAGGGAAGAGGGATTTTAGGACCCCTTGGTGCACTAAATTAGACTAATAGGGGGGAGGTTAAAGAGTGGAAAATTTAGAATAGTGTTTTTATGTTTTTAATGATCTACCACGACCTCACTATTTGGCCCCATAGTTTACCTAACCGTGTGCCAATAGAGTGGTAGCCACTACCAATATTAT
Source organism: Viscum album (assembly GCA_963277665.1). Taxonomy (NCBI): domain Eukaryota; kingdom Viridiplantae; phylum Streptophyta; class Magnoliopsida; order Santalales; family Viscaceae; genus Viscum; species Viscum album. The sequence goes on along the minus strand of OY728126.1, from coordinate 290,141,995 downwards.
CGACCTACCACATGATCATGACACATGGTTTGTCTAACCATGTGTAAATCGTGATATAACTTCTATACAATTCATGTATTGGATACATGGGTACCTAGGTTGATGACATAGTTTCTACTAGCCATGCAGTGCTTGTGAATATGCCAATAACAACCCAAAATTCTAAAATCAAAAAAGAACTTCAACCTGGTCTCAGCCCGAACGCAAACAAAAAAGATCCAGGACCCAGAAAAGAATAAAATAAAAGTGTTTCCAAGGTCAGGGTGTTATATTATACATATTCTATGGTTGTTTATTTTATTGATATTAATTGGTATCACCCTAAAAAAGTAAATTGGTTAATTACGTAATCTAGTATAATGAATCATTTTCCCTAAGAAAAGATTTGTGTGATAATGCCCCATAGAAAAGTAGCGGAATGTGATAAATGTTCTTGTAAACCTAAAAAATGTTTTTTATGTGTTGTGATGTGTGATTTATTGTGTTTTTTACCTATATAGAATGTTAATGGAATATTGTTATACAGTGGGGATGTGATGGGCATGGTGTAATTATTCAATGAGGCTATGAAATAGGTTGTGTAGTAATGTTTTGTTATATGGAGTTTTATGTTGGGTATTTTTTTTGGTTTTTACGGTGGATTGGCTAGGATGAATTTAATAATGGAAAATACTGATTTTTTGGGTAATTCACCTAGATTATTTCCCTGAATGACATGTATGAATCTTAACCCCATATCTCAGTGATTGATACGTGATGTTCAAGAGTTATGTGTTAAATGGGGAGTAATGTGACGTCGTGTAAAATTTTCTGGTATTTTCATATTTTAAAATGACTGTTTTTGTGTTGTTTGATATGCAGTGTGCCATGTTAGTTTATCGATAGGTGTGAATGGTAAATGAATGAATATTAAGTAAACAAGTGAAAATGGTATAATCTGGGGAATGGGTAAGTGATAATAAAATATTGAAATGGAATTAATATTTTTGTAATGTTTGCACAGAGTTGTGCATTTAGTGGTATCATAAAATTGGAAAAAATGTGAGTTGGTTAGTGATTTTGTTTGAAAACCCTTAAGTTGGGTTTGTGTGATTTTCCTTATATATATAATTTTATTTCTGTGGGATTTCTATATCCAACCCACCATTGTTGAGAAATATGTGCTGAACACCCCCATCATCATGGGGGAGGGTGTCTGTCCCAACATCCCTGTTGGAGGATAGATGGATGGACATTCGGCCTTCCTAAATTCTTCTTATAGGTGATGATGGACCAAGATTCATCAGGAAAGTTGTGATGTGGTGTCTAAAGTGTTTTCAAGATGAATTTTGATGTAGTGTCCCAATCATCTTCAAGATGAGTTTAGATGTGATTTCCCAGGTGTATTCATGATGAGATATGACGTGGTATGTGTCCAAGGTGTTTACGGGTGGGATGTGATGTGGTTTGTGGTCCAGGTGTGTGTTGGAGAGATGTAATGTTTTATGTGGCCCAAGTGTAGCTTTGTGTTGGTGGGTTGTGATGTTGTATATTTGGAAGAGGTGGGAGTTCTAGGAGGAATTTTTTTAGGGTGTGAGAGTGGATAATCAGTGGTAATGTGATTCAGGGTACCCTATCATTGATGTTATTTAATAATTTTTTATTACCTGTCTTCGGTTATTTTGTGAGCATACCTTGTTGAGGTTGGTATGGATAGGATACCATTTTAGGTGTTGTTAGATTCTATTTTTTTTTCTCATAGGTGCATTAGTATGGTCCTTACACTTGTGCATGAGATACATTGGTTTTCCTACTGAGTATACTTGTATTATCACCCTACGTATATAAAACTAAATTCAGGATTCTAAGAGGATTACATGGTCCATAATGGATGTTACTATCTCAGGCATTGGTACAAATACTATGTTGCTACTTGAGAATTACTTTTGGATATTTTACTTTGGATACTTTATTATTTTTGTATCAGTTATATTTATGCATGCATTGTGGGATGATTTATGGGTTTCTTAAATATGTATATTGGAGTTTCTTTGTGGATGATTCATCTTATCTTCTGATCATGTTTCGTAAAAAGGATGATTCCTCCCATATTATAAAATTAGTACACTATTGGTGCTAGTTTCCAACCAGGGGCCTATTGTAGGAGGGACTCAGGGGGTTATTATCTCCCTTTATTCATTCCCATCCCAGGAGGGGTATCTTTGGAGGGAGGGGGTTGTGATTGAGTGGTATTAAAGGAAGGTTGATAGATAGGATAGATTTTGGAGTTAGGCATAGTGAGGATTGCATGGGATGGTATGGAAACCATATTAGATGACATTGGTGTACGATAGAGGCTAAGGGATAGTAGCTAGGACATTGGATTTTAGGGTACCCTATGATATAGGGAATATAATCTAACCATATTGAATGAACAGGTGTGATGGACTTACTTGCAGGGTAGAGGCCTAGGAGAGGTACTTGCATCATATTGAATTGAATTCTTATTTAATCTGAGTTATTTTGGAAAGGATAAAATGAATTAAATTGGTTAAAGATAATTAAAATATATCATAATTAAATTACATAGTACCGAGATTTTAAAATCCTTGTTTCAATTTCAATTATGGCTCCTTGTCATCAACTTAATGTAGCTCAGGTAGTTGAGGTTCAGCAGGCTGACCTAGTTGAGTGACATTGGATTGATCTGGATGAGGTGGATGATTAGTGGTAGAAGAAATTGTGTGCTTTACAGTGGTAGGATTTAGGGAAATACAAGGGAAGTGTTTTAGATTTGGAGACAGAGAGCTGTCCATAGGATCTCAAGATCACTTTCAGTTTCATCCTGGATCTAATTGAGTAATGGGTCACTTTGGTAGTCAGTCAGATGCGGGGAGCTATGCGTTAGTGGTGGATGCTATATCTGGGAGAGCGGGAGGATGCAAAAAGTTTGTGGGTCAACTTCTAGAAAGAGTTTAATATAGATTTCCACTCATAAACCATGAAGGAAGTAAAGAGGAATGAGTTTATTTCTCTTCAGTAGGGGAGTATGTTAGTGTGGGAAGTGGGGATCAAGGTCAAGGACCATATACATTTTTACCCAGATCTTTTTCTAGGTGATATGTCTTGAGGAATCACTCCATCCTTCTATCCAGTATGCAGTTACTCCTTTTATGTTGCTAATGTATATGTAGGTTCAAAATAAGGAAGAGGTGATCAGGAAGATGCAATCATAATGAGATACACCGTGAGAGGGGATCCAACAGGGTTCCTTGAGGGGTGTAGTTGTTAGTGGAAGGTCACAGGTTCTAGGGCCTTCAAGGTTTCTAACTTTAGATATTTGACCTAAGATGATTTTTTTCTAGAATTCTAGTGCTAGAGGTTTCTATGCTTTTTCCTGTGGGCTTGGGGATGATGTGTTTCATCTATTCGGATTGTTACCATATTCAAAACCAGCGCCCAGTGTATGATCGAGATATGTTTTGTGGAGGTGGAAATATTCTATTCTAGCCTCAACATCCATTACCATTGAGATTATTTCAGTAGTAGGGGAAGTAGGTTTACGCTCCACTAAGTGGAGATGGACCAGGTAGAGTCTGACCTCAGGGTGCTCCTCATGTTCAAGGATTGCATCCTAAGCATCTTCATGGAGGTGGTCATCAGCAGAGAAGTAGAGAAGCTTGGAATGGTCAGTGGAATGCATTGGAGTTGGTAGTTATAGGGAGGCCAGATATCCTCAGAGATACGATAAATTTGTTTAGTACCCATATTTGTTCGTTGTTTGATTCCAAAGCTTCATACTCTATTGTTTCACCCATTTTATCCCATTCTATGGGAATAGACATAGAGAGGCTTCTCGTGCCCTTGGTGTTGTGTTTCTAAGTCGCTGGCCAGACCAGATTGTTTGAAGTGTGCTAGGGGTGTAGACTGATGATGGGACTGTATCAGTCATGAGGTGATCTTTTCATATTACATATGCAACCATATTATGTTATCTTTGGCATTAAATTGTTGTTTTCTACATTTTTTATTATTTATTTCTTTAAGGGGACAGTCCTATTTTCACATGTGGATGCCCAACATGTGGTTTTTCATGTGACCAGATTTTTTAGGGGGGTAGTTAGTGTGTGGATCCCATTACTTCCTTGTTGGATGAGTTGTTAGTGAAATTGGTAGATTATTGGATGGTGGTGGTCCACAAGGTCATTGGGGAGTTCCTAGATGTTTTCTCTAAGGCGGTTGTGATGCTACCCCCTCGACGTGATGTTGAGTTTGTGATAAAATTAAAACACGATGATTCTCTGATTTTGATGGATTCTTATCGGATGCCACCATATGATTTTTGGGAGTTGAGGATTCAGAAAGAAAACATGATGTAGAATTGTTTTATCTGGCCAAATGTGTCCCCACGGGGTGATCTAGTGTTGTTCTCAATGTTGGAAGTCAATGGTCTAAGGATGTGAATAGACTAACGAAGGTTGAATCAGGGAACAATACAGAACCATTACCCTCTTCCAAGGATATATTACATTTTAAACCATCTAAATGTGTAAATTTTGTTTTCTATGATCGATCAATAGTCTTGATATCAAATGTTTAGGGTGATATATGGTGATATCTCAAAGGCTATCTTCAGATGAAAGTATGGGAACATCGAGTTTGTATTCATGTTTTTGTTGTTATAAACACACTAGTTATGTACATGGGGATTATAAAATACATATTTTTTACGGTTCCTAGATCGGTTTTCCATCATATTCTTCGAAAATATATTGATATAATCGAAGTCAAAGGAGGAGAATACCGAACATCTCATAACTATCTTGCCTATTCTTTGTTGCCCCAAGATCTCTGGGAAGTTGTCCAAGTGTATTTTATAGACACAAGAAGTGCATTTACATGGGAATGTGGTGTCTCATAAGGGTTTGGTAGTATAAAGATCAAAGGTAAAAGTAGTTATTTCTTAGGAAACACCAAAGAAAATGGTAGAATTTCATAGTTTTTTTGGTCTTATAGGCTATTACCAGAGGTTTGTACCTGATTTCCTTCGAGTTGTGACCCTATTGACAGTTTTGAATAGGAAGGATAAAGTATTTTTGTGCAGTGATTAGTGTCTGGAATCATTCAGTAACTTGATGGAGAAGTTGGTCAGTGATCTAGTTCTCGAGTATCCTAGGGAAGGGGTGATGTTTGAGTTGTTTGGTGATGATTCTCATCTAGGATTTGGATACATGATGATGTAGCAGAAGTCAGGGATATATTATGGATATAGGTAGTTATAACCTCAATAATGTAACTTCACCAACTAAGAAGATGAGTTAGCGACAGTTATGTTTTCACTGAAGTTGTGGAAGAATTACCTCACTTGGGTGTGTTTGTGGTCTTCATGGATCACAGGAGTTTGAGGTATATCTTTTCCCAACATGACATGAACATTTGGAAGTTGAGGTGGACAGAGTTTCTTTAGGAATATGTTTTTGAGATATCCTAAACCATTGGAAATGGAAATGTTATGACCGACGCATTGAAAATGAAGTCGTAAAAAGGTGTCTATTAAAATTATGAGGATTCTTGGAGAGATATGGTGGATTTACCATCCTTGCACTAGGATACAAGGGTAGATGGTGGTAGAGGTTGTTTGTTCTAGATTATGGTGTCGTCTTCCCTGATGTAGTAGGTGGAAGAGTCCCATTGTGGAGACTCAAAGACACAAGTGATGCACGATCATGTTAGCTGACTAAATTTTTTATTAAGATAAAGATAAACCCCCTTTTAAGGGGTAAGGGGAAACCGAAACAACATAAAAGACATAAAAGACATTCAAGGCCCACAATACAATGTCCCAAGACAAAAAACAATCCATTTCCAAACCACAAAGAATAACTCCTCCCCAGCATCAAAATCACTAAGATGAACTTCCAACTTCACATCATTGCATGGATAGAAGTCTCATGCATGAATGAACAAGCATGGTACCGATGAGAGATGTCATACCCTCTCGCATGATCATGTTAGCCATGGTGATTATCTAGAAGAATGTCCAGGGGACTGTTATAAATAGATGTTGTTTCATGGGAGGCTTTTTGTTCTGGAATCAATGTGAAATGGAGTCCTTCATGAGTTTTATAGCTCACCTTTGATAGTATAGTTTGTAATCTCCAAGATTTATTGTGGATTTAGGATGTAGTTTTGGTAACCTAGGATGAAGTGGGTTATGGCAGAGTATGGGGAAAAGAGATTTCTTTTCTAGTAAGTAAAGGTCGAGCATCATGTTCCAGGTGGTTTGTTTCGGTCCCTAGATGTTACTGAATAGAAATGGAATGACATCTTGATGGATTTAGTTACAAGGTTTCCCAATGCTCAAGTTGGTCGTGATTCTATCTGGGTGGTTGTAGATCGATTGATGATGTAAACTCACATCATAGCGATCAAGAATTCAATTGTAGTAGGTTCTTTTGGCTATGATGTCCATGGATGAGGTGGTAAAGTTGCATGGAGTTCCAAGGTCCATTGTATCAGATCATGACACATGTTTTACCTCACATGTCTATAGGTGATTACATAATTATTTTTTCACTTAGTAAATCCTTAGTACTTCATTATACCTTCATATATATGGTCATATGGAACAAACTATACAATTATTTAAGAATATGTTCTAGTCACTTGTCTTGGACTTTCGTTGATCTTGGGTAGGTCATATTCCTTTGAAATAGTTTTCTTAGAACAATATATATCACTCTTCCCTTTTAATAGATCTGTTTGAATCTTTTTATGGAATAACATGTCATTCTACATTGTGATTGATGGAGGTTGGGGGGAAACTATTCTTGGTCTCGATGTGGTGCAATGTATGATAGAGAAAGTTCATCTTGTTCTTGAGAGGATGAGATAGCGTATGACCGACAAATGTCTTATGCCAATTTTAGATGGAGGCCCTTGGAGTTTAACATTGGGGACCATTTTTTCTTGAAGGTTTCACCTCTACATGGGAAATAGAGGTTTGGAAGAGGGATTTATCTTTTTCCAAGATTTGTTTGGGTCCTTTGAGGTTTTCGGGTGAGTTGGTGAAGTGGAATATTGGTTGGTGTTTCCACTTTGATTGGATAGGATCCATGAAATCTACCACATATCTCATCTTCATTTGTATATTCATAACGAATCCCAATTCATTGACTGGGTAGAGTTGGATATCGAGGATAACATGACATTTGTGGAGTAGCCAGAAGAGATCCACCATCATGAAGATAAGGCATTGCGTGGATAGACCATTCCTTGAGGTCATGTGTTGTGGAGGCATGGTGGACTAGAGGAGAGTACTTGGGAGGGAGATACATAGATGCATAGCTAGTCCCCTATATTTTTTTTTGCGTTTTTCTTTTCTTTGTTTTTCCTTATGATGTGATTTTTGGATCCTTGTTTTATAAAATTATATGTTTTCCTTGGTTTCTGAGGTGCGTGATGTGATGTGTTGTAAAGTAATAATATATAAAATACGAAGAACATGATTTCTAATAGAAAATAATTAACAATAATGTGATTAAACAAACATGGATGAGTTATAGCTACCCAGAATAGATAGTATTTTCACATGAATGATAGAATCCCATGATTCATGTGTTCGATATGGTGTTGTTAGTTGGTTTTAGATGTTATTGGTTTTTGTTGTGTGGAGGTAGATATGGATATGTGGTGGTTGTGTGGTAGTGTTGTAGTATGAGGGGAGATGGTTTGTAGTATTGTTTTCATGGTGATGAGGTTGTGATAATTATTTGTGGTCATTTGGTTTGCTTTGTTTGGCTGATGGTATCATTTGAGGTATGATGAGATTCTTGAGAGGTATCTCCTGGGGTGGTTGTTCAAACCCATTTTCTTCTGGTCTTGGTATTATTTTTTAAACTATAGGAATTTTTTGATAGGTATTTGATGTATTGACTTATACCTTCTCAGTATATTACATTGCTAGTTGTGAGTGTTGGATGTGTTCAAGCGAGGTTTCATGAATTTTCTTAGGAGATGGAGTTGAGGTAGAGTAGTTGTAGAAATTACACATCATGTAAGTTGATTACATGACATGAAAGTTGGTTTCACATCTTGTCTTTGGTTGTTTCATGATGTATAGTTTTTCATGTTTAAATAAATAATAAAAACTAAAAGATAACACATTTTTTAGTGAAATCGGATCTCAGGGATTACGTGATGTGAAAAGGGATTACAAGTCATTTAATACCCCAATCTAGTGATGTTTTATAATTATTTTTTGGCAGAAAATTTATTTATTTGTCCTTTCTATCCTCTTCCTCTCATTTTGGGTGAACCTTAGGTTCTATATGGTGTTATTAAAGCCATATTCCTCCCTCATCAATCAGATGATGTCAATGATTGTTCGTTAGCGATCTATAGTTGATCTGTGGTATGTTCTTTATCCCTTCTTTTATTTTTTCTTCCATTATTCTGCAGGGGATTCTCTATGGTAGTTTTATCTTGTTTGGGGGTATGTTTGGATTTTTTTGATGCATCCTTGGTGTGGATTAGGTTTATCCATGATTCTAATGGTACAGTTTTGGTTTTCCGGCATTCTTCATCACCATGTAGTGTGTAGTGAGTTGAAAAGTTTCCTTAATGCAGAATTTACCCAAATTTTTCTTATTATGTATCATGTAGGACGGGTTTTAATTTTGTTTAACTACAAATTATTGCAGTGTAGGATAAATTCAAGATAAATAAATTGTTAAATTGAATTGAATGGGTAAATGAGGTTATATTCACATTCTTTTATGAATTTGAGAATAATTTGTGATATTGTGTTTGTTCAGGATCAATGCCCCTCTAAAAATTTTGGTCATTGGGATATTTTCTTATGATGGATACATCTTCTGCGGTTGTTGCTTTGATTTATATTGTTCGGTATCACCCTAAAAATTGGAAATTGTTTATTTATATAAACTTGGCTAATTTTTTGGTTTCTCTAGGAATTGATTTGTTTGAAAAAGCCCCAAAAAAAGTAGTTGAATGTGATAAATGTTCTTATAAAACTATAAAAGGATTTTTTTAAGATATGTGTGATTTGACGTGGTTTATACATGTGGTGGAAGTGGATGGAATGTGGTTGTAAAGTGGGGCATTAATGGGTGTGGTGTGATTATGTACCAGGGTTGAGAAACTATTTGTGATGTAATGTGTTGCTAGATATAGTTGGGAGTTAGGGGTCAGTTTTGATTGGTATTGTGGTTTGGGATGGTTGACTTTGAAGAAGGAAAATAGTGATCACTATGGTTATTTTTTCCATAGTTTCTCCACGAATAACATATAGGATGTTTCACCCCATATCATGGGGATTGATATGTGATGTGGGAGGGATGTGTGTTAAATAGAGGTAATGTGAAGTTGTGCTAATTTTCTAGTGCTCTTCACCACCTAAAATGAATGTTTTTGTGTTGTTTGATATGCATTGTTCCATAGTTTTTTCCTAATAGGTATTGATGGTAATTGAATGAATATTAATGGAACATGTTGAAATAGTAAAATATAGTGAATGGATAAGTGAAAATTAATTATATAAGTTGAATTATGGATTGTGTTCTGTTTGTATGGAGTTTTTCTTTTAGGGGTAGCTTCAAAATGGGGAAAATTTGAGCTAGTTAGTGATTTTTTTAAAACCCATAGGTTGGTCTTGTGTGATTTTCCTTATATATATACACATGTATTTTCATTGTGAATACAATATACAACCCACCCATATTGATAACTATGTGTTGAACACCCCCATCACCTTGAGGGAGGGTGTCTTTCCCAACATCATGATGAGAGGGTGGATGGCTATCCCACTGGACTTCCCCATTCCCTCTTCTAGTCGATGATGGCCCATGATTTTTTGGGCAATTTGTGATGTGGAGTGACAAGTGTTTTTAGCATGAGTTGTGATGTGGTGTCTAGGATGTATACATGATGATTTGGGATGTTCTTTCCATGGTGTCTTCAGGATGATATGTGATGTATTATGTGGTCAAGGTGTGTACGGGCGGGATGTGATGTGGTATGTAGCCCGAGTGTTTACAAGAGGGATGTGTTGTGATATATTGACTAGGTGTGTGAGGGTGGGTTGTGATGTGGTATGTGTCCCAATATTGTATTGGAAGTATGTGTTATTATACCTAAGTGTGTGTAGGTAGGTTGTGAAGTGGTATATTCAGAAGAGGTGGTAGTTCTATGACATCACATGTTATGGTGTAAGAGTGTCTAATCAAGTGGAAAGTAGTGAGGGGCACCCAATCATCAATTTTATTTACTTATGTTCTCTTAACTAACATTTATTACATTATGAGTGTGCCTTGGTGTGGTTAGGATGGTTAATATACTTGTTTAGTTGATGTTTGGTTCTACTGTATTTTCATAGGTGCATTAGTATGCTCCTTCCACTTGTGCGCGAGATAATTTTTATTTTCCTAATATGTATACTTTTATTCTCACCATATGTATATAAAACATCTTTTTGGTTTCTATTAGGATTATGTGGACTGTTATGGATGTTACCATCTTTGGCCTTAGGATATTTTCTGTGTTGTTTATTTATCTTTATGTTATTTTACTTTGGAGTATTTATTGTATTTTCAGCAGTTTTATAAATACATTCAATGTGCGGTGTTTTTTTATTTCTTATATATGTGTCTCAGATTAGTTTTGTGGATAATTCATCTTATCTCCTGACATTTTTTTTCATAAAAATGGTAATTCCTCCCATATTGTGAAATTTTTACACCCTTTATTCTAGTCGCCAACCTAGGGCCTACTAGAGGCAGGACTGAGGATTCATTATCTCCCTTTTTTCCTTGGTATCCCATGTGGGGTATCTTTGGAGGTATGAGGTCATGAAACCTTATCCTAAATAACTAAAATATAAAAAAACACATTAATTTAACCAATAAAATCCCAAATAACATCATTATTTCCCTTATTCCATCCTAGAAGCCTTATTTTGGTTATAATTCCCACCTATGAAGCCTTTTGGGGAAAAATTATGTTGTCTGAAGAAGAGGTGACACCACTATCTGAGTGTTTCATTTTATATTTTCCTCCTCCTTCATTAATTTTTATTAAAAAATGGTGGTATAATAACCATAGAATCATCTATAAACTGATATTTTGTTATATTATGGGAATTTCTACAACCATCTCTTATTTTATAAAATATAATAGTAAATCAACTTTATTGTGTATGGCGTACTAACACCTCTCTAAACAATGTTATTCATTTTTCATCACCACATATCATGGCCTGATAATATAATGGGATAAATTACTATAATGTTTATTTATGATGTTATTATTCTTATTTAATTATTACATCACATAAACCATTTTACATTTCATTTTTTTTGTAATACGATAATGTATCTCATGTGTACGATGGAATACCACCTCGCAAAGCGATGAGAGTCATTCATGATTTATATCAATGGTAATAAGTTTAGGTTTAGTAAAAATATTTTATAAATAAGTCATTAAACTTATTCTGGTTGGTAACATATTATTTAATATCATTTCTTTCAATACTTCATGAAAATTGAAACAATGTTCATGCATACGTACGAATTACAATATCTATGAACGATATATTTCATTTTCAATCTCTAAATATTTTGGATTATTATAAAAACATATTTTTGAAATATACATGATATTAATATCATGATTAAAAATATCATGTTTATGGATCCTTGATCAATTTATAAGGACCAGAAATAAAAATAATAACATACATGGAAAACGAACAGTTATCGCATGAAATGTGACTTTAAAATGTAATTGATAAAAAATCAGTAATAAAAGTGTTATAAAAATATAATATATGGTATGAAAAATATAATAATGGATTTATAGTTGAAGTCAAATAAATATATTTTTATTATACATGAGGTTTTAATCTATATGATATAATTCAAAACTTTACTTAAGATTATTCCCTCTCATATTTTAATTATATGAAATACATGAAATATTTAAAACAAATTTCATTTATATGGTGTATATAATTCCCATGAATGTATTTTATGAATATTATCTTGAATTTTTTTATTATTTATGTATTCATTTTAGGACATCTTTATCATGTTTTTATGATATAAACGTTACCTAATTGGTAATGTATTTTGGTCTCAATGTTCCTTCTTTTAGACATATGTCATGTTATGTACCTATCTTCTTATTTGAGGCATATATATAGCAACATTGAAATATATTATCAATTATATATTCCTACTGAAGATATTATATCATTTAATTAATTTTATATTTTCAGTTGGCTTTAAAATTAAATGTTACTAATGTGGTAAGTGTTTTATATTACAATCTCATCATTTATTGGGATGTTCATGATTTTGCATCCAATGATAAAGTATTATGATATATATCACAATAAAATATTGTATTTTCTCTGAAAATGGTTATTTATTTACAATACATGTTTTATATCAAATTTACTACATTTATGTGATCAATAGTTGAACATTACATTTTTATGAAACATTGTCATTTTTTTTCGCTACTGTTGAAACAACATTTTTCTTCAAAAAATAAGTTCTCAAAAACTGTTTGATTTTTTAATATACTAAAAATTGATTTATTAACTAAATTTTTACAAATTTATTATTTTTTAAAAAAAGTTTTTTATTGGAATTTTAATGTTTTTTTCAAAAAAATCCTGTTTGATTTTACAAATTATTTGAAAGGAACCATTATTTATTCACATATAACATGAAATAAATTTCATTCCATCAAGACCATTCTTTTAATTGATGATTAATTTAGATTTTTTCATGTTTATTTTCAATGAATGAATTTTCTAAAGAATTTTATGTTTTAAAAATTTCTTTTCCATGTGGAAAGTATACAGTCTTGAAAAAATTATTTATTTAGTTTTTTGAATCTTCCTTTATATATTTTAAAGTTTGTTATCAAAGAAATTCATTTTCAAAAAGATTATTTTTCTTAAAAAAAATCGACTAATTTTTTTTATTTTCATCATGAATTGTTTTTTAGTTATTTTTAAATATATTTTTAATTTTTTTAGGTTATTTTAAAACAATATTATTTACATTATGTTTTATAATTTAAAAATTGGGTTTTAATGTGGAAAGGATATTTTCATAATGAAAATTTGAAATAGTTTCCAAATAATACATTTTATGTTTCCATGATTATTTTAAATGAAATGGATTTCCAATATATATAACAAATCATTATTTTTAAAAATTCATTTTTAATGAAATGTTATATTTCTCATAAAATATTCCATGACTCTTTTGAAATTATTTGTCCATTCCAGATGATATATGTTGATATAACAAATACCTTACAGATGATATTATCCAAGGATAATATTCTTATTCATTATATAAATATTTTAAATTTATAATTTAATGATATAAATGAAACTTGTTACTCTTCTAAGTGTTATACCGTTATAAAATTCGTATAAAACACACTTCATTTCATGTGTTATAGAACGATGATATGGTCAAATTTTAATGAAACCTGTATACTTTACAAAAGTAATTATTAGTTAAAATAACAATGAAATCCATTTCATTTCATGGGTTATGATATGATGAATATTTTTTGATCTTGTGGAATATATATATATATATATATATATTATTTTCATTATGTTGCTAGAGTGTCCAATATCCCCTCAATGAAATTGGAAAATCATTAATATCTCAAGAGATAGACAGGTTATGAATTGGGAGTGAAAACGATCAGTAAGGTACATTATTTTCTATGATGTTATAGGGAGTGAACCATGAATACTATGATGGTTTCTAGAGTGAAACCATTATACTATGAAATCCTTAGAAGTGAGCCTTGACTACTTTGGAAATAATTATCAATTATTATTTGTATTCCAAAATTCTCTGTCATATGAAAATGTTATTATCTCATGCCACATGCCCATTGATTTACTTATGAGTCATGTTGTATAAAATGCCTTTTTTATGGAAATACTCCTGATTACTATATTTGATATACATGTTATGGTTTCCAAATGTTATGATCACATTTTTATACCCATATATTCATGTTATGATTATGTATTTCCCTTATTTACTTTTATTGAGAATCAGAGTTCACACTTTGCTATGATTTCTTTCCCTAGGTTTTGATGAATGTTTTTATTTAGGGTATTACTATGAATAGTACTAAAAGGTAATATATTTTTTGGGATTCATTTATGAGAACTCACTAAATAATAATATTTTATTCCTAGTAACTAAAATCTCTGAAAATTATAATCCCCATCCATGTATTTTTCTAATGTAAGGAATATTAATATAAAATGATGTGATATTTATGTATGAAAGTCCTATTTCACTATTGCTGGCTTCCAAAAACATGTTTAATTTACATTTGGATACTTATATGAGAAAACAATTATTGATATCTTTAAGAAAATCATGAAGAATATGTGTAGTTATATGTCTAAGGATAAGTCTATGTGTGAGTTAAAGTATAGAAAATTCTCTAGGAATTTTGGGAAAGGATAGATTGAGTGGTTTATAAGTAATTACATCCCTATTTGGATACAACATGTAAATGTGGATCTACCATCTAGGAACGTAGGGGAAATAACTCAAAAAAGGGATCATATAGTTTGAATTGATTATCACACGATGTTTGACAATAGTCCTAGTTGGGAACCTAGTTTGACTTTCTATGGGGATATCATTTGGGAATTCAAAAACTCTTTTTGAAAAATCTTGATGGTTTAGAATAATGACCCTAAATGATATATGTTAAGCCAAATGTGTCAATGATTAAAAATAAGATGTCATTCTTTAGAGATCGTATATGTGATTCTTCATGATTATGTTGTTCCCCAACCGGAATAATTTTTATTACACTATGATTTTTGGTTTTAGTCAATGAAGGAAACTAGAATGAATATGAGTATCATTGATCATGATAGTAAATGTGTTAACGAGAAACCAAATGGTATTATGAATGGATTGAATGATAATGTGATTATTACTAATTAGTTTTCCTGATATATGAATAAAATTTTTCACCTTAACAGACTACTAGGAATAGATAAAAATATAAGGAATTTTTTTTTGATCATTCATGTGGTGGATACCATGAAGTAATGAATATTCACTTCTTTATATATAGAGAATGTGGGAAGAAGCACAGAAGGGAGTTTCTCAATGGCACAAGAAGATATTTTGAGTAAGAAAAATAATCACACAAAGCATGTAATTTCTATAGAGACATGAAATGTTTGGTTAATGTTAGGGAGGAGAATAATAGTCTCTCTAAGATATCATAATTGGATAAAAAATTTAACTATAGATTGTATGGGAATTTTGAAAATAAATTTCCATGGGGATAATATAAATAAGTGGATCAACATGTTTGTACATGTAAATTCTTTGTTGTTGAAGATGATAAGACTAAAAATGTCATATGAATGAAAGGAGGTATTAAGGAATATTATTATGAATCATAGTAAAAGGTTTAATATTGATGTATAATTATTTAGGTGTTTATATATTGGACTTCTTGAATTTGAAATTTCAATTATTATTATTTTTATATGTGTTCTAGAATAATATACAAGAATATGTAAAATGGTACTAATTACCTATAAAATGGATTTAATTCCAAGGTTATATTTTTTTTGGAAAAACAAGATTAAAGGATAATAAGACATAATATGTTATTGATAGTGGGATAATAATGTTTAGATGTGAAAAATTGATGACTAATATGGATAAAATAAAGTGTAAGGTTTTGTTGACATTGGAATAAATTAGTGATTTGATGATGAATTCATTAAAATTATCATTGAGGGAGTTTTAACATTTTAAATTGATAGAATATATTCTTTCATATATAATTTTATTTAAGGAAATGGAATGATATAATTTTTGGAAGATGGTATTATTTCATTTATTTTTTATATTAATTTAGGTTATTACCATCTCTCAAGAGAATATATGACTGATTTATTCAAATATTTAGTATATGACATTATGCGATAATTCATGATGTATGTAGGATTAATAATATGTCCATTTTTAAATTTAGTAAGCATCATTCTAAATGTTTGTATTCGATTTTTTTCTTTCATGGAGGAATGTTATTATTAACTATTAATGGAATAGATTAAGGTGAACTTTGGATGTTATTGGAAAACCTATGCTAATATAAATGTTTATTTTAATAAATCGTGAATAAATGATTGAATTATAATTATTTATTGGATCTTATAATCAACTAGTGCTTTAGGGAAGTCAAATTCTTCTAAATTTATTATAGTATGAGATGATGTGGAAATTGAATGATGCAAAACCAACGTATGAGATTGTGTTTATGAAATGGAATTAAATCAAGTGTATATTCTAATAGAAATTAAACTACCTATAAAGGGATATTGAAATAATTTTTCCATATTATCAACATTTCTGATGATATCAATGAACTTTTTCATACCACATTGTTTTATTATTTTACGGTTGTTTATTTTCATATGATCATTCTAATTCTTGTGATCAATTATCTTTGTCAGTCTATATCATTATTTTGAAATTACAAATCTCACCCTTGTCCAAATAATCGATTCCCACTTATGTTTTTTATTTAAGAACACAATTATTAATATTCCTGATGAGCTTTCCACATTCCTTCAAATCATTTCAATATGATTTTTTATTATGATTTTATGTAATTTTGGATTCCCATAAATGGATTTAAAAATATTGAAATATTAATTCTTGAATAAAAAATTTCAAATTGGGAGGACTAAATTTATTTAATGGTGGTAAATTTTAACACCCTGAGATTTTGTTAAATATTGTTTTTAAATAATTTTTTTATATTTTGTGTTACACGCAACACTGGGTTTAAACCAAACATGACATGCTATTAAAATATTATTATTTAATATGATAATTATTAACTATCCATTGGTTGTGAAGTTGTGAATAATATTATATGAATTAGTTAATTTTATGGATTAAATATGTATATAAAATTAATTCCTTTGTGTCCAATTAATTATAAATAAAAATATATACCATTTGAAAATAAATGGAATTTTTTTCCGAAAAATTACCTTTTCATTCACAAAAGTTTTATTAGTAAATAAATTAAACAAATAAATATTGGTGAATTATTTTCTGTAAATTTATATATTAGATATTCAATCAAAAGTTTTAACATTCATGTAATGTGTTTTTTAAATAATAGATATGTATAAATCCAATTTTTCTCATAATAATTATTTTATCCTAAAAAGTAGTATTCTCATATTTTGTGGGCTAAATTTATAATTAAATTTTATCATATTTAAAAAAATGTCTTTAAAAAAATTAAGTACAATTTTTAAATCATAATTTCTAAATTCTGTTAGGATGAATTGTTTGGAATTTTTAGAGGAGATAATTTTTTTGTTTAATAGTGAATAATAGGAGTTTTATTAAGTATTGTCATTACTTCTATTAAATATGATAATATTAAATTTTTTTTTCAGATGGGTATAAGGGTAACATTTTTAAAATTATATATATATATATATATATATATATATATATTTATCCTATTTAATTTATCAGTATAAATTTCATATTGATTTTTGAAATAGAATTAATTTATATATTTAAACCTATTCACATAAAAAAATTTGTTTCTCGTCACGATTTTAGGATTAATTTTAAATTTAAATTTTAAAATTATATAAATTTAATATGTTAAGATGGATTCAATATTTTGAATCATCATAATTTATATTATCTAATATTATGAGTTTAATTTTTTTCCATGATTAATATTAAAAATAGTAAAAATTATATACCATCACTAAGGTACAAATGGGTTTAACATAGTATTAAACAAAAAATAATATCAGTTAAAAATCAATAAAAAAATGTAAAAACATATTTTCTAAAAATATATTCATTAAATATCAATTAGTATCAAGAATTTTCTATTTTTTATCCTTATTTACTTATATTAATGTCAAGACACGAATTTCATTTCATAAAATTACAAATGTTCCACTCACCTCACTTATTAAAGCTTACCCCTTATCCGCTCATCATCACACATTAATACCAAATTTTTCTACTAATACCTACCAGAATAATTTCCTTAATTCCATCATCACTTAATATAATCCTCTGTTTCAAAATAAATCTAACCTATGAATCCTTTTGGTGAAAACCAAAAGAACTTGTTCGGAGAAGACATAACACCCCGAACCGAGTGTTTTATATTATTTCATCTTACACATATTTATATAATTAATAAACCCTGAAGATATAATTACCTCATTATCTTTTATAATATTATATTTTTTTATTATATGGTCATGTCCTACAACTATATCATATTCCAATTGATGTGATATGAAATGGCCATTCATTTGTATGGTGGACTACCACTTTACGAACGAATGCTATTCATTTTCCATCAAAACCTCTCAAGGGTGGATAAAATATTAAATTAAATGTTTATGTATGATATTTATGATATTATTGTTCTTATGGAATTAGTCTATAATTTATACCATCATACATTTCATTCTATGGGAATATGATGATATCGGTCGTGCGTATGTTGGACTACCTCCTTGATAAGCGATGTGGCCCATTCACACTTTAAATAGAATTTCATAATGATTATTTTAATGATAAAATTTAATGAATATGAAATTAAAATTATTCATTAATTTTTATATATTATTTACCATTATTTCATTTATTCTCTTAATAAAATGGAAACAAAATTCATGTGTACATATGGACCACCGTCTCTATGAATGGTGTATTTAATTTTCTATATCTAAATCATATTAAGTAATCATAATACATATATAGATAATATATATTGTCACAATCCCCTCACTCCTAAGATACCACAATGCGGTGAGAGAGATAATGACCCCCTGAGTACTGCCACTAGTAGGACTAGAGTTGGTGACTAGTACCAGGGGTGTACACATCTCATAATAGGGGAGGCATTAAACTTTTTTTAAAAAAAGACCAGGAGATAAGATTAATCATCCACAATGAAACTGTAAGACTAAATATAAAAGGAATTCAACCCCCCCCATTTATGTGTAAAATAAAACAATTAGAATTATATCGTTTCCAAAGTAAATACCAAATGTAAATATAAGAGGAGACATGAAAAATGTCAAGATTTGAGATAGTAAGGTCCAGGATGGTCGCTAATATCCAATAAGAAGTGGGAAAAAATGTTATAATAATAGGGTGAGCATACAAATATACTCAATATAGAAACTATATTCTCTCATGAAGATGTGAAAAAGGATTACTAATGAACCCGTGAGAAAATAGCAGAACCAAAAAACACCTAAGAAGGTACACTAAACACCCCAACCTCACCAAGGAATGCTCACAAATAATGAAAGTCAGATAATATAATATGATATAAATCACATCGATGAAAGGTTTCCCCAAACCACGTTCCCACTTGTATTCCAATCTCACCCAACATCAAACATCTTGGAACTCCCATCCCTTCCATATACCACATCACATCTAACCCTCGTGCACTAGGGCCTCACAACACATCCCACCTGCACACATGTGGGCCACATAATACATCCCTCCCACACACACTTGGGACTCACAACACGTCCTTTCCACACATGCCTAATCTTCACAACACATCCCATCTCGTCACGATAAAACCTACAAAGGAACATAATATCTCATCCTGAAGACACCTAGGAAAAAACAACCACCTCAACCGTAAACAACTGGGCCATCACATACCTCCCAAAGACACCTGGGTCATCACAACCACTTTCTATGACACTATAAGACCTCAGGTCATCACAACATGTTCCATGCCTACCTCACTCGGAAGAGAGAGAAGAAAAGATTAGGCACACAACCATTCATACTCCTCCCCAGATGATGGGAAAGAAAACATCCCCCATGATGATGGGGTTGTTTATCACATAGTTCCTCTCTACGGTGGGGTTCATATAGAAATCACATGGTAAATAAAATTATATACATATATGATACCACACACTCAAGACCAACCTATGTGTTCTCAGAGAAACCACCAAGTAACAAAACTACCACCTTTATTGCTACCCCCATATTTAAATCACCACACAACAAGACACAATACCCATTTCACATTCCCAACTAATTTCATTTAATCACCCCATTCATTTAATTATTTTGGATCAAACACATTTTTTCACACAACCCATCATTTATTTTTCCATTAATAATTTTCATTCCATTAATGAAACCAACATAAAATATTCAAAACATTATTAAATAATTATTTATTCATTCCACCACTAACTAAGAAACTATTAAGCATGTAACATTGAAAGAAACATAGAAAAAGTCATTTTAGAAGGTGAAGAGAACTGATTAATTAAGGAGGATTCACATTAAAGACACATTATACCATGATCTCTCGATACGGGGTGAATATTTCTGACTGTTACTTATGGAGAAACTATGGGAAAATTACACATACAATCTATACTATCATTTTTCAAAATCTACCTTCCCAAAAAACAATACCAACCAAAAAAAACCTAAACCCACAACAAAATCCAACAACACATTATAGAAAACCATTTTGGTAGCCTTGCTGCATAATCATACCACACCCATTACAACACCACTATTAAAACACATGTTATCCACTTCCCCCACATGTAAAATCTAGAAAAAAACACATATCACACCACAAAAAAACATTTTACAAGTTCATAAGAACATTTTTCACATTCCATAACATTTCCTTGGGGTGTTATCACAAAAAACAAATCCTAGGGAAACCAATTCATTATCCAAGGGTACATGAACAACCAATTTTCATTTTAGGGTGATACTAGACAATCTTGAACAATTAAATAACCACAATAGATATATCCGGAAAAATCAAATCCACTAATGGACACAATTTTCACAGGGGTTTTTAACCCATAAAATCACAATATCACAAACAACATTAAATCTCTAAAAACATCACCATCAAACCCCATTTCACATTCAATTATATTTACCGATTGTTTATCATTTATTTAACTTAGTATAACCATGATTCATAGATAAACACAAGTAAAATCCCTCTCACATGAGGCACAAATAATGAGAAATGAGAGATTCACTACATCAAGGAAGCTTTTCGCATCATAGGTTGAGGAAGAATTCCTGTAGAACACATAATAAAATGATACCTCACCAAAGATCCATCAAAATCAAACTCGATGCATTCCCCAAACCCATGAAACACAACTATAGTAGACCCCTAGGAGAAGAACAAAAAAACCAATAAAAAGAGAGTACTCACCACATATCAACCATAGATCACCAAAAAATACCCATTGGGGTCAACATATCGAATAAGGATGAAGAAGGTCCCATGATTATTGTATTAAACGACATGTAATCCCCTTTCATGCCATGTAATCCCTGGTGTTTTTTTGTTGAAAAATTCATCACCTCCTTAATTTTATTATTTATTTAATAATAAAAGCCTATATGTCATGAACCAACCCTAGATAAGTCATGAAATTGACTTTCACATCATGTAATTCAGGGGCACGATTTGCAATCCCCTTAAACGCCTGTGTTATGACTCCAACTTCCCCCACATACTCCCAAACATCCACAAACACCTCAATCACCCAAAACCGAAAAAGTGACAGGATGAGAGGACATAAAACATTACATTAGATAACTCTAAAATTAATCTTGCCATTGAGAATGTAAAACCAAGATAATAAGGAAAAATGGGCCCGAACAACCACCCTTCGAGATACCACTCAAGAGTCTCGTTACACTTGAAACACTACTACCAACTAAACACATCAATGGTTAATGATATGCCACCATTTGTTGTTCAAAATATGGAGTGGAAAAATTTACATCCAAGAATTCCTTTTCTGAAATTTTGAAACCAGGATATACCACGTCAACCCAAATGAACGATAAACACACCACACAAGCACAACAACAATGTTGTCCAAAATAAACAAATCAATGAATTCCATCATCCATGTCAAGATTCTATCCCCTTTGGGTGTCACTGACTCGCCTGCATGAGTTTAATCATATCACAATTAATGAATCTCAATTAGTAATCTGGTCCTCCCATTTTCATATGCTAGGTCTCT
The DNA here is from genome assembly GCA_963277665.1 of Viscum album. NCBI lineage: Eukaryota > Viridiplantae > Streptophyta > Magnoliopsida > Santalales > Viscaceae > Viscum > Viscum album. The sequence continues at coordinate 290,119,839 of OY728126.1, read as the reverse complement.
ATCACACACCACACTATACACACCAAAACCAAGGGAAAACTACCAATCTAATATAAAACAGGGTTCAAACATCACATTAAAAAGTAAAACAATGAAAAGAAAAACTCAATACAACTCTTGGTAAGAGGAACATATCTACTTATATTGCTTCCAGGTACTCTCCTCCTATCCACTATGCCTCAAAAAACACACGGAACAAAGGAATTGTCCATCCATGCAACACATTCTATCAACGATATAGGATATCTGCTGGCTACTCCTCAAATGTCACATCATCCTTCATATCCAAACCTCCTCAGTCAATGACATGTGAGTCATCATGAAGATAATGATGAAGCTAAGATATGTGGAAGGAATCATGGATACTCTCTAACCACAGTGGCAATGCAAACCAATATTCCAACTCACCACCTCTCCCCAACACCTCAAAGTTCACAACAAGCCTGAGAGAAATCTTCCTCCATTTTCAATACCTCCACTACCCATGTCTTGAAGAAACTATCAAAAACATATGGTCCCCAACCAAAAAATACAGGGTCCTCCTTCTACAATTGTAATAATACTTCTTCCAGTACTGTGCCGCTATCATCCTCTCCCAAACAAGATGAACATTTTTTATCATGCTCTGCACCACATTGGGACCAAGAAAAACTATCTCACTAATATCTTCCTAGATGAATGAAGAATGACATGGTCTCCCAAAAAATTCCTCAAAATGGGCCATTCTAATGGAACAATGATATCTATTACTGTAATAAAACTATACTAGGTGAAGGTGTTTTACCCAAGACCACACAGAGTCTAATACACACACCCGCAACATATCATCCAATGTATGAAAAGTCCGTTTCATTTACCCATATGTCTGACTGTGGAAAGTAGTGTTGAGGCGTAACTATGAGCCAAAGGCACAATGCATTCCCTCTAGACTGATGAAGTAAACTATGAATTATGATCTAACACAATGGACGATGAAACTTCATGTAACCACACCATTTCATCCATGTACTTCTTAGACAAGGAATCTAATGCACCCGACTACTTGATTGCTAATAAGTGAGACAATTTATTCAACCAATCCATGATCACACAGACAGAATCATAATATCCCTGAGGTTGGGGTAACCCTGTGATGAAATAAATTTATATTTCATCCCAATTCCACTCAGGAACATCCAAGGGTTGCAACACACCACGAAGAACACGATACTTAGCCTTTATCTTCTAGCAAACTAACCCCATAAAAAAATAATCTTCTACTGACAATTTCATCTTGGGTCACAATAATTGTATCCTCACTTGATGGTACATATTGAAAAATCATGGGTGTATTAGAAATGATGATATATGAAACTCAAAAAGGAATCTACTATGCATTTCCACAGGAACAAAAAACTTTTCATTGAAACAACATCCAGTTCTTCCAATCCTACCACCATCACTCTGGAGTTTCACCATGGACATCATGATCACACATCACCTCTTCCTCTAAGTCTCCATAACTTGACTCTTCCATATACAACATTAGATAATAAAACACCATCATCTGAAAAAATAGCCTCTACCACCATCTACCCCTGCATCCATGTGAATGGCTTCCAACTCCACCATCACTCTCTAAGAATCCTTTGATTCCCAAACAACAACCATTAATTATCTCCTTTTCAAAGCGTTGACCACAACATCTACCTTCCCTGAGTTGTATGAGATAAGAAAATCATAGTCCTAAATAATCTCGATCCACCACCACTGTCATAGATTTAGAACACGTACGCAAAATATATACCTCAAACTATTGTGATCCATGAAGACTATAAAGCGCTCCATAATCAGGTAATTCCACCACAAATTTAGTGAAACAACCATCTATTCTAGATTGAGATCAAGGGTGGCATAGTTATGTTTGTGAGGGAATAAATTCCTAGACCCATAAGAGATCAATGATCGCTGCTACATTAGTAAGAATCCCACGCCCAAAAAGGATGTGTAAAAAAATCCTTAGACATCTCCATTTCCTCTGGTAACTAAAGATTTGGAGACCAAACCAAATTCCCCTTCTGATAATCAAAGACGTCCTGACACTAATCACTCCGCACAAAATCTTAGTCCTTCCTAGTCAAAGCTATCAACGGAGATGCAACTTGACTGAAATAGGGCACAAACCTCTGATAATAGACTATGATACCTAGGAAACTATGAATCTGTACCATGTTCTTGGGTATTTACCAAGAAAAAACTAATTCAACTATTAACTGGTCTACTACCACACCCTTCCCAGACACCACATTCTTGATGTAATGAACCTCTCATGTCCAGAACATTCACTTGGAAACATTCCACAGAGCCGGTGGCATCGAAGAACATGAAACATAGTTATGAGATTCTCGACATTATCCTCCTCTATCATTGATTAGATCAATATATCATCTATGAATACAAAGATGAACTGATCCATGAACTCATAATACACAATGTTCATATGTACCATGAATAAGAATGGTACATTCATGAAACCAAATTGAATAACTAAAAATTCAATGTTCCAATACCTGCATCTAAAAGTAGTTTTCAAGATATCTCCCAATTTTACCCTCAGCTGGTGATATCCAGACCACATATCGATCTTAGAAAACCAAGTTTCCTCTCTCAAATGGTCATAAAGATCATCTATCCTCGGAAGAGGGTTACCATTTTTGACCTTCAACTGATTCATCCTTTGGTAGTCTATTCACATCCTCAGACTACCGTATGCCTTATTTTAGAGAAACACTAGACCACATTATGAAAAAATGTTCCATACAATAACCTTCTTCATCAGATCATCTATGTGAATCCTCAACTATCTCGACTCAGAAGGTACCTACTGATAAAGAGTAATCGAAATTGGAGAAGCACCGAGCTACAAGTCTATCCTGAAATCAACATCTCGTCGAGAGAGAAGTGTAAAAACCTTATTAGGTAAAACATCCAAGAACACTCCAAGGACCCTAGGAACCTCTACCATCTCATAATCCACTAATTCCACTAGTATCTTAGTGAATAAGTATTGAAGAGGATCCAAACACTATATTCCCACTTGACAACACCGATGCATAATGAAAACCACACATTGGCCATCCATATTTGAAAACAAGACTCTCCTCCATATACAGTTCATAACAACATGTACAAAATACAACCATTCGATTCCTAGAATGAAATTTTATGGCTAGATCTATAACAATAATAGATCCCCACTAGACTGATGCTATCCCATCATTAGTCTATACCACAGGCACACTTCAAACCAACTGGTTTGGCCTCTTACAGCTATACTCAACACTAGGGGCAAGAGAATACTCTCTAGGTCTTGTACCAGATCGTGGAATAGAGTAGGTTCAACAAAGAAGTGTGAAGCTCCCAAATAAAATAAGGAATGAACAAGGGTACTAAATAAACTAATCGTACCTCTGACAATATCTGGACCTGCTAGAATTGCTGCCTCACCTGTGTGAAACAGACCACAACCAAATCATCTAGCTCTCTACTTATAAACAAATCGATGAAAAAACATGGATATTGGTCCCTGAAATGTAGGAACCCAGTTTTTGCTGTGAAATACTTTGGAATATTTCTTGATATTATTCCATAGCAGCGCCTTCAGACGTCTTGCGATTACGAGCCCTGGTGTGACCGAAATTAATTTTTCAGAGCGTTCGCACTGGAAACACCAAATAAATCAGATTACTCCTAAACTGTGATATAGATCATAGATCCGAGTGTACGTATGGGTCCGGAATGGTGTGTCTACCCTAGGAATGACATAAAACATATCGGCGCGGGACGTTTGGACCCCTCGCTCACTTCCAGAACGTGAAACCGATTAATTAATTAATTAATTAATTTGTTTAATGGTTAAACTCACGTATCTCTTAAATGGTGGCTCAAATTGGAAAACTGAGGCCATCGTTTAGTTCGCAGCATGTCGTTTACCCAAGGAGGGGTGTATGTATTTCAGGCACAGGCCATCAGTGAAAAGTGGCCCCCGGGGCGTTTTTGTAATTTGATTCCTTTGGGCATTTTGTTTTATATCATTTGAACGGGGCCTTAGATTAAAATTCTGAGACATCTTTTGTGTTCGGGGGGTGGTTTTTGGCCTTGGGGATTCTTAACCTCGACACTGTCGAAGGTTTCAGATGCAAGGAAAATTATGGGTTTCAATTAATTAAAATTATTTTTTTATTTAATCTCACCTTCTCCTCTCCCCTCCACTATTCTCCCCAGCAGAAACCCCCTCAAGGAAGCCCCTTAAGATCCTCCTCCATAATCCAAGATTTGGAGGTTGTGGATCCAGCCGATGGATCATCGCGAAGCAACGGGCTTAGTCCCACGAGGTAGGATGTTGTTCATTTTGTTTTACCACACCCTTTCGCCCAATGTTCTTATTGTTGAAATGCTATTTAAACTTCAATAAAATACCATACATGTTTAGATCATATCTTGAGCTTCCTGTAACACTTTTTGGATTTGGAATCCCAGTTCCAAGGCCACCCAAAATCATCCGCCGAAGATTGCGGGATTTTGGTATGAGTTTTTCGCTTCGATTTGATTTCAAAACCCCTACTGTGAGCACCATTTTCATCATCTAATTGCTAGTTGATCTTCTAGAAAATCCCCTTGTCGTGTAGTAGAAATTGTGAGCTATCCAACGCATCTTTTAATATTAGTTTTGGAGTCCTTAGGAACCCGCAATCATTCACCAAAGATAGCGGGTTTTCGGTTTCCGGTAGGTTCGAGCGGCGGCGCAATGTCTATAGGAGGCGGCGGCGGGGCTCTCGGACGGTGGCATGAGTGTTCGATGGAGGAACGGGAAAGCGCGGAGGCACCGGGCACTGACGCAAGGTGAAGCTGGCCGCGCCAGGCGGCGGCTCCAGGCGGCGAGGCCGAGCAGCCGGGGCGCGGCGACCACGGGGTCATGGCGCGTGACCCACACGTGGGGACAAGACCCGCGAGATGCAAGTCTGTCCGAGGACCAAGCGACCAGCCATAGGGTGGTCGGTGCACGGACTGCGGGTCAGCGGCTGGGCTGCACGGTTGAACCGCGGGCCAGCCCAGAACGGCCGGGCCGGCCAGTTCAAGCTGGTCCAGCCCAAGGGGCCTTGCCCCCTCAGTTTTCGGACGCCCGTATTTTCCGTTATGGGCGTCCGTTTTGCTTGCTGTCTACGACGACACATTTTTTGGATTGAGGGGAACATTTTGAGATGGTTTCATGAATTTTAATTCCCAAAAAGAGGGGCCTCGGAGGCGCAACACATCTTTAAGTGAATTGAAAATTTTTTCCGGGGGATCTTGTTTTGGACAGGGCGGACACCTCTGACAACTGATTTGAGCGCCGTCAGTGGCATTGAGCTAGAGTTTTCTAGTGTTGTTTTGTGCGTTGATACTGGAGTTGAGGCATAGTCCCCATGGTCCGTCTTTCGAGCTGCATGTAGATTTTTGAAATTTTTTCGTCGGACGTCAGTTCGGGGCGTGTGGGTAGTTGATGTTGGGTGTTTTTCTGAGGGGATTGCAATGGTGCAATCCGCCCGCTCTAAATTATCATGATGGTGCAGGCCTGACGAGGGACGATTAGACGTTGATGGCGATTTTCCATCTCTATCCCCGAGCGACCATTTTGGACAAGTGAATAGTCCAATTTGTGTAATTTTTCAAGGGGCTCGCAACGGTGCGATCCATTCATTGTGTTTCAGGACCAGGATGCGGGTCCCACGCTGCACCGCTCATGTGCGGTGCGACAAAATGCATCTTTTTATCCAAATATCCATTCCACTCATGTGAGTAGTCATTTTGACGTGTTTTCCAAAGGGGATCGCAATGGTGCGATGCGCCCGACTGTTTTCGGGGCCGACGCTCAGGATCATGGGACGCCGTTTGGACATGAGGCGGTGTTGGTGACTTTTTCGTTGGATATCCATTTGAGGCGAGTAAGTAGTCAATCTCGCATGTTTTTCCATGAGGATTACAATGGTGTAATCTGTTCAGGCGAGCATAGCCTCATACGTGATATTATTAAATGTGGATGTGTGAAGATGCCCCGATGGTGGTTCTTCTACCATGTTTGTAGCAGACACTTGGCATGTGATCGCGTGCACTCCTGTGTGAGTGATGAAAATTCTTGAAGCGATGTGGTTGGTTGTGCCTCATCCATTGAGGTGGCAGGTTGGAGTTGTTACGTTATGCCTTCACGTTGACGATGGGGTGTCGTTTGCATGATAGCCTTAGGGATGGAGACGTGGTATACTCTGGGAGTATACGAGAGCACTTGGGGTTATGTGTGGTTTGTACCTGAGAATGTTTGTTCTCTTTTTTGGGGTTGATGTGGGGCCACACGTTGGGTGGGCCCCATGTGTGTTCCATGTTCTGCATTGCGTACATTTGAACTCTCGCGACGTAGAGGGTCCCTTTTTTCTCATTTGTTGACAATTCGGGTTGAGTTTTCCCCTGGTTTCATTCTCGATGGTTTGGCCGACAGAGATGTTTTGATCCTATGTTTCTTCAGTTGTGAGGGGTTTTAGTACCGTGCCCTTTTCATCAGAATGCAGCATCGTTTACGGCCACATGTTCCCATAAAACGTGGGTGTTGCCCCACTTTCTGGGATGAGTTGACTCGGTCTGCTTCGATAGTGACTCAATGGATTGGAGCGTCATAGCCTTAAGAGGCATGGGGAGTTTCTCCTGTTTCTTTGTGTTCCCTGGTAGATTATTGTGGATTCGGTGTGACTAAAACTTTACGCGGGCATTGATCCTCTACCCAAGAGGTTGTTTCCAGTAGGGCTGAGGTTGTTTCGAGTAGGGCTTGCTAGTGGGTTACAAACCAGCAGGGATGGCCAGTAGAGCAGTGTTCACCTACCAGTACCATCCAGTAGGGATGAAAAGAGCAGTTTTGGGTTTACCTCCAGCTGGGCTAGGCAGTGGTCCCCGATGCCGGGCTTACCTCACGTGGGGATGAGCAGTGTTCCCCGATGCCGGGCTTATATCTGGTGTGGCTGGGTAGCGGTCACTGATGCTGGGCTTACCTCCAGCTTGTCTGGGCAGTCGTCCCCGATGCCAGGTTACCTCCAGCTGGGCTGGGCAATGGTCTGGTCGCCGACATTAGCCGGGTCGCCCTCTAGTGGATTACCCTATAACGGGACTGGGCAGTGTGGCACCCGTCAACCTTTTCCTGGTCTCCCTATAGTGGGAACCCATCGACTTCCAGGGACCCTCTAGCGGGGCTGGGCAGGGGGTAGCCTATCGACTTTGAGGAGACCTCTCTACTGCGGGGTAGTGACGAGTTGTTTTTTGACATTCCCCCAGAACTCTCAAGTATGAGGGGTGATTTCCCCACTGAGACGCATCCTTGCGACGTGACCTAAAACCGTGCGGGTGAGTCAGTGCCTCCCAAAGAGGATAGTGTCAAGGTGCGGTGATTTGAGCCCCTTGACTTCTAGTTCGGGGCAGACATACGGGATGCGGGGCATCGATGTTTTTTACTTCCGAGACTATTGGCTACTCACCTTCTTGGGCTGAGCTACGGGACGGAGATCCCCTTACGATCATGTTCAGGCTTCTTGATTGAGCATATGGTTATGTATATACCTTGTTACAATACCCACTTTTTGGGCTTGGTTACTCTCCCTCCAGGAGAGGCAAAGACACAGGCGGTATGACACGTTTTTTCAGTGTCTAGCTTCTCGTGGTTGGCTGAGTCTACACTCCTGCTATAGGTAGCGAAGACTCGACGAGAAGTTCATCTTATCCCCGTTTCCAGCTGCTTGTGTCTGGATGAGTCTACCTTCTTTCCTCTTTTTGGGTTGAGCTGGACTCTCTACTATTACTCTTTGATGCACTCTCAGTTGTACTCCTTTACTTTTCCTTTTCACGCTACTGCTCACCCTTCGGTACCTCCTTTGTTTCTCCCTCGAGCCTTCAGGGTATCCTACTGAGTATTTTTATACTCACCCCTTCTTGGGCTTTGCCCGCACTTGGTGTTCCCTTGCAGACGGTGGACAGGTTGGTTGTGACTTCAATGGAGCTTAGGATTTCGGGATCTTGGACCGCGTGTGGTGGTCGAAGTTGGGTTCTAGGTGGGGGACACTTCTAGAGGTTTTCCTTTTTGTTTACGTATTGCTGGGTTGTGACACTTTTCTGGTTGGGCGCGTGTTTTGCGCCTTTTATTTTCAGTTTACCTCAGGACATGATTTGTACTGTATAGAGGTCGATGCACATTATGGTATATATATAGAAGTTTCCCTTTTCTTTACTTGTATTTTCTTTTAATCTGCACTTTTGCATTGAGTGTGCTGTGTGTGGGTGTGTACAGGTACTTTGGCAAAGGCCCCTCGAGTTGTTGGGCCTTCGGTGCTGGTCGCCAGCCCCTGCCCTATAGAGGAGGGCTTGGGGTAGTTGCGGCTCAAGACCGGGTAGGGTCGGGTCTTGACAAAGTGGTATCAGAGGTGGTTTGTTCCTTGGGACGTTGTTCGGACATCCCTAAAATAAAAGGAATTGGGTGGGATTTAGGGCAACAGTGTCTACGTGTCTCGAGAGCGGCTCTTAGGCCAGGGAGTCCAATGATGGTGGGACGACCAACGTATCCATTCACCAGGACCCTGACAACACACTTGTAGACCCGACACTTATTGCAAGGAAAATTGGTTTGTGCATCATGTAGGATTGAGTCATTATCTGTCCTTCTTGAGTCAACTCCCCATTGTTGTTGTTATTGGCATATACATATATGCACATCTGACCGTGGCACTCCTTGATAATTTTCAGGATGTCTCCGTGAATATAGCCAGCCAGGATACTAGCATTGGTTTGGGACGACGAACCTGTGAGCTATGAGGCCTCATTCTAGGACCCATCATGCGAGCCCCTTTCTTCAGGTGGGCCGGTAGCAGCACCCCTATCTATTGTGAAGCATACAACTTCAACAGAGAAGACTGATCATGAGCGCAGATTGAGAGCGCTCCGCGAGTTCCAACGGCAGGGACTGCTAAGGTTCAGTGGTGAGCCAGACCCTCAGGCCGTAGAGGTTTTGCTTGAGATAGTGGTTCGCCTTTTCAGGTTTGTGCAGACGCCGATAGATCTTATGGTGGCTTTGGCCGCCAGCCTTTTCCACGAAGAACCTTGGCGTTGGAGGAGTCTGGTGACTTGGTTTTTTAACGAGTCGTTGCTTTCATGGGGTGACTATTAGTTGTTGTTCCTTGAAGAGTTTTTCCCCTCCTGCTTGTGCTCCATTCGGATTCAGGAGCTCCTACAGTTTCAGCAGGGAGGGATGACGGTGGCCGAGTATGAGTCTAGTTTCACAGACCGTGCATGCTTTTACCCGAACTTGGTCCATGACGACAACCTCCAAGCGAGGATTTTTGAGCAGGGTCTCCGCTGAGAGATTCATACTGTCATAATACCCTTGGGCATTTCCACATATAACGGGGTGCTTGAGTAGGCGCTGGTGATAGAGAGCTCCCAATATCGTTCTAGAGTTAGTGGTGGAAGTAGGCACGTTTGAGGTGAGACATCTACCACAGCAAGCAGGCATCAGCAAGGAGATCCTCAACGCAGGTGGCTTTCTGGTAACCGGACTCAGGGGCGTGGTCGTACACCATGGTGGCATCAGAGGGTACTAGTGCAGCCGGGAGAGTGTTGGTGCTATTCTTGTGATAGGTGAGGTCACTTGGCATGGGACTGCCCAACCAGGCACGCGGAGAACTTCGGGCAGGCAGCAGGTGCACCACCACGACAGAGGCAGCATCGTGATCGGAGTAGCGCTCAGAGAGGTGGTTCTAGAAGAGGAGCGGGAGGAGATGGGAGTGTAGGATGACCTTAAGAGGTCTTCCCATCACCACTAGGTGGTCCACGTCAGGATCCGAGAGCTGATAGTAGGGACCGTGGACATCCGCGAGCTTTGGATGTCTACGATCCTGCAGAGCATGAGGTGATAAGAGTTACGCTCTACAACTATTCTACCTTTTCCAGTAGAATTGTTAGACTCTGTGTGTGAAGTGATTTTTCTCCCTGCTCCTTTCTTGGGTTGTTACCAGGGTGGCACAGGTTGTCGGTGTAACCCTGTGTTTGTAAGAAAAAATGTGTGTGACCTTTTCCTCTAGTCGATGGTGTCGACTCCTGCACCTTTCGAGCGTGTAACAGAGTCTTGGTTGTGGTACATCAACTGTGGAACCTTGCATGACCAGATATACTTGGGTGTTTCACCATATGGATATTCTGAAGGAGGGAATCACCAGGCCTTGTTCCAGGCGCGTGCGGTGATTCCTGTCGCGGCGTACGACGTATGGGTCCGATTAGGGAGGTGAGTTACCACTGAGAGCCTTCAGACCGTTTGAGACCGTGTATAGGGATGGTGAGGTTCCCTACCACCTTTCCCTAACCCCAATGGCTGGTTTGGGTGAAAGAAGTATCCCACGCGACTCACATGAGAAGAGGTGTGCGTGCTCTTATGCACAACATCAGTGAGGGAAGACCGTGCGTGAAAAGATCAAATCCTTTGTTCATTGTGCGATGGCGCATAACTGTGTAGAGTTCTTCTATGTACGGAAGAGCCAGGTGTGGGCTAGTACCCTGAGTCGTTTCCCTAGTTTTTTTTTTCGGGGACGAAAATATTGAAGGAGGGAATGATGTTAGAACCGAGTTTTTGCTGTGAAAGACTTTGAAATATTTTTTGATATTATTCCAGAGCAGCGCCCTCAGACGGCGTGCAATTCCGAGCCCTGGTGTGGCCAGAATTAAATTTTCAGTGCGTTTGCACTGGAAACACCAAATAAATCGGATAAATCCTTAACGGTGATCCGGATCAGATATCCAAATGTTTAGATGGGTCTGGAATGGGGTGTTTACCCTAGGAACGACATAAGACATGTCGTCGTGGGATGTTTGGACCCCTTGCTCGCTTCTGGAACGTGAAACGAATAAATTAATTAATAAATTTATTCGTTTAATGGTTAAACTCACGTATCTCTTAAATAGTGTCTCGGATTGGAAAACTGAGGGCAACGTTGAGTGCGGAGCATACCATTTACCCTAGGTGGGGTGTAAGTTTTGCGGGCGCGGGCCTTCTGTGAAAAATGGCCTCAGGGGCGTTTTCGTAATTTGAAAGCTTTGGGCATTCAGTTTGATAACTTTTGAATGGGCCCTTGGACTAAAATTCTAAGACCTCCGTTGTGTTTGGGGGGTGGTGTTTGGCTTAGGGGAGTCTTATCCTCGACTCTGTCTAAGGTTTAGGATGTGAGGAAAATTATGGGTTTAAATTAATTAAAATTCTTTTTTTTATTTAAGCCCTCCTTATCCTCTCCCCTCCCTTGTTCTCCCTTGGAGAAACCCCCTCAAGGCAGCCCCTCAAGATCCTCCTCCATCTTCCAAGATTTCGTGGTTACGGATCCGGCTGGCAGATCGTCGCGAAGCGATAAGCTTAGTCCCACGATGTCGGATCTTGTTCGTTTTGTTTTCCCGCACCCTTTCACCCAAATTTTTTATTGTTGAAATGTTGTTTAGACTTCAAGAAAAGCCCATAGTTGTTTAGATCATATCATGAGCTTCCTGTAACACTTTGCGGATTCGGAATCCGAGTTCTGAGGAAACCCGTAATCATCAGCCGAAGATTGTGGGTTTTTGATTCGAGGTTTTTGCTTAGTTTTGATTTCAAAACCCCTACTTTGAGCTCAATTTTCATCGTCGAATTACTGGTTGATCTTCGAGAAAATCCCCTAGTCGTGTAGTAGAAATATTGAGCTATCCGAAAAATCTTTCGGTTTTGGTTTTAGAGTCATGAGGAACACACAATCATTCGCTGAAGATAGCGGGTTTTCGGTTTTCAGCGGGTTCAAGTGGCGGTGATGCATCCATAGGAGGCGGCAGCGGGGCTCTCGGATAGTGGCGTGGGTGTTTGGCAGAGGATCGGGCGAGCGCGGAGGAGCTGGGCGCCGACGCGAGGTGAAGCCAGTCACGCGAGGCAGCTGCTCTAGGCGGGGAGGATGAGCCGCCGGGGCGGGGAGACCACGGGGTTGCGGCGCGCAACCCCCACTCAGAGACAAGACCCGCGAGACGCGGGTCTTTGCACGGACCAAGCGACTGGCCACAGGCCGGTCGGTGCGCGGACCGCAGGTCAGCAGCCGGTTCAGGCCGGTCCAGCCCAAGGGGCCTTGCCCCCTCAATTTTCGGATGCCCGTATTTTCCTTTACGGGCGTCCGTTTTGCGTGCCCTCTGCGGCGATGCGTTATTTGGATCGAGGGGAACTTTTGGAGTTTTTTTTTGGGAATTTTAATTCCTGAAATGAGGGGCCTCGGAGGCGCGACATGTCTTTAAGTGAATTGACGTTTTTTTTTCTAGGGGATCTTGTTTTGGAAGGTGCGGAGGTGTCTGGAATCCGATTTGAGCGCCATTAGTGGCGTTGCGACCCTATCATCGAGCCGTAGTTTTCCTGTGTGGTTTCGGGCATTGATACCGGACTTGATGCGTGGGCCCCACATGCCTTCTTTCGAGCTGCACGCATCTTTTTGTGACTTTTTCATCGGGAGTTCGTTCGGGGCGTGCGGGTAGTCGATGATGGGTGTTTTTTGAGAGGATTTCAATGGTACAATCCACCCGCTCTAATTCGGCATGATGGTGTGGGCCCCACGAGTGACGTTTGGGCGTTGACGGTGATTTATGATCTCTATCACCGGGCGACCGTTTTGGACAAGTGAATAGTCCAATTTGTGAAATTTTTCTTGAGGATCGCAATGGTGCGATCCGTTCGTTGTGTTTCGGGACCAGGATGCGGGTCCCATGTAGCACCGCTCGTGTGCGGTGCGCCGGAATGCATATTTTTCTCCGGATATCTGTTCCACTCAAGTGAGTAGTTCTTTTGACGTGTTTTCCGAGGGGATCACAATGGTGAGATGCACCCGACTGTTTTCGGGGTCGAGGCTCGGGATCATGGGACGTCGTTTGGGCGTGAGGCTGTGTTGGTGACTTTTTCGTCGGATATCCGTTTGAGGTGAGTAAGTAGTCTATCTCGCGTGTTTTTCTGCGAGAATTACAACGGTGTAATCTATTTAGGTGAGTAGAGCCTCATACATGATGATATTAAATATGGATGTGTGAAGACGCCCTGGTGGTGGATCTTCTACCGTGTTTGTAGCGGACCCTTGGCGTGTGATCGCGTGCACTTCCGTGTGAGTGATGTAAATGCTTGAAGAGATGTGGTTGGTTGGGCGTTATCCGTTGAGGTGGAAGGTTGAAGTTTTTATGTTACACCTTCGCGTTGACGATGGGGTGTCGTGTGCTCAATAGCCATAGGGCTGGAGACGTGGTATACTCTAGGAGTATACGAGAGCGTATGAAGGTACGTGTGGTTTGTACCTGAGAATGTTTGTGCTCTTGGTTGGGGTTGACATGGGGCCACATATCGGGTGGGCCCCATGTGCGTTCTGTTCTCTAATTTGGGTACTTTTGACCTCTCATGACGTAGAGGGTCCCTTTTTTCTTGTTTGTTGACCAGTAGGGTTGAGTTTTCCCTTGGTTTTGTTCTCGATGGTTTGGCCGATAGAGATTGTTTGTTCCTATGTTTCTTCAACTGTGAGGGGTTTTAGTAGCGTGCCCCTTTCATCGGACTGAAGCACCATTTACGGCCACATGTGCCCGTACAACGTGGGTGTTTCCCCACTTTCTGGGATGAGTTGACTCAGTACGCTTCGACAGGGACTCAGCGGATTGGAGCGTGATCGCTTTAAGAGGCCTGGGGAGTTTCTACTGTTTCATTGTGTTCCCTGGTAGAGTTTTGTGGATTCGGTGTGACCAAAAATTTACACAGGCACTGATCCTCTACCAAAGAGTTTGTTTCCAGCAGGGCTGAGGTTGTTTCGAGTAGGGATTGCCAGTGGGTTACCGTCCATTAGGGATGACCAGTACAATAATGTTCACATTGAAGTATCATTCAGTATGGAAGGCAAGAGTAGTTACAGGTTTACCTCTAACTGGGCAGGGCAGTGTTCCCAAATGCCAGGGTTTCCTCCAGCAGGGTTGGGCAGTGGTCCCCAATACCGGGCTTACCTTCAGCGGGGCTGGGCAGTGGTCCCCGATGCCGGGCTTACCTCAAGCTGGGCTGGGCAGTGGTCCCCGATGCCAGGTTACCTCCAGCTGGGCTAGGAAGTGGTCCCGTTGCCAACATTAGACAGGTCATCCTCTAGTAGATTACCCTGTTACGGGACAGGGAAGTGTGGCACCCGTTGAATTTTTCCCGGTCTCCCTATAGTGGGAACCCGTCGAATTCTAGTGACCCTCCAGCGGGGCTAGGCTGGGGGTCGCATGTCGACTTTGAGGAGAGCTCTCCACTGTGGGGCAGTTATGAGTTGTGGTTTGACATTCCCCCAGAACTCTCAAGTGAATGGGGCGCTTTCCCCGCTGAGACACATCCTTGCGACGCGACCTAAAACTGTGCGGGTGAGTCAGTGCCGCCAAGAGCGTATAATTTCAAGGTGCGGTGATTTGAGCCCATTGACATGCTGTTCAGGGTAGACGTATGGGATGCTGGGCATCGATGGTGTTTACTTCTGGGACTGTTTTATACTCACCTTCTTGGGCTGAACTACGGGAAGGAGATCCCCTTACGATCTTGTTCAGGCTTCTTTTTTGAGCATATGGTTATGTATATACCTTTTTCCAGTACCCACTTCTTGGGCCTTGTTACTCTCCCTCCAGAAGAGGTGAAAACGCGTGGGGTATGCCATTTTCTTTCTGGGTTTATCCTCTTGTGGTTTGATGAGTCTACTCTCCTGATACAGGTAGAGAAGACTCGACGAGAAGTTCATCTTCTCACCTTTTCCAGCTCCTTGTGTGTGGATGAGTCTACCTTCTTTCCTCTTTTTGGGTTGAGCTGGACTCTCTACTGTTACTCTTTACCACACTCTCAATTGTACTCCATTACGTTTCCTGTTCTCCCTACAACTCACCCTTTGATACCTCCTTTGTTGCTTCCTCGAGCCTTCGGGGTATCCTACTGAGTATTTTTATACTCACCTCTGCTTGGGCTTTGCCAGCACTTGGTGTGCCCTTGCAGACGGCGGACAGGTTGGCCGTGACTTCAGCGGAGCTTAGGAGTTCAGGATCTTGGACCGCGTGTGGTGGTTAGAGTTGGGTTCCAGGTGGGGGACCCTACCAGCTTTTTTCCTTTTTGTTTACCTATTGTTGGGTAGTGGCACTTTTCTGGTTGGGCACGTTTTCCCCCCTTTTCCTTTCATATTACCTCATCACTTTCTTTGTAATATTTAGAGATCGATGCACATTATGGTATATATATAGTAGTTTCCCTTTTCTTTACTTTTATTTTCCTTTACTCTGCACATTTTCATTGAGTGTGTTGTATGTGTGTGTGTACAGGTAGTTAGGCAAAGGCCTCCCTGAGATGTTGTGCCTTCGGCGCTGGTCGCCACCCCCTGGCCTATGGAGGTGGGCGTGGGGTAGTTGCGGCTCGAGCTCGGGTAGGTCGGTTTGTGAAAAAGTGGTATCAGAGGTGGTTCATTCCTTGGTACACTGTTCGGACATCCCTAAAATAAAAGTAATTCATTGGGATTTAGGGAAACAGTGTCAATGTGTCTCGAGAGCGGATCTCATGCTAGGGAGTCTTGTGATGGTGCGGCGGCCGATGTATCCATTCACCAGGACCCTAATAACCTTCTTGTTTACTTACTATGCTGAGACACTCGTTGTAGGGAAAATTGGTTTTTGCATCATGTAGGATTGATTCTTTGACTGTCCTTCAGGAGTCAGCTCCCCATTGTTGTTGTAATTGGTATATACATATATGCTCATCTGACAGTGACACTGCTTGATAATTTTCAGGATGTCTCCACAAAGACAGCCAGCCAGGATACCAACTTTGGTTCATGATAACGACCCTATGAGATATGAGGCCTCAGTCCAGGACCCATAATGTGAGCCCCATTCTCCGGGTGGGCCGGTAGCATCACCCCCACCTATTGAGCACCAGACAGCTTCAGCAGAGCAGACTGAGCTTGACTGTAGGTTGAGCACGCTCCGCAAGTTCCAGCTATAGGGACCGTTGAGTTTCAGTGGTGAGACAAAACCTCAGGCAACAGAGGTTAGGCTAGAGACAGTGGTTCACCTTCTTAGGCATGTGTAGATGCCGACAGATCTTATGGTGGCTTTGGCTGCCACCCTTTTCCGCGGAGTAGCTTGGTGTTGGTGGAGTGTGGTGACTTAGTTTCTTGATGAGTCATCGCTTTCATGGGGCGGCTTTCAGTTGTTGTTCCATGAGGAGTTTTTTCCCTCCTACTTGCAGTCCATTTGGATTCAGGAGATCCTGTAGTTTCAGCAGGGAGGGATGACGGTGGATGAGAATGCGACTAGTTTTGCAGACCGTGCACGCTTTTACCTGGACTTGGTCCATGACGACAACCTACAAGCATGGATGTTTGAGCAGGGTCTCCACCGAGAGATTCATGCTGTAATAGTACCCTTGGGTACTTCCACAAATTCCGGGGTGCTAGAGCAGGCATTGGTGACAGAGAGCTTCCTGTCACTTTCTAGAGTTGGTGGTGGCAGCAGGCACGTTGGAGCTGAGACGTCTACCATAGCTTGAGGGCGTTAGCAAGCAGAACCTCGAAGTAGGTGGCTTTATGATAACTGAGACCAGGGGCATGGTCATACACCATGGTGGCGTCGGAGGGCACAAGTACAACCTGGAGAGAGTTGGTGCACTGCTTGTGACGGGCGAGGTCACATGGCACGAGACAACCCGACAAGGCATGCAGAGAGTTTCATGCAGGCATCAGGTGCACCACTATGATGGAGGCATCATCGTGATTGGAGTAGCGCCCATAGAGGTGGTGCTAGCAGAGGAGCGGGAGGAGATGGGAATGGAGGATGACCTTATGAGGTCTTCCCATCACCACTAGGCGGTCCATGTCAGGCTCCGGGAGCTGATTGTTGGGACAACGAACAGCCGCGAGCTTTGGATATCTACGATCCTATAGAGCATGAGGTGATAAGAGGTATGATCTACAACTCTTCTACCTTTTTGTAGTGTAATTTTTAGACTCTGTGTGTGAAGTTATTTTTCACCCTTCTTCTTGCTTGGGTTGTTACCAGGGTGGCGCGGGTCGTTGGTGTATCCCTGTGTTGGTAACGAAAAAGGCGTGTGAACTTTTCCTCTAGTCGATGGTGTCGACTCATTCACCTTTCGAGCGTATAAGAGAGTCTTGGTTGTGGTACATCAACTCTAGAACCTTCTGTGACTGGATATCCTTGGGTGTTTCACCATATGGATATTCTGAAGGTGGGAATCACCGGGCCTTGTTCTAGGCGCGTTCGGTGATTCCAGTCGCAGCGTGCGACATAGGGGTTTGATCGGGGAGGTGAGTTACCCCTGAGAGCCTTTGGACCATTTGAGACTGTGCAGAGGGATGGAAAGGTTCCTTACCACCTTGCCCTAACCCCAAAGGCTAGTTTGGGTAAATGACGTCTCCCACGTGACCCACCCAAGAAGAGGTGTGTGTGCTCCAATGCATGACATAGATGAGGGAAGACCACACGTTAACAGATCAAATACTTTGTTCTATGTGCGGTGGCATAGAACTGTGCAAGAGTTCTTCTGGGTATGGAAGTGCCATGTTTGGGCTAGGTACCTTGAGTCGTTTCCCTAGTTTTGCTTTTCAGGGGCGAAAATCATGGAGGAGGGAATGATGTAAGAACCCAGTTTTTGTTGTGAAAGACTTTGGAATATTTGTTGATATTATTCCAGAGTAGCTCCTTCATACAGCATGTGATTCCGAGCCCTGGTGTGGCCGAAATTAAATTTCCAGTGCGTTCGCACTGGAAACGCCAAATAAATGGGATAACTCCTAAAAGTTGATCCGGATCAGAGATCCGAGTGTTCGGATGGGTCCGGAATGGGGTGTTTACCCGAGGAACGACATAAAACATGCCAGTGTGGGATGTTTAGACACCTCGATCGCTTCCGAAACGTGTAACGGATAAATTAATTAATTAATTTATTCGTTTAATGGTTAAACAGAAGTATCTCTTAAACACTGGCTCGAATTGGAAAACTGAGGGCACTATTGAGTTTGGAGCATGACATTTACCCTAGAAGGGGTGTATGTTTTGCGGGTGTGGGACGTTAGTGAAAAATGGCCCCAGGGGTGTTTTTGTAATTTGACGGCTTTGGGCGTTCAGTTTTATAACATTTGAACGAGGCCTCAGATTAAGATTATGAGACCTCCGTTATTTTCGGGGGGAGGTGTTCGGCCTAGGGGTGTCTTAACCTCGACTCTGTCGAAGGTTTCAGATGAGAGGAAAATTATGGGTTTAAATTAATTAAAATTCTTTTTTTATTTAAACCCTCCTTCTCCACTCCCCTCCCTTGTTCTCCCCGAGAGAAACCCCATCAAGGAAGCCCCTCAAGATCCTCCTCCATCTTCCAAGATTTGGCGGTATTGGATTCAACTGGCGGATCATCACGAAGCGACAGGATTAGTCCCACAAGGTACGATCTTGTTCGTTTTCTTTTCCAGCACCCTTTCGCCCAAATTTTTGATTGTTGAAATGCTGTTTAAACTTCATGAAAATACAATACTTGGTTTTCTCATATCTTTTGCTTCTTGTAAAAATTTGCGGATTTAGAATCTGAGTTCCGAGGAAACCCACAATCATCTGCTAAAGATTGCGTGTTTTTTGTAGGAGGTTTTCATTTCGCTTTGATTTCAAAATCTCTATATTGAGCTCAATTTTCATCATTTAATATCTGGTTGATCATCAAGAAAATACCCTAGACGCATCGTAGAAATTGTGAGCTATCCGATTCATATTTCGGTTTCTGTTTTGGAGTCATGAGGAACCCGCAATCATTCGTCGAAGATAGTAGGTTTTCGGTTTCCGGTGGGTTCGAGTGGCGGTGTGGAGTCCATAGGAGGTGGCGGCGGGGAACTCGGACAATGGAGCGGGTGGTCGACAGAGGATCGGGCGAGCGTGGAGGCACCAGCACAAGGCGAAGCCAGCCGCGCGAGGCGGCGGCTCCAGGCGGCGAGGCCGAGCCGCCGGGGCGCGGCGACCGCACACGCGGGGACAAGACCCGTGAGATGCGTGTCTCCGCGCGAACCAAGCGACCGGCCACTGGCCAGTTATTGCGCGGACCGGAGGTTAGCGGCAGGGCTACATGATTGAACCACGGCCCGGACCAGAACGGCTGGACTGGTCTGTTCAGGCCGGTCCGGCCCAAGGGGCCTTTCCCCCTCATTTTTCGGATGCCCGTATCCTCTGATAGAGGTGTTCGTTTTGCGTGTCGTCTACGAAGATACATTCTTTGGATCGAGGGGAATGTTTTGAGATGGTTTGGAGAATTTTAATTCCTGAAATGAGGGGCCTCGGAGGCACGGCATGTCTTTAAGTTTATTGACGTTTTTTTGGGGGAATCTTGTGTTGGAAGGCGTGGATACGTCTAATGTCCGATTTGAGCACCGTCAGTGGCTTTGCGACCCTGGCGTCGAGCTAGAGTTTTCCAGTGTGGTTTTGGGCATTGATACCAGAGTTGAGGCATGGGCCCAAAAAACTTTCGTTCAAGTTGCACGCAGATTTTTGTGACTTTTTCGTTTGTAGTCCGTTCGGGGCGTGCAGGTTGTTGATGTTGGGTGTTTTCCCGAGGGGATTACAATGGTGCAATCTGCCCGCTCTAATTCATCACGATGGTGTGTGCCCCACGAGGGACATTTGGGCGTTGATGAAGATT
This sequence comes from Viscum album, assembly GCA_963277665.1. Lineage (NCBI taxonomy): Eukaryota > Viridiplantae > Streptophyta > Magnoliopsida > Santalales > Viscaceae > Viscum > Viscum album. The sequence goes on along the minus strand of OY728126.1, from coordinate 290,100,083 downwards.
TTCCGTCTCTATCACCGTGCAACCATTTTGGACAACTGAATAGTCCAACTTGTGTAATTTTTTGAGATGACCGCAACAGTGCGATCCATTCGTTGTGTTTTGGGACCGGGATGCGGGTCCCATGCAGCACTGCTTGTGTGCGGTGCGTCGGAATGCATGTTTTTCTCCAGATATCTGTTCCAATCAAGTGAGTAGTCCTTTTGATGTGTTTTTCCGAGGGGATCACAATGGTGTGATGCGCCTGACTGTTTTCGGGACCGAGGCTCAGGATCATGGGACGTCGTTCGGGCGTGAGGCGGTGTTGGTGAATTTTTTGTCGGATATCTGTTTGAGATGATTAAGTAGGTGATCTCGAGTTTTTTCTGTAATGATTACAATGGTGTAATCTGTTCAGGCGAGAGGAGCCTTATACGTGATCATATTAAATGTGGAAGTGTGAAGATGCCCCAGTCGTGTTTCTTCTACCGTTTTTGTAGCGGACCCTTGGCGTGTGATCGCGTGCACTCTTGTGTGAGTGATGTAAATTCTTGAAGAGACATGGTTGGCTATGCCTTAGCTATTGAGGAGGTTGGTTGGAGTTATTACATTACGCCTTCGCGTTGACTATGGGGTGTTGTGTGCACAATAACCTTTGGGCTGGAGACGTGGTATACTCTGGAGGTATACGAGAGTGCTTGAAGGTACGCGTGGTTTGTACCTGAGAATGTTTGTGCTCTTGGTTGGGGTTGACGTGGGGCCACACGTCGGGTGGGCCCCATTTACGTGATGTGTTCTCCATTGGGTACTTTTTACCTCTCAAGATGTAGAGGGTCCATTTGTTCTCGTTTTTTGACTAGTAGGGTTGAGTGTTCCCCTGGTTTCGTTTTCGATGGTTTGGCCAATAGAGATGGTTTGTTACTCTGTTTCTTTAGTTGTGAAGGGTTTCAGTACCATGCCCCTATCATCGGATTGTGACACTGTTTACGGCCATGTGTTACCATACATCATGGGTGTTTCCCCACTTTCTGGGATGATTTTACTCAGTCTGCTTTGACAGTGACTCAGCGGATTAGAGATAGTTCGCCTTAAGAGGCCTGAGGAGTTTCTCCTGTTGCCTATTGTTCCTTGGTAGAGTTCATGTGGATTTGGTGTGACAAAAACTTTACACGGGCACCGATCCTCTACCCAGGAGGTTTTTTTCCAACAGGGATGGGGTTGTTTCGAGCAGGGCTCTCTAGTGGGTTACCATCCAGTAGGGATGACCAGTACAACAATGTTCATCTTGCAGTACCATCCACTAGAGATGGCCAGAGCAGTTCCAGGTTTACCACCAGCTGGGCTGGGCAGTGGTCCCTGATTCCAGGCTTACCTCTAGTGGGGCTGGGTAGTGGTCCCCGATGCCAGGCTTACCTCCAGCGGGGCTGGGCAGCAGTCCCTGATGTCGGGCTTATCTCCAACTGGGCTGGGCAGTGGTCCCCGATGCCAGTTACCTCTATCTGGGCTGGGCAGTGGTCTCGTCACCGAAATTAGCTGGGTAACCCTCTAGTGGATCACCCTATTACAGGACTGGGCAGTGTGGCACCCGTCAACTTTTTCCGGGTCTCCCTATAGTGGGAACCCGTCGACTTCCAGGGACCCTCCAACAAGGCTAGGCAGGGGGTCGCCTGTCGAATTTGAGGAGACCTCTCGACTGCGAGGCAGTGATGACTTGTGGTTTGACGTTCCCCCAGAACTCTCAATTATGAGGGGCACTTTACCCACCAAGACGCTTCCTTGAGACGCGAACTAAAACTGTGCAGGTGAGTCAGTGCCTTCCAATGTGGATAGTGTCAAGGTGCAGTGATTTGAGCCCCTTGACTTGCAGTTCGGGGCAGACGTATGGGATGCAAGGCATCAATGGTGTTTACTTCTGGGACAATTGGCAACTCACCTTCTTGGGCAGAGCTACGGGACAATGATCACATTACGATCTTGTTCGGGCTTCTTGTTTGAGAATATGGTAATGTATATTCCTTGTTCCAGTACCCACTTCTTGGGCTTCGTTACTCTCCCCCTAGGAGAGGTGAAGACGCTCATGGTATGCCACGTGCTTTTCGTGTCTAGCTTCTCGTGGTTGGATGAGTCTACTCTCCGGCTCTATGTAGCGACGACTCGGGGAGAAGTTCATCTTCTCGTCGTTTCCATCTCCTTGTGTCTGGACGAGTCTACCCTCTCTCCTCTTTTTGGGTTGAGTTGGACTCTCTAATGTTACTATTTACTGCAATCTCGGTTGTACTCCTTTACTTTTCCTATTCTCTCTACTACTCACCCTTAAGTATCTCCTTTGTTTCTCCCTCGAGCCTTTAGGGTATCCTACTGATTATTTTTATACTCACCCCTGCTTGGGATTTTCCCGCACTTGGTGTGCCCTTACAGAAGGCGGATAGGTTGGTCATGACTTCAGTGGAGAATAGGAGTTTAGAAGCATGGACCACGTGTGGTGGTGGGAGTCTGGTTCCAGGTGAGGGACCCTTCCACCTGTTTTCCTTTTGGTTTACCTGTTGCCAGGTTGTGGTAGTTTTCTTGTTGGGAGCGTGTTTTGATACATTACTTTTCAGTTTAACTCAGCACTTGCTTTGTACTATTTATAGGTTGATGCACTTTATGGTATATATATAGTAGTTTCCCTTTTCTTTACTTGTCTTTTATTTTACTCTGCACTTTTTCATTAAGTGTGTTGTATGTGGGTGTGTACAGGTACTTAGGCAAAGGCCTCCAGGAGTTGTTTTTCCTTCGGAGCTAGTCGCCAGCCCTTGGCCTTTAGAGGCGGACTTGGGGTAGTTGCAGCTCCAGCCCAGGTAGGGTCGGGTCGTGACAGAACATGAGGAACATTCTATGGTTAGCCTATACCTGCTCTATCTTCCCTCAGTAGAGAAAAAGCCTATTACCTCTACTAGTGAAATGAACTCACTGGCAATTGCTACTAATGCTGGCGCCGAACCTATCCACCTCCACCAAACTAAGATTAAGGAACCACTTGTCATTTTCTCTAGAGATGACCATGAAACCCATTACTAGAACAAATAGGCACATCTCCAAGGAAAATCTCCAAAACCACTACCCCTAGAAGGTCAAAAAGGAAGCTAATAAGGTTGACTCCCTACCAATCGAAACATCAAAGGTCCTGGCGTCTGAGACCTAACCTTGATAACTCTACATCTCAAAAAAATATAATGGCTCCCCTATCATGATATACCTCATTGTGAGTGGATCATCTTGATCACATCTTCCATATTTTGATCCTACAAATACGTTGGAAATTTTAAAGGAGCAACAATACACTTTATAGAAAAACAAAGTTCCTCCTCCAGACATCTCCCATGAGACTCATCATTAGGAAATAGATCTAAGAAAAAAACAATAAATATCATTGAACTTGATTCCAAGATCCCTCAATGGAATACTCCCCTGATTATGGAAGAGTAGATCATTCCTATTCTTATCCTTTATGGTAAATGATAGGAACTTCCCCTATATGTCCTTCTAGAATTCGATCCTCAAAACATATTTCTCCTTCCTCTCCCCCAAATACAACATCCACCACTGACATGGAGCTCCCCACATTTAAAGACTGCTAAAGAGACCCAATACCCTGTTAGTTCATAGATAAAACTGAAGGGGATCTCAAGCTCCTACAACTAGATCTCTACCTCCACATTTGAAACACTAACATCATACATCACCAAATCATATTGCTGGAAATAACACAATTTCCTCTTCCACTAATCAGTCTCCTCAGTTGGATCAAGCCTATGATGATCAACCAGATCAGCCTACTTAACCTCAACTACCCGAGGCACATGTGTACAATGACCATGAGCAATAGATTAAAGGGAAAAAAATATTTCCTATGCCTGAGTAGTATGGAATTTTATTAAGGTTTATTTTTCTTCATCTAATTTGATTTATTCATTTTCACCTTCCCAAAACAACCTAATTTAAAAAGTAACAAATTTCATTATGATGGAAGTTCTATTCCTATATCTCTAACTACCATGTTGGAACATCTCACTTGGACACCCATTAAGCTTAGAACCCATGCACTAGATCACGAGGGGATCTAAAATAGCATGTTTTATCTAGTCTCCTTGGGCTATGTCACAAAATGAAATCCTCATCGTTCCTAACTCCAAACACCATCCTAACTCTCAACCATCATCTCTGATACCACTCTGTTATAACCCCATCCCTTTAAAGATACCACAATTAGGGGAGAGAGATAATGACCCCTTGAGTCCCACATCCAATAGGACCCGGTTTGGTGACTAGAACCAAGGGTGTACAAATTTCACAATATGGGAGGTATTACCTTTTTTTGAAAAATATGATCCGGAGATAAGATGAATAATCCACAATACAAATCCAAGACACAATATTAAATGAAATCCAAAAACCATCCCACATTAATGTGTAAAATAGAACAATTACAATAAAAAATTGTCCAAAGTAAATTCTAAAAGTAATGCTAAGAAGAGACATGCCAACTATGAAGATCCGAACAACTAAGGTCCAGTAAGGTATGTGAAATCCTCCTTAAAACATGAAAATAGTTTATATATGTAGGGTGAGCATAAAATTATACTTAGTAGAAAAGCCAAATTATATCATGCAAATGTGAAAAAGTCATAATAATTCACTTGTGTGAAAACAATAGAACCAAAAAACACATATGTAGGTATAATAACCACCCCAACCACACCAAGGCACACTCTCCAAATAATGCAAGTCAGGTAATATAATATGATATAAAGCACATCGATGATAGGGTACCCCAAACCAATTACCCACTCGTATTCCACTATCTCCAAACGTCAAACATCATGGCGTTCCTATCTTTTTTGTATACCACATCACATCCTATCTCCACACATGTGGTCCTCACAACACATCCCACTCAAACACACCTGAACCTCACAACACATCCTGCATGCACTCACCTGGTCCTCATAACACATCCACCCCCACACACCTAGGCCTAACAAAACATCATATCTCATCTCAAACACATATTGGAAATCACATCACATATCATCCTAAAAACACCTAGGAAAGTACAACCATCTCGCCCGCAAACACCTGGGCCATCACATCCCACCCGGAGACAGCTGTTCCATTGAAACCACCATCAATGACACTATTATTCCTTTGAAAATTACAACCTATTCCATACGTACCTTTAATAGAATATAGTGGGAAAAAGAGTTGGTACCCATCCATCCGTACTTGTCAATGGATGTTGGGAACCACACCCTCCCCTATGAAAATGGGGATTTTCAACACATGGTGCTCAACTAGGGTTGGGTGAGAATAGAAACACAATTAAAATAAAAATATATTCATATATGATACCACACACTCAATTCCAACCTTTGGGTTCTAAAAAAACCACAATGTCACAACACTAAAAACATTTTTGTTACCTATAAATGCACAACACCACCCAACAAGACACAAAACCCATTTCATATTGCCAACCAAATTCATTTAATCATCCCATTAACTTCATTATTTAGCAAAAACCACATTTATCCACACAACCCATCATTTATTTATCCATTAATTATTACCATTCCATTAATCAAACCAAGCCAAACCATTCCAAATATTATTAAAAAAATTATTTATTCATTCCACCACTACCCAGGAAACTATAAAGAATGGAAAATATTAAGCAACTTGTTGTCTGAGAAGGTGAAGAGCCCTAATAAATTGAGGTGGATGTATATTAAAGACACATATTAATACAATATCTCAATATGGGGTAAAGATTTACTCAATTTACTCATGGATAAAATACTTGTGAATTACCCATATAAATCACTACTGTCCTTTTTTAATGTCCTCCTAATCAAACCACCATACCAACAAAAGAAATCCCAAACTCACAACCACATCCAAAAACACATTACAGCACAACCAGTTTCACAACCCTACTGCATAATCATACCACACCCATCACAACCCCACTGTACAACCATGTTCCATCCACTTCCCCTGCATGTAAAAACCAAAAAAAACACCTATCATACCAAAAAAAACATTTTAATGGTTACAAAGAACAATTATCACATTCCACTACTCTTCCATGGGGAATTATAACACAAACCAAATCCTTGGGAAACCAATTAATTTCTCAAGTATAAGTGGTTATCAAATTTTCCATTTATGATTATGTTGGGAAATATAAAAAAATGAAATAACCACATTATATGTATCCCGTATAAACAAATCCGCCATCAACAATAATTTTTAGTGGGGCATCTGTTCCATAAAATCACAATATCACAAACAACATTGAAGCTATAAAATGATGTGGATCAAGACCCATTACACCTTAAAATTAAATTTAACAATTATATATATTCTATTTAATCCCGTAAAACCATGATACATAGATCAAAAAAAGAAAAACCCCTCTTGTATTGTTAAAAAAATATAGTGAAATGAGGGAATCCCCACCAAAAGAAATCTTTTCTCACCGGAGGGTGGGAATGAATTCCTGCAAATCATAGTTTCACTATGAAAACAATAGAACAAACTATAATACACCAAGGAACTATCACAACGAAACCCTACACATACCCCAAACCAAAGAAACAACACCACAGTGGATCCTCGGGTGAATAATGGATGACAAACAACCCTGAAAGGCAGATAACTCACCACAAATCAACCACAGATCCCAAACGAACATCCACTAGGGTCAACATATCAAATAAGGATGAATAAGGGATCAAATAATTCCTCATGGAACATATGGTTCACCCAAAATTATATAAAATTGAAAACATGACCAAATGAAAGAGGTTTCATCTGAAATAGTAATTTAAAACTACTCATGATCAAGGTGTTACACAACGTGTAATCTCCTTTCACGATGTGTAATCCCTGGTGTTTGGTTTCTACCAGAAAATACATCGCTTCTTTAATTTTGTTATTTATGTTAACCCCAAATCCCTTATGGCATGAAAAAACCCTTGAAAAGTTTTAAAACTAACTTTCACATTTTGTAATCTAGTGACATGATGTGTAATACCCAACAACACCTATACAATTCCACCATCATCCCCCAAAAATTCTTGAAACTTTCCCCAAACTCCTCCAAATTCTAAAACTAAAAAATTAATATACCAAGAGGACACATAGAATTACATATAAAATATTTTATTCACTATTAAAATTATGGTTTTTATGAAATAATTTTCAATGTAATATGACTGAATATTACAAATCAAAACATATATGAAAAACAATTAGTTGTTGTCTAAAATGCGACTTTACCACAGAATTGTTAATAAAATCGTAATAAGAATCCAAAAAACATATATGTTATGATATATATAAGTATTTTCGTATAATATATTTAAATAATAATTTATTTAGTATACATGAGAACTCATCCTATATTAAAGAATTTTATACTTAAGGTGAGGGATTTCTGTATCACAATACATTTTTTTTGAGACACATACCATATTGAACACCTATTTATTTTATGTGGTTTATATAAAAACCATGAATTTATTTTTTGATGATTATGTTTATAATTATTTTTAACTTATATATCCATTTTATGATATCCCATTAATGGTGTTTTTTGTTCAAATGTTATGATATGAGTAAGATATTTTTTCTAAGTTCTTATTATTTGTGACATATGTTATATTATGATCCTATCTTATTTTATGAGGGTTATATACAACCCCATTGACATATAATATAATTAATTCATTTCATATAAATATAGTTCATATTTTACTTAATTTTATTATTTCATAAGGTACAAAATTCAAATTTACCAAAGAGTTAAATGTTTTATGATATAAGCTCATTATTTATTGAGATTATTCATCATTATACTTCCAATAAAGAGATATGAAGATATATATATGATGAATCTCATATATATTATTCTCCTAGAGACATTAGATGCGGATGCATGTCATACCTTCATTTTATTATATTTATATACTAAATTATTCAATGGAATATTTTTATGAAAAATCATCATTATTTCTCTCTTCGCTCAAAAAACATATTTTTTGAAACAAAAAAATTATTTTATTTTTTTTCAAAAATGATTGTAATATTTTCTTAATTATATATTGATTAATTTTTAAACATATTTTTATTTTTATAAAATTTTTTAAATGAAAAAATCATTATTCTATCCAAATAATGTCTATTTAGATTTTTAGAAAATGAAAAAGGAATATTTATTTTAATGTATAAATCACGAACACAATTTCCTTCTATCATGAACATCAGTTTGTTCTAATTCACCGTTATATTTTTTCATGTTTATTATAAATGAAAATTATTTTGATTTTTTTTGTGTTTTAAAAATTTCTTTTCAATAATGGAATGATATTTTTTTCATGATATGTCTAAATTTATTTTTTATAGAATCATCTTTAAATTTTCATGGTTATTTTAAATGAAATTTTATTTTCAAAATATTTTTTGTTTTAAAAACTTTTTTTCAAAGTGGAATAGATATTTTTCTAGAGAATTTATTTAAATGATATTAATTTCTACCTTTGTATGTTTTCAAAGATATTTTCAAGGAAATGGAATTTAAAAATATTTTATGTTTGAAATGTTTTTTTTAAATCAGAAATAATATTTTCCTCAAGACTTGTTTTAAATTACCTTCAAATATTCCTTTATTTGTTTCAATTTTTCTTTTCAATGTAAATGATTCCCTATATTATTTTTTATTTTTTTGGTTTCAAAATAATATTTTAAGAAAATATTTATATTCTACAAGTAATCTTTCAGTTGTATGTGTAGAATAATTATCCGTATTAGATGAAAACTATTAATGTTAATTATTCCATACAAGGGATATGATCCAAGGATACTATTCTTGTTCATCCTTTGAATGGTTTATGTTTATTAAGAAATAATGGTTATAAAAGCTATTTTCCATAAACATGTTATGCCATGGAAATGTTGTTAAAATACCTAATTATTTTCATTGTTTATACAATGATGCTGTGTTTAAATGATTAGGAAACAATCTCTTTTCCAAATTATCTTATATGATTAAATGTTAATGAAAGCCATTTCAATTCATGGGTTATGATATGATGAGTGTTTTATGATCTCATGGAACACAGATATATGATTTTCATTATATGATTGAGGGATCAAAATATCCCTATAATTAATTGGATAAATATTAATATCTTAGGTGATGGATATGACAAGAATTGGGTGTGATCCTAGTTTATTAAGTTAATTAATCTTCTATGATGGTCTTGGGTGTGAGCCCTGACTATTTTGTGTTAGAACCAAATTTGTGATTTTATAGAAATAGAGTATTGTTTGTGTTTGTTGTAAATCCTAAAATGTATGATCTGGGGGATTAAAAGGAAATAGATCATACAGTTCAAGATAACAACAATATTGAATGTGACATCGTTTCCCAGTATTTGCGATGTTTTTGGGGTCTAAAAATTGGAGAATTTATTTCAAAACAATAAGTGGGTTTTCTCAAATGGAATATGAATATATGGAAAAGGAATGAGTTTTGATAAGGTTGGATTCATGATGGATCAAAGAAAGTCAATGGTGAAATAAACAACAATGACGAGCATCACGTTTACAAGAATTGGAGCATCATGAAAGGTGATGGAAAGCTTCAAGATTATGAGGAGCACCGTGAAGGGTTTTGAAGGAAAGATACATGGTTAGGATAAAATTTATGAAAAATGAATTTACATGGAGATTTGCGATAGTGGTTGCGCATTGGAGATGTTTTTGAAAGATCTAGAAAATCTCTTAAGAGGCAGTGGAGCATCACAAATGGGAAATACTATAAATAAAAAGCTAACACAATTCAAATATAATGATTTTCTCCTAGAAAACTACAAAATCTCTCAGATTTTTTGAATCCAGGGGAGCTTTACAAATCTGAAATTATTTTAGGGCATGCGAATTAAGAAAATGATTGTCAGTCTTGTCGGATTTCGATGCTTTTAAATAAATGTTAATTTGTGATGATGGGTTATTATATGTTGACTCTGTGAGCTTTATGAAGGATGTTTATTATGTAAAGGAATGAGAGATTCGTATAGGGTGGTTCACTAAAAATCTTCCTGAAGGATCTTTGTGAATGGAATTTTTGACGATTTGGTTTTTAGTGAATAGTGATTTAAGAGTGAATCAACTCTGATCTACGATGCAAGAAAAGTCTCCTTCTAAGTTTGGGACACAGTATTTTATGATAATAAATTGAATCAAACTTCATGTCAATAAACTGAGTTAGACTTCCCTCTAGTAGTGATCTAGGTGGAGTATACTTAAGTGTTTCAATGGACATAATGAGGTATTCATAAAATATTTGAAGGACAGTAAAAAATTTAATATATCCAAACTCATGTTTTCCACAATTATTGAAGATTAGTGGATTTAGGTATGACCAATACACTATCGAAATATGATCATTGGAATATCCCTTAGCGGTGAACTAAGTAATATTTCTGTGTTGTATCTCTATATTCGAATGTTTGATTGCAGATGAAATCCATCATACATGTTTAATGAGTTCCTACCAACTTTAGAACAAAATCATTCACTTTAAGAAGAAAATATTGACACCCTGATTGACCACTCCCATATATGGGTGTTCTGAGTTCCTAAACTATGATTATTTAGTTAGTGAACAAATTCCAACATGATACCCTCTTAGTGTTCCTTTTGTACTAATTATATGATTTTTTATGCCTTTGTGTACGAAAAAATATATGACTTCTTCCAATATTATGATCTATTAGTTCATGTTCAATGAATTCAATATTATTCATCTATTATGAAATAACAATTTGGATTCCTTGATTCAAGATTTTGATTTTTATTATATAGGGTATGGTATTCAAATGTTGTGATAATATTATCATTCCCTTATGTCCATGTTATTCTTATGTATTTCTATTTCTTACCATTATTGAGCATATGAGATCAACCATTCTTATGTTTCCTTTCCCCAGGTTATGAAGAATGGTTTTATGAATGGAATGTCTATAAATTGCACTAAATGGGAAGTTCTCTGGGTTAAAGATTAAGGACTTTTCACTAAATAAGAATATTGTCTACCTAGTCACAAAAGGAACTAATCCATTATGATTCATTGTAAGGAATATTCATCTAAAATGATGTGATATTTATGTGTGAAAATAATGGGTCACTATGACACCCCCTCAATGTATTATCATGAATATGAGAACCATAATTAAAATTTACTATACACGATCTACAACATCTTCACTCCTAAATACAATCATTTTGTCATATAATATAAAACCTCATCACCAAATCGAAATCAACCCCATATCCAAAAAATTTATTTAATGGAATATAATATAATCAAATAGGGATTTTTTATAGTTCCTTACACTCTCTATATACTTCTCCCCCACATTAAAACATTATAAACACAACAAATCTTATAGTTACTATATTCGATCAAAATCAATTTCATTCCATCTTCTATCCCCATTATAAAATCTTCAGATGTTAGTTTTATTTAGTAATTTTAAAAAAAAACATATATGTCAAAAACATAGTTTACCATTTTTCAATAATTAATTGAAAATTTAGAATACATATTATGAAGATATCCTTCCATAATGACTCCCTTGTGGTACCAAAAGCTACACAAGGCCCCCAAAAACTAAAGTTTGACCAACAAAAAAATAAATCATAGCCAAATATATATAATCACCATATTAATACATGATAGTACTTAACCATATAATTTACCAACTCTATATTATTATGAAAATACTGATGAATAACCATAATTTAATGGTAATCAAAATAAATACTATAACTAGTACAAGAAACTGATGATGAAATCCACAAAAGAAAACAGGGTCACCCCATCTTCTCACAAAGCATCAGACGAAATTATCTTATATAATATAAACTATATAATAAAATTGTTATAATAATGAAATTATTAGAAACTAAAAATCAAGAAAATTCCATTAGATAAATAATATATTAACATATAACAATATTCAGGGAAGGAAGGAATAATAGAAATAGAAATTTCATTTGAAAAGATTCAGTATAAACTATCTCATACAGCCCCAAATGATTATAGATTAAATAGAAATTTACACCAAAATAACTATGGATAAAAACTGGACTTAACAATATAACAATCCCAAAAAAATAAAACCACAAAACATCCTAAAATCATCAACAAGCCCTGATATATTGCTAAATTCCAATTCATTGTAGAATAATAATCAATTTTAGGTTTCAATATCCCATTCTCATTATGATCCATAATTTTTGTTTTCAACTACATATTAATTTAATATATTCAACACCTTCATAAAAAATATTATTCTTAACAAAAAACATCATATAAATTGTATAAAAAAATAGGAGTTCTAATAAAATTTGATTAATTATTCCTATAATGAACTATTCAAATTACTAATTTATTTATGTCAATACCATCTTCATTAAATAAGATAATTCACCATTAATTTCCTTCTTGGAAAGATAAATTATAACTCTAGAAAATGAATAATAGTATATATATATAACAATGTAACCACTTAGGGAATTTAATTTGTTAAAACCATGAAAAAATAAGTTTAAGGAAATTAATGATTAATATTTTAAAATAAAACATAATAAAATAGAATGGATTAAATGAAAATTAAAAGATCTTATAATTTCATTTTAAAATTAAATAATTCCCTGTGATAGAAGAGAGCACTAGAAATAAAGACATCAACTAAGAATCAATAATCACAATACACTTGAATGAGAAGAGATCCAATTTCCAAATACCTATGAACATAGGTGAAACTTTCAACAACATATCTAATGTCATCCTTGATAAATAAATAAAAAATGAAACAAAAAATATCAAACTTACGATTCTATGACATAAAAAAATAAAAGATAAAATATTGATATTGGATATAGAATGAAGTGGAACCACCATTTCTGAAATAATTGATCACATTAATATGGGGACCTAAGAATATCATTAGACATCTAGAAAAAAATGAAGATAAACAATCCTTTCCAAGTGTTTAAGGGATACAAAAATTTTTAACCAAAAGTGTGAGAGAAAAAACTATAAATTAATAAATTAATTTAAGAGAATAATAATGTGATGAACTACGATATGGAACAATGAAAAATGGTCCAAATAATTATCAAGGAACAATGTCTAATATTTTCTTATACACAACATTTTCCATATTAAAACACCATTAAAATTATTTATTTCATGAATATCATAGTGAATTACTATCACCATACCACAATGCATAACCCATAAAAAATCAGCAAGCATTCCACACCCCCAACTCAAAATTTACGTCATTTTGAAAACACCATGATTCAAGTAAAAGGACCATGGAACAACTATCATAAAGATATTGGAACCAAAATAATCATAATCATGATAATCATAAAACATAATAATACTCTATAATGAAATCCAATATTCATAACCTAATTGACTCCCTATATTTTTCTAGAGGTTTACTTGATTTTATTGGATCATACTCTATAATAACAGAAAACAAAAACATGCAATAATATTAGTGATCATCGTAACACCACCAGTCTATTCTAGTACATTTAATCTAGTTAGTAATGTACAATGAAACATACATCAAAACAATATGGTTTTGTTTAAGGATTGAAATCCCATCCGAACACCTTCTTATCTTCTACCATCCATCTTATCACATATCCTAGATATATCCATATACCTAAAATAAATATTTAGTGGAATTAGTGTAATATAAGACTCTATATTAGATAAATTTCTATTGACTCTCATCCTCAATAATAAAAAAATTACTCAAACAAGGGAAGTACTAACACATTGCAAATATTTAAAATACATCACTTGTGAGACTAAAAATTATAGAAATAATTTAAAAATAAATTTCAAACATCAAAGAAAATTTATTTATCAAAGAACCCATTAAAACATTTTAACCATGCTGGATCCCTCTAAAAATTGAATTTAATTACGGATGAAAACTATGCATAAAAAATTGTCCATATCAACCACTATAACCAATAAATGTCCTCTAACTAATGAATCTTATAACACCCCCTAATTAATTCATAAAAATAGTTTCCCTTAATAAATAAACACCCCATTAAGACAACAATAGCATTTACCTATTCTAAAAAAAATAATCTTTTGGAATTAAAACATTTAAAATTTTACTCACAAAACTATGTAAATTAAAACACAATTACTTTATCCATTAATAATACAAATCAACATGAACATTTGGGGAAGTTGTTTGAAATTAAACCCCAAAACAAAAAATAATGTATTAGTGAAATTATTTTGGACACGTACCTATGATATTATAAAATTTTAATATTATAACAAACTAAAAATCAGGTAGTGGGAGACATGCTAAACATTAGGTAATTATTCCTCATGATATCCTATTACATTATAATAGAAACCTAATTTCTCAAGATATAAGTGATATCATTACTTAATAAACCAAACTCATTGAGACATGATGAAACATAGGATGACTTCCGTACTCCTTGCATTCACAAACATCAAGACCCCCAATATATAGGGAATTTGTCTCATTCCATTAAATATATATAGAGGGTCATTCTCCAAGAACTCCCAATGAGGATAATTTTTATCTATGAATACCAAATGATATGTAAGAACATTAAAAGTCATTATTAGTAAATAAGAAATGTATTTTTAAATCACTATCCTCAATAGAAACTTTTATTATTGTATATTATCCTCTTCCCCAGAATAATAATGAAGAAACTAACTAATGTTTTCCATGAATCAATTTCCAAAGTAATGAAGAATATAAAAATTCTAAAAGGTATTATTAAGATAAATCTTATGATCATGCACATATACATTGAAAATTATGTCCCTCTTGAATAACTCAAGGATTTCCTCCCATTCCATTACATCACTATTTCATCAATTCATGCTCCAACATCTATATTACACCATTTATAGTAATAAAATAGGAATGTACAATGAAAATATATTTTAGAAACTTCACTTTAATAGTGTAACATATTTTATTTTCCATGAATTATTTTTAAATATTATATGATTTTAATTTCTAGAATAGGTACTGAGATGGTGTGAGATTCAGAGGCCCGATGTGCGTAGAATAAATGTTTGAAAAATATTAAAATATTAAATTGCACGTACACACAGTTTTTATAATAAAGAAAAATAAATTCTAAATGGGTGCTCAAATTTGAAATCTGAGGGCATTGTTGAGTTCTTAATGGAGGTTTTACCCTTGGTGTGACCTAACATTGGTCAGTGTGGGAAATTTGTAAAACATTTGTCACATGAATAAAGTGAATAAAATTATTTTAACTCATTGTGTTGACATAACAACTTGACATTCCATTATGTGTATCCTTATATAAAAATTCCAAGGCTAGCCACATTACCCTGAATCTTATGGAGGATCATTGGAGAGAGTTTTGGGAATCTATTTTGTGTAATGATGACAGATTGGGGATCGATGATCGACACAGATCAGTTTTAAAGGATATCCCCAATGAATGCAACACAACTTCATTCATCATCATCAATTGATCAAAATAGATGTAGGGTGTGTATTTCAATTTTTCCCCATTCTTTATTTCTATGATGAATGTGAATCAATTTATGAATGGATTGATTCATAGATTGTGTTTATTGTAGGATGTAATTTATTTTGTGGGTATTTTTATGGGATAACTTATTTGGTTCAATTTTTGGATGGATTATTTTACCATTCTGATAGAAATGAACCATGATTGACACAAACATTGATCAAGGTTTATTCCACCTGATTTATTCCACTTTTCACTCCCAATTCTACATTTCACTATTGGCATTCTTCTTTGTTATGTGGTTCGACTATTCTAGATCAATCGATTTTTGTTCTCATGTTTCATGGTGCAACGATCCAATATCACATATCTGGGATCATAAAGATGTGATGGAGGTGCGACCGTGGTTGTGGAGGCGAATCAAATGAAGAAAAATTTTAAAAATTTTAATCGTCAACATGAAGGAAAGAAACACAATTCTAATCCAATTTTTGAGCAGATCTAGTGACAAAACAAGTTTTTTGGTGATCATAAGGCTTAGAGGACCTCAAATCTTGAGTTTTCTCATGAGGTGAGGTTGGAATAAAAATTTAGGAGTGTTGGATGACAAGTGTGACCACAAATCTGTTATTTGGAAAAAATACTGTATCACACATTGTGTAATTCATGTTACATGGAATGTGGGGCCCCTTTAGTGGTGGCGTGGGTTTTAGGAAGGAGGTGATGATCACACAGAGCATGACCCAAATCACACAAAGTGTAATCCCAATCACATAGTCTGTTCCCTTCCATAGTTAGCTCAAAATGTAATTTAGAAGTAAATGAACAGAAGTTGGAGAATACAATCACGGACACACATTGTGATCCCACACAGACATAGATTGAAATTCATCAACAATACACATACATGACATAAGTAGATAGACATGGCTAGTAAACATAGGCAGGAAACACCGTGTCTCTACAGAATGTGTACTCATTTGACACACCATGTATATAGAGACTACATGTCACGTGAGGCTCTTCCACATGGGAGACATGATATATCTGGATACATAGTGTACTCCCATCAAGAGTGATTGAGGAACTTTGTTTTTCTAGTTTGGACTACTGTAGGTTGAGTATGTTCCCTTTTTTCCTTTCCTTGAAGGAAAAGTGTGTCATTACATCCACATCACTTGATTTTGATCCTCTCTAAAGGCTGAGTCTCATATATAGTTTTGGTATCCCTCAATGAGACTGTATTGAGATCCTTTATCATCCATATTTGGATTTTTTGGAATTGGTGTGACCTACATGAGTTGGGATTTGATCCTCCATCTAATGGGCCACATCAGTAGTGTTTGTGGAATCATTGGTATATAATCCCCTATGTAGTGGGTTGATCTAGATTGGGTTCTTGGTGTCCCCTAATGGTTCTATACATGACCCCTATCGATTTATCATAGAATTTTTAAACCAATGTGTTCTCTTTGAACATGGACCAAATGAGATTGACCTCCTCATTGAGTGTCTCCAAATATAGAATGGATTGTGGAGTGAGATCTCCTTGAATGAGAATTTCTTCGAGAAGAATCCTATGACTGGTAGTTGGTTATGACATCCAGATGGTGTTATGTCCTCTTAAGTATATCTGGTGTTTTATATATGTCATACATAAATTGTTAGATCTTGTATTGATCTTAATATACTTAGTGACTCATGTTTAGTTCTTTTTGGGTGTCCTACTGAGCCTTGTTATATTCACCCATTCGAAATATTTTCCCATACATGTCGTGTCTTGATCAGACAATGTCTCTTTTGACAGTGTCCTATGAGGATAGGGTGTAGGTGGAGTAAAATTGGAACTTAGGAAACCGAGGTGTCTACCAGAAGAGTACCTCTGACTTAGTCCTCACCCATATAGTAGGTTGGACTCTTTACAATTTTCGTTGTACTTGTGATACATACTCTTTCTGGTGAAATTGTGTTTAGAACTATTTAATTTCCTTTACATCATATTGTACATTGGTTTTGGGATCCCATTTCATGCATGGATTATTTTAGTTGTTTTAGATGTCATCATTACGTGTCTTGGATATGTGTGCATGTGTATATGTAATTTAGGCTAATTCCTACCATTTGTGAGATATGGCTACTTAGTGATAGTCACCAGTCCCTATTGGATTAGGTTAGTTGGGGAATGAGCCCCTCTATGACAGGTCATGATAGATTGGTATCAGATTGGTTAGTTTTACTTTAGGACTGAGAGCCTATGAGGTTGGTTTGGGTAAATAGTGTTAAGTGTTTCCAATTCAGTTTTCAGGCCATGGACTCCAGTGTTGGTGGGGCAGCTAATGTATCCACACACCAGGACTCTAATCACATTCTTTTTGACTTAGTATAAGAGAAAATGTGTTGTAGGGAAAACAATGTTACATACATAATATATTAGTGGGTTGTGATTTCCATGTCCTTCTCAAGTCAGCTCCTGAAATATACTCATTGCCCGTGGTACATTGTTTTTTTACTTTCAGGATGCATCTATGGTGTATGACATCTTGTATTTAGAATCTTGATGATGAGGATGACCCCCTTAGTGATGAGGCATCAATACATGGACTAGTTCTAGATATTTTACCTCCAGGTGCTGCACTATCCATACCCACACCTATAGAGCAGCATGCATTAATTGTAATACTAGAATATGAGGTCTGAAGGCTTAGCATGCTGTATGAGTTTCAATGACATTTACTAACCAGGTTCCAAGGAAAGCCTGATCGACATGCTGTTGAGTACATGATTGAGGCTATGACCCTAGTTTTCCATCTAGTTAGGACACCACCAGATCATAATGTGGTCCTAGTAACTAGCCTTTTACAAGACTCAATAGGTAAATGATGGCGTTTAGTTAGATAGTCTTACAAAAAGGAAACTATATCATGGGTATAGTTTGAGAAACATTTCTACAAGGATTCATAACCTTATAAGTTGAGGGATATGCATATCCTTGAGTTTCTACAGATCTGATAGGAGACATGTTGGTATCTGAGTATTCATTGAGGCATACCAACCTCTCCTAGTGCTTGATGGATATGGTAAAAGATAAATACATCATGGCTCAGACTATTGAGTAATTTCTGTGTAGAGACATCTAAGATAGTGTTATCTCTCTATGCATTTCAACTTGTTCTGGGGTGATTCAACATGATTTGGTCCTCGAACGTTTCTTGTATAAGAAAATACAGTCAGTGACTGTCAATTTTTAGCAACAGGGAGCAGAGACATCAACATCAGGAAGCAGAAGTTATCCTCAAATACAAGGACATATGATATTTCATAGGAGGAGGACCCAAGGCAAGTGATCTGTAGTTTAAGGATTATAGGGTGGGTTCAGTTTTCCAAGAGAGAGGTAGTGATTCTCTTGCAATGGTTGGGGACATCTGACATGAGATTGCCTAACTTGTTATGCAGCTGATCATAATATTGTATAGGGTCCATTGAGACAGTGACAGAGGTAGGACTAGGGTGATCCACTAGGTGGAAGATGTTGAAGAGGGGATGGAAGGGAAGTAGGAGGTGGTCATAGGTTCAACTTATTATAACCTCCACCACCAGGTTGTCCACACAAGGCTTAGGAAGCTGGTGGGAAATGATAAGGCCAATTGTAGGCTATAGATGACTATAACTCAAAGGCTCTAAGGATGATACAAGAAAAGTTATGTGTCTTTTCAAACTCATCTATTGTATTGATATATACATGTGCTAGTTATTCTTTTCATTCCATTATTATCCTACGAGACTCAGATATTCTGTTTGAACCATTGACTCAACCCTTACTATTGGAGACTTCTACTAGAATAGAATCAATGATCCCACACTTGTGAAGATAGTATGACCAGACTATTAGAGGTAATAGTTTTATTTGAGATTTATTGGTACCAGAAACGAGTCCTTAAAACGTAATTCGTGGTATAGAACAGTTATCTATAGTGCATACTCGGATTGGCTGTTTAAGAAGAAGAGTGCTGTGTGTCTGCAAATGTGGAAACAATTTTTTCTTTATTGGTTAAAAGTAAATCCAGGTAGTGTATGATGGACTCAAACATAGGGGGTGAAATCGATTACTTATTAGTTGGATAGCCATAACCTTGGTGTAGTGTATGTTATGAGTCTTCAGTTTCTTATAGTGGTGGAAGAGTACGTTGAAATATTTCTATATGATGTTTCAGGTTTACCTCTTGAACGATAGATAGACTTATGTACTAATCTACACCCCAGGATGGAACTGAAATCTACACACACATATTGTATGGATACCACAGAGCTTTATGAGATGAGGGTGCAGTTGGAGGACTTGAAGAGGAAGGGCTTTGTGAGACACAATGTTTCTCCCTAGGAAGGCTCAGTTTTGTTTTCCATGAATGAAGATGAGAGCATGAGTATGTCTGTGGATTATCAGAGATTTAACCAAGTAAGTACGAATAAAAAGTATCCACTACATACGATCGATGAAATATTTGATCAGTTGAAAGGGGCACAAGGGTTCTTGGAGATTGACATCAGATTAGGCTATCACCAGCTGTGAGTACGGGATGAGGACATAGGAATGATGACATTCATATGTCATTGCATTCACTATGAGTTCCTAGTTAATCAGTTTAGTGTGATGAATTCCTCAAGACTTTTCATGGGACTCATGAAGTGGATATTCCAATCATTCTTAGACTAATTCATGGTAGTCTTCATCGATGATATACTATTATATTAAGCATCCATAGAGGAGAATGAAAGATAGTTTAGGATAGTTGTGGACACACTCTGAGAGAACCAAATTTATGAGAAGCTCTTTAAGTGTCAGTTTTGGATTCGAGGGGTCCATTTTCTAGGATAACTCATCTCAAAGGCTGGAGTTGCAGTGGATCCCACGAAGGCTACGGTAGTTATTTCTTGGGATCCACCCAAGAGAGTTATCAAGGTATGAAGTTTCCTTGTATTTTCTATGTACTATAAGATGTTTGTACACAAATTCTATAATATAGAAGAACCATTAATAACCCTGACTAGTAAAGGGTATCCTTTTACAAGGATTTAAATCTTCCAATAGACTTTTTAGCAGTCAAGACAGAGGTAATGGCTAGTGTTTCTCATGTACTATGACATTGATATTTTCTATACTCCTTAGAAGGGGAATTTGGTTTTCGACACTCACAGAAGAAGATCTCTTTTTCAGTTTATGAGCAAGACATTAGGGTTGTTAGACGTGTTTTCGTTATCCTTTTGGAATGGATATGGAGTATAATACCTCCATTTGATGGTTATTACCACTCAAATATAACATCGAGTTAGGGAGGCACAACATGGGATGCCGACTGTGATACCCTACATGCTTAGATACCCCCAGGGCATCCTTCTGAAGGATTTTATAATAGTGTAATGCACATCATTCATTTCATAGGATGCATGATGGTATCAGTGATATTACAAGATTATTTTTTTAGAGAGTTTCATAAATACCCCTTAGTGGTACATCTATGCATGGAAAAGATGTAAAAGGACCTAAAACATTATTTTTGGTGTCCAGAGATGAAGAAAGGAGTTACAGAGTTTGTCTCTCAGTTAACTAATTATCAATAAGTGAAGTCTAAGAACAATGTTTCAGCAGGTTTAGCTCAACCCCTTGAGGTTCCAGAATAAAAGTGGGATGGGATACATGTGGACTTTGTGATGGTATTACCATTTACATCCAGGGGAAATGATGCCATTTGGGTGATTTTTAACCGACTCACCAAGTAATCCCACATCATAGCTATCAGAGAATAATGTTTAGTAGAGAGATTTAGATTCCTCTATGTACATAAGATAATTCTACTCCATGGAGTTCAATCATAGATAGTTTTTGATTGTGATTCTCTCTTAACATTATGGTAGGGGAAGGGATTACAGGAGGAATTCGGGACACAATTATTCTTAAGAACAACAGTTCACCCTCAAACTGATGTCCAGACTAAGAAGACCATTCAGGTTCTATAGGACATACTGCAAGCCTACATTTTTGATTTTTTTTATAGTTGGGAGGATCGCCTACTTATGGTGGAGTTTTTATACAATAATAGCTACCATTCTACCATTGGTATGTCACCATTCAAGGATTTGTTTGGCCGACCCAATAGGTCACCACATTTTTTGAATCACCCATAATACTCTTCACTCATGTAATTGGAGTTCGGGTGAGCTACTACAGAGACAACGCTGATCATCCAAGAGAAGATGAATACCACACAGATCCATCATAATTCTTATGTTGATGGGAGATGAAGGTCGTTTAAGTTCGATAACAGAGACCATGTGTTCCTATGGGTTTCACCTCGATGAGGATTATAGAGTTTTTTGTAAGGAAACATGAAATCTATGAGGTTCATTGGACCTTTTTATAAAATTTGTAGAGTTGGTGAGGTGGTGTAAAACATAGCTCTACCTCTGTAGTCAGACCGAGTACACAACGTCTTCCACATATCATAACTGAGGAGGTATGCAGATCAATCATCAAACATTCTCAATTTGGGTGAGTTAGAATTTGAGGATGGATCCACTATTGCTGATTACCCATTGGATATCAAGAATTTTTTATTGAGGATCCTTAATGGGTGATCAATTCATTTCTTCCATGTATAGTGGTAGAGTGGGAATCTCTAGGATAGCACATGAAAGTGGGAGGCTCGGATTTGTGCTCAGTACCCTCCTCTTTTTGAGTATCCATTTTTTTGAATTTTTGGAGACGTAAATCTCCAAGGTGGGGAGAATGTAAAATCTTTAAGTTTTTTTGTATTATTTTTAAATATTAAATGGATTAATTTTGAGACTAGGCTATGAGATGGCGTGTTATTACAAGGCCTGGGGTGCCAAAAATAAATGTTGGAAAAATATAAAAATATTAAATAGCACACATTCCTAGCCTTCCTGAAAAAGGTGAATAACAACTAAATGGGTAACAAAATTAGAAATAAGAGGGATTCATAGTGTTCAGTATGGTGGTTTTACCCATGGCATGACCTAACATTAGTCGATACAGTTTGTTTGTGAAAATGTTGTCACTGGCATAAAATGAACAAGATTATTTTAATTCATTGTGTTGATGTAGCAACATTATTTTTCAATAAATGCATCCTTATTTCAGAATTCCAAGGTTATCCACATAACCCTATATCTTCTATAGGATGGTTTTAGAGAGATCTATTAATTATTTCCAATGAATGGTAAATAATCAAGGATTGACGATCGATGCACATAAAATTTGAAGGATCTCACTGATGAATGCAACACAACTTTGTTCTTCATCATAAATAAATACAAATTGATATTGGGAATTTATTTTTATTTATTTATTCTATAATATTTATTTCTATAATGAACTTGAATCGATTGATTAACGGATTGATTCATGGATTTTGAGTATTGCGGGATGAGATTTATTTTAAAGGGATTTTAAAAAATAAAATATTTGGTTAAATTTGTTGATGGATTTATTTTCATTCTAATAGTAATGAACCTGTATTGGCATGAAGATATATTGAGGTTAATTACTCTTGATTGATTGGGATTTTCTCCTCTAACTTCTCATTTCACCACGAGTGTTCTTTATGGGATTAGAGTTTGAATATTCCAGATCAATCGATCAGTGAACAACCATTTCATGGTACAATGATTTGATATCATAGATCTGGGATTGGAACAATGTGATGGAGGTGAGATGGTGTTTGAAATAATGAATCAAATTGAAAATAATTCCTAAAACCATGTTCTTCAGTGTTCTTCAACGTAACGCAAAAAATAGTGTTTTGATCCAATTTGCGTGCATATTTAGTGACGAGACATAATGTGTGGTGATGACAAGGATTGGATGATAATTGATAATGAGTTTTTCGGTGAGGTGAGGCTACAAATTGAAGGCCTACATAGCAGAGGTTGAGTGAGACTGTGGATATGGGATTATTAAAACTCCCATAACACACGATGTGTAATCTGGTAGTACACGACGTGTGGGGCCCCTTTATTGGTGAAACTGGTTCAAGAATGATATGAGGATCACACATTGTGTGACCCCAGTCAAACAGCATGTGACCCTTCTTGGATGACTTGGTGTGTACTTCAGGATTATATATACATGGTTTGGAGTACATGGTCATGTAAAAACAATGAATTCCCACAGAGACATGGATTGACATACACAGACCGGTACACTGACGTGGATTCAGTACACAAACACAAACATGAAACAGTGGAAGGAAACCCTATGTATCTACATGCCATGAACTCATTCTACAAACCATAAATATAGAGACTACATGCTGTTTGAGGCTATTCCACATTGGAAAGACTTGGGACATATAGACACTCCATGTACACCATGGGACACACCATGTACTCTTATTAAAATTTCTTTAGGCTTGTTGTATTCCTGGTTTGTACCGTTATTGTTTGAGTGTGTTCCCATCATCCTTTCCTTGAGAGAACATTGCAAAATTACATCCACATCGCTGGATTGTGATCCCCTCTAGAGGACTAGTCTTAGATATTATTTTGGTGTCTTTCCATTAGTCTGGAGTGATATTCTCTATCATCCATAATGGGAGTTTATGGAATTGGTGTGACCACCCTGAGCAGGGCATTGATCCTCCATCCATTGGGCCACAATAGTAGGGTTTGTGGAATCATTAGCATATGATCCCCTAGGTAGCAGGTTGATCTATAATGGATTGTTAGTGAACCCCAATGGTTATATATGTTACCCCTATCTCTGTATCATAGTCTTCTTAGACTAATTCATTATGTTTGGGTGGGTCCCAAATGAGATCGACCTCATTGTTGAGTGTCTCTAATTTTAGTATGTCTCATGGAGTGAGATCTCCCAAAATGGGCATTGCATTGAGCAGAATCATATGGCTTACAGTTGGTTATGACTACCTAATGGTGAGGTGTATCTCTTGAGTATATCTGGGTTTTTTATATTTTGTATATAAATTGTTACATCATGTATTGTTCTAAATATACTTAGTGCTTCATGTTTAGTTTTTTTGGGGGGTCCTATAGAGTATTTTTATACTCACCCCTGTACAGGATTTTACCACATGTTTCATGTCTTGTTAATATGATGACCTTTTTCTTGGTGTCCTTAGAGGACAAAGAATAGATGGAGAATAGCTAGATCATAGTAGAACATGGTTTTTACCGGGAGTGTACCTTTGACTTAGTCATCGCCCTTAGAGTAGGTTGGAAACTTTATAATTTTAGTTGTACTTGTACTACATACTCTTTGGGGTGGGATTATGTTTGGACTAATTTAATTTACATTACTTCGTATTGTTCTTTGGTTGTGGGATCTTCATTTTATGCATGCATTCATTCAGTTTTTTTACATTTTAGCATTGTGCGGCTTGAAGATGTGTGCATGTGTACAGATACTTTAGGATATTGCCTCTAATTTATGGAATATGCATACTCATTGCTAGTCAACAAACCCTATCCTATCAAATGCATATTTGGGGTAGTCTAAGAAAGGGCCCCTTTGGGATATGTTGTGACACATAGAGTCAAAATTAGACTCATAAAACTAGCCCTTTTATTCATGGATTGATGCACTACTACTTAAAGTTGGCATGCCTTTCAAATAAAGGAAAAAAGTTACTGATCCTATGATTAATCTATGTTTTTCACTCTCCCAATGATCTCATGATTCCATAATGACAATATATTAATTTATAATAAAAACCATAATTGAAAATAATATCCATCTAAATCAATAAAATATGTATGCTAATAGAAATATCCACTAGTGAACTACATCATCCATTCAATCATAAATACATTATTCTTATATATCCCATATGTACAAGGATTATTTACACCGCATAACCACATCGTCAATTTCAAAATGAATCAATACAAAACCATTAAACTGAGGAAGATTTCAATAAGATATTAATTATTTTCCATTATAAAAATACAATAGAACAATGTATATAAAAATTTCGCCATGAAATATCCTTACATGAAAATGAATATAATTCCCATAATATAAATATAATCATAACACCATAACTAATGGATAAAAAAAAATTAATTACGTAAAAATTTTACATTAAACATCTATTTTTTTTCAAAAAAAATAAAGCCTAAAGGGATAATTCATATATTCTATTTGAGTAACATTTCATAAAAAATCACACTAAAAAATTTATAAACCATTATAAAATATTATACTAATATTTTTAAAAAGATATTAATAATAAATAAAACTTATTTTCACCTTAGTAGCATAACATTTGAATTAATTTTAATTATAAAATAGAAACTTTAAAAAATTTATTTCTATGAAATATGGATGAGATCATGTCAAAAAAATTTCTAAATGTTTTATTACAAATAAATCCTGATTTTATAATATTAAATGAGAAACATGTTTTTAATTAAAATCATATCCATAATAAATCATATTTATGGGAGTACATATCAATGTTGAAAATATTTAAAATAATTACTAGATGGGTAAATTAATAATCCACACAAACCACCTATGAAACATTTTATACATTTTAGTGTACTTAGTTAAAAAAACATTCCATAATTCCCCCAATATTATAAATTTATAGTAATATTATTGTTAATAATTTAGTTTTATATAACATTTAAATTTTTTTCCACCCAGATTTTTATTTATATAAAAATGTTTACCCCTAAAAATGTATCTCAATTTTTTTGAAATAATAAAAACGAGATTCCATAATTCATACTTATAGAGAACTCTTTAATAAAATAAAATCAAACTAATATCACGAATTTGTTAAACCCTATATCACATATTAAGGTTAATATATCAAACTATAGTTAATATTATTAAAATAAAACATCAAAATTCATATTTATAAAAGTCACATTATTTAATATTATTCCTTATATACTCGTACTCAAATGTTGATATATGTGAAAACGAAATTATGGTTATTCATAAAAGTTTTCTATATTTTAATACATGAAGAATATAATAAGAATGATTTAATAAAATAATTATTTACTATTTAATTCTATAAATATATTATATATCATAATATATGAAAGTATAAATCAATATTTTTATAAATTATATTAATTTATTTTAAAAGGAAATTAGTTATTGTGAAATATAAAATGTATTAAGTCATAAGGAATGAAATTTTTATACTATATCTTAATTTTTTTGAGGAATCATATTAGAACAAAATTTTCCAATAATAATTCATGGGTTACATTATATCAAGATAATTATTAAATAAAAAATTAGTTAAACATGAATAGAATTACATAGACTTTATAAACATGAAACATAAAAACAACTAAAAAATATAATAATAAACTTAATAGAATGACAATAGAACAAGGAACTATTATAATATTTCACCACTCAATTGTTACACTCTATCGTAAACATATTTATTAGGATACCAAAAACCTTAATTTCAATTATGGTGTCTATATATGACTTAGTCATGCTCATTTCCAGTTATACATGTAATTATTAAGTACAACTATTTCCATACTAATCCCTTGAAATTATAAAGTTTTCATAAGTCCATGTTCAGTCTTAAAATTCAGTTAATGTATTAATAAATTTTTTACATGACTCATAATTTCTAAAATGAATCATGGGGCTGTATCAATGAAAATTGAGAACTATGAATAAAAAATCAATTAGACCACTAGTTTTCAAATTGAACTAATAGTGTAAAAAAACATTATTGAGACTTTAAATGTATTAATGAAGTAAAAATATGTTAAATGCTTAATAAAATTCCATTCATCTCATAAATTAACTATTCCCAAAAAACAAATGTCACTTAAGCATAAATTTTTACATCGATAAAAATAAATGTTATACAACAACAAAATCCTAAACCTCTATTTAAACCACCCAACCAGAATATCCAATTATACATTATAGAAACATGTAATTAAGAAACAATAAACATCAACAATAGATATGACTTCGGTGTAATTAGTAGGTTTACCATACAATGAAATTCACTGTCAATATCAAATATATATGAATGTTTACATATGCATATATAAGAGAATGTATATCTATAAAAAAATGAATAATTTTATAATCACAACACTCTTCTTCTAAAATTTTATTACAGCAACTTGTAGTTTAATCATAAATCCCAAAGACAACCTCCTCAATTTTTAAGTTGTTTTTTTATTAAAAAGTAAAATATTGGAAAAATCCTGAATATAAATAATAAAGAAAATATAAATATTATGAAATTTTATAAATAACCATAATCAATAATTGGATATGAGAATTTTAATTACTATCATTTTTTACATATTACATAAAAATTCAATACAAATCACTATAATGTAATGGGACATGCGATTAAAATACCCCACTATCAAATTAGGAACATATAAACTACCATAAAAATACACACCACCACAACCACAATTTCCTTAATCCTAAATACAACCATATAATTGTATAATCTCATAACACATTAATATATCCATATCCAAATAACACAAAAATTCCACAACATATCATAGAAGTGAAAATAAATCGAAATGGAATCAAACTCATTCCCTCCCCCTAATATGATTGAATCCATCACAACTCCATATTATAAAAACTACACTTCATTTAATAATTGAGGGTTATTGTGGAATATTTTATTAAACCATTTCAAAACTAACACCAACTAATTAAATAATATTTTTATAAATTTAATAATACATATTTTAGTATATATATGAATAAGAAATGTTATTAACATTAAATAATAAAAGTTCAAATGGGAAATTATATACCCAATACATTCACATTATATTATTAACTGCAATTTATACCAGTAGCTATACAATAACCATACTTAAAGATTATTGACTACAGTAAACACATAAGATATCCTAATGCTTATTCCCTCCAATTAAATACCCAATAAATATACCACTAGACAAATCCATTTCATTATTATAATGGTATTATAACATAATATTAATAATTTATTACTATACTTCATTTAAAAAGTAACTTCAATAAATAAATGAAGATAAAATCTGAGAACGAATACAAGGACACTCCAACTTCATACATAAATCATATATTGTACCTTATTTTATCAAATATTCACTATGAAAAGGATGGAAACGTTCAAGTGACTATACAATCAACATTGACAAAAAAATAAATGATGATAAGGCACAATAGTGGATAAAAATAATTTTAAAAATTTCTTCAACAAGGGAATATTAATACATATTGAAATATGGAATTATAATAACAATTTTTTTAAAAAAAATATGAAATTAAATAATATAAATTAACTCCATATTAACCATGAATGATGATACTATGAGAACTGAATGTATCCATACTAAAATAAAATCATAAAATCAATAACAAAAAAACAACTCTATTAAAATATAGTGATAACATTACTAGCTCAAAAACTCATTTTTAAAATTTTTCTACCGTTTTATGTTCAACAATAGTTGATCATTGGTTTCCAATTTTCATTCAAATTATCACATTTTTATATTTTTATAACATAAGATGCATTACATATATTAATATATAATAAAAAATTGTAACCACACACATAAGTCCTAATAAAAACAAAATAAAAATGAGATAATAATAGAACCAATTAAGTATGAATGAATCCACCAACTACAAAACTTATTGAAATTACTCTCTTAATTTAAGGGAAATAAATATTATTACTCAATGTGTAATAAAAATTAATTTCTTTCCCCATTACATACAAAATAACTCCAAAAAATAAATAATAAGAAATAGCTCATGAATAAATAATTAATAAAAATTATTCAGTGAAATTTAATGCAATTAGTGTTTGATGAATTAAATAGATAATGATTTAGATGAAAAAAATAAAAAATTAATGTAAAATGAAATAAAATAATGATATATCTAGTCAAATCACAATGAGTTATCAAAAAACTATTTCTAATAGGTAAAAGAAGATCCCAAAATTATATATGTTAAATGATCATGAAAAATTGGAACACTTGAAGAGAATAGAAACAATGGGAAATACAAATAAACACATGAGATTAATTTTACAAAAAATAACACATCATAATTCATAAATTACATGAAAAAATTCCATAAATTTAATAAAAAAAAGATCTTCCATAGAATATACCGGAAAACCAGACAAAAAAGACAGAACATATGAAAAGAATAAGTATATAAATTTGGGATTAATTGAAAACATGGAGCTAAGACCTATGAATTTAATAGTTATTTAATGTATACCAATGAATTGAATTCATTATTTACTTTATTTTGATAGATACTAAAATAATATTAACCAATGATATATAATATAATAGATGTATAACTAATATTCAATTGAATATGATCTAATTATGATGGAATATAAGAGCCCCAAACTACACTCCCAGATTCAATCATGAAAGCATAAAATTATCATTTCTATATTTGATAACACAAACGGTGACCCAAATTTATCTATTAAAAAATTAAACATAAAAAGAAATATATTTTATAACATACATTATCAATGGTATTTTAGGTTTATTGTTATTATAAATTTATGACTAACACATAAAATCAATGATCCATAAACAACATGTTCATAAAGGTGAACAAAATCTCCCACTACCCAGATTTTCAAATGTTTATTTGGTTATCACCATAATCCATATGAAACCATTATAGAAATAATTACTTAAAATACTATCATTATAACTATGAGAAATTTAATCATAATAACATTAACATAAAAATATTAGCATGATTAAACATAATAAATAACAATTGGATCTAATTTGGGAGAATAATAAGAGTATAAGGGTTTTATGTCATAATCAATGTGAATGTGTATAAAATAAAAACATTCATAACCATGAAAACATGGATCATCAATGATAAAAAAAATTCATGTTTAATTAAAAAAGGAAAGTGTCATCAGAATTAATTATCATGATTCATGTTATATCAATCATGATCATAATAATCATTTATATCCCACAAAAAGAATAATGAAATTTTTTTGGTAGATTGGAAAATTATCATTATAAGAAACTATAGAACCCTACAAAATAGAATAAACATATTATCATGTTCTAATATAATTTCAAGGAGAACATAATTATTAACCAATGAATTGGATCTCTATATGGGTTCACCCATCATGTAATCCATATTGGTATCAGCCAATGCTATATGAGCACACTAGTCATATATTCTTTATTAGGTAGACCTGGTCGTATATTGGAACTCCCATCATATATAAATTTCCATAAACCATAAATAAAGTCTATAAATAATTATTTTCCTCATAAAAATCAATGATACCCTCAATCTTCTTTTTAAAAAATTATTAAACCATAAACAAGAAATTGGTTTCATGTTAATCATTTTGAAGAATGAATAACCTGTGGGAATGAAATGAGTTTCAAAAAAATATCTTTGAAACATGATTAATTTATGTGAATGAAAGAGGATCCATAAATTTTTTTATCTCAATATTAAATAATCTATAAAAAGAACGAGGATGGTATCATTAAAAAATATCATCATATGATAATAAGTAACAAAAAGGCTTAGAAATATTGTTGAATAAAAACTCACTGAAAATATAATTAAACTCATTTTGAGGAAAGTAAAATTTTCATTTAAAAATCAATATTTGATAACTAAAAAATCACAATATATTTTGAAAATTATTTTCATCTAATACAATATTTTAGTCATATTAAAGAATCATTAAAAATCATTTAAAATATATAATCAGGGAAATATGATATCCATTTTGATAAAATCTTTTTAAATGATATTTTTTTAAAAATCCTTTTCATTAATAGTATCCTTCAAATCATATTATGGAATATTTAAAGAATATAATTTTCAATATGGAAGGAAATTCCATTCACGTCTTACACATTAAAATGAAGAATCATTTCACATTTTTAGTAATAGAGTAATAATCATTATTTTTAAGATAAAATAAAGAGATCTAATAATTTTTTTTTCTAAAAATATAATCAAGGGTAAAATGATTTAAATAAAAAAATTAAATTAAAAAAAATAAAACATTTTTAGAAAACATTTCTTTGGAAGTGAAAGGAATTTCTTCTAAAGAGAAAAATAAAGATTATTTTTCATAATTTTCTTAAACTATTTGTTACATAACGAGACCAAAATGAAGTGAAAACATATATTCATGTAAAATAACTAGTTGATAATAATGATATTTGGTTGTAGATATTAATATAATATGATTCCTCCAA
Source organism: Viscum album (assembly GCA_963277665.1). Classification (NCBI taxonomy): domain Eukaryota; kingdom Viridiplantae; phylum Streptophyta; class Magnoliopsida; order Santalales; family Viscaceae; genus Viscum; species Viscum album. Next base: position 290,068,166 of record OY728126.1, on the reverse strand, counting down.
TGAAACCATGAACACTAATAATCTGAAAAGGATAAAGATTGTAACACAAGCCTTTGTCACATTGGTAACTCATCATTTATAAGAATTATAGATGAATAAAATTAAATGAAACAAAAAATATAATTAGAATAATAAAATACATAATATTATATTTAAATGGATCTATATTTAAGACTTATAAAGAAATATGGGTGAATAACATAAAATATTTCTCAAAGAATGAAAAATTAGAAAAAAATCCCATAAATCATTGGAATTTTTTGAATTGAAACCCCCATGAAAGTGTGATAATGAAATTGATATTTTAAACCCAATGTTTTTAGGATATGATTCAAAAAATAAATTCATGGTCATTTTATATACCACATAAAACAAGTATAAGTTGAATATAGAATGTGCCTTATAGAAGTGAAAAGTGGGATGAAATCCCTTACCAATGTAGTTAGATTTTGGATCATTATCCCCAATAAATACAAACATAAAATTAAACTTTAATATTAGAAAAATAATATGTATCATGATGTATTTTTTTAAAAAATTTATTATATATATCACACAAATGAAACAACTATTTAATTTTCATATGACTCCCATAAATTAATGAGTGACTCGAAATCACTTACCTCAACTCCATTGTATCATAGTATAACCTATAACACTTGTATAATACGATTACCTTAATTATTTTTTTATGTAATAAACGTTTAAATGTTAATAAATTTTACATAATTTATTTTTTTTATTTTATTTTTAATGAAATATTTATATATTTAATCTATTATGTCCACATCAAGGGTTTTGAGGACATTCAGTTCATCATTTCAAAACTGCTTTAGTTGGTTAACCTTGGCTAGGGTGGTATTTATTTAAATATATCTAGAATAATAATAATGAAATAATTATAGAATATATTTATCAATTATACCTTCAACATATGTTATATTCATTTATTTCCATGTAATAATATTATAGTGATATTTGAATGAGGATAAAGAAGTAATAATTCCAAAACATATAGTTATGAGTTTTACCTCTTATCAGAAAACCTATTTATGATTATACCTAAATTATTTATAGAATGGATTTATGACGAAATTGTTTTTCTAGGATGAGAGGAGGGAAGATGGGAAGTTAATTTTTCATGAATTGGATGAACCAAAATTGTTTTTTTAAGAATAAGGGAGCATATGTTGTGGCCTTTTATAATTTTGTTGAATGACACAGTTATATTTTTTAAAATGAAATAGGTGTACGAAATTTTTTTAACACACCACACGATTCAAAGAATGATTATTCATGAGAAATATAAATTATACGGTTGAAATAGGTCCATGTATTAGGTTTTAGAAAAGTTTTTAGGACATATCGATCATTATATTTTATGTTTAACACCCCAATAAAACAATTTCTTCCTTTAACATAGTAATTAATTATTACTATTTTCACTATTATTTATGGTAAAACATTATTCTTAATATATTATATATTATAAATTTTCTTATTAAAAATATTTATTCCATTATAAAAAATTAAATCGACATAATTTGAAAAATATATTTTAAATTTTAACCCATAGACAGGATGAAAAGGGTGGTTTTCAAGAGGTGCATATGTTGAGTAAAAGGTTATTTAATACAAATATTTGAATAAAAAAAAATAATTTATGAATCCAAATTAAAATGGATTGATATATGATATAAAAATTTCCTTTAAAATATTACACTTTAATTTTTTTAATTTATAAAAAAATTAGAAACATTATTCAATTTAATTCTGTTTTATGAAAAAATATTATTTTCCCCAGTGAAGAACATATAATAAAATTCAATATTAAGTTTATTAAAAGTATATTAAGTGTATTTAAAATAATTAATTAATAATTCTTTTAAATTAAATAATATTTAATATAAAATGGGACATGTATATTTCATATTTTTTATGATTTTTTTTGAAAAATTGGTATTTTTACTATTCACTAAAAAATTGATGCTTTTTAGAAAATTTCAAAATTTTATACAAATTAAAATTTTGATATTATGATTAAAAAATTAAATTAATTTTATAAAATAATTTTTTTAATTATCCCAAATGTTTATTATAATATTTTTTCCATGAGTATAAATAAATATAATTCTGGAAGAAAACACATTTTAGAAGAATAAAATTATTTTAATTAAAATAGATTTATTACTTACTATAAAGTTATAAATATTTTTATTAGAAAAATTATATATATATATCTATATATATTTCATACAGTGGTTAATAAAATTAATTACAAAAATTTAATAATCAGGTTTAAACTATTAAATATATTATAGTTTGATTATGCATGATGTTGTGTGTCAAGAATGATTTCATAAAATATTTTCCTTTATAGAATCATGGGGTATTACATCCCACCCACTTGTATAAATTTTATACTTATAACTCAAAAATTATTTCAGAAATCAAAGGTTGGATATTTGAAAATAACTTTTTTTTAAAACCAACATCATAAAAAGGTTTAATAATACATCATATCTATAAAAGAGTGGCATGTATGGAGGTCATATTGAATAATATATACTAGGTTTTAAAATAAGAGAACATAGGTGTCAAGTAATGATTTATACATAGAATAAATAAACAAAAATAAAATAATAATTTATAGTGACAGGTATCATCGATCACAAGAAAGCGAATGATATAGTGAAAGATAACAACTACAAAATAACAATCCACTGATGTATGAAAAATGTTAGTCATATCATTAGAATTGGTGGTAAAATGATTTTTTTAAAGATCCTTTTACTAGGTTTGAATAATTTCTTTTCCATATTCACTATGAAAATATATAAATATACTTACTTGATGAGTATAATTTTATCATTTTTTAATTTCAACCACAACATTATATATTTATCCTAGCACTGAGTATTCATGATGAATTATTCATACTTGATGTACTAAAATTAAACTTGTAAGAAAAAAACACCATAAAAGGGAAAATTTTTTTTTCATGCTACCTTTATACCTTAACAAAATTATTTATCATTATTAAATGGAGTGATAATTTCCAATATGAAAAAACCATTATATATTAAAAATATCATCAAAATTTATCTATAAAACCCAATGTTGAAACCTAATGATCCCACAACCCAATATAAAATATAACCACAATAACCTAATAATTAGAGAGTGTTTTAATATCAAATATTATATAATTCTATTCATATTACAAGAATAAAAAATATATTGATATTATTTTGAAATCATAGTAATCACTTATTCACTAATAAACTTTTCAATACCATGATTATGTATATGAAAAAAATTGTATTACCATAAATACCTTAATTTCTTGGATCATATAATCCCAAAAGAGTATAATAAAATAAAATTTATTTCCAAAAAATGTGATGGAATAAATTTCATTTAACCTAATAACTAATAATAATTCAACCAAATAAAATAGAACCCAAATAGCTATTAATCACTATAAGGTTAATCACTAAAAACATCAATGGGGTATCTATAAGTTTTATCTTATATATATCCTTAATATAGGGACATAAAATTTAATCAAAAAATATAAAGATAACCTCACATGAAATCATCAAAACATTGAAATTTATCAAAAACTATTCTATAATACCAACTGTAATAAAATGGAATCATATCCAATGGGATATAATTTATTCATTTTTGGGAACTATGTGGGTGGATTCAAGTATTGGGTGGGAGTATATCGAGTGGAATACATTTCCTCATAATCCCCATGGGTGGAGAGTCATTCTCCTACAATAGTTTTTCACTAGAGTTCCCATGGATCAGATCACTTCCTTTGCCTCCAATACTAACTATTATAGTTGTGAAACTGAACTCCCAGATTTGGTGTTGAATACATAATATTTAAATTTATAATTTTTATTTCTATTAATGTGACCAAATTTTTCCAATCGTAAACATATAACATCAAAAAAAATATATTATCACTTGAATTTCCAAGGAACATATAGTTTTAGTGTTTTATAGATTTAGGAGAAACCATTAAAATCATTTATTCAAAACAAACTGGTTTGTAAATTTAAACACCATCTCCTGTTATACCCATCTTTTAATATTATACATTATTCCATCATCATCAAACATATGAAAAAGTTATAAATATCATTCATTCAACCTCAATATTTATATCCAAGGGTAAATAATATATAAGGAGGATGGGACAAATGGTAAATAATTATAAACCTTTTAATTTACAAATGGATTTCATCAGGGATAACAATGGGAGTATAAGGGTATTTTATCAAAAAATAATATTCATACCCATCAAAACTCAGATAATAAAACATGATAACATTAAAAAAGGATATAATATAGTAATTATTCTTCAAAATAAATATTGATGATCTTTTTGATATCAATCTCGATCGTATGAAAAACTTATAACATATAGAAATAATAATGAAAAACTATTGGTATATTGGGATTTCATCGTCAATGAAATATATATAGAACCCTCATAGACTCCTTATAAATGGAATAATGATATGTTTGAGTTTAGATATAATTTTCTAGATAACATAATCATTACTAAATACATTGAACCACTATCCAGGCACACCCATAAAATAAGATATATCAGGATTACCTGATGTTATATGGGCACACCAATTATACAATCAATACCGAGATCACCCGATGTTATCTAGGAACAACCTTCAGATAAAATTGTATAATAACCAAATATAACATTTATATATATTAAATTTAATCATAATACTCATACAAATAGTCATTATTAATTTTTTATACTTATTAATGCAGGTAAAATAATTAGTTTCTAGGTTAATTTCATTGAAATATAATTAACCTATATAAAATAAACGGGTTTTATAAAAATATATTTAATGCATTATTAAAACCTGGAAATGAAATATCTTCCACAAAAATATCTTTTAAAAATAGTAATAAACCTAAAGAAATAATGTCTAAGTATCATTACAAAATTTCCCCATTGGAACATAAGAAAGAACTAGGGGTTTTAATGTTGATGAATGGATATAACATTAAAATATCATTATATAAATTTTGAAGAAAGTGGAATTTTATTTTTGGAAGTCACTTTTTAGAAAAAAAAATCATAAAATATGTAAAAAATCATTTATTTAATGAAATCATTTGAAAAATATAAATATATATTGGAAATTTTATAAAAACATTTCATGCAAAAAATATCCATTCTATATTAAAAAAATCATTTTAAAATATTAAAAACTTGAATACAATTTTATTTAAAAATAACTATAATAAAATTTAAAAGAAATTCAATTAAAATAATGGTCATATATGAATAAATTATGTTTATATTATACAAGTTAAAATGATTATTTATTTCACATTTTTTGTAAAATCCAAATAGAAATTGTTTAGAAAAAAAACGAAGATTCTAGAGAAAATTTTTATTTAAAATAAAATCATTGAAAAGAAATTATTAAATAAATAGCTAAAAAATTTGAATTTCATTTTTCGAAAACAATTTTATAAAAAATTCTTTTAGAATAAAACGGGGTTTCGACAGAAGAGAGAAATAAAGTTGATTTTTCGTAAAAATATTCCTTTAAACTCTTCAGTACATAAACTGAGGATAATGAAGGGAAAAAATGTATTTTCTTGACATATATAGTGGATAATTATTATAACGACCCATACTTTACATACATTGTTAATACTTCAAAATTGAAGCACACTTATTACAACATATGATAAAACCACAAAGGACCGTATAGGTATAGTGTCTTTAGAAACTGGGAAACATAAACAACTGGTTCATAAATCTTCTACAGTGTCTCCCATTTATTTCATCATATCTAGGGTCCCTTTTAGCATATTCTACTTAATATCCATCTTCCTGACCTGGGGAAAAGAAAACATAAAAGGGTGAGCACAAATGCTCAGCAAGGGCAATAAAGGAAATAAAAATCATATCATATCTTTTTTTTAAATCATAACCTGCAAAAGAGATCATAAAATCTTAATAAATCATAGAAGTGAAAATGAGATCCCCATAATCATAACATGAAACTTGAAACTTTGTGGCATGCACACATAATCATGGAAAATCATTTCTTGTTAGTCTTGACTCATTGCCAAGACCATCTTAGTGGACAAAGTCCCTTTCTGAACCGAGTTCAGTCCTCCTTTCAGTCCTGTATCATTGAACCGAAATAACCTTCCATTCCAGCCATGTCTATCTTATGAGATATATAATCTTTACCCAATGCATTGGAGGGAGATATAGGTCCCACCCATCTTATAATGAATCCTTTCTTATGTGTGCCACATAATCATAAAACATACATCATAGCATAACCCATGTAATAAAAATGGAATTCTTAAACAACATGACATCATAAAACAACTCATATAAGATAAAGGAATTCATAAAAATAATTCCATCACAACATGATCAAATCAATTTAATAATAGGGATAAAAACAGAACCCTTTATTATCTTAGATGGAAAATAATTTTGATAAAACACTTGAACTCCATTCTTGAGGAAAATATCCTTTCTTCTTCAAAAACATTTTTCCTTTCATAACATGCCATACAACTTTAAAATAAAAGAAGTTGATTAAAAATAAACTTGAAAACTTGTAAAGGAAGATTCTTGGAAATTTTGTTTTAAGAATCCATTCATGCCATATAAGTTAAAAAAAAACATTCTTCGTACTTTTGTCGGAAAAGTCAAAAAGTACCTCGTACGAAAAACGACAAAGGATTCCTTTCGTACATATTACTAAAAACTCACCGAAGGGTAAAAATGGATTTAAACAATTGTAGGTGGATGGAAATAATATTACATATTGATGAAACATGGGTGTGGATGATAAAATACACCCCAGTAAATACTTACGAATAAACAATCTCGGATAAAAATGAGATTGTGATATTTTCCCTTACCTTAGGTCCAATTTGCTTTTTACGTGTCCGAAGCTCCTGTATAATGGTTAAATAATGTTATTTACTTATTCCAGAATCATACATATTGATATGATATCATATATGGTCATATTCTTAGCTTCTTGATAGTAATATTTCATTGTTACTTGTTACTCGGGTCTTTATTGCCTTTTGTTCTTATGCGTGTTCTGCCGAATACATTCTTATTCTTCTTTTAAGGTTATAGATACCTTATATCCAGAATGGTATTAGTGTAACATATATCATATTTATTCATTCAATTCATTTATATAATTACTATGTAATGATGATCATGTAGAACGAGTCGCATCACATCGTGGAGACGGTATTCCGTACGTACGCACGAGTGATGACATCGTTCCTATGATCGTGGAACTGTATTGGAGTATATATATATATTATTTCAGTATCAATATTACTTTATAATAATCATAAATAGTTACTCATTACACCATTATACCCATCCTTGTAAGGTGATGGTGGAAAATAGATTACACCACGGCGTGGAGACGGTATTCCGTACCTACGCACGCGCGGTGATTTCATTTTTCCGTAGGATGGATAGAAGGTGAATTAGGGTTGTTTCATATTTATAATAACATATCAGTATGTAAGTAATACTGATGTTATTACTTTATCATGAAACAACTAAAGAAGAAGAAGTTGAAGAAGAAAGAAATTGAAAAGATCGGTAATGGATATTACCTTTTCTTTGGAACGCCTCTTTGAATCCTCCACTTAAGGAACTAAGATTGGTCTTTGGAGAAGACCAGGACCTCTAGGATTATTCTAGGGAAGTGGAGAGGAGAAAATGGCAGGGGTTGGCCGAGCTTGAGTGCTCAATTTGGTGTGAGGAGGAGGGGGAGGAGGTGCCCTTTTATAAGGGAGGAGAGGGGCACCTTATGAATATCTCAAAATATTATTTTATATTAAAGTCAAAATCGGTTTATAATGGTTCCAAAGGGTCTTATTTCGAAGCTAAAGTGGGGATGGGTCGAAATCATATCAACCAATAGAATTTAGACAAGTTTAGGATATTATTTTAACCTTATCAATTAGATTTAACTCTAAGTTAAATAATTTAACTTTTACCATGTCTTTTTGTTTTCTTTCACTATATGGTTAATACACATACTATAACATGCCAAATGAACCCCAAATTGTTTATTATTAATATATATATCCTTATCTAAGTCATTTGGCCGAACCTTAGATTTTTAGGAATAAAATAACAATTAATAATATAATATTTTATTTAAAAACTATTTTGTGTCAATGTTTACACTATTTGATATATGATTTTTTGTAAAAGTCATAACAGAATTATATGTTCGAACCAAGTTGATTAAATCAACACTAATATATCATAGTAACCTATAAAATTAGTGGAATTCATAAAAAGTCTCAAATTACCTTTATTTTGATGTTTATAACATCAATTATGTCAATATTTCGTTAACAAGATAATTACTGCATCATCTTTGTGTCATAAATAAATTAAATTATTTGATGTCTAAAAATTACAAATAAAATACCATCATGTAGGAAATCCTTTTAGCTTTCTAATGAATATTTACAATCGAATTTATCTTATGTATAACCCCATATTAAAAATGTTTTAGTAAATAAACTTTGATTTTAACTCTTTTAACCCTTCTTTAAATAAATTAATAATAAATGTCCTAATCTAACCCAAGAGGGCCTAAATGGTCATATTTTATTCCTAAGTTTGTTTTTGGTCGAAATACACTTGTCCAATAGGATTAGGACACGTGTTAGGGTAATAGTAATATCATATTTACCCTTAGTTACCGTATTTACTATTAACCGTGTTAAAAAAAGTAAAAAAGTTACTATTCACCAAAAATTATTTTCAACTCATTGAACCACATTTTAGTCCTTGATATTAACCATGTCTGTCGGATTTTTGAAATTCCATTCACAGAAGCGGTAAAATTAAGTTTTATGCAAAATTCAGTTTTTAACCTACCACTTAGTGGTTTCACTATTCATCAAAAATTGAAAGTTTTCAGAAAAATACCAAAATTTCACCCTAGGCTAATTTCGATATTCTGAGTCCAAAAATGAAGTCCATTTTGAAAAATAAAATTTATAAAATTTCAAAAAGTGGTTATTACTATTCATAACGGCTAGTTTTAATAGCATATTGTTGTTTAGTGAAACTCGGTATTGCGTACGACGCAAGCTATCGAGGAAGGTCGCGATTGCGTGTAAAGCAAGCCAAGTAAGTGTTGTGTAGAAAAAGATTCCTGGGATGATTTATATAACATAAAAGTCTCGGGTGTTACATTCTACCCTCCTTAAAAAGAATTTCGCCCTCAAAATTCGTCACTTTGTAACAAACAGATGAGGATACTTCTCCCTCATCATATCCTCAAGCTCCCATGTAGCTTCTTCAAGTTGGTGGTTCCTCCATAAAACTTTCACCAAGCGAGTGGTCTTGTTTCGTAGGACTTTTTCGCTACGATCCAGAATCTCTATCGGCTGTTCTTCATAAGAAAGATCTTGCTCCAGCGGTACAACTTCTGAGCTGAGTACATGTGAAGGATCTGGTATGTACTTTCTCAGGAGAGATACATGGAACACATCGTGAACTTGAGAGAGATTCGGTGGAAGCGCCAATCGGTAAGCTACCTTCCCAACACGATCCAGTATTTCGAAAGGACCGATATATCTAGGACTCAACTTCCCCTTCTTTCCAAATCTCATAACCCTCTTCCAGGGAGATATTCGTAAGAACACTTTATCGCCCACTTCAAACTCTAGGTCTTTTCTTCGGTTGTCGGCATAACTTTTCTGTCGACTCTGAGCTGCTCTTATGTGTTGTTGAATAGTTCTGACCTTTTCTACCATTTCATTAACGTGATCAGGTCCTAACAGCTTTCTTTCCCCAACTTCATCCCAGCAAGTTGGAGTCCTGCATTTATTTCCATAGAGAGCTTCATAAGGAGCCATCTGAATACTGGAGTGAAAGCTATTATTATAAGAAAATTCCACCAAAGGTAGGTGTTGATCCCAACCTCCTTTGAAATCCATAGAGCAAGCTCTCAACATATCTTCTAGGGTTTGAATTGTTCTCTCAGACTGACCGTCTGTCTGGGGATGATAAGCAGTGCTGAAAGTCAACTCTGTATCCAGAGTATGCTGAAGACTTCGCCAGAACTTCGAGGTAAATCTCGGATCCCGATCAGATATAATAGAAAGTGGTACTCCATGCAATCTTACCACTTCCTTTACATATATCCTGGCAAGCTGATCTAGAGGGAAATCCTCTCTAATAGCAATGAAGTGTGCGGACTTTGTAAGACGATCAACTATGACCCAGATAGCATTATTTCCTTTGGATGTTTTAGGAAGTCCTGTGACAAAGTCCATAGTGATGTTTTCCCATTTCCATTCGGGTATGGGTAATGGTTGTAACATCCCCTTAGACTTTTGTCTCTCAGCTTTAACTTGTTGACAAACCAAGCATCGAGAGACATATTCAGCAACATCTCTTTTCATGCCATCCCACCAGAAGTACTCTTTCAGGTCCCTATACATCTTCGTACTTCCAGGATGAATAGAGAATGATGAACTATGAGCCTCATCCAGCAGCTCCTTCTTTAATTCGGGGATGGGAGGAACACAAACCCGATTCCTGAACTTTATTATCCCATCACAATCAAGGTTGAATTCAGGAACATTTCTCACCTTCTTTTGTAACTCGACATTTTCTTTCTGTGCCTCCTTAATCTCCACATGTATAGATGGTTGAACATTCATTTGAGAAAGATAAGATTTTTCCCCTTCTATTATAACTCCAAGATCCATCCTTTGTAAATCCATAAATATTGGATCTTTTGTGATCCTCATCATGGATAAACTAGCATGGTCTTGTCGACTTAATGCATCTGCCACCTTGTTTGCTTTCCCAGGGTGGTAATGGATTGAGCAGTCGTAATCCTTAATCAACTCCAACCATCTTCTTTGACGCATATTCAGCTCCTTTTGTGTGAAAATATACTTTAAACTTTTATGATCAGTATAAATATCACACCTTTCACCATAAAGGTAATGCCTCCAAATATTTAATGCAAAGATTACCGCAGCCAACTCCAAATCATGTGTTGGGTAATTTTGCTCATGGATTTTCAACTGTCGTGAGGCATAAGATATCACCATATCATTTTGCATAAGAACACACCCCAATCCCTTCTTGGATGCATCACTGTAGATCACAAACCTTTCTCCACTACAAGGCAGTGTGAGCACAGGTGCACTGGATAACCTTCTTTTCAACTCCTTGAAATTCTATTCACATTCCTCTGTCCAAACAAACTTAACTCCTTTCCGAGTCAACTTGGTGAGTGGATTAGATAATCATGAAAAATCTTTTACAAAACGTCGATAATATCCAGCCAAACCAAGAAAACTTCGGATCTCAGTTACTGTTGTTGGTCTCGACCATCTTTCGATAACCTCTATTTTTGCTGGATCCACAGATATCCCCTCTTTTGAGATTATGTGACCCAAAAATGCAACTTTTTGAAGCCAAAATTCACACTTAGTAAATTTGGCATAAAGCTTCTCCTTTCTCAGGGTCTTCAATATAATTCTCAAGTGATCTTCATGCTCTTCCTTGCTCTTTGAATACACAAGAATATCGTCTATAAAGACTACCACAAATTGATCAAGATAGTCTCTAAAGACTCTATTCATTAGATCCATGAAGATAGCAGGGGCATTAGTAAGACCAAATGGCATCACTATAAATTCATAGTGTCCATACCTTGTACGGAAAGCCGTCTTTGGTATATCCTCCCTTTTGACCCTTAATTGATGATACCCTGAACGAAGATCAATCTTGGAAAAGTATTGAGCTCCGCGTAGTTGGTCAAATAAGTCATCAATGCGTGGGAGAGGATATTTGTTCTTGATAGTGATCTTGTTATGTTCTCGATAATCAATGCAGAGTCTCATTGATCCATCTTTCTTCTTAACAAATAGAACAGGTGCTCCCCAAGGTGACGCACTAGGGCGTATGAATCCCTTATCAAGATTCTCTTGGAGTTGCTTCTTCAATTCCTGCAACTCAATTGGGGCCATTCTATAAGGTGTCTTTGAAATAGGCAAAGCACCCGGTACGAGTTCTATTGAAAACTCAACTTCACGATTTGGTGGAAGACCCGGTAATTCCTCCGGAAAGACATCATCAAACTCCCTTACAATGGGCATATTCTTAATCGTAAGTTTCTCTCCAACCATTTGAGATAAATAACCTTCATTTAGTGGAATCATGACCCATAAGATGGAAGGAATTTCCACTGGAAGGTTATGTTCATCCTTGCATTGATAGACGATCATAGATTGATCTGGAATATGAAATGTGACTTCCCTTCTTTGGCAATTGATATGAGCTCCGTATAAAGAAAGCCAATCCATGCCAAGAATCACATCAAATTCCACTATAGGAAGGATCACAAGATTTGCAGGAAGCACTTTCCCACAAACTTCGATCGGAGAAGAATTATAAACTTTTGATGCGATTGATGTGCCATTAGGTGTTGTCACAGCTAACTCAACATCTAATTGTTGAGTTAATACAGTGATACCCTTAGAAAATTCTTCAGAAATAAAAGAGTGGGTGGATCCAGAATCAAATAAAACATTTGCTACTTTAGAGTGGATGGTAAGTGTACCTTTCACCACATCGTTATCGTACTCCACATTGCTGATAGAAATTGCATGTGACTTTCCTTTGTCTTTAGCCTTAAGAGTTTTTTGACGTCGACCATCATCATCAACCCTTGGATTTGGGCATTGATTGGCATAATGCCCCATCTCCTTGCACTTGAAACATTGAAGTGTAGTAGGATCATTCAGTGTATCCCTTCCTTTGTTTGCATCATTAGACATCTTCTTCCCATTATCACGGCATTCAAATGCCCGATGACCTTCTTTTCCACATTTAAAACATTTACTTGTCCCTTTAAGAAAACTCCCTCCATGTTTCTTTCCACACTTTGAGCATAAGGAAAAGCTCATCTTCTTTTCCGTGTGCTCTTTAGATTTTTCTTTGAATTCCATCTTCCTCTTCTTATCAAACCCATGTGACTGATGGGTTACTCCAATCTCCATCTCGACTTTGAGAGCACATCGAACGATTTCCTCGTAGCTATTGAAGTCCCTTATGGCTAACGCCCTTCGAAGACTTGGTTTTAAGCCACTAAAGAATCGATCGATCTTACTCTCAGGTTGGATAATAATACCAGAAGCGTACCTTGCAAGTCTTGTAAAATTTGCTTCATAGGTACTAACAGATTCATCATCCCTTTGCTTCAGTTCAAGGAACTCTTTCTCCATCTTTGTTCGGAGAATACAAGGGAATTACTTATTGAAAAATAAGTTCTTGAACTCGTCCCATTCCATAGACTCAATTTCATCCCTTTGCCTCGTATTCTTAACAAGATTCCACTATTGATCAGCATCTCCTTCTAAACGATACACTGATAGGATGACTTTATCATGTTCAGAACATTGAAGAACTGAAAATATCTTTTCAGTAGTACTAATCCATTGTTCAGCAACTAATGGATCAGTAGACCCACTGAAAGAAGGTGGACGCTGCCTCATGAAGGATTCCACAGAATGTTGCTCCCTCCTTTGCTCGTTTGGAAATCCTGCATGATTAATAGCTTGAGAAAGTTGTGTGAGCATGGCTACAAGATTTTGCATTCCATCTCCCATATTGTTTGGTTGCTCAGGGGGACAATCATTGCATTGCCCATCGCATTCCGCATTAACACGGTTCCTTCGGGTTCCAGCCATTGACTAAAACCAAGAAGAATAGTGTGAGCAACACTAGTTATAATAGGAAACCACATAATTCAAGAATAAAATTTTCATGCTTATGGTCTTATCCTAGGTTATTCAAGGCCATTTCTAAAACACTAAGATTGTGTTCTATGCTTAGACTTATCCTTAGGGTCCTTACTAAGGCTTTCACATCCTAGTTTCCAAAGGTTGACTATACCTTTCCTCTGATACCAACTATAACGACCCATACTTTACATACATTGTTAATACTTCAAAATTGAAGCACACTTATTACAACATATGATAAAACCACAAAGGACCGTATAGGTATAGTGCCTTTAGAAACTGGGAAACATAAACAACTGGTTCATAAATCTTCTACAGTGTCTCCCATTTATTTCATCATATCTAGGGTCCCTTTTAGCATATTCTACTTAATATCCATCTTCCTGACCTGGGGAAAAGAAAACATAAAACGGTGAGCTCAAATGCTTAGCAAGGGCAATAAAGGAAATAAAAATCATATCATATCTTTTTTTAAAATCATAACCTGCAAAAGAGATCATAAAATCTTAATAAATCATAGAAGTGAAAATGAGATCCCCATAATCATAACATGAAACTTGAAACTTTGTGGCATGCACACATAATCATGGAAAATCATTTCTTGTTAGTCTTGACTCATTGCCAAGACCATCTTAGTGGACAAAGTCCCTTTCTGAACCGAGTTCACTCCTCGTTTCAGTCCTGTATCATTGAACCGAAATAACCTTCCGTTCCAGCCATGTCTATCTCATGAGATATATAATCTTTACCCAATGCATTGGATGGAGATATAGGTCCCACCCATCTTATAATGAATCCTTTCTTATGTGTGCCACATAATCATAAAACATATATCATAGCATAACCCATGTAATAAAAATGGGATTCTTAAACGACATGACATCATAAAACAACTCATATAAGATAAAGGAATTCATAAAAATAATTCCATCACAACATGATCAAATCAATTTAATAATAGGGATAAAAACAGAACCCTTTATTATCTTAGATGGAAAATAATTTTGATAAAACACTTGAACTCCATTCTTGAGGAAAATATCCTTTCTTCTTCAAAAACATTTTTACTTTCATAACATGCCATAAAACTTTAAAATAAAAGAAGTTGATTAAAAATAAACTTGAAAACTTGTAAAGGAATATTCTTGGAAATTTTGTTTTAAGAATCCATTCATGCCATATAAGTTAAAAAAAACATTCTTCGTAATTTTGTCGAAAAAGTCAAAAAGTACCTCGTACGAAAAACGACAAAGGATTCCTTTCGTACATATTACTAAAAACTCACCGAAGGGTAAAAATGGATTTAAACAATTGTAGGTGGATGGAAATAATATTACATATTGATGAAACATGGATGTGGATGATAAAATACACCTCAGTAAATACTTACGAATAAAAAATCTCGGATAAAAATGAGATTGTGATATTTTCCCTTACCTTAGGTCCAATTTGCTTTGTACGTGTCCGAAGCTCCTGTATAATGGTTAAATAATGTTATTGACTTATTCCAGAATCATACATATTGATATGATATCATATATGGTCATATTCTTAGCTTCTTGATAGTAATATTTCATTGTTACTTGTTACTCGGGTCTTTATTGCCTTTTGTTCTTATGCGTGTTTTGCCGAATACATTCTTATTCTTCTTTTAAGGTTATAGATACCTTATATCCAGAATGGTATTAGTGTAACATATATCATATTTATTCATTCAATTCATTTATATAATTACTATGTAATGATGATCATGTAGAACGAGTCGCATCACATCGTGGAGACGGTATTCCGTACGTACGCACGAGTGATGATATCGTTCCTATGATCGTGGAACTGTATTGGAGTATATATATATATTATTTCAGTATCAATATTAATTTATAGTAATCATAAATAGTTACTCATTACACCATTATACCCATCCTTGTAAGGTGATGGTGGAAAATAGATTACACCACGGCGTGGAGACGGTATTCCGTACCTACGCACGCGCGGTGATTTCATTTTTCCGTAGGATGGATAGAAGGTGAATTAGGGTTGTTTCATATTTATAATAACATATCAGTATGTAAGTAATACTGATGTTATTACTTTATCATGAAAAAACTAAAGAAGAAGAAGTTGAAGAAGAAAGAAATTGAAAAGATCGGTAATGGATATTACCTTTTCTTTGGAACGCCTCTTTGAATCCTCCACTTAAGGAACTAAGATTGGTCTTTGGAGAAGACCAGGACCTCTAGGATTATTATAGGGAAGTGGAGAGGAGAAAATGGCAGGGGTTGGCCGAGCTTGAGTGCTCAATTTGGTGTGAGGAGGAGGGGGAGGAGGTGCCCTTTTATAAGGGAGGAGAGGGGCACCTTAGGAATATCTCAAAATATTATTTTATATTAAAGTCAAAATCGGTTTATAATGGTTCCAAAGGGTCTTATTTCGAAGCTAAAGTGGGTATGGGTCGAAATCCTATCAACCAATAGAATTTAGACAAGTTTAGGATATTATTTTAACCTTATCAATTAGATTTAACTCTAAGTTAAATAATTTAACTTTTACCATGTCTTTTTGTTTTCTTTCACTATATGGTTAATACACTTACTATAACATGCCAAATGAACCCCAAATTGTTTATTATTAATATATATATCCTTATCTAAGTCATTTGTCCGAACCTTATATTTTTAGGAATAAAATAACAATTAATAATATAATATTTGATTTAAAAACTATTTTGTGTCAATGTTGACACTATTTGATATATGATTTTTTGTATAAGTCATAACAGAATTATATGTTCGAACCAAGTTGATTAAATCAACACTAATATATCATAGTAACCTATAAAATTAGTGGAATTCATAAAAAGTCTCAAATTACATTTATTTTGGTGTTTATAACATCAATTATGTCAATATTTCATTAACAAGATAATTACTGCATCATCTTTGTGTCATAAATAAATTAAATTATTTGATGTCTAAAAATTACAAATAAAATACCATCATGTAGGAAATCCTTTTAGCTTTCTAATGAATATTTACAATCGAATTTATCTTATGTATAACCCCATATTAAAAATGTTTTAGTAAATAAACTTTGATTTTAACTCTTTTAACCCTTCTTTAAATAAATTAATAATAAATGTCCTAATCTAACCCAAGTGGGCCTAAATGGTCATATTTTATTCCTAAGTTTGTTTTTGGTCGAAATACACTTGTCCAATAGGATTAGGACACGTGTTAGGGTAATAGTAATATCATATTTACCCTTAGTTACCCTATTTACTATTAACCGTGGTAAAAAAAGTAAAAAAGTTACTATTCACCAAAAATTATTTTCATCTCATTGAACCACATTTTAGTCCTTGATATTAACCGTGTCTGTCGGATTTTTGAAATTCCATTCACAGAAGCGGTAAAATTAAGTTTTATGCAAAATTCAGTTTTTAACCTACCACTTAGTGGTTTCACTATTCATCAAAAATTGAAAGTTTTCAGAAAAATACCAAAATTTCACCCTAGGCTAATTTCGATATTCTGAGTCCAAAAATGAAGTCCATTTTGAAAAATAAAATTTATAAAATTTCAAAAAGTGGTTATTACTATTCATAACGGCTAGTTTTAATAGCATATTGTTGTTTAGTGAAACTCGGTATTGCGTACGACGCAAGCTATCGGGGAAGGTCGTGATTGCGTGTAAAGCAAGCCAAGTAAGTGTTGTGTAGAAAAAGATTCCTGTGATGATTTATATAACATAAAAGTCTCGGGTGTTACAATTATGATTTGGGGATCCATAATAAATAATATATGATTTACAATAAATCAACCATGAGTATTTTAATCTTGAATAGAAGTAGATTATTACCAAAAACATATAACTATTTAGTAACTCTTAAATAGTAATCCCAATGGAAGATTAACCTTAAATAAAATATGAAATATCTTGAAAATAACTAAATTCGTGATATTATATGTTAATGTGGATTTATATACACATCATAATAGAATATTTGTTCATAGAATAACATTGTTCTCAAGGAAAGAATATTGCAAAAAAACACCTTACGACATGGATAACTTTTGAATCGTAAGATATATGAATGAGATATCCTCAAATGGATATGAAAATACCAATAATTTTTAGATGAATCATAATAATATAAATTCATGGGAATTATATACACAACATAAAATAATTTTTTCGTGAATATGGATTCTGTCTCACAGATGTAAAACTTGAGATTGAAATCCCATAATGTTTTTGTAATCGTTTGGATCGTAATCGTCAAAAAATAATTACATAAAATGGATGATTAATTATAATTAATTAATAACATTAATTATATTAAATTTCAAAGGGGTATTATATTCACAAAATATAACAAACAAGTGGTGAATTTTCATGTCTCTCACTAATAAAAGAGACACTATGAATTATTACATCAATTACAAAATTACATTGTCTGTCATTAAACTCATGTGTAATAATATTATAAAATTTATATTACTTCATAATAAAATTTTATATATTTAATTAAATATAATTAAATAATATTTTTTTTTAACTTAAACGGTATTTCTAAAATTTCGATATGTTAATTCTACATCGGGCGGTATGAAGATATTCGATTCATTATTTAAAAATGACTTTGGTTTGTTGACCGTACTCAAATAGTTCATCATTCTAAAACCAATAGAATATTAGGAATGAAATTATTACCATATTTATTCATTATTTATTTTATTTAAAAAAATAATTAAATTCTTTTACAAAAAATGAACTATGTTATAATTCTAGAGATTGTAGGCTGTACGTACGCATGAGTAACTTTTGAATTTTTAAATTATCATTTTGGGAAGAAGGTGTGTATTTTTTATCTATTTGTAATATTCCTTAGTTAAAAAATATAACATTATTTAACTAAATATACTTATATATATGTTCTATGTGATTTGGTTATTAAAGAATATACACATTGCTTTGTGGTGATGGGTGTTCACACATCCATAAATGATGTTATAATTTTTTAGTATCAGCTATATTTTTTCACCTAAGGACGATAAATATTTAATTAATATCAATAATATTTAGTAAAAATATCCCCACTAACTTCCATGTAATGTGTTAATGAAAAATTATCACATCACTTTGTGAGTCGGTAGTGCGTCACACACACAAACGATGTTATCATATAACCCATGGAATGAAATGTAAGAAGTTATATGTTATAAAATAAATATAAAAGTATAAATTTATTAAATAAACCATATATATTTTAAATACATAATTAAAAATCCATTATATTTAATTATGGAAAATGAATGACATCGGTTCGTGAGGAGGTAGTCTTCCATACATAAGAATTGCGATTAAATATCCCATTTGATGGAAGAGAACATCGATTTATTTTATAAAATTATCATAATAAGATCTATGTATATGTGAGATAAATTTTTAATCATACATGAATACTTTAATATGATTTTAATATGGATAATGAATAATGAAATAAAAATACATAATTATAAATTTTATCTCTTATCGGACGACAACTTTAGGATTATAAATAAAATTTCCCAAGAAAGGAATTATTAATAAAAATTTATTTTATTATTTGTGTAAGGAATTTGGGATTCTATTTTGATAGGTATTGTCTAAACATTCTTTTGAAGGTATTAATTATATAGGATAATTGGTGGCCTTTTATATGTGTGGTTAGTGACAGACATTTAATTTATGATATGAACAATGTGTGTCAATGTTTTTCCCATGGCAAAGGGGTAAAAATATGATTAATTTTAAGGCATTGAAATTATTAGGTGTAAATATGGAAAAAACTTTTTTTAGAAAATTTCATAGGACATTTTGACATTTATTATTTTAGTTTAACCCCATGTATAACTGTTTTACCTTAAACATGATAATTTAATTTTACTATTATAAGGACCCGGCCTTAAACATTAAATAATATTTAATTAAATGACTAATTCACATTGAGGATCATTTTAGGTTTAGAGTTTTAGAGAATTAGGACATAACAATCACATCTCAAAATTTTACAAGGTACACACTTCTACACAGTTTTCATTTTTTCCATCAAATAAAAACTCTTGAAAAAAAGCGTCATGTCTAGTTCCATGTTTTAGACAACATGACTTTTCCTTGATCCCATCCTTAACCCTATTCATCTTTAAGTCCTCTGAAAACATTTCAAAACATGGGATGAGAATAAAAAGGTCAGTAAGGGTTATAAAACAAATAATGAAATCATTTTTTCATAAATACATAAAAATCATGAAATTTTTTACTTACCTCGTGAAATCATAAGATTTATGAAAGACACATATAAATCATAAATCATAAAGGTACCTTGTGCCGTCCATATCATACTTGCATTGTAGTTATCACAGCTACATAGGGAGTAACTTTTCAATACCCATCAAAGTATATTTCCTTAATCTCTTAGTAGAAACATTCACATTTACCTCTTTCATGTTACCCAATGCATTGGAGAGCTATCTCGGGCTCACCCGCCCTAGGTTTATCATAGAACCACCCATATACGTAAATAATTCCCAAGAACCATAACATGATCATAACACATAACATAAGCATAAAGAAATGATAACATTTACACATTGCAATAAAAAAATACCATTTCATGATATTGAAGTAATAAATCCATTCTCAAAATCATTTTTAATAACAAAATACATAAATAGATTATATGGTTTTTATTTTTCTTTTTAAAAACATTCCGTCTTGTTAAGTATGCCAAAGATCAAATAATACTCAGGGCAGCAGAAAGGTTGTTGTCACCACTTACATAAAAAAAATTCATTTCTTTCTTTTAGTAAAATGGTTCATATAAAAAGATTCTCATTGAATGATATTAAATGTCAAAGGTGTTTACACAGCGTATAAAAGAAAATTGTGTATTAAAACAAAATATCAATCAATGAATGAAGATTGAGACGAAGTCCCTAACAAAAATAATTTTGTAAATAATATATATCTATTATGTGTATTCAATATAATCACAAATAAATCAAGTATAAATACATAAAAATTCATTTGTCATATAATCAAATAATTACATAAACTAGGAAGGGAATATCAACACAAATAACAGAAATTGGGTTAAGAAGTTCCCTTACCTCGTGTCCGATTAGACACGATAGTTCATTAATCTACGTAATAATAAAATAAGGTTAATTTCTACTTACTTAAGAACCATTTTCAAGTTTATTATTCAATTTATATCACTTATTACCATGTTATAAATATTATGTAATCATTTAAGTTAATAACGTTCATTTTGTCGATATTTGGTACATGAGTCAAAAATGAACACCTTATATTTACATGTTGTCTATGTGTTCAATATTCTATTATATCCGAAATTAAATTCATTATTTAGATATCATATATATCATATATATCCAGTATATACATGTATTTACATAACATTTGAATGTAAGAAATGAAATGCACCTTTTTGGAGACGGTAAGCCCTACGTATGCATGAATGCTACTTTAATTTCTATTTCTTCTTTTAATGGAATTAAAACAAAATGATACCTAGGTATATTATAATTCCAGTATAATATCATATAAAATATCATTAATTCTATAATTTATACATCCCACATAGGGCATTAACGAGTCACATCACTTTGAGAGGGCGGTAGTCCACACTTCCTCAAATGAGATTATCATATTTACCCACTATAGAAACAATAATGAATTGATATAAATGGGAAGTAAAGAAGAATAAGAAAATAATAAACATAATATATATCATATAAAAATACAGTTTCATCATAATTGCCACCATTAGAGGCGGTAAGTTGTAAATGAACAATCATCGTTTTGTGAGGCCTTAGTTTGTCGTCTACAAAAACAATATGTTCTTCATCCATTAGATGGAAGTGTGTGTAAGTGTATTTAGAATACTCATCATAACAACATCCTAGTATATTGAGTATGTAGATGTTGTTAAAAAATATAGGAATAAAAATAATTTAGGGCTTGGAGAA
Organism: Viscum album; assembly: GCA_963277665.1. Taxonomy (NCBI): domain Eukaryota; kingdom Viridiplantae; phylum Streptophyta; class Magnoliopsida; order Santalales; family Viscaceae; genus Viscum; species Viscum album. The sequence continues at coordinate 290,046,273 of OY728126.1, read as the reverse complement.
GTAAAATAAAAGAAAACAATTTAAGAGAAACTGTTACCTTTAATTTGGGGAACTCCTTTTGGTTTGAACCAATGGACTTATTGAAGTGCCTTATGCTTAAGGTAAGGCTTCTAGGACGAGGATAGGGATGTAGGGAGCTTAATTGGGAAGAGATTGGACGAGCCCAATGGCTTGAGAGGTGTGAGAAATTTTATATAAATGGTCTCCCTTTATAAGAGAGAGGAGGGGCTCTTTAGGAAAGTGTGAAAATATTATTTTATTATATAATGATATTCGGTTTATAAAGGTCAAAAAATCATTATGGTAGAAGATAAGATGACTGATATTTTAAATAAAATCATCCAATCAGAATTGGACATGTTTTGGATAATATTTTAGTCATTATAATCTTATTTATTAAAATAATTTATTAATGAGGTAAATATTGCATCATTACTGTGTCACAAATATTTTAATTTATTATGTGTCTAAAAATTATAAAACAAATACTATCATGTATGAAATATTTTTATATTTCCAATGACTATTTATAGTAAAAAATATGACTTATATAACACCATATTAAAATTAATTACTAAAAGATTTTTGTTCATGTCAAATTTGTCTTTACATTAAATTTATTAATCTAAAGTGTCATTATGTTTCATAAGTGGCTCCATGGGGTCCCAAAATCGACCCAAGTATTCCCAGGGTCATCCAATACTCATAAAATTAAAGTTAGGAGATGTGGTAAGGTAATTTTGAATAATTATAATATTCTTTTAACCTTGAATTACCCTATTTACCTTTAACTGTGGTAAATAAAATTCAAAAGGTACTATTCACCAAAACTTATTTTCATCATAATGAACAACATTTTACTTCTTGATAATAACCATGTATGTCATATTTTTGAAATTTAATTCATAGAAGTGGTAAAATTCATTTAAATGAAAAAGTCAGTTTTTAAGTATTACTAAGTGGTTTCACTATTCCTCAAAAATTGAAGTTTTTCATAAAAATACAAAAAATTCAGCCTAAGTTATATTTGATATTCCAAATTCAAAAATGATGTCTATTTTTCCAAATTAAAAACATTGAAGTGGAATTAATTAATTTTAAAATTAATTCTCATTATTAAAACAAAAAGCGTGTTTCTAATAAAAAATAACTATCAAAAGATTGATTCTTATTTATGTCCAATTTCAAAGTGAAATCAATTTCAATGAACAAAATTGGATTAATCGGTAAAAATATATTTTAATTTCACTTTAAAAAAAATAAAAAGATAATCTTACCATTTATATAATTTAGATTAAAAGGAACTTTTGAATTAAAATACAATATTTTTCATTATTCATTAAAAAAATGAACTTTATCAAAAAAATTCCCAAAATTTACACAAATTTAATTTTGATGTCCCCCTTCTAAAGAAAGGTTTTATTTGGTCATATAAAATGAATGAATGTAACCAAAACTATATTTAAAGAGGGTTCTCTATTAAACGGTGATAAATTAGCCATTTAATGTGAATTATTCTTAAAATTAGATTCATTCACATTTTATGCCTCTAACTTATATTGGATAAAAGTAAATAAATTTAACAAACATGTATAATCATATTGTAGTTATTCTCGTTCATTCAATCCTATATAATGATTAGGAGTAAACTACCATTTAAAATATTAATATTAAATTATTAGTGTTCTACGTATGATTTCAATGAAACCCGTCGTTTGGGTATCAGGTACGCTATCGAACATAGAAACCCTTTTAAAGTAAAATTAATATTTAATTCACAAATATTAATAAATATTAAAATCTATTATTCTTAATTTAACTAGGATGTTACATCCTTTCCCCTTTTAAAAATTGCTTCCTCGCAATTTTTATTCACTTATCAAAATAAGTGGGGGTATTTATATCTCATAGAATTTTCAGATTCCCACATTGCCTCTTCAAATATATGGTTTTTTGACAAAACCCTTACCTTGTGAATTACCTTATTATGTAACTTGTTCCCTCTATGGTCAAGAATCTGGACTGGTTGATCTTCATAAGAGAGATTCTCTTCCAACTAAACTACCTCTGGGCTCAAAACATGAGATGGATCTGGAATATACTTTCTCAATATCGAAACATGAAAAACATTGTGTACCTGGGATAAACATGGAGGTAAAGCCACTATGTACGCAACTGATCCAACTTTCTCCAAAATTTCATAAGATCCAATGATCCTTGGACTCAATATTCCATTATTAACAAAACACATCACACTTTTCCATTGAGAAACTTTGAGAAAGACATGATCACCTACCTCAAAAGAAAGATCCCTCCTCTGGTTATCTGCATAACTTTTCTGTCTGCTCTGAGCTATTCTCATGTGCTTCTGAATCAACTTTAATTTCTCTGCCATCTATTCTACCAAATTTGGTCCCATCAGCTTTCTCTCACCTACTTCATCCCAAAAGCTAGATTTTGACAATGATTTCCATATAATGCCTCAAATGGAGCCATCTGTACACTGGAATGAAACCCGTTATTATAAGAAAATTCAACCAAAGAAAGATGTTGTTACCAACTTCCCTAGTAATCCATCGATCAAGCATGTAACATATCCTCCAAGCACTGAATTGTTCATTATAACTGCCCATCTGATTGAGGATAAAAAGCAGTACTAAAATTTAATTCAGCACCCAATGACTTCTGAAGGCCTTTCAAAAAGTTAGAAGTAAACTTGGGATCACGATCAGATAAAATGGATAGGGGAACTCCATGAAACATGACTATCTATTTAACATACAACCAAGCAAGTTGATCTAGAGACAAAGTATCCCAAATAGGATGGAAATGAGCATATTTAGTCAATCAGTCAACTATAACCCAGATAACATTATTACCCCGAGATGTCCTTGGTAATCCCACAACAAAGTTCATGGATATATTTTCCCATTTCCACTCTAGCACCAGTAAAGGTTGAAACATTCCTTTCGGTAACTGTCACTATACTTTAACCTGTTGACAAGTAAAACACTGTATATTAAAATCTACAATATCTCTTTTCATTCCATCCCACCAGTAATACTCCCGAATATCTCTGTATATCTTAGTACTTCTAGGATGAACTGAAAACATAGAACTATGAGCTTCCCAGAACAACTCATTCATCAACTATGAATCACAAGGCACAAATAATATCTTTCCAAATATCAATACACAATAATTATCAATGTTAAAATCAGACAACTTACCCTTATGAACCAACACTACCTTTTTCTACAACTCACTTTCTTCTTTCTATGCTTTCTTTATTCTGTCTGATAGAGATGATTTCACTGATTCTTGAAACAAAACAGAAGAGTTTTATACAACAACAACTTTTATGCCAAATTTCATCTAATCAAAAACTAGAGGAGCTCGTTCCAAACGTAACATGGTTAATGAAGTATTACTTTTTTGACTCAAAGCATTGACCATGTTATTTTATTTTTATGGATGATAAAGGATCGTGGAATCATCATACTTGATTTATTCCAACCATATTCTCTGTCTCAAGTTCAATTATTTCTGATTGAATATATATATCAAAATTGTTTGATCAGTATATATTTCACACTCCACTCCATACAAATGATGCCTCCATAATTTTAAAACAAAAACAATAGCAGCTAATTCCAAATCATGTGTAGGGTAATTTAACTCATGTTATTTCAACTGACGTGAAGCATAAGAAATCACCTAATCTTTTTTCATTAGGACACAACCCGGTCCATTCATCGAAGCATAATTGTAGATAACAAACATACCATTTCTGGAAGGCAGGGGAAAAACTGGAGCATTCACCAATTTTCTTTTCAATTATTCAAAACAATCATCACATTCTTTTGTCCAGATGAAATTAACACCTTTTCGAGTTAACTTAGTCATTGGACAATATAACCGTGCAAAAGTTTCAACAAACCTCCTGTAATAATCTTCCAATCCAAGAAAACTACAAATCTCCATTATATTTTTTGGTCTTGGCTATTCTTCAACAACATTCATTTTAGCAGGATCAACAGTTATGCCATTTTCTGAAACAATGTGACCAAGGAAAAAAAATTTGTATCCAAAACTCACACTTTTTGAATTTCCTAAATAGTTTATTTTCTATTAAGGTTTGCAAGACAACCCTTAAATGACTTTCATGTTCCTCCTTACATTGGGAATAAACCAAAATATTATCAATGAACACAACCAAAAACGTATCCAATAACTCAAGGAAAATTCTCTTCATAAGATCAGAGAATACAACAGGTGCATTGGTTAACCCAAAAGGCACAACTACAAATTCATAATGGCCATATCTAGTACAAAATGAGGTCTTCAAAACATATTCTTCCTTTACATTCAACTGATGGTACCCTGACCTTAATTCAATCTTCAAGAAATTCTGATCTCCCTAGAGCTGATCAAAAAAATCATCGATATGAGGAAAGGGATACTTATTCTTAACAGTGATGTTATTAAATGCTCTATAATCAACGCAAAGTCTCGTTGAACCATCCTTCTTTTTAATAAACCTGAAAGGAGCACCCCATTGTGATGTGCTTGGTCGAGGGAAATTTTATCTAATAAATTCTGCAATTTCTTCTTCATCAATAAATATTCAATTTGAGCCATTCGATAAGAGGGGTTTTGAAATTGGATTAGCATCAGGAACTAAGTCAACAATAAATTTAGCTTCCTAATCAGGTATAATACAAGGAATCTAATCAGGAAAAACATCATGGTACTCATTTACCACTGGCACATCTATAATCTGAATAGTTCCTTTGTTTTCAATAATATGTGCAAGGTAACATTCATTTCCATCTTTTACTAGTATCTCAGCTTCCTGATATGTTATAAATAACAAGGGTTCATTTTTGTATACAAACTGAACATCATTCCGAAAATAATCCTCTTTAGCTTGGAAGTCAATCTTAACATGATAAATAGAAAGCCAATCTATGCCCAATATAACATAAAACTCTACTAGAGGAAAAATAATAAGGTTTCCAGGTATATTCTTGCCATACCCAAGGAAAATAATGTTCTTACGTATTCTTTTTGTCTCGAAATTTCCTCCAGGTGTTTTTATTGTAAGTTCATTATTCATATCATGAGATAGAATTCCCAATTTGTTATAAAACTTATCAGAAATCAATGATTGTGTAGACCCTAAATCAAAAAAAACATTGGAATAATCTGAACAACCAAACAGTGTACCTGATACTACTTCATTTGATGGACCAACATCTAATGAAGTAGTTGAAAAGGATTTCTCTAACCCTTTCTACTTGTAGTCTGGTTGCTTTCGCTCATTTGAGTTCTTCTATGGACACTCATTTTCATAATGACCCATTTCATTGCACATAAAACATTTTAATGGCTGTAAATCATATTTTGTCCTACCATTACCCTGATCTTTTTCAGTGCAATTATGATCCTTATGCCGCATTTTACCACATCGATAGCACTTAACAAAATTCAAAATACATTCCCCAGCATGATTTTTACCACAATTTTCACAAAGTTTAAACTTATGTTTCTTACCATTATACTTTTTTGAATATTTTTTTTCCTTTTGTCTACCACCTTGACCTCTTATTCTATTATTTGTCAAATAAGACCTGATCATCAGTAAACTCCATTTCCCCCTACTCCGCACAATGAACAAGTTTTTCATAACTTTTGAACTCACGAAAATCTATTTCCCTTCGATGCTTTGGCATTAATCATAAGTAAAAATAGCAGATTTTACTATCAACATTTCATATGAAATTTGGAGCATACCTTTCCAGTCGAGTGATTTTTTCTTCATAAGCAGCCATTGAGTCATCTTCCATACTCAATTCCAGGAATTTTTTCCATCCTAATACGAACAACCTTAGGAAAATATTTCTCATGAAACATACCTTTGAATTCATCCAAATCGAGAGCATAAATCTCCTCACAATCCCTGATATTTGTCACCATCGACCACCGTTGATCAGCTTCACCATCAAAATGGTAAACAACAAGACTAACCTTTTGATGTTCTAAACAACCCATGACATAAAAAATCTTCTCTAGTGCTTTAATCCACCCTTCAGCTAGCACATGGTCAGATGATCCTTTTAATGATGGGGGATGTTGCCTCATGAAATGCTCCACTACTGACATGATCCTCTGTAGTTGATCTGTCTGATCTTGTACATGGATACTACCAACATTTATAGCCCTAGTCAACTATGACATCACTGAAACAAACTATTCAGTTCTGTTTATGACCATCTCAGGTTACGGATTTGGATGGTTGTCTTCCTCCTGATGTCGTCCCAACATAGGTGCCCTGTTTCCTCTATGAAAAACCATTATGAACAAAGAAATATCTTAGGTGAATCAACATGGTAATATGTAAATGCTATATTATATCAATTTTAACAAAAATAACTCTAGGGATATTAATATAACAATACCCAAACTCCCAATGTTATCTAATCAACCTTTTGATACCATCTATAAGGACCTAGTCTTAAAAATTACATAATATTGAATTAAATGAATAATTCGCATTGATGATCTTTTCAGGATTAGTGTTTTAGATAAATAGGAGATATAAATTACATATCAAAAGATTACAAGGTAGAAAATTCTATAGAGTTTCCATTTTTTTCATAATATAAAAACTCTTGAAAAAAAGAGTCATTTCTAGTTCCATGTTTTAGACAGCATGACTTTTCCTTCATCCCATCATTGACCCTATTCATCTTTAAGTCCTGTGAAAAAAATTCAAAACATGGGCTGAGCATAAAAAGATCAGTAAAGGTTATAAAACAAAGAATAAAAACATTTGTTCATAAATGAATACAAATAATGAAAACTTTTACTTACCTTGTAAACTCATAAGATTTATGAAAGATGCATATAAATCATAAATCATAAATGTAACTTGTGCCATCAATATCATACTTACATTGTAGTTATCACCGCTACATAGGGAGTTACATTGGAAAACCCATTAAAGTATATTCCATAAATCTCTTAGGAGAAACATTCATGTTTACCTCCGCCACGTTACCCAATGCATTGGAGAGCTATCTCGGGCTCAACCGCCCTATGTTTATCATGGAACCACCCGTATATGTAAATAATGCCCAAGAACCATAACATGATAATAACACATAACATAAGAATAAATGAAAGACAAATTTTCCACACTGAAATAAAAAAATATCATTTCAAGATATTGAAATAATAAATTTATTCTCAAAATTATTTTCAATACTAAAATACGTAAATAGAGTATAAGGTATTTATTTTTCCTTTTAAAAACATTCTGGGTTGTTAAGGAAGCCAAATATCAAATAATACACACAGCATCAGAAAGGTTGTAATAATTTCTTACGTAAAAAAAAATTCTTTTTATTTCATTTAGTAAAAAACTTCATATAATAATATTTCCTTTGAATGAAATTAATAGTCAAAGGTGTTTACACAGCATATAAAAGAAAATCATGTATTAAAACAAAGTATCCCTCAATGAAAGGAGATTGAGATGAAGTTCCTTAAAAAGATAATTTTTTAAATAAAATAAATCTATTATTTGTATTAAATATAAGCATACATAAAGTATGTATAAATACATAAAAATTCATTTCTCACATAATCAAGGAATGACATAAACAAGAAAGATAAGGACAACCCAAAGAACAGAAATTGGGATAAGAAGTTCCCATACCTCGTGTCCGACATGACTCAGTCGTTCTTTAATCTCCTTAATAATAAAATAAAGTTAATTTATAAATTCATAAGAAATTTTTTCATGTTTATTATTCTTTTTATATCACTTATTACAATGTTATAAATATTATGTAATCATTTATGTAATAACGTTCGTTTTGTCGATATTTGGTACATGAGTCAAAAAATGAACACCTTATATTTAAAAGTTGTCCATGTGGTCAATAGTATATTATATCAAGAATTAAATTATTTATTTTGATATCATATATATCATTTATATCTAGTATATACATGTATTAACATAACATTTGGAGGTAAGAAATAAAATGCACCGTTCATGGAGACTGTAAGCCGTATGTACGTAGGAACGCTACTTTCATTTCTATTTCTTATTTTAATGGAATTAAAACATAATGATAAATAGGTATATTATAATTCCATTATAATTTCATATATAATACCATTAACTCTATCCTTTATACATCCCACATAAGGCATTAACGAGTCACATCACTTTGAGGGGGCGGTAGTCCGCACTTCCGCAAATGAGATTATCGTATTTACCCACTATAGAAACCATAAAGGCTTGATATAATTGGGAAGTACAGAAGCATAAGGAAATCATAAACCTAATATATATCATATATAAATTCAGTTCTATAATAATGGCCACCATAAGAGGCAGTAAGATGTAATTGAACAATCATCGTTTCGTGATGCCTTAGTTTCCCATCCACAGAAACATTATGTTCTTCATCCATTAGATGGAGGTGTGTGTAAGTGTAGTTAGAATACATATCATAACAACATCCTAGTATATTTATGATACTGGTATTTTCACAAAAAAAATAAATAAAATGTGTTTAGTGGATGGAGAAGTAAAATTAAAGAAATCAATTTAAGAGAAACTGTTTACTTTTATTTGGGTAACTCCCTTTGGTTTGAACCAAAGGACTTATTGTAGTTCCTTATGCCTATGTTAATGATTCTAGGAGGAGGATAAGGATGTAGGGAGCTTAATTGGGCAGAGTTTGGACGATCTAGATGGCTTGAGTGGTGTGAGGAATTTGATATAAATGGTATCATTTTATAAGGGAGAGGAGGGGCTCTTTAGAAAAGTGTGAAAATATTATTTTATTATATAATGATATTCGATTTCTAAAGGTATGAAAATAATTAAGGTAGAAGATAAGATGACTCATATTAAAAATAAAATCTTCCAATACGAATTTGAGATATTTTGTATAATATTATAATCATTATAATCTTAATTATTTAAATCATTTATTAATGGGGTAAATACTGCATCATTATTGTGTCATGAATAATTCAATTTATTATATCTATAAAAATTATAAAAAAATACTGTCATGTATGAAATATTTTTATTTTTCCTACAAATTTTTATAGTTGAAAATAGGACTTATATATCACCATATAAAAATTAATTACTTAACGATTTTTGTTGATGTTAATTTTTTCATTACATTAAATTAATTAATCTAAAGAGTCATTATCTTTCATAAGTGGCTTCACGGGGTCCCAAAATCGACCCAAGGATACCTATTATCGTCCAATTCTCATCCAATAAGGTTAAGACAAGTGTTTAGGTAATTTACAATTATTATAATATTCTTTTTAAACATGAATTTCCCTATTTACCTTTAACCGCGATAAATAGAAGTCGAAAGTTACTATTCACCAAAAATTATTTTCATCTTAATGAAACACATGTTACTTATTCATAACAGAAATGTATGTCAGATTTCTGAAATTCAATTAACATAAGTGGTAAAATTTCATTTAAATGAAAAAGTCACTTTTTTTAACTACTACTCAGTGGTTTCACTATTCATCAAAAATTGAAGTTTTTCAGAAAAATACCAAAAATTCAGATTAAGCTATATTTGATATTCCAAATTCAAAAATGATGCTTATTTTTTCAAATTAAAAACATATAAGTGGAATTAATTAATTTTAAAATTAATTCCTGTTATCAAAACAAATAGCTTGTTTTTCAGAAACAATAACTATTAAAAGATTGATACTTGTTTATGTCCAATTTCAAAGTGAAATTATTTTCAATGAGAAAAATTGGATTAGATGGTAAAAATATATTTTAATTTCACTTTAAAACCAATTAAAAATATAATCTAACCATATAAATAAATTTTATTAAATTGATCTTTTGAGTTAAACTACAATATTTTTCACTATTCATTAAAAAAATAAACTTTATCAGAAAAATTCCCAAAATTTACGCAAATTATATTTTGATGTCCCCATTCTAAAGAAGGATTTTATTTGGTCACATTGAATATATTAAAGTAACCAAAACTATATTTAAAGAGGGTTCTCCATTAAAAGGCGATAAATCAGCCTTTCAATGTAAATTATGCTTAAAATTAGATTCATTCGCATTTTAAGCCTCTAACTTTTATTGGATAAAAGTAAATACATTTAACAATCATGTATAATCATATTGTAGTTAGTTTCGTTCATTCCCGCCAATACAACAGCTTGGAGTTAACTACCATTTAAAATAATATTATTATATTATAATTGTGCCACGTAAGATTTCAGAGAAACCCATTGTTGCATTTTGGGTATGCTATCGAACATAGCCACCCTTTTAACGTAAAATTAATATTTAATTCAAAAATATTAATAAATATGAAAAAATCTTATTCTTCATTTACCTAGGATGTTACAACTATTTTCACTGTTCAATATCGTCATAAAATAATATGATGTTATCAGAGAATCTAACTTATTCTGATTCGTAATATGAAATTCATTTTTTTATATTAAATTAAATGAACATGGAAATTTTAATTTTAAATAAACACCACTTATGTTATGAAAAAGAAAGATTTCAAGAAGTTTATTTTTCTATGAAACATTGATTTTATATTAACTATATTGATAATAATAAATATTTTATGATTCTATGTTAATATTAAATGTAAAAAATCTAAAACATTCATTTAAATAATTCCTCATTATGGGTATTTTAAATACTCTAAATGTATACAATTTATTATCTTTGAAATAGTTTGCAAGAAATATTTCATTTTTTTAACACAAAGAAAAAAATATACTAAATTAAAATATAAATTTTATGAAGAAGATCTTAAGTGGATTACATATAGTTAAATAACACTTATCCAACATAATTTAAATTTAAGAAATAATATAAAATTTATATTAATTAATTTTTTGATAATAAATGATACTTGTTGGAAAATTGGTAATTATTAATAATCACTAAAAAATAAATATTATCTAAAAAATCTTGAAATTTATGAATAGTAAATCTTAATATTCTAATTTCAAAAACGTTTTTCAGTTAATAATTGAAATTTAAAATATTTCCCAAAAATTAATAGAATATATCTTAATGAAAAAAAAAAATTTCAGAAAAAAGTATAATTTTGCCAAATAAAATTACATTACAAAAAAATTGATTTATTACATACTAAGAATTTATCAGTAAATTATATTTAGTTGGAATATTAATTATATATATATCATATATTATTTATTATGATTTATACCCACCAATTTAAAATATAGATTTCAATGAATATATATTTCTTTGGTCATTTAAAATTAGTGTTATATGTCAAATATGATATCAAACATAGTTTTATAATTTGAAATATGTAGGTGTTACATGGAATGTGTCATGGTGAAATTTGGTTAGTTAAAAAATGTCCCAGAGAATTGCCTTGTTTCACTCATAGATCTCAACTACATTGCTAATAATGCTTTTCGAGAGGCGAACATGGTTGCTGATAGGCTTTTTAATAAGTGAATCAATCAGGGTATTACCTGGATTGTTGTTTTGCCCGGTGATTTCTCCCGTTTTATGAAAAAGATTGAAATAAGATTCCATCATTCAGACTTTTGTAACTCCTTTTTTTCATACTCAATAAATTGTACCTTGGTCTTTGACTAAGGAACCACCTTTATGAAAATGAATGTGACCTAGAAAAAATATGCTTCTCGATTATGAATATAATTTTACATGAATAAAAATAATGTTCTCAATTTATTTAGAAGGACCTTGTATTAATTTTCATTGATATTGAAATTTATGATCATATATCCAGAAATGAAGACTATTTTTGTGATCTATTATGTTTTAGTGATGTTTTGATTCTTATCAAGAGAATGATTCTTTGTGTAAATGGGGATTAGAATCATGAATAAAAATTATTTAAATCCAATGTATATGTTTTTTGGATTTGGAATGAGGAAAGGATATGAATTTTTGAGAATATTAAAGTGGAAAATAATGGTTTGGTAGACCAAAAAAATAACTTTTAGTTATATTTAACCACCATAGTACTTCCATGAGAATTATGACTTGGCTACATAAGTAAAGGAGGATAACGACACCATCAAAGAGATAATATGTGGAGGTATACTTGTGGTGTGTTCCTTAAGATAAATTCATAATGTATATGCAGTTGGGGGTTACCCAAGTGTAAAACCAATGATGTAGCCTCCGATAAATACACCATAGAAAGAGGCCTTTATTAATGTGCGCCCTACCTAGGGTTACAAATCTACAACCAATGGGAAATTTCATATCATAGACCAAGAATGTTTGATGGTGACTATGGAATATCTTAGGTTATTTGGAGTATAAAATTAGTAGGGGGATATGTGATCATCCATACTTAATGAGGGTTAGCTATGTCATCACTGAAAAATCCATTCCATAGCAGAACTAGGTGGGGGATTATATGTCTCATCCTTAGAGGGTTATGTTATTTAGTTGTGTTTTACCTCCTTAGGATACTTGATGTGGGTTATGGCATAGATCCCTATTCAATATTTCACCCATAAACCAGGAAGGAGACCTTGTATCATAATCTAGGGGTTTCACCCTAGAAGTACCCCTCCTAATTTTTTTATAGAGGGAGGGGGTTTAATTGTAATATACAATTTATACATTGTTATTTTTTAGGGAAAAAGGGATACATAGAGAGATCATTTAGTTGGATCTCTATCAATTTGGATCCCCTCAATATCCAAATTTAGGGGATTTATTTTCAGCATTTATATGAAAAATAAATTTCCTAATCTCTTTTCCATACACTATTCTTAAAAAATCATAGTTGATTTCGATTTTTTTTGGTTTTATAGTCATGGTATCATTGAATATGTCATTTTATAATGGTGAAATCCTATAAAATATATGGGGTTTTTCATGTATTTTGGATAGAGGTGGACCCAATAGAAAGAAACAAGTATTTTATTCTATTATGGTATGATATCTATGATCAATGATTTTTCTAATGAATATATGATTTTTTTTAAAATAAATAAATAATTACAATTATGTATTATTATTTATTTTTTCTCAATAGTGTGTGATAAGATATGAAAATATTGTATGATCTTCATTTATGTATGAATCTGTTTTATTGAGGTATTTTTGAATTGGAAGATGATGGTAATTCCATGATGGAGGTCAGTGGTCACATTAATAAAAGATCATTTTACATTTTATGAATGAATGGCTGTTGTCAGGACGGTTTCATGGGGCTGGGTTTATTGATTTGGAGAAACATAAACATAGAGAAAGTGATAGGATGGTGTTATGATGTTGGTCTTGGTATATGTTTTGAATACCACATTATGGGACATTATTCACCCAAATACTATATAGAAATTTGGTGCGGTCCTCATCTATATTGACTAGTTTTTTTAGTAGGTCTCATGCTGTGATATATGATTTCAGATTTTATAGATTTTATTCTATAGTATCTTAGGAAGGAATGGTAAGTCTTTGGACATGTCAAATGGATGAGAAGATAATAGATATCATGGAAATGAAGTGACACTCTCTTAAAGATGGATTTTTGTATGGAGTTAATTTTGAAATTGAAGAGTAATATTGGAATATATGGGGTTGATGGAATGTGTTTATTTATAGTTTCATGCGAAGAGATCTCCCTTTTGAGATTTGAGATGGAACACAATTAAGTGTTATGGGATTTTTCCAATATTTGGAATTATATTTTTATGAATCATATAGTATAAAAAATTATGATGGTCAATACATAGAAAGATCGAGTGTGTATTTGGTTTAGAAGGAGCTCAGATTTGACCTTTTGGTTTATGTTTGATGTTCTACACAATTGAGATTGCATGGAATAAAAATAATGGGAAAGGTAAAGTTCTCATTTTCATGATGTGAACCATTATATAAGTGGATTGGGCATGGTATTATATCTTTCCATTCGAATTCATTGGTTGTTGTATTGTACAACTACACATGATAGGGGTGGGTTGTGATATGTAGTGAGGCCAGAAAAATAAACCCTACCACGAGTGATGTAGTAGTGAGATAAAATTCATACATAGACCTTAACCTTGTCCAATCAAGTTGTGGGTAGTGTTATTTGATTATTAATTACATGAGATTTAAGATATGAATCTTCTTATGGGATTGATCACTCAAGATGAAATAACAATAAGATTCCTACGTTGCATTAAAGCATGTATGATCTTATATCATAGAGGCCTAGTAAGAAAAAGTGTCCTGATGCATTGGTAATCATGGTGTCTTGGGTAGCCTATGATTCCTAATATAAAAGCATGAAATGTTCATTTTCCTCATGTATACATGTATATGATTTCATATACAAGTGGAACATGGATATAACCAACTGATAAATATTTTTCACACTCTTCATTGGAACTTATGTTCATGTTTAGACCCTATGTATGCTTTCAGGTTTAGTTATGGATGTTTAGTTGATCAAGTGGGATGATCATAATGGGTACATATGGGTTGGTATTGGGATGAAAAATTGGTATTTCATTTAATTGAGTTCTCTTTTTCATTTTTTATTATATATGTGATCTATATTTGTGGTAATCAATATTGTATATTAGTGATACCATCATTGTATAGGCTTTGAAATTCATTGATTATAATATTTTATTTATTGATTTATGTGTTCATTGATTATGATGTTGATGATCGGATATTCCTATTTTCTATGTATGTAAAACCTAAAATATTTATAATAGCACACTTAATATATTACACGACATTAAACAATGAGCAATAAAAGAAGTGTGATATACTATAAAAATATTATTAATTAAATGTGACCATTATACCCTTCCCATTAAATACATAGGTACGAATTTTAATAAATACATTAGAAAAAATATGTATACTGGTTGTAGGTAAATCAAATGTATTTATTGATAAATAATAAATAAGTACTCAAATTTTAGTAATGTTATTTTGTGCTTGAAAAATATATTTTCTCCAAATTTTGGTATTATTTTCTTATGTACACAAACATAACAATTATCTTTTACCATTTTCATATAAAATATTTTATAGAATTAAAATCATTTTATAATTATCATTTAAATATTAAGTGAGGGTGATTTTTTAGTATTCCCTAAAAATATTTATTCTCTAGTGAATAGTAAAAAATACAGATTTTGGTAAAATGAATATTTCTTTTTATTAAATAATGTAATTTAAAAATACCATTATTTTTTAATTTTATCTACAATTAACATAAGTATCATTTATATACAAATAATATTGTTAATTATATATGAATAATTATGTCACTTTATTTTTTTTAAGGTCAATTTTTTGGCATAAGAACACTTTTTTCAATAAGCTGTTTTTATCTTTGTAATTCGTTTTTATCAAAAGAAAATTAATAAAAATATATTGATTAATTTTTTAATGAAAATTTTATGTTATATTTTAAAAAAATTAAAATTCCTTTAATGATTTTACGTGGAATGTAATGGATGTAAATTCAATTTTATGATTAATAATGTGTTTCCCTAAAACAAGTATTCATTATTTTTCCCATGTGTTGAAGACATTATATTATTCCACTTATATAAATTTTATATTTTATAATACATTACTAATATTGAATAATAATAATTAATATAATTTCATAGGGAAAACTTAATCTTTGTACCTAATGAATAGTAAAAAATGAAAAAAAACCACCCCAATTAATGTTAAAAAGGCTTATGAAGGTGGTTAAAAAAGATTTATATATATTAATACAATATAAACATGCATAAGTATTATTAGATAATGACATTTCAACATTATATTTCCTTAAATTCATGAAATTGGGCATTTGTTTCCTCCTTTTCATTAATGAGTCCTTATATTATTTAAAAATTTAATTAATTACTTCTATGTCTCTCCACTCACATATAAAAGGGAGCCTCTTATCCTCTATCATTCATATAATTTTATGTATATAAGTAATCCAAAACCTATTCAATTTCCTTTTAAATTTCCGTTCAATCATCCTAGATCTTATTCTTTCCTCTAATACTCATATTCCAAGGCTTATGGTGTATGCCAAAGGAGGTCTCTCGGAGAAGAGGAATAAATGTCAATCAATACATTTAATTTATTTCAAATTAAATCTTATATAATCATATTTTATTGATAAATTATTATAAATACCTTATCATAAATATAAATATATGGTATTACGATGATGGATCAAAAAAATTCCCATCTTCTATGTAAAATGGGTAATGAAAGTTTCATTAATCTGTATGTGCGGAATACCACCTCCATGTAGAAATATGATTCATTATCCATCACTATCATTCATGTTTTGTTATTAAGATGTATTTAATTATTATATATTCCATTTATAACATAAGTATTCTTCAATAATTATTATAACTTATCTACCTTCTTAACATCCAATATTCTAAAATATGATAATGCCTCTCATTTATACGTGTGGACGAAAACCTTGGAAAAGTTATGGGATTATTTTTTCATATCCACATTACCTATATGTTAATACATATATAATTCATAAAAATATACTTTATTTATGGTATAATAAATATGTAGAAAAGGTGAATTATTATTGACCATTCCTTCATATCTTCCTTAGAAATGTCAAAACATCACTCATGCCTACTTATAGACAACCATCTCCATGAAGTGATGTAATTATTTATTCATCATCACTTAATATAATAGATATAAAATTCAAAATTATCATTAAATATGGTAAATATATAATGATAAATATTATTTATACCATGGATCCATGATATATATTTAATGACCAAAAAACATAACTGAAACATACAAGAAAAACAAAACAGTTCACATATGGAAATGATGATTTTAATGAATAATTATTAATAAACTGGTTTGAAATGATACAAGTGAATAATATATTATATTTTAATTTTTGGATAATTATTTTATAGATTTATAATAAATATAAATTAATTACACATGTTGTTAGAGAATATTCCAATTATCTAAGAATTTCGGTACTGGTTCATCATTTCAAGTGTTATTCAATTAAGATATGTTTTATTATATGAATATATTTATTTTTATGAGGTTTATATAAATCGAATTTTACATTTTATATAATTTTTAATTATAATTTCATTCTATTTAAATATATATTTCAAATCATTTAATCAATATGGTTTTATTTGAATTTTACCCTTGTGATAAGGGCTAATCCTCTCAAATTTTTTTCATTGAGAGATATGGTATATAATATATGGAATAATATTTTAAAGGATATATGTAATTCCCATTTTAGATGTGTATAATGAATATACATATGATAATTTTATTAATGTTTCATTTTATATTTTTTCTTTCATTACACATTTCGCTCAAAAATTTACCAAACTAGTAAGCATTCTATATTACAATCTCATATTTTACAATGATATATTATACTGAATCTTTGGATGATTAAATTATGTGATCTATATTTCAGAAATAAAATTTAATTTATTCTCATATGATAATTAATTTTGATTAAATATTTCCTTTCATTTTCCTCTTTTTAAGTACTCAGGAGAAATTAATAATATTTTTATGGAATTAGAACTTTATTTATCTCTTCGGTTAGGAATATTTTACTTTTATTGTGATATTATTTGTTAAATTTATAAAGAATGTTTTTCCCTTTCAAAAAATATTATAAATTAATATTTAAACATTTTTTACCTTGTATATTAAATTTTAAATATAATCCTCATTTATATTTTTGAATTATATACTTTTATTTTTTTACCAAAAATGTGAAAAGAATCCTTTTTACATAAATTTATTAAATAACCTCTCTTATAATAATGAATCCTTTATTATTAGAATAATGAATTATGATATTCCATGGATTCATTCAAATTAACTATATCTTTAATATTTTGGATTCTTTTTGAAATTTAAATAATTTATTTCAAAATGTAGTGGGTATTTTCTTTATGAAATGTACCAATGATCATTTAATGGAATCATTACGAAGATGAAAATTTGATATTTTTAATATTAACTGATGATATGATTAGAAAATACCAACTTTATTATTTCACAGTATGGATTATGATTATAATGATGAAATATTGAATTAAACAATGTTATTTTCAATAGTTTGAACATTTAGGTAATGGAAAATATTTTTTATTATCACATGGAATACATACGAATAGATTATGACTATGTGATAGGTTTCACTTCATAGAACTCCAATAAATTGGGTTAATATTTATGTTCTATTAGAAAAAATAGAACATTATATGTTATTCCACTCCCAATAGAAGATACTTATGAGGACATATCAAGCCAAAAAGAGGGTATAAAAAATGTTATCACAAGACCAAAAGAGGATACTTTAGAGGATATCCAAATCCATAAGAATTTACGTGGATAGTTAGCTTAAGACAACCATGTAATAAATTTTTGGGTCAGAAAACATGATATAATAGTGATATTATTGTAATAATTCGACACTTTCTTTGTAAAACTGCTAGGTGTAATTTTCTTTAATATTGTGATTTATTTCCCCATGGGTTTAGGGTATTATAGGTAGAAATTTTCAGTTTTGGAGGATTTTATTAGTGTCTATAGTTATTCTTATGGTTAGGAAAAACATTATGTAGAATCCATTAGTCTTTTTGATTAGTGTATAATGGGGAGTTAATGGAAAAAACACTATTTTGGATACTCTGATATTCAACTTTGCATCCTATTAAGGTAGATAAATCTTAAGAAGCATGGTTTTTTTATAGTTTTGTATTTTTTTAAAACAATGTGGAATACCCTATTTGGTGTTTTTATTATTTCCTAATTTTTTAGTTATTCAGACCCATACCACCCACATTTGACCCTCTCTTATTTTAAACTAAACTATGGGTTATCCATTCCTCTTATAGATCCCCATCAATTATTTCTATTGATTCTTGGGTGTTTCATCATTCAAATTAAGAGGTATACTCTTCCACAATCAAAAAATATTAATTTTATTCTTTTATCCATGTTCCAATGACCTTTGTTGCAATTTTTATACAATTATCTTTACTTGGGTTCTAGGTAATGTGGAATTTGTTTCAAAAATGTTTTTGATCTATCCTTAGAGTTCAATTTAGATTTATTTTTTAAAGGTGCATTTATTTTACAACATGATGTTTATATTTCCTGATAAATATAATTTTTTTAAATATTTCCCTGATTGTTTCATTATTTAAATGTGATTTTGAATTAATGTGACGTTTTTATTAATATATAGTTTGATTTATAATGATTTTTCATTCTTGGGTGGGTGTTTCCATTGTAACAATTTAGAGAATTACATAGCTTAGTGGAACATTGTTATAATTGGTATTTTTTTCATTATAATTTTTTGATTATAAACAAATAATGTCTTTCATTGAAATACAAAATTGGTCAATTGGTTTTATTCCAAATGAGGATTTGAAATGTGGTTACCCTTTTTGGATATAAATGTTTTCCAATTATTCAAATGTTAGTTTTGTTTTATAATGTAAAATTGTGTTCCCTTTGTTTTTTTGATTGAAATTATTGACTATTAAAATTTATTTTTAAACAAATTGGGTTTCTAAAATGGTAAACAATGGTATTTGTAAATGTAAATGTTATTTTGAAAAGATAAATACCCACTTGTATCTTTATGATATGTTGATTGGTTGATTTTTTATTGTTACCTTGTGATCCCCTTGTTCTTTTTGATGATGTTAATTTTATCTATATGATTGATGTTGTGATTTGATTCATTTTGTACAGATATATTTGGGTTCTTCATAGGTTACATATGTGAGGTGAGATTTATATGATTGTGGTTGTAGCCCTTGTGTCTCTGAAATTGGAATGTATTTACATTGTTTTTCATATCCCACCACATTTAATAATTCCATGAAAACACTTAGGTTACTATTTCAGATGTATTCAGAGATTTATAGTCTATTTGGGTTTTATTCAAGGGTTGTTGAACCCTAATTGTACCTAATATCTATCTAGAGGTGTGTCAAAAGTTAGACTATGTAAGAGTGATTCAGTAATCAGATGTATGATTGTTAACCATCAGATAGTAGTTCTACTTTTGTGTATTGTATGTTGTTACAATATTCCATGTTTTTTTGCCTCAATATATGTATCATATGTTTTCCGTTTATTATATATACTTTTTTGTGTTTTGTATATATTTCTGTTTTAATTTATGGATTTTTTAGTCCCCTTATGGTGTAATATTAACATTGATTATTTTTTTAATCAATATATTGGAATTAGTTTTTACATTCTATGGTTGTGTTTTATAATAGTTTCTCTGATTCCCATTATTACCGTTGTGTTGGGAGGGTAAATTAAATAATAGAAAAGGGATAAATGGGATTTAAGATAGTTTTTTTATTGAAATTCTATTTTTTTAATTCATGAACAATTTTATTTTCATATTTTTGACATTATAATGGTAAATGATTAGATTTGAAAATGGAATTATTTTGGGTAAAACCACATTATGGGGATTTATTCATATTTATTATTTTGAGAAAATTCAATACCTATATTTTTTTACTCTTATACTATATATAGGAAAATAAAAAAAAATATTTTTTACATTATTTTTAAACATGAATTTATGGTCACTATTATAAAAGGACTGAATTGGAATCAAGTTGGATTTCAACTAGCATCTTCTGAGACTCTACATAATCTGGTTTATTAGTCTCCATGTGTTTTAAGGATTCATTATGTCTTATCTCTTGGGCTATGTTTTATTTCATATTTTTTATGGATATGAAATGTTATTTGTGTCATGGTGGTGATTGGCGAGTAATATGGGGATGAGAAAAAGAGATTTTATTTCATAGAATCTATTGGATAATGTTTTGTCATTTTCAAAGTTTTGCATTTCATTATATTTCATTCCTATTTATTTTTAGTTTTGTATTCATGTATTGAATATTTATTTTGATATGTCTCTTGGAATTTATCTTCATATCAATGTCATTTTTCTCTGACTAGTTCTTTATATTTGGTTTCATGAGGGTCAAACTACTCTAATAGTTATGTTTGATACCCATGAATATTTTTGTAAACCCAAAGGAATCATGGATAATCCTCAGCTATGTGAAGGATTGGTTTGAGTGCCAATATAGTTGGTATCCTAGACATATTCCTTATAAAATGGTTTCAATGGACAATCGTTTCTTGAAGGGGACCTAGGTTTTATAGAAACAATATCATATTATTTTACAGTATGTTGTAGAATAGATATAGGACCATAAGAACTCTAGTGGTAAGACCGCGGATTTTCATGGCCCAAATATCCTAGTGTGGTATCGTTATTTTCCACTGGTGGTCAAGATTCGTCATTTAATTTTTTTGATTTTTGGTGGATTTTTATTAATATATTTTTATGTGTTTTTCTATTTCTCATAGCTGTAGGGATATTACAAGATAAATACTTATAAATTAATCATAGAGTGAAATTATAAAGAATTCATAGGTATAATGGTTAAGGTAAATTGTCTTTCAAATCATTCACAGGTCAGGAAGAACATTATGGAAAACTTCCAGTGCCACTCACGTGGTTTGTTCACACTCCATCAAACTATGTATCCTAATATTGTGTAGTGGGGAGTGTTTTTAAACATCATTGTTTTTTATTATCTTACATATTTGGATTCTTATTTGGTGTATTTTCTTTTTTATGGTTGTTTTATTGGAATTTCATACATAGTAATGTTTCCCTAATAAATTTTTCAAATTAATGTTTTGGTTGGATTATGGTACTTTTATGAAATTATTTTGATCACAATATGAGTTATTAGGAGAAAAAAGAAAGTGATTTTGGGGATGTGCTGTATAATAGCCCCGAATTAAGTAACTAAGATATTGTGGTTATTTCTTTCAATATCCTAGAAACAAGAGTTCTAATTTATAAGGGCTGATCAATGTAGTAATCATGTAGAACAAGATACACACATAATACCAATTATAAATTTGGGAAAAATATATAAAACATAGTAAGGAAAATATTTGGCATTCTATAAATCCTTCAAATAATTATTCTTCATTTCCTAGGGAAATAAAAAAATATGGGTGATATAAAATTCAAATTAAGGGTCACATATAAGAGAATCAATCAAGATAATAAAATTCATAATCAGTATGGCATGGTAAATAATTGAAAAAACAACCCATTTAATCAGTAGCATGAATAAAAACTAATCCATGGATAATATCAATGAATCATTCTTGGATAATACTATATAAATTCTAAATGAGGGAAATTCATAATATTGTAAATAATTATTTCATAAATCATGATATCTATAAAGTAATTACCTTATTCAATGATAGTTAAAAACTATGGTTGATACCCCATTTAATTTTTTTAATAGATTTGTCTCATGAGAAGTGTCGAAGCATTGAGAGTCTATATAATTCTGGACCCCACCCATAAATGTATTCTCAATTAATTTCTCATATATCGAATACTAGATTTAATTCATAAAAAATGACTTATTTATACATATTCATATTGAGTATATGATAGAGATTATCAAACATTCCCTATCCAATCAAATAAAATTAAATTTAAAACATTGTATGTAGAAATGATATTTGGTTCAAGGAATAAGAGTATCCATGATATAGAATATTTATATTTAAAAGACATGCAATATCGAGTAATCACATGAAATTAATTTTTTATGAGAAAAATAACAACCAAACGATTAACCAGAGATAAGAGTTGGCGATAGATAAATTGGAAGGCTAGGATTTGTAATAAAATAATTTATTTATAGAAATGAAAAAAATTATTTTTATATTGGAATAATATTTATTTTATTAGGTTTCATTGAAAAATCAATGAAAACTTACAGAAGGTGATAAATTATTTTAAAAACATATGGTTTTAGGAATGTTATTAATTGTCATAAAAATTAACATGCATTAAATTTGACTAATTATAAAGAAGGTAAAAATTGTGCCTTTTAGAAATCATTTGAAAGGTTCATTTAAATACGTTTAAAAATGAATTTATAATATAAAATCTCATGAAGAAATGTTGTGTGTAAATAAAATTACTTTTTAATTTTTTTTGAAATACATGGACATGAAATAAATATATATTGCATTAAAAGATAAGTAAAATAAGCTATGCTTATAAAAAAGTGTTTCCTTGATTAAATACCAAAGATATGGAATATTTTAACAAAATTGGTAAAATCCTTAAATATCCAATGTATAAGAAAATTATTAGATCATATCAAGGATATATGATGTTATTACTCAAATGAAAATAATTACAATCCAAAAAGAAAGAGATTTTGTAAAATACATTCTAACATAATTGGTTACATTAAAATTGTAAAAACATGAAGGAAAAACTTGAATTGATACATTAATAATCTTGAATAAATTGGTATTAATGTAAAATAATTCAATGAGTACATGTATAAAAAACATACAATTTAATACTTTTATAATAATAAATATGTTTTAATAATGTTTTAATTGAGAAGAAATCTCTTACCTCTAACTTCTATTTAGTTAATCATGGTTTAACCTCGTTTATAATGGTTCCAATAATTTTATTAATTTATAAAGAACCATATTCATATTTATAATATCATATATGATCCATTTAAAAAATATGACCACAAGTTTGATAATAATATTTCATTTCTACTGTTTTTTCGGGTGTTATCTAAATTAATTTTTCATATATGTTTTTCAAATACAATTAGATTATTGATAATTAGATATAGAAAATTATTATAGGGAATTATGTTAGTGTTATAAATATATTATTTTTCATTTAAATAGAATTGTGTAACTATTCTTCATTGTTTTCCATTAAAAATAAATCACACCACTTCCTGGATACTACATGACGTACCTACCCATAAGTAATGATATCATTCCCTTAGTTGGTACACTCTAAGGAAGTGGATTACATAATTATTTATAGGAACTGATATAATTTCATATGAATAATAAATATTAATTAGTTTAATCAATAATACTATTAATGGGAGATTGTGATGGAAAAATATTACATCGTTTCGCGAGGCGATAGTCAACTATAAACATTAGCAATGGACATGGGTCCCATGTGATGGAGAAAGATATGTATAAATATTATGAAATCAAAAACAATAATTTTATTATATGGGATATAATAGTGTTTTTATATTTTATGTGTTAAAATATAAATGATGGTGGTATAAAATGAATTAGAATAATGAGTTTAGTAAATACTATTACCCACTATTTTTGGAATCTACTCTAGATATATTATTAAAGACCCAAGGGTTGTAATTTTTGCAAGAAGAGATGAAATATGTTTTGGATAAATATTTTGGGGAGTTATATTTTTATTGTTTGGTTGAGATATATTTCGTAATAGTATTGATGATATAAGTGGAGTGAGATACCTTTTATAATTTATGTTAGTTCCACACCTGTAATATTATTATTATTTTCAATAATGTGATGCCACTTTCTCGAACAAATTGTTCCAAATACGCCTCATATTTTAATATAAATTGTATTATATTTTAATAAATATCTCCAATGAGATTTCATCAAATTTTAGGTCATTTTTGCACTTATCATTATAGATTAAACCGTGAGTAAACTCATTTAAATGTGATCCTAATCAATTAATACTTCCTTTTTTACTATTTAGTATCAATAAATTATGTTAAACCTATAAAAATTAATTATTATGATTAAAAATAAAAAATCTATTTTGTCAATTTCAATTAATAGATGTTGTGGAAATTTATTTAAAAAATAAACTTGCAAAATGTGTTGAAAAACAATTTTTCAAGAAATTTATTTTGTAAGAATAATATGATTCTATATTATGTATATCAATAGTAGTCCTTATTATATGGATTTAAATTCATATATATAGTTATAAATTATATTTATTTATTTTTAATCAATATTCAATAACGATTATTTTAATTAATCAATATGGAAATAAATTAATCCTTTTTTAAATAATGGTTTTTTATATAAAACTCATCTATGTTAGATCAAAATGATCTTAATTTTATTTATATAAAATTTATATTTAATAATTATTTATGTATAAATATTATAAAACATTATTATAGATAAATTATTGAATATTAAATTACTACACTTTCAGTTTTTCATAAAATCTTATTTCAAAGGGAAAATTTAAAACTTTTATTTTAGTCATAGTTTTAAAACATATTTTCTAAATATATATTCTTACTATAAATTTTCATTCTTTTCTAGAAAATAATTTAATTTTCATTGAATTATTCTTTTATTATAATATAATGTTGAATTTGTATAATTGAATCTCAGATGTTACGTTCTTCTTTATTATATATTTTTTTCTTCTAAATTTGTAATTGATATGAAATTTTAAAAAAATGAGGGTGGTTATTATAAATAACATCATATTCTTTAAATATATACTCTTCTATTTTATTATTTATTCAATTTATTATTAATATTCTAGTAATTAGATTCATCAATAGTTTCTCTCTAATGTCAAGAATCTAGATGGTTTCTTTACACTATGATATGTCATGTTCTAATTATATTTCATCCTTTGTAGGCATATGTGTTGCGTATGGAATGTAATTACATAAAAATGTTATGTGGAACACATTCTATAGTATGGAGAGGCTCTATAGAATTTCTAATTTAAAATACCAATCACCCTTTCATTCTATTATTTCCAAATGTTTGAATTACTTAAGACTCAATATTCGCTTCTTACAGAACCTTATAACACCCTTCAATGGAGGTACATTTAAGAAAAATTTGATATACGACTTAAAAATAAATATATTATCACTAATTATCTATATAAATATTTATCCTCTTTTTATATTAATTAATATGAGTTTTAATATTTATTTCCATTATTTTTGTCTCCTCAATATGTTCTATATTTACAAGATTCCTTTCACAAATGTCATCTCAATATGGTTGAGTATGAAATCTCTTTCCATATAATTCTTCATATATAGTCATTTAAATACTTTTATGTAAGTTATTTTTTTAATAAAATATTACCATAGCAATATAAAAAAAAATTTTATTACAAAATTAGAAATTTCCTAGTTCAAGGTATTTCAAAAAATATATTCTAAAAGATCCCAACAATCCATGGTTATACTGGGTGTATAGAGAAATTTGATCTATGAGTATCATCTAAAAATTACATTTTCATTTTTTGTATAAAAAAACATATTAAGTTTTCATCTTCTAGAAAACAATCATAAAAATATATTTCTACAAATTTTACATCATTCATGAAATTAATTTTATTCTTAAATTTCTCATCACTATATTGGGATCATTTTATCTTCTCTAATGAAGTTCCTTTTAGAATCATTTTAAAATATAGTGATTTCTATCCCTTCCTAATAATTATTTTATTTATATATAATGGTTTCTTTATTATAGTATCCTTGATAATACTCATTTTCATATGAATACTATTATAATTCTAGTTCAACGCATCTTCTATGTTATTTTTCCTCATAATGTGGTACTTTATTGAGTAATCATAATCCTATAGTGTCTTGATAGATCACATTTTACCCATATTTATTTTTTTATGAAATGATTTATTTTTGAATATAATGTTATTTCTATAACTTATATATTTCAACATAGTGATATTGTCTCTATATATTCAAAGTATATATTGTAGCTGATAGATCAGGATCATGAGATTGAGAGTTCTATTAATGATTAATTATCTATCATAATGAATATAAAATAAGACTATCATTATTCATAAAAATACAACCATACCCCTTCTTTATTTCATCACTATAGATCATAAATCCTTCATTTCTAGTTAGTAGTTTCTGTATTAGAGAAAATACCAAGGGCCTCTTGGATTTATAAAAAAAATTCATTACATTTCATTATAGGTATTAACATAACCACAATATGTTTTATAATAGATAACGGTTAATCCAATTTTGTAAAATTCTAAATGAATAATTGATATTAAACATTCAAAACAATGATACTACAATCCTTAGGTATGTTCATGGGTATTGATTATTTATTTTATTCTATTTTCTCTATAGAATCAATTGATATTCTATCATTTGAGTCAATATGTACAATATATCAATCATTCTAAAGGATGAAATTTGAAATTCTAAAATTCCCATATAATTAATTTATTTTATGATTATAATGAATGATTCATAAGTTATTATGAAGGTCCTCATACCTATTATAAAACACCATGATATTATCAATGAATAAACAATTTAAATTATCATGAAATTACTTGAATATTATGTTCATTAATCAATAAAAACCGATGGTTAATTAGTCAATATAAATGAAACATTAATATACATGTAATGTAAAAACCTTTTTAAAATGTTTTGTTATGAATATATTCTATCTTTACTCACAATTTATGAAACCCGTAATGTAAGAAAATATTTGAGAAATATTGTTCCCCATGAATTTGATCGACTAGTAATTCAATTTGAGGTAGAGGATACTTGTTCATTTTCATAAAATCAGCGATTTCACTCTATTTAATGAATATACTCATTGATACGTCTTTCTTCTTACTAATGAGAATTATTGCTCCCCATGGTTAAACAATTGGGATAATGAATCACTAATAAAAAAACCAACATGGTTTTTTATAAACTCCGATAATTATACAATGGTAATTCAATAAGAATATTTGATATAGGTATTTCATCAAGTAATAAATCAATAAAGAAATCAACATCACACAATTTATGATTTCCAGGTAATTCATCAAGGAATACATTAATGTACTTCTATAAAATAGGTACATCGTCATTAAGAGAATTACATTATCAATTAATAGATTATTTTTACACTTAATACCTAGGAATATCATATAAAATAGTGACTAGGAGTGAATATATAACTAAATTATATGGTGAGAGATTCCCTCTAAATTTATGGAATTCAATAACATTATCATGAATCAAAATTTCCCTTCATTTATATTAATTTTTACATCATATTTTTATTCCATTTTATACCATGGATTATATAAAATTAAACCACACTTATCATAATGTATTCTATGAATTGAGGAAAATAATATATTATAATGGGATCTTCCTAACACATCCTTATCATAGTGTGATTTCCATATGTACTTTTGATAAAAAAACTCTAATCTTAAGGTTCTAGAGAACTATATAATTTTCATAGAAAACATAGAATATATAAAATAGTGTGATGATATAGAATCAAATAACACATTATCTAAATTATTTGATATAATTAAATTACCTTGCACTATATCATTGAGAAATTCCACCTATGTTTTAGCGATCTAATAAAATTGTACATCCCCACTCGGCCTCTTCTATGGGATTTTCTCTTGGTGTTGGGGGAATTGATGTGAATAATTTATGATTTCCCTATAATTTTTAAAGTTTTAATCATTTATTTGTTTCTTTCTAATAAATTTATTATCCATATGACCCTTATCACTATAATTTTATAGAACTCCCATTTGCTTCCAACATTTCCACATATGTTTCTTCTAAAAATATTCACATGATTAGAATTGATTCAATATCTTCCTATTAATTGATTCATTACACTTTTCACAGTTTTCAGCTGACCTATTATTATTATTATTATTCCACTTGAATATATTAAATATATAAAAATACATTTATTTTTTTACAGTGCATAGAATGATTTCCTAATATTCTGAAAATGTTTGACAAACCAGAACCCTTCAAAGAAATGAAATATGATCAACAAATAAATAGTAAATATTGAATTCATTATTTTGTATATAATCCAAAAAATACCCCACTTTTCATGTAAATGTATCCTCATACTTCAAAAAACATTATAATTTCTTATTTATAAACCCAAAAAACATTATTTTCATTTTAGTCCATTTATCATGATAGAAATATTTTTTTAAGAATGTTTCATTAAAATTTCTTCATTACATGTTTTCATTTTCTTATTCCTCAATATTATTCGTCTTAAATTACAACTATTAAATAATATCATATATTGACACATAATTTTCATATATTTATATTACATTTTCTTATATTAATTATCATTACATAACATTTTGATCTGCACAAAAATCATATTCGTCTAGAATCATTGGATGTTTGGATGCATGAAAAACATGTTCTAATATTTCTATCATTAGGTTATTTCTAAAAAATACCCATATTATAATTATCATAATTAATAAATTTATTCGTAACATGGGGAAATGATACATAAGAAATAGTGCGCTCAGATGCTCAATAAGGGATAATAAGAGAGATATAAATGATCTCATATTCATTAGATGACCATAAGTATATGATAACATGAACATAACATTTGAAAACCATTCTATGTATATAAATGATCATAATATTAATTCAATTAATAAATAAATACAGTTCATAAACTTTGAACCACAAAGGAATCAATAATCATCAAGCTTGATATAATAACATCGGCATAAGATATGAAAATTTTCCAACAGATAAGAATATAAAATTATTTCCATTTTTTATGGATGAAATGAATTAAAGGTAAATTATAAATCAAATTTAATATTCCTCATAATATCATATATATCACATATATTATCTAAATCCATCATTTTTTCCAATATTATAAGAATTAAATGAAAAGAAAATGCATTGCTTCATTAAGGTGCTAGTCCACATGTACACATGAACAATGTCATCACTTTCTCATAGTTTGGATGGTAAAAAGGTGTATATGATTCAATTAAAATCCAAAAGAATAAGAATTTTATAAATATCAAATAAAAACATCAATCCCACAATTATTACCAATCTTGTTAGAGATTATTGTAAAATGAATCGTATCACCACGAGGGGATGATAAGTTGTACGTACGCAAGAGAGAAACATTCACCTAAAAATTTATGAAGATAAGGAGAATAAATGTGGTTAAATTATTATAATAACATTTCTATATAATGAGGATATTTAATTAATTATATTATAATAAATATAATATATTTAGTGGAGGTCAAAAATGAATAACAAAGAACATGATTAGTTAAATAAATTAATTTTTCTTTTAAATAATTCCTTTAGATCTCATTGTAAGAGCGCTAGGGATGTTTTTTTGGAAGAAAAAAAACACTATAAGGTAACTAGGGGAATTTATAAGATAATTTGGTTTATTTTGGTTGATCTAGTAGGATCAATGATTGGTGATAATGGTAAATGTAGTTTACCCTTTTTTAATTATAGGGTGGGACGCTCTAGGAAATTAATAAATGAATATAATATAATATTTTCATTATATGATACCATATTTTTCTAGGTGTGTACATCTATTAGTTTTTTTATTAATGAAATTATTTTTTATTTTATTTCTTCTTTCATCCTTGTTGGTTGAGTATCATTCGGATATTGAGAGATTTTATTTATTATAATGACCTAATTTTATGAGATATATTCTATTTTTAATTAATGTATTTCAGATATAATCATGTTTAATAGGATTATGAATGTTTACAATGATTTTGGAAGTCTTCGGAAATTTTTCCAGCCTCTTATTTAATATTTTTGCGATTATATCTACTTTTAAGAAACTTACACACTATGAATATATATTAAATGATGTGTAACTATTTCTTGAAAGATTCCATGGAAGGAATACATGACATGAAATTGATATTTACATGGACTAGTTATATGCTTTGAATCTATTTACATGAAATGTAATGTTCGAGTGATGTTAATTTGACCCAAGGTGACTCGAATTTTGGATACCTTATAAATTTAGAATTACAATTCATGTAATAACATTAAACACAGTCCATTTCTCAGCATTAGTGATTATCAATCATGATGTGCATTTATTTTATGCCTTTAACAATGTGTAGCCTACCATATCAATACCTAGGTGTTTTTTCTTGTGATTTTGGTGATCCTTTTTTCATTCTAGAAGCCATGTTCAAGAGATCAGCTTTTATTGAGTTGTTATGATTTGGGTTTCCTCCCTCTTCCGTTGCTTTATGGTTTTGGAAGTAGAAAATCATTATTTCAGTTGTATTTTTTATTGATGATGATTATGTTTAATCTAGGTTCTTGTGATCATAATATCTCATGTTCTTAATTTTCATCACATGTTGGAAGCATCGTGTTGAAAACACATTTTTATAGATTATTTGAAACCAAGCCCCATATAATATTTAATTTATCATGTATATGCAATATTTTTATTTTTACAACAGAAAATGAGTAATAATTTTTTAAATTATGTATTTTTATAAATCACATGTGGTACTATTCTACCGATGAATTCAGAATCAATGGTTATGTGTCCTAGCTTGAGGTTACCCATTGGGTGAGCCTTCCCACACAATAGTAATGAATTTTATAATGGATTATTTTATGTTTACAATGAAATGGGATATTAGGTGATTATATTTGATACATTCTATTTGTAAAATTATAAAATTGATATTTTAAATGGATATGTTTGATATGATATGTTGTTGTTAAAATTCACATTATAATGTCCTAAGAAACACTTGAAAATTAAAATTTTTAATTTGGAGACAAATGGTAATATATATCATTAACAGTTGAGGCTTATTCCATGATATAGTGATATCCATACTATTTTTACTTGTGTTGTGATAAATGTTTTAATGATTATATAAAGGTATTGACCCATTTTAAAGTTGTAATACTTATATAGAGAGCTTGTCCAAATTTTATTTTGTAGTTCATTTTTAGTATTCTTGGCCCAACTTTATTTTGTAATTGTTATATAGATGGAATGGATAGGGATTCTAAAATTGTTATACAATGATTATTGATAAGGATGCTATAATGTTTATACAAAGGTCTATGCCCATCATTCTGAAATTATTATACTAAGGGCTTGGCTCGAATGTAGAAATACATATACAAAGGGATTTTCTCATTATCATAATTATTCCATGGTTATATGGTTGTAGTGGGAATGGTTTTTTACAATCTTTGAGAAATCATATTATAGTTACATAGTGTTTTTTTATTATATTGTGTCGGTAATTTAAAAACCTATTTATAACATTACTGTAGACACTTATTATCATAATGGTTTTGTTTTATGATAAAATTGTCCATATACTATGTTGTACTCACCACCTATTCAACTCATAGTTTGGTACCAGAGAATATTACATCGATTCATAACTAGACAAGAGAAAGGGACCCTGTTACTGATTATCCATTGTAGATGGGATGAATTTTGGTTGTGGGACCAACATGGTGTTTATGAATGAGGATTTTTGAGTTTATTTATATCTAATTATTATTTTATTTTTACTAATATTAGTTTTAAAAATTGATAAATTTCATCCTTTTATTACATGATTCATTATTTTTTTGTTTGTTCCACTTTTCACATCCCAGTTATTTATTTTTCAATTTCACTATTTTTTGTTACTCTGGTATTGAATTATATTTTGTATTTCCACTATATTATAAATTCTTACCAGGGGGAATTGTATCGTCACTATATCATCACACACCAACTTCTAGTCAGTATCTTATTACATATATGGAGGCATACTTGAGAACCTGTAACCAATATGATTTTTCCACTTGTGAGTGTTCCAAATCTAGGGAAATTAAAAAGTTATATCATAGGAAAAATGTTTTTCTATTCTATTTTATTACTATTTGGGAAAGGCATAAAGAAGAATAAAATGTGTCAGGTCAGGACATTGATCATTTTCATAGGAGTAACTAACTGATGTACGAGGTAAGATATGAGTAAACATGGATGGTATTGTTGTTTATGTTGTTTGTTAACATAGTTTATGTTATATCACCTTGGGTTATGCACATGTTGTTTCATGTTTTTCTTTCATGAGATTTATACTCATGGACCAATATTGTATGAGACGATGCTTCATGCATCATTGGAGGACGAAATATATTTTTTATTGACATAAACTTTCCATGATAGTGAAATATTCATTGAATATGATATATAATTGCCTCCATAAATTATGAAATGAGAATACTATTATATATGATGAATAAAAATGGTAACAAATGAAGTGTAATGTCAGAATAGAACTCTTTTACGAATATTATATAGATAACATGAGATAATGGATCTCTATTTTTATTACCTATTGAGGGAGACAATATTTTTAGCCAGTGTTCTAAGAAGATTGTTTTTAAATTAGATAATATGAATCCTCATTGACCATGACTTAAGTATCAGTAGAGTTTTCCATAAAATTCTCCAAACACTGCTAAAATGGTGCTTCCTATAGCTCGTAAGAATTATATGGATGTTAAGGATTGATAAAGCTTTCTATGGGTCATGTGATCCATATAACGGGATAATATTGACACTGTTAGTTGATTTCTGAGTCGATGAAAGAGTTACAACTACAACATTAGCTAGTGTTTACTTGGGATAGATCCCCCATATCAAAGAGTTATGGATCTAGTTAGTCCATATGATCTTAAAACACCTCTATCAATTGAATATAGAAGGGTAAATCATATAGTGTATATATTTTATGGACATACCAATCATTGGTGGGATATTTGATAGTAAAATGAGAAGTAGGATGAGTTACCAATGATGGAAATTGTGGTGATGTTCCAAAGACAATTCTATCTAGATACATTAATGAATGTGAAGCCTTTTCAGTTTATGCATATGAGAGATGAGGGAATGTGTGTTATGAACTAATCATGACATTTCACTAATTTAGAAATAATTTAGTCATATTTAGATGAAGAATAGATCTAAATGGTGATAATTTTTCTAGATGAGAATATATACGCGATTAGGTCATTGGTATAAGTATTTTACTTGAGTAGTGGTGGGGATGTGATGAATCAATCACTCATCAGGGAATGGTATATGAGAGATGACATGAGAATTGTCCAATTTTTTTAGTAGGGAAAACTGGGAGCTCTTATTTCTGTCTCATGAAGCACCAATATGATTATTTTCTCTATGATAATGGTGGGTAGTGTAGTCAAGGTAATGGGAAATCATCTTAGGACTCGGTACCATTGTAGTTCTATTTGTGTGGCCTGTTGGGCTACAAGATGAATTAGACTCCAAACCCCACTTTGGAGTGGGAAACTATTAGTATGATTACCCAAATAAAGATGTTTTTTTGGGGAATGAAACCCTAGAGAAGTGAATGGGGATTAGTATAGGTACCATAGTCTCTAAAAGAATCACCTACCCATAATAGAAAAGTATCTACTATTTCATGGGATGTTTAGGTTGATTTAGGGGACCTGGTACCTCCGTTCCAGAACAATAATAACAAACCGAGGTAATATCCCATGGGTGTCATACTAAACCCCAAGGCATATAGTCCTGTTATATGCACACAATGTAGGCTAATTTGACTAGTATTGATCTATAACATTATACTATTAGTGATACTATTCCTGTGTCATCTACCCTTTCTTAAGATTTCATTGATACAATAGTATCACATTCAATTTTTCTTATCTTTTTTAAATGGGGTTTTCTTAATTATGTAAATCATTTATGGAGTCTTGTCCATCCATAAACCATTAGCTATATAGTAAGAGAGTATAATACTATGCAAGGTGTGTTCTTTAGAAATAATTGGGCACCATTTATTTTGGGAACTTTATGTGTTTAAAATGGCAGGATTTTATTTTATTATTGTTATGAATTGGTTACTTCTATACCAGGTTCGTATAAAATTGTACCATATGATATTTAATTTTCTATCGCCAATAAGAGGAATTTTTATCATCAGGTTGAGTGAGATCTTCATGCTAGTCATGCAGGACCAATTTAGTGAAGATTATATTGTCTCTTGAATCAAATAGAATTCATTTTTCATGATGATGGAGGATTTTAGAAGGATTCATTTCCTCTATTTGTTGAATGATTTCTGGATGACCTTCTTGAAGTGTTCTATGGATTAACAACCAAGTGAGTGATCAAGTTCATGATTGATTTGGTGAAGGGAGTAAAACCCATTTGTATTTATCCTTATAAGAGGTAAGTAGTATATAATCATGAATTCATGTGTTAGTTTGATGATCTAGATAATTAATGATTCATATGTCCCAAATAATCTCCACGACATTCTAAAATTATTTTCACCAAGAAGGATGATGATATATTATACTTATGTGTCTATTATTATATATTTAACTAGATGAATGTCAAGAACCGATATACCATTTCAAATATCTTACAATCATTATATCATCTAAGAGTTCATAATATCTTCTCAAATATCAATATGTGATTACGATACCACTGTTTAAGAGTGAGACCATTGGAAATACCTCAAAATGGTTTTAAGAGGAGTTATGGATTGTATGAGTTCATAGTGATACTATTGGGTTTGATTAATGCTTCATCAATATTCACAATTTTATTTAATTAAATCATTCATAAATTTCTAGATCAGTCAATGGTAGATTTTGTTTACCACAAATTTGTGAACTCTAATTTTGTGGATGATCCATCCCAACATAATGACATTTTCATGAGTATATTTTGGGAGGATAAGATTTAGATTATGCTACATAAAGTGAATTTAAGGATTTTTAACGTGAACTTATTGGGACATGTCAAGTGAGAGGAAGGAGTTCTTATGGACCAATATAATGTTGTAGTAATTAATCTTAACAGCGACTGAAGAATGTATTTTAGAATGAATTTTTTCTAGGTCTAATAGGTTATTTTCAACATTTTATCAACAACTTGTTTGGCCTTTTAGAACAAATAACTTGGATGAAATTGAAAGGGGTGAAGTTTGTTTAGTTTGACACTTATTAGTGTTATTTTCCAGAGTTCATGAGAAGGATAACCTTAGCACCAATCCCCGCCATAACAATGTTGGGAAAATCAAATACTATGTATTTTGAGACATCAAGAGATGGACCCAGATCAGTTTTTATGGAAGAGGATCCAATGGTTTTTATGGCACTAAATATTTGAGATAGCATGATAGAAGTTATCCATCTATCAATATGTATTCAGATTAGGTGGTATATTATTTGAGATTCTAGAGACATTAAATTGTGGGTGAGGGTTTGGTGGTGTACACAAACCACCAAAGCCTCTGGTAAACCTTTTCGTATTGATAACTGAACCATTATTACTAGAGGGGGGTTGGGGGGGTTGAGTATCTCTATTCCATTGAAATTGAGTTGACTTATACCCCAGAAACAACAATATTATTACTGATGAATTGATTGAGA
Source organism: Viscum album (assembly GCA_963277665.1). NCBI lineage: Eukaryota > Viridiplantae > Streptophyta > Magnoliopsida > Santalales > Viscaceae > Viscum > Viscum album. The sequence continues at coordinate 290,009,955 of OY728126.1, read as the reverse complement.
ATATGTTGATAGAGGTAGTGTAGGATTATTGCAATGAGTAGTGGATGATGGAAATTTTTATATACATTCATTATGAATCTCAAGTTTCCATGGATTAGTATATTGGACATCAACACCATTTATAACTTTTATTCGGTGCCATATAAAGAATTATAATTTATCTAGTCTGGAGGGATTTGTTCTAGGAGTGAGCCATTATGGTATTTGTCCACTAGATGAATGGTATGCTGGAATTTTCAATTCTCTACTTTTTCATAGAATATTATGGTTTCCAACAAGATTATGCAAGGACATGATGAGATAGTTTCATGATTATATAAGGGAAGTACATCCATGTTTGATGATGATATGTTATTATAGTAATATAAATATTTGTGGTGAGGAAGTAAGATATAGGTGTAATGATTTTTGGTTATATGTTTAACCGGAAAGATGGTAAAATATGAGTATTAGAGGCATACTGGTCTATTGTTGCCTTTACCTATTTGAGAGAGGAAATGGGATGACAACACTATGGAATTTATTATTGTATATTCCAAGAAATCCCAAATTAATTCTGAAATATGGTGATGATAAATCAAATAATGATTGTAACGAGCTTCTTAAGGATCATGGAGACATTCACCATTGATGATATAGGTTGTGCTTAAATATATGAGGTATTTTTGTAGCATGATGTTCTAAGGAGTATCATTTCTGATCGATATAATCATTTCACATCATGGTTCTGGAATGTTATATAGAGGGATCTAGGATTTTAGGTTCTTTAGAGTTTGGCCAATCATCCTTATACTAACTTTAGTACCCCTGGTTTCTGGTATGTAAACCTTAATTGATTATTTTTTTGGTTTTAATGTCATGGGTGATGAAGGGGAGATTTATTAAAACATTGAATGCAGTTTTTAGGTAATGGGAAAGTCGCACAGGTGGCACACTATTTTTCTAACCGTGTGGCCAAACCATGTGTAGATGGTCATTTTGAGGTAGTATCCCCCGCACGGTTGGATCATGCTTTGGGAGACCGTGTGAGGAGCTTGTGTGATGGTTTTATGAGGCTGTGGATAATGCACGATTAGTGCACGGTTTGTCTAAATGTGGGAACTAACCATACGAGCACTTAAGTGAGATCCTAAAAAAGTGGATCTCAAGAATTTTTTCCTCTAAATGGATTGTTTTTCTTCTAAGTGGCCATAACTTGGGATTTTGATTCTCCTAAGGCCAAATGAGGTTATACTATCATTTTAGAGGTGATCTGAAGGTTTCTCTTGTTGAATCGAAGCTGGATTATCAAGGTATGAGATCGTTCATCTTTGTTCCTATTCGGTTTCATAGATCAACATAGATATACTTCTTCTCTTATCTCTGTTTCTTAGATCAATGCCCATTATGGGTAGATATAAGTGCGTGAATTCCAAATAGGACGATATTTGGTATTTTTTTTACTAGGAGAGGATATATAAGGTGGGTTCTTGAAAAATTAACTAGGTTTTATTGAGAGTTCTTCGTTCGTTGTGTTTTCTGTCAATACCATTGAGGTATGAGTCTTCTCTCTCGACTCCTCTTGCTATAATTGATTGAAATAGATTGAAATTTGTTAATTTAAATGGGGATGATTCTGAAAATAATGGAATAAATCTTATTCAGTGATAATTTATTTTTTTATTGAAAATTTTTAATCTTGTGGAATTGTTGTGAAAAGTTATTTAGACTCCTAATTTTAAAATGATGATTTTAAATTATTGATTTTTTTGGAATTGTTAATTGGATTGATGAAAATTTTGTTTTCTATTAAATGGTTTTTTATTGAAATGGTTTGGTATTGAAATGAATATGATGGATTTGGTTTTCAATAAAAAAGGTGTTTTTCCATGATCCATGGGTATATTGGTGTGTGAGTTCAAATTGAATTTTTGGGGCTTAGTTGAAATATGACCTTGAGCTCAGTGCCAATGTTTATGTGGCACACAAGGTATAAAATTTCATGTTTCATATAAAGGGATTGGTTGAAATATGACCTTTTTCTTGGTGAAAAAGGTTTAGTGGCACATGGGAAACAATTACCTTGTGGAGACTTGGTAGATCGACAAGAAACTGATCATGAATATTGAACTATCCTAGAGTATCATATATTGTTGATTGAATGTGTTTGTGAAATTGGTGTGTATGACAAAAATAGGATATTGTGAAATGGGTTTAAAGCTTGGTTAACTATTTTTCTGAAAAAATAACGTTTGAGTATATTGGTTTTGATTTTACTCGTATAATTTTTGTTAATAATGGTTTTGGGAGACTTGTTTATATATTGTAATATGCTATTTATGGAAAATGATTTATATAAAATATTTATTGTAAATGTTGATAACTCTTATTTCCCAGTGGCATGATTAGGTAAGTCATTGGGGAATCATACTGAGTTCTATACTCACCCCTTCTTTGGGACTTTGGTGCTTTTGTAGATGCTATCTTCCGGGATAGGGGCAAAGGTAATGTTTCCCACGTTTTTATCACTACCTCATGATGTTTGGGTAGTTTGGAGATTGTGGATCTTAGAGATTGTAGACCATGGATTCCTATGGTATTTTGAGAGTCTTGTGTCATGTATCCACTATTTACATTGATACTTGGTTATTCTTCTGTTGTTGCATACTTTGATATAGTACTGAGATACATGTACATGTTTAGTTGTCTTTTTTTGTTCATGCATCATATAGTGAATGCTTGTTTTTGGTTGGTTGGGTTATTGGTTTATTTCATAATGTATAAATCGCCCCTACATGTATTTTAAACCCATTTACATTTATTTCCATACTTTGGTATCTTGGGGATGTCTATTAAGACCTAGTAATGACTCGTTGTACTCTCAAAACCATGAGAATTGGCGGGTCATTACAAATGGTATCAGTCTGGTCCTTCCTTGGTGGTAAAAATGGTCATCAATGTTCTTGGTCTTGGAGTTGGAATTCCTTTTTGTCTATTCCTTGGGTTAGAATCTTAGACATGATTAGGATTTTCAGAACATGAAATGGATATCATAAAAGGGCGTAGCTAACCCGTTTACCCTGAACATCATGTTTCCAGGGTGTAGGGTACATATGTGTTTTGAATAAGCTTCTAGAATGTTGGAAACCACATTTTCATGGCATTACCCAATGAGATGAGCATGACATGAATTGTAGAGGAATGACTTCCCAATACGATTTCATATCTCATTGTGAAGAATGATTTATGATTTTGTGCATTGATGTAAATTTTTAAAAAATGAATAAATTGTTTTCAAATGAAATATTTTGAAATGAGGATACTTGGTGTACGATTTTTTAATGTTTGGGGCCAAAGACTCCATTTATTATTTAAAGCAAATACCTCTTTAGTGTGGGTAGAGGGAGACCCAAAACATAGCCCAATGGCCCAAGTCCAAGTGGCCTAGATACAAGGCTTACATACAAAATCAATAGAAGATACAGAGATTGTGGTTGCACCTAAACCATGGGTGAACCAAGAGCTGGTTCAGAGTATTGTCCAATATTTTCAAGATATGGATATGGGGAACTGGATAAATTAACCAAGTCATGTATATCATACTATCAAGTTCATGATGTAGAATCCACTGAACTTTCAGGGTGATGCTGAACCTCAGAAGGCGGAGGTGTGGCTAAGTTGGATGAATCATATATTTGATCTCATCAGCACACCATCCATGATCTAGGTCAAGCTAGTGACGTATATGCTCGATGATCTTACACGCCAGTGGTGGGACTTAGTAGTGCACACTAAATTGGATTAAGTCCTTACATGGGATGATTTTGAGGAATTGTTCAACAAACAATTCTATCCTAATACGTTCATGATCTAAAAAATGATAGACATGTTTAGCCTGAAACAAGAGAGCCTCTCTGTCATAGAGTACGTAGCTAAATTCATGAATTAAGTTTATTTTTCATCAGAGGTTGCGACAGGTGCCTCTTGAAACACATATTCGAATTAGGTCTACCGAAGGAGATTTTATCAAAGATTTTGGTGCTCTGTATTATGGATTATACAGTGACAGTGAACAGAGTTAGTGTGGATGAACGTGATATCTTAGGATCAATGGGAGGAGGCATTATGATACCTACAAGAAAAGGTGGGAACTCAACCATTGGGAAAAAGCGGAAAAGGTAAACCTATTTATAAGGGGGAAGTGGAAATAAGAATCAGGAGACAGGGAAATGAACCTTCCTCCACGACCCCATATCAAAGTAAGTTGCTTTCAATGTGGTTCCCTTGACCACATAAAACGAGTGTATCGAACAAACTATAGCATTTCATAATTACATCAATATGGGAAATCTTCAGTGCTATTGTCACAATGATCCAAGGTCAGGTGCTCAGGACACTTCTTAAGAATCACAACCATAATATGCTTCGATAGGGAAAGGACATCAGAATCAGTCTTGTCAGCAAAACAGAGCTAGCCCTAGTGATTCTCGAAATACCATGAATCCTAAACCAGGGCAATCTCAATATGGCAATGGGGAGAATAATGCAGTGATGAGGAAATTGTATGGAGATAATCATATGATTATTGATGATCAGGATGACCCATCTACAATGATATGTACAATTATATTGAATTCAACCCTTGGGAAAGTGCTCTTCGATACTGGTGCATCACATTGTTTCAATGCTTCTGGTGCTATTTACATGCTATGATTAAAGTTGTAAATTATTCCTTCTTTCTTAAAACTACAAACTGTTCTTGCTGTAATAGAATGTAAAACCTTTGCGTCTAGATCATATGCTATAATTGTTGATGGAACTGAACTAAAATGGGTCTTCTCGAAGATGGACTTGGACTTCTATGATGTAATCCCAAGTATTGGTTGGTTGACAACCTTCAAGGATCACATTGACTGTTATAAGAGAATAGTTAGTTTCACAACTGAGGATGGGATCGAGCATCTCTTCATAGGAGATATGATGGAAAAGAAAGAAAAAAAGATCTTGTTGGCACCAACAGAGGGAAAGATCTCTTATCAGTTGGCAGCATTGACTTTTCATTAATGGATGATATTGAGGAAAATAGTTTTCCAGCAGTTGTAGATGAATTTCTAGATGTCTTCCCCAAAAACATATTTGGGTTACCACCACTAAGGGATGTAGAGTTTATGATTTATCTTCTTATGGGGACCAATCTTTTTTACCTTCCATATTATAGGATGGAAGAAAAAAACTTATGAGAAATGAAAGTTAAATTTGAGGAATTGGAAATCAAGGGTTTTATTTGGCCAAGTACATCTTTTTGGGCTGCGTTAATTTTTTTTCATGAATAAATCATATTGAAATATTCGGTTTTGTATTTATTATCATATTCTTACCCAAGATATTATAAAGAACAGATATCCACTTCCATGAATTGATGATCAGTTCGATCAACTAAGGGGAGCTTAAGTGTTCTCAAAAATTAAATTGCAATCTGGATATCACCAATAAGGAGTTCAGAAGGAGGATATTTTGAAGAAATCATTTAGAAGAATATATGGCCACTACAAATATGTAGGCATGCCTTTTGGTCTAACGAACGCACCTACGGTCTTCATGGAATTAATGAATCAGATATTTCAACAATATCAGTATTCTTTTGTTGTGGTTTTTTTGAAGACAACTTGGTCTATTCAAAGACAGGGGATGACCATGAGGTAATCCTAGAAATAGTGTTACAAATCTTAAGAGATCATCGTTTGTATAAAAAATGATCAAAGTGTGATTTTTGGATATTGGAAGTACATTTTCTTGGCCATGTCATCCTTGAGTAAGGCGTTTCTAATAATCCTATAAAGATAGAATCATTTATCTCATCGAAACCACTGAATAATGTCTTTGAGATACAAATTTTTTATAGTCTAGATAGTTACTACCGACGTTTTGTGCATGATTTATCATGAATAGTTTCACCAATGATAGCTGTAAAAAATAATAGTTCTCCATTCCAATGGATAATGGAATGTTATAAGTCTTTCCATGAACTAAATGTTTTGCTCACATCAGCACCGATCATGATATTTATAGAATCAGTTTCGGGGTATGTGATGTAATGTGATGCTTTGAGATCATGGTTTGGTTGTATTCTCATGCAAGGAGACCATGTGGTTTCTTATGGATCAAGGCAGTTGAGGGTGCATGAGAAGAATTACCATATACATGATTTGGAGTTATCTATAGTCGTCCATGCCTTGAAAACATGGAGACACTATCTCTTTGGTAAGAAATTCATTGTGTTTATGGACCAAAAATGATTGAATCACATTTTCTCATAGTGAGATTTAAATCTGAGACAAATGAGATTGATGGAGTCTTTCAAGATGTTTCACTCTGACTTAATGTATAAACTAGGAAAATGGAATTCAGTGGAGGATACATTGAGGATAAATTCTTATGATTAGTTGGAAATATAAGAATTAGATGAATGGTAGTTGATATCGGTCCTAGATCACATGCATGTGGAATGTGAAGATTGGGGTGATGTTGTAGTTTTCTTTTCAGCTACACTTTTCATGATTTTCTAAAAATGGTCAAAGAGGCACAAACATCTGATGTAGAATGATTTGTTATGAGTTTAAAAGTCAATGGTGGGGAGACCAATGAGGGATGGAAAATTTATGGGATATCAGTTTTGTACTTTAGAGATTAGATAGTTGTACCTATGGCGTGTTTGGAACAACTCCTTCATGCTTACCACCATTCGAGATGAGCTGTACATCAAGGTACAAAAAGATGTATAAGGTGTTGAAGGCATAATTTTGTTGGACCATAATGAAAATAAAGGTGTCTGATTTCATCTCCCAATACTCAACTTGTCATCAAGTTAAGACATAGCATTAGAGACCAACAGTAATGTTTTAGTCATTACATATCCCAGTTTGGAAATGGGAGCAGATAATAATGGATTTTGTTATAGGTCTTCCATGAATGGTTTAGAAACATGATGCCATATGGGTGATAGCGGATCAGCAACCAAGTTGGTCCATTTCAACCATATTCATGAAACTAATACGATGGAGAATCTATCAAAAATATACATCTAAGAAGTGGTAAAAGGAATGGTGTTACTGTTTAAATAGACCCAGATAGAGATATGAGGTTCACATCTCATTTCAGGAAATCCTTATAGAAAGATCTTAGGACTCAGATGACTATGACCACGGCGTATCATCCTTAGAAGTATGGGTAATCTGAGAAGACAATAAAAACGTTGGAATACATGTTTCGGGCTTGTTTAATGGATTTTGGTGGCCCATGGGAGGAGAATATACCCTTGGTGGAGTTCTCTTACAATAACAGTTCATAGGCCTCGATACACATGGATCTGTTTGAAGCATTGTATGTGCATCCTTTTTGTTCACCATAATGCTGGGTGGAAATAGGTGAACCCTCGTTAGTTGGGCTGGGCCTTTTCTAAGAAACAACGGAGAAGATCCGTTTGATCATAAAGAGGATGGATACGGCTCAGAGTCGTCAGAAATATTATGCAGATAATCATAGAAGACTGTTGTCATTCGTTGTGTGCGATTATGTCCTCTTGAGAATATCTCCAAGGCTTGGACATCACCATTTCGAGAAGAAGGTAATGTTATTCCTAGATACATTGTACCTTTTGATATACGAGAATTGGTTGGGGAGGTGTCATATTGGTTGGAATTTCCCCCACAATTTAGTTCAGTGCATAATGCGTTCCATGTATATCAGTGGAAAAAGTATCAACCTGATCCTGACCATGTGATCCGATGGGATCACATTGACCTAGAGCAGGATGCTTCAATGATAAATATCCTGAAATGGATTGTCGATAGGAAAGAGAAGGTATTTCATAAAAAAATCATCAATCTAGTGCAGGTTTTATGGCAGCGTGGTCAGATTTAGAAAGACACTTGGGAACGTAAGAAGGAAATGAAAGAGCTGTGGATGAAACTCTTTTAGATGGGTGAGGGTTTTCTACTTTTTAAGGACATAAAGACCAATGGTGGGGAGAATTTAGTACCCCTACATTATAGTATGTAACGCTTACATGATGCTTCTCATGGTTATAATGTTAAGGGTGATGTAGGGGAGACTCAGGAGAACTTTGAATGAAGTTTTGAGGTAAAGGGGAAGTCACACGGGAAGCACACAGTTTGTCTAATAGCGTTGAAAAACAATGAATAGTTTGTCATTTTGACGTTGTGTCTCTTATATGGTTAGAGCATGGTTTGGGAGACCATCCAAGGAGGTCGTGCATAATTTTTCTATGGAACTGGCTAACACATGATTTATCTAACCATGTGAACTAACTATGCAGGTACTTAAGTGATATCCTAAAAAAGTGGATCTCATATGTTTTTGCCTCTACATGGCTCGTTGTTTCTCCTATTTGGCCATAACTCAGGATTTTTCTTCTCTTAAGGCCAAATAAGGTTTTACCATTATTCTAGAGGCGATTTGACGGTTCCCTTGGTGAATCGAAGCCGGATTCTTGAGGTATGTGATCATTCTTCTTCATTTTTGTTCAGTTTCATAGATCTACTAAGATCTACTTCATCCATTCTCTCAATTTCTACGATCTACATCCGTTATTGATATATATAAGTTCTTGGATTCCAATTAAGATGATATTTGGTCTTGGTCATTCCAGGAGAACAGATCTAAGGTAGGTTCTTGAAGAATATACTTAGTTTTCTTAAGCTTTCTTCGTTCACTTTGTTTTTTGTCAAAACCATTGAGGTAGGAGGCTTCTCTATCAACTCCTATTACTATAATTTATTGTATTAGGTTCAAATTTGTTTATTTTAATGGTATTTACTATGAAAATAATCTAATAAATCTTCTTCAGTGATTATTTATGGTTTCGGTGAAATTGTGAAATCTTAGTGAAGTTTTGTGCAACGTGATTTAGCCTCTTGAATTTAAAATGATGATTTTAAATTATCTATTTGGGGGAATTTTTAAATGGATTGACAAAAATTTGGTTTTCCATAAAATTAATGTTTTATTGAAATGGTTTGGTATTTAAATGAATTTTAAGGATTTTTTTATAAAAGTGTGTGTTTATTGAAAACGTGTTTTGGCATGATCATTGGGTATATTGGTGTTTGAGTTCATATTGCATTTCTAAGGATTGGTTGAAATATGACATTGTTCTTTGTTCCAAATAATAAATGGAACATGGGATATAAAAGTTCATGTTGCACATACGGGGCTTGGTTGACATTTTACATTATGCTCGGTGCTAAAGGGTTAATGGAACATGGAAATCAATTACCTTGTGACGACTTGGTAGATCGATGAGAAACTACTCATGAGTATGGAATTGTCATAGTGTAGAAAGCATGGTTTATTGAATGGGTTTGTGGAATCGTTGGGTATGCCAAAAAGGGGATATTGTGAAATTGTATTAAAGATTGTTTTTTTTTTTGGAAAAATAACTTTCTAGAAAATTGATTTAAATTCCACTCGTATACTTTTGGTTAACAATGATTTTGGGAAACATGTTTATATATTGTCATAAGCTTTTTTGAGAAAATTACTTATATAAAATATTTATTGTAAATATTGTTAAATCTTCTATCCAAGTGGAATGAAAAGGGAATTTAGTGGGGGAAACCTACTAAGTTTTATACTCTCCCCTGCTTTGGAAATTTGGTGCATCTGCAGATTCTATCTTCCAGGATAGGGGAAAAGGTAACGTTTCCCATGTTTTTAGAAATACCTTGTGATGTTTGGGATATTTCAAGATTATGGATCTTAGAGATTGTGGATCATGGAGTCATATGATCTTTTTAGAGTCTTGTATCATTTAACTGCTCTGTACTTTGATTCTTGGTTATTATTCTGTTGTTGCATTCTTTGATATGTTTTTGAGATACATGAATTTGTTGAGTCGTCTTTATTTTGTTCATACATCATTTATTTAATTTTTTTTATGTTTGTTTGGGTTATTGGATTATTTCTTAATGGTTAAATTGTCACCCAATTTTATTTAAAACCCATCGTCATTTATTTCTAGCCTTTGGCATCTTTGGGATGTCCCTTAAGGCCAAGTAATGACTCTTTATACACTCAAGCCAATAAGGATTGGAGGGTCATTACACTAACATTCAATCTAAACAGAATAATTAGATTCTAGAGAATATGTTGTAATCATATGTTTTGGATATGATTGTCTCATGGTATCGGTATATGAAACTTGATGAATTTACATATATTAATATATTCTATGCATCGATCCAAATGGAACACTATAAGGCATTGTATAGATCATTGAGACATTGAAATTGTCATTGGTTGGATAAAGGATAGATAGTTTTTTTAGAACTAGTCTCACATTGAATATTTATGAGTATGTTTAGTTGAGGATGTGGCCATTGGTGACTAGAAAAAATATGTAGAAATATTATGCTAGCCATCAGAAATGAGTAGTATATTTTAAGGATGGTCATAATTTTTTTATTCAGGTTTCACCTAGTTTAGGGAAATAAAATATCAGTAAATTCAGAAATAAAGTTCCCAGGTTTTTTAGGGAAATTGAAATAATGGATATGGTTTGTTTAGGGGTGTAATGATTAGCCCCACCACAGTACTACAGTTCCTTGCATGACATGGTTCATGTCTCGCAATATCAGAGATATAATTCTATCATTTTTCATATTGTATATATTGAGGATATTGACCTTTCTATTAATTAAAACTTTAATAAGTATCTGATATGGTTTGTTGATTGTAGAGAGAAATATCTATGATGAATGGCCATAACTTTAGTTCAAATACTATGGCAACATGAGAGAGACAATGAGGCAAAATAAGTGTGATATTCTAATATGCATAAAAAGTGACCAAACATTTTCACCTAGATCCCAAAGATATTATTATAGAAGCTTAGATAATAGCTATTATATGGTGTGGAAATTAAAATATCTTGTCTTTTACAACTTATTTCCCATTTTTAGTTTTTCATTGAACAACATTCATCTGGGGTTTTATTCATCTTTAATCCTTAATGGATGTGTTTTATTCGAATATGGATATAATTTGTTTTGGAAAATGGCTTAAATTTTGGGGATGTATTTTTTTTTTCAAAATTGTTAAGATGAGGTGTAAATGAGTTAAATGGGATTAAGAGGGCTTCTCATTAGTTTTAAAGGATTAAAAAGTGGTCTAAGGTCTTATTAATCATTTTGGGGATTAATGATTCTTGAAAAACATTTAATCACCCAGAATATGTATTTAAATACTTTAACTATCTCCCTAATATTGTTATGAAAGGAATATTGGCCATTGAATTGATCATGGAATGGAATGGTTAGACACTATTAATATATTTACATGACATTAAATGTTCATGTAGGGGTAATCTCACCCAAGGGGACATGAATTTCAAATACATCATAAATAAAAAATTACATGATGTATAATATATTTTCACTCCATGTGTTCCTTAGGCTTATTATTTATAATCCATGTTGTGCATGTGGTTATTCCTTTATCCACATGTATCCCACCTCTATTAAACCCTATAAAATTTCAAAGTGATTTTGGATGACCATCCTCTATTTCAGAAACTCCATACAAGTGATTTATCTCTGAGGTGTTTTTTATTAGTTTTTCTACCTTACATTGTTCATTGGTTGTTTCAAGTGAAACAGTAGAAAAACGGTGGTTTTGGTGTTGATAAAATTTTTGTTTGATCATTTTTCTTATTTTGATAATTATTTCCTAAGTACTTGTTATTGTCACCTATTAGAAGCATCAATTTGAACACTTGTATTTGGATGGTGGATAAAAACCAAACCTTAGGGTATGTTTAATTTTATATTCTTGTAGAATATTCCAATTTCACCAACAAAATGTGATAAATAATTAATTTAATGATAAATGTTGATAAATAATGTGTGGGATTAATCATTAGATTAATTAGTATTAAATAGTGATGCAACGTGGATTACGACAACCCATTTCTTGAGCCCACCCTTGAATAAAAATGAATTATAAAACGATTTAAATTGTTTTTATTGTCACATGGGATATTATCTGATTTATTATTATATATTCACGTTGGAAAATAGTTATAATGAAAATTGAAATAAATATGTATCATAAGATCATATTGAGCAATAATAGGCATGTTAATGGTTTAAGACTAGCTAAATGAAATGTGTATTTGAAATAAAATTGTTAATTTGAAGAATTAACCATTGAGGATTTTGATATGATACTCTTATATCTATTTTGTTATGACATGTTGTCTTAATGGATGATATAATGTTTATATAGATAGTTTGAACATGTTCCACTATTTAATTATTATATAGAAGTTTTGGACCAGTTTCATCCTATAATTAATATATAGAGGGAATATAAAAATTTCATGTTGTAATGATTGTATAGATAGACTGAACATGATAATGAAATTTTTATATAGATGTATACTTCCATGATGCTAAAAATATTATATATAGGGCACATCTATAATTATAAAATGATTATTCAAAGGAATGTTTTCCTATTATTTTATATGTGATGGATATGTGGTAATCGTTGGAATAACAGTCCTACATGCTTAATGATATTCTAGAATTGTTTTAATGTATGTTTTTTTATTATGTTAAATTTATTAATAGATTCATATGGTTACCGCATTATTTCATGTAGTTATTATAAGTCTTGGTTTGTTTAGAAATGGTGGTGTTGAGAAGAAATGTTTTACTCACAACCTATTGTTAACAACGTTTTTTTACAATATCTTATTACATGGATAGATGTTTAGATGTTAAAAGGGGAAATTGTTTCTAATCATTTCTTGATGATGTGATTGAGTTTGGATACCATACTAACTAGGGGTTTGTGAAAGGGGTCTTTTGAGTTTATTTTATTTAGCTTGTTTTTTTGTATGACTTTCAGTTTGAAATTTAGATACATTTTTCATGTCAATATATGATTTATTATTATTGTTTTATTAGATCCTCTTATCTCTTCCAAGTTGTATGTTCTATAGTTTCTAATTTTTCTATTACTCTGATATTTATATATATTGTTTATTTTTATTGTATTGTAAGTTTATACAAGGAGGTACGTATTCCCCACTATATCATCACACCCCTACAACCAATCAGGAACCTCTGGTATGTGGTGAGGATCACTTGAAGCCTTATAATAAACATAATTTCTCCACTTGAGAGAGTGAATGATCAGGGGATGTTACAGTCATTCTCCAGAAAAATGGTATGGAAAAGAATATAAATGTAAAAAAGATGAGATGGTGAACCATATATTATACCTTTTTCCAATTTTAATATTTTTTAATGTTATATAATAAATTATTACATTCATAAAATATCATTATTTTGAATTTAGGCAAAATTAACATAATCTGACTTAAAATACATAAATAAAAAGTTGAAATTTGAATAAAATAATTTTAACCCTCTCAAATATTTCATAAATATCAACAATATTCATGGAAAATATAAATCAACAAATTTTTATTTTTATACGTTTCTAATATCATTTATTATATTTATTATTAACTGAAGAAATTGTTCTTTGGAATTGAATAGGAATTTAATGTAATTATATTATTACTAAAAAATTAAAATAAATTTATATCATGAAAATAATGATATTAATGTAATGATAGAAATTTATATTTATTCATTCCATTCTTTTTTCCCCATATGGACATATAGGTGATATTTAAAACTAAGAGAGTGATATTTTTAGCTTTCAAATGTTAGACTTTTGTTTTTGTAATTTTAATGGAAAAGTGTATCTTAGAAAGTAAAATTTAGTTTTTCAATTGATATTGGTAAAATTAACTTAATATAGTAATAATCAAGTGAAAAAATGAAGACCTTATAATTTAGTTTTAACCTATATTAAGCTGATGAACCCCTTTTCAGGGTCATAAAATTTTCAATGGTTACTATTTATATTTCCTAAAAATAAATTCAATCTAATTGGAAAATGTTTACCAACTAATTCAAAATATAAAATCCATTTATCAAAATTCAATTTTAATAATAGGGGAAAAATATTTTTAGAATAATCGTTAAAACAATGATGAAAATCACCTCTTTTAGACAAAAACATTTTTTATCATTATATGGGATTTCATTTTTATTTCTTGACTAGGAAAGTTGTTAGATGAATATTAAATCATTTTATTTAATTTATCATATACAACTTTTATTAAAATCATTAACAATAAGTGTGTTTTTAATAAATTAAGATACATTTTATTTGAGTGCATAAAAACCGCTTATTCTTTTTAATGATTTTATGATTATATATAATTAATTTTGAACTAATTAATTTATTTTATACATGTATAACCCATAAATGTTTCATAATTTCCATAAAAATATTCATACACACCAATACAATGTCCATATGACAACCATCCCAGAATAATTTAACAGTATATCTGGGTTTCATTAATCTTATTATTCTATGCACCACAAGCTATAAATAATAAATAAATTATTTTAGGAGAAATATATTATAAAATCATGTGCTGATATAATCTACAAACCTTAAAATAAATTTAACAAATAAAATTAATCATTAAATTTTGAATAGGATTATTATGCCTCAATACATAATAAGGATCCACCATTGATTCCTCACATAATTTAAATTTCACTAAAATATATTGACCAAGAGATATTATTTATTTCATAGCACTTTTGTTTTATGATCACAGATATCCATTGGTTATTCCTCATAAGAGATATATTTTTCCAATGGTATGTTATCTATGTTTAGTAAAAGTAAAAAATTAGTTATATACATACTCAGAAGAGATATATAGAACAAAACATCAACTTCAGATAGATTTTTTGGTGGCACCAAATAATAAGCTACTATATAGATACAATAAAAAATTAAAAAATGGACCAATATATATTTGGTTCAAATATCATCTATTTCCAAACCTAATTACCTTATTGGACAAAAATATCTGTAAGAATACCTTTTCACCAATTTTAAACTCAATATATTAATAACAGATGTCAGCATACATTGTTTGAAAACATTTAGTGGCCCTTATGTGATGTGTAATATTTATAACCTTTTCTTTGAGTTCCTCATCAATATTAGTTCCCTATAACATTATCTACCCAACTTCATCCAATAGAATTTTTTTTCTTCACATACATCCATAGAGTTATTAACTTGGATCCATATAAATTACCATGTTAATGATATTATTATATGATAACATTACTAGAGGATTATGTTGATCCCATCCACCTTCAAAATTAATAAAACAAGACATTAGTGTATCCTCTAGTGATTTATTTTTTTTCTCATACTTTCGATCTGTCTGGGTAATAATTGGTTGTAAATAAATTCAACTCTATAATTAAAGCCTACTATAAGATTCTCTAGAACATTGATGTAAAAATTAGCTCCAAAAAATATATGATTTAGAGTGGTACCAAATGAAATCTTACCACTTATTTAATGTATTACAGAGTATGATAGTAGTGGGAAAAATATTCTCTAATGAAAATTATGTGTTGTGAATTCATAAAGAGATAAAATACAATCCATATATTAATATTCTCTTTATATTTTCTAGAGTATCCAATGATGATATAAATCAATATGTTTTCCATTCCCATTTTATTATTGGTAATGGTTTTAAAATACACTTAGATAATTTCTCTCAATAATAACATACTAAAAAACCATGCCTCATGAAGAAAAATGTGAAATATATCACTTCATTACATTCCTCAAAAAATAATCTTCCAAATATGAATAAATTTTTCTCCTTCTACGGTTAATAGAAAATGAAAAACTATGAGCTTCCAATAGCACCCCCTTCATTAAATCTTGTATAAAATGGACACCTATACAGTTTATAAACCATATAATCCAATTAAAATCATTATAAAACTTTCGAACATTTTTCAATATATTTTATATCTCCACATATTCATTTTGTTCCCATTTAATCTTCACTTTAATGGATGGTTTTATACTCATTTGAGAAAGATAATATATTTTTCCTTCCTTCATGATTTATATATCATAAAAAGCCAAATAATTAATGATCCTTATCATAGATAAGGTAGAATGAACCTTTCCATTCAGTGAATGTGCCGCCTTAATTTATTTCCTATGGTGGTAATTTATTAACTCTTCATAATATTTAATCATCTACAAGAAACATATCACAATCATTTTCAACAACTTCTATGTAAAAATATAATTTAATCTTTAATCATTAGTATATATATTTCACCTTCCTCAATAAGGATAATGCGTCCATATTTCTAATGAAAACATTACCGCTCCAAATCCCAATTATGAGTTGGATAATTTCACTTATAAAACAAAAATTTGTGTGATATATAATATATAATATATCATTTTATATGAAAATATATTATTTTCTCTTCTTGGGCAAGTCATTATAGATTTCAAACCCTTATCCACTATAATGATGTCTTAGGACAGGTTCACCGACCATCGATCCCTTCAAATAATTTATATTCACCTCAAAAAACATCATTAAATGATACTTGGATCCTTCCTGAGTTAAAATTTTATATAGATTATACATCCATAGAAGTTATCCACAAATCATGAATAATATCCAGACAATGTAAGAAAACAATGGATTTGAATCACATTGGTTTGTATGGGCTAAATGTAAATAACATCTATTATTGTAGGATCTACGAATAATTCCTTACATGCTATTATATGAACCATGAATGAAACATTATGCAGAAATAAATTACCATTCGTATAATTTTCATAATGATTATCCTTACCCAAAATCTTCAGCACAACCCTTATGTAATCTTCACACTCTTCCTTCCACTTTCAATATATAAAAATAACATCCTCAAATATTAATATAATAATATAAAGATAATATCTAAATATAATATTAAGTAAAATAATAAATGTAGATGTTTAATTAGTTATTATAAATGACATCACTATATATTAATTGTTCACATGACACCTATGGAATTATTTATTGTGTATATACTCTATATTGACACTCAATTAATCATATCTATGATAAACGTAAATATTAAAAAATTATTGAGCTTTATGTAGGTAATCAAAAAATTAATCAATATGGGGTAGATGATACTTGTTTTTCATTGTGATATTTTTTATTTCTTGATAATAAAAAGTAAATCATAAATTATATATATTTATTCTTAATAATTCAAATAGGTGCACCCTTTGGTGATGTAGTTGACTGAATGGATCCATC
Source organism: Viscum album (assembly GCA_963277665.1). Classification (NCBI taxonomy): domain Eukaryota; kingdom Viridiplantae; phylum Streptophyta; class Magnoliopsida; order Santalales; family Viscaceae; genus Viscum; species Viscum album. The sequence goes on along the minus strand of OY728126.1, from coordinate 289,992,701 downwards.
TTGAATATTATCATGGATTTTCATATTTAATTATAATAAATAAATTTGGGATGTTCTACCAGGAGTCGTAAAAATAGGTATTGAATTATTTCTAAGTTATATTGGGAATACAACTTCATGATTTTGTGGAATAATATGAAACTCTTCTAGAAATACATAAATAATCTCCCAAAAAGTAGGCACGTCTTCTATGTTGAGTTTCTCAACAAAAACTTTTGACTAATAAATTTCTTTTTTAATAATTATTAACCATAAGGTAGGGGTAATTTTCATTGGATATTATATAATTCCTTATGTTGATAATTTATCATGCATTCATATGAAATCATAAATATGTCTTCCCTTTCTCACCAATCTATATAGACCCCTTATAATGAAAGCCAATGTATGCCTAAGATATTATCAAATTATAATAGTGGGGGAATGTAAATAATATTAATGATGTATATTCCCACAATCATGAATCAGAGATAAACTATATACATAATATATGACTATTTGACCAATACATGTTTTTATTATAAACTTAACTTATAATCATTGAGGAAATGAATTAACATTCATCAATAATTTTCCTTACATTAAATAATGGATATAACTAACTCAAACTTGCAAAAAAATATTTTATAATACCTATTACCACATCAACATCCTCATTCCATATTCAACTCCACAATAACACCAAAATATATTTCAGGATAAATATGGATTATGAATAGAATGATCAATCATAAAAAATATTTCATATATTATCTTAATCAAAGATCCTTATTTTAAATCTAGGACCCCATAGGTTTATCCTAGGTCATCCATGATCATTACAAACACTAGTATTCTACTATATACATGGTATTACCATAGGTATCTAACTAATGTTTAACATATATGTTTTAAATGATAACTAAAACATTATATAATACAAGTTGTAGTGGACCAAAATATTCATATAAAGATATTACATCTTAAGAAATTATTTTTTATTAAATAAAATTACAACCCATACTAGAATTTTATAGTTATATTATTATTATTAAAATGGAAACAAAAAAATTGGTTCATAAGTGTCTCCCATTATGTTCTTCATAACTAGAAACATTTTAATAATAATGATACATAATACCATTCTTCATAAGATAAAGTATTTAATCAAAAGAAATGGATGACATGAGAGGTATATATGGGTAAATAAGATAGAAATCAATGATCACTTAAACATAACATGACCATACCTAAATGGGGATAACAAAATAACATTTGAAAAACATACCCAGTATATTAAAGATCATAATCATCAATCATTAAATAATTAGTATAATTTAATAATATATGAATAATAAATGAATTGAAGGGATTAATAAATTAGTGAAAAACATTGGCATAATTCATAGATTTAAGGTAAAAAATAATCATAGAAAATGAAATATATAATTAGTTATGGTTTTTTCCAAGACTATTATAGGGTAATGTATTCACACTAAATTCCATCATAGTATTCGATTTTCATTCCCTAGACTATAAATGAGGACACATTTTCATATAGGACTAGGTTCAAATCCCATTATTCTACTATTTATAATTATGAGATATCAATTTTTACCCAATGTAATGGAGTACTATATAATCCCTTTCCCACCCATCCTTATTTTAATGTGACAACCATCATTGTTTTACAACGCAATGACATTCCTTTGTTTATAAAATATAACCATAATTTATTTATTATAATAGACCACAATAATTGGTTTAGAACATAATTACCTTTCTTCTAATTAAAACCATACATGCATGTGAAAAAATTTCATAAAATAACAATATTATAATCACAATATAACAAATGTAAAAATAACTACGAAAAAAAAATTCATCAATTCATTATGAAATGACCTCAGGAAAATAAATTTGTGTCTTAATCATTAAATCACTATAATAAAAACATCTAGATAAAGAATATTGATGGAACAATTTGATCATATCCCCATTAAAATAAAATAAGTACATAACGACATCATCATTGAGAAATATAAATACAATTAAAAACATTCTTGAGGAAAATATCTATAAATTATGAAATTAATTGATTAAAATTACAAAATTTATATAATATTATGCAATAAATTTTATTTTTAAAATTATATAAAAAAATTTAAATTATTTATCAAATCATTTATCAATCATGATAGAGGGGAATTATGTTCTTTTCATAGAAGATAAATGTAAACATTATATTCAATCTTTTATATATAATGTCAAAATGTACCTCTTTCAAAAAATCACAAGATGATTCAATTTAAAACATTTTTTAAATATGAAATCATATGTAAAAATTATAATACACTAAAATAGGATAATTATAAAAATATTTTTGATTTCTTACAAAATATAGCTATTAAATAAAAATGATTTTAGAATTAAGAGAGAAATAATATTAATTTTCAAAAAAAACTTTTGATATCTTAAATATATAATGTGAGAAATAAATACTGAGAAATATATTCAAAAGAAATAAATAGTGGATAATACTATGAAATTGATAGTACAAATAAATATCATATAATTTCCCCTTTTTAAATTCATGCATAAATAATCTTGATTAAAATAATATTGGAAGATAAATCCATTACCTCAAATCTAACATTTTTTAATATGTTTTTGATAATACTATACAATAAGTATTGATTTATTATACATATATTAAGTAACCGTATTGAAATTAATTATACCATATATTATTTATTTATTTATGATATCTTATCACCCATTTCATAACAACTGTTTTTTTAATTCGTTGTTATGGGTTATATTTGCCTCATTTTTCATGAATTTATTTGTTCTTTAGTAACAATAAATTTACAATGAATTTTTTTCAATAATAATCACAATTTTAAAAATAAATTAAACATTCTATAGCTTAATTATTTTCATAATTATAGTAATCCATAAAATATCATGACAGAAAAATGAACTATAATGTTCAAAAAAATAGGAGGGAAAATGTATACATGAATGTTGTTACAATGTTTTGAATGATGGACGAAAATAATAGTTAATAAAAAACATATAGGAATCAATTTTATATAAAACATATCATATAGTATCATTGAATAAATCCTTATTTACATTTGAAAAAAATGAAAATGAAAAAAATCACATTGTTTCGTAGAGGTGGTAGTCCATACATACGTATAAACTGCATTAACTATTTCAATGGTTTGAAATGTAATGAGGCACATATAATATTATAATTATAATTAATAATTATTTTATTACTATCTGATATAAATTTAATATACATCATAATAATAATAAATGAAATATGAGGATAGAAAATTAATTGTTTCACATTGTGTAGATGGTTAGTCATATGTTTACATAAGTGATACCTTCTGATACCATTTTATAGAAAGAGGTTGAATAAATGTATTAATAAGCATAATAATATTTTTTTTATAATTTTATATATTGATTCTATTATTTTATGTGGAATATAATATACTTATTGGAGGAAAAATAATAATTAAAATGAATTTTATTTGTAATTGTTATTACCTCTTATTTAAAAACACCTTTTGTTCTCTAATTAAGGGCACTAGGATTGGAATTTTTGGAAGAAAATGAAATATTTAATTTGGATAGTGTAGTGAATAAGATAATTTGGTAGATTTATTTCAACCAAAAAGTCCCAATGTGGTGTTAAGAAGAGAAATATGGGGTTCTATTTTATAATTGGGTAGAGGGGCACTATTGGATATAATTAAAATATTAAAATATATTAATGTCATTCTCAAGATACAATGATCTATATTCGATATAAATGTGAATGAGATGAAATTTTTGACTATATATTATAACCCTCTTTTATTAATTTTTTATTTTTATTTAACTTAAGAAAATATTAATTTCATATAATTTCAATATTTACAATTTAAACAATGTATAATTAATTTTCCATAAATGACTAAATAAATTTTTTAAATTCAAATAAAATTCATCAAAACCTCTAAAATATGTTCTAAATATCTACATAATTTTTAGAACACTATAACTCACATAATTTGTATTATTTTTATTAATTTTAAAATCAATAATAATAATATTTTTTAAATAATGAAATAATTCTTTCAAATAGAACAAGAATATAATTTTATTATATAATCAATAATAAATAAATAAAATTTTATCATGAACATAATTTCATTATTCCTAGAATAGTCATTTAGATTCATTAATAACTTTATTTATTCAACATGTGGACAAAATAGAGATATTTAAGACTGAGTAACATTTTTATGTTTCTTTGATTTAAATATTTTTCTTTTAATATTTTGAAGAAAAAATTTACCATAAACAAATATATTTTTATATAATGGTTATGATGTTTTAATTTTCTCTAAAAATAATAATTAAAATAAAAATGGATGACAACATAATATAGTTTTGAACCTAGACTAGACTTATTTACCCTTTACCATGGTGATAAATTTTATGATGGTTAATATTCATAATCCCTAAAAATAAAAGAGGTGTATTCTAAAAAAATTATATATCTGAATTATAAATATGGAATCCTTTTTTTAAAAATAAATTTATATAACTAGAATATTCTATTTTTTAAATAATTAGAAAACATGTGATGAATACTTTATTTTGATATAAAGAATTAATCATTAAAAAGGATTTCATTTTTATTATGTGATTATAAATAAATATTATATTATTGTTAGTATTATTTATAAAACTTATAATATATATAATTCATTCATATATTTCAAAAATAGTTATTTATTTAATCTATTAAGGTAAAATACATTTAAGTGCATAAATATCCCTTTTACTTTCAATGATCTTATTTTTATTTATAATATATTAGACACCAATTAATTAATTTTATACATGTATAAATTGTAATTTTTTTTATTTTTCCTATTCATACCCTAAAATAAAATATTTAGGAAATTAAAATCCCTATATTATTTAATATTATATCATGGTTTTCTTAAACATTATGTTTTTTGTGACGTAGGCTATCAAAAAAATTATTTAAACAAATATAACATTAAATATTAGGGTGTTACACGTCACTATTCCAAAAATATAATGTAAGTATAAAATTTTCCTTTTCATCATATAGAGATGAAATAACTATCTATTTATTGGAATTAATCAATTTCTCTTCCACCACATAATTAGTATTCCCACTAAATTATGGGGGATTCTATACCATGATATAGAAACCCCAACCTAAAAAGCATGGAGTTAGTTTCTTTATTATTATGTTGGAATAAGATAAAAAGTTTTTTATCCAAAATAAAATAAATGTTTTTTTACTTTTGGTGAACTACGTATATAAATGATTCCAATATTACATTTGAAAAAAAAAATTAAAAAATATTTTTTCCAAGAATAACATTGTTCACCCTAGCATATCCTTACACATAAATCATTGTACACTTCATGAAATACTATGAAAGAAAAAATAATAAGGGTGAGTTCAAATTCTCAGTATGGGTTAAGTATAGTAGAATCTACCATGAATCAACAATCCTAATAAATTCTATGAGGAAATTAACTTAACACATATTCCATGTAATTTGTATACAGTGTGGGAAGTGTATCCTTATAAAAGATAAATTTGAAAATTTAATGGATAATAATCAATATGGAGTTTAAATAATTTAAAAAACATGTAATATAATCAATAATATCAATATCATAACATGATAAGTCATAATAAATATAGTGAGGTCAATAACATAAATCACATTACATTTATTAAAAAACTGAGACTGAAAAGAATCAAGAGAAATTATCATTGTATAATTACTATTGATAATAATAATTAAATTCTAAATGAATAAAATGCATAATTATGGTTATCATGTATTAGGAAAATGATACCTCTATTATCAAGATTTTTCCTCCTGATTGTTTTAAACTCCTATGTAAAAACCCATTGGGTTTGTCCAACTAATATTATTATATCTTACAGATTCACCTCAAGAGATTGATGATACCTCGAGAGGATATATATAACCCGAACCTGCCCAAGTCAAAATTTCCGACTCATTTTTCATATTTTTAATAATCAATTTAATTTAAAAAAACATTCATTGCCTTTAATTATCATTTTTGATTAAGGAATATGAATTTAAAAATATTTCCTTATAAAATCAAACAATTTCAATGTAAAACACCTTATGTAGAAATAAAATTCTATTATATTAGTAATAATATACATGATAAATTATATGGATTATTGGGGGGATATTTATTGTACAATGATCATATAAAAGTAAATATTATAGGTTTAAATAATTCAATACAAATATGAATCATGTAAATGAGTATCAATACTATCCTTTATCAAAATAATGATAAAACATCTAGAGGAAAAATAAGGTTGGTGTCATTACAACATATTCCAAGTGGTATATATTTAAAATAAAGGGTTATTTTAATTGATTAATAGGAATACCATATAATGATCATTAAAAAAATTATTTGGAAAATATCTTTATATTTGGAAAATAACCTTTTTATGATGAAAATAATTTTGAAAACAGTTTTATTTGAAAATATATTTTAAAACCAATTAATTACCGTAATATTAGTGATTTTTTAAAAAAACATCATCTTTAACAAACATGTAATGCTTCCAATACATTATGGGAATTAATTTCATACATGTCATATATGTGAAGAGTAAAATTCATCTTTTAATTTAGAATGCTTAGAAAGGTTCCTTATTTAGAAAATTATATGAATATTAGATTCAAATAGTTTTGGTAAAATTCGAACATGTTAAAAAAATTAACTATCTAAATTATTGTTAAATATATAAAAATATTTTTTATAATATTTTTAGAAAAAATTCATTCGGATGATATAATATTTCTCGTCAAAGATAGAATCAACTTCGGATATTCCTATAAACATTTGGAAATAATTTAATGTACACAAGAGTGGGAAAATGGTTCAGTTACATGAATAAATAATGAAAAAAATCATATAATGCTAATATAAATTGGTTTTATTAAAAAATGAGAAAATAATTTCCTTCAACTAAAAATTAGGAATAAAAAATATCTATGACAGTGAGATTGTTAAATAAACCCTTACAATGATTATAAAACTGATGTTAGAATTATTTAATGAATAGATTATTTGTATAAACTATAAATAAAAATATAAAAGTATAAATACATTATAATATAATAATAAATCATTACACACAAAATATTATAATATAAATTGTGATCAAGGAGTAAAAAAACTCAATGAAAAAATTGAGTTATGAAATTATTTAGCCCTTATTAAATCTCAATTAAAATTATCTTGGATTAAATAATTAATATTTATACTCAATATAAAATTAATATTTCTGTATTATATAATTTTCATATGAAATTGGATTTTTATAGAAAATATAAATGTAATTGTTTCATAACATACAAATGTACCTCAATGAATGGAAATTGAGACATAATTCCTTACCTAACATTTCCTTCTAGTTGAAAATACATTAAGATCCTCTATTTTTTTGAAACATGTTATTAAAATAATTTATAACCATGTTAATATTTATAATTTCATATATGATCCATTTATTACATATAATCAGTTGTTCATTAACTAACTTTCATTATTTTCATTATTTCATGTGTTAATTGCCCTATTTTGTCATGTGTGATTCTTCATGAAAAAATTGGTTCTAGGAAATATTATATAATTCCATAATATCAATAATTAAAAAAGAAATAATTATTATATTTATATATATCAATTTTACTGTTTTATCCAATAGTGAAATATGGTTTTTAAAAATTTGATATGTTTTAATCATTGAAGTCGTAGACTATAGGTATGCATGAAAAAAGTTCCATTTTCAATTATCATTATAGAGAGGATGTATATAATATTTTATCATTTAATAATTATATGTATAATATATAAAAAATTATTTTATTAAATATACTTATATATATCATCAATTTTGTGTTGTGATGGAATGAGAGTCACATTGGTTTCCTATGGTGGCAATCCACATGTACACGAACGATGTAATAATTATTAAGTGTAAGAAATGAAATATTATTTTATCATTTTAGAATGTTAAATATTTCATTAATATCATAATTATTTCTATTATTTCACATATATTCATTTACATTATCATTATTACATTGCGTGTACCACGTTAGTGAATGAAAAATCACACCGCTTTGCAAGGTTGTAGTCCACCATACACATGAGTGATTTTATTGAATCAAATATTGAATAAAATATGGAATATATATATATATATATATATGATATAATGAATCAAATGATATTTATAATTAATATATATAATTTTAATACTTTATATTCATCATCATACCCAACTGTGAATTTTGGTAATGGAAAAATGAATGACCTCAGTTTGTGGGGTTGTATTCTAATGTATAGACAAATGATCATTTAATAAAGTATTTGATGGAAGTGGGGATGGTTGAAGATTAATTAGATTAAATAAAATTATCTAATTATGTGGTATATAAAAATTTCATTATATCATAATTTTTTAATAAAAATTTATGGTGTTGGAGGAATAAAAAATATAAGAACAATCTTTGAATAAATCTACCTATTCATCAGGTATCCTCATTGGGTTTTCACCAATGACTTCCTAGGACTAATATATAAAAAATATCAGGCATGCAGGATGATAGGATTGGGTTTTTATGTTACATGGTAGGTATTGTAAAATAAATTATGACTTATTCTATGAATAAGAGAGAGTAATGGGCGACATATTTAAATTTAGGTGTGTGGAAATATTTTAGTTTTCTAAATTACTATTTTCCATCAATAATCATTCCATTTAAATGGTCTATAATAGTGTATCATTATCATTTATAAAAGTTAAAATGTATAATTATGTATATATAATATAATTTATAAAAGGTTAAAGGTAGATTTAATACATCCCATTTTAGTTTGACTACCCATCAGACCAAATTTTAACATAACTACTATAATTAATATCTATACTTTTCACTATTCATTTTTTAGAAATATTTACTAAAACTCATTATAAAATAATAAAAATACTTATTCCAAATATGGAATCCATTTTTACAAATTAAATTCAATGATGTGAAAAATTTTATTTTAAAACTTATCCCATAAAGTGTTTATAAATCATGTTTACAATGAGAAAATTTTCAGAAGTTTATAGTATTTTTATATCAAAATTCAACATGAAAATGTTCCAACTGACATAAATTGTAATAATATATATATAATTGAACTTATTTTTATTTTAAAAAATTAAATATATAATTTATCATTATATATTATTTAAACAAATTTGAAATTTTAAAATAAAATTCATTATTTTTTAAAATTTATTTAAAATCGGTGTTGGAGGTATGGAAATCTAAACTCAGTATTATGTCTAAGGTATGGTAAAATGATTTTCTTAGGTAACACTAGAAAAATTCTGTGTTTATTGCTACAAAAACTATTGAATTGACTGAATTTATTTACTGATATAAATAATTGGAATTCTCTATGAGTTATATTTTCATCCATGGTTGGTGTGGTATGTTATACTGGCTATTTAATACAATGTTCTTGTATAATAATTTTATAGTGTTACATTATGACCTCTTAAATAAATTCAATAATCCCAATTTAAACCTGATCATTATAATAATTGTTTCAATATTTGATTTTATTTTTCAAAACTCAAATTTTAAAAAGAGTTACTAAAACATCATCTTGATAAGAGAGAAATGAGTGTACCAAGGTCTTATACAATATCTCATATATATGTTTCTATGTAAGATATTATTAGTGGCATGTTAATATATAAAAATTGATTTAAATCATATATAATTATATAGAGTGATGAGGTTTTTGATCATAATAAAGTGAACGATAAAATGATAGATAAGGTCCTCAAAACCATAAATCTCTTATGAATTAAATGACTACTTGATTCATTCGATATGAATGCAATTTGATAATTTTTTTAAAATATCCTTTTCCTAATGTGGAGAAATTATTTTACTGTCAAAGAATATGAAGAAATATACAAACATCGTGTTTTTTATTTCATTAAAAAAAATTTATATTTTTTTTGTGCTTCGATCATTTTCGAATTAATCTATTAATCCTAGAAATAAATATCCATATATGTTTTTTTAATTAATCATTAAAAATTAACATTTAATGGATCATATAATCTATAAAATAGTGTTAAATCATTTTACCATTCCGTAATTATTTTTCAAGACCCATATGTTTAGCATAAGTTGTCAATAAAATAAATCCATATTTAAACCATACAATAGCACTACTACATCATAATTGATATTTAATTACATAGAACCAATGACATATTAAATAAGTTATTTCAAAGTGATATGTTTGGTGCCAAACCCTTATCATCCTTAGGTAATGGGTTCAAGCTACACAACCATTCTAGATGTGATAAGTTGTGACCCAACATGTGGGATGTCCATCTTCTAATTTATATTAATCTATTTCCATTATCATTACTCAAAGAATATGATATAATCTATTGAAATAAACTCAATAATTAAATATCTTATTTAATAAGGTTTTCAATATTTTTTTTCCAAAATGTATAATAATATCATTAAACTATTATTAAAATTTCATTAATGATAATATTGACCCTAAATGTGTTCAATACCACTAATGATATGTCTATAAAATGTAAATTAATTATTTCTCAAATAAATTTTCCACTAAAACATGTTCTGGTTGTAAATTTTTCCAGAAATATCCAAAATCATGGTATACATGTATAAAATAAATCATAAAAGTGGTGTTTCTGACATCAAAATTATGATCACATATAAAATTATTATCCCATGATGGTATCCATAACTATTTTGTTTAATGAGATATATATTATTATGAAATTTAACAGAATCCATAAATCGTTCATGATTCTTAAACCAAAAATAACATTTGAAAAAATTCATCAATAATATATTTGAGAATCCCAATAAATACTTCATGAAATTTATTTCAATATGAATCCTTCCATGTTCTAGGAGTTAACCATTAGCTGATTTAATTTACTCATGTAATTCCTTATTTCTCTATATTTAATACAATTAAATATAAATTGACCTATAGTAAGCAATTAATTTCCTTCCATCATACTTTAAATTTATCCTCATAGATTAATTTAATTATTCTCTTCCTTTCCACTCATAAATAATTTTACTATTCCAATGAGAAAATTTACTATATTTATCCTTACATGTTTCTAACATCAATGAAATTGATTCTTCCTTCATCCATTTTCTTCGTAACACAATTTCATAGAGAACTCCATAAATCTATTCATTTTTGAGTATGAGATATGGTTATGGTATTGTCTGTAAATAATATTTCAATATTGTTTATGTAGATTAATTATGATATTATTCACACCTTCCATCATCCCATGGGTTTCTCATAGACACCACATTATTCTACATGCTCAATAATGACATGATTCCTTGAGGTTCAATCCAATGTATGAAACTAAAAATCATATGTGAGAAATAATTATCCTCATGGGAAAACCATAGAATCAATTATAGGGTGTCTAAATAATGATGCATTATTTTTAATATATGATATCATTTCTTTGACCTAGGGAATTAATTATCATTATCTACTAAAAACATTCATAATGATTAGTATATAAAAAAATATATATCTAAAATATATCCCATGAGGGTGAAAAACCAGTCATGCTGTATGAAATATTTTCATTTAGTTAGTTACGATCGGGTTAGGCCCAGTGTATCCTTTTCAGAGTAATTACCACTATGTACTTCTATTTCATAACCATGTGAACATGTTTTATATATACATAAATGTATTCATAGAAAAAAATAATCTCCTCTAACCCAAAACATTATGATGATCTTATACTTTTAACAAAATTTTGTAATAGTATTATGTTCCCTAAACAACATTTTCCTAAATATAATTTCCATGGTATCTATTAAACATTCTGTAATAAAAATTGTAGAAACCCTAACCATAGAATCCAAGATTCAGTGTATTCTTTATTACATGGAATCACATCCCAAATGATAGAACAATTTATATGTCTTGGTAAAGTAGATACATATATGATTCCCATATAAAATTTTAAACAAAAAAATTATAACCTATTTTTTATGGAATAACATAATTTCATATACTATATACTTGATCATAAATCATATTATACTTCATGGATTCCTATGAAAGCAATCAATTAAGGGTTATCTTAAATGTTCATTAAGAGTTAGGTATAATGGAAACAATCATGCTCATTAATAAAAAAAATGGAATGGTAAATATCTAAACACGCATTTTATGTAATAAAAAAAATAAGAAGAAAGCTCATTTAGAGATAATATCAATGAGATAATATGATGCTTAATAATAAATATGTACAGGTATATAATAAAAAACAATCAATGTTTATAAATAATAAATAATTAAATTAATCCTTATATAATATAATTGAGAAAATATCATAGATAATAATAACAAAATTATAAATGTTAGAATTTATTAATTATTGGATGTTAGGTATTAGATACTAAATACCACTAAAATCAACATCTATCCTCATTAATGTTTTAAAACAACTTGGTAAAAACACATTTGGTTTGGTAAACTGATTTTATGCTACCTTACTATTTCACCTCATTAGAAAACTAATGCATTGAGGGGATATCTATAACCAGGAACCTACTTTTTTAATGGGAAAATAATTCATCATATATCTAATAATTCATTTAATTCTTTAACAACACAAATTACCATTAAATATATTTATTCAATAAGGAATACAATTTTATCAATATCTCCTCAGTCAATAAAATAACATCCAATCAAAAACATTATATTTATAAATGTTATAAAGATTAAAATATAATTAAATCTATAAAAAATGTATACAATTTTGGGAAAATTTAGTGACTATGTGTCATAAGAAATTTAATATTTAAAGGGGAAGTTCGTGACTATAAAAATGAATCAGTGAAGTAAATGGAAACACTCTCCTTGGTCAAAATAATCATAAACCAACTAGTGGTTAATAAGGATGCAATGAATAAAAAATATCCCAATAATATTATATATAAATAATATTTTTTATTTTATTGAATAATGAAAATACCATATAAATATATGTAAAAATATTCTTTATGAAAATATCACATTCAGTTGGGAAATGAAAGTTTGTGAAAAAATAATATTGGAAATAGATTACATTGAAAATAATATTTAAAATAAAATAATTTCTAGACTAATGTGAATTAAAATTTATTTAAAATACCCATTACATAATTTTAAGGGAAATAATCAATGAAATGATGTCTGGTAATTCAGTACCTTTTTGTAAAAGTTAAAATGAATATTTAGTTTTCATTTTAAAAAGAAAAAAATTATATTGTTTGGAAAATGAAAATATAGTTCCTTTCAAAATATTTCTTAAAAAGTAAAATGGGGGTAAAAAATTACTTAATATATAATTTTTAATACACAAAAAATATTTTTTTAAACATTTTTTGTATCATTTGTTGTAATTAAAAATTATTTAAAATATAAGAGAGAAATAAAGACAATTTTTTATAAAAACGTTATCTTATTTATGAAGTAAAAATAGTGGAGATTGTTATTATTAAATGAATATATCAAAAAAATGGGAGGATAAATTTAAATAGTTTAATTATATTTTTGTCAAATAATTTTCATCAATTTAAATTTATGAAAAACAATCCTTATGACATTGAGATTGTGAAATAAACCCTTAAAATTAACATACCATTGAAGTGACAACTTGTAAATGAATATATTATATATATCAACTATAAATAAACATAAAACCATTATAAATATAAATTAGGTTACACACATATTCATAGAATATAAATATGATAGGGGAGTTATATAACCTAATGAAAATTAATTGTGTAATGAAATTATTTACGACATGGAAAATCTTATGTCAAATACTCATGGATGAAATAATTGAAATTGACACTCTGAATAAAAAAAAATTATTATGTATTCATGATATTACATATGAAATGGGCAGTGTATACGCTATATAAAATAAATTGGTTCATAATAAACAAATGTGCCTCAATAAAAGGATGTTAAGGCTGAATCCATTACATTACACTTCTTTTTAGTTGAATGTATTATAAACTGATATATTGTGATTTAAAACTTGTAATTATATTACAACATAACTATATCAAAATTATAATATCATATAGGAAGCTTCTATAAAATATTATCTAATTTTCATTAATTATCAATCATTATTTTCAATGTTTCAGGTCTTAATTTTCTTTTTTTTATCATGGATTTTTCTTAATAAATAATATAGTTATTTAAAATAATATATAAGAACATAATATATAAAATAATAATAATTAAATAATTATCATATGTATACATCAATTTTACTTTTAAAACCAATCATGAAAGCTTGTTATGAGAAATGATATATTGACAATAATAGAGACGGTAAGTTATATATATACATGATTAATGTTTCGATTTTAAATGATTATTATAGAAGTGTTGAGTGTAATAATTTATGTTTAAATAATTATAATAATACCCAATATTAGATAATATTTAATTAAAAATACCTATATATGTCATCCAATTAGTGTGGTGACGAAAATAGACTCATATCACTTCGTGAAGGCACTAGTTCACACCCACACACATGATATAATCATCATTATGTTTATAAAATAAAATGATATATTATATTTTGTGAATTGTAATTTTTTTATTAATATCATAATTATGTCATATATATCACATATATTCATTAATATTATCCATATTAAATTCCTTGTAAATTGACATTAAAGGACAAATCAAAACTTTTCACGATGGGGTATTCCTCCATACACATGAGCACTATTATCATATCCCATTTTGAATGGAAATTATAACAAATATATGAAATAATGAAACCATATGATTAAATATGTTACAAATATAATATATATTATTTTTATCTATCATCATACCAAACCAAAAAATATGATAATGGAAAATTTATGACATCTATTTGGGCGACAGTAGTCTATCGTACATAAGAATAATGATTTCAAAACCCATTTGATGGGAGTGGGGATAGATGTCAGTAAAACCAATTACATAATGAAATACTATAATATAAAATTTAATAAATTTATTATACCATCATGGTTTAATAGTATTTTTTATAGGTGCAGGTATAAAAAAATAAAAACACTCATTGAAGAATGCCACCTCTTCATCGAGTATCCTCCATTAGTTTACACCAAATGCAAATTAGGTTGTATTTATTCCCAATATAATGCTTCCAGAATGAGAATAGAAATGGTGGAAAATTATTAGTACATTTCATGTATGATATAATTAGGTTTTACGGTGTGATGAATAGAGGATAGGTGTGGCCTGTTATAAGTGAGGTGAACGGAACACTTTTAGTTTTCCAAAATATTGATTATATAGAATGTATTTATATTTTTAGAACTATGCAATAATATTAAATTCCTAATCCTAGGAGTGATATGGATGAATTATTTCATTCAAATACAATTTATATAAGTGATTATTTCATTTTTACCCATATTATTTTAATTTAATCGCCATGTAAACCAATCATCACTTTAACTATACTAAATAATTTTTACTATTTTCACAATTAATTTTGTTCAAAACATATTTTGAACATATTAGAAAAAATAAATTATTATTATTCAAAACATGGAATCCATTTTTCTAAATACATTTTATATAAGTGAGAAATTTTAATTTAGAATTAATCATATAGAAATGATAATAATTGGCATTTTTAAAGGGAAAACAGTTAAAATTTAACAATGTTTTTATATAAATAATCAATATTAAAATGATTTTAATGAAAAAAATTAGGATAATTGATATAAAATTATTTTTATTTCACTTTACATATAAATTCAGAATATAAATTTACATTTTAAATAATTTAAATAAAAAAGTAGTATTCAAAAAAAATTAATATTTTTCACAATTTATAAAAAAATTAAATACTATATAAAAATCCAAAAAAAATCATCGTGAGATAATATTTATATTCTAATATCATAATTTAATTTCATTTTATGAAAAAAATTATAAAATTATATTTTTTTAAAATTATATGCAAATAGGGTGACGAAATTGTCTTTAATAATTATATTTTTTTGAAAACATTTAATTTTATTTAAAATTTATCTTAACTTATATCCAATTAATAAGTAAAAAATCAACATGCGTAAAACATATATTTTTACAATTTTCTTAATCCAATTCATACCCATCATTCGAACATCTTATTGATAATTATATTATTAAATTCTAATATTTTAATAAATTTTCACATTTTATTTATACCTGGTGTTGCATGTAACGCAAGAAAAACTCAGTAATCTATATATTGAAAGGTAAAATGAGAGAAGTGTGTTAAAAAAATAAACAAACTTTTAAATGAAAGCCAAACTATTGAAGAAATTGAATTTATTTAAAAGTAAATATATCTTAATGTCTCTGGTTGTTATAATTTTTTATTATTACTGTTGCATGTCATATACGCTACCAGAAAAAAAGTTATTACTATAAAATGTTTGGGTGTTACACCACAGGATATAAAACATTAGAGAATAAAATTATGAAATGACAATTTTCTCTATTCAAGAATTTTTTTTCTAACAACCTCATTAAGCTTACATAATAATGCCACAATCTGGTATGTTCAAAAACTAGCTATATATTCTTGACTAAGAGGGGAATTTTTACATTGAACATGACTATAGGTACAATTATGTATTCCCCCAAAAATTTCTAGTTAAATAAATATAATTGATTATATGATTAAAATATGAATTTTAAATCATTCCATATAATTTTAATTTGGTGTGAAAAAATAAATTTAATATTTATGCATTGTTAATCTATGTATCAAAAAACTAGTTTATTTTTGGAATATCATTAAATAATTAAAATATTTTCAAATACTTCATAATTATTTGAAACAAAAATGTGAATTTTCCCAATAATATACATTGTTAGTGTAAAACTAGGTGGACAAAAAGGCTGGTTATAATGTATAATTTCATGACCGGTTCAAATCCATGTGAGCCTTTTTTAGAGTTATTACCCCTAGGTACAACTCTACTAGATCCATATCTACTTTTGGTATCACGATAATGATTTATTGATAATAATAAAAATATTTATCTTAATATAAATTTATGATATCTTTCAATAATGTGAAATATTCACTATTTCTATCATAGGGTTTCATCACATGTATGTGTTTATTAAAATATTGTTCCCACGTATTCTAATAAAAAACATATGATATCAACTGTAATAACCTCGACTGTAGTAACAAATATATGGTTCTTATATTATTTAATTATAATTGATAAATGGGTTTTAACCCTATCTTAGAAATCATTTTAGTATTGTTGAAGAACAAGATATTTACATGATACTGATTTTTCATTTGGTATATAATATAATAAAGAGTAATGGAAAAAAATTGGAATATGTGAACTCATTAATAGAATTATTATTCATATCCTTGGGAAATAAAATAAAATAAAATTTAGATAAAAATAATTATAAGGGTAACATACAATGGAATTTTTCATAATTAGATAAGGAGTAATAAATAAGGTAATGTAAATAACTAAAAACACATTCCATTTAATCAATAACGTAAGCATGGAATGATTTTCTTGGATAATATTAAATAAAATATATCATAGATAATAATAAATGAATTTTCAATGATTTAAATTATTAATATTTGATGTCTTCATCTTAGACATCATTATATCTATATCATCATGACCTTGTCCCATGAAACATAAAACACTGGGTAAAACCACATTTAATTTTCATAACTAATTTGTCTTATGAGAAATGTTAATGCATTAAGGGGATATATAATTTAAGGACACACCCATCACAACAATTCCAATGCATCAATCATTATTTAATTTTATATTTAATTCATATACAGTATTCAATATCATTAAATAATTTAATTTAGATAAAAAATAAAAATTTCTACATCTCTCCAGTCAATCAAAAAACATTTAAATTAAAACACTATATATTTAAATTATATAAAGTTAATGAAATAAGAATATTAATTATAAATAATATAGATATTTACGAGAAATATAATTTTCAATATTTCAATGAAATTGAATCATTTAAGATAAATAAATGAAAAAAATTAATAAGAGGTATGAATTGAATATAGATTCATCGAAAGCCTAGGTTTTTTATGTAAATAATTTATTTAGGATAAAAAATCAATTAAATTTGAATGATTAAAATAAGATTTTTTTTATTCTTTACATTTTAAAACAATTGAAAATTTGTTAAATAAGATTAATTTCATAAAACATTTATAGCAACAGGAATGTTCGTTATCGCTTTATATGTTAGAAACATTCATTATGAATTTTTTTATAGAAATTCAGAAAAACCCTTTGAGAAATTTCTAAAAATATACCATTTATTTTACTATTAATGTTAATTAAATCAATTAATTTTCATAATATATATTTTTATAAATTAAATTGAATTCCTTTACATTTTTAAAAAAACTTACATGAATGAAAAATATATATGATTAAAAATAAAAATATAATCATTTTTTCATTTAAGAATTTCATTTCATTATTCATGTAATGATAAGAGTAATTATTATAAGAAAACATAGAAACTCCTTCAATATTTATTGGATAAAATTATTTTAGGTTATGATGAATAAATGATATAGTATCAAGAAAAAAAAATCTATCGCAAAAATAATGATATATTGTAAAATATAGCCATTCCATTTTAAAAACTTTTCCATTGAAAGCCCGTTGAGGAATAAAAATAATTTATAAACTAATGAAAATTAAATAAATTTTTATTATTTTTATATAAATAAATTTTCCAGTATATAAACTACAGAAGTGTTAATATGTGTATAACAAAAAATATGTATCAATGGAGTGTAAATTGAGAAAACATATTTTTCCTGCATGCTTCCCTTTAGATAAAAATAACTTAACATATATATAATATATTTAATCATGTTATTAATTTATAAATGAAGAATTTTTCTATTTATAATATCATATATGATATTTTTATTATTTCTTTCCACCCATTCATTAATAATAGATAATTACTACAATTGTTTTAGGTGTTAAATGGTCTGTTTTTCTTACTTTTTTATCAGGGATGATCTGTTTATTATAAATATTTATTGATTCATCCTATTTATAATGAAACTAATGTTATAAATATATTATTATTTTATTATATACCCTTTTATATCTATTAATGAAATTTATGGATGAAAAATGAATCACATAGCTTTTTGGAGCGGGTAATACATAGATATATAGATGTGACAATATCATTACCATAAATGATGAATGTGTTTGGAAGTGGATGATTAATAAATTCAAATAATTAATATCATTAAATATTTATCATTTATGCTAATTATTTTAATCATTATTAATATTCATGTGATTATGTTATGGAAAAAATTACATCAGTTTGTGAGGTGGTAGTATTTTATACACATGAGTGATGGAAATGTTTCCAAATTGATGTAGAAGTAACTAAATAAATATTATGAAAAAAATATAATAACATATATTTTAAAGTTAGACAATACTATTATTATATATTATTTTTTAAAACATAATTTATGTTTGTAAACAGAAAAGTAAAAAAAGAAATATCATTTAAAATAAAATTAACTTTGTATTGAAGAACCAATTCTGGATTTCTTATTAAGGAACCTAGGGTTAGTAATTTGGGAGGAACATCACCTATATAATTTGGATAAGGTTTTTTGGGAGATATTACGTCATAGTTATGTTGTGATAAATTTTCTGATAAATGTGACATAGTGAGGGGAGTTGTGCCATTTTATAGTTGAGATGAGTGACACAATTGCATGGTCTCATTTTTTTTCTATAATATCATGTTACTTTATTGAATATATGGACCAAAAATTAGTATATATTAGATCGAGAAGAGGAAAAAATTTAAGTATAACCATAATTTGTTTTGTTTCAGAAACTTGGTAGATCATTTTGAACCATATAAGTATAGAGTAACCCTTGAAAAACTCATTTCTACCTTAACAACAATTATTAATATTGGTTGTTTTACTACTAATTATGAAAAAAATTATATTATACCTATACAATAATTTAAATTATGATGAATCCATATGTGGAATACATTTTATCAATTTAATTTCAATGAAGTGGTTGAATATGGTTTAAAAATAAATCTGATAAATGAATAGAAAATGGATTTTCTATAAATGCATGTTTCAATATTTAGACGATCTTATATTATCAATATGACTTATAATAATGTTATATAGAGTAAAATTAATAAATTTAAATATATTCAAAATATAATTAATTTAATTAATTGATTATTAAATGTTATTTTATATATTTTTAATGGATATATATTATGAATTTTTAAATAAAAAATGGTTTCAATAAAACCATTCTATGAATAAATCCTCCATGTACCACCAAGTTATAAAATCATTATTTTTATTATGTTTAGAGTTAATAAATTTTTAATTTTACATGTTATTAAATATTATTATTACTATTTAAATGAGGATTAGATAAATAATAATTTTTTAAATTTTCCATAAAATCGCATTTCTATTTGAATAATTAAGAAAATAATTCTAGGGATATTTCATTCATGTATGATGAAAATCAATATTCAACCTTTAAATATAGGGAGTGTGGGGTGTTACATGGTTGTTTGAAAATGATTTGGTTCTATGGTATAATATATTCCGATATATTTTAGGAAATGTTTTTGAAAGGGGGTTGATATTACCATTATTTTTTGTAATCATGTTTCTATTTTCTTTCTATGGAATTTTAAGATGATTTTTAAATTTTCATTTTCATGGATTTTGTTTATTCTCTTATAGTTGAAATTATTTTTTATTTATTTATTCTGTTTTTTGAGATTTTTGAGACTAAAAACCCTACGAAGGAAATTTTATGTCAAGAAGATAATTCTATGGGTATTTGTCCAAGGGAACTAAGAGTTTCTTATCTAGTCCTTTACTCTTCCCATATATGAGATAGATTGTTAGATTCATTTTCATCCCAACTCAGGGATCATAGATGAGAGTTTAAAAATTTATTCACTCTAGTATTTTGTAGTTTATGAGGATCTCATTACATTATTGATTTGATTATCATTTTTGAATATATTTTCAACATACTACTAAATCCTAAATCCTCTAGGGTGTGGTTCACTATTCCCATGATTTATGTATTGGGTATTTGTGGTGGAAAAGTAATATTCAAGCCTGACCATTAAACAATCTCTCTTCATAATATTTCAATTCAACCTTCATTATTTAGTATTATCCTAAATATTTAATATTTGAGATGACGATGATTGTTTTGGGTGTTCACCAGGGTGACTAGTCAGGGAAATAATGTTTTTAATATTTCATGAATTTAGTACCCTTCTCTCTTGAGTTTTATATTGATGATTAAATGAAGGAATGGGTCATTGATAGAGGAAGTATTTTGGGACTACATTAATTAGTTCTTTAGTATTTACTAAAGAATAGTATGGAAGAGGTTTATGAGGCTAAATTTGTTGAGGGGAAAATTTAAGGACAACATTTGCTGAGAAATTGTTTAACTGATACTAATGATAGTCAAGACAAACTGATTAGAGTGAAGGGGAAGAGTGAATGTGGTATGTATTTTGAGATGGCTCCCTAGACCCAATTCATTTATTTATATTGATCATCACAAGAAAATAGTAGTTATATATATATATATGTTTGTTTATTCTTTCTATAATATTGTTGATAGCTAAGAATCCACTACAGAAATGTTAATTTTATTAGATTAAATATAATATCAAAGTGATATAGAAGTTACCAGCTATAATGATAACCTCTAGACACTATTATAGTAATATTAAAAATATATTCTATTGTATACATATAACATATAGATGGTACATAGATGATGTTTGACTTTTAGGTGTTGGGGTCTCATAAGAATTGAGTATTATTCTCATGAAATTGTCACTAGGTAATATCAAGTAGATTAGATAATGAGGATATACATGTTAATAGGAACAACACATGTTTTAGATTTCATTTTTTGTTCCTATCTATGAACAGGAGTATTATTCTCTGAACACGAGAATGTCGTCAATGTATACCATTTGAAAATACATATCGATTCAATGAATAAACAAAGACATTGAAGTCTTATTGAGGTAGATTTTGTTTGCTATGTCATCAGTTGTATGGAATTGGTTGAATAGCCGAGATAGAACTTATCTCTTCCATGGTGAGGAAGAGATATCTAGAGGGTCTAGTTTGGCTAGGATTGTATTATATTAATTAAACACATGTCAGTGGCATAAGAAAATATGTCTCTCTATAATGTTCATGATATATATAATGTAATAGAAAGATGATGAAACATGTGTGAATCCTTCTCTTTTAGATATTATGAGACAAAGATATTATATTACACATAACTTTTTTATAAGAGGTACTCATAGTTGTAGAATCCCTTATATCCATAGGGGCCATGATGGGATTCATGACTCTAATATTAGTCTATGATTTGGACTCACTTTTATCGAGATTAATACATAGTGGGAAACACATAATGTGTATCCATATGATCCACCTATTATAATGAATATGTGTTTATAAAAATGTGGTCCCCATAAGTGAGGGTTAGAGAATGTCCATGAATTTTTAATCACAAGTAAAAATAAATCAGTAATATTAGTAATGTTTATAATAATTATGATTGAATTTGTTTCTCAAGGTATTCACATGTTGTTTATAGAAATGAATATGAAAAATATAACTTCTTCAATGATTATTGGATGTTCAATGGTTTCTAAATTATTAGAGGAGATTATGGGATGATTTAATGGTTCTAATTTTATCACGTAAAATATTATAGTGTTACTGCTAAGGTATAAAACATATGTGAAGTTTATGATAGTTTTATTATGTCATACATGTTTGAAAAATTATATAATGAAGGTTATTACTTTCAAGGAAATAAAGTGTAATTTTCGAAGAATAACCAAGTTATAAAATCTCAGTATATCATAATGAATAGTGAATTCCAAAATTTAGACAAATTTAGTTAGATAAAATATCCTCTCTTATCTAATTATGTTTTTATAGAGATATTTTAATGTATAAACAAATACATATCGATCTCATTTTTACAATCGAGTCCAAATTGTTCAAAGGATCAAAGAGATTTTGTATATCTAATTGATTTCCTATTATAGAACCAATAAAATCATGTTTTATGGTCTATTAATTGTTCTTTACATCTATAATATCTAGATGAATCTATTCATGAAACCATTGATCCACGACAATTTGATAGTGTTTGAATCAAACAGAAGACCTCAAATGAAGATGGTATCATGAAAACATTTGTACAATTTTACTTATGTATCTTAATTTTAATCAAAAAATTTCCACTAAGAAATTCTGTTATGGGTTTTATGGATTTACTATTTGTAACATGAATCCAATCCCAAAAATTTTAATTGTCTATTTTTCATGATTTAGATGTGGCCTGGGATCCTTCAGATGGCATTTGAGAGAACTTGCAAATTTTAATGTCAAAAATATAAAAATTCTCAATTTTGTTTTCTTTTATTTAGATATATGGTTTTATAAATTTCCCATGATAATGGTGGAATATTGATCTAGGTTAGAATCTTCATGATAGGGTCAATCGAAGATTTGCGGGTTTGTTTAAAATTTAACATGAAAATGAATGATTTATTTTTTTCACCAAATTAATGGGAATTGTTGTGATATATTTTCAGCCTATGTTTGGTGTGAGTATTTTATTTGTTATCTAGATTCATGGGAATCTATCTGGGGTAGTCTATTGGAAATAAAATCATCCAATGTAAGTTTTATTTAATTTAATGAAACTGAAAAATAATAATTTTCATGACCCATCCTAGTGTGGCCCGCGCTGCGACTCCCAAAGCCCACCACCAATTGGCTAGGGGCTGGTGACAAGCACCAAGTATGCATATTACTAACATGGGAGGCATTGCCTATGTACCTGTACACACACACACACACAAATCTCAATGACCAAAAATGATGAAATGAAAAAACCACTAAGGAACAACAAATGCATGCATAGAACTAAACCAAACCAAACATAGTACGGCAGAAGGTAATGTAATGATATAAAACTAAGCTGGAATACAATCCCACCAAAAACAGAAGACTGTAAACTACAAATTCTAACCTCTAAGAACAAACATGTACTGGGACTACTGCTTATAGCCATAAGAACAACTAAGTGTGTAGGGAACTCAGAAAGCCCGGTCCTACCCTGGTTCTCCCTTGACTCCGTCAAAAGGCTGCTTTTCTATACAAGACACAACATGTGTGAGAAAATACTGTGCATGGGTGAGTATAAAAATACTCAGTAGAGGACCCTGAAAACCAAAAATCAATACAAAATGGAAAGGTATAGTTAGCTCTACAAGATATTTGTCTACTGAACATATGTAAAGAGACACACAATCAAGATATACTCCAAACCCTAAACCATAGTCTAGAGATGAATCAAACAACCTCATACCCATGCTTGGGACTCATTTTGAAGATAACATGATGAAATAATCTAGGAGAACTCGCCCTATGAGTCTGATAGCTTTGATGACGTCCGTCCAAGAAGTACCATTTGTCGGGAAAGGTCACAAGAGATAAATACACTCATTCCAGGAGAACACACTCTTGGGTGGGGAAATATCATGATACAGAGATGAAGATCACTTCCAGGGCCATGGCGAATACCATGACTCATAAAGACTCACCTACTAGGTAGAGTATCCGCACCCTATGGAAATAGTCACATCGATACCCGACTTTACCTAGGGTCATGAATGGATAGATGATCTCGCTCTGGGCCTCTTAGAGGGATACCAGACTCTATCTTGGAAAATCATGCTGAAGTGATCATACTTCTATAGAAGGAAACGATTCGTAACCTTCAGGGGAACAAGAAAAAAGAGTAATAACCCAAAAGAAACATGTCCAATATATGGTGGACAAGAGGATCAAGCCATCTACTGAAAAGTGCACAGCATGTAGAAGGGTCACACATCGTTTCCTCTGACCCTGGGTACTGCCCCATACAACAGA
Organism: Viscum album; assembly: GCA_963277665.1. NCBI lineage: Eukaryota > Viridiplantae > Streptophyta > Magnoliopsida > Santalales > Viscaceae > Viscum > Viscum album. The sequence continues at coordinate 289,967,395 of OY728126.1, read as the reverse complement.
CCATATTTCATGAATTTTCACGTATAAAAAGGAGTACATGGCATGTAAGAGAGAGAGACACAGTGTTCCTCTATCCGGGGAGGACTCTGTGTACGCAAGTCATGTGCCTGTACATAGATTTAACACATGTGTTACAACTTGTGTAACTTATGGATGGGGTAACCCATGCAGCTGCCCTGGTCTGGCTGTGTGGGGGGGTACATGGCCATGTACCCCACTTTGTGTCCCTTTATAGCCTAGAAACACGCCAGGTCTTGCATAAGGACCCACATAATATGTTCTATAGAGAACATGCTATGTCATCGATTAGTGCCTTGCAGAACCCTAGCCACCACTTAGTCGGTCAGACATGACCTGTTCTTTGGGATACACACTGTGTTCTTCAGAAATTTCTATAATCACAAACCTTATATTCTAGGCCTTAGTACTCATCAGATCATCGATCCGACCATCCGTTTTCCCAAAAACACGATGTTAATGGTCTCCCCGATGTCCCGAAGTCATCTCCAATGTTTTCGGGCCTCCGATCAGTCCCAAAAACACTTATCGATCCACCAACATGAAGAAAGATCATAGAATGGTCTCTACCATTCCAAGTTAATTCATTGTGCTCCATTGATGTCTCACCTCTTCTAGGTCGTCACGATGTCAGATCTCTAATTTTGGATTGTTGTGTTTCAAAAAATATGTGCAACGATCCATTTTTTATAACACCATGAAGAACGCGAAGAACATGGGGTCGAAGGGCAGGAAGAAATCAGATAAACCAATATGAGGAACAAAACTATTCCTTCATTCATCATGACATTGATCCACTCCCATTATAAGGATTAAAAATGGTGAAATAAATTGATAAATGAAACAAATATCTTAACAATCTCCCGAATCACACCACATGGAAAATAATAACCCTCCCATAAGAATGCACGATCCACTGATCACCTTGTTCATGGGTTGATCCACGTTTGTCATTTAATATAATAACATGGAATAAATTAATTAAAATAACAAACACCAACCTCAATTCAGTTGAAGAACAATCGTCGTGTCGCCCTTGTTGGCAAGGTTCATCGAATCTGGGATGCCTCGATTGATCGTGTCGTCATCTTCTACCAATGGGTTCTCATCCAAAGCTCCAATGGAAAATTCTAAATTCACAAGGTTATGTGGCTAACCCTACGAACATTCCATAAGAATGTATTAATATATGAGGATTAGGTCAGTGGAAAAAAAGGGAACATTTTAAAAAAGAATAAGTTATTAATTTATTTTATTTCTATTAAAACATCCAAAAAATAACTCTTGCAGCTAACCATCACCGGTCAATATTAGGCCCCGCCTAAGTTAATGTCATTGCTCTGAATGAAACAGTGCCCCCCGATTTCTGATCTAGGTACACATTTATTTGTTATTCCAGTTTTTTTGGAAAATTGCTCGCGCGCATTTTTTAACGTCTAATATATTTCAATATTTTATTTTGGGTACCCTGGGCCTCAGAATCCCATGCCGTGAAGAGTTCTGGACTCATAATAATTCTATATAAAATTCAAAATTAAACATGGAAATTATGAGACATTAAATTACCCCAACCATAGGGCTTTACATCCTCCAAAATCCCAAACAAGGAAACTAAAAAAGATGTGGGTGTTGGGCACAGATCTGAGCCTCCCGCTCACACATGCACTCCTGAAGATTCCCATGCTGCCACCGAACATGCACTAAGGGAATATATCGCCCACGAAGTATCCTCTCTTTCCGATACAAAATCTTCAATGGTTACTCGGAAAATATTTCTCCATCCATGATGTCCATCTCGCCCCAGTCAATGACTTGTGATGTATCATGCACATACCTCCTCAACTGTGACACCTGGTAGATATCATGTACCTGGTGCAACTTCTTCAGTAGAGCTATGTGGTATGCCACCTCACCAACTCTTCACATTTTCTTAAAAGGCCCATAGGACCTCGTAGATAAATTTCCACCATATCTAAATCTCTAAAACCCTCATTGAGGTGAGACCTTAAGGAAGACTTCACCCCCCTCCTCAAACTCCAAAGGTCTCCATCGCATATCAACACAAGACTTCTATTTACTTTTTACAGTCTTCATCTACTGCCGGATGTTATGCATGTTCTCGATGGTAGCTTGCACCAACTCTAGACCCATGAGTACTAGCTCTCTAGGGTCGGTCCAACAAAGCAGTGACTGGAAGGGTCTCCTATATAAAGCCTTGAATGATTCCATACCAATGGTGGAGTGGAATCTATTATTGTACACAGACTCCACCAGTGGTAGTTGGTCCTCCCAACTATGAAAAAAGTCTATGATACATGACTATAACATATCCTCAAGAACCAGAATGGTCCTCTCCATCTTACCATCAGTCTGGGGAAGAAATGTCGTGCTAAAGTGTAGCTAACCCCAAAACCCTCCAACAATCCCTTCTATAACTGGGATGTGAAGCTGTCATCTCGATCCAAGACTATTGTAAAAGGTATACCATGAAGCCGAACTATCTCCTGCACGTAGAGACGTCCCATGCTCTCTACAGAACTATGTTCTCTAATATCTAAGAATTTGTCCAACTTGGTGAGTCGGTCAATGATCTCCCAGATGGAATCTTGACCCTTGGATGTCTGTGGTAATCCCGTCACAAATCCCATTGATATTCTATCCCACTTACACTCTGGAACTTCCATGGGTGAGATAATCCCACGGGAACCTGGTGCTCTTCCCTCCCCCCTGCTAGCAAGTAAGGCATCGAGAAACAAATTCTGCTACAACATTTTTCATGCTGGCACACCGGAACTGTCGTCGGGGTTCTTGGTACATCTTCACCACTCTAGGAGGTACCACCAAGGGGAATTTATGAAACACTCTCAATACATCCTCCCACCATTCCATTGGAATAACCATGCATCCTTTGAAAAAAAAACTACATGCTCCCCACATTGCGAATATCCATTAGGAGCATGTCCTGTGGATAACTGAGCACGTAAAACCTCATAGTCGACATCCCCATGATTTTCCACCATAACTCTTTTTAAGAGTGGAGGGGTGAAAACCATCATAAGAAGGTATGCTTCATCCTCTATGTCCAAAAAAGGATAACTTTGATGAGGCCAACTGTTCCGTCACCTCACTCAATAACTGTGAGTTTGATCTCCTGCTATGAGTATCTGCCACCTTGTTCCCCTTCGCCAGAGTATAGATGGTCTAAAAATCATAGTCCTAGAGGAACTCTATCCAATTCCTATGTCTCATATTCAGATCCTTTTGTGAGAATATGTACTTGAGGATCTTTTGGTAAGATTATATTGTAAACCGTTCACCCATAAGGTAGTGTCTCCACATCTTCAATGTGAAGAATACCACCGCCAACTTGAGATAATGGGTCACATAGTTCTTCTCATGTGGCTTAAGCTGGAGCGAACCATAAGAAATGAATTCATCTCTCTGTATCAAGACACATCCAAGCCTAGTCACCAATGAGTCGCAGAAAACTATGTACTCGAAACCCTCCTCCAGCAATCTCATGATCAGGGCACTCATCAAACTCTGCCTCAAATACTCGAAAACCTACTTGCACTTCTCCCCCCAGATGAATGGTTTCCCCTTCCTGGCGAAGGATATCATCAGTGCTAATAATAGGGATAAATCAAGAATGAATCTTTAGTAATAACCTGCCAACCTAAGGAAGCTCTACATCTCTATTACACTCTGAGGTGGCTACCATGCTAACACTACCTTCACCATGGCTGGGTCCATAGCTACTCCATCTGCTGAAATGACATGACCAAAAAGTGGACCTCCCAAATCTATAACTGGCACTTCGAGAGACTCTCATAAAGTTGGTTCTATTGGAGTACGTCCAAAACCATCTGTAGGTGTCTCATGTGCTCCTCCTCTGACGCCGAGTATTATAGGATTTCTTTGATGAAGACCACTACGAACTGGTCCAAGTATATTTGGAAGGTCCCATTCATAAGTCCCATGAACTCTATGGGGGGTGTTTGTGAAGCTGAAAGGCATCACTATGTTCTCATAGTGACCGTAGCAGCATTTGAAAGCCGCCTTTGGCATATCCTCATCACGTACACATAACTAGTTATATCTTGATCAAAGGTCAACCTTCAAGAACCACAATGCCCCTCTCAAATGGATAATGTGGTCATCGATCCACAGTTGTGGATACTTATTTTTCATCGTCATCTGGTTCAAGAACCAGTAATCCACGCACAACCTCAAAATAAGATTTTTCTTCTTGGAAAACAAATTTGGGGCCACCAAGGGTGAAACGCTAGGTCTCACGAAACCCTTACTCTGCAAATCCTCCATCTGCACGCTCAGCTCGCGAAGCCCTATGGGAGCCATCTGATATGCTGATGAGGAAACCGAAGCCATACTGGGGTGTATGTTGATGCAGAAGTAGATTTACCAGTAGGGAGGTAGTCGTAAAACAATATCAGGAAAGGAATCCTCATATTCAGCCACGACTATTTGGAAATAGAAGATCACAACATCTACTAATCTGAGGTTAAGGCTAGACAACTCATGAGTGATCGGATGTACCCTCCTATGCATGAGTGCATTTCGTGAAGCATGTGTATCCCTTTATCTGACAATAGAAAACCTCATCCCATCGCAGAGGACACACCCCACTCTTTGCCTTATGTATTCAATCTAGGAATGGACCGAGGATAACAAATCCATAACGAGAATGTCTTCTTAAGGTCTCGACATTGCCTCCAAGAGGTTCCAACTGAAACTCTCACCTCTATGGGTGAGATCACAATATCTTCAAAGGTGTATGATCATCAAGTCTCCTTCCGTAGGTGTCTCCAAGCATAAGGGTCGAGTCAACAGCTCTACCAGAATCTCAAGGTTTTTCACAAGACATGTGGAGACGATGTAATGACTAGTGCTTGTGTCTATAAGTATGGTAGATAAGGTAGAAAAGACACAGATTGTACCTCAGATAATTACTAGAGTCCCTTGGTCTTATGACTTGACCACATGCAACTATCCCCACCCCTGTCCCCAAGCTCCCTAATCCTGGTGAGGACCACCTGGTGGTGGTGGTGGGAGTACATCGATGCATACAATAGTGGAAATACGGGATTTAACATCGATGTAATAACTTCATTTTTTTAAAAACTGACACCAATAGTATTTGAGGGAAATTTATGGCATCTGTTTTTAGTAAAACCAACTATAATAGCAATTATTCGATGATATTTCACATCTTCTTTCACGTAACTGACGTAGGAAATTTTTTAAAAAATGTTTTGGCGTCATTTTTTATGAAAACAGACAGTAACAATAATAAAAAAATCAGCGTTAGTATTGAGAAAAACTGATGCCGAAAATTTTAAAAGAACCTATTTTGCATCAGTTTTCCTGAAAACCGATTCGATAAGGTATAATTTCATCCTCAGTTTTCTCCAAAACTAACGCCGAAAGTCTTTTAAAATTACTCGGGGTTCGAAACCCTCATTTTGTTTGATCGTCGAAATCGAAACCTGTGGCGGCACCTTGGACTCCCAACGACCTTCAAAGCTCATTTGTGATCTTGTTAGGCCATTGTTTATGGTTTTGTTCTATTTCCATGATTTCGGGTTTGCGTTATTCCTTTTTATCTCTTGTTTCATCTTACATTGTTTATTTCTTATTCCATAACCCTGTTTTACACGATTTTAAATATTGGTTCGATTTTAGTTGTTCTTATCATTATTTTGGTTGGTATTATCATTTTTGGTATTGATTTTGTAGTGTTTTTTTATAATTCATTATACCAAGAGCAGTTTGGATTCAAGTTCTCCATTCGGGTTGAAATTCAAATTTTGCAAGCCTTTTTTTTTAATTTTGTAGATAAATCATTTATCATTCAATTTTGTTATTGATTTTCTTTAATTGTTGGATTATAATTTTTTTAAATGTGTTAGGACATGTTTAAATATTCTTTCAATAGACATTAATAAATATCCTGTCAACAAATTGTATTTTTTACATTGACTCCAATCAGATTTCACCAAATACACTTACTGCATCCTTTAAATTAATGTACTCTTCAATAGTTTTGACACATGAAACATCGAAATATTGCATCTATGTAAAATGAACTAATAAACTCTAAAAGAGTGATATTATAATTAAATTATAATATCAATATAACACACATGTATAAAATATGAAAATAAACTATATACACTTTTTGTAAACGTGTTTCATATCTGATGTCTTTTATTTGATTATCAATAGTTTTTATTAAATATGATTTTATTTAAAATTTATCTGATATATATTTAAATGTTTATATGTTTAATATATTCATCAATTATATTGTGATGTCATGTATTAATAGATCGTAATTGGATTCATTTAAAATGAACCACTAGTGAATATGAAAGAGGAGTTGATAATTTTTTGGAATTTTCTAAACGACATCTTCAAAATATTGAATTGATTTTCTGTCCATGTGTGAAGTGTGTAAATAAGAGAAATTTAAACTCCAGGGAAATCAAGGATCATTTTATTTTTTATATTTTTAGACTTAATTATACACGTTGAATCTTTCATGGTGAAAGAACTGAAAATTCAACATCCAATGTTGACGATGATATTCATAATGAGGCAGAGGATTATATTAATGAATTAATTCATGATTTAGGTGCTGAAACTATCTAAAAAATATCAAATGTTGAACGATTGTATGGAGATTCTATGATACCATTATTCCTAGGTTGCATTAAATATATAGTGTTATCAGCTGTTTTGAGATTAGTTAACTTAAAGCATAAAATGGTTGGAGTGGTAAAAGTTTCTCCAGTTTACTTGAGCTTTTAAAAGAGCTACATATAGAAGGCAATGGGCAACCAGATTCCAATTATGAGGTGAAGAAAATATTATTCCCAATGGTATTGGGGTATAAAAATATACATGCTTGCCCTAATGATTGTGTACTGTATAGGAAAGAAAATGAACATTTATCATGTTATCCAACATGTTGGACATCAAGCTTTAATATGCATGAAAATGTCAACTCAGATTCATTATCATGTGATGTCATGTAACGTCATGAAAAATCAATTTTTTAATTTCCAATGAAATCATCAAATATTTTTTGCATTCATTTCTGATAATTCAATTCTGATTGATTTTTAGGTACCAAAATCAAAACTCCAGCTAAAGAAATTTGGTACCTTCAAATAATTCCTCATTTGAAGCATCTATATTCAAATTCAATTGATGAAAAAAGGTTAAGATGGAATTTAGATGAGCGCATCTTTGATGGTAACTTACGTCACCCTGCAGATTCACCATAGTGGAAGAGTTTTGATAAAAAATTTCATCATTTTGGAAGTTAAGTTAGAAATATCATAATTGGATTGTGTACTGATGGAATGAATCTATATCAGAGCCTCAGTAGCCAACATATTTCATGGCCTGTTTTTTTGGTACTTTACAAATTTTCCCCACATCTATAAATGAAGAAAAAATATGTTCTAATGAGCATGATGATTTCTGGGCTAAAACAACTGGGAAATGATATTGATGTGTATATTACACCATTTATTGATGATTTGAAACTACTATGGGAGGAAGGTTGTAAAGTTTTCGATATATACAAGAAAGAGTATTTTCGTTTGCGTGCTATGATAATGTTCTCTATAAACGAATTTCCTGAATATGGAAACTTATCTGGATATAGTGTTAATGGATATAAAGCATGCCCAATTTGTGAAGAAGAAACATCATATTATCAATTGCAGAATGGAAGAAAGATAGTGTACATGGGACATAAAATATTTTTGTGAATTGATCATCCTTATCTTAGATTGAAAAAAGCATTTAACAGTTTACAAGAATACAACCTACCACCTCGACCATTTTTAGATGAAGAATATTATGACAGAGTGAAAGATATTGATTCAACATTTGTAAAGAGAAGAAGTTATAGTTTTCAAATACATATCTGGAAGAAGTAGTCTATTTTTTCGAACTAAATTATTTCAGATTTTTAGAGATAAAACATAACATTGATATTATTCATGTTGAGAAACACATATGTGACAGTTTGATTGGAACATTGTTATACATAATAGGGAAGAAAAAAGATGGATTACATGCTATATTGGACTTGATATTAATGAGAATACGTTTGGTGTTAGCTCCCACTGTGAAAGGAAACAGAACATATTTACCTCCGTCTTTTCACACATTAAGAAAGATTGAAAATATGAATTTTTTTCAGTGTATTCATGGTATTAAAGTACCAAGTGTATTATCTTCAAATGTGAATAATTTTGTGTCATTGAAGGATTGTAAATTAATTTGTATGAAATCTCATGATTTCCAAGTGTTTATGTAACAAATTCTACTAGTAGCAGTGCGTGGTATATTACCAAAAGATATCAGAAAGACTATCATCAGGTTATGTAATTTCTTCAAATCCATTTGTAGCAAAGTCATAGATCCAAATTTGTAAGATGAGTTGGTGAATGAAGCAACTCTTATTCTTTATCAACTAGAAATGTATTTCCCACCCACAATTTTTGATATAATTGTTCATCTATTGATTCATTTGGTGCGTGAGATAAGAATTTTTGGGCCTGTTTTTTTAAGATGGATGTATCATTTTGAAGGATATATGTAAATTTTGAAAGGATATGTTAAAAATACTTATCGACCAGAGGCCTCTATTATTCAAAAATATGTATCAGAAGAGGTTAGTGAGTTCTATACTGATTATTTAAATGAGTTGGAGCATATTGGTCTTCCTGTATCTCGACATATGATAGTTGATAGTGATGGTAGAGGGGTTCAAGGTTTAAAGTTAACGTTACTTCCACGTGATGAAGTGATGCAGGCACATTTATACATTTTGAACAACACAGATGAGGATCAACCATATATATATCCTCACATATTGCTGAATTAACGTTATGACATCAGAAAATAAATGAAAAGTGGTTGATGATTGAGCATAAGAAGACATTTGTTTCATGGTTTATAGATAAAGTCACCCCAGATATATCTGTATAAGAAACATTGAAGTGGTTATCAGGGGGACCATCTCTTAATGTGTTCACATTTTCTGGTTTTGATATCAATGGCTACACATTTGACACAAAAAACCTGGATGACAAGAGTACTGTTCAGAATAGTGGTGTGATGGTTTTCACTAATGGAGTGAATTTTTCGAGTGCCAAAGATAAAAACCCAATTTCTGAATCAACAGCATATTTTGGAGTTATTGAAGATATATGGGAAATTAATTATTTTAAATTTCGAGTCACTGTTTTTATGTGTAATTGGGTTGATAGTAATAGTGGCGTGAAACATGATGAATATTTGTTTAAACAGGTTGATTTGAAAAGGTTTAATTACAATGAGGAACCATTTATCATGGAGACACATCCAAAACAAGTATTTTATGTCATTGATCCGTTGAATGATCATGTGTTAGATTTTTTTCAAGGAAAAAGATACTATTTGGGTGATGAGGATGATTCTGATGATGTTAGTGACTTACATGAGCCTTATTCATCTATTACAAAATTTCCAAATGATTACAGTGAGCATAAGATAGAAATAGTGCATGAAGTACATACAGATCATGATAAAGGCTTGTGAGAAAACACTAAATTAGTCTCCTAATTTTTTCGGTAAATATTTATATTTTTTCCACTTTTTAAACTTACAAATGCATGCCTCTATTTTTATATACTTATTTTTTGTCTTCCTTATTTCTAATTATTCATTTTTATAATGATATGTAGGTACACAATATTTCATTACACTTTATAGTAGAAATGTCAGATACAGATAGGGAGGGGCAGTTACCGAGGTATATCTATTTTGAAATATTATTAAATATTCAGTAATATAATTATTTAATGAAATAAAACTGTTAATTTTAAAAAAAATTGCTGGACTACTGATGCGTCCTCAGTGGAGGAAACTTCTCCTGTTAACACTTAAAAATCATGTTCTCAAGTTGGTAAACATGGTATTACACGTTTACTAAAACTATCACTCTCTCGTGATGATAACAAAGTAAACATACGTTTTTTATGATAATAATAATGTAGATGGCCCAAATACAATTTAGTCTGTCAGTTATATAGGGATGCAGAGCCATTGCAGGATTAATATTTTATATCCCGATTGGAAGTCATTGGACAGGACGACAAAGAAACAACATTGGGAAGCAGTGACAGTAAAATATCTTAATTTATTTCTTTTATCACATTTTTTTGAATATTAAATATTTCAAATGACATATTTAATTTATTCAATTACATATGACATTAAATATTGAGGAAACAAAATAAATTAAGAAAATACATCTCTCTTTAGTGGCGGTTCGATGAGGTGATTTTAAAACCAAACTGAAAAAATATTATTCTTTTGGAAAGAGATGGTTTGAAATCCCATGTCTTAAGTATCCGTATATAGATGATGAAACATGAAAACTATTTTTTTACAGTCATCAGGAAGAGAAATTTCAGGAATGGTGATTGTTTTATATTTCAAAATTTATTCTATATTTTTCTTATTACATAGTAGTTTATATTTATATAATAGGCCTCTAGGAGATCTCATTAGGAGATCCACTTCAAAAATGTATACCCTCATTCTTTATCACGTGGAGGGTATTCATATTTGGAGAAAAAAATGATTCAAGTAAAAATTGAAGCATTAAGAGCTTGATCAAGTAGTGGTTCAGAAGAGGTCCAATTTGGTCCTCCATCTCCTCCCACTCGCCATGAGAAAGGGAAACGAGCAAGAAGAAGAAAAAATGAAAAATATCTTACAGAAGAAGCTCATAAAGTGGCTTATAAAATAGTAAGTAAATATTATTTATTTGTTAACAATTTTTCTATTTTATAATTTATCAACACTAATATACAATTTTTATTTTTTATTTCAGGATGAACTTCAGGAGCAAGAGACGCAGGGCTCTTTTATCCCGGAGGGTAGGATGGACATCCTAGCCACTACTTTGGGAAAGACAGAAAACCCCGACTATGTTAGAGGATATCATGCAGGTGTTATTATTCGGAAGGGTTTTAGTAAGAGTAAGCAATCAAAAGAGGCAGAAATATATTTCTTAAAAGAATAGCTCAAAGGTATCAAACAGTCGATGTGTGATCAAATTTATGGAGCAGTGCATAAGGCTTTATTAGAAAACTTGGAAAGACAATCATAGTCTGCATAGCCTTCCTTTGTATATTATTTATTTGTCATCAATTTTTCAATTTTATAAATTATAATCACTAATATAATTTTGTCATTTTTCAGCCTTCCCAGTCTTCTCACCCGGACTACCCTGCCCCATCTTCTTAGCCTTCCCCATCTATGCAACCTTCCGAGGTATATTATTTATTTGTCATCAATTTATCTATTTTATAAATAATAAACACTAATATAACTTTTTCATTTTTCAGCATTCTCAGCTTACTCACCCGGACTACCCTACCCCATCTGCTTACCATGTCCCGTCTGCACAACCTTTTGAGGTATATTATTTTATTATAATCAATTTATCTATTTTATAAATTTTAAACACTAGTATTACTTTTTCATTTTTCTTCCTTATCAACCTCCATACCTGGACTACCCTTCCCCACCTTCTTACTTTGAGACTCCAAATCCTCCCTTGGATCAAGCCTTATATTGTGAGTTGTTTTTGGGAGATCCCCATGTATATATTGTTTCATTAGGATAGGTGCATTTTTTGGGGGGACTCAGTATGTCATCAACCTATGCAGATGGGCCAGGTTAGAGTATCAGTACTTGTTATTATATATCCTACCACTCTACTACCATTTCCTACTGTGAAGATCACCAGTGTTGGGGAATGTATGGGCTATTTTTTACTTTGGAAAACTGCCCTTCTTCGTTATATTTCACTTGAGGTATGCATTTTTTAATATTAAATACAAATGATTCAAAATTAATTATAATTTTTTCTAAAATTTAACTTATATATGAATATCTAAAATTAAAAGAAACTGCACAAATACAAAAAAAATGTTCTGGAACAGTTGGTTGTAGATACTTTTAATATGTTTTATGGGTTAAAAAGATTATCTAAGTCCTCTTCTTCCTGGAATTTTATCTATGAGTTTCAGATGACACCTGATATATGTGGATGAAAATATGGATTGAAATTATTGAAAGATGATATCATGAATTTAGTTAATTTTGAAGAGATAACGTAGAGTGTGGTGCAATTGATTATCATGTAAGTTAATTGACATTTTAATTGTTATTTATTTAATAAAAGATTGTTATGTATTTGACTAATTATATTTTCTTTATGAATTAGGTATCTACATAAGCTTCTTTTAAAAAAGTAAACAACAGGTAGTTACAGATTTATAGATCTAGAGTACATTTCCTCAGAAGCCAAATATGTAAAGAATCATGAAATATTTCAATATATATCCGAGAGATTAACACAGAAAGAGATTAAGTACAGGTTTTTTTCATTTCTTGATATGTAATAACATCAACATATTTATGAACTAATGGTCATTATAATGTCATTAATTGTTAAATTTTTGTATTGTATGGCGCATTGGATGGTAGGCATATTTTTCCCAAGTGAAAGCACCTTATATTGGTTTTTCTCTTTATTAGGTGGAGTGCGTAAACCATTTTTCACCTTATTAAACAGGTATGTTTTTTTTTTATTTTTTATAAGCTCATTATGTTTAATTTTCATTGTTTAGACAAGTATTATTAGTTCATATATAAAAAAATGAAGATCATGGAAACATTTTAACAAGAAATACATGTCAGAAATGAAACAAATGGAAATCTAATATGTGGAAGTACATGAAATTAGTTTTTATATTTTTGTTATATATTGTTTTTTAGTTAAATTTTTTATAACTACAGTGCCATCTTCAAAATGGACATGTTGAATGGGATTATTATATTCTATGTTTCATGTATGAGATAATCACAACTAGGGAAACTACTGATTTTCATAAGGTTAGTCGTATTAAGTTTTTATATATTTTCTGCCATATTATTCTGTTTTTTAATTTTATATAATTCAATATTATTGTAGGCATTCAATGATTCACAGCCTTATTCCCAATCTGATATGACCCATATTTAATCTACTTTTGCGAACTATTTGTTAAGTATGATTAATAATTGCGGTATGAATATTCTAATATTTATAAATAATAACACCAATGGGTTCAAAAACCTAACTTTTTTGATATATTAGGTGCTTGAAATGATCATGCTGTAAATAATGGAGTCGTGGGACTTGAAAAGTTCACAAAATTTCTTGAAGTTATTGATTTTAGGTATATATATTGGAATTTTACTTTATAATAACATTGTGTTGATAACTATTTTGATTAAATAGATATAATAATTGAAGATATACGAGGCATTGGATGATAAATATTGTTTAATTGTTTTTTATATTTTGTTATTTTTACATGGGTTTTGAATTTTTTGGGAAGTGTAATTGGAATTATTTTCAAATTTTTTTATTTATGGTGTTGGTTATTTAAATAATCGATGCCGAAATATTAAAAAAAATTATTTTCGGCATCAGTTTTTTCTAAAACTGACGCTGAAAATCATGTGTTAAATTAGTTTTGGTGCTAGTTTTATGTAAAACCGAGGCCGAAACTCTTACCGAAAATATTTTCAGCGCCGTTTTTGAAAAAATGATGCTGAAAACCATATTTTTAACATCTACTTTATAGACTTAGATTTCAAATCGACATCAAAAATTAAAAAACCGACATTAATTTATGTTTTTCCACTAGTGTTATGCCACCACCTAAAACTCTCCCTGATCCCCTGCCACATCCACCGACTGGTAGGTCTGTCTTCACCACTCTCTGCCTCTGCCTCAGTGGTCCATCCACCACCTCCCTGTCATCAGCTCGATGGGTCGGACAATCTCTAGCAAGATGTCCCCTATTGCCACACGAGTAGAATCACCTCACCCTAGGCTAACTGGATCCGGCCTGAGAGACTTGGACTATCGATCCCCTGTCCTGGGTCCTCCTATGACGTCTCCCATGTCCTGATCCTTGTTCTTGACATTAGCTCCCAGCTTCCAAGGTCTCCACACCTGTATGTCTGCTGATGACTGTTGTTGGCTGTCTCTGCTTCACCAAGAATCTCTCGATCAACAAGGGTCGCTCGAGCACTCTAACATAAGTCTAGAAGAAAAAAGGCAGAACAATAGCTCAGATGTCCCATTGTAGACCTCATTTGAAGGTCCGATCTCTAATGTATCGATACCTAACCATATCCGTCGAGTACCTGCCGATGTTGGGGAACCTCGATGAATAGCCATCCACCATCAAAATGCCCTGGTGAAGCTGAAGAAGCTCCGAGAGATGCACTGCTCTTAGTGTAACCGGAGAGAACTCCTCCCTAATGAGTCACTCAAAATCTGTCCAAGAAATAGTCTCCTCATCATGATTCTATGTGGTGAGACTCCACCATCGTCCCCATGAACCATAAATAAGGCTAGATCCTATGATCACCATGTGGTCTGCCGGTGTCCTCATGAGACGGAAAACTCTGTTCACTGCCTCAAGCCAGTGAGAAGGTTACACAAATACTCCATGGAATAATAAGAAAATGCATCAGTGGGAAGCTAACACAATTCTTCTCTTTGAAACAAACACAAAGCTTCCATGGGATGATTACTCAAAGCATCCATGGATGCTTATGAATATAATAACAAATAAAAAAACATATTTTATGATTTTTTTCAAATAAATAAATTCTATTAATAGGATTCCCCACCATAGGAAGGACCAATTTTTCCCAGGTCTAACTTGTCTAACCCATTTAATCATTCAATAGGCCTAAATTATTTTCAGGGTTTTGATTGTGGTCCAAATAAAACTAAAAAATTCTGAAAAAATTATATTAATTCAATTTATTTTTTTGTGTATTTAAGGTCATTATTTTAGGTTCCATGGGATGTATATATAATTTATTAAAATTATTCAAATTTGATTTACCATATTAAAAGTTCTCTCCTATTGAATTTTAGAAAATATAATATTTCTTAAGAAATATAATTTCTGGATGATTGATAATGAGCTGATACCAATACGTTCATGTTTGGTTTATTATATATTTGATTAAATTATAAAATATATGTTTTTAAAAATTTCAATAATATTTTATTTTAAGGATATGGATAATTTACCTAATTATATAATATGTATATGGTCTATCCTATCGACATATAAGTGTTACAATGGAATTTATCACCTTGAGTTCCCCTCACTTGTGTGTGAGTATAAATTGTAATTATTTTAGGATCTTGTAGATATATTGTTTTTAGTCAAGATACATTTTATAGAAAACACGATGAATGAATGAGAGTTTCAAGTTCTATAATTCATGCCATGTATTTAATTATGGACGTCCAATGGGGTATTTGTGAATCTATTAATTGCGCAATGGTTTAAAAAAGAGATAAAATCTCAGGACCGTGTCATTATTTATTTATTTTATTATTTTCTTGGTATATTATTTTGAGAAATCATATTTGATATGTACGGTAACATGGTATAATAATAAAAAAGTATTAAAAGTTAAAATCAACATGTGTGGTGAATATTTTTTATTTAAAAGGATGGTTATATTGTGATTGAGATCAAATAGAATCAGAATGTTAAATAAAACAAGGATTTAATTATATAATATAAACATACCAAATCCTTTAAATATAAATTTATTAAGTTTTAATTCATTACATCACATGAATTTAGACACATATGATTGAATATGGGGCTCATCAGCATTTGTAGAGGGACCCTCATATGACTGAGATGTTTTTATGAGAATGGTAGGCTGACTTATCAATATTTAGTCACAAATAAACAGTCATATATTGCATGTTACAATTTTAGTGTCTATGTATTATGAAATAAAAAGTAATTATTCGAAGCATTTCGAATACTACTCAATTGATCAATGTTCCACATGTTAATTTTATTGTCTTTCTAAAATCCTCTGATGAATTTTTCTGAGAAGTGGTGTACTCAAAACATGATGATTATGAGAATAGGTTTCAAGAATTAATTCCACTAGATTACCCAAACCAAAATGTATTCTAAATGTAATAGTTGAGGGATACTAGGATTTTTTAAAGTAGTTAGTGACAATTAAAATTAAAATTTTGAAAATGTGTAATGGTAATCAAGAAAACATACTGATCTATTAAGATTACATAATATAGATTAAATGAAAACCACCACTAAATATATATCACTATAATCAATATTGTACAAAGAGAATATACAAACCGTTCATAACATCTAGGAGTTATATAAGAACATTCCCATTGTACTGTGTCAAGAGTGGATGATTTATATTCTTGAATTCCCACTTCCTACTGAGCTTCCTCATAGAGGAATATAGGGTAACAATGAAAAAAATTGAAGCATAATAGTGATGCACTAGATTTTTAGTGGTTCATGTTGTCATCTATGTCTAGTGAGTAATAAAAAATTCACAAGGACAGATATGATTTCTAAATATTGTCTCATATCCAAGAGCTATAACAGTATAGAGATATTCATGATATATAAAAGTTATCTTATGATTTTATAGATGTCAGTTTATTAATGTAATTCATGTTGAAATTAATGTATTATAGGTGACGAGGTACATTGAGAAACCTGATTCCATTGGATTAAAGTAGATCCAATATCTATAAATTTATCTCAGTCTTAAATCCTTAAATTATATATTCCAAACATTCATGGTTAATAATAAAATTAATAACATGAAGAATGTATTTATGGATTTTTTTGGATTCAGTTCTCTAAGATGATAATGATATGCATAATTCCAAATCATTAGTACTTATGATGAAAAGGAGGAGGATAGTCATGAGTAAGGTGTCAAGGTAAATTTATTTGTCCAAAATAATGATGGACAAACCATTCAAGAAGATAACAATATAATGGGATAAAATGATCAAGAGGATGTCTGATTTGCATATGGCATGAAATGACACTAGAAGAAGAATGAAACGACTAGGAAAAAGATGCATGTTGTTGCTTGTTCTTGAGGAATACTATTCTTTGATTTCAGTATGTCTATTTCTACAATACGGGTATTGTATAATACATATGGAGCACCGATTTGTTAAAATATAAGCACCATATATATTAATAAAACTGAAAAATATGGGAGGATGTAAATTTTATATCACTTATTTATATAAATATTTTGATGTTTTTTATATTTGTTTCCATTAGATATTAAATTGATTTAATAGGAGATGGATGCCTAATATTTGTGTTTTGTGTGTTCTTTGTAGGACTAAAATTTGATTTATATGATGGAAAAATCGAAATTGAGGGAAAAAAGGCCACTCAAACCGAGCCTCCATGAAGATCAATAGGAAAAATTAAATATAACGAAGCATCTAAGGATAATGGTTCAAGACCAAGGGAACACATGAGGAATTGAAGGAAAAAATTGTATATCCATGAAAAAAAGAGCTTTCAATATAGTAAAATGACTTTATATATTGTATAATCATTACCCATGTTGAAACGATGTAAGTCTTGATGGAACTACTGGGTGTGAAGTTGGTTTGATCAACATAATGCAAAGTTATCATGTGTCCTGCAATGAAAAATATGTATCTTATAGTGACACAAGTTATGTTTTACTATAAAGGATAATGTTTATGTATTCGATACATGTGGGGAAAGATTATACATCATGTAAACATTATACATCCTGAAAATCATAATATAGCAGAAAATTGGGATTTTCATGTATCAATTATGGGAACCATATCTTTTTTCCATGATTTCAGTTAAAAATATATCTTTGACCTGGGGTTTCCCATTAATGACCAAGAGGGTTATAAATAAGATGTATAGTGAAGGTATTTAGTTTTCCATTCTAGGTTTGGAAAATATTGATTGCTGGAGGCTTGCACACAGGTCCTATATGGAGTTAATCATATATAGGTTTCTATTTGTATTTTCCTTTATATTTTCTACATTTCTATAAAAGTTTAATTCATTATTGTTCAATTTAAATCTGTTTTTTTCATTTCGGTATCATTCATTATTTTCTAATATATCTACAATGGGTATTGGTTAGTCATCATTTGAAACCACCCAACGATGATTGGATAAACCCCATTGGGAAGAGAGGAATCAGTTAATTTGGATACATAAAAATAAATAGGGACTTTTTTTCCCATTAAAAGGTGAATTTATTCATAAATATTATGATTTTTAAATACTTATATTTATTCATCATTAAACAATTGAATATATTCCTTCAATAACGAATGCACACAAATATTATTTGGATGATTTATTAAGGATCATCGAATTAAATTATTATTAATCTATGGAAAATAAAAAAATAATGGAATGTTGTAATTTTTATTCATTTGGACATGATGAATTGGAATTCTATTGAATTTTGATAGAGAATGATCATTTTTTATTTGATATAATTGAATTACTATGTAGTTCTCTAATATGATAATTTTTCTTGCAAAGAGGAACCAATTTATTTAGTTAAACCTCCCTGAAAAATGGTCATTCTCTCTTATTATTTACTATTTTAATTGTTTTATCTAAATAGATCCATTATTTTAATGCTATTAAGTATAAATTGGATTGAATTGAAAAGAAGTTATGAATTCTCATCACTGCCCTCCCTACTATCTTGGGGATTGAACACACACATCTACTATTTTACGCCGTTATAGTTAGTATGGTTTGGGAAAAATAAATTTCTAATTTTATAATTCCTAGATGATTTAACAATTCCTTTTCAGAACATAAACTATTTGACACTGTTTCTATGGTGCAATGAGGAATTTCAGACATCTCGATACTGATTTCATATGTTAATGACATTTCTTATCCCATTTTTATTTAATTATTTTTTTGTTGATGTCAATTTCTTTTCTTTCATTTATTATTTTTATTATTATTATATTACTATTGCGGTATTTTTTGGTGGTTTTCCAGATGATTTATCAAATAAAACAATATTATTCCTTTCTTTCTAGAATACAATTCATATCAAGTGTATCCACAAAATGGGAATAACTAAATTATGATGGGTGTTAATGTCATGAATTATGGTGACATGATACATATTCTTTTGTGTATAATGAATTATAACCTCAATAATGAAGATACACCTATCATTAACCATTTATAGAATCACCGAATATTCAAAAGTACCTTTAAGGATACTGGATCAAGATGTTCTCAAGAATAAAGAAAAACTATTTTAATTATTTAGTAAATTCAATTGATGGAATAAATTATGGATGATCATGAGAGATATCTTAGATATAAGGGG
Organism: Viscum album; assembly: GCA_963277665.1. Lineage (NCBI taxonomy): Eukaryota > Viridiplantae > Streptophyta > Magnoliopsida > Santalales > Viscaceae > Viscum > Viscum album. The sequence continues at coordinate 289,948,021 of OY728126.1, read as the reverse complement.
TAATTGACTACACACCATTCTTAAATCATTTCAAATTTTAATTCTCTTTTCTATGGCCTACAAATAGTTTCTAATGTTGGTACATTTTCATTTGAAGAAGAATAATATCATATGGAGGACGACTAAGATGTTGACACATAGAATCCTCATGATTAGTATATCATTGAATACCATTCAGTCCAAAATAATTAGGATAAGTATTCAGATGAAAGACTAGAAACACTACACATAATTTTCAGTATTTTGATAGAGAAGTGCTCACATGGTCTTAAAGAGAAACTCAGTGAATAAGAAACAAAATTCCCACCTTTGTCATTTTGTTTAAAATTTATATTCATTAGTCTAAATAATACAATTATAATCCAATGCATGGATATTTTTCTTGAAGATGAATAATATCAAGAGGGGGAGGAATTCAGTACTATGTAATCTAAAAAGAAAGAAAAATTGGTGGTAGAAAAAAATTAACATTACGTTTAGAATGTTGAATAACTTGAAAAAGATACATCATGATTTAAAAGAAGATTCATAACTATATGAATCCTTTATACCCATAAAAATGATCAATAAGAATTATGATAATAACTTTTGTTACTATAAGAATAAGTGGAATGAAATTTTATAGAAATTTTATATGGGATTTTGATAAAGGAATAAGATATGGAGGTCAATAAAATAAACATTATAGAATAAAATAAAGAATAATACCTAATAGAATATGAACAATATGTTATAGATGTAAGAACAATGAATTTTTGATAGAATAATAAAATGTAAATAATTAGGATAATTAGGATAAATACATCAACCTCAATGGTATTCTTGAGACTAAATAAGAAATGGAATACCTTTGGAACATTCAATAAGAAGAGGATAAAAAAAGAGATGCGATTCAAGAATTCATTCAATAAGATCAATCTATGGAGAACATGGATTAATTAGTGGTAGAGTAGGAGAATAATGAAATCTTGAAATAATATGATTTCCTATTAATTTCAGTACTTATTTCATCGAATTAAATCCCACCACAATTCAAGAAGAATGAAAATAATATGAAGAGAGTGAACAACGCAAATGAAAAAAAATATATAAGTGGGTGAATCCATGAATTTTATATCTATATCAAGCCCCAATTATAAAATTAAGGTAATGGATGATCTCAACATTCATAAAAATATAACAGATACTGAGAGGGGACCCATATATTAAAAGTTTATTTCTATAATGTATATTTATTTAATTTTATTAGTTTAATGAATCACCCTATTGTCTATCTAATTATCTATTTAAGAAATATATTTTAATGTACCCCTACATTGAATTTTTTAAATTTATTTTTATATCCCCTTGAAGAAATAAGAAGGCATCATTAGAAGATGTTGTAGAACCAACTCACATTAATAACCATAGTCAAATATAACCTAAGTAACTCAAAAAAAAGTAATATACATAGAGTAATATTTTTTCTATTTTATATTTTATCACCCAGTGTTTCTTCCATCACATGATTTGTAAATAATATTAAAAATATTAATTGATTTTTGGGATGAATTTAATTGAATTATATTAACCCCCTAAAATTTTCAAATAATTTTTTCTTCTATTTTATAATCGAGGAGACCAAAACACTAATGTGATATATGTTTAAATGTTTTAATATTTAAAAAATAATTCACATAAATTCAAATGATATACATATTCCATTTAAAATTTCATTTCTTACTTTAATTTTTAATTTCTTTAATATTATTTCTGATATGATTTTATTTCTTGTCTTTCATTCCAAAAAGCATGCATTTAGTAACCTGATTATGGATTTTCATTCCATGAGATCATTGAATAGTATTTTTTCTTGATTATCAAGATTATTATGGAACAAATATTTCATATTTTCTAATCATATTCCATGAGTGAAACTTGTGTAATGTAAACCTACTATAATATTCATTAATATCTTGTAAAAGATAATAATTTAAAAATTCATGTTTGAAATTATTGAAGAATTTTATTGAAAAAAAACTTTTACCCTGATTCCTAGATCCATATTGATCCTTTGAATCCATGTAGAATACATGTATTAAATTTGTAGGATACATCCATTTTAAGATCAATTATTATAATTCCTACCCACAAATTTGTATTTTTAATGATATTCAATTTAATGTGTGTGGGGGAAGGGGTTGTTTATGGATGAAATGGGATTTTATCTCTTTTGAAAATATTATACAATTATTATATGTGTTTTTTGGAGAAGTATTATATTTATATTCATTTTATTCTATTTTATATCCCACTGGTTTTTAAAAAAATTAAAAAAACTAAATAAAATAAAAAATGGAGTTTAAATAGTAAGTCAAAAATAATTATTTTTAGATTGATGATCTCATAATAATATGTGGTTAGGTGGTAGATGTGATACTTTGTGCAAGTAATGGTTTTGAAAAAATAACTAAATGGGTTGTGAATTGTAATAATGAAAAGCTACCATTATAGAAATGGTGATTTATTTATATCTCATTGGGTGGAGGATGTGAGGTTAATTCCAATTTAATATCATTGAATAAAAAGGGTGAACAAGAAGAGAGATATTATTTTCATTATTATTTCATTATCTGCGAGCATTTACATTAACGATATTTTTGTGAGAGAGATGACATTATATTTTCATGAGAAGAAATTCAATTTGTTTTAGGGTTAATATCATGTAATATACATTAGTATTTAGACTCTACATTGAGTTTCACTTGATCTTGAAATTTTTTTACCCACCTACACTCATCCTTAGAATCTTTTTATCCTAATTTAAAATCCATAATGATTTATTGTGGTATTTTTCTTTACATTTGGGTGAAATTTTATTCAATGCATGCCTATGGTTAGGATCATGTACTTGAGGAATAAAAATAAATCCAATTAAATCACTACCTTGAGTGATGAGTGGAAAAATAAAACGTGATTTAAATCATAAATAGAATAGATGTTGATGAAAAGGTGAAATCTGTTTTTTAAAGGATTTAAATGTCATGAATTTCACATTACTAATGAAGCATGATATTTGGATTACATATTGGGTATGTGTTTTTATTTTTCAAAATTCAGTGATTTTTTTTGAGAATAATAATTGTAGAATTCACATATTGGTGTTCATATCCATGTTATTTTCTTATTGAGGATTTTCTCAAGGAAATGAAAAGATTTTAGTATAGGGTATTTGACATCTCTCCTATATATTCATTTTTTAAAGGTTTTTGTCGTGATTTTACAATAGATATTAATTTATTTAATATAATATTATTCTCTTATATTTATGTTTTGTGTATTATTTACAGGACTGACATTTTTATCTTAGTATGGAAAATATGAAAATTGATAAAAAAATAGGAACATCATGCCTAGCCACTTTCCTACTCAATGGAACCTTAAAAATATGATGATGTATCCAAGGTTGATGGTTAATGTTAATGAGATCAAGGGAGTATATAAAGGTTCATAACTAAAGATTTCTGAAAAATGGGGATTCTGGCATAAGAACATGACCATAAATGTTGTATAATAATTAAACATGGTGAAATAGGGCACGCCATAAAATTACTAAATGATGTGAAGTTGAGAGAATTAGTAAAATTTTAACTTAACATGTTTTACAACATGACACATCTATGTCACACTATGAAAATTCTATGTTTTTTTCATTGAAAGGCTACAAGTCATGAATTTTATACACGTTGTACAATAATACACATTTTGTAAACATTACACATTAGGTATATTCTAGAAAGGGAAGGAAAAATAGATTTTTTATGTATCCTTTAATAGAACCATATATTTTAACCTATATTTCCATAAATATATTAGAAACTAGAAATACTATTAATGACAGAGTGGTTTATAATAATTATTTTAACCAAGGGATTTATCATTTTATTCTAGGAATATAGAGGATCGACTGATGTGAGGCTACCATAGGGTTCCAAACCAAATTTCATCATGTATTGGTTTCTTTTTTTCTTTTCTTTTCTATTTTATCAATTACTATAAGCATAGGATTTTTCTGGTTTAATTCCAATAAATTTATTTTATTCATTCATTTCAAATTAATTATTTTATAATCTATCCTCTTTGGTTATTGGTTTTTTCATTCTAAGTGACCACTTAACTGTGATTGGAAAAACCTCATAGGGCAGAGAAAAATTAGATAAAGGATTTTTATACCAACAATGATTGGTTTACCTTTCCATATAATGTTTATTTTATTAGACAGTATTTTTGTGGATATGTATCTATTTTATTCATCATTGTACCATTGACTATATACATTCAATAATGAAAAGGCACCAATATGATTGAGAAGATTTATTCATGAATATTTAAAGAACATTTTTTACTTATATGGGAAATTTGAACATATTGAAAAATATCCACATTGTTTGATCAAAAAATGGTGGATTAGAATTATTGGGTATATTGATATAGAATGATCATTTCTTCTTTTTATAAAATTGTATTATTTTGAAGAAATCTAATATGATCAATTTTCTAGAAAATATGAATCAATTTATTTAGTTAAACCAACATATAAACTGGTTCCCCTCTCTTTTTATTTTATATTTTAATTCATTTATTTAAATGGATTCATTAGTTTAATTAAATTAATATTCAATTTGAGCAAACTGGCCCATAGTAAATAGTTATAATTGCTATGCTCCCCACTCTTTGTGGGATAGACCTCTCATTTCTACAATACTATGCCTCTATAATTAGTATGGTTCTAGAACATATACATTTATAATTAGATATTTCCTAGAGCATTTAATGACTCATTTTAACATATGGGAGAGCACAATCATTTAAAGGTGTTTCATACAAAAAAAGTGGTTTTCATTTACTCATGATGTTTATTATATTCTATTGTATTGTGTTATTAATACTTGTGTAGTTTTTTCATCAATGAACTATTTACCATATTCCTCTAATAATAAACTAAAACAAATATGATTGAGATGATTTAATTACGACCATTGATTGGAATTATTCTTCTTTTTTGGAAAATGTAAATATAATGCACCTTAACCATTTTAATTCATTAGGACATGATGAATTATAATTATAGGGTATATTTATAAAGTTGTAACATTTATTAAGTCTGTAAAATTTAATGATTGTGTAGCTATCTAATATGATAAATTTTTAAGTAAAGGGTAACCATTTTTTAGTTAAACCAACATGGAAACCATTTCCCATGACTTGTAATTTTAAATTTTGAATTTATTTATTTGAATATATTTAGAGATATAATAAAATTAATTCTAAATTGGATTGGCCAGACCATTAGTTAAGATGCATCATGGTTTCACTCCCCAGTCTCTGTGGGATTGCCCTTGTACTTATTCTGTAGTATGCTTTTGTAGTTAGTACATATCATGAAAAAAATAAATTTATAATTTTATTCTTCCCTAAGGATTTAATGATGGATTTTTGACACATCACTAAGACAGAAATGGTTAAATACTATAAACATCATCCATGGGACATTATCATCATACATTAACTACTGGGATCGTTCATGTAATATATAATTATTAGTATGTAACATCTATTACAAAAAAAATAATCATAATATCAAGTATAAACACTATGTTTTTATTTCATGTTTGGAATTAGATTTTAATATATGTGTAAAGCTAATATATGTTATGGTATGAAAAATTATAACAATGGTTTTTATATTCATAATATAGAATATCCGATATTGGACATAAATTACAAATCCAGTGAGAAAGAATAATTTCTTACCCACCAATGGAACATCAGGATTGGTCATGTAAATGAGAAAATTTTAATCAAACTATATTAAGAAATGTATTTAGACTTCATAGAGTTAAAAAAATGGATACATGTATTAATTTTTATATGGTAATATGACCAATGAACCTATCAATGGGATTGGATAATGTTCGAAATAAGTATTGTAATTTTTTTCATACTGATGTATGTGGTCCATTTCCTAAATAAATAATGGGTAATTTTTCTTACTTCAACACACTTATAGATGACTATTGATGATATGGATATATATACAAAAATACATATATGTATGATTCCTTTAGTATGTTTATATAAATTTATATTAAATTAAATAATAAACATGGTATGAATAATAAGAAAATCCACATGGATTCCACTAGAAAATAACTTAACTAGGAATTCACTAATCATTTAGAGGAGTTTGGTGTAGTATCTCAACTCCCTACACTTTATAGCCTTAGTGTAATAGTGTTAGTAAATTTCTTAATGCTACTCTACCTGAAATGTCCAGATTGATGATTAGTCATGAAACTCTAACAGTATACTTTATGGAGTATGCACATCATATGATGTAATAGTACCAAAACATAGTACCATATAAAGGAGAATATGTGATTACTTTTTATTTTTGGTATTGAAATAAATCCACTGTGTCCCCCATATATGAATGGGGATGTGACACCCCTTCCAAGACCTTACCTAGTGAAACATTTCCATCTCAAATAATGAAATGCATATTTATAGTTAATATAAAAATAATGTAATGAATTTTTCCAATATGAAACGTTATATTGAAATGTTATTGTAGAACTACATGTTAAATTCATAGAAAAGGAACAAACTTTCAATGGAAATAGATGGTGAATGATTTTATTTGATGAACATGACTCTCTAGATGAACAAAAGTTTGAATGGAATAAGATCCACTAGGGAATGTGGGGGATAATTATGTTAATAAGACTCAAGTATTGGATAGGTCTGTTAGAGTGGTTATAGGACTAGAGAGATGTTTTTTTCTTATCACTAGGTTAGGTGAAACATTACTCCGAGAGAATGACGATTATAAAACCTATAATGAAGTATTATAATGTATAATTTCTTATAAATGGAAGGAATCCAAGCATTAAAAAATAGATTCCATGTACCAATGTCAAGTTATAATTTTCTTAGACCCACTAGTAGATGTATAAAACATTTGGTTTAAATGGGTTTTCATGAAATTTATGGATATTGATGGATATTTTAGAATCTATATAGAAAAAATAGTGGTGAAGGGTGTCAGTAAAAATCATATCATTGGATATAATGGGACTATCTAACTAGAAGATATGCTAAAGTGAATCTGAATATTACATTCAATATAATCCTTCTATGATTATGAAATTTAGAAACTAAATTTCAAAATGATTTTATAAATGGGATTTTAGTTTAATATATCTATATTTCACAAAAAAAGTGTTTATTATGTTAAAGAGTTCTAATAAAGTGTGAAAGATGCATGGGTACATTTATAGATTGAAGAAAGAATCATGATAATGGAATATTCATGTTTATGAGGTCATAAAAGAATTTAGTTTCATTATGAATGAAAGTGAGCGTCGTGTATATAATAAGGTTATGGGATGTGTCATAATTTTACTAGTACTATATGTTGATGAAGTATTATGAAGGTGTAATGAAGTGAATGTCATATAGTCAGAGATGAAATGATTAAATGAATGTTTCCATATGAATTAATTAAGTGAATATTCCTATATTATAGGGTTCATGATCATTCGAGATAGGTATCCAAGTATTATTGGGATATATCAAGAAAATATAATGAGAAGATAATCAAAAAGTACACTATGAAATGCATCAAGAGTGTATTATTTCTAATGTCACATGGAATTAATCTCTCAAAGAATATGTTCCCACAAATGTAGGAGTATATTCGAATAATGACTAGAATCCATTATGGTTTAGTTGTGGGATTTATAATTTATTCCATGATATGTACTAGGTTTGATAATTCCATTACATTAATCTGTTTTGTAAGAAAGTAAGGAAATACAGAAGATCAACATTGTAAAAATATAAAAACTATCATAAAATACGTATGAAATACAAAGGATATGTTACTTGTTTATGGAGAAGATAAGGATCTAGTTGTTAGGGGATACACTGATTCTAGCCCTCATAAATATCATGATGAAAAAAATCATAGTCAAGCCATGTATTTTTCCTAAATGGCGGTGTAGTGAGATGCATGCGCATGAAGTAGTATGTGGTAATATATTTTACATCAAAATCTGAGTATATAGTGGCTTTCCTTTATCTAAAGATTCAGTTTGAAAGAAATTCTTTGTTTACAGTCCTAGTGTTTTTACTAGAACAATTTACCCTATTACTATTTAAAGTGACAACATTGTAGAAGTAGGTCCTGTCATGTATATAAGGTTCATAACGGGGACAATGCATATAATGTTTATGTTCATCTATTAAGATATTTTACTCAATGTGGTGTAATCATAGATAGTAGAGTAACCACCGAGTATAAATTTTAGACCCCCTAAATAATGCCACATCTTGACAAAAGCATAATACTCATGTGATAAAAAACAATATGAGAATTTTTAGGAGTTGGCTATAGTGAATGTTGGAGTGGTGTGAGTAGGTTACCTAGACCCAAATTCTTTATGTTCTGTGATTAAAATTACATCTATATATATTTATATTAACACGTGTTTATTCATAAAATAATAGTGTTAATAATTTAGTATCTATTTTTTACATGTAAATGTTATTAGATTACATGTCTTATCAAATGTTCATAGTAGTTCCCATCTATATTGAGAACATTGTGGTACTGAGATAGTTTTCTTAAACACATGTCTTATATCCCAGATACATCATACTGAAATAAAAAAGAATATTTTTTATAATTATGTTATATGATTTTATATAAATTTTGTCTTTATCAAATGATGTTCTCACTTGGTGACCTCATGTGGATGATACCATGAGGAAAGACATACAAATAAGAGCATGGCATGTTTTGGTTGTCAATGGGAGTTTCTATATAAAAAAATTTCAATTTTTATTTGGACTTGATATTTTTATCAATGATTACCATTTGATTGTTTACATTCATTCAATGCCAATATAATGTCATTGAATTCATGCCAAGGTCACATTAGTTTGTTGCATCGTAGGTGGTATAGAATTGTTTGAATGATGAAGATATAATTTTTTTATATCGATCTTAGGAAAAATATCTCTAGGGAATAGTTTGAAAAGTATACTTTTACCTTTATTAAATACATGGGAGTGGCATAATAAGGTAAGTATATTCTATAAATCCAATTATGTATATAATTTGAAAATTAGTGATTAATGTTTTTTGTATTCAAATTTACAGGATATCACAAGACAAGGAGACTATATTCAACAGAACATTCTCTCAAGAGGTAGTCATTAATATGATATTCATTACCCTCATAGGGGACATTATTGGTTGATTGAATATTCTATTGTTCTAAGTGTGAAACTCACTCATATTGAGATTTGTACCCATAGGGTCACACACTATGTGTATCTAAAAATTACACCGATTCTATTGAATTGGTATTTTGCATGTAGTGGGACTGATGTGAATGGGGTCAATGAGTGTCCAACAGTAATTCATAACAAGAAATCAAATCAACATATGTATTTGTTTTATGAATAATTAATGTTGAATTGGTTTTACAATGCATTCATAAGATCCCATATCTTGAAAGTTAAAATGGGGAAATAATTTTTTTTAAACATTTGATATTCAAGGTTTGTTAAATTATTTTTTGATCATACGGGTCAAGTGAATGGTTCATATTTTATCACATATCATATTATAGTGTCATAAGTTATTTTTAATGTATTTTTGACGTTTATAAATTTATATTATGTCACACATGGGTGAAAAATTCTAAAATTATGGTTATTACTATCGAAGGAACAATATGAAATTTTAGTAAGAATATCCTAGGTAACAAATCTCATGATAGCCTATTGAATAGTGAACAAAATAATTTTGTCAAATTAATTGATATACTTTGTCCTCTAATATCCTCTCATGTTCATATAGATTGACTTTGAATAATGAACAAGTTTGGATTGATCCCTTCTTCTCAATTGAGTCTGTGTTATTCACTTGATTGAAAGTACACTATAATGATTTTAGATATCCTATTCTAGCACATAAAAAACATAGATAAATGATCCAATTATTTTTTCATGGGTGGTTGATTTACCAGAATCATATGTTTTCGAATTTTATCCATGCCATTTATATGGAGATAGAATCAAATTTTCAACTTCAGATGAACAAGGCACCCCTAATAAATTTTTGATATTATTTTTTAGTCATAAATTTAATTACATTTGATCCTTTATAAAATTTAGGAAATGTGTTTATGTATTTCGTGTTTTTAACATGAATCTAAAAAAAATTTAAATTCCAAATTTCTCAGGCTATCTCTACAATCTAGGTTCCATCAAATAGGATTGGTTGTCATATTCATATTATACTATTCCCATATTAGAAAAGTAGAAATTATTAATGTGTTTCCAATATAAAATATCACAGTATAATAGGAACTCCATACCATAATAATGAATGAACTTCTATCACACTTGGGTTTTAATTTAGCATTAGTCTAGGTCTGGCTCAGATCATGGTTGTTCTGATTGGGGACCGAGGGCGACAAGTTTGGTGTTTCGGGGTGAATTTTTCAAGGTTCAAGATGAGTCCTAGTTTGAATATTCTATTTTTGCTGATAAGTGTTTGTTTTGGTCTTATCAGCATCTGACAAACATGTATACATTGGTCGAAACCATGTAGTTTCACCCAGGTCATCATGTTCCCTTCCCGGTATTCAAAAAATTAATAATAAATAATTAATGAGATTACTAAAAATAAAAATAAAATAAAAATAATTAAAATAAAAATGAATCAAAGAATAGTTTTAATAATAATAATAATAATGGTAATATTATTAAAGAATATAAATTTTATTATTATTTTTTATATTTTATTACGTTATTATTATTATTAATATTAGGATTATTAATATTATTATTATTATGATGGTTATTATTATAATTATTAAGAATTTACTATTTTTATTACTTTTTTGGGATATGGTTTTTTATATTTTATTCACATCCATTATTCCTTCATATCCTCATCACACCCCAACCCTCCACCCTCTCTATATCATCACACCCCAAACCTCTGCCCTCTCCATGCCATCATGCCCTATCCCTCCTTCCTCCTTCTTCATGCCGTCGAGCTACCCAGCACAACCTCCACCTGAATCCCACTGCTCTCCCATCTACAATCCCATCATGCCACCCCCCCCCCCTTGTCTAGGTCTCCCTCCAGCAGATCCCCCCTCTTCTCCGATGGAACTCTAGATTCCCCCTTGAAAAGGAATCACTTTTAACAACCTCATCCACGTGCGACCATCCCCCCAAACCCCTCACTGCTCCCCCTCTCCCTTGGTCATAGGTGTGAACCACTATGGTATGTTCTTCTTCCTCTTTGTAGGGTTTCAATTTGGTGTTTAGTTTGTTTTAGATTTCAACTATTAGTTTTTTGGTTTGATCAATTAGAATAGGGATTGATCATGCCTCTCAATGGTGAGGGTGAGGTTTAGTTGCAGTTTCAAAACATTTTTTTATCAAATTTCTTTATAAGTTATAGGTGAATCCATGTTTCATTATTATAAGATGATTTTAATGTTCATGATTAGTTATTTATATGTGTTAAATATTTTAACTGTGTTTCTCAAAACATATTTTTGATTTGTTTTGGAATGAGTATATAATGAAATTTGTTTTTGAAATGAAATTTTTTGAACATCTTTAGGTTATTTGTTGCGGTGCTTCTTGAATTTGTTTTTAAGGTTGTGTGAAATGTACAGAGTGGGGTTTTAAGGGATCCTGAGGCATTAATGAGATTGAAAGATGAGTTTTAATGGAAAATGGATGACTTTGGAAAATTTTACTTTTTTGGGACCTTTTAATACAGTTTGTGTGTAGAGACCCGTATCTTGACGTACATGGACATTACATTACATTTTCGGAATACTTAGTACATAACAAAAACACACACTAAAGGATCGTAATAGTTTAGTGTCTTTGGAAACTCGGAACGTAATCTTCTAATCGTAGTGAAAGTTCTTCAATATCTCCCATAAAGGTCATCCCTTTTTTTTACCTAAAACCATTCTTTATATCCTGGGGAAAAGAAAACATAAAAGGGTGAGCTCAAATGCTCAGTAAGGGTAAACAAAAGAAATATCAATCACATCATATATATAAGAACATAGCTTTTGGAAATCTTAACCTGCAAAAAGCTCATAATATCATAACATGGGATAAATCATAGAAGTGAAATGTAATCCCAATAATCATAACTTAAAACATGAAACTTTGTGGCATACACACATAATCATAGATAATCATTTCTTGTTAGTCAAGACTCAATGCCAAGACTATCTTAGTGGACAAAGTCCCTTTCTGAATCGAGTAACCCTCATTTCAGTCCTGTTTCACTGAACCGGTATAACCTACCATTTCAGCCATGTCTATCTCATGAGATATAAAATCTTTACCCAATGCATTGGAGGGAGATATAGGTCCCACCCATCTTATAATGAATCCTTTCTTATGTGTGCCACATAATCATAAACCATACATCACAGCGTAACCCATTTAATAAAAATGGGATTCTTAAACAACATGACATTATAAAACAATTCATATAAGATAAAGGAATTCATAAACATAATTCCATCACAACATAGTCAAATGAATGTAAAAATATGGATAGAAACAGAACCCTTTATTAGTTTAGATGAAAAATAATTTTGATAAAACACTTGAAATGAATTCTTGAGGAAAATATCCTTTCTTCTTCAAAATCAATTTCTTTTCACAAAACATCATGCAATTTTAAAAGAAAGAGATTTTATTGAAAATTGTCATGAAATCTTTTGGAGGAAGCTTCATGAAAATAAGGCTTTATAAAACCGTAAAAATCCGTTCGGGCCATTTAAGTTAAAAAAAACATTCTTCGTACTTTTGTCGGAAAAGTCAAAAAGTACCTCGTACGAAAAACGACAAAAGATTCCTTTCATTTCTTTTACTAAAAACTCACCGAAGGGTAAAAATGGATTTAAACAATTGTAGGTGGATGGAAATAATATTACATATTGATGAAACATGGATGTGGATGATAAAATACACCCCAGTAAATACTTACGAATAAACAATCTCGGATAAAAATGAGATTGTGATATTTCCCTTACCTTAGGTCCGACTTGCTTTGTAAGTGTCCGAACCTCCTGTATAATGATTTAAATCATGTTATTGACTTATTACAGAATCATATTCATTGTTATGATATCATATATGGTTCACTTATGACATTATATAACCCGTTCTTTTGTAAATTCCATGTTAAAGAAGCGTTTTGGGTAAAATCGTTTCATTTATCATAGGTGTTTTGACTTGTTGTTCTTGACATCATTTTTACTTATATCATGATTTACATACTTCAAGAATATAAAATATGATTTATATATCATATATATTCAGTATATATATATATATAATAGATAGATAAATAAAATGAAAAACACCATTCATGGAGACGGTAGTCCGTACGTACGCATGAACGCTGTTTTTCTTTCCTTATTGTCTTGAAATGGAAGTAAGTAGATGACATACATATGTATATATATACATAAATCCAGTAGCTTTATAATGTCATATATTTCATTATTATTTCTTATATATACATTATAATCATTCTTAAATGGTTAACATGGAGAATGAATCTCATCGCGTCGTGGAGACGGTAGTCCGTACGTACGCACGAGCGATGATATCATTTCCATAAATATTGAATTGAATTGGAGTGGATTATACAATATATCAGAATCAATATGATGTTGTAATAACTATGTATAGTTATTCCTTACACCATTATACCCATCCATGTAAGGTGGTGGTGGAAAATAGATTACACCACGGCGTGGAGACGGTATTCCGTACGTACGCACGCGCGGTGATTTCTTTTTCCGTAGGATGGATAGATGGTGAAATAGGGTTGTTTAATACTTATAATAACATATCAGTATATGAGTGATACTGATGTTATTACTTCATAATGAAACAACCTAAGAAGAAGAAGTGGAAGAAGAAATAAAGATGAAAGAATTGGTAACGGTAATTACCTCTTCTTTGAAGTGCCTCTTTGAGACCTCCTCTTAGGTCACTAGAATTGGTCTTTGAAAAAGACCAGAACCTCTAGGATGTTGCTAGGGAAGTGGAGAAGAGATTTTGGCAGGGGTTGGCCGAGCTTGAGTGCTCAAATTGGTGTGAGGAGGAGGGGGAGGAGGTGTCCTTTTATAGGGGAGGAGAGGGGCACCTTAGGAATATCTCAAAATATTATTTTATATTAAAGTAAAAATCGGTTTATAATGGTTCCAAAGGGTCTTATTTCGAAGCTAAAGTGGGGATGGGTCGAAATCCTATCAACCAATAGAATTTAGACAAGTTTAGGATATTATTTTAACCTTATCAATTAGATTTAACTCTAAGTTAAATAATTTAACATTTACCGTGTCTTTTTGTTTTCTTTCACTATATGGTTAATACACTTACTATAACATGCCAAACGAACCCCAAATTGTTTATTATTAATATATATATCCTTATCTAAGTCATTTGGCCGAACCTTAGATTTTTAGGAATAAAATAACAATTAATAATATAATATTTGATTTAAAAACTATTTTGTGTCAATTTTGACACTATTTGATATATGATTTTTGTGAAAGTCATAACAGAATTAAATGTTCGAACCAAGTTGATTAAATCAACAATAATATATCATATTAACCTATAAAATTAGTGTAATTCATAAAAATTTTCAAATTACATTTATTTTGGTGTTTATAACATCAATTATGTCAATATTTTCTTAATAAGATAATTACTGCATCATCGTTATGTCATAAATAAATTAAATTATTTGATGTCTAAAAATTACAAATAAAATACCATCATGTAGGAAATCTTTTTAGATTTCTAATGAATATTTACAATCGAATTTATCTTATGTATAACCCCATATTAAAAATGATTTACTTATTAAACTTTGATTTTAACTATTTTAACCTTTCTTTAAATAAATTAATAATAAATGTCCTAATCTAATCCAAGTGGGCCTAAATGGTCATATTTTATTCCTAAGTTTGTTTTTGGTCGAATTACACTTGTCCAATAGAATTAGGACATGTGTTAGGGTAATAGTAATATCATATTTACCCTTAGTTACCCTATTTACTATTAACCGCGGTAAAAAACGTAAAAAGTTACTATTCACCAAAAAATTATTTTCATCTCATTGAACCACATTTTAGTCCTTGATATTAACTGTGTCTCTAGGATTTTCGAAATTCCATTCACAGAAGCGGTAAAATTAAGTTTTATACAAAATTCAGTTTTTAACCTACCACTTAGTAGTTTCACTATTCATCAAAAATTGATGTTTTTCAGAACAATGCCAAAATTTCATCCTAAGCTATATTTCATATTCCGAATTCAAAAATGAAGTCTATTTTACCAAATTAATAACATAGAAATTGCATTAATTAAATTTATAATTAAATCCCGCTGTTAAAATAAATAGCGTGTTTTTAGGAAACAATATATATCAAAAGATTGACACTTGATTATGTCTGGTTTAAATGTGAAATTACAACCAATGACCAACATTGTATTAAATTGTAAAAATATATTCTAAATATACTTTAAAACCACTCAAATTAATAATTTATCACTATTAATTATTTCGATTAAAAAAGTTGTTTTTAATTATAATTTAGTAATTTTCACTATTCATCAGAATGTGAAAGTTATCCAAAAAGTACCAAAATTTCACCTTAGGCTAAATTCGATACTCCGAATCCAAGAATGAAGTTCATTTTGAAAAATAAGATTTACAGAATTTTAAAAAGTGGTTATTACTATTCATAACGACTAGTTTTAATAATATTTTAATATCATATCATTGTTTCGTGAAACTCAGTATTACGTACCACACACGCTATCGAGGAAGGTTGCGATTTCGTGTAATGCAAGGCAAGTCAAGGATACGTGTTGTGCAAGCTCATTTTGGTGTAGCGTACAACACAAGACATTAGTGAAATAAAAAATAATATTTTTCATAAAATCTCGGGCTGTTACATTCTACCCCCCTTAAAATGAATTTCGCCCTCGAAATTCGTCGGGGTTATAAATGGTTTACTATTCGAAAGTTTCTTTAATAGAAACCCACATCGTAAAAAGGAATACCAAAACTTGGCTTTAATAACTAAAGTATGAAATGTAACGATTACCCAAATAAACTAATCACTGGGTTTCCACATAGGTGAAAATATGGATATGGAAGAGAAATCTAACCATCATGTTATGATGGAGAGTGGTAGAGAACATGGCTATGGAAAAGCCAGTAATCACAAATCCATAAATTTGTGACGATCTAAGGTACCATCTGATTCATCAGGTATAAGAGAACTAGGACAACATTTTTGGTTTTCAAGATTATTTCCCTAAAGTTAAAGAATTTGAATTAGAATAAATACTTACTTTATTTTGGTACAATCTCACTGTTGTTCGTGCCTTGAACAATTTCCACTTCATCTCTTAAATAAATGATGTTGAATTTGTTATTCGTGAAGTGTTAGCAGATCATGTGATAGAATGACGGGTCATTCCATCTGTCTCAAACAAAAGGTTAGCAAAAATTATATGCATAAATCGATCTATAGTGAGATTAATCATATATGGTTCCTAAAATGGACTTATACTTCATATATCATACTGCTTAATATAATAAAACTAGTTTCTACTAAACAGAGACTTCCTGTAGGTCAGTGGTAGGCGATAAAGGCCAGTCGCACTTCGGTTGTGGGTTCAATTCCTACAGCCTTGTCCGAAGCGATGGGCTGTCGCCCGTCCTGCAGGTTGTCCTTTTTATAAAACTATATTACTATAACATCCCATCAATAATATCGAAAAAAACTTCTATCCTTAAACAATACTAACTTATGTCCAACATAATCCATTCTAATCTTTAGGCTTATCCATAATACTGCAGTCCACTCTCATAACATAGTGAAAATGATTACCAGAGATTTAATACCATCGTTGATCCCCATAAGATATGTCTTTTTGGTCACATTCAAAACATTCAAAGTCCTTAATCATGTATTCGCTTGAATACCTTAGTGAAAACATGAATGCAGTTTAAAGTTAACACTTTCCACATACCAAAATCCTCAAAATTCTATATACTCAAACCATGATATCACTTAGTCCTTATATCAATCATGAGCTCATGAATACAATCAAACATTTAATTTTCTCCTTATCCCTTCATTATGCGCATATCATCTACATTCCAAAAATATCTGAATAACCTTTCATGGATACTGGTAATATTAATCATACACTTTTCAAAACACAAGGAAAGACAACAGTGTAACAATCCATAGATGTCTCTTTATTCCAAAATTACACATGATAAACATGTAATCATGCCACTACATTCTCAAACCATTGACCGAGCTTCAAAAATTCTTTCATCTCACATATCATTTGTAGTCTCTTCATCATCATCCACATAAATACTACCCATATGACCATACTGATTCTCTTCATGAGTCTTTCCCTTAGGGCATTTGTTTGCATAATGCCCATACATTCCACATTTAAAACACTTAACCATTTTTGATGTCGTAGCATTACCATTATCCTCATCCATGGTGTTAACCGACCCTTTTCCTTTGCACTTACTTGCTTTGTGTCCTTCTTTTCCACACCCAAAGCATCTTCCAGTTCCCTTGAAACATTCTCCTTGATGCCTCTTCCCACATGATTTACATAGGGGAAATTGAACTTTCTTTCCTCTATGATCATCATGGAACTCCATCTTTCTCTTATTAGTCGAGTCAGGAAACTTACCAAATTTTACATTATTGATCATGTTGTGAGATTGCTGATTCGGCATAATAATGATGTTTGGACATCCAAATCCCATTTCATTGGGTTGCTCATGAAGAATATCACTCCATTGTCCATCATATCCTCCATTATTGTGAATCATCTTGTTTCCAGCCATTTTCTAAAACCCAAAAAGAATAGTCTGAGAGGCAAAAATCATGCTAGGGAAAACAACATAATAAAGGGGGAGTACCTTCAATATCTAACATCTTAGGTTTAATTCTATGATCGTTAGCGTAATTCTAGTACTATAACCTATACGTATACTTAACCTTAGGGACATCCCTAGACATACCTTAGAAATATCTCTAGGGATCTCACTAAAGTTCTCGCATCCTAGTTTCCAAAGGTTGACTAAACCTTTCCTCTGATACCAACTGTAGAGACCCGTATCTTGACGTACATGGACATTACATTACATTTTCGGAATACTTAGTACATAACAAAAACACACACTAAAGGATCGTAATAGTTTAGTGTCTTTGGAAACTCGGAACGTAATCTTCTAATCGTGGTGAAAGTTCTTCAATATCTCCCATAAAGGTCATCCCTTTTTTTTTACCTAAAACCTTTCTTTATATCCTGGGGAAAAGAAAACATAAAAGGGTGAGCTCAAATGCTCAGTAAGGGTAAACAAAAGAAATATCAATCACATCATATATATAAGAACATAGCTTTTGGAAATCTTAACCTGCAAAAAGCTCATAATATCATAACATGGGATAAATCATAGAAGTGAAATGTAATCCCAATAATCATAACTTAAAACATGAAACTTTGTGGCATACACACATAATCATAGATAATCATTTCTTATTAGTCAAGACTCAATGCCAAGACTATCTTAGTGGACAAAGTCCCTTTCTGAATCGAGTAACCCTCGTTTCAGTCCTGTTTCACTGAACCGGTATAACCTACCATTTCAGCCATGTCTATCTCATGAGATATAAAATCTTTACCCAATGCATTGGAGGGAGATATAGGTCCCACCCATCTTATAATGAATCCTTTCTTATGTGTGCCACATAATCATAAACCATACATCACAGCGTAACCCATGTAATAAAAATGGGATTCTTAAACAACATGACATTATAAAACAATTCATATAAGATAAAGGAATTCATAAACATAATTCCATCACAACATAGTCAAATGAATGTAAAAATATGGATAGAAACAGAACCCTTTATTAGCTTAGATGGAAAATAATTTTGATAAAACACTTGAAATGAATTCTTGAGGAAAATATCCTTTCTTCTTCAAAATCAATTTCTTTTCACAAAACATCATGCAATTTTAAAAGAAAGAGATTTTATTGAAAATTGTCATGAAATCTTTTGGAGGAAGCTTCATGAAAATAAGGCTTTATAAAACCGTAAAAATCCGTTCGGGCCATTTAAGTTAAAAATAACATTCTTCGTACTTTTGTCGGAAAAGTCAAAAAGTACCTCGTACGAAAAACGACAAAAGATTCCTTTCATTTATTTTACTAAAAACTCACCGAAGGGTAAAAATGGATTTAAACAATTGTAGGTGGATGAAAATAATATTACATATTGATGAAACATGGATGTGGATGATAAAATACACCCCAGTAAATACTTACGAATAAACAATCTCGGATAAAAATGAGATTGTGATATTTCCCTTACCTTAGGTCCGACTTGCTTTGTAAGTGTCCGAACCTCCTGTATAATGATTTAAATCATGTTATTGACTTATTACAGAATCATATTCATTGTTATGATATCATATATGGTTCACTTATGACATTATATAACCCGTTCTTTTGTAAATTCCATGTTAAAGAAGCGTTTTGGGTAAAATCGTTTCATTTATCATAGGTGTTTTGACTTGTTGTTATTGACATCATTTTTACTTATATCATGATTTACTTACTTCCAGAATATAAAATATGATTTATATATCATATATATTCAGTATATATATATATATAATAGATAGATAAATAAAATGAAAAACACCGTTCATGGAGACGGTAGTCCGTACGTACGCATGAACGCTGTTTTTCTTTCCTTATTGTCTTGAAATGGAAGTAAGTAGATGACATACATATGTATATATATACATAAATCCAGTAGCTTTATAATGTCATATATTTCATTATTATTTCTTATATATACATTATAATCATTTTTAAATGGTTAACATGGAGAATGAATCTCATCGCGTCGTGGAGACGGTAGTCCGTACGTACGCACGAGCGATGATATCATTTCCATAAATATTGAATTGAATTGGAGTGGATTATACAATATATCAGAATCAATATGATGTTGTAATAACTATGTATAGTTATTCCTTACACCATTATACCCATCCATGTAAGGTGGTGGTGGAAAATAGATTACACCACGGCGTGGAGACGGTATTCCGTACGTATGCACGCGCGGTGATTTCTTTTTCCGTAGGTTGGATAGATGGTGAAATAGGGTTGTTTCATACTTATAATAACATATCAGTATATGAGTGATACTGATGTTATTACTTCATAATGAAACAACCTAAGAAGAAGAAGTGGAAGAAGAAATAAAGATGAAAGAATTGGTAACGGTAATTACCTCTTCTTTGAAGTGCCTATTTGAGACCTCCTCTTAGGTCACTAGAATTGGTCTTTGAGGAAGACCAGAACCTCTAGGATGTTGCTAGGGAAGTGGAGAAGAGATTTTGACAGGGGTTGGCCGAGCTTGAGTGCTCAAATTGGTGTGAGGAGGAGGGGGAGGAGGTGTCCTTTTATAGGGGAGGAGAGGGGCACCTTAGGAATATCTCAAAATATTATTTTATATTAAAGTAAAAATCAGTTTATAATGGTTCCAAAGGGTCTTATTTCGAAGCTAAAGTGGGGATGGGTCGAAATCCTATCAACCAATATAATTTAGACAAGTTTAGGATATTATTTTAACCTTATCAATTAGATTTAACTCTAAGTTAAATAATTTAACATTTACCGTGTCTTTTTGTTTTCTTTCACTATATGGTTAATACACTTACTATAACATGCCAAACGAACCCCAAATTGTTTATTATTAATATATATATCCTTATCTAAGTCATTTGGCCGAACCTTAGATTTTTAGGAATAAAATAACAATTAATAATATAATATTTGATTTAAAAACTATTTTGTGTCAATTTTGACACTATTTCATATATGATTTTTGTGAAAGTCATAACAGAATTAAATGTTCGAACCAAGTTGATTAAATCTACATTAATATATCATATTAACCTAGAAAATTAGTGGAATTCATAAAAATTTTCAAATTACATTTATTTTGGTGTTTATAACATCAATTATGTCAATATTTCCTTAATAAGATAATTACTGCATCATCGTTATGTCATAAATAAATTAAATTATTTGATGTCTAAAAATTACAAATAAAATACCATCACGTAGGAAATATTTTTAGCTTTCTAATGAATATTTACAATCGAATTTATCTTATGTATAACCCCATATTAAAAATGATTTACTTATTAAACTTTGATTTTAACTATTTTAACCTTTCTTTAAATAAATTAATAATAAATGTCCTAATCTAATCCAAGTGGGCCTAAATGGTCATATTTTATTCCTAAGTTTGTTTTTGGTCGAATTACACTTGTCCAATAGAATTAGGACATTTGTTAGGGTAATAGTAATATCATATTTACCCTTAGTTACCCTATTTACTATTAACCGCGGTAAAAAACGTAAAAAGTTACTATTCACCAAAAAATTATTT
This sequence comes from Viscum album, assembly GCA_963277665.1. Lineage (NCBI taxonomy): Eukaryota > Viridiplantae > Streptophyta > Magnoliopsida > Santalales > Viscaceae > Viscum > Viscum album. Next base: position 289,926,365 of record OY728126.1, on the reverse strand, counting down.
TCATCTCATTGAACCACATTTTAGTCCTTGATATTAACTGTGTCTCTCGGATTTTCGAAATTCCATTCACAGAAGCGGTAAAATTAAGTTTTATACAAAATTCAGTTTTTAACCTACCACTTAGTAGTTTCACTATTCATCAAAAATTGATGTTTTTCAGAACAATGCCAAAATTTCATCTTAAGCTATATTTCATATTCCGAATTCAAAAATGAAGTCTATTTTACCAAATTCATAACATAGAAATTGCATTAATTAAATTTATAATTAAATCCCGCTGTTAAAATAAATAGCGTGTTTTTAGGAAACAATATATATCAAAAGATTGACACTTGATTATGTCTGGTTTAAATGTGAAATTACAACCAATGACCAACATTGTATTAAATTGTAAAAATATATTCTAAATATACTTTAAAACCACTCAAATTAATAATTTATCACTATTAATTATTTCGATTAAAAAAGTTGTTTTTAATTATAAATTATTAATTTTCACTATTCATCAGAATGTGAAAGTTATCCGAAAAGTACCAAAATTTCACCTTAGGCTAAATTCGATACTCCGAATCCAAGAATGAAGTTCATTTTGAAAAATAAGATTTACAGAATTTTAAAAAGTGGTTATTACTATTCATAACGACTAGTTTTAATAATATTTTAATAACATATCATTGTTTCGTGAAACTCAGTATTACGTACCACACACGCTATCGAGGAAGGTTGCGATTTCGTGTAATGCAAGGCAAGTCAAGGATGCGTGTTGTGCAAGCTCCTTTTGGTGTAGCGTACAACACAAGACATTAGTGAAATAAAAAATAATATTTTTCATAAAATCTCGGGCTGTTACATTGTGAATTGTGTAAATCATGTGAATCATGATTTAAAGTGATATTGGTCTATATGATTATTTGAAAGGGTCTTTGCCATTGGAATTGGTTAAATTGATTATTTAATTTTCTTTTAATATTTCCAAATGGGTTTTATGATTTATATATGTATTTTAAAAATTAATTTCAAATTGTTTTAGTGTTTATTTGATTTTGAAGAGAATAATTTGAGTTTGTTTTTGGGGTAAAGTATTTTTAAGCATATTGAAAATGTTTTATTAAGTGTTTGATAGATGAATTAAATTATATGTGTAGTGCGTGGTACCTTCATTGTGGTTTCAAGTAACTAGGTCTAATACGATCCGTCTACATGTGAATTAGTAAGTATAAATATATATCTGGGTTCCCCCATAACATGTATAGTCATCCATGATAGTGAATATATATGTATGGATCTAGGTGTTTCCATGTATATATAATAAAATTCATACTTAGGTGAGTGGTTACTATTATATGCATATAAGAATATATTCAAGGATCCCCTTGCACAAATTCATGGACATGTGGGTGTGTGCATAGGGGACATGTCTATTTATATTAATGTGAAGATTCATATTCTCTGTGGGGGAGAAACAAATATTTGTTAGAAAGTGCCAAGGGCTGAATGTTTTATTTAGTTACACCCTGAGGTAGGACCCCTATGCCTATGATATTAAATTGAATTCCATAATTTCTTTCTTATTTTAAAAACATGTTTTTTATATATTCTATAAACTCCTGATATGAAATCATATTGTAGTTTCTTGAAATAATTATTCCTTCATTCTAGAAATTGAAATGCCTTTTTTAATGCCCATTTTGTCTTAAGTGACTTTTCTTGAAAAGTAAATTCCTACGCTGTTTTGAATTGGTATTGAATATTTCTAATGGTGTTTGCACTTTCAGACAGTTTATTTTTAAAAATTTAATGACATGTTTTGTTTTCTAAAAATCTCCTATGTGATTTCCAAATATGGGTTTTGGTGTGAACTCATGGTCAAATTGTAGTTGGACTTTCTTGAAAGAATTGCATAATTTTAGATAAGTTTGCATGCATATTTTTAAATTTTTAGTACATTTTCTATTCAATTAATCTTTTAAATGATTTTGGAAACTTAATAATGTTGAGAGATTATGTGTTCTAAAATGAAAAGTATTCCTTGTAAATAATTAAACCTATTGGGCACTTTATAAATGGTTTTTGAAGAAGGAAAACCCCACTTGAGGCATTTCCCCCTTATATTAGAAAATTATGTGTATGTTGAATGCATGGATTTTGATATATTCTTAGTAAAGAGGCTTGTGAATTTTTGTGTGATTTAAAAGGGAGGATGTTCTCAATGAGGGATATCGAAAGTGAGAGGGTGAGTCTGTTTTTGAATAGAGATAGTGAAATGATCATGTATGGTAGTTTTTTTTAAACTCACCACCAAATGAAATAGAACACATGGAAAGCCCAATGTATCTAGGAGGGTGGACTAAGACTAGTATGCTAGATGATTCAGAAGTGGTTTGTCTCATTTTTTCTAGCAGGATTAACTCCACAACACGAACTAAATGAATATGGATGATCATGGGGGACAAGTAGGGTTATGTGGGTGTCCCCTACTAGTGGATTTTGCATGATAATTATTGTTGTAATGGTTTATATACCACATTTCACAAAGGTACGGAGTTCTTGGGGTCCAATTTTTGCTATTTACCTATAGGGATTGACCCTGATGCTCACTTATTACATGGTGTTTGTGAAACGATTTCCATTTTTATTGCTTCAATATTGTATTATTCATTGTAAGTTCAACATTTTAATTTTAAAATTTTCACTTCTGTTTTAGTATATTAATTCATGTTTTTATACTATGTTGAAAATAGAGTGGAATAGAAGTGCTTTCCTTAAAAATGTAATCTTGTGAATTGAATTTTAAAATAAGGGAAACCATTATTTTATTATGTATTATTTTCAATCTAGAATGATTGGATCACCAAATAATTTTTCTATAATAAGGATATACATTTTATAAAACATATGTTCCAAAAATATGCTTCTTCTTGATTTATAAAATTGTTTAACCAAAAATAATTAGTCATACTAACTAGAGAATTCACATAGTCTAGTAGTTGGCGATAAATCCCAATCACACTTCGGTTGGGGGTTTGATTCAAACAGCCTTTTCCAACACGATATGTTGTCACATGGTCTCTTTATTGTCCTTTTTTAATAAAAATTATATAATTTTATAAAATTCCCAAAAATGAGATAAATTCTTCAAAAATAACCATAACATATTTTATCCACAAATGTTATATCATACCTCACCTTTTTATCCCAATAAGTAATAACCTTTAATTGCCTCAAATTTAAGGATCATATAAACCCAAATGGTTATTTATTACTATATCCACAAAAGAAAAGATATTTCTTTCTTGAATAAAATTTTCAAATATCAAACATCAGGTTTACACATAATTGAAATAGTATTCCAAAGTAATCCTATCCAAAATACATTTAATCATATCATCATCCATAGATCCAACACAACTCTTCAATTCCTAAAATGTAGACATCTTAATCATCGAACATTCTTCGTGAACCTTTATCAATGATTTTCCATTATATTCATTTATAATTCATTCCTAAAAACAAAATCAGGTATAATGTTCTATGATTTCAGTAATTTCAAAACACGAGATAAGAAATAATACATACATTTCATAGGTTATTTTCAATTTTCACATCTTTAATTGGAATGTAATTAAGAAATATTAAACATATATTTGTATGATCTTACTAATCCCATTCTTGAACCTTCTTCATAGGATATCCATTTGTATAATGACCACACACACCACATTTAAAAAATTCTACTGAATCTTTGGAAGGAACTTCATTCCCGTTCCCGGAGTCAACCAGACACTTCCTTTTTCTATGTCATGTTCTTGCTTTATGACCTTCATTACAAAATCTATAGCGTCTTCTAGTCCCTTTGAAGCATTTTACTATGTGTTTCATTCCACATCATTAACACAATTTTTTTGGAATACAACCACCATTATGGGTATTACCAGAACACCCATTGGGATTCATTTCGCACATATACAATGCCTTATCCAAATCACCAAGGTTCAGTTGCTCAATTATGACTCTAGATACCTGGTTGAGAATAACCACCAAAAATTTCATTAGAGCTCCCATTTCCTCAATTTTCTTATTAAAAAATCCAACATAGTTTTATTCAAATCCATTGTTATGTTGTTACTTTGTACATAATTCCATTTTCTAAAAAAAAAGGTTCGTGTGAGTATATAATTAAAATTATCATATAATATCTTATAAAGAGGGTATACATTAAGATATAAATATTCAAGTTATCTTAAACCCATTCAATTTATCTAAAATTAATATGAATATTTATAATTTTCTAACCATTATGGTAATGTTACATATACTTAAATAACACCCTAAACTCTAATGTTATCTAAACTGACCTTTGATACCAACTATAAGGTCCCAACCTTAAACATTACATATTCTTGACTTATGTTAATAATTCATATTGAGGATCTTTTTAGGTTTAGAGTATTATATAATTAGTCCATAACTATTACATTACATATCAAATATTACAAAGTACACATTTCTACTTAGTATATGTTTTTTCATAAAATAGATACTTTTAAAATAAAAAATAAATATTTTCTAGATATAATTCTTCTTGAATTCTTCCTTTCTCTTACCCTGCCTTATATCATGTGAAAAACATTTCAAAATCTTGAGATAAGAATAAAAAGCATAGTAAGGGTTATAAAATAAAGAAATAAAACATTAGTATATCAATAAAAAAAACATAATATCTTTAACATACCTCATGAAAGCATTAGATTTATGAATAACACATTGTAATCACAAATCATAAAGGTAACTTATGGCATACATAACGTACTTACATTGTATCTTTTACAGCTATATAGTGAGTTATGTTTGGAATACCCATCATAGTATATTCCCTAAATCTATTTGGAGAAACCGTAATATTTTCATCTATCACGTTACTTAATGAATTGGAGAGATATCTCGGGATCACCTGCTATAGGTTTATCACAAAACCACCCGTATATGTAAACAATTCCCAAGAACCATAACATATTTATAACACATAATGGAAAGCTAACATTTCCACATTTCAATCACAATATATCATTTAAATATATTTATATAACCAAACAATTATCAAATTGATTTTCAATACCAAAATATGTAAAAGAGTATATATTACTTTTTTTCCTTAAAAAATTACTACAACTTGTTAAAGAATCCAAATATCAAATAATGCTCGTAGTAGCGGAAAAGATGTTTGCACCGCGTACGGTAAAATAAAAATTCCCTTTTTCATTTTGTAAAACGATACATAGAAAAAAGTTCCATTTGAACAAAATTAAATGTTTAAGGTGTTTATAAACCATATAAAATAAAGTCTTGTATGAATCAAAATATTCCTTAATGAAAGGATATTGAGATGAAGTCCCTTACAATGATCATATCATTACATTAAGGATAAATTAATGACATAATTATATGGTACAAACATAAATACACCCAATATAAGTGGATATTAAGTGAATCTCAATCAGTGGTCATTCACACATATTCATAGAACCACATAATCATGAAGTAGATGTTTAACCCAAAGAATGGAAATTGGGTCCAGAAGTTCTCTTACCTCATGTCTGACATGAATCGTTCATTCTTTAATCTCATGAAAAATAAAGTAAAGATAATTTATAATTTCATAAGAACCGTTTTAAGGTTTATTATTCCATTTATATCACTTATTACCATCATATAAACATCAACATATCATTTACGTTAATAGTGTCTGTGTTGTCAATATTTTATTCTAGAGTCAAAAATAAACTTATTATAATTACAAGTTGTCTATGTGGTAAAAAGTAAATTATCTCCATGATGATATTAATGATTTTGAAATCCTATATATAAAATATATATAGTATATATATATATATAAGTACATAAAATTTATAGATAAGAAATGAAATTCACCATTCATGGAGATGTTATGTTGTACGTACACATGAAGGAAACTTTCCATTCAATTTCATAATTAATGGAATGAAAACGTAATGATAAATATGTGTATTATAATTCCAGTAAAATATCATTTATATTTTCAATAAATCTATCCTTTATACATTCAATGAATGGCATGAATGATTCATATCATCTTGATGGGGTAGTAGTCCGCACTTCCTGAAATGAAATTATGGTATTTACATATTATGAAAACTATAAAGGAATGTCATAAATGAAAAATATAGAAGCATAGAGATAATATAAATATATTATATATAACACATAAATACAATTCCATCATAATGACCACAATTAGAGGCGTTAAGAGATAATTGAAAAATCATCGTTTCATGAGGTAGTAGGTCACCGTCCACAAAAACATTATATTTGTATCCATTAGTTGATGGTGTGTGGAAGTGTAGTTATAATAAGTCTCATAACAACATACTAGTATGTTTAGGGTACTGGTGACTATATTAAATAATTGAATAAATAGAGTTTAGGTGGTAGGAAAAGGAAAATAAAAGAAAATAACGTGAGGGAAGACGTTATCTTTAAATCAGGTAAATCCCTTTGGATTGAATCAAAATGATTTCTTGAATTTACTAATTCCTTGGGTAAGGATTATAGAAGGAATATATGGATTTTGAGAGCATCTTGGAGAATAGTTTAAATGAGCCAGGTGCTTGAGAGGTGTGGGTAATGGGTTAGAGGTGGTGGCCTTTTACAAGAGGGAAGATGTTCTCTTTTGGAAAGGTTGAAAGTATTATTTTATTATAAAACGATTTTCCATTTAAAAATGTCCGAAACATATTTAATTCATTGAAAAGGTACATATAAGTCCAAATAAAATCATCAAATAATAATTGGATCAGTTTTGTATGTTTTTTAATCGTTTTATTATTTGATTAAACCTTAGTTATACTATTTCAAGTTTACCATGTCCTCTTATGTATTAATATTATATGTTTAATATATTTACAATAAAATTAAAAGAGACCCAAAACGTATCCTTACTGATAGTATTTAAATATTTTTTCCAAATATTACATTTTTAGTATTATTTTATCATTTAATAAAAGATTCATTGTTTTAAAAACACATTAATGTCAAGTTATAAATTATTCATATTATGACTTTTAAAAAATCTATAACAATTTGATTATTTTGAAAAAAAACATAATTAATTCAATAATAAAAATTCATTATTTTCCCTAAAATTATTTTTTGGTATAAAAAGATTCAAAATAAAATTATTTTAATATTTATAATATCATTTATTTGAAACCTTTATTAATGAAGAAATTACTCCATCACCATTGTGTCATAATTAAATTTATTTACTAAATATATAAAAATAATAAATAATATACCATGATGTAGGAAATAATATTATATTTCAAATAAATATTTATTGTGAAGTAGATCACTTATATAACCTCATTTAAAAAATGTTTTATCAAAAGATATTTGTTTATGTTACTTTTGTCTTTACTTTAAATTAATTAATATAAAGTGTCATTATCACTCCCAATTGGCTCCATGGGGTGCCAAAATCGACCCAAGGATGCCCTTGGTCGGAAATATCTCATCAAATAGGGTTACAAAAAGTGTATGGGTAATTTATTATTACTATAATATTAATTTTTATCCTTCTTTACCAGATTTAACCTTTATCCATGATAAATAAAATATTTGCTGAAGTAAATATTCATAATGTCTCAAAATAAAAGTTACTTATTTATACAATTTGAAAATTATTATTCCAAATATAGAATCTAGTTTTCCAAATTAAAAACACATAAGCTTCAGAAATTAATTTAAAATTAATTCCTACTGTCAAAACAAAACATGGGTTTTATGAAATAATAACTATCAAAATATTGGCACTTTTTTACGTTTAATTTAGAAGTGAAATTTCATACAATAACCAAAATTGGATTAATTGTTAAAAATATAATCCATTTAAAATTTAAATCCATTAAAATTAATAATATAACTATATAAATAAATTAGATTAAAAGTCAGTTTTGAATTAAAATGCAGTATTTTTCACTATTCATAAAAAATGATCTTTATCAGGAAAATTCCAAAAATTTTCCCAATGTAAATTTTGATGTCCCAATTGTAAATAAAAAGTATATTTCGTAAAATTGACCATATAAAAGTAAAAAAACTAGATTTAAAATGGGTTCTTCATCAAAAGGCCTTAAAAAGTCCTTTTAAAAATATTAGGGTTTTTATACTTCAAATTGGATTCATTCTCATTTTATGACTCAAAATTTTATTGGATAAATGTAAAAAAAATTTACAAACATGTATAATAATATTGAATTTGGTTTTGTTCATTCCCAAAAATACAATGTCTAGGTGTTAACTAACATTTAAAATAATTTTATATTATTATTTTTCAGTATGACTCAACCTTATGTGCGACAAGAGATTTCAGAGAAACCCATTGTTGTGTGTCAGGTACACCATCAAAAAAAACCCAATTTAATGTAAAATTATTATTTAATTAAAAAGTTTAATATAATTGAAAGTTTTATATTCATTATTTATGTGGGATGTTACATGAAACGTATGTTTTTCTAAAAAACTAATGTTAAACACTTATGAAATCATACTTTTGATGTCATTTTTTTCCTAAAAATGATATTGAAATGTCATAATTTTACATTTTGAAGTTATTTTATAAAACAGGATGTATAAATCCCTGCATTTAATTATATAATACAAAGTGAATGTTTTTAATCGATGTTAAAATAAAAAATTGACATGAAAGATCCATTTCCCTATAAGTGTCTAATGGTGTCTATTATATTGATACAATATTTTTTCTTCCTTTAGATGGTTTAAAATAATTTTTTTCAATGATAATATTGATATTCACTTCCATATTTCATTTTTTATACATATTCACATCCCTTTGAATATTCACCTTCATACAATCATTGGTGTTTAATGTTTCCTTAAAATATACATATTATTTTTCATTGATTTTTTTATTTCTTAAACTGCATATAATTTTTACATATGATGTTCTAGATTGGATGTCATTTGTTTTTCTAGGGAAATATAGATAAATCCATATTCATTACCTAATATAGATATTTAATAAAGAATGTTGTTTATGAATTAAATCAACTATAAGATTTATGAGGAATAAATTGGAAATTATATACTCAACTTTGGGATTGAATAACGTAATATACTAGATACAATGGTAGTATCATGGGATGTATCTATTGGCGAGAAAGAGGTAAAATGGGTTTCAACTAGTATGTTTTAAACAATATTTTTAAAGTCCCTGATGGTAATTTATGTTTAGTATAGTTTCACCATGAAATTCTCTCTCGAAGTATTTCATTATAATTTTTGATTCGATTTATTTTTTTCAGTTATTTAACTATCCATGATCATTATTAATTTTATATTCATAGAGTTAGAATATATAAATTGATTGTTTTTATTTATCTTCCAAAAAAAATTAAATATCGTCATTCATTCCTTATTACTTCTTTTGTACATAACCCTTACAAATAATTTCAGTTCACCATTATTTTTCTTCCTTTCAAATGTATTCCTTGATGTTTACTATGACTGATATACAAGGATATGATACATGGAATAAATTTATTATTTATGAAAATTACGTTGTAATTTTTGTTTTCAAAGGTAAAATGTGAATAATGTATGTATATATTTTTCCAAGACTATTAAACATATGGGTCCTCTTGGATGTGATTCTGTGTATCTTATTTATTTTTTAATAGTTGTAGGAATATGCTTCAAGATGTTGGGGTTATAGTCACAATATTTATCATATGTTGTAGCTTTTTTATACATTTTTATTCATATTTATAATTATTTTAATGAAATTTTATGATTTGTTAATAATCATATAATTTATTATTATTGTTTAATAATTACCTTCCATCAATTTTTTGGAATTATTTATGACTATTTATTATGGTATTCTGTAGTAGACACCCTTGCTTCCAAATTACAATTGTTTTCGGTATGTAAATGATTTTGAAATAATTTATTCATATCTTGGTCTTGGTTGACATGCAGTAGAAATTTGGTAAACCATCTTTTGGGTTTTTTCAATATTGTTATGTTTTAAAAGGAATAGAATGGTTTTGGAAATGGATTTTTTTAAATACTCTTTACGGTATGTTTTAAAAATTATGTTCTTGGAGAAAAATCATGATATACATTTGGTCTACTCCTATAACATGTAATGTAAAATGAAAAACTATTTTATTAATTTATTTTATAACTAGAATTTTGGTTTTTTTATAAAAGGAATTAATTTTCATCATGTTTGTATCCTTATGGATTCAACTCACATACAACATAATCTCGTTAATGGGTATGTATTCTCCATGTTTGTTTCATGTTTCATTTTGTTTTAAAATTGGGGATGGATATGGTGTCAATATATATGGGAAAGCATATGACTATAGTTATCATTGTGGAGACTTGTGTATCACATATATATGGTGATGAAAATATTTTCTTCATATAACTTGTAGAATTGAGTTATGGTTTGTTATTTTGGTCACCTATTTCACTTCTTTAATCATTCATTATAGATTGTCAACCTTGTATAAAATAATTGATTATTTGAGATTTCCATTGAAATATATCATAATCTTATTATTATTATCCAATATCTGGATGTTTATTTTTGTATTATTGATGTGAAAATTTCCCATGATGTTTATGTTCAATAACCTTGAAACTTTTTTGTATTCGGGGGGGGGGGGGGGGTGTAGGGATATGCCTCAGGTATGAGGTATAAGATTTCAGGAGCTGGTGCTATTGAAGCCTTGGGATGGTTTGTTTCCTTATTTAAAATTATTTTTAAATGGTGTTATTAAAAAGTTATATACTCAAGGCTCATTATCTTTCTTTATATTATAATCGATGTCTTATTAAATTACAAAGAATTATTCTATGATCCTTTTTTTGTTATGTGAATTGTTAGGTATGATTTTAAAATATTATTCTCATGTTCTAAAACAATTATTCTCAGGATATTATTACATATGATCATTTATTGATATCCACATTTTATAACCTTACTGAGAATATAAGAGAACCCTTTTTTCGTATATCCCACGACACGATGAATGATTTAATGAATTATATGTCTAAGAATATATATTATATTGATTAATTAAGAGGGATATGATATAGATATTTTATATACCAATTGTCTTTGTATATGTATTTCAATATACATTGAACCTTATGGATTCATCTTGGATTTTAATATTCTATATAAAATATTTACCTAAAATGATGTAATATTTTTGTAATGATCAGTAAACATCATTTTGTATTAGTACATGATATACTAATTAATTTAAACTATCATGAGAAAAGATTAGGGTGAAACCTTTAGATAATTTTATATATTAGTGAACATACTATATTATAGAAAACAATGGATTTGTGTTTTCCTATAAAATACATCCCAGTCTGGATACTAGAAAGTGGATAAATACATGGAATGGGTGAAGGTATAGTTATCAACCCTAAAGTGTGGGATGAAATATTTACGAGATCATCACTGATGCCCAATGAGTTACTCTAATAATTACCACCTATAACACCCCAAGATTTTATGAGAAATATTCTTTTAATTTCATTAATGTCTTGTGTTGTATGCTACACCAAGATTACCTTGCTCTATCCGCAACACCGTATTAGATTGTAGTATACGCAACACACTTCTTGGATCGTGTTACACAAAATTTTGATAATAGTTATTCTACGCAACATTGAGTATATATATATATATATATTCAATGTATAAAATAAATATGGTTGGATTTTATTATACGAAACAACGAAGGATTCTTTCACAACACACAGCCCAGACTTGGCTTGCATTACACGCAATCACGACCTTCCTCGATTGCGTGTGTTGCACGTAATACCGGGTCTTACTAAACAACGATATATTATTATAATATTATTATAAACTATCGGTTATGATTATTATTAACTAAATTTTGAATTTTATAACATTATTATTCATCTTACACATTTTCTATAACATGATATAAGAACAAAATAAATTTTTCGGGTAAAATAAGTATTTTAAAAAAAATGCAGTTTTACCGCCTTTTGATGACACAACCACATTAAATCTTGATTTTGACATGTTTATAAGTTCAATTTTTCAAAATAAAATTCTTATTTGGAATAAAGAAATAAAAATTTACTTTGGATAATTTTTTCATATTATTCTGGTAACTTTCATATTTTGATGAATAGTAAAAACAAGCTATATTTTAATTAAAAAAATGTTTTTTCATCATAATAATTTATATGGTTAAATTTTAATATTTAATTGTTTTAAAGTATAAATAGAATATATTTTTACCATTTAATATAATGTATGTCATTAGCATTGATTTTACATTAAATTCATAGGTTAAATCAATTCAATCTTTTGCAATGTTTTAAACAAAAACCGATTTTCATTCAACAACGAGATTAATTTTAATTTAATTTATGCAACTTATTTGTATTTAATTTGAAACAATGGATTCCATATTTGGAATATTGGATCCAAATTATGTTAATAGGCTACTTTTTATTTTTGGGAATTATGAATAGTAATTACGGTAAATTTTATTTACCATAGTTAAAGGTAAATTGGGTAATTAAGGGTAAATATAATATTATAAAATTACCCTAACACTTGAAAAAATTTTATTGGATGGCTAAAAGTAGACCCATATCACCTAAGGGTCGGATTAGATTTATTTTAAGGACTTTTTACTATGAAAATTATTTAATTATTATTAAACCCCAAGAAAGTGAAAACATGTCACTCTCTTAAATCTTATAAGTATGATAATTTTAATTTAGTGATAAACATCATAAAACTTCGAAAATGAATTGTCTCAAGAAATATAATAAAATTATCTACATCATGATAATTTATTTAAAATTTTTAGGGATTAAATAATTGTCATTAAAGGTGATACATTAATGATTCAGAAATTATTTATTAAGTGAAAATTCAGTAATATAGTTTTTATTGAAATAATAATACCCATTATAAGGCCCAAAAACTAGAAAAAAACATATTTTTAGTATATATATATACCATAATAATCCAATGACCTAATATATAACCGTTTTAAGTCTTATAAAAGTGATTATGACAGTTATATTATTTTATTTTAAATGATGCCAAAGTTGTCACCTTCATAATTTAATAAATATAACAATATAAATATTGTTATTTTAAGATGATAAATTCGATTAAAAGTATTATTTTAAAATTTAATAGATTTATCTTCCACATAGGATTTTATTTATAATTTTTATGCAAAGAAATAAGTATATTAAATAATTATACAAAAATGTTGTAGTAATTATTTTATTAAGAGATAAACCAAATAAATGGTTTTAAAAATAATAAAATAAATATTATATGAACTATTTAATGTGCTAAAATAATTTTATAGATACATATGTAATTTTATGAATCTATTAAAGCTTTAATTTTGAAAATATCTTCTGCATATATTTTATTTATATTCAAATAAATGAATAGTGTCAAAATTGACACTATTGTTATTTTATAAAAATCACATATTATAAAATTGTTTAAAAATCACAAAAATATTTAAAAATTATATATTTAAATTTATATGGTCTAAAATGTAATAAAGTATCCAATTACTAAAATTCACTACAAATAAGTAATTATTTGTTATAATTTAAAATTTAGAATGTTATTACCACAAATAAAATTAAATGGATTAAGTAAGGATAAATCAAGTTGATAATGTTTGAAATAAATTCCTAACATGTATAAATTTTATTTATTGATGATATTACAACCCCATATCATCTAATATTCGAATATGAGTCATTTTTGGAGATTTTTAAGTGGGGTTAGATTTATTATAAATTAATATTTTTAAGATTTCCAAAGGTGCCCCTCTCCTCCCTTATAAAAGGGAACCTCCTCCCTCCCTTACTCACACAAATTTGTGCCTTCTTGCTCGGCCAAACCCTGCAAAATTCTCTTTTCCACTTCCCTAAAAACATCCTAGAGGTCCTGGTATTCTTAAAGACCAATTTTAGTGCCCTAAGTGGAGGTCTCAAAGAGGCGCTTCAAAGAAGAGGTAATGTTCGTTACCGATTCTTTCAACTTTATTTTCTTCTTCTACTTATTCTTCTTTAGTTGTTTCATTATGAAGTAATAACATCAATATCACTCATATATTGATATGTTATTATAAGTATGATACAACCCAATTTCACCATCTATCCATCCTATGGAAAACGAAATCACCACGCGTGCGTACTTACGGAATACCGTCTCCACACCGTGGTGTAATCTGTTTTTCCAACACCACCTTACTTTGATGGGTATAATGGTGTAAAGAATAACTATACATAGTTATTATAACATAATAATTATTATGATATATTGTATCATCCTATCCAATTCAATTCAATAATAATGGGAACGATATCATCGCTCGTGCGTACGTACGGACTACCGTCTCCACGAAGCGATGAGATTCATTCTCCATGTTAACCATTTAATAATGATTATAAAGTATATATAATCAATAATAATGAAATATATGACATTATAAAGCTACTGTATAAATGTATATATATATATATATGTCATCTACTTAATTCCATTAAACTCAATAAGGAAACGAAAACAACGTTCATGCGTACGTATGGCCTACCGTCTCCATGAACGGTATATTTATTTCCATTTATTGATATATTATATATATGTATATTCATAATATATATTATATATAAATCATGTTTTATATTATGGTATTAATTAATCATGATCTAAGTAATTATATTAATAATTACAAGTCAAAACACGGATGACAAATGAAACGATTTTACCCAGAACACCCTTTAACATTGAATTTACAATAGAACGAGTAATATAATGTCATAAGTAAACCATATATGATATCATAACAATGAATATGATTTTCTAATAAGTCAATGACATTATTTAAATCATTATACAGGAGGTTCGGATACGTACTAATCATATCAGACCTAAGGTAAGGGATAACTTTTCAATATCATTTTTATCCGAGATTGCTTATACGTAAGTATTTACTGGGGTTACGTTTATCATCCATGACCATGTTTTCTAAATATGTTTTCATAAAATGTTTACCATTATTCCATGAATGTTTAAAGTCCTTTTTAACCTTTATTGACTTTTTACCACATTGTATGAATGGAATCTTTCTTTTGGTTACCATATAATGTACTTTTTGACTTTTCCGACAAAAGTACGAGGAGAATGTTATTTTTAACTTATACGGCATGAACGGATTTTTATAGTTTCATAATACCTCATTTTCAAGAAGATTACTCTGCAAGATTGCATGATTTTTTTCAACAAAACCCTTATCTTTTAAAATTGCATGGAATTTTGTGAAAAGAAATTGATTTTAAAGAAGGATATTTTCCTCAAGAATTCATTTCAAGTGTTTTGTCAGAACTATTCTCTATCTAAGATGACATTATTTCATATGTGTATGTTTCAAGTAAAATGTCTCTATGATTTAAATAGTTTAAATTTTCTTATGAGGAAATGATACCAATTGTTTATGGGTTATGTTATGATGGCATGATGTTTAAGAATCCCATTGTATTACATGGGTTATGCTATGATGTATGATTTATGATTTTGTGGCACAAAAAAGAATGATTTCATTATGATATGGGTGGGACCTATATCTCCATCCAATGCATTGGGTAAATATTTATATCTCATGATATAGACATTGCTGGAACGACAAGTTAAACCGGTTCAGTAATACAAGACTGGAACGAGGAGTGAACTCGATTCAGAAAGGGACTTTGTCCACTAAGATGGTCTTGGCAACAATGCCCTGGATACTATGGAAATAATATCATGTGCTTAATGGTTGTCACAGTTACATGTTTTATTCCCATACTATTTAATCATTATTAATATTTCTTTACGATCTATGCGTTACGTACTTCCATGTTTTATGTCATTGATCATGATTTTTATGTTTAATCATTATGTTCATGTTTTTAGGTTCAAATGCATATGGTATGTTTTATTTTATCCATTCATACCCTTACTGAGCTATTGATCTCACCCTTTTTATGTTTTCTTTTTCCCAGGATATAAAGAAAGGTTTTAGGTAAGAAAAAAAGGGGAAGATCTTTATGGGAGATGTTGAAGATCTTTCACCACGATTAGAAGATTACGTTCCATGTTTCCAAAGACACTAAACTATTATGGTCCTTGTGTGTCTGTTTTTGTTATGTATTAAGTATTCCGCTAAAGTAATGTAATGTCCATGTACCTAAATATTTGGGTTTGTACAGTTGGTATCAGAGGAAAGGTTTAGTCAACCTTTGGAAACTAGGATGCGAAAATGTTAGTGAGATCCCTAGAGATATTTCTAAGGTATGTCTAGGGATGTCCCTAAGGATAAGTATACGTATAGGATATAGTCCTAGAACTATGGTAACAATCTTAGAATTTAACCTAACATGTTAGATATTTAGGGTGCTCCCCCTTTACTATGTTGTTTTCCCTAGCATGATTTTTTCCTCTCACAGTATTCTTTTTGGGTTTTAGAAAATGGCTGGAAACAGGAAGATTCGTGATAATGGAGGATTTGACGGACAATGGAATGATATTCTTCATGAGAAACCAAATGAAACGGGATTTGGAAGTCAAAACATCATTATAATGCCTAATTATTAATCTCATAATATGATTAATAATCTCAACTTTGGTACGTTTCCCGACTCAGATAATAAGAGAAAGATGGAGTTTCATGATGATCATAGAGGAAAGAAAGTTCAATTTCCCACATTTAAATCATGTGGGAAGAGGCATCTGGGAGATAGTTTCAAGTGAACTGGAAGATGCTTTGGGTGTGGAAAAGAAGGACACAAAGCCAGTAAGTGCAAAGAAAAAGGTTCAGTTGACACCATGGATGAGGATAATATTATGGCTACGACATCAAAAATGGTTAAATGTTTTAAATGTAGAATGTACGGGCATTATTAAAACCAATTCATTAAGGGAAAGTCTCATGATGAGAATCAGTAAGGCCGTATGGGTAGTATTTATATTGATGATGAAGAATAGACTACAGATGATATGTGACATGAAAGAATTGTTGAAGCTCAGTCAATGGTTTAAGAAGGTAGTGTAATGATTATATGTTTATCAAGTGTAATGTTGTATAAGTAATCTCATGGTACTATAGAATAAAGAGACATCTAAGGATTGTTACACTTTTGTCTTTCCTTGAGTTTTGAAAGTGTATTATTAATGGTAATAGTATCCATGAAAGGTTATTTAGATATTTTTGGAATGTAGATGATATGCACATAATGAAGGGATAAGGAGAAAATGAAATGTTTGATAGTATTCATCAGCTCATGACTGATATAAGGATAAGGTTATATCATGGTTTGAGTATATAGAATTTTTGGATTTTGGTATGTGGAAAGAGTTAACTTTTGACAGTATTCATGTTTTCACTAAGGTTTAATGGGTATTCATCTTTCAAGAGAATACCTGATTAAGGTATTCACACGATCGGAATGTGACCAACAAGATATATGGGGGATAAATGATGGTATTCACATTCTTGGTTGAGGACATTTCAAGTAATCGTTTTATTTATTCTATGAGCTTGGACCAAAGTATTTTAGATAAGCCTAATGATTGGAATGGATTATGTTAGACATAAGTTAGTATTTTTTAAGGATATAACTTTTTTTTGATATTATTGATGGGATGTTATAGTAAGGTAGTTTTAGAAGAAGGACAACCTGCAGGATGTGCGACATACCATCGCATCGGACAAGGCTATGGGAATCGAATCCACAACTGAAGTGCGACTGGCCTTCATCGCCTACCACTGGCCTACATGAAGTCCCTGTTTAGTAGAAACTAGTTTTATTATATTAAGCAGTATGATATATGAATTATAAGTCCATTTAGGAACCATATATAATTAATCTCACTATAGATGGATATATGTATTTTTGATAGCTTTTATGACCTTTTGTTTGAGACAGATTGAATGACCCATCATTCTATCACATGAGCTGCTAACACTTCACGAATGAAAAATTCAACTTAATTTCTTTAAGAGATGAAGTGGAAATTGTCCAAAGAACTAACAACGGTGAGACTGTACCAAAATCACGAAAGTATTTCTTCTATTTCCAATTTCATCAACTTTAGGGAAATGATCTTGAAAACCAAAAATGTTGTCCTAGTTCCCTTATATCTGATGAGTCAGATGGTACCTTAGATCATCACAAATCTATGGCTTTGTGATTGTTGGAAATTTCATAGCCATGTTCTCTACCACTCTCCATTAGAACTTGATGGTTAGATTTTTCTTCCATATCCATATTTTCACCTATGTTCTCCTACGTGGAAACCCAATGATGAGTTAATTTGGGTATCCATTACATTTCATACTTTAATTTTTAAAGCCATGTTTTGGTATTCCTTTTTACGATGTGGGTTTCTGTTAAAAAAACTTTCGAGTAGTAAAGCATTTATAACCCCGACGAATTTCGAGGGATAAATTCATTTTAATGGGGGTAGAAAGTAACACCCCGAGATTTTATCAAAAATATTCTTTTTATTTCATTAATGTCTTGTTTTGTATTCTACACCAAGATTACCTTGCGCTATACGCAACACCGTATTATCTTGTAGTATATGCAACACTATTCTTTGATCGTGTTACACACAATTTTGATAATAGTTATTCTACGCAACATTGAGTGTATATATATATATATATATATAATTTATAAATGAAATCTATTTGGATTCTGTTATATGAAACAACAAAGGATTATTTCACAACACACAACGCTGACTTGGCTTGCATTACAGGCAATCGTGACCTTCCTCGATAGCGTGTGTTGTACACAATACTGGGTTTTACTAAACAATGATATATTATTATAATATTATTATGAACTAGCCGTTATGAATAGTATTAACTATATTTTGAATTTTATTACATTATTATTCATCTTAATCATTTTCTAGAACATGGTATATGAACAAAATAAATTTTTCGGGTAAAATAAGTATTTTTTTTAAAAAATGCAGTTTTGCCGCCTTTTAATGGTGCACCCACTTTAAATCTAGTTTTTGACATGTTTATAAGTTCAATTTGAAAAAATAAAATTCTTCTTTAGAATCAAGAAATAAAAATTTACTTTGGATAAAATTTTCATATTATTATGGTAACTTTCATATTTTGATGAATAGTAAAAACACGCTATATATTAATTAAAAACAACTTTTTTCATCGTAATAAATTATATGGTTAAAGTATAATATTGAATGGTTTTAAAGTATAAATAGAATATATTTTAACCATTTAATATAATGTTTGTCATTAGCATTGATTTTATATTAAATTCGTAGGATAAATCAATTCAATATTTTGCAATGTTTTAAACAAAAACCCGTTCATTCGACAAAGGGATTAATTTTAATTTAATTTCTGCAACTTATTTGTATTGAATTTAAAAAACTGGATTCCATATTTGGAGTCATTGGGTCCAAATTATGTTAATAGGCTACATTTGTTTTGAGAATTAAGAATAGTAACTATGGTAAATTTTATTTATCATAGTTAAAGGTAAATCGGGTAATTAAGGGTAAATATAATATTATAAAATTACCCTAACACATGCCAAAATTCTATTGGATGGCTAAAAGTATACCCATATCACCTAAGGGTCAGATTAGATTCATTTTATGGACTTTTGTCTATGAAAATAATTTAATTATTATTAAAACCGGAGAAAGTGACAACATGTCACTCTTAAATCTTATAAGTATAATAATTTTAATTTTGTGATATACATCATAAAACTTCGAACATGAACAGTATCCAGAAAGATAATAAAATTATATATATCATTATAATTTATTTAGAATTTTTATGGATTAAATAATTGTCATTAATGGTGATACATTAATGATGCATAAATTATTTTCTAAGTGAAAAATCAGTAATATAGTTTTTATTGAAATAATAATACCCATTAAAAGGCCCACAAACCCGATCAAAACTTATTGGTAGTATATATCTATACCATAATAAACCTTTTACATAACATATAACCGTTTGGAGTATTATAAAACTGATTATGACACTTATATTATTTTATTTTAAATGATGCCAAAGTTGTCACCTTCATAATTTAATAAATATAACAATTTAAATATTGTGATTTTAAGATGCTCAATTCGAGAAAAAGTTTTATTGTGGAAGTTAATAGATTTATCTTCAGCATAAGATTTTATTTTTAATTTATATGCAACATATATGTATATTGAATAATTATACAATAATTTTGTAGTAATTATTTTATTAAGAGATAAACCAAATAAATAGTTTTAAAAATAATAAAATAAATATTATATGAACTATTTAATGTACTAAAATAATTTTTTAGACACATATGACCTTTTATGAATCTATTTATTCTTTTATTTTGAACATATCTTTGGTATATATTTTATTTAAATTCAAATAAACAAATACTGTCAAAATTGACACTATTATTATTATATAAAAATAACATATTATAAAAATGTTTAAAAATCACAAAAATAATTAAAAATTAAAAATTTAAATTTATATGGTCTAAAATGTTATAAAGTATCTAATTACGGACAATTCACAACAAATAAGTAATTATTTGTTATAATTTAAAATTTAGAGTTTTATTACCCCAAATAAAATTAAATTGATTATGTAAGGATAAATCAAGTTGATAATGTTTAAAATAAATACCTAACATGTATATATTTTAATGTTTGATGAGATTACAACCCCATCTCATCTAATATTCTAATATTAGTCATTTTTGGAAGATTTTAAGTGGGGTTAGATTAATTATATATTAATATTTTTAAGATTTCCAAAGGTGCCCCTCTCCTCCCTTATAAAAGGGCACCTCCTCCCTCCCTTCCTCACAAAAATTTATGCCTTCAAGCTCGACCAACCCCTGCCTAATTATCTTTTCCACTTCCCTAGAAACACCCTGGAGGTCCTGGTATTCTTCAAAGTCCAATTTTAGTGCCCTAAGTGGAGGTCTCAAAGATGCGCTTCAAAGAAGAGGTAATGTTCATTACCGATTCTTTCAACTTTATTTCTTCTTCTACTTCTTCTTCTTTAGTTGTTTAATTATAAATTAATAACATCAGTAACACTAATATAATTATATGTTATTATAAGTATGAATCAACCCTATTTCACCATCTATCCATCCTACGGAAAATGAAATCACCGCGCGTGCGTACGTACGGAATACCGTCTCCACGCCGTGGTGTAATAGGTTTTTCCAACACCACCTAACTTTGATGGGTATAATGGTGTAAAGAATAACTATAAATAGTTATTATAAAATAATAATTATTATGATATATTGTATCATCCAATCCAATTCAATTCAATAATTATGGGAATGATATCATCGCTCGTGCGTACGTACGGACCACCGTCTCCACGACGCGATGAGATTCATTCTCCATGTTAACCATTTAATAATGATTATAAAGTATATATAAGAAATAACAATGAAATATATGACATTATAAAACTAATGGATTTATGTATATATATATATTTATTTCATCTAATTAATTCCATTCAACTCAATAAGGAAACGAAAAGAGCGTTCATACGTACGTATGGCCTACCATCTCTATGAACGGTGTATTTCTTTCCATTTATCGATCTATTATATATATGTATATTCTGAATATATATTATATATAAATCATGTTCTATATTCTGGAATTAAGAAATCATGATCTAAGTAATCATATGAATATTTACAATTCAAAACACGGACGACAAATGAAACAATTTTACCCAAAACACTCTTTAACATAGAATTTACAAAAGAACGGATAATATAAAGTCATAAGTAAACCATATATGATATCATAACAATAAATACGATTCTTTAATAAGTCAATTACATTATTTAAATCATTATACAGGAGGTTCAGATACGTACGAAGCGTATCAGACCTAAGGGAAGGGATACATTTTCAATCTCATTTTTATCCGAGATTGCTTATACATAAATATTTACTGGGGTTACGTTTATCATCCATGACCATGTTTTCTAAAAATGTTTTCATAAAATGTTTACCAATCATCCATGGACTTTTAAAGTCATTTTTACCCTTTATTTACTTTTTACCACATTGTATGAATCGAATCTTTCCTTTGGTTACAATATAAGGTACCTTTTGACTTTTCTGACAAGAGTATGAGAAGAATGTTATTTTTAACTTATACGGCATGAACAGATTTATACAGTTTCATAACGCCTCATTTTCAAGAAGCCTCCTCTACAAGATTTCATGATAATTTTCAACAGAACCCTTACCTTTTAAAATTTCAAGGAATTTTGAGAAAAGAAAATGATTTTAAAGAAGAAAGAATATTTTCCTCAAGAATTCATTTCAAGTGTTTTGTCAAAACTATTTTCCATATAAGATGACATTATTTCAAATGTGTATGTTTCATGTAAAATGTATCTATGATTTAAATGGTTTCAATTTTCTTATGATGAAATTATATCAATTGTTTATGGATTATCTTATGATGCCATGATGTTTAAGAATCCCATTTTATTACATGGGTTATGCTATGATGTATGATTTATGATTTTGTGGCACAAGAAAGAATGATTTCATTATGAGATGGGTGGGACCTATATCTACCTCCAATTCAGTGGGTAAAGATTTATATATCATGAGATAGACATGGATGGAATGGCAAGTTAAATCGGTTCAGTAATACAGGACTAGAATGAGGAGTGAACTCGATTCAGAAAGGGACTTTGTCTACTAAGATGGTCTTGACCACAATGCCTTGGATACTATGGAAATAATATCATGTGCTTAATGGTTGACAACATTACATGTTTCATTCACATGCTATTTTATTATTATTAATGTTTCTTCATGATCTATGCCTTATGTACTTCCATGTTTTATGTCATTGCTCAAGCTTTTGATGTTCAAACATTATGTTCATGTTTTTAAGTTCAAATGTATATGGTATGTTTTATTTTATCCATGCTTACCTTTACTGAGCATTTGAGATCACCCTTTTTATGTTTTCTTTTCCCCAGGATATGAAGAAAGGTTTTAGGTAAGAAAAAAAGGGGAAGATCTTTATGGGAGATGTTGAAGATCTTTCACCACGATTAGAAGATTACGTTCCAAGTTTCCAAAGACACTAAACTATTATGGTCCTTGTGTGTCTGTTTTTGTTATGTATTACATATTCCTCTAAAGTAATGTATTGTCCATGTACGTCAAGCTTTGGGTCTGTATAGTTGGTATCAGAGGAATGTTTTAGTCAACCATTGGAAACTAGGATGCGAAAATGTTAGTGAGATCCCTAGAGATATTTCTAAGGTATGTCTAAGTATGTCCCTAAGGATATGTATACATATAGGATATTGTCCTAGAACTACGGTAACGATATTAGAATTTAACCTAAGATGTTAGATATTGACGGTGCTACCCCTTTACTATGTTGTTTTCCCTAGCATGATTTTTTCCTCACACGGTATTCTTTTTGGGTTTTAGAAAATGGCTGGAAACAAGATGATTCATGATAATGTAGGATTTGACGGACAATGGAATGATATTTTTCATGAGAAACCAAATGAAATGTGATTTGGAAGTCCAAATATCGTTATTATGCCTAATCAGCAATATCATAATATGGTCAATAATCTCAACTTTGGTAAGTTTCCTGACTCAGATAATAAGAGAAAGATGGAGTTTCATGATGATCATAGAGGAAAGAAAGTTCAATTTCCCTCATGTAAATCATGTGGGAAGAGGCATCGGGGAGATTGTTTCAAGTGAACTAGAAGATGCCTTGGGTGTGGAAAAGAAGGACACAAAGCCAGTAAGTGCAATGAAAAAGGTTCAGTTAACACCATGGATGAGGATAATGGTATTGCTACGACATCAACAATGGTTAAATGTTTTAAATGTAGAATGTACGGGAATTATGCAAACCAATTCCCTAAGGGAAATTCTCATGAAGAGAATCAGTACGACCATATGGGTAGTATTTATGTTGATGATGATGAAGAGACTAAAAATGATATGTGAGATGAAATAATTGTTGAAGCTCGATCAATGGTTTAAGAAGGTAGTTGAATTATTACATGTTTATCAAGTGTAATGTTGTATAAGTAATCTCATGGTACTATAGAATAAAGAGACATCTAAGGATTGTTACACTATTGTCGTTCCTTGAGTTTTGAAATTGTATGATTAATAGTACCAGTATCCATGAATGGTTATTTAGATATTTTTGGAATGTAGATGATATGCACATAATGAAGGGATAAGGAGAAAATTAAATGTTTGATAGTATTCATGACCTCATGACTGATATAAGGAGAAGGTTATAACATGGTTTGAGTATATAGAATTTTTGGATTTTGGTATGTGGAAGGAGTTAACATTTAACAGCATTCATGTTTTCACTAAGGTTTAATGGGTATTCATTTTTCAATAGAATACATGATTAAGGTATTCACATGATTGGAATGTGACCAACAAAATATATGGGGGATAAATGATGGTATTCACATGCTTGGTTGAGGTTATTTCAAGTAATCGTTTTATTTATACGATGAGCTTGGACCGAAGTATTTTAGATAAGCCTATAGATTTGAATGGATTATGTTGGACATAGGTTAGTATTGTTTAAGGATAGAACTTTTTTTTTGATATTATTTATGGGATGTTATATTAATGTAGTTTTAGAAAAAAGAAAACCTGCAGGACGGGCGACAACCCATCGCGTCGGACCAGGCTGTGGGAATCTAACCCACAAACGAAGTGTGACTGGCCTTTATCGCCTACCACTGGCCTACAGGAAGTCCCTGTTTTGTAGAAACTCGTTTTATTATATTATGCAGTATGATATATGAAGTATAAGTCTATTTTAGGAACCATATATGATTAATCTCATTATAGATGGACATATGTATTTTTGATAACTTTTATGACCTTTTGATCGAGGCAGATGGAATGACCCATCATTCTATCACATGAGCTGGCAACACTTCACGAATGAAAAATTCAACTTCATTTATTTAAGAGTTGAAGTGGAAATTTTCCAAAGAACTAACAACTATGTGACTGTACAAAAATCATTAAAGTATTTTCTCTATTTCCAATTTCATCAACTTTAGGGAAATGATATTGAAAACCAAAAATGTTGTCCTAGTGCCCTTATATCTGATGAATCAGATGGTACCATAGATCATCACAAATCTCTGGCTTTGTGATTGTTGGCTATTTCATAGCCATGTTCTCTACCGCTCTCCAACAGAACCTGATGGTTAGATTTTTCTTCCATATCCATATTTTCACCTATGTTATCCTATGTGGAAAACCAGTGATGACTTAATTTGGGTAACCGTTACATTTCATAGCTTAGTTTTAAAAGCCAAGTTTTGGTATTCCTTTTTACGATGTGGCTTTCTATTAAACAATCTTTCGAGTTGTAAACCATTTATAACCCCGATGAATTTTGAGGGCGAAATTCATTTTAAGGGGGGTTGAAAATAACACCCTGAGATTTTATGAAGAATATTCTTTTAATTTCATTAATGTATTGTTTTTTATGCTACACCAATATTACCTTGCACTATACGCAACACCGTATTAGCTTGCAGTATACTCAACACTATTCTTGGATCGTGTTACACACAATTTTGATAATAGTTATTCTACGAAACATTGAGTATATATATATATATATTAAATGTATAAATGAAATATGGTTGGATTCTGTTATATGAAACAACGAACGATTATTTCACAACATGTAACCATGACTTGGCTTGCATTACACGCAATCACGACCTTCCTCGATAGCGTGTGTTATACGCAATACCGGGTTTTAATAAACAAAGATATTTTATTATAACATTATTATGAACTAGCTGTTATGAATAGTATTAACTATATTTTAAATTTTATAACATTATTATTCATCTTACACATTTTCTTTAACATGGTATAAGAACAAAATAAATTTTTCGGGTAAAATAAGAATTTTTAAAAAAAAATGCAGTTTTGCCACCTTTTGATGGCGCACCAACATTAAATCTAGTTTTTGACATGATTATAAGTTCAATTTGACAAAATAATATTCTTCTTTGGAATCAAGAAATAAAAATTTACTTTGGATAAATTTTTCATATTATTCGGGTAACTTTCATATTTTGATGAATAGTGAAAACATGCTATATTTTAATTAAAATCTTTTTTTCATGTCAATAATTTATATGGTTAAATTATAATATTGAATGGTTTTAAATTATAAATAGAATATATTTTTACCATTTAATATAATGTATGTCATTATCATTGATTTTACATTAAATTCGTAGTTTTAATCAATTCAATCTTTTGCAATGTTTTAAACAAAAACCCGTTTTAATTCGATAATAGGAATAATTTTAATTTAATTTCTTCTACTTATTTGTATTGAATTTGAAAAAATGGATTCAATATTTGGAATAATTGTGTCAAAATTATGTTAATAGATTAATTTTTATTTTTGGGAATTATAAATAGTAAATACGGTAAATTTTATTTACCATAGTTAAAGGTAAATCGGGTAATTAAGGGTAGATATAATATTATAAAATTATCATAACACATGCCAAAATTCTATTGGATGGCTAAAAGTAGACCCATATCACCTATGAGTCGGATTAGATTCATTTTATGGACTTTTGACTCTGAAAATAATTTAATTATTATTAAAACCAAAGAAAGTGACAACATGTCACTCTCTTAAATCTTATTAGTATAATAATTTTAATTTAGTGATAAACATCATAAAACATCGAAAATGAATAGTCTCCAGAAATCTAATAAAATTATCTACATCATGAGAATTTATTTAGAATTTTTAGGGATTAAATATTTGTTATTAATGGTGATACATTAATGATGTAGAAATTATTTATTAAGTGAAAAATCTGTAATATAGTTTTTATTGAAATAATAATACCCATTAAAAGGCCCACAAACCTGACCAAAACTTATTGGTAGTATATATATATACCATAATAATCCAATGACCTAATATATAACCGTTTGGAGTCTTATATAAGTGATTTTGACACTTATATTATTTTATTTTAAACGATGCCAAAGATGTCACCATCATAATTTAATAAATATTACAATTTAAATATTGTGATTTTAAGATGATAAATTCGAGTAAAAGTATTATTGTGAAATTTAATAGATTTATCTTCATTATAGGATTTTAGTTTTCATTTTTATTCAACAAATAATTATATTAAGCAATTATACAAAAATGTTGTTGTAAATATTTTATTAAGAGATAAACCAAATAAATGGTTTTAAAAATAATAATATAAATATTATATGAAGTATTTAACGTGCTAAAATAATTTTCTAGATACATATGACCTTTTATAAATCTATTAAAGCTTTTATTTTGAACATATATTCTATATATATTTTATTTAAATTCAAATAAATGAATAGTGTCAAAATTGACAATATTATTATTTTATAAAAATAACATATTATAAAATTGTTTAAAAATCAAAAAAATATTTACAAATTATAAATTTAAATTTATATGGTCCAAAATGTTATAAAGTATACAATTCTGGAAAATTCACATCAAATAAGTAATTAGTTGTTATAATTTATTATTTAGAATGTTATTACCACAAATAAAATTAAATTGATTAAGGATAAATCAAGTTGATAATGTTTAAAATAAATTCCTAACATGAATAAATTTTATTGGTTGATTTGATTACAACCCTATATCATCTAATATTCTAATATGAGTCATTTTTTGATGTTTTTAAGTGGGGTTATATTTATTATAAATTAATATTTTTGAGATTTCCAAAGGTGCCCCTCTCCTCCCTTATAAAAGGGCACCTCCTCCCTCCCTTCCTCACACCAATTTGAGACTTCATGCTCGGCCAAACCCTGACAAATTCTCTTCTCCAATTCCCTTGAAACATCCTAGAGGTCATGGTCTTCTTCAAAGTCCAATTTTAGTGCCCTAAGTGGAGGTCTAAAAGAGTCTCTTCAAAGAAGAGGTAATGTCTGTTACCGATTCTTTCAACTTTATTTCTTCTTCTAATTCATCTTATTTAGTTGTTTCATTATGAAGTAATAACATAAGTATCACTTATATATTGATATGCTATTATAAGTATGAAACAACCCTATTTTACCATCTATCCATCCTACGGAAAACTAAATCACCGCGCGTGCGTACGTACAGAATATCGTCTCCACGCCGTGGTGTAATCTGTTTTTCCAACACCACCTTATTTGGATGGGTATAATGGTGTAAAGAATGACTATACATAGTTATTATAAAATCAAACTGATTATGATATATTGTATCATCCTATCCAATTCAATTCAATAATTATGGGTATGATATCATCGCTCGTGCGTACGTACGGACTACCGTCTCCACGACGTGATGAGATTCATTCTCCATGTTAACCAATTAAAAATGATTATTAAGTATATATAAGAAATAATAATTAAATATATGAAATTATAAAGTTACTATATTTATGTATATATATATTTATGTCATCTACTTAATTCCATTCAACTCAATAAGGAAATGAAAACAACGTTCATGCGTACGTACGGCCTACTGTCTTCATGAACGGTGTATTTCATTCCATTTATCGATATATTATATATATGTATATTCTGAATATATATTATATATAAATCATGTTTTATATTCTGGAATTAAGTAATCATTATCTAAGTAATCATATGAATAATTACAAGTCAAAACACGGATGACAAATGAAACGATTTTACCCAAAACACTTTTTAACATGGAATTACAAAAGAACGGGGAATATAAGGTCATAAGTAAACCATATATAATATCATAACAATGAATATGATTCTGTAATAATTCAATGTCATTATTTAAATCATTATACAGGAGGTTCGGATACGTACGAATCATATCATACCTAAGGTAAGGGATAAATTTTCAATCTCATTTTTATCCGAGATTGCTTATATGTAAGTATTTACTGGGGTTACCTTTATCATCCATGACCATGTTTTCTAAAAATGTTTTCATAAAATTTTTACCATTCTTCCATGAATTTTTAAAGTCATTTTAACCATTTATTTACTTTTTACGACATTTTATGAATGGAATCATTCCTTTGGTTACCATATAAGGTACTTTTTGACTTTTCCGACAAAAGTACGAGGAGAATGTTATTTTTAACTTATACGGTGTGAACAGATTTTTACAGTTTTATAATGCCTAATTTTCAAGAAGCATACTCTGAAAGATTGCCTGATTTTTTTTCAAAAAAACCCTTATCTTTTAAAATTGCATGGAATTTTGTGAAAAGAAATTGGTTTTAAAGAAGAAAGGATATTTTCCTCAAGAATTCATTTCAAGTGTTTTTTCAAAACTATTTTCCATCTAAGATGACATTATTTCATATGTGTATGTTTCAAGTAAAATGTCTCTATGATTTAAATGGTTTCAATTTTATTATGATGAAATGATATCAATTGTTTATGGATTCTGTTATAATGGCATGATGTTTAAGAATCCCATTTTATTACATGGGTTATTCTATGATGTATGATTTATGGTTTTGTGGCACACGAAAGAATGATTTCATTATGAGATGGGTGGGACCTATATCACCCTCCAATTCATTTGGTAATGATTTATATCTCATGAGATAGACATGGCTAGAATGGAAAGTTAAACCTGTTCAGTAATATAGGACTGGAACGAGGAGTGAACTCGATTCAGAAAGGGACTTTTTCCACTAAGATGGTCTTGGCAGCAATGCCTTGGCTACTATGGAAATTAAATCATGTGATTAATGGTTTCCATAATTCCATGTTTTATTCCCATGCTATTTTATCATTATTAATGTTTCATTATGATGTATTCCTTACGTACTTCCATGTTTTATGTCATTCCTCAAGCTTTTGATGTTTAAACATTATGTTCATGTTTTTAAGATCAAATGTATATGGTATGTTTTATTTTATCCATGATTACCCTTACAGAGCATTTTAGCTCACCCTTTTTATGTTTTATTTTCCCCTGGATATAAAGAAAGATTTTAGGTAAGAAAAAAGGGGATGATATTTATGGGAGATGTTGAAGTTCTTTCACCACAATTAGAAGATTACGTTCCAAGTTTCCAAAGGCACTAAACAATTACGGTACTTGTGTGTCTATTTTTGTTATGTATTTAGTATTCCGCTAAAGTAATGTAATGTCCATGTACGTCAAGCTTTGGGTATCTACAACACCACACTTTATAGTAATAGGGTATAAGCATGTGTTAATTATAATATTCAGTATAATATATTAAGGAATATTTTACTAGAAAATAAAAATGGAATTCCATTTTTAAATAAATGATTTCATAAATTTAAAATATGGTGAGATTATTTAGACATCCTATGAAATAAATTTAATGAATATTTCATTAATCATAAATATTATTGTTATTAAAAATATGTGTTTTTATTTAATTAATGGATGGAACTAGGAGGAATCAAGGTAATGTACATTGTGAAGGATGATTCAAGGATTTTACTCACGAGTAACAATGTAAAATGGGTGATGTAATAAAATATATATTTTTTATTCTTATCCATATTTCATTATATACTATTAAATTCCAACATTGTGGAATTTCCAAATTATCCAAATAAGAGAAAAAATTATTTTCATGAATACCTTGAAGGAAAGAAGATTATTCTTTATAAATGATGAAAATTTTGGACCAAGTAACCCAAAAAATATTTCATCGGGACAAGAATATATTTAACACATTGAAAATTATATAAAAATAATTTCTAAGGAATAATGACATTTTTTGTTATCAAAATGAGGGGAATAATGATATCCATAAGATATCATTATTGGATGAATATTTTAAATGATGAATGTGTAGGAATAATTACAAATGTTATCCTTCATGGAAATCTCAAGAATGTTACTGGAATGTTTGATTTATTATTAGTATTATCATTGATGATGAATATAATTATAATGATATATAAAATTTTAAATTATTTTATCATTATTGATTACCTTAAAATTATAAAATATGAAAATTTTAATTTTGATGAATCATAAGAAATAATTCATATTATATATCATTTTAAGGATGTATTATGGAATAAAATGAAGAATCCTAGTCAGTATCTTATGATGGTTGTTGAATGTATCATGCATTTATGTGATGATATTTGTCAGTTATATTGAAGAAGTTATTTATAAAATATATTCTTGATATAATAATCCTGATCAATCTAAGTATTGTTTTTTAGTATTTTTTATTATATATTTTCAATAATAATTAAACGTTAATAATATCCATGAAAATTGATTAAATTTTATGGTGATATATTATAAAAAATATATGATCAGAAGTAGATAACCAATAAAATGTTCTCAATGATGAGTTAATAATTTATTATTTTGATAATGAGATGATTGATATTGATAAATTAAATTGGATAGTATTTTTATGTTGAAATTGAATTGTAATTTGGGGATAAATTGCGTAATATTATATTTCATAATGTTTATTTCATTTTTTCACATATTTTATATATTTTATAGTCTCAGATTTTATTTTCTGAATAAGGATATAGTTAATTATTGAAGAAATTTATGTTATCAACAATATTTAATAGGGAATCAAGTTATTTGAAATTTTTTGGGGAATATATGATCCTGATATGTATATGTTTGTTTTGTGATATTTTTAGAAACATTATGTTATAGGGATATATGATAAATTTCAAATAAGGAAACATAAATGAAGAAATATTTTGAAACAATTTTTCTTTTAATTCTTTCAGACATATTTAGGATGTGGTTTTCCACTATTTATGGTATGATTTAACGTGGATTTTTTTTTTCAGAAATTAAAGGATTAAATAATTATTACATTATATAATGATTTATCCATATTAGATAAATTTTTTCTATATTATGTTTTTTATAATGTTGTATAGAAAAATGTAATGATTTTTAATCATTTTTTGACCTTATAGTCTATTAATAGTTAATTTAATTTCCTGGGAAATAAAATATTTTTATTTTTCATTCATTATAGGAATATGAGATGAAAATAGTTGTAATCTAATTAGATAATTATTCCATGGAGTGAAATTAATTTTATGTATTTGATAGAATCTTATAATTATATTTTATCACATTCTATGTAAAATATATTCATCAACTCAATGAAAAGGGGATTCAAAATGAAATCATATTTGTTTTTTTAATTATTTCTAAATAATTGATTGTACTTTCACCCCTTAAGGATTTATGGTTTTATGGTCATTAACATTATAATTTTCATGTTATCTATGACTATCTATTTTTATTTTGAGATTATATTTCTAATCCATGTATATATTTTCACATCTTGATATTGTTCACCATATATAAGAACCCAAAAAATGTGTTATTTTATTTGACGTTTATGTTTACCATTTCTCTTTTTCATGGTAAATTTTAATTTACCCTGGCCTTAAATGGGTTTTGGACAATGGAATATTAAATTAATGAACCATTTTTTAGAAAGAAAAATATTATGATAATGAAATTTATTTATGTTGGAATTTTGTAACAACTAGGAAATTTATAATAATATGCTAGAAATCATGAATTTCATAAAACAAATATATTTAAACTAATAGGTGATTTCTATAACAATGGTACTATTGTTATGCTATCTCACATTTTTATTACATAACTTTTCATTAGATTTTACAAAAAAACGATTTTTAAAGTCCAGTGTGTTGGAAATCAGGAACATAATAAATGAAAAAACATAAAATATTCTTATAAACCACCTTTTTGGCTTCATCATAAGTTCATCCTATGAACAGTTATGTCATATCATATCATGGAGACATACATCAAAGAAAATGGTGACCATAAGGCCCATTAAAGGTAAACAAGGGAATCAGTTTACTTGGGATATCAATATGATCTTGATAAAAAACACAAACACATGAGAAATGGAAGTATAAGAATATCATAGTGAAAAAAATGAAAAATAACTTGGATATATAGATAGAAAATTTCATTAATCCATTCATGAACATATCACCAAGGTTCATCCCTATGGGTTCATAAAAAAATTACCATAGTTATTCACCCAGGTATGGTGAAACATGTCATCTATAGAGATTAATTATTTACTGAATGCATTGGAGTGATATCAGAGAGCACCATTAATATTTATTTATTTTAATGTGATCCACATAGATCATATTCAAACAATTCATAAATAACCCATAGAGAATAAAAGAAATGGGTTTCATTTCAGAATCGCGATGTTATAAAAGTGCTTAAAAATAAGATCATTATATCATTTATAACCCATAGAAAGGGAGTGAGGGTTATATTTATGTCAATTTGAGAATACAATATATCATTTTTATGTATTTATTAACACCCATATAAACTATATCTATCTGGGTATTCACATAAATAAAAAATGGTAATTTCATGGGGGAAACAGAGATAATTTTTTAGATGAAATTTTAGTAGCATAACAGCTATATAATATGGTTTTAGAAAATAATAAAAAGTGAGTGGAAAAGTGTCTCCGATAAATACATGAATAATTTTATAGTATATGAACTTAATAAGAAGAAATAAGATCATTCTGTGGACAATTGAATGACATACAACTAGAAAAGGATACTTGAAAGGAAATAGAAAATGCGATTTCTTTTTCCAAAATTCTACACCCTATCGACGTCACTTAAATTTAAGAAAAATAAACTGATGAGAGAATAAAGGGTATCTCACCATATTTAAATGAAATGTACAGTAATAATAACATACAATAACATACCCCCACATAATAATATGGAAACTAGAAGACATAACATAAAGTAAATCATGACTAAAAGTGAAGGGTGGACGCTTCCCTTACCTTCAGGAGTGGCATCGAGAGATCGATGGTCGGGACATTGGGGGCTTTAGGGAACCATGGTTGGTAAAAATACCAGAGATTGTTTGATGAGTAATTTGGAATGAAACGAATGAGGGAATAGCTTGGTATTTCTAGGAAAAGCGAGGGAATAAATTATTAATTTCCAAGGGACACCTCATCGGTGGTATTTGCAAAACCATGAGATTTCCCATGGTATTTGACCATGTTATTGTCCACTTGGGACACCTAATATCATATATTAATATTAAAAAGTCTACCAAAATTATTACATCATTATTGCATCATTATTTCATCATTATTTCATCATTAATGATGTCCTTAAACACTCGAAACTCAAAACTGCATTTTCACTAATCACAAAAAAAACATTTTATAAAAATTTGATAAATTCACCCTAACCTAATATCAAATCTCTGAATTCAAAAATGAACCCCATTTTATGAAAATCATTTTCTAAATATTTTTAATTTAATTTTTAAATAATGTCATTATTTATTCTAAATAAACAACTTTAAATATATAACTCATTTTGTAACTCCTTGAAAAAGTGATCAAGGTCACATAAAATTATTGTATGAGCATAAGGCAATAAATTAACAATTTATGATTACATTTTATGAAAATAAATTTCCACTCTAAATTATTAAATTAATTATAAAATTTTAAATAATGTATTTATGACATATAGAAACACCCAAACTTATACTATGATTGTTTTTTTTAACTTTTAATATGTCTAAATTGTATTTATACATTCATGGGTGTAGTTTATATTTTTTTTCCAATTTACTATCCCCTACTATTCTTTACTATTCCTAAGGGAATATTACTATTCCAACTTTACTATTCACCAAAAATTAAGTTGATCTTACTATACTCTAAATTTAATACTGGTCACAATTGTAGAAGAAATTTTTTGAAAATCATTATACAATATTAATTATTTAATGTTCACATGAATATTTTATAATACCCTTTTTCGAAAATTCATTAGTAATATGGAACTATAAATTCATCAAACATTTATTTGGATATTTGAAATTGACCAACTTTTACATAATATGAAATAACAATTTTATTTACACCGAATGATTACACAACATAACAAAGTCCTTGTTACATATCTCTTTATAACACCAGCATAGGACCAAAGTGTAGGGTGTGCTATGGTGATAGAATTTTCGGCGGCTCAGACAACATTTCCCAAGTGGTGATTTCTATTAGCATGAACTTCTCCCTTAGGTGATTTCATTCAAGCTTTACATGTTTGAGTTCAGCTTGGTATTGGTCCAGAGTAAAGACCAGAGATGAAAACTCCTTCCCAAGATCTGAAAGATGGGATTCGTATGTCCCAAGTCTACTAGATGAGGCCATCAACTCCTCTTTCAGTATTAATTAACCAACATAACTTGTATTTATAAACAATAATTATGACGTTAAGAGTATAGTTTCAAATGGTCATATTGACACTCAAATCCCAATGATCTCATTTTAATTATACTCACTTC
Source organism: Viscum album (assembly GCA_963277665.1). Lineage (NCBI taxonomy): Eukaryota > Viridiplantae > Streptophyta > Magnoliopsida > Santalales > Viscaceae > Viscum > Viscum album. The sequence goes on along the minus strand of OY728126.1, from coordinate 289,890,729 downwards.
ATTAATTAATGGATATAGTTTTGTTGAGTATAAAATAAAATAACACAAAAATTTCGAAAATGAATATTATTATAAAGGCCGGGTCGTTACATTATTCCCCCTTTAAGAAATTTCATCCCTGAAATTTTAAATCATACCCTAATAAGAGAATAGGTGTGGGTACTTATGCCTCAAAGACTCCTCTAGATTCCACATGGATTCCTCACAATTGTGGTTCCTCCACAACACCTTAAAAATGTGGGTAGTCTTGTTGTATAGAACCTTGTATCTACGATCTAGGATCTCCACCAGCTGCTCTTCATAAGAGAGGTCATACTACTGTTCTACCACCTCTTCATTTAGTACATGTGAAGGGTCTGGTATGTACTTCCTTAAGAGGGATACATGAAAAAACCATGAACTTGTGCTGGATTTGGAGGGAGTGCAAGGTGATAGGCCACTACTTCTATGTGATCAAGGATTTCATAGGGGAAAATGTACATAGAGCTGAGGTTACCTTTCTTCCTAAACCTCATGAGTCTCTTCCAAGTTTAAATTTGAAAAAAGAACCTGTCACCAACATCAAACTCCAATTCCCATCGACAGTTGTCGGCATATGTCTTTTTCCGACTCTTAGCAGCCTTAAGGTGTTTCTAGATGGCATGGACCTTTTCTATAATCTATTGCATAATATTAGGCCTAAGACTCTTTCTATCACGAGCTTTATGTGAAAAATTTGGAGTTCTACATCTCATACCATATATAGCTTCATAGGGTTCCATTTTAATGCTAGATTGGAAGACGTTGTTTTAAGAGAACTAAACTAAAGGTAAGTGTTGATCCCATCCACCTTTAAATTCCATTGAGCATGTTCATACCATTTCCTCAAGTGTTTTAATAGTCATTTTATATTGTCCATTAGTTTGGGGGTGACAGACCATACTTTAATCAAATTCAGTGCTCATAGAATGTTGAAGAATTCTCTAAAATTTTGATGTGAACCATGGATCACGATTAGATACGATAGAAATGGAACTCTATGCAGCCTTACCACTTCTTTCACATAAATCATGGAATGTTGATCAAGAAAGAAATCCTCCAGAATGTAGATAAAATAGGTATTCTTGGTGAGACGGTCCTCAATAATCCATATCACATTGTTTCTTTTGGAATTTCTTGGGGGACGAGTGACGAAGTCCATATTGATATTGTCCCACTTCCATTGTGTTATGGGTTGTGGTTTCAATACCCCTTTAGGAAGTTTTAACTCCGCCTTCACATTCCAAAATACCACTAACCTTGAAGTGTAGTAATCAATATCCCTTTTCATATTATCCCACTAATATTGATGAAGAAGGCCCCTATACATTTTTTGCTTCCAGGATATATAGAGAATATAGATCTATGAGCATCATCCATAAAATCCTTTATTTCCAGAATAGATGGAACACAAAGTCTTGTAAAAAATTTCATTACACCATTTTGATTAATATTAAACTCAGGGAACATCCAATCCATCACAGCCTCAGACTTCTTTTGTAACAAAGGATGCTATTTTTGATATTTCTAAATCATCTATAGTAATGAATGTTGAGAAATAATTGGAGTTTGGGTTGATGATGTCCCTTACCTTATAATTCCCATGTCAAGATTTACTAGGTCATTGATCAAAGGATCTATTAGAATCCTCATCATTGAAAGAACAACTAGGTCTTTCCTGGTTAATGCATCAATGACCTTGTTTTCTCTTCTGGGATAATAATGAATTGAACAATCACAGTCTTTGAGAAGTTCCAACCATCACATTTGTCTCACTTTCAAATTCCTTTTGTGTGAAAATATACTTCAAACATTGATGGTCGATGAATAAATCACATATCTCCCCATAAATATAGTGCCTTCATAATTTATGAGCACAAACAACCACATCCAGCTCCAGATCAATTGTAGGATAGTTTTGCTCACTAGTCTTCAACTATTGAGCTGTATAAGCAATGACTTTGTCATTTTTCATTAGCATGCACCCAAGACCTTTTAGAGATGCATCACTAAAAATAATTAATCCTTCTCAACTTGAGGGAAGATTTTACATAGGTGCAGTAACAATCTCTTCTTCAGCTCTTGGAAACATTCCTCTCACTACATTGTCCAGATGAACTTGACACCTTTTCAAGTTAACTAGGTTAATGGATTATAATGTCGTGAAAGGTTTTTTAGAAACATCCTATAATATCCAAATAATACAAGAGAACAACTAATCTCAATTATTTTTGTAGCTAAGGCCACTCTTCTACAACCTTTGTATTTGTAGTGTCAACTGTAATCCCTTTATTGGTAAAAATGATCCCTAAGAGAGAAACTAATTGTAACCAGAATTCATCATTTTTTAACTTTCAAAAAAGCCTATCCTTCTGTAGAGATTTAAAAATAACCCTTAGATGATCCTCATGCTCCTCACAAATTTAGTAATATACTAGAATATCATCAATAAAAGCTACCACAGTGTTATCAAGGTAGTCCTTAAATACAATATTCATCAAATACATAAAAATTGAAGGTGCATTAGTCATTCCAAAGGGAATAACAACGAACTCATAATGACAATATCTTGATCAAAATTCAATTTTTAGAATATCTTTTTTATTCACCATCAATTGATGATAACCTAATCAAAGATCAATCATAGAGATGAATTGAGCCTCACAAAGTTGGTAAAATAAGTAATAAAATCTGGGAAGAGGGTATTTGTTCTTCACTATGATCCCATTCAGTTCTCTATAATCAATGCATATCCACATCGATCCAACCTTCTTTTTCAAAAAGAGAACTGGTTCTCTCCAAGGAGACATATTCGGTCGGATAAAACCCATCTCCAAAAGATCTTGGAGTTGTATCTTTAACTCCTCCAGATCCACATTTTCCATCCTATATGGGGTTTTTGAGATCAGATGAGATCCAAGTATGAGTTCAATGGGTATCTCAACCTCTCTTTCTGGGGGAGGTCTGGGTAACTCCTTAGTAAATACATCAACATATTCTTGGATGATGGGGAAATTTTATATCCTTAAACTCACATTTCCTTTTTCTTCTTTTCCAATCAACTCCATAAAGAAGGATATAGGAGGTTCTTCTAGACAAAGATCAGGTTGAGATATCTCTCTGTGGAAGATAACTATAGGTTTACAATTCACGACTACTGATATTACCTTTATTCTACATTTAGTATTAGAAATATACTTTGAGAGCAAGTCCATCCCAAATATAATTTTGAATTCAAGCATGGAAATGAATACTAGATTTGTGAAAAAAATTGTTCCCACTAAATTATATACTGGAGTTTCTAAACAATGGCGATGCTTGGATAATCCCACCAGGAGTCTTGAATGATAAATCTACTTTTAGAAAATTAGGGTTTGATTCTAAATTCATTGAAAACTTGGAGGAAATAAAGGAATTCATAGAACCATAATCAATAAAAAAAATACTTTCATTCTTTGAGAGAATAAGAAGAGTACCTGCAACCACATCATTTAGTGCTTCAACTTCATCAATAGTGATTGAAAAATTTTGACCTTGTTCCCTTGGCCATTGCTATGACTAATGGGGATTCCCCTCCACTGCCCTCATATTTTTACAGTGATTGGAAAAGTTCCCAAGTTGTACACACATCTTGCATTGGAAATCAGGTAGGGCATGCACCATCTTCACCAAGTCTTTAGAATTTGGAATTTGTGGCTTCCCCACACAATGACAATTCTATGAAATGTGGAAATCTCTTCCACAGTTCTAACACTTACTACTTACGAGCATGAAGTTCCTCGAATGCTTCTTCCCACATTTATTACATGTGGTATGTTGTACTTTCTCGCCTCATCATCCCTAATCGATGCTTATCCCAAAGCCTGGATTCAGTGATACTTTCTTTCCATTGGATTTATGAGATCATTTAATCTTCCACCAAACTATAGTTCGCCATTCATCGCACTCCACATGATCTCTTCATAGCTATCATAGTCTCAGTTGGCTAGATTCTTCAGCAGATGAGGTCTCAGTCCAACGAAGAATCTATCAACCATATCATTAGGATCCATGAATTAGCTTAAGGTATAATAGGAATGCCTTGTGAATTTAATCTCATAGCATCACATAGATTCATTATCATTTTTCTTCAGTTTTTGAAACTCCTTCTCCATTATTTTTCTCATGGAACGAGGGAAATACTTACTGATGAAGATCCCTATGAAATCCTCCCACGCTATAGCTTCAACCTCAACTTTTGGCCTTGTGTTTTTAATCAACTCCCACCACTGATCATATTCTACCTCCAAGAGATAGGCATCTAGGGTGGAATTCTCTTGCTCCGAACAGCGAAGAACTGAAAAGATCTTCTCTATAGAGCTGATCCACTGTTCAGTAATCAATGTGTCGGTTGATCCACTGAAGTTTTTTTCCCATTGATGCATAATGCACTAAACATAAAGTTTTTTCCATCACAGTGAGATAGGTCATTCATCTTGATTCGTGTTATTCCAAAAACATGAGTCTGTTGGTTCATCATTCACATGATAGATTCCATTCCATCTTCTATTGGAGGGTCGTTAGTGCATGGTCTATTGCAGTCCCCATTTGAATGGTTCCTCCTATTTCCTGACATTTTCTAAAAGAATAAAAACTTATTGAGAAACTCATTTTATTTTACCAATCTTTTAACTATAATTTATTTTATGTCTTAAAACCTCATGCTTAAAAAATTACATTTCTCTATAAATCCTTCATAATGATTCATAAAAAGATTATAATTTACAAATATTATCCCACGGGAGTGTCATAACCAAGAGTGGAGTAAGGCCCGTTGTTGTGTAAAAGGATACCCTGATTCAATCCCAAAAATCCTTGTTAGAGTTTTCACTCCTAGGTACATCTATTCTTGAGCCGCCCAACCTGCTTGTATCAAGACATGGATATATTATCTTGATAAACCACTTACTCACTACTCACAAAAATACTAAGAAGTATTCCTATATTTAAAATTTTATATAAGGTTCTTCCTAAAGTTTTAATATCCTAATTTCCATAAATAACTAAAAATTCCATTGATACCAAATATAGAATCCTGCCTTTTTATTACATAACTTTTCATTAGCTTTAACAAACAGAGGATCCTTAAAGTATTGTGTCATGGAAATCAGGAACATAATACATGAAAACAATATAAAACATTATTCTAAACCACTTTTTTTGATTCATCAGAGTTTCATACTATGTAAAATTACTACAACTCATATCCTGGAGATCTACATCAAAGGAAAGGGTGAGAAGAAGACCTGGTAAGGATAAACAAGGTAATCAGTTTAATTGTGATATCAATAAGAACTTGAAAAAAAAACATAAAGACATGAGAAATTGAAGTATAGCCATATAATAATAAAAATAACTTGAAACATAAATTGAATATGTGGATAAAACATTTTATTTGGACATTCACTAACATATCACCAAGGTTAAACCCCAAGGTGTCATAAAAAATTACCATGGTTATTCACCACGGTATCGTGAAACTTGTCATCTTTCGAGATTAATTCATTATCCAATAAATTGGATCGATATCAGGGTGAAACCATAATATGTATTTATTTTCATGTGAAACACATAGATCAAATACAAACATTTCATAAATAACCCATAGAGAATAATAGAAATGGATTTCATTTCAAAATCGTGACGTTTTAAAAGTGCTAAAAAATAAGTACATTATGTCTGTTATAACCCATGGAAAGGGAGTGAGGTTTATTTTTATGTCAATTCAAGAATAAAATATATCATTTTTTTTGTACTTATGAACAACAATAAAAACTAAATATGTCTGGTTGTTCACATAAATAAAACAAGATAATTTGTTGAGGTAAAGAGAGAGAAATTTGAGACAAACTTTCTACAGCATAATGTCTATATAACATAGTTTTAGAAAATAACAAAAAGAGAGTGGAAAAGGGTATCCCATCAATAAATGAATTATTTTAAAATATAGGTATATAATAAAAATAAATAATATCATGGTGTGGACAATTGAATGGCATACTACAAGAAAATCAAACTTGAAAGGAAAGAAAAAATGTGATTTTTTAATGAAAATTCCGCAGTCTAATGACGTTACATAAAAATTCCGAAAAATATATTGATGAGAAAAGAAAGGGTATCTCACCAATTATATATGAAATGTACAATAATATGAATATATAATAACATAACCCCATATTATAATATAGAAACAGGAATACAAAACTTAAAGGAAATCATGACTAAAAGAGGAGGGTGAAAGGTTCCCTTACCATGAAGAGTGGCTTCGAATGCTTGATGGTTGGGACCTTGGGGGTTTTAGGGTAACCTGGGAGGAATAATAGGGAGTTAAAAAGGACAGATCATAATTGATAAGAAATTTGGAATGAAATGAATGACAAAATATCTTGGTATTTATAGAAAAAGTGGTCAAATAAATTATTAATTTCCAAGGGACACCTCATTGATGGTATTTGAAAAACCATGGGCTTTCCCTTTCTATTCTCCCATGGTATTGGCCACTTGGGACACCTCATAGAATATATTACTATTTACAGGTCTACCAGAATGATTAAACCATTATTACATTTTTCTTACATAATTAATGATGTCATTAAAAACCTAAAACTGAAATTTGCATTTTTACTATTCATCGACAAACAAAACATTTTATAAAAATCACATAAATTCACCTAGATCTAATATCAATGATCTGAATTCAAAAATGAACTCCATTTTATCAAAATAGTTTTTTAAATATTTTTAATTTATCTTTTAAATAATGTCATTATTTTTTCCAAATAAACAAATTTAACTCGATAACTTATTTTGTAACACATTGAAAAAGTGATAAATGTCCCATAAAATTATTTTATGACCATAAGACTATAAATTAATGATTTATGATTACATTTATGAAAATAAATTTGCACTTTAAATTTTTAGATTAATTATAAAATTGTAAATAATGTATTTATGACATACAAAAATTCCAAAACTAATACTATGATCATTTTTTCACATTTAAATTTTCTAAAATGTATTTATACATTCATAGGTGAAGTTTCTATTTTTGTGGCTAGTTTTATATTCATTACAATTCCTAAGGTTATATTACTATTCATACTTTACTATTCAAAAAAAATATATTGATATCATTAGCCTCCAAATTTCTTATTGGTCACAACTGTAGAAGACAATTTTATGAAAATCATTTTACATTATTAATTTTTTTAAAGTTTACATGAATATTTTAAAATACCTTTTTCAGAAATTCATTAGTAGTAGGGAACTATAAATTCATCCTTTATTTATCCCGATATTTAAAATTTACCAACTTTTGCATGATAAGAAATAACAATTTTATTTATACCAAAGGATTAAAAAATGTATCTAAGGCCTTATTACATAGCCCCTTATAACACCAACCTGGGTCCAAAGTGTAAGGTGTGCTATGGTGATAAAATCTTGGGGCGTCTTGGAAAACATTTCCTGAGTTGGGATTTATATCAGCTTGAACTTCTACCTAAGGTGATTTCATTCAAGCTTCACATATTAGAGTTAGGCTTGGTCCAGAGCAAAGCCCATAGATGCAAAATCCTTCCCAAGATCCGAAATATGGGCTTCGTATGGCCTGAGTCTACTGGATGAGGCCATCGGCTCCTTTTTTTGTATTAATTAACCAAGATCACTTTTATTTATAAAAAATAATTATATCTCTAAGATTATATTTTCCAGTGGTTATATTGAGAGACAAAACACAATGATATCATTTTAATTATAATCACTTCATTAATTAAAGGATATAGTTTCATTCAGTATAAAATAAAATAACACACAAATTTAAGAAATAAATTTTACTAAAAAGTCAGGGTCGTTACAATTGTTATATTGAAATTATAACAATTCAATTAAATTTGTATGTATATAAGTGAAAAAATAAATATTAAAAAATTTATAAGGGATTTAAATATTACACATGTATTTATTTAGGAATAATAAACAAATAATAAAACATCTGTGTAGTCATTTTATTCATCAAATGTTTTTCTCAAAGAACGGTTTTTATTGGATATTGTGCATGGAAATTATTGTAATGTTATAGAATATTTATTTAATTAATTTTATGGAATGATTATAATTTTTTAAATCAATAATAAATATTATCTTCATGTGATTTCTATTTATTTTTTAAAAAATACTTATTTTTTAGTTAATAGATAAATATAACTTTTTGTTAAATGATCATTTAATTTCATCAAAAAATGTAATATGAAAGAGAATTTTTTTATAATGGTTATTAAATTATAATATTCCCCATTTAGTTATAAATAATCTAACCAAATACATAGAAATTCATATTATACTTCATTTTGGATGAAATTTATTTTTTTGAAAAAAATTATAATAAAAGGATTTGTTGTATTCAATAGGTTATAATATTAATAATTTTAAAAAATATTTATTAATAATTTTATTAATTAAAAATTAAATTACATATCAAATAATATATTTTAAAATTATCCTAACGATTTTAATATCACATGGATTGGATGTGAACTCAGTTTTAGGCATAATTGTGTAATTTTATAAAACTGGTTTTCATTATGATTAACTCACTTATTTAAAAAAATTACACAATTTATAGAAAATAAATATTTTAAAATGAACAAAATATTTTTATCATAATAATATATTTAATTTAATAGGATCATCTTAATTTTTTGACCTATTGAATATAAAAAAAAATAATGACAATTACCAAAATTAAATTTAAAGTAGTTTGATCATGGGGGAAGGAGGTAATAAAATAGATAAGTATAGTAATGAAATATAAACATGATGTAATATATTTAGGAAAGTTATTTAAACATTATATTAAATTATATTCTATGAATTATATATTTATTTCCTCTTTCTCATGAACCGGACGATATATTTTTAAAAACTTTTACGTAATTCCAAGTGTGTCCCTCTTCTCCCTTATAAAAGGGAACCACTTATCCACCATTTTTCAAAAACAATTAGCCTTATATATAACGAAAAAAAATCCAAAAAATTTATATATTCAATCCAATCATCCTAGAATTTTTTTCTTCAACTATGACTAATCATTCATTGGATAAGCTAGAAGACAATGAAGGTCTCTCTAGGAATAGGTATAAATCTTTACCAAGATATTTTAATTTTATTTGTTCTTACACCATCACTACAAATATTTTATCCAGGAGATAATTATGAATAAAAAATAAAAAATTTTATTATATGTTATTACGATGATGGAACAACCATTTAAAATTTCTTCTCCCTCAAATGGAAAAGGAAATTATCACATATGTGTGTGTGTTGAATATTTCCTGCTCGATATATTTTAATATTTTTCTATCACCATCATTCATGATTAATTATTATGATGCATTTAAATTTAGTGTAACATATTTATAAAATAATTATGCTTCAATAAAAATTCGATCATATATATATTCTTACAGTCCCATCCATTAAAAATGACAACGTCACTAGTGAGTGTATGTGGACTAACATCTCGATGAAGACATATGAATCATTTTTAATTTCAGAATTACATGGATGGTAATAAAAATATATTTAATTAATATATATGATATTTATGACCCAATAATTGTTATATAAAGGTTAATTATTATTTATCTTTCTTTCATTCTATCCATTAAGACCTCTTAACATCACTTGTGCATGTGTATGAATTTCTACCACCCCAAAGTGATGTGGTCCACTGTTTTATTTAACATTTACATGAATAGTAAAAAAAGTGTATATAATGAATAAATATTTTAATCATCAATTGTTTTTTATTTTTTAGATTATATATCCTTGATATTATACTAGGACAATAATTTACAAACCATAACAAACAGGAAAAGTTAAATAGTTAACACCCTAAAATGACGAATTTAATAAGTAATTTTTAATAAATCGGTGTTGACATGTTATTATTGGATCATATATTATAATAAAGTGTATAAATGGATATATTATTTAATTTAAATAAATATAAATTTTCTAAACTAATGGATATAACTCCTACAAATCAATTCTAACATAATTTTGTTATTCCTCATTTTTATATTATTTCATTTTCAATTGTTTGATGTTCACATTTATTTATGTTAATGTGGTGCGTATTCCAAACATCTGAAATTTTATATAATCTATCCATAAATATTTATTTAATTTGAAATTAAAATTCAAAATAATTCATAATATGTGGATTGAATTGAATGATTTAAAATTGGTAAGGGTTTGTCATCTCAAATTAACTACTTTGTGAAATATGTCAGGATATAATCATATATTATTTTAAGATCAGTATCTAATGATATTTATTTATGTGTATGATGAATATAATTACCCTCATGGAATTTAATTTATCAATTTTTTGTTATATAATTTGGAAGACATATGAAACAAAAGTTACAAAATAAGTATGGGTTTATATTATAATAAGTTTTTTAACATGATTATTTATTCTTGAATCACAAATAATTAAATTATTCGATCAATATATCCAAAATAAAATGTATTTTTACTTCCTCATATTATTTTTTGATATTAAATTTTTTCAATTAAATTTTCCCTCTTTAGTTATTAATGAGTCCAAAATAATAATTTTACATAGAAATGAACTTATTTTTTTTGTTCAGTCATGAAAATATTTATTAAATATATATATTTTATTTAAAATATTTTTAAGATTTTTTGTATATTACAAAATGGATTTATGAAATTTTATTTTCTAATGTATTAATTTCTGTGAAAAATATTAAAATTAATCATCATGTCATTTTTTGAATGTGGTAATTTTTAATTTTATTAGAAAATGTGAAAGACCTCATTGTTTTAGAGTACACTACTTGATCATGTTGTCCCACTATAATTTATTATATTTAATTTTAATATTTCAATAAAATATTACATCGTTCCATTAAATGAATTTTTTCCCTTACTATTTTAAATAGTTTGTAAATTTAAAATAAGTAGTTGATAAAGAGAAAATATATTTTATTCAAATAATGATCATGTGTTTTAAAGGTATTTTCATCTATAAAAACATATCTTTAAATTTATTATGATAAATATAGAAATGATTGAACTATAATATATTTATTCATTCTATGATTGAAATATGGTTATGATGGTGAAACAGTAATGAAAATAATTTTATTTTATATGATTTAATCATTGATATATTCATATGTATTTTTATTATATTATGGAAAACATATAAATGGATTATGAATCTATGATTAATTTATACATTATAAAACTCTTTATTTATTACAAGACTAATAATATTTTATCCTAATGGGTACATGGGATGTTATTCTTATCCCAACATAGGGAACATGATCATCCCACCAATTCCTAAAAGATGGTACTTTGGTTTTATCTCAAGTCTAACGAAGGGTACACTAGAGGCCATCCCAAGCATGAAGTAGGTATGTGGGTTTTTAGAACATGGTTGACATGTGATGATTGTTATAAGGGTTTTCTTAACATTATAAATTTATTACTATTATTACTCCACATATTATGCCACTCCCTTATGAAATGTTATTAAGAGAATGTTATATACTCATGGGTTATGATATTTGAATAACTTATGATTAATTTCCTATGAACTACAATTTCTTAATTCAGGATATTTTATTACGATCTACAAATTATTGTGTATTATTTGAAAATTGTAATATCATATTCTTATACACTTATTCTATATATGATTACATATTATTATTGATTTACGTCTCCTGTATTTACAATTAATGAGAATCCGAGCTCAATTTTTCTTTTTTTATTTTCCCCATTTTATGAACATATTTTTCTATATTATATTTATATAAAATGTTATAGATTTGATGAACTATTTCAATGATTATTTAGATCATTTATGTAATAGTGTTTTTTCCAAATCAATATTTCAAAATAAACTTAACATTTATAGTTCTAGAACGAATCCTACTGATGTTTAATGAATATTAATCTAAAATGATGTAATATTTTTTTATGAAATTTATAGGTCTCTATAATTCATTTATGGATCAAGTTATTAGACCCCCAATTTTATATATTTGGAATTTTACAATAATCAACAACCACTTACATATTGGGTGTTGTTCATAATTTCGCATAGCCTACTAACTCAGAGGGTGACTCCAAGCATGGATGTTTCAATGAAGTATCTGAATTTTGTTTTGTCCTTCTAATTATGGGATATAGTACAATAGTATTATAGAAATGTTTTAAATAATGGTATGGGGGTCAAACATGTTTTTTATAATCATTATTTTGATGTAATTTCCTAGTTACGAAGCATTCAAGGTTATTGGAAACTCATTGTGCTCTTATGGATGAGATGTTTAATGAATATGACATGTTTAAAAAAATTAACTCATGATTTATTTCCAAGCCCTTTAATATGAGGATTATGTACATTGACCATATTTTTCATATTCTAATCATATTAAATATATATTTCTTTTGGAATTGGTTGACTCCAAGTGTATTAGTTCTAAAATTCTCGCAAAAAAATTCTAAATTTTTTTCTAATATATCATATTGGATACATTATAATCAGTTAAACCATGCTATTTCTTCAAATGGAAAGTCATGTAGATTTAGGTGTTGGAGGTGTCTATAGATGATATATAGACAATTAATATAGGAATATATAGTGACTCTTAGTTTATTGTTATATGTAATTAATGTCAAAATGATGATAACATAATAGTTATGGGTTTTTAGAGTATTTTAATTAACTTATATAATGTTTCAATAAATTATTATATGTTTATTTTTCATATAGTGTTTTTTCAAACAATAAATTATTGATCCAGATGTTTGAAAAAAATAATGGGAAATTCATTAGGATTTTATAATGAAATTATCATAAATTGTTTTTAGTACCAAGGATAGATTATATAGTAGGATAATTTATGTATCATTCCTAGTAGAAAATATATATGGTTTTAGGTTGCATAGTTGGAGTGTTGAAAGATGTTCGTGGTATTGGATCAAAGACCATGTGGATTTTTACCATGATTTTTCCATTTAATGATTGAGATTACCTGGGATTTTGGATAGAAATGATTTCTATGAGTAACATGATCTGTGTTATAGGAATTTTATTCAATGATAGATGGGACATGAAATATGTTAGAGTGATTCAATTGACTGACTGGGAGATTCAAATTATAGGACTCTTGAGTTTGAGTTTCATGGATAAGGATTCTGAGAAAAATCCTATAAGAGGGTTCAAATTATATAGCTCTACATTTGGAGGAGGTGAGATATAATTTATATGGTTTCTCAATAAAAGACCTCATTTTGGTTGAGGGTGGCAGAGAAATTGTTACTCCAAATGAGTATAAATAAATTTTTTTATATGATTTAATTTTAATTAAAATGATCAGAACTTTTTATTTCAAATATAAAACATATGGATAAATTATTTAATTTCTTATAATTTATTATAATTTAATATTTATGTAGAATGTTGTTATAGAAGAGAAAAGGTGGGGGTATTATCATTTAAGGGATGTGGATGGTCTTGGATGAGATTTTATGAAGTTAAAAATTATTGTAACTCGTTAGTATATGTAGGTGGTTACTTTAATATATATTCATATACACTGATATGAATGATTTATTTCCTTATTTCATGTACGATGTGAATAAATGGATTCGTTGGGAAATTGATCACCCTATAGAAAGGGATAGGATGGTGATAACCCCCTAGGATCATGAAAATTTTAATTTACCACTTAATATTGTGGATAATGTGTTCATTAAATAATTCTATCAATTTTATTTTATTTTTGATTCTCACGAATGAACTCATTTTTGTGACTAATAAATTTAGTTTTATGTGACTATCATGAAAATAATAATTCTTAGGATATATTTTTTGGAAATATATTGAAGATATTGATTCACATGAGAATATTTGTTGAAATATTCTGGATGTTCTTATAAACACATTATGAAAGCTCTATTCATATGTAATAGATTAATCATAACATATATATAGAAAAATATGTTTGGAAAATATTTTATGGATCATATAACAAGTTTTAGTGGTTGAAACAATGTTTGTGAAAGGAATGACAAGGTTCATTAACCCTAATTTTAAAAGGAACCCTAGGCTATCAACCTAATGTTTGGAGTTTTTTCATCATATAGAGGAACCCTATGATTTACTATTCAATGGATGAATTACTATTTTATGATATTATACATGATTTTTGTAGTGTTCTCAGTATAAGTAAAGACATGTTAGAAGATATTTTATGGCTAATTCAAAGGATAAATATGATCATTTTAAGGTTCAAATTAAATGAATTTATATTATATATTCTTATAGGAATTTGTGACGTTGTTGCATTTTTTTAATTCAAATATTCCTGATTTATTGTGTGATATTCCTAGTGATAGTTTGACCTATTATTGTCTGACCAACTGTATAAATATTGAGATGTTATTCATCCAAATATAAAGAGTGGTGATATATATATATATAATATATTAAAAATGAATGAACTCATGTCATAATAATTATACCCACACTTTAGAGATATTTATTTTTTTGATAATTTTGATTGATTCACTACTACTGTTCTTGCTTATACTGCACATTATCATTACATTATCTTCATAAAGTTGAATGACGCATTTTTCTGATATACGTTTGAGATACATTCATATTTATATATGTTTCTAGAGTTATCTAGATTTTTGAATGAATAAATCTAGTGAACCCTTAAGATATAATCATTACAGTGTGTTATTGACGACCACTATATTGGTCACTTGCAAGTGCAACTACGAAGATTAATCATTCTTCTCAAAGAAATGAAACTCTTTTAATTTATTGGAGTTTTAATTGTTTGTAATCAATAATGGAGATGTGTTCTATTCTTGTACTAATAAGTGTTCTTTTGGATCCCTATAAAATAATCGTTTGGCTATATAAAATCCTTATAAGGCGTAAACTAACTTTACATACTTTTGGAATTTCTTATGATAAGAGTAACTATTAGTGGAAATCATTAAGCTCATAAAGAGAGTGTTGATAGAGTAGAATATGTTATATTTGTGCCCTAACACATATTATTTTTTTCATTAATATTATTTATTTCCACTTCTCACTCATCATTAAGAGAGAAGGAATATTTCACTGTATAAAAAAAGGTTATCTTAATCTTTTATGTTTTTAAAACAAAAATTCAATCCTTGGTGTGATTTTTATAATTCTTCCAATCAAACATGAGGTATCGGTGGCTGTGATCGATTGATATATTTATAAAATTATCTTTTTTATTTGATATCATGAAAGAGTTATCAAAGAATGTAATATTAGAACAGGTGAACTAAATTGAAGATATTTCTATTTCTAAAAATTATTATAAATTAAAATACTTACATAATATTCAATGACTCCAATAAGCCTTAGTTAAGAAACCATATGAAGACATCATAAATGGGATGATTATAGAGATTGTATGTTATGGGTTCATTCACCTTACATAAATGGTGTTAATTAAATATGTTGGATAGCTTGTATGAATTTTTATTTGAAAGATATTAGAATAAGGGTTTTCCAAAAGGTTTTTAAGCATTTTTAGATTCCAAAAAATGATTTGGGAGATTGTAATGATGATTAGGGAAAATAATTTGGTCTCAATTTGAATTCAATGATTTCCATTTTATGTGGTTTAGGAACCAAAGAATTTAATGGAGTATCTCAGTAAACTATTGCTCATGAGATGTGAGAGACTACTTATGTTTCCTATGAAGTAACTAACACAATCAGCCAAATATGGAAGTCAATTGTGAAAATAATTATTGATATATTCATAATATATTTGGATGATAATATTAATAAAAAAAATTATGTTTAAAAAATGATTTCAATAATTTTGTAGAATTGGGAGATTCAATTTCACAATATGTTCAAGAATTATAACTACTCAGAGTACCACATACTAATAGGAGAGTGATATCAGTAGCTATATGTCTACCTACACTAGTGAAAGAATTTTCTATGAAGGAATTTTATTGGATGCTTAATGATATATGTAATTTAAATGATTACTGAGTCTGTGAATCATGTAAAATAAAAATAAGAATCTCTCAAAATAAATATGGATGAATCATGTGATTCAATTCGTCCGTATTTTGATAAAGAATTGTCACATATTGATGAAATATTTTTGAAGTTTTATAGAAAGAAAAATAAGGGAGATAAATATTAATGGAATAATGAATACACGAAAAATGGTAATAATATCATAATGATAACATGGTATAATAGTTCCCGTTCACATTATGTATATTCTATCGAGTAAAAAATTTACTATAAAAAGAAAATTGTTTGCCTTATAGAACACAATGATGATGTAAAATATTTTTAATATAGAAAATATAGTTGTGAAAGTCATTTTTATGGTGAATTAAATAGGTATTTCTTTATGTGATAGGATAAATATGAATCCTTAAAGGATGTTCTTAGGTATAATTTGAAATATTGTGATAGTGTTTAATTATAAATGGTAATTTTTCAATATAGATTCAGATTCATGTTCTTCTAAAATATTATGAAAACTCAATTAATCTAAAATTAAGAAATTAATAGCAAAATATTATTATTTAAAACAATCCTCTAGTATGCTGATAAAAGGAAAAAAATATTTATATCAAATCCCTGTTAAAAATGAAATTAAAAAAGAAAAACTTATAAAATGAAATGATGTTTTAAAACCTAAAGAATATTGGAATTACATTGTTAATAGTTTAAATACTGATAACATGTATATTTTCATGTGTAATTTTTTTTGGGATAACATGAAATTATTCAAATGACTTATTCTTTTGAAAATATCAAATTTATGACTTTAAAATGTTTTAATTTTCAAATGAATTATTTAGCTTGATTAATAAGATACCCAATTTTGTTACAAAAAATTTGAATTTCTAACACTACTCATCCAAAAATTATATGTCTACCAAAAATAATTGTTTCGATATTTTATAGGTATGAATAATTGAGATTTATCATTTATTCTTTAACATGGTGTATGGAATTGTATATGAAAATATCTATCAAAGGAATGATCAACTATGATGTAGTTCATTATCAAAAACCATAAGTATTAAAATACATGATATACAAAGTATATCATCATTATTTTTATAATTATAGTGTATTAACCATTTTATATAAGGGGAGACTGATATCTGTTATAATTTTATGTTAAATTTTCATTTTAAATCAACTATTTGATAATTTTCATCATCTTATTGAGATAAAAAAATTCATCTTTTATGATAATAAAATATTTGTTTCAATTATGAATTAATGCATATAATCTATTATTAAAATAATTATATTTCATGTGTTTAAAATTTAATGTTTTTATTTTATAAGAAAAATAATACATATGCAATAAGTATTTTCAGAAATCATTAATGATTATTTTGTATTTTCAGGATTTATAAATTGAATCTTTTTCAAAACATTTAAAAAACATATAATTTTATCTGTAAAAACCTTTATATTGTTCTTCTTGATCAAGATATATCTATTAAATAATTCTAAAAACTAGTCCTAACATGATTATTCATTTATATTCTTCATGTTAAGAATAAAATCGTTCTCAGAAAAGGCAAAGTAGAAAACCTTCTTAACTATTATAAGAATAATTTTATTCATAAGTTAGTGATTATATTGAATAGTTTTTTCGGAATTTAATAAAGAATTTATTATTAGTGACGAACAAGAATATTTTTCACCTCTAAAGTCATATTAAAATATTTTACTTAAATAAAACAACTTAAATAAAGATAAATAAAACCTTTAAGATGATCTAGATGAATCTACCATGTCATATGATGAATGATAGAAATAATCCATGTCAAAAAATGGCCTTTAATTCATTTTTAAAAGAATATAATAATTTAAAATAATCATAAATTTCCAAAATATATATTGGATATTTCAATGTATAAATACTTATTAAAATAGATTGACTCAGAAAATATTTTGTTGCTAAGTTGTATCATGAGAAGTTGAAACTATTCATTCTTGAATATCGTTCATATTATACCAATACAAAAATAGGGGATGTTGAAAGTGGACTAGAAGAACTATCAAGAGTTTTAGACACCCTGAATTAGAATGTTCAATCTTTCAAATGATTAGAAGAGTCACCTATTCCTTTATAATTGTATGCTTTTATTTTCAGGTCAAAGTTATATGGTGTTTTTATTAACTGAGAATGAATAATATAATTTGTTTCAAAAATAATTATTAATTATATTACATAATATTTATCGTAATATATTAGTATTTTTATGATATAGTCTTATTAATTAGTTTATTTCTATCATTAAAAAAATTTATCGGTTTAAAAATTACATATTCCAAAGATAGATAAACATATTTTATGGCTATTTTAAAATGTTTTAAATTACTTAAATATCTTATATGGCCTAAGAAGAGTTTTTAGAAAAATTAACATTCTTATTTGTTATATAATTTATGTACTCTTTGTGTACATATTAAAAGAAAGTATAAAAATTAAGGGAAGTTTATTTTTAGCTATTATTTACTCTTAGCCTTTGATGTCAGAAAAGGGGTAGAAGTTTTTCATCAAAATGAATGGTTGGAGAATATTTTTGTGGGAATTTTTAGTTATAATGGATAAATCAATAGTTGTGAATATATTATTAATAGTGTTGTTGTTTTTAATACAAGAAGGTACCAAAAAATAGGGAGATGTTTTTAAAAGCGGATAGAAAATTGATTTTATGATTTTAAATATTTATTTTTTACAAGTATTGTGATTATAAAAAATGTAGATATTTTTTAGAAAATTTTTATTCAATAATTTATTTAATTTATTTATTGTTTTTATGCTCTGAAACGTATAAATTTTTTTTAGTAGTAAATTTTCTTTTATGTGACTTTCTAGAAAATAATTTTTGTCCGGGTAGTTGTTATGGAAATATATTCAAGTCGTTAATTTGGAAGAGAATATTTATTGAAATATTCCTTAAGTATTTTTTAAAAATATTCTTGAAACATTGTTCATACTATAAGTTGTAAGTGTAACATATCAATTGAACAATACATTTGGGACAATGTATATGGATCATATATCCTACTTTCGTGATCAACCCTTCATCAGAGAAACTGAAAGTATTTCTCATCAACCCTACTATTTTAGGAAAAACAACATTTTCCACCATATGTTTAGAGTTGTGTAGTCATATTGAGAATATCTACATTTGGAAATTAAATGACAGTATTATTATTTTAACATACTATCTATGATTACAACAATGGTTTTGATATAAATAAGGACATGTTCAAAGTTATTTTATGACTGATTCAAAGGTTCATTAAGGTAATTTTAAAGGATCATATTCAATGGAATAAATAATTACTATTATTATGATAATTTATGACTCTCATACATGTTTTTGAAATCTAATATTCATGATTTATTTGAGTGATATTTTTAGATATGGTTTGGCATGGATTTTTTTGAACTACTTTATAAATATTGTGATGTTATTCATCATAAATTATATAGTGGTGATATATATAGAGATGATATTCAAAATAAAGACCTATTATTATAATATTCAGATCTACACTTTGAATATATGCATGTCATGATAAATATGATTGATTCACCATTGCTATTTTTGATGCTGTTTCACATTATCATTACATATTCTAATACAATTTTGATGAGTAATGTTTTAGTGATATTTTTGAGAATCATTCATATTTATATATCTATATTGTGTTTTATCTATTCATGATTGATGAAAGTCTATGTAACCATGAAGATATATTTATTGATGTGTGTTATTGATGATCAACACATATATTAGTTGCTGTTAAAATAATCATTTTTAAACATTCTTCCCCAAAATAAACCTCTTTCGATTTATTGGAATTTTGATAGCTCGTACCTAGTCATGGTGAAGTTTCATCTTCCTTTACTGTGCTTTATATTTTTTGTTCCCAATAAAAGAACAAGAAGTCCTTATAAATTCTATAATGGTTTCAACTTCTTGTACTCAGTTGTGGAAGGTCTTATGATAAGAGGTCCAATTATTTAAAATCATGCATCTTATAGTGAGAGTGATGATGCAATGGACTTGGGGATCATTGTGCCCTGAACCACTATAAAAATTGTTTTTATTCCAATTTATTTATTTTATATTTTCTCACATATTTAATAGATATGAAAAGGAAGCTATATAACAAGAAATGTGATATTAATCTATTATATATTTAAAAAAAAATACACCCCCTTGTGCTTTCTTCATAGCCATTATGAACTAACAACAATGTATTGGATCTCTTAAAGACATTGTATCCAAGGGGAGATAGTTTTGGATCAAATGATATGAAACAAGTTTTATGAATTATGGTGTGAGATGAGATAAAATATATCCTATAATGGGTTCCAATGGATAGTGTGAATGCCTAAGAAATCATTGGACTACTGTGATTATAGAGATGTATAAACTTTTGTACATGTGGCTATATTATCAACATAACATGAAGAAAATATTAAATTCTATATATTTACATGTTCTAAAAAAATAAATGACTTAGAATGTTATGAAATGTCATTAACTATCAAAACCCATGTTATTTTCATCTACATGATTTTCCCTAATATAGGATACTAATCAGTCCATAATGTTCCATGAATATCTCCCTTGAATTCTCCACATATAAATCCCTTGATGACATTTTATAATTTTATACCCATTGAAAACTAGAGAAATTAAATCACAATAAAGTATTATCTTAAGATAATTCATAATAGAAAACATAAGTTATGACTATTGAATATAATTATTGAGCATAAGATAAGTATATGTGTGTAATCATGATACATAAGAAACCATTACGTAATAAATCATAGATCATGTATCTAAAATGATCATTTTTATAAAATTATACAAGAATCGGTTAATAAAAATTATCCATGAGATCATAACATATAAATTATATTAAGTATGAAACAATATTATCATTAAAATCTCAATCATACATTAGGATAGGGAAATATTACATTTATGAGTAACACCATTAGGTTCAACTCTTATGCGAAACTAATATATTCAAGAGTATTGTAATTTCATTAGATAAAAAATATAATCCAATGCATTTGTGGGTGATATAGTACACCATTAGTTTTTCATTCATAATTATTTTTTATTAAAATCATTCACTTATCAAATAATAAAAAAACTCTGAAATTAGTTTAGGTTTAAAAAAATTATCAATTTAAAATCATTTGATTTTATAGAAAAATTAACAAATGGATGAAAATGTGTTTAATTTAATACTTCATAATAAAAAATTCAAATAAATGAGTTTCATATGCTTTAAAAAATATTCACAGTTGGAAATGATTAATAAATCCATCAATAATCAAAACATGATTAGTCCTTGGAAAAGAATTTGGTATCCAATAAAATCAATTAACATTCTAGGTACATATCATTCAATAAATATAATAAATAATATAATATTTATATAATATTGAAAATTGGTATACATTTTGGAAAATAATATACTAAATACAATAATGTATGTAAATTAACATTCATTTAACTTCATTCAGGTAAATCTTACATATTGTTTTGATTCAATTTTGGTTTTGGTTTATTTTGGAATTCTCAAGGATATAGATCATTTTAGGTAGAAAATAAACAAATTTTTGGGTGTGTATGTTTGTTTTAATTAGTGGAGATTGGATATAAATTTTTCAAATAATTTATACGGTTCTTTTGGTCTAGGATAATATGGAAAATTTATAGATGGGTTTTCAGGGGGGATGCTACTAAGAACTAGATAAAGAATGAATTTATTTTTTAGATTATCATTTTTTAATAAATCATGTTCACATGAAACATTCCATGAGAATGAGATACTATGTAAATGACTAGTACTGTAAACATTCCTCGATCAAGTATTTCTAACCTGAAGTGATTCCATTTATAGAACATTTTAAACCTGATATATTTATATATTTAACCCAATATTTATAATATATATTCCTCATTATTAGTTATTTTATATAATCTTATTGGATAATTTATCTTGTCATCCTACATGCTCATATATCTAGATCCCTAGGATTCCTCCCACATGTAGTGAGAAACTATTTCCATTATGTACATCATTGTTTGGAAATTAGACTCAGGTGAGATTCCACAACCCTCAGGGGAGTCAACTTACTCATTTTTTAAGAGCACAACAACCCCACCCTCATAATGCTCTAATAGAGGATTTCGAGGTGGAATCATGATGAGAGCCAAATATCGTGCTAAATATATCTAATTATCTAGAGATCACAAATAGGAAACGTTGTAATAGGAAATGCATTGAATTCACCAATACACATGTCCAATATCATTTGGACATATAGTACATTCAACACATTTTTAAGGATTTGTATGACACATAGCACACAAACCTAGGAACCACATACTTGAAAACATTGAGTATCAAATCCCCAATATGGCTATGTATAATTACACAAAGAATCTATATGGTAAAAAACTATATATGTTTTTTTGAAACATTAAAAATCCTAACCCTTTCATATTGCAGAAGTAAATCTAAATGGAATCCACAAGTTGGCACAATCATGTCATATGAACCTAACATTCCTATCATGATACAAGAGTTCAACTTATTAACTTTTGGGTAATATAGTCAAAAACCAAATTAACTAGTATAAAACACCATTTTAATATAGAAAATTAACTCAATTATAATCACAAAAATTATATTAATAATATTGTATCACTAGAAACATATAATTTATCTCAAACTTATGCTGGCCAAGAACACAACATGAAATCAGACCCAAGCCCCATAACGTTCTAAAAACCACAATATAAAATAACATAAAAAAATAAAGGAATAAATTAGTATTATTTCATATTATCCTACTATAATTCAAATTTTCAGCATTCCTAACCAATAAAACAAAACAAAACCCTATTAGGAGACCCACTAATCTCATGTGAAACTATCCATAACCCAATACATAATAATAAGTAGAGTAGTTCTAGGATTTGATAATGGTGAGATTATAACCCCTATAATTAAATAATAACAATAACAGATCAATAATAAAATTACGATAAATAACATCCAAAACATCAAACCATAATAAAACATGCTGGGAAAATAATCATGTATAATTCAATGAAATTCATAAAAAAAATTTAACATAATCACTCAATGAATGATCATATATAGAAATGAAAAAAATAGTAAAAGAAAAATTATATTGTCACATAGGTTCTACTTGGTGAATATCCATCCATTAACATACACCGCTACAAAAATGGTCTTCATAAGCGCTCAAAACAGGCATTATCAGCGCTAAGAAAGAGAAGTAAAGCTCGATGCTGATAACAGGGAGTCCCCTTTATCAGCACTTACTAAGAGATGATAAAGGATTACTTGATCAATGCTAAAAAAGTGATGATAAATGAAACCTTTATGAGTGCTAAAAACACACTTATAAAGGGGGAATTTGTGAGTACTAAAAAGGAGCTGATAAAACACAACTTTATCAGCGCTAAAAGGGCGCTGATAAATTTGTGTTTTATCAGGCCTCCTTTAGTGCTGATAAACTGATCCATTATCAGGGATTTTTTAGCACTGATAAAGGTGGATTTTATCTTCTCTTTTATAGATCTGATAAACTCTCAGTTTATCAGCGCTAAAAAAGCGCTGATAAATGCCATGTCTACTGCTACAAACAAATCAGCAGCAGCACACCCAATCACCTGCAGAAAATTCAGCATCTCAATAAGCTAATTAGACCAAGTATACCCATAAAAAATTAATACATAAATCATAATCTAATTAGAAAAAGTATACCCATAAAAAAAGTATACTCATACACCGTTAACACATAAATCATAAGTTAATTAAGTACATAAAGAATTCAATTCAGAATTCAGGGGGTCGGGGGGCTGTTCAAGGGATTGGGGTGGATGTCCATGGGGGGTTTGGGGTTGTCCAGGTGGATGGGGGTGTTCGGGCGGAAAGGGGTGTCCAGGGGGTGGGGGCGGTCTAGGAGGTTGGGGGTTTTCCCAAGAGGGTGGGGGGTTTTTAGGGGGTGGGGGTGTCCAGGTGGTGGGGTGGTGTCTAGATAAGTATAAATGTACATTTACACTTATTATAATTAATATATAAGATATTTAGTGAAAATGGATTCTTAAAAAATTTAAATAAAATTTTTAATTGATATTTTTCTAATTATTATGGAGTAATAGTCATTTAATAATAATTTGAAGGCTAAACAAATTTAAAGAATTAAAAAAAGATCCAAAATATTTTGAAAACGCAACTCGAACTTCAAACGGCCATAACTTTTGATCCGGTTGTCTGTTTGAGCTCCACCATATATCAAATCGAAGCCTGAGATGAGCTCTACTTCGATATGACACGAAGAAACCCCGATCAAGTGTTTTTCGAGGCCAAAAGTGGCACAAAATTCCTCCAAAACTGAGTTTTTAGTCGGGGTACCCAGATTTTATAACATTTTGTGGATTTTCATCCTCGTTTAATGGGGTATTATTGGATTTTTTTGTGGGGACTGAATTTTTCCAATGTATTACATTCATATGAATATTATTTCTTTGAAATTTCATCCTTTTTTATAATGCACTACTATTTATAATCAAGTATATAACTATATGTACATATTTTTTATATATTCACACCTAAAAATTAAATTTTTTAAATAAATAATTAAACATATTTACATATAAAATATATTAGCTTTATCTAAATAGTAACTAATATCGATTTTATTTAAAATTCCATTATATGAATATTTATATAACTACTATTTATTAATATAACTATACATATATTAATATAACAATATGTATATATTAATATAACTATATATATATATATATTAATATAACTATATATATATATATTAATATAACTATATATATATATATATTAATATAACTATATATATTAATATAAATATATATTTCTATATGAATAAATATAACTAAATATATATATAAATTAATAGATATATCATGAATAAGAGAAAAAATCAATATAGGGTAGTGGCAAAGGCTTTAGGTGCATAGGGGGGAGGTCTCGAGATTAAATACTGGTGGAGGCATGGGTGCATGCACAAGGTTGATTTAAAGGTCTTGCAATGATAAAGGGTGTAGGCGGGCGCTGGAGGTGCGGGAAAGCACTAATAAAAGGGGGCTCCAGCGCTGTAACCCCCCCCCCCCCCACCAGAGATTGGAAGTATTTTTTTAATTTTTTTAAATTTTTTAAATTTTTTTATCATCCCTAATAGAAAGTGCTGATAAAAGTGGTCTTTTTTCAGCGCTAAAAAGAAAGCACTGATAGAAGACCCTTTTATCAACGCTTCATTTTAGCAAGGATAAAAGACCCCTTTTATCAACTCTTTTTTTAGCGCTGATAAAATGGGTCTTTATCAGTGCTTTTTGGAGCACTGATAAATGGGAACCCACATTTATCTTCACTGGTATTAATATAGATTTTTCTAGCGCTGTTAATGGACATTTTTAGTGCTGATAAAATCCATATTTGTAGTAGTGGGGGGTGACCAGGTGGGGGGGGGGGGGGGGGCTATCCATGGGGGTGTCCAGGGGGGTGGGCTGGTGTCTACGGTGTCGGGGGGGGGGGGGGGGATTTCCATGGGGTGGGTGGGTGTTCGAGTGGTGGTGGCGGTCTAGGGGGTCGGTGGGCCTGTCCATGGGGAGTGGAGTGGTGTCCAGGAGGGTGGGATGGGGGTGTCTGGGGGGATAGGGGTGTCCAATGGGGTGGGTGGTGTCCAGGGGGTGGGGGCGGTCCAAGGAGGTGGGGGTCTAAGAGGTTGGGGGCTGTCTAAGGGGGGTGGGGTGGTGTCCAAGGAGGAGGGTGTCCAAGTGGGGGGGGGGGGGAAGTGTATGGGGTGTCCATGGGGGTGGGCTGGTGTCCAGGGTGTCGGGGGGCTTTCTAGGGGGTGGGGGTGTCTAGAGGGGTGGGGGTGTCCAGGGGGTGGGTTTGTGTCCAAGGGGGGTGGGGGTGGTCCATGGGGTTTGTGGGGATGACTCATACATGTCACGAAGGACATGTGGATCATTCTCATAAAGGATCAATATAATCTGAATGTGTTTGGTCGTGTTTTCGTAGGTAAGTTGTTGTTTTCACTTAAAATTGTGACCATTTTAAACAAAAGAGAGACCCTTTGATTGGTACCGGCCACACCATGCCTCAGATTGAGTCGGGGATGACTCATACATGTCACAAATGACCCATGGGACATTCTTATAAAAGATAATGACAATCCAAATGAGCTTGGTTTGATTTTCAGAGGTTAGTTGTTGTTTTCAAATAATATTGTGTCCATTTTAAGCAACGGATAGAACCTTTGAGTGGTACCGGCCACACCGTGCCTCAGATTGAAGTGGGGTTGACTCGTACATGTCATCAAGGACCCGTGAATCATTATCCTAAAGGATAAACACAATCTGAATGTGTTTGGCCAGTTTTCCATAGTTCAATTTTTGTTTTCACTTAAAATTGTGTCCATTTTAAACAAAAGAGAGACCCTTTGAGTGGTACCGGCCAAACCATACCTCTTATTGAGGCAGGATTGACTATTACATTACACAAAGGACCCATGGATTGTTCTCATAAATGTTCAAGACAATCCGAATGTGTTTGGTCGGATTTCATTTGGTCAGTTGTTGTTTTGACTTAAAATTGTAACCATTTTAAACAAAAGAGAGACCCTTTGAGTTTGACCGGCCACACCGTGCCTTATATAGAGGTGGGGAAGACTCGTACATGTCAAAAAGGATATGTGGATCATTAAACTAATGTATCAATACAACCCTAATGTGTTTGGTCAGATTTCTTTAGACCAGCTATTGTTTTCACTTAAAATTGTGTCTATTTTAAACAAAAGGAGACCCTTTGAGCGGTACCAGCCACACTGTGCCTCATATTGAAGTGAGGTTGACTCGTACACATCAACAAGGACCTGAGTATCATTCTACTAAAGGATAAACACAATAATAATGCATCTGGTCAGATATCTGTAGGTCAGTTGTGGTTTTCACTTTAAATTGTGTCCATTTTAAACTAAAGAGAGACCTTTTGAGTGGTACCAGCCACACCGTGCCTCGGATTGAGGTTGGGTTTACTCATACACTTCATCAAGGACCCATGGATCATTTTCCTAAAGGATATACACAATCTAAATGTGTTTGGTTGGATTTCTGTAGGGCCATTGTTGTTTTCACTTAAAATTGTGTCCATTTTAAACAAGAGAGACCCTTTGAGTGGTACCGGCCACACTATGCCTCGGATTGAGGCGGTGTTGACTCATTCACGTCTCCAAGGTTCAGTGGATAATTCTCCTAATGGATCAACAAAATTTTAATGTGTTTGGACATATTTCTATAGGTCAGTTGTTGTTTTCACATAAAATTGTGTCCATTTTATTCAAAAGAGAGACCCTTTGAGTGGTACCGGCCACACCGTTCCTTGTATTGAGACGGGGATGACTTTTGCATGTCACAAAGGACCCCTGTATCAATCTAATAAAGGATCAACACAATATGAATCTATTTGGTCGGATTTCCATAGGTCAGTTGTTTTCACTTAATATTGTGTCCATTTAAAAAAAAGAGACCCTTTGAGTGGTATCGGCCACACTGTGTAGAATATCAGTACAGAAAAAGTATCAATGTTTTTCTGATTCACATTTCATGGGAAAAATTATTATAATATTTATTACCATTGCTATGACAGTTCTTTGAGGGGAATGGCTCACCTCAAAGCTGGTGGGGGTGGGATGGGATGTTCACACGCTGGTTGTTCCTGAGTTGTGTCTTCTCTTTGCTTCCCACCCATAAAAGTTGCTAGAATATCTCCCTGCCATTACAATCATTCTTCAAGGGTTGCTATTTTTTCTCTCATTTATTCCAATTTTTCATCTGTATGATCCGATTTTTTTCTTCTCAAAATATACTCATGGTGTCACCCCAAACCATGCACCTAGGACACGACCATATTTTTATGGCTACTTCAAAGCCGTCAATAATAGATCTGCATCTGCTATAGGAGTAGCTGATTATTGTGACTGTTGGATATAGAAAAATAACTAATGAATTTTATGTCATAGAAATTTAAAACAAATCTTTTTATCGTCTTGTCATTCTTACACATATTTTCCACACTTTTTGTGTGTTCTCATCTACTAGCTTCCCTTCCTTATTTACATGAGCCTCCTTCCATAGCACATGACGTGGGATGGATGTGTATTTGGTTTTAGACTCATCAATGAACATATAAACATTGAACGATAATTATGATGTTGTTTATTAGCACCTAACAATATTACTGTAAATTTAAATTACATACCGTTTTCTTTTCTAGTGAAGCGTACCCCATCCTTGCTTTACGGTAGGGGTATGTTGGTGTTGATGCACGTTCCATATTTTCAGTACAGAGTTTCTATTTCATAAAAGAAATATTGAAAATCAAATTAATGAATACAGGTATCCTCAAACAACATATTATCACCCACAATGTACCTGAAACTTCTCATGCCCATAACGGCCAATAAATGCATCCCATGCTTCATGCGATATCAGGTGAGCGTAGACAATGGGTGGGCATGGGTTTATTTTACATTTGGAATCATTCAGATGAAATCTTGTTAAAATAGTGAGAAAACCTCAATTAATACTTCTTCCAAGCCATAGTACATAATCCTTATGTGAATCGTCTACTATAAATGTACTCTGCAAAAGATCAAGAAGAGTAAGATATTGTTTCATTATTTTATTTTCTATTAAATTAAATAAATAAATTCATAATGTTAACGTAATTTATTTTAAGATCACAAACTTCAGCCCAGACACAACATGGTGCCATGAATCTATGTCAATCGACATGCTTTGTCGAGTGAAAATTCCAATATAACTGCTAAACATAGCCCGGTTGGGATTCACATGTTGGCCTCATGCATTCCATCTGACATCAAATTTGATTCCATTGTTTTTCTCCTTAAGATCATTGGCTAACATCGTCAAACTACGACACACCTCTGTTTTCTGCAACATCGGTCCTTCATTCTCGTCCATTTCATCGATATCAACATCATATACATGTTCATATGAAATGGTAGAAACTGCATGTGGTGATGGTTGTTGGACCTCAACACTAAGAGCAGCAAGAGCCACAATAGCCGGAGCAGCCGCAGCCGCAACAGGAGAAGTAGGAGCAACAAGAGCTGCAGCAGGAGCAGTAGCAGGAGTAACAACTACAGCAATAGGAGCAGCAACAGGAGCAGCAGGAGCGGCAGCAACAGAAGCTTGAGAGACTTGTTAAGACTCTTGGTTAGGAGCACCAGAATGTGTAGAAGTGATTATCTGCAAAAGTGGATGAATAGTTACTTTAGATTAAATAAATTCAGTAATGATAAGATAATAAAATGACATAAAAAGATCTATATTACAAAAAATATATAACTAGTTTATTGAACTCTCTTTCTTTTTTTCAACGGTTGAAGGGATTTTACATCTCTATCGATTATCCAAATCCCTTCATTTTGGTCTCTTCTAACATACAGAACATCATCTACATTGGGACCACTCCAAATTGATTGCGACGTACCACTGAAAGGATCATCCTCAACTGAATTTTCATTGGAACTTTCAGTAGTTTGGACAATAACATAACACTAGAAAACCATCGGTTTGCAGGATGTGGAACATAAAAACTTCTACTGCTTGTCATGCCATTATAAACTGATCATCTTTTACCCTTCATTAATAAAACCATCTTTCACAAATACCCATTCATCTATTTTAACACCACTTTTGTTATCAGCCCATTTTCATTGAAAATCAGAAATTGGAATGTCATATAATAAAACTCCCATATTAGTTTGATAATTCCAGAGTATGACATATTTGCATAAATTGGATTTCTATACTTACAACCAGAAACATGCATCGCTTCAGCCACTTGTGTAACTCCACTATTTTTCATGGTACTATCTTCATCATGTTCATTTGTATGGAATGTATAACCATTAATTACATAGCCACTATAAGATAATACATACACACTTGGTCCAGCAGCTATCCATTGAATATGTTATCAAATTGAATTCAGATTTTCATCCAACTGCTTAAAAATATGGTCCTGATACCATCTTATAAACTAGATATTATGTGTATTTGAAAACCATTTTTTAGCCCTTGATGGATTCAACTGCCTAAGAATTTCATTGAGAGTTTCAATATATGGAGGAACCTCTATACTGTTATGAAAAACATAAAGGTCGGCCTACTCCTGATCTGTAATACTGATTGTCACAACATCTTTTCCATAAATTCCATCACCCTCAATTCGACCAGTGTGAAGAGATTTCGGGAGACCAATGCTTTACACATCTGATAGGTATTCGGTATAAAATTCAATGGATTCCACAAAAATATATCGCTCCACTATACAACCCTCTGGCAAAATTTGATTTTGGACATACCCTTTGAAAATATTTATATACCGTTCATCGGGATACATCTATCTATAGTGCACAAGACCACAAAGTCAAATCTCTCTCACCAATTGAATCATCAAATGAACCATCTTATCAAAGAATGTTGGCGAGAGGAACATTTCTAACTCAAATAATATGATGATAATTTATTTTTTCATAGTTGTCAATTTTTCCAGGTCTAAAACTTTGCTACATATAGCTTTGAAAAAGAAACAATGTTTGGTTAACGTATTATGAACATTCTTGGAAAAAATACAACATAAAGCTATAGGAATTAGATCTTGCATCAAAACATGGAAGTTATGTGATTTCAACCCTTTTAACTTAAAATCATTGATGGAAACAATGTTCTTGATATTTTATGAATACCCCTCTGGAACCTTTACATCATTGAAGAAGTTTCAAAACTAATATCTCTCCTCCCTAGAAAGAGTATAAGCAGCTGGAGGGAGAAACATTCGATTTTCACCCTTCACGGGAGCCAAATGTTCTCATATTCCCATGTCAACCATGTCTATCCATTCCTTAATTCCATAATTTGTTTTTCCTGGGGCATTTAGAAACATTCTGATAACAATTTCACAAACATTTTTTCCATATGCATCACGTCAAGAAAATGTATGACATACAAATAATTCTAGAATGGTAATTCAAAGAAAAACTGATCTCTTTTTCAAACCGATTTCCGTAAGGTTTTTCGAAAATGGTATACCAAAAATAGTGTTCAAATATTTTACTTTCTCAAATAGCTGATCACCTATTAGTGGAGATGGTGGTGCGCGTTGTTATGAAATTCCATTGAATGATGTCGTTCAAGATCATTACTTATGTCGATGAGGTAGAAATCTATGATGTCCTAGAAACACAGATTTCGATGAATGTATCAACCTAATTCATATTTCATCTTCTTTGCACACGGGACACCCTTGAGTTCCTTTAATGCTATAGCCTAAAAAATTTCCATAAGTAGGGAACTTATTTATTGTCCAATAAAACATCACTCTAAACGTGAAGTATTCACTTTTATAGGCATCATATGACATAACACATGAATCCCACAATAACATCAAATATTGGATCAAAGGAGCTAGATAAACAACAATATCGTTACCTGGTTGTTTTGGACCTGATATAATCATAGATAATATGATGAATTTCCTCCTCATGCATAACCAAGGTGGAAATTTAAAATTTACCAACATAATAGGCCATGTACTATGTGTTTTGGTTTGAAAACCAAATGGATTCACTCCATCTATAGATAACGCAAGATGAATTTTTCTCGGTTCTTTTCCAAATTTAGTATACTCATGATCAAATTTCTTCCATTGAGGAGAGTGTGCTTGATGATGCAATTTACCATCTTTATTTCTTTTATCTACAAGCCATGACAATTGTCTTGTGGTCTCTTCACTTCTATATAGACTCCCAAACCATGGAATGATTGGAAAGTACCATACAACTTTCTTAGGATTGGATTCATCTTTCTTGTATCGAGAGGAACCAATCATTGGTCTTTCTGTAAGTGATTTGTTCTCCTTGTGAAACAATATATAATCTTTCGGGAAAGCATGTTTTCTTATAGAAATCATACCCATAAAGTGTAGCATTCATTTAGTTTCATATGTCCGGCATCGGAGCTCATTATCATATGGGTGTATGTCATTCCAGAGATCATCTAGTTCTGTAAAACTGACATCACCCCATCAATTTCCTGCTTTCAATTTATACAACTTTAGTACAACTGACAATGTTGTATTCTTTGTGAAACCAACATACATTGTCATCTTTTCACAACTCTTTAACTTCTAAAACAATTTTGGAAAATCACAGAGTTCATCTTCAATTTCCTTTTTCATTTCCTCAAAACGATATTAATCATCATTAACATCTATAATTATAACGACCCATACTTTACATACATTGTTAATACTTCAAAATTGAAGCACACTTATTACAAAATATGATAAAACCACAAAGGACCGTATAGGTATAATGTCTTTAGAAACTGGGAAACATAAACAACTGGTTCATAAATCTTCTACAGTGTCTCCCATTTATTTCATCATATCTAGGGTCCCTTTTAGCATATTCTATTTAATATCCATCTTCCTGACCTGGGGAAAAGAAAACATAAAAGGGTGAGCTCAAATGCTCAGCAAGGGCAATAAAGGAAATAAAAATCATATCATATCTTTTTTTAAAATCATAACCTGCAAAAGAGATCATAAAATCTTAATAAATCATAGAAGTGAAAATGAGATCCCCATAATCATAACATGAAACTTGAAACTTTGTGGCATGCACACATAATCATGGAAAATCAATTCTTGTTAGTCTTGACACATTGCCAAGACCATCTTAGTGGACAAAGTCCCTTTCTGAACCGAGTTCACTCCTCGTTTCAGTCCTGTATCACTGAACCGAAATAACCTTCCATTCCAGCCATGTCTATCTCATGAGATATATAATCTTTACCCAATGCATTGGAGGGAGATATAGGTCCCACCCATCTTATAATGAATCCTTTCTTATGTGTGCCACATAATCATAAAACATACATCATAGCATAACCCATGTAATAAAAATGGGATTCTTAAACGACATGACATCATAAAACAACTCATATAAGATAAAGGAATTCATAAAAATAATTCCATCACAACATGATCAAATCAATTTAATAATAGGGATAAAAACAGAACCCTTTATTATCTTAGATGGAAAATAATTTTGATAAAACACTTGAACTCCATTCTTGAGGAAAATATCCTTTCTTCTTCAAAAACATTTTTGCTTTCATAACATGCCATACAACTTTAAAATAAAAGAAGTTGATTAAAAATAAACTTGAAAACTTGTAAAGGAAGATTCTTGGAAATTTTGTTTTAAGAATCCATTCATGCCATATATGTTAAAAAAAACATTCTTCGTACTTTTGTCGGAAAAGTCAAAAAGTACCTCGTACGAAAAACGACAAAGGATTCCTTTCGTACATATTACTAACAACTCACCGAAGGGTAAAAATGGATTTAAACAATTGTAGGTGGATGGAAATAATATTACATATTGATGAAACATGGATGTGGATGATAAAATACACCCCAGTAAATACTTACGAATAAACAATCTCGGATAAAAATGAGATTGTGATATTTTCCCTTACCTTAGGTCCAATTTGCTTTGTACGTGTCCGAAGCTCCTGTATAATGGTTAAATAATGTTATTGACTTATTCCAGAATCATACATATTGATATGATATCATATATGGTCATATTCTTAGCTTCTTGATAGTAATATTTCATTGTTACTTGTTACTCGGGTCTTTATTGCCTTTTGTTCTTATGCGTGTTTTGCCGAATACATTCTTATTCTTCTTTTAAGGTTATAGATACCTTATATCCAGAATGGTATTAGTGTAACATATATCATATTTATTCATTCAATTCATTTATATAATTACTATTTAATGATGATCATGTAGAACGAGTCGCATCACATCGTGGAGACGGTATTCCGTACGTACGCACGAGTGATGATATCGTTCCTATGATCGTGGAACTGTATTGGAGTATATATATATATTATTTCAGTATAAATATTACTTTATAATAATCATAAATAGTTACTCATTACACCATTATACCCATCCTTGTAAGGTGATGGTGGAAAATAGATTACACCACGGCGTGGAGACGGTATTCCGTACGTACGCACGCGCGGTGATTTCATTTTTCCGTAGGATGGATAGAAGGTGAATTAGGGTTTTTTCATATTTATAATAACATATCAGTATGTAAGTAATACTGATGTTATTACTTTATCATGAAACAACTAAAGAAGAAGAAGTTGAAGAAGAAAGAAATTGAAAAGATCGGTAATGGATATTACCTTTTCTTTGGAACGCCTCTTTGAATCCTCCACTTAAGGAACTAAGATTGGTCTTTGGAGAAGACCAGGACCTCTAGGATTATTCTAGGGAAGTGGAGAGGAGAAAATGGCAGGGGTTGGCCGAGCTTGAGTGCTCAATTTGGTGTGAGGAGGAGGGGGAGGAGGTGCCCTTTTATAAGGGAGGAGAGGGGCACCTTAGGAATATCTCAAAATATTATTTTATATTAAAGTCAAAATCGGTTTATAATGGTTCCAAAGGGTCTTATTTCGAAGCTAAAGTGGGGATGGGTCGAAATCCTATCAACCAATAGAATTTAGAAAAGTTTAGGATATTATTTTAACCTTATCAATTAGATTTAACTCTAAGTTAAATAATTTAACTTTTACCATGTCTTTTTGTTTTCTTTCACTATATGGTTAATACACATACTATAACATGCCAAACGAACCCCAAATTGTTTATTATTAATATATATATCCCTATCTAAGTCATTTGGCCGAACCTTAGATTTTTAGGAATAAAATAACAATTAATAATATAATATTTGATTTAAAAACTATTTTGTGTCAATGTTGACACTATTTGATATATGATTTTTTGTAAAAGTCATAACAGAATTATATGTTCGAACCAAGTTCATTAAATCAACAATAATATATCATAGTAACCTATAAAATTAGTGGAATTCATAAAAAGTCTCAAATTACATTTATTTTGGTGTTTATAACATCAATTATGTCAATATTTCGTTAACAAGATAATTACTACATCATCTTTGTGTCATAAATAAATTAAATTATTTGATGTCTAAAAATTACAAATAAAATACCATCATGTAGGAAATCCTTTTAGCTTTCTAATGAATATTTACAATCTAATTTATCTTATGTATAACCCCATATTAAAAATGTTTTAGTAAATAAACTTTTATTTTAACTCTTTTAACCCTTCTTTAAATAAATTAATAATAAATGTCCTAATCTAACCCAAGTGGGCCTAAATGGTCATATTTTATTCCTAAGTTTGTTTTTGGTCGAAATACACTTGTCCAATAGGATTAGGACACGTGTTAGGGTAATAGTAATATCATATTTACCCTTAGTTACCCTATTTACTATTAACCGTGGTAAAAAAAGTAAAAAAGTTACTATTCACCAAAAATTATTTTCATCTCATTGAACCACATTTTAGTCCTTGATATTAACCGTGTCTGTCGGATTTTTGAAATTCCATTGACAGAAGCGGTAAAATTAAGTTTTATGCAAAATTCAGTTTTTAACCTACCACTTAGTGGTTTCACTATTCATCAAAAATTGAAAGTTTTCAGAAAAATACCAAAATTTCACCCTAGGCTAATTTCGATATTCTGAGTCCAAAAATGAAGTCCATTTTGAAAAATAAAATTTATAAAATTTCAAAAAGTGGTTATTACTATTCATAACGGCTAGTTTTAATAGCATATTGTTGTTTAGTGAAACTCGGTATTGCGTACGACGCAAGCTATCGAGGAAGGTCGCGATTGCGTGTAAAGCAAGCCAAGTAAGTGTTGTGTAGAAAAAGATTCCTGTGATGATTTATATAACATAAAAGTCTCGGGTGTTACATTCTACCCTCGTTAAAAAGCATTTCGCCCTCGAAATTCGTCACTTTGTAACAAACAGATGAGGATACTTCTCCCTCATCATATCCTCAAGCTCCCATGTAGCTTCTTCAAGTTGGTGGTTCCTCCATAAAACTTTCACCAAGCGAGTGGTCTTGTTTCGTAGGACTTTTTCGCTACGATCCAGAATCTCTATCGGCTGTTCTTCATAAGAAAGATCTTGCTCCAGCGGTACAACTTCTGAGCTGAGTACATGTGAAGGATCTGGTATGTACTTTCTCAGGAGAGATACATGGAACACATCGTGAACTTGAGAGAGATTCGGTGGAAGCGCCAATCGGTAAGCTACCTTCCCAACACGATCCAGTATTTCGAAAGGACCGATATATCTAGGACTCAACTTCCCCTTCTTTCCAAATCTCATAACCCTCTTCCAGGGAGATATTCGTAAGAACACTTTATCGCCCACTTCAAACTCTAGGTCTTTTCTTCGGTTGTCGGCATAACTTTTCTGTCGACTCTGAGCTGCTCTTATGTGTTGTTGAATAGTTCTGACCTTTTCTACCATTTCATTAACGAGATCAGGTCCTAACAGCTTTCTTTCCCCAACTTCATCCCAGCAAGTTGGAGTCCTGCATTTCTTTCCATAGAGAGCTTCATAAGGATCCATCTGAATACTGGAGTGAAAGCTATTATTATAAGAAAATTCCACCAAAGGTAGGTGTTGATCCCAACCTCCTTTGAAATCCATAGAGCAAGCTCTCAACATATCTTCTAGGGTTTGAATTGTTCTCTCAGACTGACCGTCTGTCTGGGGATGATAAGCAGTGCTGAAACTCAACTCTGTATCCAGAGTATGCTGAAGACTTCGCCAGAACTTCGAGGTAAATCTCGGATCCCGATCAGATACAATAGAAAGTGGTACTCCATGCAATCTTACCACTTCCTTTACATATATCCTGGCAAGCTGATCTAGAGGGAAATCCTCTCTAATAGCAATGAAGTGTGCGGACTTTGTAAGATGATCAACTATGACCCAGATAGCATTATTGCCTTTGGATGTTTTAGGAAGTCCTGTGACAAAGTCCATAGTGATGTTTTCCCATTTCCATTCGGGTATGGGTAATGGTTGTAACATCCCCTTAGACTTTTGTCTCTCAGCTTTAACTTGTTGACAAACCAAGCATCGAGAGACATATTCAGCAACATCTCTTTTCATGCCATCCCACCAGATGTACTCTTTCAGGTCCCTATACATCTTCGTACTTCCAGGATGAATAGAGAATGATGAACTATGAGCCTCATCCAGCAGCTCCTTCTTTAATTCGGGGATGGGAGGAACACAAACCCGATTCCTGAACTTTATTATCCCATCACAATCAAGGTTGAATTCAGGAACATTTCTCACCTTCTTTTGTAACTCGACATTTTCTTTCTGTGCCTCTTTAATCTTCACATGTATAGATGGTTGAACATTCATTTGAGAAATATAAGATTTTTCCCCTTCCATTATAACTCCAAGATCCATCCTTTGTAAATCCATAAATATTGGATCTTTTGTTATCCTCATCATGGATAAACTAGCATGGTCTTGTCGACTTAATGCATCTACCACCTTGTTTGCTTTCCCAGGGTGGTAATGGATTGAGCAGTCGTAATCCTTAATCAGCTCCAACCATCTTCTTTGACGCATATTCAGCTCCTTTTGTGTGAAAATATACTTTAAACTTTTATGATCAGTATAAATATCACACCTTTCACCATAAAGGTAATGCCTCCAAATCTTTAATGCAAAGATTACCGCAGCCAACTCCAAATCATGTGTTGGGTAATTTTGCTCATGGATTTTCAACTGTCGTGAGGCATAAGCTATCACCATATCATTTTGCATAAGAACACACCCCAATCCCTTCTTGGATGCATCACTGTAGATCACAAACCTTTCTCCACTACAAGGCAGTGTGAGCACAGGTGCACTGGATAACCTTCTTTTCAACTCCTTGAAATTCTCTTCACATTCCTCTGTCCAAACAAACTTAACTCCTTTCCGAGTCAACTTGGTGAGTGGATTAGATAATCGTGAAAAATCTTTTACAAAACGTCGATAATATCCAGCCAAACCAAGAAAACTTCGGATCTCAGTTACTGTTGTTGGTCTCGACCATCTTTCGATAACCTCTGTTTTTGCTGGATCCACAGATATCCCCTCTTTTGAGATTATGTGACCCAAAAATGAAACTTTTTGAAGCCAAAATTCACACTTAGTAAATTTGGCATAAAGCTTCTCCTTTCTCAGGGTCTTTAATATAATTCTCAAGTGATCTTCATGCTCTTCCTTGCTCTTTGAATAGACAAGAATATCGTCTATAAAGACTACCACAAATTGATCAAGATAGTCTCTAAAGACTCTATTCATTAGATCCATGAAGATAGCAGGGGCATTAGTAAGACCAAATGGCATCACTATAAATTCATAGTGTCCATACCTTGTACGGAAAGCCGTCTTTGGTATATCCTCCCTTTTGACCCTTAATTGATGATACCCTGAACGAAGATCAATCTTGGAAAAGTATTGAGCTCCGCGTAGTTGGTCAAATAAGTCATCAATGCGTGGGAGAGGATATTTGTTCTTGATAGTGATCTTGTTAAGTTCTCGATAATCAATGCAGAGTCTCATTGATCCATCTTTCTTCTTAACAAATAGAATAGGTGCTCCCAAAGGTGACGCACTAGGGCATATGAATCCCTTATCAAGATTCTCTTGGAGTTGCTTCTTCAATTCCTGCAACTCAATTGGGGCCATTCTATAAGGTGTCTTTGAAATAGGCAAAGAACCCGGTACGAGTTCTATTGAAAACTCAACTTCACGATTTGGTGGAAGACCCGGTAATTCCTCCGGAAAGACATCATCAAACTCCCTTACAATGGGAATATTCTTAATCGTAAGTTTCTCTCCAACCATTTGAGATAAATAACCTTCATTTAGTGGAATCATGACCCATAAGATGGAAGGAATTTCCACTGGAAGGTTATGTTCATCCTTGCATTGATAGACGATCATAGATTGATCTGGAATATGAAATGTGACTTCCCTTCATTGGAAATTGATATGAGCTCCGTATAAAGAAAGCCAATCCATGCCAAGAATCACATCAAATTCCACTATAGGAAGGATCACAAGATTTGCAGGAAGCACTTTCCCACAAACTTCGATCAGAGAAGAATTATAAACTTTTGATGCGATTGATGTGCCATTAGGTGTTGTCACAGCTAACTCAACATCTAATTGTTGAGGTAATACGGTGATACCCTTAGAAAAGTCTTCAGAAATAAAAGAGTGGGTGGATCCAGAATCAAATAAAACATTTGCTACTTTAGAGTGGATGGTAAGTGTACCTTTCACCACATCGTTATCGTACTCCACATCGCTGATAGAAATTGCATGTGACTTTCCTTTGTCTTTAGCCTTAAGAGTTTGTTGACGTCGACCATCATCATCAACCCTTGGATTTGGGCATTGATTGGCATAATGCCCCATCTCCTTGCACTTGAAACATTGAAGTGTAGTAGGATCATTCTGTGTATCCCTTCCTTTGTTTGCATCATTAGACATCTTCTTGCCATTATCACGGCATTCAAATGCCCGATGACCTTCTTTTCCACATTTAAAACATTTACTTGTCCCTTTAAGACAACTCCCTCCATGTTTCTTTCCACACTTTGAGCATAAGGAAAAGCTCATCTTCTTTTCCGTGTGCTCTTTAGATTTTTCTTTGAATTTCATCTTCCTCTTCTTATCAAACCCATGTGACTGACGGGTTACTCCAATCTCCATCTCGACTTTGAGAGCACATCGAACGATTTCCTCGTAGCTATTGAAGTCCCTTATGGCTAACGCCCTTCTAAGACTTGGTTTTAAGCCACTAAAGAATCGATCGATCTTACTCTCAGGTTGGATAATAATACCAGAAGCGTACCTTGCAAGTCTTGTAAAATTTGCTTCATAGGTACTAACAGATTCATCATCCCTTTGCTTCAGTTCAAGGAACTCTTTCTCCATCATTGTTCGGAGAATACGAGGGAAGTACTTATTGAAAAATAAGTTCTTGAACTCGTCCCATTCCATAGACTCAATTTCATCCCTTTGCCTCGTATTCTTAACAAGATTCCACCATTGATCAGCATCTCCTTCTAAACGATACACTGCTAGGATGACTTTATCATGTTCAGAACATTGAAGAACTGAAAATATCTTTTCAGTAGTAGTAATCCATTGTTCAGCAACTAATGGATCAGTAGACCCACTGAAAGAAGGTGGACGCTGCCTCATGAAGGATTCAACAGAATGTTGCTCCCTCCTTTGCTCGTTTGGAAATCCTGCATGATTCATAGCTTGAGAAAGTTGTGTGAGCATGGCTATAAGATTTTGCATTCCATCTCCCATATTGTTTGGTTGCTCAGGGGGACAATCATTGCATTGCCCAACGCATTCCGCATTAACACGGTTCCTTCGGGTTCCAGCCATTGACTAAAACCAAGAAGAATAGTGTGAGCAACACTAGTTATAATAGGAAACCACATAATTCAAGAATAAAATTTTCATGCTTATGGTCTTATCCTTGGTTATTCAAGGCCATTTCTAAAACACTAAGATTGTGTTCTATGCTTAGACTTATCCTTAGGGTTCTTACTAAGGCTTTCACATCCTAGTTTCCAAAGGTTGACTATACCTTTCCTCTGATACCAACTATAACGACCCATACTTTACATACATTGTTAATACTTCAAAATTGAAGCACACTTATTACAACATATGATAAAACCACAAAGGACCGTATAGGTATAGTGTCTTTAGAAAATGGGAAACATAAACAACTGGTTCATAAATCTTCTACAGTGTCTCCCATTTATTTCATCATATCTAGGGTCCCTTTTAGCATATTCTACTTAATATCTATCTTCCTGACCTGGGGAAAAGAAAACATAAAAGGGTGAGCTCAAATGCTCAGCAAGGGCAATAAAGGAAATAAAAATCATATCATATCTTTTTTTAAAATCATAACCTGCAAAAGAGATCATAAAATCTTAATAAATCATAGAAGTGAAAATGAGATCCCTATAATCATAACATGAAACTTGAAACTTTGTGGCATGCACACATAATCATGGAAAATCATTTCTTGTTAGTCTTGACTCATTGCCAAGACCATCTTAATGGACAAAGTCCCTTTCTGAACCGAGTTCACTCCTCGTTTCAGTCCTGTATCACTGAACCGAAATAACCTTCCGTTCCAGCCATGTCTATCTCATGAGATATATAATCTTTACCCAATGCATTGGAGGGAGATATAGGTCCCACCCATCTTATAATGAATCCTTTCTTATGTGTGCCACATAATCATAAAACATACATCATAGCATAACCCATGTAATAAAAATGGGATTCTTAAACGACATGACATCATAAAACAACTCATATAAGATAAAGGAATTAATAAAAATAATTCCATCACAACATGATCAAATCAATTTAATAATAGGGATAAAAACAGAACCCTTTATTATCTTAGATGGAAAATAATTTTGATAAAACACTTGAACTCCATTCTTGAGGAAAATATCCTTTCTTCTTCAAAATTTTTTTTCATTTCATAACATGCCATACAACTTTAAAATAAAAGAAGTTGATTAAAAATAAACTTGAAAACTTGTAAAGGAAGATTCTTGGAAATTTTGTTTTAAGAATCCATTCATGCCATA
The DNA here is from genome assembly GCA_963277665.1 of Viscum album. NCBI lineage: Eukaryota > Viridiplantae > Streptophyta > Magnoliopsida > Santalales > Viscaceae > Viscum > Viscum album. Next base: position 289,848,778 of record OY728126.1, on the reverse strand, counting down.
TAAGTTAAAAAAAACATTCTTCGTACTTTTGTCGGAAAAGTCAAAAAGTACCTCGTACGAAAAACGACAAAGGATTCCTTTCGTACATATTACTAAAAACTCACCGAAGGGTAAAAATGGATTTAAACAATTGTAGGTGGATGGAAATAATATTACATATTGATGAAACATGTATGTGGATGATAAAATACACCCCAGTAAATACTTACGAATAAACAATCTCGGATAAAAATGAGATTGTGATATTTTCCCTTACCTTAGGTCCAATTTGCTTTGTACGTGTCCGAAGCTCCTGTATAATGGTTAAATAATGTTATTGACTTATTCCAGAATCATACATATTGATATGATATCATATATGGTCATATTCTTAGCTTCTTGATAGTAATATTTCATTGTTACTTGTTACTCGGGTCTTTATTGCCTTTTGTTCTTATGCGTGTTTTGCCGAATACATTCTTATTATTCTTTTAAGGTTATAGATACCTTATATCCAGAATGGTATTAGTGTAACATATATCATATTTATTCATTAAATTCATTTATATAATTACTATGTAATGATGATCATGTAGAACGAGTCGCATCACATCGTGGAGACGGTATTCCGTACATACGCACGAGTGATGATATCGTTCCTATGATCGTGGAACTGTATTGGAGTATATATATATATTATTTCAGTATCAATATTAATTTATAATAATCATAAATAGTTACTCATTACACCATTATACCCTTCCTTGTAAGTTGATGGTGGAAAATAGATTACACCACGGCGTGGAGACGGTATTTCGTACGTACGCACGCGCGGTGATTTCATTTTTCCGTAGGATGGATAGAAGGTGAATTAGGGTTGTTTCATATTTATAATAACATATCAGTATGTAAGTAATACTGATGTTATTACTTTTTCATGAAACAAATAAAGAAGAAGAAGTTGAAGAAGAAAGAAATTGAAAAGATCGGTAATGGATATTACCTTTTCTTTGGAACGCCTCTTTGAAACCTCCATTTAAGGAACTAAGATTGGTCTTTGGAGAAGACCAGGACCTCTAGGATTATTCTAGGGAAGTGGAGAGGAGAAAATGGCAGGGGTTGGCCGAGCTTGAGTGCTCAATTTGGTGTGAGGAGGAGGGGGAGGAGGTGCCCTTTTATAAGGGAGGAGAGGGGCACCTTAGGAATATCTCAAAATATTATTTTATATTAAAGTCAAAATCGGTTTATAATGGTTCCAAAGGGTCTTATTTCGAAGCTAAAGTGGGGATGGGTCGAAATCCTATCAACCAATAGAATTTAGACAAGTTTAGGATATTATTTTAACCTTATCAATTAGATTTAACTCTAAGTTAAATAATATAACTTTTACCATGTCTTTTTGTTTTCTTTCACTATATGGTTAATACACTTACTATAACATGCCAAACGAACCCCAACTTGTTTATTATTAATATATATATCCTTATCTAAGTCATTTGGCCGAACCTTAGATTTTTAGGAATAAAATAACAATTAATAATATAATATTTGATTTAAAAACTATTTTGTGTCAATGTTGACACTATTTGATATATGATTTTTTGTAAAAGTAATAACAGAATTATATGTTCGAACCAAGTTGATTAAATCAACACTAATATATCATAGTAACCTATAAAATTAGTGGAATTCATAAAATGTCTCAAATTACATTTATTTTGGTGTTTATAACATCAATTATGTCAATATTTCGTTAACAAGATAATTACTGCATCATCATTGTGTCATAAATAAATTAAATTATTTGATGTCTAAAAATTACAAATAAAATACCATCATGTAGGAAATCCTTTTATCTTTCTAATGAATATTTACAATCGAATTTATCTTATGTATAACCCCATATTAAAAATGTTTTAGTAAATAAACTTTGATTTTAACTCTTTTAACCCTTCTTTAAATAAATTAATAATAAATGTCCTAATCTAACCCAAGTGGGCCTAAATGGTCATATTTTATTCCTAAGTTTGTTTTTGGTCGAAATACACTTGTCCAATAGGATTAGGACACGTGTTAGGGTAATAGTAATATCATATTTACCCTTAGTTACCCTATTTACTATTAACCGTGGTAAAAAAAGTAAAAAAGTTACTATTCACCAAAAATTATTTTCATCTCATTGAACCACATTTTAGTCCTTGATATTAACCGTGTCTGTCGGATTTTTGAAATTCCATTCACAGAAGCGGTAAAATTAAGTTTTATGCAAAATTCAGTTTTTAACCTACCACTTAGTGGTTTCACTATTCATCAAAAATTGAAAGTTTTCAGAAAAATACCAAAATTTCACCCTAGGCTAATTTCGATATTCTGAGTCCAAAAATGAAGTCCATTTTGAAAAATAAAATTTATAAAATTTCAAAAAGTGGTTATTACTATTCATAACGGCTAGTTTTAATAGCATATTGTTGTTTAGTGAAACTCGGTATTGCGTACGACGCAAGCTATCGAGGAAGGTCGCGATTGCGTGTAAAGAAAGCCAAGTAAGTGTTGTGTAGAAAAATATTCCTGTGATGATTTATATAACATAAAAGTCTCGGGTGTTACAATAATCACATTTTCCATACAATCATATTCAATATCCATATTTGTATTCAAATATGCTGATCCGTAAAACACCGTTTTATCCTAGCCAGTAGCTACATTATCATTTTCTCTGTGTTTATGCCAACATTAATAACTCTAATATATTCCATGACATATCAAATATTATTCCATCTCCTACAGAGTAAGTAGTCAAGAATAACAACAACGTAATCATAGACAAAGGTTTCGAGAAGGATCCTTTGCATGATCCTTTGCAAACTTGATGAACTCTTTCAGTCTGTTCTCATACTCTATTGCCAAATGATTTGCATCCTTACAATATTTATTCATCTTCATCCTATTGGAATCTCAAATATTATTATTTATGGTTCAAGTACACAAAAAAATACTTTCAAATACAGTAGAAGAGAACAACATTCTTATAAAAATAGAGATCAATAGAGCCTAACCATTTATAATAATTATATGGAAATCAACAGAACCATGATACACCCCCCATCAAAATCAACACAGTTTCCAAATACAAAGGTGTTCGCGAGGATAATCACTTGTGACATAGATGGTAAAACTCACAGAAAATCATCATCTATGGCTCATCCTCCTCCATTGGTTCAACCCTTCAATGGTCAACTAGTCCATCCTTTTATACCTCACCATCCTAAAATAAATATGGATAAAAACCAGTTTCCAAATATATATGTAAATAAAGGATTATCATAATTTCTACAATATGGAATTCATGAAATATAATTACTTGAGATTCATTATAGTTTCCTCAAATCACCCCAGTCCTAACACAAGAATAATCAAGAATGACACAACTACATGGTACCCATGTAGTCTTTATGGATATAGATCTGGACATGTGCAAGGGGATTTTCTCTTGATTATTGATAACTTTCTTTTTGGGTTTTGAGCATAGATAGGGGACCGAGACTGCAGTTCAGAATGACTATGGGAGCCTTTACGTGAGTCTGTAATTTATTTTTTTCCTTGAATGACCATCAGCATATCATTTAGGTGGCACAAATTATTGAACGACACAGTTCGTTATGTTTTCATTGATCGACTACATGATGGTAGTAGAGTCCATTAAATATTCTGAAATTAGTGGAGGACCATACCCATACCAAGACATTCAAGATGGGATTGAGGAAACTCAAATATGGGATTGTAATTACATTAATTACAATAAACAACCACAATAATTTCAGCAAACTTTCAACCCTCTAATACTAATTCAAAATAAAAACCAACCAAGGTTACTATCAATAGAGGAGTAGAATAGAACTACCATGAAATCAGAGACCACCTGGGTTCCCACATCAAAATCCATCTCCCCAACCACAAAAAACATTCACACAAAATCCTTTCCACACTACATCTCATTATTTTTCACCCCCCTCATCAGCAATATATTCAACAAAATATGATGAGGAACCCACAAAGCCCCAAATCAATAATAAAATCATGAAAATATTCTTATATTATTCATCTAAAAATTGGACTTGATAATGCATACATAATAAATATATATGCAAAATCAAATGGATGCTCTCTGAATCCCCAATCACAAAGTATGGAATATCTCTAAGACTTTATTGTATAGACTACTGGGTACACAACCTAGTGAAACTAAGACACATATAAGAGAAGAAGAAAAATATATTTTTTTCATAGTGGAAATGAGATAATAATTAAATAGACCTAAAAAATAGATGATAATAGGATTGGAGAACATTAATATCATTCCACTATCATAAAAAAAGACATAAATGAGACAATAGAAAAAATCTGATATAGAATTGAATCTAGAAGAAGATAAAAATGAAAAATCTCAAGTCCAAGACCGACCCTTCAAATAATATTACTTTGTGGAACCTCCACCTTACATACCCATTCTTCCATTCTAATAGAGAATGAGACATGGTAAAACTTAAGGTCAATATTGTTATTTTTTGGAACAGTTCATGAAACACTATATAAATATCACCTTTGTAGAATCCATTTACTCAAATGTTTGAAATAATGCATTTTACAACAATCTATTTCCATGAAATGAAAAAAACATTTGGTAAATCGTTAGTCCAAAGGGAGTGATTAACATTCACCCAATTATTTTCAAGAATATAATCCAAGATGTAGAATTCCAGGTATGAATGTTTGATGATGTAGTTCAGGTATGAATGAATTTCCATGAATTCGATCAACCTAACATCTATTTTTCATAAAGGATGAATATAAACATTTTTGATCGAGTACATGATGGTAGTAGAGTCACATTCTATCCAAATTTAATTCTAAACTCATTCACATTCTATTTTAACTACATTGAGCATGCCAATAAGTTCAACATCAATAGATGAGACAACTCACCATGGTCTAAAAGGACATCCTAGGACATTTCCATTATGATTTCTAAAGACTACTCCAAATACCAAAGTTCCTAGATTCCCTCTTCATTCCCTATCCAAGTTTCATTGGATCAATCTAGGAAATGATGCAATCTATATAACAAAAAAAGTTTCAGAAGGAGGTCATCAATTACCGATAATTCCAAGATTCATAAGAACCAAAATGTCAACAATAGAGTTATTACAATGAACATTTTGAAGGGAGTTCACGTTTATTGTTCCAACCATAATATTTATGAGGGACAATTGAATATTGAAGGAATAATACCCATGATTCATATTATATTTGTTTTTACATATAATATTTATCAATTATACACAAGAAACATGATGTATATTTAGTAGTTCTTGGGAGAGAGGAATCCTAGTGAAATATTAGAGATTCTTCAAGACAGTGGATGTCTTGGGAGGACACACATCAATAATATTAAATAAAACGTTCAATAGAAGTGAGCAAATTTCATATATTAAAAACATATGATTTAATTCCTTCTTATTATGGTTTCATAAGACAAATTTGGATTAAATATTAAAGCCTACCGATTGATGGAATGTGTCAATAAGAATCTTATAATCTTCCTACCTCAATAGAAGTATAAATATAACACCATTGGTATTACACTTTCATGACCCAAACACATCAATGAGATATATAAAATCCGTGGTATTAAATTAATATAGTTTTTAGATGAGTATGTGTAATAGGGGTCCAAAAAAACTTTTCACACTTGGTCCGACAACGCGAAGATCGAGGGCAGCGGAGGTCCGGCAACGCGATGATCGATGGTGGTGGAGGTTCGGCAACACAAAGATCAAGGGAGAAGGAGGTACGACAAGGTAAAGATTGGGGGTGGCAGATGTCCGACAACGTGATGATCAGGGGGCAGTGGAGGGGAGTCGCAAGGTTTATGTACAGTGAGAGCTTTAGGTCGTGATAAAATGTGGACTTTGTGCGCCCGATTTTATAAAATATGGTACTATGGTTTTATCAGTGCTAAAAAAGTGATGATAAAGAATACCTTTATCGGTGCTAAAAAAGCACTGATAAATCCTTCATGTATCAGTGCTAAAATTTTAGTACTAATACATGTCTTCTTTATCATTGCTTTTTTAGCGCTAATAAAGGTTACCCTGTATGAGGGCTAAAATTTTAGCGCTGATAGAGGGTTTCTTTATCAGTGATTTTTTAGCACTAATAAAGGTTACCTTATATGAGCGATAAAATTTTAGAGCTGATATAGGGAATCTTTATCAACCCTTTTTCTTAGCACTGATATAAGGTGGCGCTTCCCATGCCAATTTTGTAGAAGTGATATAATACATGCATCCATAAAACCTCCAGCTAATGATATCTAGATATTAATCTCTAAACCTGTACCTTTTCATGAGACATAAATTCTACAATCATACGATTGACAATCTAGGGTGTGTTTATAAACATCCTAGAAAACTACCAATGGTTTTCTTAAAGAATATCTAAATATATATGATTATATGAAAGGTGAAAATTAAGGCCACTGAAGTATACCACTCACAACTCACTCCACCCAATATTGACTATCCATGAATGATAATTTAACTTCTTTAAAAAATGTTGGAGTGGGAAATGATAACCATGCCGATGATACAATGTTTTGTATCGTTTTTATTAAATTAAATCCTCAAAACAAGATGAATGAAACCTCATAATATTCAAATCGAGTGACTTTTCACATCTAATTTATAATTGATTTATATTAAAAATTACCTCAGCTAAATAAATTTTATATTCATTGATGAGTCTGTTGACATACCTATCTTATCTTAATTGTGGTGATTGATCCAAAAAAGAATTCCTCAAGTGGAATCCATACATGCTACATCAACCTTGAAATGTCACCGATGGAACTTTTTTGTGCTATCACATATATAGCGATCATATTATATCATTCGTCATTGATTGTACCAAGAATACCTTTGGTATTAATGTATTATATCTATTTTTATATTGGTCTTGAGATGGAGTAAGAGGAGGATCACCTCTTATACATAATAGAATTCTTGAGAGAGATCTCTATAGTATGGAGAGAACTCTATAGATATAATAATTTTATGCACATAAAATCTAAATACAATAAAAATGACATATGTTCGGTTATATATGTAGTGTTAGAAATTGGTTTTTGTAAAATGGAATATAAATAATTCATTAATCCTTAATAAACCTCATTTATGATAATAATAAAAATATTAATAATATTAATATGGTTAATAATAGTATTATTATATTTAATTTCATGCTCAAATTCATGGATATTGAAATATGATTTCTTAAATAAATAATACATTATTTATAAAATTGATATTAAATAAATTATATCATTTCCACCTGGGCCATAAATTTTCATTTCAATCCTCACAATAATTTATCAAATGTTGAATATTACTAATTTGATTAATTAAATACCATTGTATAATTCAGTAATTCAATAAAAAATATTATACTCACTAATTGGGGAATAAATATTTACCTTAATATTCATGTAATTAAATAAATATTTAATTTAAAAATATTTATCTATTACCTTGTGAATAATATATAAGATATAAATAAATATTATATTTTATAACTAAAAAATAAGAAATATATTCAAATTGAATATATCATTTTGAATAACTAGTGATTGAATGAATGTAATCAGAATATCATAACTAATTATTATTTTAAAGGGAATTTGATGAATATATTTTAATATTAAATGGAATTAGGATATTCTAAATAATATTTATATTCAATTTGAATATATAATTTTCACGTAGAGAATAAATTTATTTTAATATTAAATTTTGATAGAATTTAGTTGATGTTTAGGTTATACCTAGTTTTTTCCCATCTAGGCATATTTCTCAATAGAATTTGGAGGGATGTCCTAAATCCCAATATTAGTCACTTGAAATACATTAATAAAATCATAAAGAAATAAGTTAATTTCATAATTAAAATAACCATGTATGAAAACTCAATAGCTAATATTATCAATTTTTAATGACATCTCATCGAGCAGGTTTCAAAATAATGTAATCAGGAAATGTGTTTGATAGTTTTTTAGCTTACTGATATGAACTCATTGATGAAGCTCCTTGGACATGGTTTTAATTACATAGTTATTTTTTAAAAAATTGACAAGAGATAACAACTTTAATTATTTCATTAGGTAAAAATCATTTATTGACTTGGTCATTAACATATATCACATATGATTCACACAATGTATCCCAAATCAATGTGTGTATACACGAAAATTGTTTTTGTAAATACATAAAAGTACATGATTTATGGTAAAAAATAATAATAATAATAACTCTAAGGACCAATAAATATGTATTTATATATAAATATAAAATGATAACTAACATGTGGAATTCATGTTGGTATGTTCATTCTCATAACCTAATCTCTCAAAAACTCCGAAGAGATAACATCATGAGTTGAAGTATCAATGAATTATTTGTGGCCTAAATCTAATGATAAAACACCATATATGTCCTATTAGATAGATATCATCTAACCACAAAATGTCTTTTTTAGAATATTGACATAGACAATCAACGTTATAATTATGTTGGGGAACTTCTAAAACCTTTTTGATGGGATATGTACTCTTTGAGAAATATAATATTATTTTAAAAAAAAGTAACATCATGTGTGATAATATATCTATAAACATCTCTGAATTTGAATATTTAGGAAATAAAATTTAAAAATTCATTATGTCTTTGGGAAAGAACTACAATATCCTGCCACATGCACTTTAACTAACTTCAAACAAGCTAATTATCTTTCATGTGTAAATCATTGTCCTTTTGAATATAGCTATAGCTGTTAGGACTACCATGTTATGGTGGTTGTTCATCTTATTGTGAAATCACCCCTCTAATATAATTCCTTAAATGGGAAACTCCCCAAGTATTTACCTTTTATTCTCCATTAGTATTGACATCTTGGATAAAACCATATCTTTAAATAAAAATATTTGTTAACAACTTCACAATATTCATTATAAGACCTAGAGTAATTTTTCTATATAGATATTAAAAAAAATGGTTGTAATAAATTTTCAAGGCATAATACCATATCCTTTAACAATATGTGATCATATTTTCTACAATAATTTTGTTTTATATAACTTTGACAATAGGTATTAACATTTCTCCACTAAATAAGAGCTCATCCCTTTTAACTATATCCTGTACATTTGGTTATTTCAAACATCAAGTTTATGTAGTTCTACTTGGTTCATTTTTTATTCACCCTCTATGGCTTATACATAATAAATAAAAAGGGTCAATAAGTACCAAGGAATTTTTGGCAGATTAAAAAGTAACCATAGGTATATATAGTCTATTCATAAAAGAATCAAGTCCGTTATTTTCACACAATAAGTAGGCGAGTTTTCATACCATGCTACACTAGAAAATATTTCATCTTGAATCATTCTAAATTATATTTTTCAATGTATGTACTATAACTATATTCGTGAGACTTTATTGATCTATCTTTATTGATCTTATTCCGTAGAACTCAGGTCACTTCTTTATGTGATTCATGAATAAATTCACTTAGTATTACATAACCTTAATACTAACCATTTTATTTTTATTTTTTATGAACAAATCATTTCAGGAAAAAATAGCATACCCACTAACATATTGTAGACATGTGGAAAATATAAATTCAAAGTTAATATAATATGATATGTATGCTTAAATTAATCATAAAAATATGAATATAAAACTTTCATAATTAATTGGAATTTTTTGTTGTCACCACACCTTATAGATGTATCATAAAAAATCATCAATATGTTTTCCACCAAGGAAGTTAGTTTTTGACACATAATCACCCAATATAGTTATCTTATAATATTTCTATGAAAAGTCAAAAATATAAAAGACATTAGTTTGATGACCAATATATGGTTTTCTCATGGACTATATCTAGAAAATAGACGAAACATAAATAAAAAACTATGAATTATTAGGACTATCTTATCCCATTGATGTATAATTTCTTTCTAGTAGCCACCAAAATATTTACATAAAATCGAGAAAATACCAAAATATAGGATTGATTTTGTTTATATGGAATCTATATTTCAATTCAAATGAACATTCAAATAATTTCTATTTTCCATGATGTGCTTCAAGTAGGTTTATTTATTCTTATATAAAAATATATCCCTTGTCTTTATGAACTTAAAACCTCTTATTTGGTTTTAATTTCCAAATTCATTACATGTGTTTATAAAAAATTCACCAACTAAAACAAGTGGATCATATTGTTCCCATTATAACTCAATTATAGTAATTTCATTATGCTCATAAATTTCATTTGTGGCCCCGTATTCTAGAAATATTCATTCTTACACCATATATAAACATAGTCATTATTTAATAATACCTTTATATTTAATGAACATTAATGTCCTAAGTAACCATGGTATAATAAACTAAATAAAATTTAATTTTTATTTGATGTGAATTTGTAGCTAAAACCAATTTTAACAAATATTTCTCATCAAAAATAGATGCAGTTATATAATTATGGATTTCATTAATATAATAACTTATATGACACCATTAGTCAATTAAGTCTACATATGGTCATTTTCTACTCTTCTAGTTGTGAAACATGCTGGTAATGGATTTAAGGATAATAATACTTGTAAGAGTACAAATAGATCATCCTTATAATACAATCAGGATTTTGATTTTTATATGGTAATGTCAGTCTAGGAAAATATCCACTCACTTATTAATGATCTATGAATACTTTCTTAATCTATTCATTAAGAATACAATCCATGGGATCCTCTATATTTAATAAGTTAATTAATATCTCAACTGGGAATTCTTGAGATTTCTTAGTAGAATCACGTGGATTATATGAATTAACCTCTATATTATCTTTAGAATATTTCACATGGTCCTGTTGAACCGTCTCTATAAGATTATATGAAATTAATTTATTTTTATGGATTCTTAGTCTTTAATTTAAAAATTATGATATGTTTTCTCATAAACATAGCAATTAAGACTCTAAGCAATATCTTATGTATACATGACTACTAATTTCTATTTTACTTGATTTATCATCATCTTATCATATTTAGGGAAAATTAATATATTTTATATTCATTGTTAATTGTAAATATTAGATATATATGTTTCAAGTATTAATATAATACTAATTTAGTATGAAATTCCATGATAATATTTATTCAAAACATAAAATAATGTATCCTTAGGTCTAATTGGACAATTAGAAAAGTTTTTCTAACAAATAAAAAATAACAAAACTTGTAGAATCAATACACTTTGAAATCCAATTTTGTGTCCCCTACTTAAGAAAACTAGGAATCACTCTATTATATCATATTTGAGAGTTCACATAACATCTTGTGATTTCATTAAACTCCGTTGGATCTTGTATTTGAATACATTTATGTGAAAAATATATTGTATTTAATTACCCAAAATTAAAATATGAATATTACGTGAAATTTTGAATATAACTAAAGTAAAAAAAATTTCTCCTATTTTCTTAATTTCATTACAATTAATATTTTAGTGACCCTTATTACTGTATGAAAATAAAATAGATTCTTATTAAATTCACTACCCCCACCCCATTCGCAACATTGAAGAATATTGTTATGTTATTTACTTCATAGATTTTATTTCTAGGTTGTAGTTAACATCAATTAAAAACTAATTGTAATGGTCATCATCCCCCATATCCAAGAAAAATAAACTAAAAACTCCAATGAAACTAAAATTCTTCATGAATCCTATATTGTGAAACATAAACCCTTATATGATATAATGTTTCATAATAGTTAAAATCATGCCTTTAAACAAAGAATGATTTCATTTATGGAATAATGATGCTAATGTATAAGTGTTATTATTTTAATGAAGGAACCAGAATATTAGTCTCAAGAATGTAAAAAAATATTGAGATAGAATATGTTAAATACTTCATTATATCAAAAAAACCATGTGTAATATTATTAAATGAATATTGGGAACTTTTTTTCTATACCACATTAGTGTTACTCCAAGAAGGCATTTAAAATTATTATCATAGAATTGGGAGGACCACAAACATAATCATCATGGTTACATCCCATAAAATGAACACTATATTTCATGGTTGCATTGCCTCATTCTCTCCTTATGCCCCATTCAACATGCACTAGCCCACACCATTGGGATACTTCACTACTCTATGCATGACGCCCAATGTTATGCTACTTTCAAGATCCATCACTAACCTCCAAGCGTGTCTAGATAATTTAGATTTCTGGCATTGGAAAAGCTGCTTTCATAAATTTTACTAAAAATTGGATGAATTATTAAACCCATATTGAATTAAATGATATTAATCAGTTACAAAATTTTCCATTTAAAAGATAAATAATTATTGTTAAAAATAATTTTTTTCCTAAGATTTATATATAATGTATTATTAATTTTCTTAAATTGATCACTAATAAATCATGATTATCATTCAAAATAATCATTAAATTTATGAACTGATATATTTAATTCATTTCAATAAGTATGTAATTTGAAATACGGTTTAGACTGCATTATATTTATAAGGGATATTTTTCTATGAAATCATGTTTTATTTATAATTTGTGTTTTAGTCAAAATATAAATTTAAGAATTTAAGAATTTTAATATAATGAAATGAAATTAATTTTTTAAATCATAATGTAAAATTTATTTTAGGGTACATTATTGGAATTTTTTAGAAATGGCTAATTTTTTTGATAAATAGTTAAAATAACGATTTTTTCAAGTACCATAGAATTAATTGCAACATTATGATGTATTAATGAATTATTATTTTTTAAAATATATATATATATATAAATATAATTTTAAGAATTAAAATAAATATATTAAAAATGTTATTTTTAATTTCCTAATACATGGTTACCTTTTCTTTTCTTGAGATATATATTATTATAAAAACAATTATTTGTTATTTTCATTTAATAATGTGGTTGGAAGGTTACATTTGGTTTTATAAAGCTTGAAATAAAATAAAACCTTAATTTTTAAAATTATAATCAATTTTAAGTTATGATAATCAATTATATTCATAATTTTAATTCAAAATCATTTTTATGAGAAAAATAAGAAATTTTCCAAATATGATTTTTTATACATTTTATGTACATTTTATAAAAGTAATTTAATAAACCTATTGAAATTGAATCTGATAAAATGAATTGTATTTTAGGAATAATAATTTTTTAATTTGGTAAAAAGGAACATTTTATTTTAGGTTTATAAAATTAAGCTACATGGGTAACAATTTATCACCTTGGTTAATAGATAAAATGGGTTAAATAGGGTTAATAATATGAAATACAGTCTAAAAATATCAAAAAAACATCAATTTATTTTATTGGATGAGATTATTTCTACTATAATAATCCAGTACATGAAATTTTGACAATTGTGTTCCATTTTCCCTTGATTATGTCCCTATATTATTTTAGGTAAAAGATGTTGACAAATTTTGAGTATATTTATTTTAATATATACAATATATTTTCATAGGAGTAAAAATAAGTTATAATTTGTTATAAAATATTTATTTTTAATATTAATAAATTATTTTTGTGATATTATTTTTTTAATTTCTAGAAATGTTTTAAATACCTTGAATGATTACAAAATTCTTAGGCAATGCTTATGAATATAGAAGAAAAATCAAATTATTAATTTAAAAAAATTAAATGTAATAAAATTTTGTTGAATAATGATGTTCCATTACTTACATAGATAATTATTGTGTATTATTTAGGATTAAGGTTTTAATATTTTAATTTAATTTTCATCTTGATGCCTTTAAATTCAAAAAACACACACATTCATGAAACAAGATTGAACTGATATGTAACAATTTAAAAAAGATTTGTAAATAATTATAAAATAATTAAGATCCTATAATAGAATTATATTTTTTTATCCAATCATTCATGGTTAATTTATATTGATCTTAGTTTTTAGAAATACATTTTCAATCCTTAATGATTAAATATTTTTTAAAATACCATCGATTTCTACATATAAAAGCGGATTAATCTAACAATTCCTAAGAAAATTATGAGTTTGATTTTCTATAAATACACTTCCAAATAAAACATAAAAATTACAATATAAATTTATTAACCTCCATGATAAATATCATAACTATTCTTCAGAGGCCTTATGTTCAATTGAAAGGTGGCGTCTCAAATATCAAGGTTAGGGTTTCAAAGCCTCATTCATGTTTATTAATTGTGATTTATTATACTGAAATAAATTTTAAACTCACATATATTTCATAAATAATTAAATAAATATATAATGGGACAAAATTTTATCAATTTATGATACTGGATCACTTTTACATCTCAACAAACTCTTCTGTTGGAGTCCTTATTCTGTCAAAATATCAACTTTTTAAAGACAATTATTTCATTTAATATTATCCCTTACAATTTCAATAATGAAATTAATAATTCAAAATTTATCCTAAATAATTTAATTTATTAAAAATATTAATTTATTATTCTTTTCTATTTATTATAATTACCCATCTTTTAAACACTTTTTGAAAACATCATTCCCTATGGTGGTATTATGCAACCTATGTGGATGATGATGCCTTTATGAATTTAAGTCTCTCATGGATATTATAAATAATTTATTTTATTATTTAATATATATATATATATTTGTAATATTAGATTATTTTTACTATTATTTTTTTATAAAAAAAATTATAATTATTAAAATAAATGAAAATGTAAACAAACATGGTTATTTTAACCACTAAAACAGACATATTAAGGAAGGAATTCTAGATGGTGAAAAATATATATTATATTGAACATCCCTATTTCTAGAATGATTTGAAACCTATACGTTGAGTCTTCTCTATTTTATGAAATATTTTAACAAATAAATTTTAACATTATGAATATAAGGAACCTATTTGGAAAATATGTACCATATGACCTCAGAGAAGATGATGTGAACTATAAATTTTTTTTAAATTAATGAAACATAATAAAAAGGCTTAATAATTAGTTAATAAACATGAAATATGTTCAAAATTATTTATATAATTAATTTAATTTAATTATTCTATCTTTTAGTGGATGTACAAGGAAAGTGCGGAATCGATATAAGGGGATTTTAACTCATTATTTAATGATTTTTATCACTTATTCATTGACTATGTTATGGAAATATTATGTTTTTTATGAAATAAAATTATTTATTTTCTATCTACACTTGTTTTTTGGGCATTTACATTTTTTCCTCTCTCTATTTTAATTGATGGATTCCTATTTCAAATTTTACAAACCTTTTAAGGGTTCTTGGTTTCAATATTGAATTCATTGAGACATATTCCATGTTGTTCACCAAGATTAATTTCATATAGTGTACTAAATGAGAAATTCCATTTTAAATATATTATTTATTTGATATTATGAGTTTTTCTTTATCATTTCATGTTTTTTAATTAAATTTAATTATATTGAAGCATTTCCAGTGATAAAAGGGTTCGTCATCTAAACTTCATTTATTGAGAAAAATATTTAATGATGCCCAAATATTAATTTATATGGTTTATATATAACATCTATGAAATATGATATCATAAATATATTTAGAATCATGGTATTTTAATTTCATCCTCATGTTATTTCATTAAAATTATTTTTTGGTATTAAATGTATATGGTGCATTATATAAAAATGTTTTAACAAAAATTGTAATGTTTTTTAACTAATATCATTATCATTCATAAAATTATTTTATTTCAAAAATGATCAATTTTTAAAATGATTTATTAAATTTATTTTCGATGGTTCTTCTAAAAAAATATTACCCTTTTGTTGTAAATTTTATTCTTTTTCAATGTTATCAAAAGAAAAGGGTGTTCCTTCTTGTTTTCAAAATTATATTTCTAAATGATTTTATAAAAGAGATGTTAATCTATTTGAACATCTTATAAATGTTTCCAATGATTCACAGAGAATATTCATTATTCATACCATCTATATATTTTTTCTGGATATCTTAGGACGACTGTTTTAAATATATTCTCATGAAATGCATTTGTTTTCCAAGGGTTAATCTTCCTATGGAGGGAATTATGGTTGTTTCTATGAGTTGTATGATTAAATACAAACATTATTTACATTATTGATGTTATGTTTCATACTAATTATATATAATTATGGGTGATATTGATATAGCTAATAATTATGTGAGAGAGCAATACAGCTCTACAATTCAATAGGTAATGTGAAAAAGTTAACTTGATTAATGTTACTCTTAGGAGGGGAAATAAATTACTGAATTTAAGTAACCCTTAAGAGGCAAATTTTTTTACCAAATGGTAGTTACACTAAATATAACTTTCTAATTATCCTATTCAGTTTATTCTAAGATGAATTTATGATGTTCAAAGATACTAACATTGTTTCTCAATGCTTTAAACATGTTTTAATATTACCATCGAAAAATATTTTCTTGGCACATAAATCAAGATTTTTGACTTAAATGACTCTTATCATATTCTAAATACATATAATAGGAATCATTTTTATGATATAAGTTTTAATTTTTATGAATTCTATTATTTTATTGTTATTAAATTTGACTATGTAATCATAAAATTATTCTAATCTTATTCTCCCTGATGTAATTTTATTTTTAATTTCTTTCCTTACCCTTATAATATGTTTGAGGTCACTATTCTTATTTTACCATTTCCTAATGTTATAAGAAATGATATAATGTATTTTATATCAGTTAGGGAATCATGAGTGTATAATTTTTGGGGGGTATGTTGAATAATTTTTATATAAAATTATTCATACAATGGGGAAATTAATTGAATGAAAAAATGGGTCTTTTTACATTAAAGGATTATACAAAGTCCCTAATACTATAAATATAAAATGGACATGGGTATGTATGTGAATGAATATTTCCATTTGATATTAATATTATGGATTATTAATACCTATTCTTATTTGTAGGTATCAAATCAATAATTATAAAAAATAATTTTAGGACTAGATTTATGTGTATGTGTCTAGTAAGATATAGTATGTATTAGATAAAGGGTTTAGATAACATAAGAGGTTTGGTTGTTATTATTTGTGGATAATTTAAGAGGTATATATATTATCATGGGCTAACTATTATAAGGTCAATCATAATATTAACAATATAAATAGTCTTTTGTGATTTTAACTGATATATTTTAAAGTGATTGATGTTATTGTGGGAGACATAATTAATGATTTAGGTATATTTATCCCTTCAGTTTCACATAAATGTTATTTTGGTAGAATGACATTACTTTTATGGAGATGAAAGTTGAATTGTATAAGATAACCATTGAGGCTAATATATTTATTAATTTTGTGGTAATTATGATTAATTGGGATATAGGGTTAGTTATTTATGGAGTGATTTATGTTAAAAAAATAATATTGTTGAATATTTTGAGATTAATTTTTTTATTCTGATAATGGTTTTTTAATTTTGGGTACTATACTATCTTTATAAAAATAGTTCATTTCTGTTATAAACATGGGAATAATATATTTTCATCCTATTATATATGTAGTTACCTATAAGAATATTATTTTCATTCATTGGGAATAAATATATTCATATTTGTATTAATTAATTTTCATATGAGATTAAATAGAGGTGTAAACTATTTGAAACACAAAACTGAAGGATGTATATGAGTTTATGGGTTTGAAGAAATCATGAATGTATATTTTATAATATTCTATGTATTGATGGTAAAGTAATCCATCAAATATAGAGAAATGATCATGAAATGAAAATGATACCCTTTTATAATCATTTATCATAAATAGATTGTCTGTTATCAATTTGGAGAAAATTACATTTTAATTCAAATGGTTTTCTTTGATGAACATTTTCTTCTTAAAAGAATAAATTTTTTTAGAATAATTCCAATAATTTTTAGTGATGATTTCTATTTCAGGGTCAACTTTTCACCTCCCAACAATGATATACCTATTTAAGAACCCAATTATAGGTTATTCCATGTGGCCATTATATTTATGTTTTCCTCTTTCAAAAAAGATACATTATTTTTTAGTTTTCTAATGTTAATTTTTTATAAAAGGTATTATTAAAATTTAAAATTGTTTTTCCCTTACATGATCATATGTTTTATCACAAAAAAAATTATTTTGTTCAAAAAACTTTTAAACCCCATTTATCATAAATGAGTTAAAATTTTGAACAGGAAATATATTTGTGGAGGTGGTCAGGGAGGATACAACACTATTAGATTTTGATATTTATTTATCCTTGATTATTTTAGTGATAAAAATATTGTATCAAATTCAATACTTAAAAAATGTTTCTTATAAAATTATATGAATATTTTTTGTAAATTTATAAGGTTATAGAAACCTCTATTAAATAAAAATAATATAATTAGTTAAAACTATAAAATTTCATTTCTAAATAATTAATATTAAAAAATATAGTTTTTAAAATATTTATATATAAATTATTTTTTATTTTAACAAATTGATAAATTTTAATATAAAATTATAACACTAGAAAAAATTTCCTTTTATGAACTAACATATTATATTTAATTTATTTTTAATTAACATAAAATAAGTTTAAGAAAAAAAATTTTAAATGGTTTGTTTATCTATCAAATTTGTCTTCTTTATAATTCTTATTCTCATTTAAATGATAAATATATTAATTTTTATAATTTAATTTGTTTAATTTAATTTCATTTTTGAATTTAAAATATCAAAATTAGATTAGTATAATTATTTGTATGTTTTATTGAAATGGTTGGATTTTGTGATGAATAATGAAAATATAAATTTCATTTAAAATATCCTAAAATTTATGATATCATCATTTTGTAAGCTTGACATAAAAATTTATAAATTTTTTTTAAACAAATATATTTTTAAGGGGTAAAATAAATCTTTTTAAAAATATATTTTTTATTAATAGAGCCAGGATTATTTTTTTTGATCTTAAGATTTATTTTAAAATTAAAATGTATTTTTTGATATTTTCATTCTATAGTACCTGTGGAAACATTTATTTTATTATTTCATGTTGTCAATTTCATAAAATCTCCATTCATTCAATTATAATCCAATTAATTTGATTAGAATCAATCATGTAAATTCATTTTTAAACATAAAATATGAATTCCCACTAATTTTTTGTGTTCTGATAGCATATTTTAATATTATTCACTTAAACTTGTAGAAATTCATTATAATAAAATTAGTCCCATATTATGAATCATAATTCTAAAATTTCAAAATAATTTCCATTCTATTTTAATTCATAGAAATATGTTACCTAGAAAACTAAAATTTCCATATGTATAAATGGAAAAATGGGTTAAACACGATTAATAATCTAGAATAAGATAAAAAAATCTATAAAAACGCAAATTTATTTCACTGGATGATTTTATTTTATCCAAAATCACCCAATCATTCAAAATATGGTAATTTTGTTCTATTTTCCTTTGACTATGACATTTATATTATTTTTAGTAAGGAATAATGTTAAAGTGTAACAAACATTCATTTAGTATCTCTAAAATATTTTAATATTGAAAAAAGTTGTTATGAATGGTTAAAAATTATTATCACTAATATTAATAATTTTTTTTATTGGATAAATACATTGTATTCTAAAGAAACGTCAGCTAAACGCTTGTGTAAGAAGTAGAAAAAACAATTAAATAACTAGAAAAAATACAAAATTTTATGTTTTTGATGAATTATTGTATTTTATAAATTTATTGTATAATTATTTTTTATTTTTTATATTTAAAGTAACTATATTTTAATTCTATGGTTATCGTGATGCCTTTAATGTCTAAATATGCGAATAATCATTATAATGACATTTAATGACATTTAATTAATATTATTTGTTAATAATTATTAAATCATAAATATACCACCTCACTCAATTATTTTTAAATTTTTCGAACCTATAAATAATGGTTAATGTCTGTGTGACTTGGTATTTTTAAAATTTTAATTTTTCTCATAAAGATAAAAAAAATTTAAAAAGGGAATTGTTTTTTTTCATATAAAATGGTATTATTGAACCTTTAATAAACATATATGAAATTATTTATTTCTCAAAAATCTACTAAATTCACTCTTCAAAATTTCAATACCATGTACCTAATCCTTAGAGTCAAAAAATCACTCTTCTCTAAAGGCCTTGATTTAAATTGAAAGGTAGTACCTCATTTATCAAGGTAAGTGTTTCCAAACCTATTTATACTTTCTTAATTATGATTTTTATATTGAAATAATGTTATAAAATAAAATATTTTTCTTTCATGATTATGTTTCTATGGTAATTACATTTATATTATCAATTTTGGATATTAAGTCACTTGTTACCTCTCAAAAAAATCCTCTACAAAAGTTTGTAACATTTCAAAATGTGGGGTTTTTGAAGATGGTCTTTTCATATCTAATTATACTTTTTATATTCTAATAATTAATTTAATAAATAAAAAATTCTACTAAAATAATTTTTTTATACTATAAATGTTTTTATAGATATTATATATTTTATACATTTATACATTTTTTTTTAAAATTTGAAAAACCACTTTCACCAAAAAAAATTTACTCAACCCTCGCAAAAAATGATGTCAAAATGAACTTAAGTATCTCATGGGTATTCATGAATCTTTTTTATAATTGATTATAAAATTAACATAAAAATATATTTTTATTTTGTAACACTAAATCATTAATTAGAATAATAAAAGTAAATGTAAACAAACATGATTCATTTTAACCATAAAAATGTTTATTATGGAAGGTTTTCAATATGCTATCAATTCAATGATTGTTTGAATATCCATAAATTTAGAATTATATGGATCCTATAACATGATTCTTATAGATTTTATGAAACTGTTTAACCAATACCGTTGAGAATTATTAATATATTGATCTGGTTTGGGATTATAAACTGTACCCTAAAAAAACACCAATGCAAACTGTACCGATATAGTCAATAAAAAACATGATAAAAATGGATCATAATAAGAAATTAATCATTAAGTATTTTATTAATTGATTATTTAAATAATAAAATTTTATTATTCCTGAAGGTATTGTCTGTTTGAGGCAAGTCATCCCTCAAGGTATGGGGATTTAAACTCAATTTCATTTGATGGGATTATATCATTTATTTGTTGACTATATTATTTAATGATTATGTTTCATTGAACCATGGATTGTTTAGGTTGAATTTAATATTATTATGTACATTTATATTTGTTCTACGTCATATTTTCATTGGTGGATTACTAGTTCAAATGTTATAATTATTTTTAGGGTTCTTGGTCTCAATATTAAATTTATTGAGAAATGATTCAATTCATGGACCCTATTTTTATTTATGTCTTCTATATAATAACATATTAATGTTTTTTAAACTTTAAATTTGATGAAATTATATGTTTTAAAAAATAACAATCTTTTCATTCATTCAATGGAATTGGATTGAAGATTTTCTAATGTTGATAAAATTCCTAGACTCAAACAAATTTCATTGATACATGATTGGATTAAAAGGATAATATTCATTTATGTGGTTTATATATTGACTCTATGACATATATTATTAATCTATTTATAATCATAGTTTTTGGTGGTTATTCTATGGTTCTTTAAATCAATGGGTTTATGATTTTATTATGCCATAATGAGTTTTCATTAAAAAATTGATTTAATGGTTATAATTAATTTTCCAAAATATATTAATCCCCCATTTATTTATATTATCACAATAATTAACTTTTATAAAGTAGTTCAATAAATTTTTTCCCATGGCTTTCTAAATCAAATAATTTACCCATTTTATTATTTTTATGTTTTTAATATCTATCAAAAGGAAAGTGTATTCTATCAAATTTTAAAATGTATATTTTAAATGATTTTATAAAATATGATTTCATCTATTTTGACATCATATAAATTATTCCAATTATTCACTAGGGATATGATATAATAACAATAACTATATATTTTCACTGAATGGATTAAGCTTTTTTTAAGGATATTTTCATGAATTGTTTTCCTTTCCCTTGGTAAATCATATTATGAATGGAAGTGTAGTAATTGTTATGATTATAATGATTAAATAATAAATATATATAATTTATTCATGTTATGGTTTTTAAATTATTGATGATGATGAGTGAGATTGATATATCTCATGATGACGAGTGTTCCTGATATAAATATCTAATCCACTAGGTAATGTGATAAAGTTAACTTGATAGATTTTACTGCTACGATACGATATATTTTACTATATATAAGTACTCCTAAGAGACAATGATGTTATTTGGAAGTTAGTTACTCATAATATAATGTTATAATTATCCTCTTTCGGTTTTCTAATTAAGAACGGATGATGTCCCAAGAAACCAACCGATCTTCTCTATGATATCTATGAGTTTTAATTATTCAATTATTGTAGATTTTCTTCACAGTGCTCATGATTATTGAATCAAATGCCTCTTATCATATATAAAAACATTATTACCTGATCTATTTTTTATAATCCATGTTTTTATAGGTATGAATTCTATTATGTTATTCTCATTCACTTTGATTATACAATCATACCCTAAAATTCAATTGTTAATTCCTATGTTTTCCCTCAATTAGCATTTGAGATCAGCATTTGTATGTTTTCAATTTTCCAGGTTATAAAGAAGTATGTCATATAAGTTATATCTAGGAGGGTCTCATGTGTAATAAATCTTATGTAAGATATTGATGGTTAATTTTAAGAAAAAACGTGTATAGTGGGGGAATATGACAACGTTATGATATGAGACATATTAAATTGAAGTATTTTATTATTCTATAAAACACTAAACCGAAAATACTATTGGTTATATAAGTGACTCAATATTTTATTTTTACATTAAAATTTTGTACATTTAAAATTGATCCGCACCATTCGATATAAATGATATAATTTTAAAGATTATGATTTTAGCATCGAATTAAGGAGTTTGGATCCAGGGAATAATAAAAAACACCCCTACGCTATATATATACATTCATCCTTACATTAATCATATCATATATTATGGATCCCTCAATGATCTTTCATTTAAAACATTTAATATTCTTTCTTCAAAATAATCTAACAATATATAGTTTAGTTAAGACACTATAAGACCCATAAAACATCTTCATTCCCATACAACTTCTTGATAATATATCACTTTTAATGAACTTTCAAATTCAGAAATATATGAAGAATACCATTCCATCATAATTTAATCCAAAAACTTTTAAAATATAAATACATTCAATATAATTCATATCATACCATACTATATGTTATAAATAAATCAAACATAAAATTAGGTTTTCAATAATATCACCATTTTGATTTGTCTGACAATATCCCTAAAATCTATGTCATTATTATTCATGAATTTTAAGGATTTTCTTTCTCTCTCTTTTTCAATTAAATAATGATGTCTCCTATCTGTTATCGTTAAATTGAAATGTGGAATCAGTACCATCTTCACCAATTTATTTCATCATACTCCTTAAACCAAATATTCAAGTGGATTCATCTCCAATATTTTCATGACCCATCTCAGTGGGGCTCGTTTCATGAATTTCTAAGGCCACCTCTAATAGGATAGGGGTCGGTGACTTGCACTGAGTAGGAATATCACTAACATGGAAGGCATTGCCTACATACATTCTAACATATCCAGGGCTGAAAATGATGAAATGTAAAAACCACTATGAAACCAATGCATGCATACATCTATAACCCACAACCAGTGTTTGATAGGAAGTGAAGCAAATTCAAAAAGGGTGAAATACATTCCCACCACAAAGAGTTTGTAACAAAAGTATTACCTATAAGTAAAAGGCTCTTGGAATTCTATCTGAAATCCACAAGAACACAACTCGGTTAGTCTGGTCTCACCGTTCATTGTCCAATCCTATTCTACCTACTACCCCATCAAAAGGTCAGTCATCTGCACAAGACATGACACATGCAGAAAAAATCCATGCTGGGGTGAGTATAACAATACACAGTAGGGAACCCTCGAAACCACAAATCAGTATAAAAAATATATACAGTCAATAGTACACAATTATATGCCTACAATATATATAACAAGTATATTCAGATATACACAATCCAAGAAACACAGTCTATAGGTAAGACATAATAAATATCCACTATCCCTATGATTACTACTCAATGATTCCATGAAGCACTCATATGAGAGAATGGACTCCTGATTCAAATAACACTGATGACATCCATCTAATAGGCACGACTCATCATAAAGCATCATGGGAAATATACAAACTTATAGATCTAAATAGAATATGATAGATCCTATGAGAATCACAACCAGGTCCATGGGGTGATACCAACAAGTAAATCTGGATTAACCCACTAAGTCGAGGATCAACTGCTATATTGTGTTGGTTACAATTATACGAAGAACTCCACCAAAGGAATGAATACGAATAAAGGCTTCCACTCTAGGATTCTATGGGGATTAAAAAACAATATCCAGGAAGTATTTTTGAAGATATCGTATTCTTTGGTGAATGAAATGATTCACCCCAACCATTAGGGTAAAAACAAAGGGAATGAACCCAATTTGTTTCCAGCATATAGAGGACAAGAAGATTAATCCATGTATATTGGGGTACACGTGATGTAGAAAAGACACACATTGTGTCCCTTTATTCCAGGTACTTACCATGTAAAATGGCCCATGTATTCCTACCGTGTTTTGTAAAAGAGAGATACATGACATGTAGAATGGTTTATATGCTATGTCCTTGCATCTGGTGTCCACTCGTGTACTTCTAACGTCTACCGGTACATGGTATCAACCCATTTGTCCCTACCAATGTACCAATACATGGGTTATCTCGTTTTCATGGTCCATAGAAATATATATGGGGGTGTACATGCCATGTAGGAAACCAATGTACTCAACCCCATGTCTGTGTACTTCTCAAGTACAAGCTGAGTTCATTCACAGGAGACACATGAAATATATTCAAGGGTTACATTCTGTGTGCCTCAGATTTTTCAATAACCCATCCCCTTCCTCATTCTCACATTATTAATCTTTTAGATCTCATTTAGATGTTCATTTTGTCACGAAATTCAATATCCAGGGTCATCCATTCACACTAACACTATATCAATGGGAATTAAGCCTTTAATCTACTTGAAAAAAAATTCTATCATAACAATTATGTGTTACCAATGAAGAATGAAAATTAAATGCCCACTGTCATTCAATCCATGCCCACAACCACCCCCACACCTCTGTCGGGTAACCTCGATGATGGATATATGGATATAGATCATTATATAAAGAATTGAAGGAAGAATGATCAATTATTCACGAAGGGAATCAAGGAATTGGGAAGAATGGAGAACACAAGAAATATGTGAGAAAAGAACATCCTATCATGAGTTATGAACATGATCTATGTTTAGGAGGGTCATGGTTCATCACCATCAGAACGATAAATGAATCAATTGAAAATTCAAGATTCATATCCTAATAAATACCACAAAAAATAATTTGATCCTGAAAATATGATCGAACTGTGTATCAATCTATTTGTGAATTTGTCCAAATTCCTAATAACAAAGAATAATAGGGATAAAAAAATTAAATCAAATGTCATTCCTAGATTCAGATTAGTTTCCGAGGAAGAATGGTCATTATGCATTCATCATTGGTGAGATCCATTAAGAACTGTGTACTACGATCACTGATCCGAGGTCTCAACAGCATTAATCAGAAGGATCCTCCCAAGGATCTCTCCCCAACATCTCTATATATTTTCATGGTTATGAGATTTAAACATATATTTTTGTAAAAAGGATAATTTAACAATAAAACACTTCGCTACATCAACAATTCTGATAAAATAATTTTTTAATTTTTATTTCATTTATTTTAACGTCTATGATGAATTTTCAACAACAGACCAGCGTTGAAAAGTGTTAAAATTTGTTTAATGTAAACCATCCATTCAGAACTCAATTGTGACCTTCGATATCTGATATGGGAAGCTGTTTAGAAGTCAATACACCTTTTTAGGAAAACTGGGCATGTTCGATTTAATATACTAAATATATTTCAAACATTAATTCCAGAGACATTGGGTCTCGGAATCTCATGATGTATTAGTTAACAGTCTCAAAATTAATCCATACAATATTAAAAAAAATATAGAAAATCTGAGTCATTTCATTCTTCCAAGCATGGGTCTTTACATCCAAGGAATGTAAAAATAATGGTTAATTAAAAAGATGAGGTAACTGAGAATGAATCTGCACCCCTCAGTCCCTAGTGCTCTCCAAAATATTCTCGTACATCCACCAGACACACACCAAAGGAATCGATTTACCATGAAATATCATCTCCTACTGATCCTCGATATCTACTAGATACTAAAAAAAGTCACTCCATCCTCAGTGTCCAGATCACCCCAATAAATAAAGTGCGATGATTTATGAAAGTACCCACCTAGCTACATCACATAGAAAACAACGTGTACCTAGACTAATAGAAGAGGGATTGACAGGTGATACGACACCTTGTCAACTCTATGTAGTATCTAGAAATGGTCGACGAACCTCATAGAGAGATTTTGGCCTCAAATAAATCTCCATAATCCATGTCGAGGTGAAACCTGTTGGAACACATGGACTCCTTAAAAAACTCCAGGTGCTCCATCACCTAGGATCATAAATCTTCTGACAATACTAAAAATTAATTTTCTTCTCTTGGAAGATCTTGCACCTTTTCTATAGTAGCTCACACCAACATCAGGAACATAATTTCTTACTCTCCGAAGGTGGAATGATATTTGTTGTTGTACAAAAACTCCTCAAATTATAGGTCATCCTCCCAACCACAGACAAAGACTAACATGCAATCTCATATCATCTCCTCTAGAACATGAATGATCCAATCATTATGGACATTAGTTTTTGGGTGGAATGTTGTGCTCAAGCATTAATGGGTCCCAAATACCACTTGTAATACCTTCTATAATTGGTAAGTAATGCTAGAATAATTATTTGAAACAAAATTTGATGGACCTCTGTGGAGTCAAATAATATCTTAAACGTAGAGGCATCTGAAGCTCTCTACTAAAATCTTCTCTTGGATAGCTAGTAAGTGGGACAACTTTTTGAGTTTTTCAATTGTAACCCATATGAAATAATTTTACCTTGACATATGTAGTAAGGATATCATGAATTCCATAGATATCACATCCCAATTCCATTCAATCATCTCAAGGTGTTAACCCAAACATGCATGAATGTGGTTCTCAATGATAATTTACTGAAAAGCATGGAATTGAGATAGAAACTATGCATCTCCTTTATTTGACCCTAGACATGTAAATTAATGTATAAGGTCATGGAATATATTTTCTACACCTTCATGTACCACAAAATGGGAAATATGCAAGTACCTATGAACCACTTCCCGCATTCTCAATGGTACTACAATACCTTATATGAAAAAATTATGTGATCCCCACATTTTGAAAATCCATCAGGATCATGCCCTATGGATATATGATGATGTAGGGTCTCACAGTAAGTATCCCCAAGCTATGCCACCCTTAATCACTATAAAAGTGTACGGGTGACACCCATAGACTAGAGGTATGTTTCCCCACCTCCATTCACAATGGATATCTATAATTAGGCCAACTACTGTGATGCATCATCAAGTAACTGTGAACTATATAACCTACAGAGAGAATATTCCAAAATGTTCCCATCAATAATCGTTTAGAATATATGGAAATAATTATCCCTGAGGATCTATAGCCATTGCATATGTCCCATGTTGAGATCCTTCAATGAGAATATATACTTTAGAATCTTGTGATCAGATTAAACTATAAACCGCTCACCCATCAGGTAGTGGTGCCACATTTTCAATGTGAAGATTGCTGATGATATCTAATGATAATGAGTCATGTAGTTATTCTAATGTGGTCTCAAATTGAATGAACAATATCAAATCCCGACTTTCCTAGGCATTATAATAGAACAAATCCTAGTTCCTAATTTTTCGCAGAACACTATATAATGAACACCTTCCTCTGGAAATCTGAAGAAATGAGCTCTTGTTGAACTCTTCCAAAACTACTAAAGAGCATACTAGAGCCTCTCTTTCCCCAAAAAAGCTTTCCCTTTCCAGTCAACAATTTCATGGGTGATGATATCCTATATAATTCTGGAATGAATCTCCGATATTATCCAGCCAACCTAAGGAAGCTCCACACATCTTTCATACTGTCAGAAGAATTCCATTCAATCACTTCCTCAACCATGGATGGGTCCACTTTCTCTCCATCATATGAGATTACATGATCTAGAAAGTGGATCACATGAATCCTAAGATATAATTTCATGATATTATAATAAAGATGGTGCTCTCAGATTATGTCTTGAATTTTCATTATGATTCTCACATCCCCCCCCTTGGATGCTATGTACATAAGGATATCATCGATGAAGACCACCACAAACCTGTCTATGTAAGGATGAAAGGTTAGGTTCTGGATTCCCATGACCACTTTTGCGGTGTTCATCATGCCAAATGGAATCACCATGATGTTATAACAACCATAATGACATCAAAATTCAATTTTTGGTATATCCACCTCACAAACTCA
Organism: Viscum album; assembly: GCA_963277665.1. Lineage (NCBI taxonomy): Eukaryota > Viridiplantae > Streptophyta > Magnoliopsida > Santalales > Viscaceae > Viscum > Viscum album. The sequence goes on along the minus strand of OY728126.1, from coordinate 289,819,893 downwards.
TAGCTGGTGATGGATTGATCTGAGCTCCTCCTTCAAGATCCATAGTGTCCCACTCAAATAATCAAAGTGGTCATCGATCCTTGGTAGTTTATACTTATTATTCACAGACACCTGATTCATGTGTAAGCAGTTTACATAAAACATCAATCTCCCATCTTCATTCTTCAAAAGAAACAAGGGCTACGTAGGGGGAAACACTATTTCTCAGAAATCCCTTCCTCTATAATTCCTCTAACTGCACCCTCAACTCATAATTATTTTCGAGACGTATCTGCTATAATAGCATAGATATTAGTGTCATCCTGGGTTGTAGATCAATGTATATGTTTATCTCTTAGCGGGGAGGTAAACTTGTAACATCTATAGGAAATATGACATCACACTCCGCCACCATTGTAGGAACTGAAATCTCAAAACATCCAGTTTCCCACGGGCTAGGATATCCAACAGATGAGTAACGACTCCACCCCCATATTAATGAGTCCATCCTCTACTGTCTGGGTTTACTTTCCACTTAAAAAGAAAAAACACGATCCATCACTATAGACACACCACACCTTTCACATAAAATAGTAAATATATGAATGTATTGTAGATAAAAAATACATATCTAGAATGAATTTATAAGGCCTTGATGAAACTACCAAGAGGTTCCAACCGAAACAGTCATCTCTAAGGGTATGTTCACTCTATCCACAGTGGTTTTTGATCTCAAAGTATTGTACACTATGTTTCTCCAAGTGAAAGGGTTATGTCGATAGTTCAATCAGAATCTATAGGTCTCATACAAGATATGTTATGAGAAATAAATTACTATTACATGTATCTATCATTATGGAAGCTAAAGTAGAAAAGATATATAATGCACTAAAAATAATTTTTGGAGACCCTTGGTCATAAGCCCCATCTTCATGTACATGTCGTCACCCCTGTCTTCTCACACCAAGAGACTAGCATGGAACTCCTGGGAGTTGTTTTTTTAATAAGTCAAAACTTCGATCCCGTTCTATTTCTTTTCTAGCTCCTCTTCCACATCTTCCAATTGCTGATCTACGAGCTTCAGTTGCTATATATAACTCAGTGGTCCACCCACCGTCTCCCGAGAAATAGTATAGTGGGTCGAAAATATTTAGCATGATATCCCCTACTGTCACATGATTAAAACCACCACTCTATAGGTTGAATGGACCCTCCCAATGATCCCTAAACTAGATACCACTAATCATGGGTTCTCCTCATATGATGTCTCATATTTCCATGACTTTGATACTGACATCAGCTTCCCACTACTATGGTCTGTTCTTTTACATAATCAATTTTGATAGTCACCGACCATGTCTTCTCAGCCAAGAAACATTCATCCGCCAAATCTTACTCAAGAACCACAGTATATATAGGAATTAATAGTGGGATAACAGTCGATCATATTTCCCTACATAAAACATTCTTGGTGGTTTGATCCCTAAAGTAGTCATTATGAACCATATTCATTGAGTACATAGAGAGGTTGGTATACCTCATTGAATACTCATACACTGATATTTTTTTCTTTCCTGAGTTGTAAAATCTCCATGATATACATAGCCCAGATATTATAAATTGATAAATCCTCCCTAAAATGGTTCTCAAACTATATCCATGAATGTGCCGCCTCTTTGTAACACTGATTAACTAGCTCCTCCATCTCCCTACTGAGATGTGTAAAAGGATCTCTTCTAGAACTATTACCTATTTTATTGTAGTATTGAATAGTCAAAAAACAAGGGTCACCACCTAAATAAATTCATAAAACACCAATGGGTCTAACTCACCTTGAAACCTGAGGGGTTTCTCCCACTGAAACTCATGAGGCATGCTGAACCTACACCCCTAATCCGATGGTACTGTGGGTACTGCATACTTCTCAACAGGTGGCAGTATGTCTAGTGAACCACATGGAGGTAACATCTCAGGAACCTATCCCTATATCAAAGCCTCTTCACTGAGGGGCTCATCCTCATGATCAAGATAATAAATACTACCTAGAATCCATCATAGATGCATCCTGAATGTGATCATGATATACCAAAATCAATGAGTATATCTAGAGATCTCACTCAATAAGAACATGGAACTAATACCCATTCCTATATGATTCATGTACCATTATTTTCCCTTCAACCAGTGTTATCATTTACCATGTAACAAATTAGGTTATTAGAGTCATATTATAATGATTAGTTGGTTGTCACACCAACACTAGAGTGTGTGGTCTGAAAGTCGATCTCAAAACACTTAACACAATTACCCAAACAAATATCATAGATTTATAGTCCTAAAGTAGATCCAACTGCTCTAATACCACTCCGTCATGACCCATCATAGTGGATCCCATGTCGTGGATTCCCAAGTCCACCTCTAATAGGCCAAGGGTTGATGACTAGAAATGAGTAGGGATATCACTAACATCAATGGTATTTCCTAAGTACCAGTACACATGCACACATCCCCAATCATAAAAATTTCTTAAATGTATAAATCATTATGAAAATAAAGAATGAATAAATATATAACCCAAAACTAGAGTATGAGAGGAATTAAAGAAATTTCAAGTAGGGATAAATAAAATACACCTAAAAACATTTTGTTACAGAAGTCCATCATGTATGTAAACGGTACCCTGACTACTATTTGAAATACACATGAACACAACTCGGTCTATCTAGTCACACTAAGAAACATATAATCTAGGTATGACTAAGACTATGTCAAAATTTCAGTAATATTAATAATACATGACATGTTTAGGAAACTCCCATACTGGGTTGAGAATAACAATACTGAGTTTGACACCCAGAAACCACAAAGAAATAGAAAAAATGAAGGTCGAGTCATCTCTACATAACTATATGCCTACAAAAAATTTATCAAAAATATCTTGATACACTCAATCTAAGACATACAGTCTAGAGGTAAAACACAAGGTTAATCCACCATCCCTAGTAATCTAGATCAAATATTCCGTGAATCACTCATCTAGGAGAAGACACTCCTATGTCCGATAGCATTAATGATGCTCGTCCAAGAGGCACTGATCGTCAGGAACAATCATGAGAAATATACATGCTGATAGATGTAAATTGAATAAGATAAGACATATATGGATCATAGCTAGGTCGATGGGGTGACACCACCAACATAATCTGGATTAAACCTCTAATTAATGTATTGGTGCCTATGTAGTGTTGGTCACATCGATACAAATTAATCCACCCAGGGCATGAAGATGGATATAGGATCCTACTCAGGGCCTCTCTAGGATCCCACCAACTTTATCCAGGAAGTCTTACTGAAGGGATTATAGTCCTAAGAGTAGGAAATAATTTACACCAGAATTCAAGGAAATGATAAAGAGAACAAACCAAATGAATTTTTCCAAGATATGGAGGACAAGAAACTCAATCAATGTCGATAGGGGTACATGACATGTAGTATAGACATACACCATGTCCCTTAAACATTGGTACTGATTTTTACAAAGAATCATGTCTTATAACTATGTTTTGTAAAAGGGAGATACATGTTGTGTAGAAGGGGTTACACACTATGTCCTTGCATCAGGGGTCCACCCATCTACTCTAGCTGAGTGCTAGTACATGGTGTGAACTCATGTGTCCTTGGATGTGTACCAGTACATGAGGAAGACCAATTACATGGACCAATCCATGCTGTGTGGGGGAGTACACACCATGTATGCAACCCGTGTACTCCACCACATGACCATGTATATCCCATGTACATGCAATGTTTATCCATGTGGGACACACACCATGTGGTCTGAGAATACATTGCCTGTGTATTTTTTTCTCCAGAAATTATCTTCTTACACCCTGCATGCCATCGATCTTCATGATCTTGTTCATGTGTTCATTTTTCCATGAAACTCAAGATCCATGGTGTTTTGGTCACCCTAATACAATTTTTACAGGACTCAAGCCTTCAATCAGCTACGAAAATGTGATCATAACTATTATTAATTACCTCTGAAGACTGAGAATTCATTACCAATCATCATTTGTTCCACTAATGTAACCATCATCACACTTCTGTCGAGTCATCCCGATGTCGGATCTACTGTTTCAGATTTTTCACCAAGAATTAAAGGTGAAAAGAGATATTATTCATAAAGGGTTTCAGAAAATAGGTATGAATGAAGAACACATGAATTATGGGAAAATTCATAACAAATTGAGAGGTACGAACCTCTATCAATTTTTGGGTCGATATTGGTTCATCCCAATTTGAATTATAAAAAAAATCAAAATAAAATTCATGTTTTATCTATAGATAAATCTAGAAAAATAATCACATCCTACAAATATGATCAAACCAAATTCGAATTGGTTCTTGTATTGGTGTGCGTTCGTTGCAGGAATCAATAAAAAAGAATAAAATAATTAAATCATATTCCCTACCTCATTTCAGATTGGTTTCTAATGAATAATAGTATTCATGACGTTGTTGTTGCTGAGATCTATCATTATCGGTGTGTAGTGATCGTCGATCTGAGGTCTGGTCATCATTCATCAGAAGGATTCTCCGTATGATCCATCTCTATACTCCCTAGAAAATTACAAGGTTATGATGCTAACCCAATATTTCTGAAAAAGGTTATATTTAAACATAAACTTTTTTCTGCATCAAAAACTAAAATAAAATAAATTTTCTTAATTTATTTCATTCAATTAAATGCATGTGGGAAATTATCCTCACCCTCCCTGCACAAACCAATGTTAGGTCACCTCTAGGTTAAAACCACCATTCTAAACTCAATGGTTTCCTCATATTCCTGTTTTGGGCACCCATTTAGATGTTATTTTATTTTTTAAGAAAATTTTTTGCTTTCTATTTAAAATATGTAAAATAATTCAAACATTTATTTCAGACACATTGGATCTCAGAATCACACAACATCTCAAAACCTGGATTCAAAATTAATCCATATAATATTTAAAAATAATACATGTAAAATATGAGTCATTAAAAATTACATCTTAATGGATTCCATATTTAAATAAAATTCTTCGTTGCAATAATATTTTCAACAAACATTATATATTATTATTAATGATTAATAATATAAATTTATTAGTAAATATATTTTAAAAAGTGAATTAAATGTTGCAATACCAAAAAACACTAATATTACATTTTAATTCTAACTTATAAATTCTAATGAGTGAATTTTACCACATGGAAATGATTTTTTTAATGAATATTTTAAGACCATTGAGTAGGGTCATGGTGAATGAAACAAGAGTCTTTTTCAATGACATTAATGTTTTCTATTTTATTCAAAATAATATTCAAAAAAACATGCATATAGGGAAATAAAATACTCCTATGATATTAATAATATTCAAAATAAATTGTTACTATCTATGTATTAAATCATAAAGGAGTGAAACCTACCACTTTTAAAACCAATTTATTCCACTTGTTAATTCCTATTTTATAATACCACTTGAACTCCATGTTCGATCATTATTTATAGGTATTTTCAATTCTATATTATAATTACTATAATTAATATATTTTCTTCCAAAATCCCATGGATTTAAATACCAAATACAAAGGCATTCTTGAATTTATATAAAGCCTATTGATTCTGAATATTCAATTAATGAAATTGATTTTTGTTATCTTGAAACCATAACTAGTTCATAAAACTTTTTAGAATAAAAAAATATAAGAATGGAAGCCATTTCTATAACTAATTAAACAACTTTCCCCCAATTTCATCTTTAGTTGTCTGGTTTAACTAAAAACATGGACTGGTGTAACTTGTTACAAACAAGACTCATTATTCCCCAACTAGTTACTTAAAATCTATCTTTAACACATGTTTATCACAAAAAAAAATTATTTCTAACTACAATTTATCATTCTAGAAAGTATATATAGATTTATATATAGCTATTAAAAGAAATGTTTTAATAATGCTTGCTCGATATGTTTTTACAAGATATAATTTTCATTATCTCTTCCATTTAGTATGTATTTCTAGATTGAAATATTTATCCTTTCAATGCACACATGGTTCATATCCCCCATTAATCATATCTCCCCCTTAATACTATATCACAAAAATTATGATATGCAGAAAAAAATTTAATTCAGAGGGGGGTTCCTCTATTATCCTAAAGTTGAGAATTTTGGATATCCATAAATGGACATCCATTTCATCTGATATAATTCCATGAATTTCTCATAATAACACTAAAAGTGTAAATTTTATTAATGATTGTTTGAATCCAAAACATACTTCTTACATGAAATGGAATTCATATCCTTTATAATAATCTTCTCACTAGTATATGTTTCATCCTGTAGTGCACCATTATTGAATTCTTCACAACATTTCTTTCTCCACAAAATGATAACTCCACCATTATTGAGTTACTTATTTGTAGTGGAACATGTGAATCCTTATATACATGCCACTTTATTTTTCCTATAATTTCTATGGGAGACATATTATTATTATTTTATTTATTCCAAATATTTAATCATTCAATTTATAGGAATGTTTTTTGCATGTTTACAGCCCATTATACAATATAAACTCAATGTTGTATTCATCCATTATTCTCTTCTAATGGCATAATGATATTATATAATGACAGAAACTATTCTAACTTATGAGATCTTCTTCTCATAAAAATATTATTCTTTTAGTTCAATTATGGATATTTTTAAAAATAAATCAATGATAATAGGGATACCCTCTTTTTTCCATTATATATTAAAATAATATCATATCATATTTTTTTGAATGTAATAAAAATTTCATCCATCATTTCATGAACCCTTCTTGTCACATGGGAGGTGATACCAACTTGAATCCTTTATTATATTTATATTCATAAATCCTTTCCATGTTAAAAATGTTATGAAAAAAATAACACATAACAAAGAAATATTCAGGCCTTTTTATAGGATTCAAAATAAGTGATGTATAATCAGGGCTCCTCTAATTGAATATCCTCAATTTATCCCATCACAAACCAAATATGCATCCCATTATAACTGATAAATAAAAATAATTAATTATTAAAACTATCAAGATTTTATTTGCAGTGATGAAATCTATCATATTTTATTTATTGATTATAGATCTAGGCACTTATTGATACACAAACATGTTTACATATATGAATACTCAATTAATAAATTTTTCATAAAAAAAAGAAGATCACCACAATGATTATAAATCCTTGGATCCTTTTTCTTTTATTATCATTTTAAATTCTTAATATGAGAATTATTTTCATCATATAAAATCTTTACATGATCTTGACATATATATATTTTAGAAGATAATGATACTTTATGGAATTTCTCATTTCACATGCTTAACTTCAACTCATGAACAAGTTCATCAATTAAATCAGTAAATTTATTTATTTTATAATTCATTCCTATATATATATTATTTTAATTTATATCTTCATCCATTAATGTTTTTTCATTTCTTAAAATCTAGTACAAATGTAGATTAATTTTCACTTTTATCCTTCAGTAATTTCATTCAGCACCTCAATTCTAGAAGCATTTATTGTTTACTAACAAAAAATATCATGATTTACCACATGATTCACTCACATACTCTATACCTTAATAATCTAATAATTTCAGAGGCTAGAATCATTAATTTTTAGATTTATGGGAAATTTATGATATTGAGTTAGATTCAATTATATAAAAAGAATTAGTTATGTTCACCACATTGATGATTCCTAATTTCATATATTTTTTCTTCTTGTTATTATTTTTCTTCCTTTTATACAAATTAAATCCTTTTTCAACCGTCATTATAGACATTTTTTCAAATGATTCACATTATATACATATTCTCAAAATCTATTCTACTTCCTTGAAAAAAGATTCTTCACAAAAAAATTCATCCATCATCATATATATATCATTATAAGTCTACTAGTAGGATTCCATAATGAGTATATTTTATTCAAAAAAAAATATTTATTGCCTTATTATATCATCTATAATCTAATGATGAATTTTAAATATGATCACATATAAATATATATGATAATTTATCCCAAAATATATTTCACAATAAAAAATAAATTATTCTTTCCAACTAGATAAATGAATTCCACAAAATATAGGAGCCCTGAAAAATGAAATCATACCTTGACCATACTTCAAAAACCTGATATAAATAGAAATTTAATAATATAACCTTTTGTCTCTAATAATATGTGTTTTAACCCATGAATTATGATGTTAATTTAATTTAAACCGTTTTTTTGGTCATATATATTCTTTATGATATAGTTCCCTATTTAGAAGAAACACTAATTCAACATGATTACATTTGAATACATCCACATTAATCAGTATGAAAAAGTTATATAAATATAAAATATATAAACATCATGATTTTACATAGCTCACCGACATTGGGATACATCCATGGAGCACACACATAGTAATATGGTGGTGTAAGAATAAAACTATGAAAATTTATTTTTGGATTCATTATTTAGGTGAATATTCTATTTACCAAGACTCAATATCCATTAAATTTTTAAGGAAAAAATATGTAGACCAAAATTCACACCGTCTATGAAAATTTAGTTAATAAAAATTCCCATTGAGGGTCAATCCCTCTTATTATTCTCCTTTCACAACATTAGTGAAGGTTTAAAACTATAAAAATTTTGGTATAATCACAGTTTAGTGATTTAAATATAAATATAAATATAATAATTACAAATATTTGGACCTTCTTTATAATTTCCAAACATGATTTTTCAGTGAACTCCAATGTGTAGCACCAAATTCATTCAAATAGAATAATTTTAGTAGAAGAAATATATATTTTATGGATATAAAATTATATGCTCTGAAAAAATATTCAACAAATATTTATCCAATTTGTCTAAATCAAAAATGGTCTTAAATAATATGAAAAACAACATCAAAAAATCTCACCTCCTTTATATTTAATTTTAATAACTACACATTCCATCTTCAAGTCTAATTCCCAACAAATGCCACATTGCTGAACTTTTTTCACATATCATGAAAAATGTAATTACTTCCTTTTATCCCCTTTTATTTTTCCTCCTATATCTTATTTTAGTTATGAACAATAGATTATCAACAATCTATATAATAAATTGAATTTCAAATTTTAATTTCAAATTTTAATTTAAAATCACACATTACTTCAAAAATCCACTGAAATTAATCCCATCCTTTAGATCCATCTAAAATAAATATCCTCCCAATGTATTTAAAAATTTACTAAATAATCAACACAATAACTGAAGAATAATTTTGAAAATACTGCATATTATTTTCATTTTTTATCATAAATTTCTACATATAAAATTTATTTCAGGAATGGAATGATGTTTTCATTATCAGCTAATCTCAACTATCAGATATCTAATGGAATGTAACAAATATTCAGATTGTGAACCCCCTCTCTTGGATTATAGATGGTCTCTAAAAACATATATTTGTGGAGTGGAGTTCCATAATCTTCAAGAACTAACCCATATTTATAGGTATTCATTCACATCACAACCATCTCTCTTTAATAATGGTTACCTTAAGTAGTAAACTACTTCTAACATGGAAAATTCCCCATAGGATAAACTTCACCACTACTCTAGTAAAACAAAATTTATTCATTAAAATTTTATGGAAAAACTTGAACTCTCATAGCATGTGAAGTTTATTCATTTTGAATCACAGTCTTAATACAAAGCATAATTTCTTTTGTGGCATTGGAATATGATCACTGATGTTTCCCTATTCAAAAAATAAACCCAGATATCAGTCTCATGAATATAAAACAAGCTAGCGGTAGATGAATATCAGAAAGAAACCCTACTAGTCATACTATGCATGTTTTAAATATATAAACAATTCATTCTATATTACTATCTCTCATTCGAGTTTCTCATAGAAGGACACCTAGATTATTAGTTTTTATATTAGAGGACCATGATAGTAATACCCATGTTACAACCTCATACCATGACAACTATCCATCATGTTATTGGATCCCATTTTAACTTGGTTCCCCATTATCCATGTGCTTCCTCGCACTATGAATATTCATCACTACTCCGTCCATGAAATATTTTATTAAGTGGATTTAAATATAAACCAGTTCCCTTAATGTATGTTTGGATACTTAATCTTTTTGTCCCAGACTAGACCCCATTTTAACATCAAGTCATGAAAAATTATATGAGAATTCCTCATTTATATAAATAAATTTTTTTCATCCAGTTAATATATATAAAATATCTTATTTATTCCTAAATGAAGAATATTTGGATATTTTAATATACTAAATTCTAGATAATTTAATAATCCATATTTTAGTGCACTAATGATTTTAAACTATATAATTAATCCTACACTTAAAACATCCCTATATCTTATCTTTTTTTAGGAACATACAACTTCTAAACCATGGGTAAAATATAAATACTTAATAATTACATGTAACACTTCTCCAATATCAAATCCAATCATAAAAAAAATCCAATCATACCGTAATATATTTTTTAAAAAAATCCAATATAACCTAATGGTTTTGTAAAAATTACAATCAAAGGGACATAGATATAAACTTCAGTTAATACGAAATTTTTAAATCCCTTATTGACTTATCATTAACTTTAATACCGTATTACACACCAACCATATCCTAAAAATACATGTGAATATTTCATCCTATATTTCATCAATTTATTAATGTACATGATTCATGATACAGATCAATGAAAATATCAATTATATGGATAAACACATTTTTTCAAAGAAAATATTTTCTATTGAAACACAACATGTATAATTTATATTAGTGATTCATGTATTATAATCTCATATAATGGAGATTACCAAGTGAAAACTTCAAAACAATAGTGCTTAATTTATTATGAGAACCATCCAAATTATGATAAAAAATAATTTATGTCCCATTAGATTGATATTATCCAAACATATAACTTATATTTAAGTATATTTTCATTACAGTTCTGGGTTACCCTTATAATGGGGAACAACTATAACTCTTCTAATGTGATGGACACTCTCATGAAATTTTCACATTAATTTTTTTATAGATGTACAATCATTATGTGATAAAATATCAATAAATGTTCATGAATTTTAATGTATAGTTAATTTAATGTAAAATGTTAATTGGTTTTAGGGAACCGACTTCAACAAATACTGCTAATGTCAAGTGGCCTAAAATACTTAATGGAAATGTCCTATGTGTACATGACCCCAATGGATTGAGGCCCCCATAGAGAGTGAAATAACCTAATATATATAGAAAAATCATGTCCAAGGAACATTATTCACCTCAAAACCATTGATATACATCATCCAAATTATTCCATCACATGATACACCACTTGTATCTACACACAACATTAAACATGGATGATAAATCCCATAAATGCCCCTTCATGGTGTCATTCAATTGAAACCATTGATCTAAAAACCCCCACAATAAACTAAGTCGATATAACATAATAAAAATACACATGAAAATTTAGACCACTTTAAGACAATCCACAAGAACCTCTAATACCATGAATAACATTGATTTTAGATATTCACAAGATTAGACTCTCAATCACATTTCATGTGACACATAAACACACACATATATATATCATTGAAAATAGAGAGGTAACTCCACATCCCACTGTAAATAATAGAATAAAATATTATCCATGGAAAATTTTGATCCAAATATAATAAATAAGGAATCCATAGAGAAATCCATAAAATAGAATTATTTGATAAAACTAGTAAAATAAGTTATATTTCCATGTTTTAGCAAGCAACGATGGAAGAGAAATTCTCATTTTTACTCCAAGAGACAACCATATGATAACCTGGTGAATAAATGGTGATAATTCATCTTGTTATGAAGATAAAAAAAGAATAAGGGTAGGCATGTACCTTTGGCTGAAATAACTCCCAATATCAACATTTTCATCTTTTAAATTAAAATAATAAAAATTACTTATTTTTTAGAAACATCTAAATACCCACTAGGTACCCATTCACTAGTAAACGTGTAACAAATTACTCATAAAGATACCCCACCTACATGGTTACCACTGATTACCTGGTACTAGACCAAAAGATACCCAGTGCCTTCTTTCCTAATGGGGAAAATCATGACACCCATATCATATTCCAAAAACTATCATTTAGGAATTCTTCAATGCCTAGAACACTTAAAACAAGACTAATAAAACATGTTTTTGGATATATGGATCTTATAATTTCACATCATATAACCTGATCTGTTACATTATCTATGAAGTAATATATATAGACCCCGAGAAAAATAATACCAAGGCATTATGAGTATGATAAGTGGAACATAACTGGATATATGGTAATAGATACATGGAATAAAATTTCATTGAGTGTTATAATAAAATTTTGATCATTAAATTTTAATATTTAAGGGATTTTAGTTGAGATTTAGTGTCTTTGATGGTGTCCGTTGTTACCATATAAGTACAACCATTAAATAGAGCTTTGTAAACATTATTTTATCTTCTTAGTGTAGTGATTTGATGATATCCAGGATTGGTTTTTTAGAAAATCCGTATTCCCTTAATTAGTGGAAGATAATAAAAATCCCAGGTAAGAACATATCTTATAGGAATAAATAAGATAAAATATAAAAAAAAATACATAGTTCACCATTTATGATATTGATCTTAAGAGATATTGAGTTTAATTAATTTGACACAATAGAAACCACATTGTTTCTTCCATAGAAGGTATCCACCCGCTACATGAATAAAAAAGTTATTTGTAAGGTCCTTTAATATATAATATTAATATATCATAACAATCTTAAAGGAAAATATAATGAAGTGGAATTGATATGTATTTAACATACAATAGATTTTATACAGTTTTATGACTGTGGATGAACATAATCCATTTTATAGTAATCCTTCATTGAATGATGTATTATTTTTGATTTATAATGTTTCTTATGGTATAAATCATAAAAAAATTGAATTTTACACCAATAATTATATGAAATTTTAGAACACTATTAAACATTAATTTTATTATCACATATTCATTTGATATATCTTAATCATATGTTAATATGATAACTGGTATGATAGTATTGGTTGACTGATATATGATATCTATAAACACATGAATGATGAAATGGAATATATAATACAAGAATACACAGACCATAAAATGGTGTTATTAACAACATATTGTCTTAATAATCAGTACATAATTATCAGCAATCTCAAACATTCCCAAAAATCATTACAGAATTTAAGAAAAAAATCATAACAATTTGTAAATACATACAAACTATTCTGGATATGATTATCACAATTTCAAAAAAAAAATAGAAAAATACATGTTAAAAAAATTAATCCTCATTCCAGGAACATATGTGTGACCTTTTATGCCTTCTTATAAATGTGTGTAATTATGAATTCTTAGATATATTATTCTAAAAAAATAGAATCCTTTAGAGAAATATTATTTACACTCAAGGTGTAAAGTGGTATGGTGTGATCTCAAAAAAATATCATATCTCTTTATGATAATTACTTCCAAAAAATTATATTTCAATATATCATATTCAAGATTATATAATCCCTTTTTTAATACATCACATTACAACTAGATATGAAACATGTCAATCTTGTATAGGCCATGACATATGCTTAGAATTATTCAAAATAGATAATAAAGTTTCCATGAATATATCAAATTTAAATAAATTAAGATGTTGAGCACATCACTTGTCACTAAACAAAGAATTTTCATGTATTTACTTATTTTAATTCAATCATGGAACAATGTTTTGTACTCTTTACACGAATCGATAGATTTTCCATGATAAAACAAAATTAATAATGTGATAAAAAAACATACCAAAACTCCCCTTTTAAGATCATCCTTATGAAATACATAAGAATTATATATAAGTATAATTTTCAAATGGTAAGTATATTTACAAACTCAAGTAGTGGGGATTCATATTTTGTATATACCCCTAAGTATAAAAATTAATGTATGACATTATATATGATAAACTTTTTTCAGAATGTCAAGATAATAAGTATTTAATTAATGCCTCATGAGTATACTCTGGACCATATAAAAGAATCAACTTATGTTAGTCTTAATATATCATCATTTATTAATATTAACTATAATGATCATTTATTTGGGAAAATTTAATGTCATACTTAGATGGGTTTTTGGAATTCCACTATTCATGATTAAAATATGAAACATAAATGAATGAATGTTAAAAAAATATCATTTATTATAAAAATATGATATAATCAAATTGAAAACAACCATTAAATATAATATTTTCTATATTTAATACCTAGATACTTCACATGTCCATAATATTTATGTTTCATTTTTATCTTTTTTAATTGATCATATACATTATAATTTATATCGACTAAATAGATCCTCAAATCACATATATAAATGAATTATTGATGAAGATGATATATATAAGGGATACTTTCGGTCCTTTGGTGAGATTGGGGATCCCTAGAATATGAAATAACTCCATTTTTTTCATAGTAAATCTTAATTTTTCCCTGCATGTCACAAACCAACACAAGTTTAGTTATGATCGTCTTAACCCATTAATCTTCATTCACAAAATATAATGTAGTTATGTATGGTAAATTTATTTTTATTATTTTATATTTGATTTCATAGAACTATTTCATTATAAAACTCATATAATAAGAAAAAACATGAAACCATATCGAGATCTCATATAATCCTTGTCAATTTGGAAAGTATCATCAATTTAAACCATAATAAACATCTCATCCTCACCTTTAAAGGACATGAAATTTACCTTAATTCTAACCAAATAATTAAGGATATTATAAATATCAATGTAGTGTCTAACACCAAGATTATATTGGGTTTTTACTTGTTATACTCAAAGAATAAGCAGCATTAAGTTGATTGGATCTCATAAGGTACATGATAGATCCTATGGTATATATATACAAAATCATATCAATCCTTTATAAAACATTATAAAAATTATTCTTCCAAAGATTATTTCCATGAAAAAATAGTAAATTACCCTTATTGGAATTCTCCATGTTAAACCAATTTAACACTTTTGTAGTATATGAGTTTTCAATTGGTCCATGAATCCTATTCAATATATCTATTTATATATATATATATATACCCAATAGGTAAGAAACTCCAACCATGTATTTCACTAGGAAGCAGCATCAAAAAGACATCTTTATAGAATGTGAAGTGAGGATATAATTTCCAATGAGTAGCTTATCCACTACAAACAAAACCAAAAATATCATATCACTCCCACTAACATCATTTTATACACATGTCATTGATAATACAAATCCATTAAATTGTATCATCAAATTAGATATTAAATCTCTACATATATTACTTCAATCGTTGGATTAATAATTTCACCCTGAAAACCATAGGACAGTCATTTAGTACTTCTATACCATTATGATATATCGTATACATGCCCATAACTGAATTACTTTAAATAAACCAGTTTTTAAATAACTTGTTATATTTCATAATTATTACAATCCACAATATCAAGAAACTTGAGAATGTAATGAATCATCACAACAAGAGAAAATGCCTCTTCATAGTTAATACCACATATTTTTTATAACCGTTACTTACCAAAAGATAAACATAGTTATAAACACTACCATCCATGATATTTTTCTTATGTAAAACTCACCTAAAAATCATGCATCCCACCACTTTAAGAATATCCACCATGTTCCTTACATAGTTAGTGTATATGGATTCGATCTTAGAATTTATACACTCTAACAATTTCACAATATATAATCTTTAATTTTTCTCTAAATGGGTTTTATGTTCATCATCGATGAACAATAATTCATCTTATTTTTTACACATAATCATTATCTCTTATAATCAACTAAACATTTATATATAAAATTATCTATTTGACTGAATGAATGAGAAAATTTATAATTTTTTTATAGAAAACACATGAACATATTTGGATATACCCTATTATATTTAAAAATACCATTAATCCTCATAAACATTTATAACATATCAATTTAACAGTGATGTTATGAGCAATATATATTAAGGGATATGATAAATTTCATTGATATATGAGATAGAAGCGATGGTCTTGACCAGTAGGATCGTACCATTTGAATCCCGTTTATTAGAGATTCCAAGGGAGATATCAGATTGGTGATTATCCATTTATCAATACCAAGTGAATATTAAACAACTAATGCAAAAGAGAAACCATTTAAAGAAGAAGTTAATGCTTATCAATACAATACAAAGAAATAACCACTATAGAAGGGGTTATTTTTGACATTAGAAGGGGTTATAACCCCTTCTAAAGATATTAGTCGCGGTTATGAGAAACCACTGAAAATGTGCCTGCCTATTATTAGTAACGGCTGTTTTGAGTAAGCACTGGTAAATGTGTAATGAATTTAGCCGAGGTTACATTAGAGGGGGTTTAAACCCCCTCTAAAGTTTTCTAGAAATTACCACAAATGGTTGTCATTTTGGAGATTATAACCCCAATCGCCACTAAGAGAGGTGATTAGAGGCAGTTTAAACGACCCCTAATTGTTGATTACATTAGAGGCAGTTTTACACAATCGCCCCTAATGTTTCTCTTTTTTTGAATAAAATTTCCCCAATTCCTTCCTATGTGGGTCCCAGCCTGTCCTGTTCCCCATTCCCCCTCTAGTACCCACCACCCCTCTCCTTTGCATCTCCTTTGAGTGTCTGTCTGTCCCCTGATGTCTCGGTTTGGTGTCTCGGTTTATCTGTCCCCCGGTCCCAGGTCCTCGTGTATCCGTTTGTCCCCTCGGTGTCTCGGTCTATCCCCCGATATGTCTTGGTCTGTCTCGATCTATCCATCTGTCCCCCGCGGTCGCCCCCATCCTCGTTGTGTCTCGGTCTGTCCCCTTGGTCCCTTGTGTATGTCCATCCCCATGTCTCCCCCCCGCATGCGTGTCTCGGTCCATCCCCGATCTCTTCTGTGAGAAATCATAGGGCTTATAAAATGTAGTTCCAGGTGGGATTCGAACCTCACTTTCCACAGTATAATTTAAGTGCCTATTCCAGTGCCCCAACTCTCATTGTTTTTATACGGTACATATTTTATTCTATTTATATATATTAATATGTTTATTAAAATATAAATTATTTTCATAATATATTTAAATACATATAATAAGTTTATTAAAATGTTCACATATACAAATAAACATATATATATTTATTAACAAATTTCAACACAATTAATATATTATTGTATTTATATATATTAATAAGTTTATTAAAATAGACATTATTAAAAAAATATATTTAAATACATATAATAAGTTTATTAAATTAAAAGAATATATTAAAAAACATAAATATATTAAGAAATTTACACATATAATATATATATATTATTGTATTTATATATATTAATAATTTTATTAAAATAAATATTATGTGCATAATATATTTAAATAAATTAAATAAATAACATGTATCCATATATATGTAAATAAAAATATATATGTATATATATTTTCTTCACACCTCTATAAATTTTATATTTACATATATTTAAATAAAATTATGTATCTATGTATTATAAAATATATTTATATCAAACACACAAAAACACAAATGTTTATTTACATATTTATTTGAAATTGTTTATATTTATTTGAATACATCTATATCTTATATATATATATATATATTACACAAATATATTAGGAAAATATATATATACATATTATATTCATACATACACAATTTAAAAAAAATATATTACATATTTTTATGAATATAATATATTATAAAATTTATAAATAAATTCATATATGTATAAAATATATACTATATATATTATGATTTTTTAGAAAAAATATTAGGGGTTCACAACCCCTTTGATCTCTTAAATTAGAGGGGGTTTGAAAACCCTTGTAATGCATGACATTAGCGGAGGTTCAAGAGAGTTTTTTGAACCCCCACTAATGTCTTACAAGAGAGGGGGTTGTGAATCCCTACTATTTTCTTAAAAAAATTAGTATGACACACACACACACACACATCTATATAACACCTCTAAAATCCAACTAAATATCTATGTGTGTGTGTGTGCGTCACTCCTCTAACTAAATATATAGTTCCTGCAACTAAATATATAGCCACACTAATTATTAAAGTAATAAAAATTTTAACAAAATTTTCTCTAAAATCCCAATAAATATTAAAAAAATGCTAAAAAAATTTAGAGGGGGTTGTGAACCCCCTCTAAATGTAATAATTAGAGGGGGGGGGGGGTGCAAAACCCTATATAATGTTACAAAAATTGAATTTAGAGAGGGTTGTTCATAAACACCTCTAGATAACCCCCTCTAATGTACTGTTGTTTTGTAGTGATATCTTGACCCAAACCATGTTTGCTGACCAACACCATGAAAATCGCATCATCAAACACCATACACTGACAGAGTTTTTTGGTGTTATAAAGGGTTATGTATTTTGAATCTAAAATTATGAATATTTTCATTATATATTACATAAAATTATGATTATATTTATTCCTTATTATTTTAACTTTAAAAATAATTATGAAATGATTTTGATAAAAACCAATCTTATATACGATAAAATGGAAATATATTTTTTTGGTTAATATAAAACATCAATTAAAGAATTCACATTGACGATACCATGACATTTTAAAATATTTTATATTTAATAATATAATTTTATAAATTATTATATAATTTTATGAAGGTAAATTTGATATTTAATGTGGTAAAAAATGTTATTGTGAATAATAAGTATTTTTTTTAATAAATGCGCATTTTAATTTAAATGACTAAATTATAATATATGAAAAATTGTTTTCATAAAATAAATATTATTTTTGAAATTATCACATTAAAATTATCCAATAGTGAATTTTTCAAAACTTTTTTAGATAGTAGAATTTTCAGGTGAAAATTAAATACTGTATAAATATAAAGTGCATATTATAAAAACTTAATGACCAAAAATTGATGTAATATGAATCAAAAATCGTTTCCAGGTATAAATAATTTTTTTTCCCTTTAAAATAACATTTATTTTTTCTTATGTTATTAATTTTATAAACCTTCAATGAATCCTACAAAACCTATATTATATTTTATAGATTTAAAATCAATTCATTTTAAACAAGATTCACTTCCACATCACCGATGTTATTAGCATTATGAACTAATTTAATGACCTTATAACATAATTAAAAATACCCCTCTTTCTATGAATAAATAGGATGAAATTCAAGGAATTTTTGTGGTTTGATTACATGAATTTATAGAGTTCAAAACATATATTTGGTAAATAATAAAGAACTATCAACTTTTCCAATATGAACCCTACCAATCACCCATTTATTCACACTGAAAAACCTTGTATAATGTCTTTAATCAAAACTAAACTATCTATATCCCTCAAAATGTTTCATAATGCTCTAAAGAAGCCCCTCCCAAAAATTTTAATGCACTCTCTCAAGGAAAGGGATCCTTTACATCTGATAACATCCTCTATGTTATGCCTTTTATTTTTCATTTGTTCTTGTTTCCATATGTTATCACACATCTAAATTAATAGACTAATTATTTCCATGTTATGATAGACACATTTAACTCCCATTAATATAAAAATCCAATGTTGACAAACATTAACATTACATAACATTTTTGGAATACTTCTAAAAATACACAAACATAAATTGAAAGACCATACTAGTATAGTGCATTTGGAAACATGGAAACATAAGCATTAGTACATAAGTGATCTACATTAGCTCCCACATGGTTCTTCATGAATATCAGACTTATTAGGAACATCAAACATAACATGTATATTTATAACCTGGGGTAAATGAAAAATAAAAATTGGTGAGCTCAGATGCTCAATAAGGGTAAACAATGGAAACATATAAATGTAAACATGTGAATAAGGGTATGATACCATGATCATAACATTAAAAAAATCAAAAAATATATATCAAATATCATAAACTTGAATCATGGAATAAATCTTGATAGTAAATAAGACTTGAATCATATGTAAATAGAGTACATAATTAAGGAAAGCATTACATTGGAATAAAACATCTAATTGTACAAAATACATAAGCATATAATGTAATTTCCATTGTAGCCAAGCCATCATTTACAAGACTATCTTAGTAGTATGAGTTCACTCCCCATACCAGATTGGATTTCATGTTTCACTACCATGTCCATATTATTATAATGAGTATACTCTTCATAACTTCTTCGATGTCATGGTATTTTCCAATGGCCATCATAGTAGTCAGGGTTCACTCCCAAGAAGATCTTAGTCTATCTCATGAGATACAAATCTTTACCCAACGCATTGGTGGGAGATATAGGTCCCACCCATATAATAATTAAATAACACATATATGTGACAAAAAATAATAAAAATAATAATATCATAACCCATTAAATTTTTTGGGTATCATAAGCAAGTAATCATATCATAACATATGTAAGAATATTCATGTTTAATATTCATTTCATCAAAACATAACCCATGAAAGAAAGAAAAATTTCACAAACATAAAACCCATTAAAGAGGAATGAGTTTTCTAATGTCAATTACATAAATCATAAAAAGTTGTTATAATGAATATGAATGAATATTTATATCATTTCAACAAAATGAATGAGTAACATCAATAGATGTTCTCTTAGATGGGAAATAATTTTGAAATATCTTTTAAAAAAATTTCTTCTGAAAAGTATAATTCTTCGTTAAAAATTCCTTTTAAAATAGATATCCATTTGAAAAATATTTTATCTATCTATAGGATTTAAAACTTATATTGTAATCATTAAAATCGTTTAAAATTTTCTTTTCCTTGAAACTTATAAAGAATATTTAAAACAATTTCAAACCCCCTTTCTTCGAAAACCTTCAAAAGACTCTTAAGAAACCTTTTAGATAATAAATCCAATTAAATAAATATCATATAATGGATATTTATTTAACCATAAATTAATGTATTAGATGAATATGATACATTAATGGTAAATATATACACTACATAAAATAAGCGAGTGTTGAACATGGAAGGTATTTCAAGGAAATAATGTGTGAGATGAAATTCCCATACCCCGTATCTTTACTCCTATAGTAATCATTCAAAACTCATTTATAATAAATATAAATTTTGTATACATATATAAAAAACCAATATCTTACTTATAATACCATATATGTTTTTATTTCTTCTTTATATTACCCTCTTGTTAATAATTCTATGTTAAGGCTTCACTTCGTGTAATATTTTCATTATTTTTCACATGTGTCTTAATTTGTTATATCCTTTGTCCTTATAATTGAATCATAATTACTAGAATGAAAAACATAATTTAAATATACTTTTTTAATTATATGTGTATTATAGTAACACATATTATATAGACGTATGTAACAGAACACATTGTTTATGGAGATTACTTACCATGCATACCCATGACCGCTATTCCCGTTTAATTATCATGTTAAAAGATATAAATTAAATGAATTATATATTTATATATATATGTATAAATATCATTGTTAATATAGATTTATTATACCATTTTTATCATATATATTCTCTAAAACCATCTTTAATACATTCCATGCAGTGTTTGAAAGAATCAAATCGCTTTGAGGGGGGAAATAGTCCATACTTTCTCAAACAAAATTGTCGTATTTACATAAAATTGAAATTATAAAGATATGTGTTATAATAAAAATAAAAAATATTGAATACATAATGAATATTTTATATAAAATAAATAAGAATATCTTCTATCATAATTTCCACCATAAGAGGTGGTAAGGGAAAAATGAACAATCATTATTCAGTGAGGCTGTAGTCCTCCATATATGTTAACAGTATCCAAATTAGAAATTATATGGAAGTCTGTGTAAGTTTAGGTAAAAACCATATCTTAAATAATCATAGTACGTTGAATATAATCGAGGTTTATACAATAATGAAATAATAAAATTTGAGTTTGATGGAGTTTGTTGCCTTTTAATTGGGTGAATCCATTTGGACTACATCAAATGGATTCCTTGGAAGGTTTTATCACATAGAGAGGATTCATGGAGGAATTGAGGGATTTTGGGAGGCTATTTTGGGAATATTTTTTCTGAACATATGTGGCGTGATATTTTTCAGTTAGTGGGAGGAGAGGAGGACTTTTATAATGGAATGGGGAGTGGTACTCTTGTAATATTATTGAAAAGGAAACCGCACCCATGTTTATTTATTTAATGTTGATCAATAATAGTAAATTTTAGAGGAATGCGATGAAAGGGTCAAAATATTTCCATAAAATGGATTTTGGACAAGTGTATAAGTCTTTTTGTGTCTTAAATTTATGGTTTCTTCCTAACATAAGCTTAATTGTAACTTAATTGATGTAATTAGATTTAGTTGAATTTACTAATATTTTTTGTAGAAAAATAAGATGAAATTATTAGAAATTAGAAATTAATATTATTTTAAATATGGAATCTATTTTTGAAAATTATAGTCATATAAGTGGAAGAAAGTAATTTAAAATTAATACCGCTTATGGGATTACACTGTATGTTTTTAAAGTAAAAATGATTAAACATTTTATAAGTTTTTATGTCCAATTTAATTTGAAATTGTATCCAATTACCTGTAGTGGAATAATTTATAAAAATATTATATAAATAATATTTGAATTAAATTTAAAATATAATTTAACCTTATCAATAAATTAGTAGAAAAAGAAGTTTTGAATTAAAATCCATTATTTTTTCACTTTTCATAAAACAATTAATCCTTACAGAAAATTAAAGAAAATTTATCCTAACATTATTATTATGTTTCTATTGCAAATATGAATTTTATTTTTACATTCTATACTAATGTTTCATAAATTTCAATGACAATGGGTTCATCATTAAATTATATAAAACTACATTAATAAAAATATTGGGTTATAATTGTCAAATTGGTTTTATTCTTTATCTTATGCTTATAAAATGTATTTTATGAACATAAAACATATTTACATGTATATATAACATATAATTACATTAAAATTAATCACATATTAATTTAATTTATTAGTATGAATACATAATTGTCGGCATAATAGTAGTTATTTATAAAAATTCTCCATTTATGTTAAATTGGTTCTTATATTAATTTCTAAATAATTTTTAAATAATAAATTTATTATATATTTTTTGAAAACCATATATTTCTATATATAATGTACTAATATTAAAAATAGTCAATTTAATGATTAGGATATATATTATTAATTTTTTTTAAAAAATATATTATCATTGGGTAATAGTCTGTCTTTCGTGTCTCACAACCCATAAAGAAAAGTAATTCATTTATGAAAAATAAGTTTACCTCAGTGTTCCATATAGCGAAAGATAAAATTTATCGTTCATGTACTACATCAAAGTCAAATACAGTTCTTTATTATAAAATAAACTATTTTTAGTGTTTCTTGAAATTAGAAATTTTAAAATGATTAAATTAATTTGAAAATTGTATTTCTAAAAATCTATTATTGTTACATTCTACCCCCTTAAAATTAATTTCTCCCTTCAAATTGATCTAGGTAATGAATGATTTAATACACGAAGGTTATATTCATAGAATTGCACATCGTAAAAATGAATATCTAAAAATCATTTCAAAAAGGAATTATGGAATAATAATGGTTATCCAAGGTAACATATATCTAGGTTTCAACAAAATAGAACATATGTAGGGAGTGGAGATTGGACATGGAGGAAAAACATAAATATTTGTAGTGATTTATTGAGGTCATCAATAAAAAAAAGGAAAATTATTAGAGAAAATATGAGGGTCTCATTGTCATAAATCAATGATGATTTCAAAGGCCATTGATTCAACAAAATTTATGGTATTATGACAATAAAAATTAATCACTTTCAAAACATTGAGTAATTGTGGATATATTTCAATATAAAAAATTATTACATTGGTTGTGCTTTGATCAATTTCTAATACATCCATTACCTCAAGGAATGAATTTCTATAAATTAACACTATTGCATAAATTAATAAAATACACTTTTAACAGATCTTAAGGCCCATAAAGGAAAAAAAATTAAAACTATTTGACTCTTCCAAATCAATATGAATGAATATATAAAAAAATTTACATTAATGATTCATCATTAATATTTATTTATAAAAAATAATTTTTCATTATCCAAGACATCGTCTTGGATAGTAGTATGCATAAATCCCTCATAGTCCATTGATCATGGTGTTGAGACCCACAACCCTACCAAACATGATTTTTTGTCACACGAGATATGTGATGTCCTTTAAAAAAACAGACTAAGGAAATTTCCAAAATAAATAATTTGGAAATCCTTGAAATATGTCTAATCACAAAATAACCCTTTAACTAAGGTTATACATATAACATTAATTCATAAATAGTTCATCTGATGAATAACCTCAACTTTCTATGAGTGGTTATCTTTATAACCCTTATAAATAATGAAAATACAAAATACTATAAATAAGTTCTTGAAATCAACTTAATATTGATCCCCATAATATAACAATATAGATCATAGTTTTCACCTTTCAAACATGTGGATATCCTCATCTTATATTAATTTAAAACATGGTAATAACTACAATTACCATAAATACTTTTGTAAAAGAACTGAATACTTCTTTATTTTAAAGGATACTGGATATATTCCATAAAATCCAATAAGTTGTAAACTACATTCATCTTAACATAGACTACATTCTCAACAAATTTTTATCAGTTATAAAGGAATCAAAACCTTCCAATTTACTTGATCATATCCAAAATATCATTATACGAAAAACATTATCTTATAATAAGGAGAATATTAATGGTTATCTTCTGTTAACCAAAATATCACCTTTTCATTAAATAACTTTTCCATTCCATCAGAAACATTCATCATAATCTTATAAATTGTTAGTGAAAAAAATACATGTAAATTTCATGATTAATGTAACATAATTTTTGAATCCAAATAAATAAAAACATTTATTACACCACTTTATCTATAATCCATAAGAGGGATACCACATCCTATTACTTAATATCTATTTACTTTCATGTTTCCTTTATATTCTCATCATCATCAATAATATAAAAATTACATGTACCACATTGCTGATTACATTCATAGTATTTCCTATTAGGACTTTAATTATCTAAATGATCATTCATTCCAAAATTAATGAATTTAACCTTGGTTTATGTCTTTGGGGTTAAAGTATTCCCATCAATTCCATTAGCTAAATCCTTCATTTTTTCTTTATAGTTGCTTTCTTTATGTCTTTATTTTCTACACAAAAAAGAACCTTCTTGTTCCTCTGTGGCATTCACATTGGTGATTATTTCATCATTATTCACACAAAGGAAATATGATATTTATTCCTCTATGGTATCCATAACCCAAACTCATAGGGAAATCATGTATTCTTTTCTTGGTTAGTCCAACCATTTATTAAGGTAGACATTGTTGATCTGCATCCTTGAAATCCGATTAGGCATTATCAGAATATCCTTGAATCCTAGTATCTTCTCATTTGGATTCTAATCAATATATTTTCCAACATATTCATCTTTAATAATGGTATCAATGATTCCCTCTATTGACATAAACTTGGAAAAATTAGTAAGAAATGATTGTCAAAGCAAGGATTCAGATAATAATGAAAATCCCCTTATAAGATATATAAGTTATGAAAACATTCTTAATCTATGACGCCATAGGTTTATCATACATTATTCATAGGAAACATTTTTTTATTTACTTTATAAATTTTTATGAATATTTTGTTAATGTCCAATGCATATCCTCAGGTAATGTCAAACAATGTGTGTAGTAAGGCCAATTATTGTTTTCCAGATTACCGTGACTGTAGACTGGAACATTTTTTAGTTGTTACCCATGTGTAATTTATTCCTATAGTAAAATCACCATATAGTATCTATACATGTATTTATTTATAGGAAACCACTAAATATATACTTTTCAAAAATTTGAGTAAATTTTCCTATGCTTTTCCTTATCCTTGGACATATCCAAAGACATATTCTTAAGGTTATCAATAAGGTTTTTTCATCATAGTTTCAAAGGATAACTAAAAATTAACTATGATAAAAACTATACAAACACATCATGTAAATACACTATCAATTCATAATATTTTCACAATACATAGAATATTACTCAAAAAGATTCCCAAATAATGTACTAGTCTTATGCCATTGTAAACATAGAAACATAAACATCAGTACATGAGTGAGCAACATGAGATGTAAATACCTGACCCTAGTTGCTCAATGCTGATGCCTTATTTAATTAAATTGAAATATAAATAAGGAAGTTGTATCGTAATGTAACTAATAGTTAAATATCTTTGGAAAACAAGATACACACCGAAGTTCAACATTACAATTTCATCGGAAATTTAACATATCATCATCTTTTGAATCCAACATAAAATCCTAGATTATCCTTGCAATTCATTCATAATATTCAAATTCACAAGATGGGAAAAATTAAAAATAAAAAAATTTTGAGCTCAAATTCTTAGTAAGGGTATATAATAGAATATAATTTATCAAAAACATAAACAGTATGCGTAGTGAATAAATAAAGAACATTCCTTAAAAATTGTTCTAGCGCATAATATGGAAGGAATGAATGTGGATTAAATAAGGTAATATAATGGTCATGAGGGAATGAAACATAAAAATTTATAATAAACTAGTCAAATAATCACGTTATTTATCAATCACTAATACTATAATAATGTAATTTATAATGCCATAAATTTGAAACAAATTGTCAAGGCCTCAGCCAAGAAGTCTTAAATTACTAGGATAAGGCCTCCTCCAAAACCCAATTCAA
Organism: Viscum album; assembly: GCA_963277665.1. NCBI lineage: Eukaryota > Viridiplantae > Streptophyta > Magnoliopsida > Santalales > Viscaceae > Viscum > Viscum album. The sequence goes on along the minus strand of OY728126.1, from coordinate 289,792,758 downwards.
TTTTGTCTCATGAGACCTACCGATTCATTGAGGTGATTAGAAGTCCCAAACCATCAATTTCTATGTCAAATTAATTTCTCATATGAAAGGGGATAAACATAAACAACATGATCATAGGAAATACCATTCCCCAATCGGTACACATGAACACTAACTATTCTGAGTAGTATGGTGAATGGTATCAGGATAGAACATCGATAGTAAAACTTATCATAAACCAATTAATAAAATATGGTAGACTATATACATAATATATTAACCTTAATAAGACATAAAATTTAATAGAGGTGTTGTATTAAAAAATACTCTAACAATATAATCTAGGAATTTTTGAGAGAAATACACTTTTACTTTGAAAAGAAGAGTTATTTTGGAAAAATCATTGCATAAAATCAGAAATTAAATAATTTATTTATTCCATGATGAAATGAGTGGTTTTATTAAAATAATATTTGATTAAATCAGATTATAGGGTGCACATGATAATCATTATGAATTTGAGAAGTTCGCGTGAATCAAGAATGTTTATCAGAAAGAATTAAGAAGGATCTGTATAAAACATTTATCTCCCCATAAAATAAAGATGGATTCTGATTTTTAAACATATATTGGACATTCAAATAGAACCTATAAGTAGTATATAAGAATAATTAATAAATTAATTGTGGTTAACTGAGAAAAATATTAACCCGAAAGTTAATGGAGGTTTAGGTAGAAAACCCTTACCTTATGTCCGAACATATTCTACACTTGACCCTAATGTCCTACAAAATCATATTAAATCAATTAATTAACAAATTAAGAACCATATATACATATATATTTTTTATTAATGTTTTATTATGCTTATTTATGTGCTTATTGATATGTTATATGATTTAATTCTTTCATTCTAGAGTGTTTGTTTAATTGATTTCATGATCGGTTCGCTTGATTATAAGAAATGGTGTTTATGTGGAATTGATATAATTCTCCAGAATTGATCTCATATATTATTTATTAAAATAAATAACTGTAAATGGTTATATATCAGTTTTTTACATGGAATTATAATTATTTATTAATTAGAACATTTGGGATAACCATTTAGATAATTTTTGAGATATCTCGATTATTACAAACTAGTTTGTCATATGAATTAGTATTATGCTTATATAAAAGTTACAGAACATTTAATATCTAATAATTAACATATTATAGTCTAATTAAACCATTAAAATGTTTTTATTACCATCCAAGAATACTATAATAGAAATTTAAAACCTACCATCATTAAATTTGATTAATTAACACATCTTGGATGGTCTTTTCGTTTTTTTATAATGGGAGGGTATATGAGAGATACAGATAAATTATTACATTATAATAAACAAACTATATTATATATAAGGTACTATATTTATCATACATTTTTTATGAGTTATTTTAGTAATGAAATAGAAAATAAATGATTTTCAAAGAAAAAAGAAGTTGAGAAATCAATTACGAAAATTAAACTGCCTAATGGTGTCACTTAAAAATTCATAAAATATGTTTATGAGAGGAAAGGGGTATATAATATTTTTTAATAATTTTTATAGTAAGGTGGATATTTAATGTCATATCCCAACACAATACAATGTAAATTTAAAAGGAATTACATAAAAGGAGTGCTTGAAAAAGTGAAGGGTGGTAGATTCCCTTACCTAGTAGAGTAACTCCTAAAACATGATGATTGGGACCTTGGTGGATTGTTAAATACTTTTTAGGAATCCTAGGGACGTAAAAGAACTAGATCATAGAGGATGATGAATTGTTAACGAATTAATATGATGGAATGGGTGGGTGTATATAGTAAAAATAAGGGAGTTTTTTTTATTAATTTCTAAGGACACCTCATTAGTGGTTTTTGAAAAACCATGGGCTTTCCCAGGGTATTTGGTAATGGTATTGTCCACTAGGGAAACCAAATATAACATTTTATTGCACAAATTTCATCCAGTATTTTATTTTAATTATTACATAATTATGATGTCATCAAACTTATTGAAAACTCAAAACAGTATTTTTTTCTATTAAAAAAACTATCGTATTTTATAAAATTCTCATACATTCATAAGAACCTAATATAAAATTAAAAATTAATTAATGAAATAAATTTTTTGACAATAGTAATATATACATGAATAATCTAATTTATAAATAAAATCACAATTTATTCGAAAAACAACAATTTTAGAACTATAATTCATTTTATATCACCTTGAAAAATTAGTCAAGATATAAGTGCCCTATAAAAACAATAAATTAAAATAATTATATAATTTACTCTTCATAAGGGCCATATTACTATTAATAAGGGTATGTTACTATTCACCAAAAAATGTATGTTGATTCTATCAAACTCTAAATATATTACTGAATGCAACCATGTATGGTAGTTTTTGGAAATTCAAATCACAGAGGTGGAAAAATTATGTATACTAGCTAGATCAAAAAATGTGGTGTTTTTTAGAGACTCAATTATTCATGTATTCAATATTAAATTTGTTTATAAATCCTTGGGGTGTTATATTCTCCACCACTTACAAAAAATTTGGCATTGAAATTACTAGAATTTTACCTTAGAAAAAGATTTGGGTAGTTCTTCATCATAAGATCCTCAGGCTCCCACATCACCTCTTAAATTTTATGAATTTTCCAATGTATCATTACCAACTGAGTCATATGATTTGTTAACAATTGTTCTTTAGTTTCCATAATATGGATAGGTTGTTCATGGTAAGATAATCTATGTTCTAATTCTATTCGTCCATAAGTGAGTACATTTGTTGGGTATGGAATGTACTTTATAAATTATGATGTATGTAAAAGAAATTTACCTTATAATGGCTTGGTGGAATTTCCAAAAGTGAATCCATATCTCAAAATTATCTACATTATTTCAAAATAACCAATGTACATGGAGCTTGGTTTACATTTCTTCCCAAATATTATAACACCATTCCATGTTGATACTTTTAGGAAAATATGACACCCCACATGAAATATCAAATCCTTCATTCGATTATCATCATAGCACTTTTTCATGCTTTGATCTGCTTTCATAGGGTTTGAATACTCATTACCTTTTCTTTTGTTTCCTATAAAAGCATTGGGCCCATAAGTTTCCTTTCACCAACTTCATCCTAATATGTCGGTGTACAATATCTATTTCCATATAATACAACACATGGTTCCATTTGAATAATTGAATAAAAGCTATTATTATAGTAAAATACTACAAAAGGTAAATAATGATCCCACATACATTGAAAATAAAGTGAGCACAATCTCAACATGACTTCTATAGATTGTAATTTCCATTCTGATTATCTCCCAGTTTGAGGGTGATAAGAAGTACTTAATCCATGATCAATGTCAAAATATTTTTTAAAACATTTATATAATTTAAATGTGAATCATGGATCACAATTAGGGACAATTGAGAGAGGTTCTCTATGATGTCTGCCAACATCATTGGTTTAGATTCATGCAAGGTGCTCAAGTGGGAAATCCTCCCTTATAACAAGGAAATGTGTTGGTTTTTTTAATCGATCTACAATTACCCTTATCACATCATTTATTATTGGTGATTTGTGTAATCTAGTGAAAAAATCCATGGTGATGTCATCCCATTTCCATGTAGGAATTGGTATTGGTTTCACGACTCCAATTGGATGTTATCATTTAGACTTCAATTGTTTAAAAACTAAACATCTTGATACATAAACTATAATTTACCACTTAATGTTTTCCCACCAGAAATTTTCCTTCAAATCTCTATACATTTTAGTGCTACCAGGGTGTATAGAGAAATTCGAGCTATGAGGATCATCCATTAACTCTTTTTTTAGATCTGGTATAGATGGAACACATAACCTCTTCCAAAATTTCAAAAGTCCATTTACACACATGAAGTCATCTAAATTACCCTCATTCAAACAATTAATCTTATTTTAAAAATTCACATCACGAGATTGAAAGTTTTTATTTCTTTCTAATATATATGGTTGGGAAACCGATTGAATAGGTAATGATGTTTCACTTTATTTTATAATTCCCATATCCATAGTTAGTAGATCCACGAATACAAGATAACTTTCAATCCTCATTTAGTTTAAATCTCCATGATCCTTCTTACTAAATGCATCATTTAACTTATTTTCCTTTATTGGGTGGTAGTGTATAGAACAATAAAAATCTTTGAGTAGATCTATCCATCACCATTACCTCAGGTTGACTTCTTTATATGTGAAGATATATTGAAAGCTCTTTTGATTAATATATATCTCACTTTACTCTCCATATAGATAATGTATCCATATATTTAGAGAAACTATTACAGGTGAAAACTCAAGATCATGAGTTGGGAAGTTATTTCATGAGTTTTTAATTAACATGATTCATAGGCAATTAATCTATCACTATACATAAGAAAATAACCATTTCATTTCTTTGATGCATCACTGTAAATAAAATTTCCACCATTTAATAATAGTAGATTCAATATTGTATCATTAACTAACATCTTCTTCAATTCGTCAAGACATTCTCCATAATATTATTCCATAAGAACTTAACCCATTTATGAGTATGCTTGGTCAACGGGTTGAAAAAATGAGCGAATTTATGAATGAAATACTAATAATAACCTAATATACCAAATAAAACCATGTACTTGGATATGTTCAATGGAGTAGGACATTCATGACCTTCTTTAATATTTACATGATTAAATAAGATTCTATCCTTAGAGACAATATGGCCATGAAAAGAAAATGATGAAGCCAAAATTCACCCTTGCAAAACATCCCGTATAATTCAATTCTTCTAAGAGTCTTTAGAATAATGCGCAAGTGATTATCATGATCTTTATAGATTTTGGATTATACTAGTATATCATAAATAAATAATGCAAAAAATTCATGAAGATATTCCTTGAAAACACAATTGATAGGATCCATGAAAACAAAGGGTGCATTATTTAGTCCAAAAGGCATTTATGTATACTCGTAATCCCCATACCTGCTTCGAAATATTATCATTCATTATCTTCCTTCCTCACAAACAACTGATGATATACAGATTAAAGATCACTCATTAAATAATATTGGGCTCCATGAAGTTGATTAAATAAATCATCCATCCGAGGCAAGAGATACTTGTTATTTATGGCAATATCATTAAGTTCCATATAGTAAATGAACAACCTCAATGATCTAACTATCTTGCTGAAAAATATAAAAGGGGATCCCCATCAATAAATACTATGGCTGATAAATCCTATTTCACTCAATTACCCTAGTGGTTTCTCCAGTTTTACTAATTCCATTATGGCTATTCTATTAAGAGTCTTTGATATTGGCAATGTACCAGGAATGAAATCAATTGAAAACTCATTTTCCTTCTCTATAGGATGTCAATTTAAATCCAATGGAAATACATCAATGTATTCATTCCCAATAAGTAAATACTAAATTTGAATATATCTTCCATCACTCTTCGACAATGAGTACTCTTCATCCCAACAATTACATTCAGTAGAGCTAACGGGGATGGATCTAGATATGAATCAGTTTGTGATGATTCTTCTCTAAATATAATTGATTCCATACCATCCTCACAAATTTTAATTTCATTCTTCTTACAAAATATTGTTTCATAACATTTTCAAATCCATTCCATTCAAAGGATTATGAAAAATTACACAGTAAGTATGATAATGAAATCAGTAGATAAAGAATATTTATATGCCATAATGGTGACTTCCTGATATATCTTTGTTTCAATGATACTTACATTAGGGGGATTTATTGACAAATCCGATGATAAAGAGAATTGGAAATATCTAATTTTTAAAGAATATGGGTAGATATAAATGAATGTGATGATCCAGAAACAAATAAATCATTGTCTATGTTTGAGGAAACAATTATAGTACCTTCCACAACATTGTTAGGAACTTCAACTTCAATAGTTGTGATTACATAGGATTGGACATTCTCTCTTGAAATGCTCTAGTGAATTTTTCCTTAATGATTAGGAAAATCATTGGAATAATGTCCCATTTATTTACAATTGTAGCATTGAACTTTGGTAGCTTCTTTATTTAACTTGAAATCTCTATATTGGTGGATTCATTATCCACATATGTAACATACTCCTTTTCCATTTAAGAAGGCTCTGTGTTGTTTCATTCTATAAGATTCACATGTTGGAAAACTCCCATTATTATTCATCCCTTTATCAATTCTTTCCTCTGCCACCATATTCTTCTCTTGATTTTTTTTAAATTCATAAGAGTTAGAGAATTTTTTCTCTATCTTGATTGGAAATGGGACTATATATTATTATAATGAGAATTTTTGGGAAACTAGTGCCCTTTTGAATAATGGTTTTAATCAATCAAAGAATCGATTAATATTTCTCCTTATATTACTTGTGTAGTCCACAAAATTCCTCCTAAACTTTTAAAATTGGATTCACATTTCTCAATGTAATCATCCCCTTTTTTGTTACAAACTCAAGAATTTACTCTCTATATCTTCTTGATGTTCTTGAGGAATATTATTTTCCAATAATATTTCATTAATGTCCTTCCATTACTTTTCTTCTATTTCCTCCAACACATTTGTTTTTTAGTCAACGACCACCATTGATCTGTATCTCCCGATAGATGATACACTTCCATGAAAACCTTCTCCCATTCATTATATCTGAAAGCACTAAATATCTTCTATAGGGAACTTATCCAATGCTCAGATACTAATGGGTTTTTAGTCTTATTAAATGATGGAGGTTATTGTTACATATAGTGGTCTAACATATATCCTCCACATTGTCGATCCAGATGAATCATACCGATAATGTTATTGTTTATAACCTATGTGAATTGTCCCAGTATCGTTATAAGTTTCTCAGTACCAGTCACAGCTCCAAATCCAATATCATTATCTTTCATCAGAGGGAAATCCCTACACGGGATACACATGTTCAAGTGGTATCCAGTCCTTCCACTATGATCCATTTCTAAATAAAGGCCTACAAAAGATTGGGTTATGAATCATAATGTATAATATCAACTTAGAAAAATATATATCATAAATTGAAATGTTATTCATATATAATATAAGAATCACAGAAATGGTTTATTTGAGGAAATAGTTAAATTTAATTCATTTATAATGGTTTTTAAATAAAATTAATATTACCCTAAAAATATCCCTCAGGATTATCGAATTATGTGTGTAGCGAGGCCCGTTATCGCGTACCAGGATACCCTGGGTCAAGCCCGAAATTCCTTATCGGAGTTGTTATTCCTAGGTATATCTATGTCGGAACCACATCTACTAGTACTATCAAAATAGAGATTTAGTTTCTATAAATAAACAAATAATATATTCCCTACCAGAATGCAAATATGTTCTTGTATGTTTATCCTCAGAATTTATCTTAGGGGTTAATTTAATAAATCTATATTTTCTAAATCTAGTTTCCATTTTTTCTAGTAAAGTTTCACTGATACCAAATTTCAATACCAAACCCTAATTTCCCAAATATGGTGCCTTATTTTATTACATTGGAATATTAACAAGGAAGGCGTACCTTGAAGGAATGAATAGTTTAGTGGCTTTTTAAAACAAGATAAATACATTAGTGAAACATTACAACATTATAATAAATTCAACATATCAACTTATTTTGAATCACACATAAAATACTTTATTATCAGTAAAATTCACTCATAATATTCATCTTCACCACATGGTGAAAAATTAGACATATAAAACTAGTTATATAAGATTATCAATAAGGGTATGTAATACAACAAAAGTTATCATAATCATAAACACTATGAATGGTGAATAACAAAAAACACATGCTAAAAATTATATTTGAGCATAATATGAAAGTAATGAAAACTGAATAAGTAAGAGTATGTAAATGATAATGAGAGAATTAAAAATAACCCGTAATATAATACTAGTCTAATAATCACATGTTTCATCAATCACTAATACCATAATGTTGGAATGCATAATTCTAGATATCTAAAACAGATTGTCATGGCCTTGACCGAGACGTCTGAAAATACCAGGGTATGGCCTCATCCAAAACCCAATTATATTTTGAATCATGATACCTACGGATGCATAGATTGGATATAGAGGTCCCCACCCATCACATTCTATGTTAAATTAATTCCTCAAATGAAAGGGGCTAAACATAAAAAATATGATCATATGAAATAACTTTCCCCAATTTGTACACATAAACAATAACCATTTTGAGTAGTATAGTGAATGATATCAAGATAGAACTTCCACTATCAAACTGATCATAAACCATTTAAAATAATATGTTAGATGATATAAATAAGATATTAACCTCTCTTAAGCATAATATTCATTATAGGTGTTGAATTAAAATAATACTCTATTAAAATCATTGAGGAGGTTTTGAGAGAAATGAACTTTTACTTTGAAAAGAAGAGTTAAATTGGAAAAATATTACTATAAAACCATAAATGAACTAATGTAATTTTTACATGATTAAATGAGTTATTATATAAAAATAATTTTTTCTAAATTCAAATTAATGTGTGCACTTGAAAATAGGTATGAATTTTAGATGTTCTGGTGAATCATGCATGACAATTGAAATGAATTGAGAATGATATTTATAAAACTATTATCTTCCCATAAAATAAAGGTGAATTATGATTAGTACACATATATAGTAAATTTAAATATAACCTCTTTTGAGTATATAATAAAAATAATTATTTAATTTGGATTAAATGAGACAAATAGTATGCTGAAAGAAAATGGAGGTTCGGGTTGAAAACCCTTACATTATATCCGAACATAATCTGTAATTGGCAATAATTTCCTAGGTAATCAATTAAAATACATTATTATACTAATTGAGAACATTATCTACATATATTTTATTCATTAAATTTTTATTAATTTCATTTATGTCCTTATTGATAAGTTATAATATTGATTTCTATTATTTCAGAGTGTTCATTTCCTTGATTTCTTGGTAGGTTCGCTTGATTATAAGTAACGCAGATTATGTAGAATTGATATAAATCTCCAGAATTGAACAAATATATTAATTATAAATATACATACATCTAAAAGGTTTTCTATATAACTTATTTACATGGTATTTTAATTATTTATTAAATATAACATTAGTGATAACCATTTACGTTATTTTGCCGATATCTTGATTGTTATAAACTATATTGTCATATGAATTAGTATTATGATTATATAGTGGTTAAAGAAAATTTAAGAGGTTATAATACACATATTATAGTCTAGTTAAACCATTAAAATTGTTTCATTACCACCGATTAAGATGATAATAGAAATTGAAAACCTGTAATCCTTAAATGTGATAAATTAACACTTCTCAGATGTTGATTTCATTTTTTTTGTATAAAAATAGGGGATATAAGATATGATGATTAATTATACCATTTTAATTAAAAACATATAGTTTATTTAAGATAATAGAGTTATCAGACCTTTTTTATGAGGATATCTTAGGAGAGAAAATGAAAATAAATGAACTTGAAAGAAAAAGAGAAGTTGAGAAATCCCTTATGAAAATTCCACAGCCTAACGACATCACATTAAAATTACTAAAATATGTTATTGAGGGAAATTGGGTCTATCATAATTTTTTACATAATGTGGATAATAAGGGGGATATTTAATATAATATCTCAACTTTATCCAAGGGAAATTCAAAAGGAATAATATAAAAGGAGTGCTTGAAAGTGAGAAGGGTGGTATATTCAATTACATAGTAGAATAACTCATAAAACATCAAGGCTGGGACCGTGGGGAATTGAGGAAACCTTGAGAGGACTCTAAGGGTGGTAAATGTAATATATATTTGAGGTTGATTAATTTCGAATGACTGAATATGAATGAATGGTTGGGTATTTATAGTAAAAGAGGTGTTATTATTAATTTACTAGGACACCTTATAAGTGGTATTTTAAAAACCATTGTCTTTCCCATGTTATTTTCCAATGGTATTGGACACATGGGACAAATAATATCATATTTTAATGATCAAAAGTAGACCATAATCTTGTATTAATTATTACATCAATATGATTTCATTAAACATAACAAAAACTCAAAACTGTATTTTTTTTTACTATTCATAAAAAACTAAACAATTTTATAAAATTATAATAAATTTAGAATAATATACTATCTATTTTTTAATTCATAAAATATATACATTTTTAGAAAATAGTATCTAAATTTTATTTATTAAATTTTTAAATAAAATCAAATTTTATTAGGAAAATAATTTTTTTTAACTATAATTATTTTTATATCACCTTGAAAAATTAATCAGGATTTCATTATCTTATTAACATAATAAATTAAATAATAATATGATTTAAAATTCATAAGGTTCGTATTAATATTCATAAGGTTATGTTACGCTTCACCAAAAATGTATGTTAATCATATCAGACTATAAATATCTTATTGAACACAACCGTGTATTGTAATTTTTTAAAATTTAAATCACAATGGTGGAAAATTATTTTTACTGACTAAATTATAACAAAGTGGTGTTTTTAATAGAATTATTCTTTCATACATTCAATATTAAATTTATTTATTAATCCTTGGGGTGTTACATTAGATCCCAATAGGTTCTTCTTGAACAATACCCTTAGGAAAAACAAACATAACATGTATCTTAATAACCTAGGGGAAAATAAATATAAAAAGGGGTGACATAAAATTATTTTTAAGGGTATACAATGGAAACATAAAAACATAAATATGAGTATAGGGGCCTGAGAGTGTGAGCATAAAATTAAATGACCACAACATCCATATCAAAGAACAAAAACCTAAATAATGGAACAAATCTTAAAAGTTCATAAGACATGAATCATGAAGAAATAAAGAACATAAAATATGAATACATAACATACAAATACAACAATAAATTGTTTCTACCACATAAGCATACAATATAATTTACATTGTAGCATGGGAATCACTTCCAAGACTATATTAATAGCACGGGTTAACTCACCATACCATCTTGGTAGTCATGGTTCACTCCCATGGCCATATTAATAGATAGAGTTCACTAGTCATGCCATATTGGTAGTTATGGTTCACTCTCAATGCCATCTTAGTCGTCAAGGTTTAATCCCAAGACCATCATAGTCTATTTCTTGAGATTTAAATCATAACCTAATGATTTGGTGGGGGATATAGGTCCCACCCATCTCATAATAAAATCATTAATAAATGTGCCAAAAAATCATAAATAATCATATCATAATGCATGAAGTGAAGTTGGTATCACAAAAATGTATTAATATCATAACCCATGGAAAAAGATACAGGTTTCATAACCATTTATCAAAACATAACCCATGAAATAAAAATTGATTTCATAAAAATATAACCCACGAAGGAGTACCAGGTTTCATAAATACCATAGAATAAATAACAATGAATTCAGATATAGAATATTAAGGGAAACGTTAGGTAATTTCGAGAAATTCATGATTAACATAAACATATGTTATCTTTGATGGGAAATAATTTTGAATGAACTATTAAAAAAAATTCAAATGGAAAATATCATTTTTCATTGAAAAATATTTTTTAAAACAAAATAAATTTTTAAATAAATTTTCATTATCAATATAATTGAGAACATATAATATAATTTTAAAATAAAATTCAAAACCTATTTCCTTGGCAATTATAATGAAGCTGGTATATCATTTCAAAACCATTTTCCATAAAATCTTACAAAATACCTTTAGGAACCCTTTTAGAAAAAAAATATAATTAACGAAAGATCATAAATAAATTTTTTTATACCAATATATTTATATATAATAGTCTAATAATACATTAATGATATATATATACACTACAACAAATAAGTGAGTGGTGAATAAAGCATCTTTCTCACAGAACTAAAGAGTGAGATGGAACTCCCTTACCTTCAGTCTTTACTCTGAATGTAATCATTCCTAAATCCTATATAATCCATATAAATTTATTATATATCTATAAAGGAACAATATTATTACATCTAATACCTTATTTAGTTGTATTATGGCTTTATATTACCCTCTTGTTAACAATTCCATGTTAAGGTTTAACTTCAGGTAATATCCTCTTTGTTTTTCACTTGTGTATTAATTTGTTATATATTTGGCCCTCATATTTATATAATTATTTCCAGGATTTAAACCATTAGTTATATAAATTTTATTTTCAATACTATTTTATTATAATAATCTATAAAATATATAAGTATGTAATAAAACACACCATTCATGAAGATGGTATGTCATACGTATGGATGAACATTATTCTCTTTTAATTTTCGTGTTGGAACAAGGAAATTAAAAGTTATATATATATATATATATACATGTATATATGGGTTTATATATAATTATTATAGAATTTTTATCATATAAATTTTATCATATATATTCAATAACCTCATCCTTAATACTTTCTAAGTAGTGTATGAATGAATCACATCGCCTTGAAGGGGCGGTAGTCCACACTTCCTAAACAATTTATCGTATTATCAAAAAATGGAAAGTATAATGATATGTGTTTTAAAAGAAATACAGATGATTAAAATAATAATAAATATTATAATTAAAAAATATAAATACATTTCCCATCATATTTTCCACCATGATAGGTGTTAATATAAAAATATACAATCATTGTTTAGTGACGTGGTAGTCTTCCATACACAAAAATAGTACGTTTCCTACCCATTAGATGGAATTTTTTGCGTTTTTCAGTCAAATATTTTTCATGAAAACATCCTAGTTTGTTTAGGATATTGGTTTGGTTATACAAGCATGGAATAAGACTATTTTTGGGAGTGTAGAAACAATATAATACAATGATTTTTGAGGGAGGGTGTTCCTTCTAAACCGCGTAGAGTATTTTGGATTGCACCAAAGGGATTCCATGGAATGTTTTAAGACATTTGGAGGATTAAAGGAGTCAGTAAGGAATATTTTAGAGTAATTTAGGCATATTTTGTGAAAATTTAAGTGGCTGTAATGTTGTGAGGATGTGGGAGGAGAGGAGGAATTTTATAATGGAGGTGGAGTGGCACTCTTGTAATATTTTGGAAAAGGTAAACCCCACCGATTTATCTTTATTTCATGTGGATAAATAGCAGTTCAAAATCAAGAAAAGGAAGTATTGATTCAAAATAGGGCAATACAATTGATTTTGGACAAGTTTATAGGTAGTTTTGGGTCTTAAATTTATGGTTTTGTCTTTAGTAATGTTTAATTTTTCCATTGTCAATGTAATTAATTTTAATTACATTGACATATATATTTGGTAAAAAAAACATATTTGACCTTATTGGAAATTAAAAATTATCCTAGTTAAAAGTAAGGAATCCATTTTTTAAAATTTCAATAATAGAAGTGGTATAAATTATTTTAAAATTAATCCCTCATACGGGACAACACTGAAGGTTTTTAATGTAAAAAGGATTAAACGATTAGAATATTTTTATAACCAATGTCAATTTGAAGTTGGTCCAATGAAATAAAAGGGGTTAATTTTTAAAAATATTATATAATTAATATTTTAAATCTATTTAATATATAATTTATACTTATCAATAAATAAGATAAAAATGAATTTTGAATTAAAATTCAGTGATTTTATAACTATTAAATAAAAAAATAAACCTTATAGAAAGTACGAAAAATTTATCCTATCACTATTTTCAAGTTCTACTTAAAAAGTTGAAAATTATTTTGAAATATTAAATATATAAATCATCCAAAAATTGGATTTTGAATGGGTTCTCAATTTAATAGCGGAAAAAGTGCCTTAATAAAAATATTGTCTTTTATGTGTTAAATTGGATTTATTCTTATCTTATGCTTATAAAATATATTTTATGAATATCAAAAAATATTTAAATAGATATATAACACATATATTACATTAACATTACTAACTATTTAATTAAATTTATTAGGATTAAAATAACATTGTGAGAAAAATAATAGTTATTTATAAAAATACTCTATTTATTTTCAACTCGTTCATATATTAATTTATATATAATTTATAAATAATTAATTCTATTAATAATATTTTAAAACAAAATATTTAGACAATTTAGTTATAAATATTCATAAAATATGATTTAATGGCTATGATATATATTATTATATTTTTTTATAATATATTGTTGTTCGGTAACACTCGATCTTGCGTGTTACACAAGCCATCGAGAAAGTCATTCTTGTGTTAAACATAAGAATAACTAAATGTTCCGTACAAAGAATGATAAAAATTATATTGAATATACTACACATAATCAGAATATAATAATTTAATATAAAAGAAACTATTTTCAGTGTCACATGAAATGAAAAATATCAAAAATATTAATTTAATTTCCAAAATATATTTTACAAAATATCGGGGTGTTACCATTAATCCCTACCATGATCCATTATTTACCCCCATTATGATGCGAATGTAATATTGTTATTTCTCTGTACCCAAATTTTCTTCAAGAAACATTTTTTCCTTATACCTTCTAATTCAAAATTTTTATGTTGGAATATATTAGTAAATATCCATATTAATGACTTTATGATTTCAAATTGATTAGAGTTCCCATTTGACACTCATTAAGCCCCCTCATGATTCATTATGTACCCCAATTATACTACTAAAAGTATCACATAAATTTTAAAATCCAAACTTTTGTTAAAGAAACATCTTTTGTATTATTCATTATAATTCAAAATTTCTAATGCTATAATATGTTCATACACATCCCTCTTATTCACGATTTGATTCAAAATAGATTAGAGACCCCTTTCACTCTTAGTAATCCATCTGATGATTCCTTATGAACCCTCATTATGATACCGAAATTTCAATATGATTTTCCCATTAAAATCCTTTGTATTTTTAATAAGATAACTATTTCTAATCAAGGGTATTCATCTAGACATTATTATACTTATTTCATTGGGGACATATATGTATGTATTCCACACTTCATAATAGTGGGATTATATATACTGAAATATGATTCTATATTGAATTACCTATGTGGAACAAATAAGTATGTACATGATATGATTATGATGGGTGGGAATAGCTAGCAATACAATGAATGTGGTAATGTATTAGTCAAAATAGATTCAATGTACATTTTCTAGGAGGTTATCCAAAGAACACTATGTAAAGAATTATTCGTTGTTAACCTTGACATATATTTATGATGTCATGTTTAGTGTTGTTTACACATTCTGATGTTACCTTTATACTATCATGTTGAATCATTCCTCATTGATTCAGATTATGATTATCTACTTTTTTATGTCCCATTGAAATTACAATTGATTAACATGAAATTATCATGTTTTTATATTTTTATATCCTTACTTTTTCGAGGGGAATATCATCAACAGAATTAATATATATATTGATCATTCCAAAACAAGTGCAATTTAAGGGTATCCAAGACCAAACTATATGATGAAAATATATCTTTTTTAGGATAATCTGTTTACAATCATTGATTTGTGAGAAACATCTCATTATTTCAAATCCATATAAGTAAGATAACTCTAAAAATAATCTTTTTTTCTTTGGAATGACAACTTCCATGAATGTTCTAAAGAGACTAATAAGAGGCTAGTGACTGTACCATTACTCACATTAACCACTAGTGGGGATGGATTTGTAATATGCAGAGATTCCTATTAAAAAAGATAGGGTTGTGTAATGATGTTGAATAAAAAAAATATTATGCCTTATGGTAGTTGAAATTTAAATATTAGAACTATCGAATGATTTATTGGAGTTGGATGCAGTGATCATGATGTTTAAAATCTAGATTTTTTATCTCTATTTGGAGAAGTGTGAAATATTTATTTCTCATATGAAAATCAAGTATATATTCACAATGAAATAGTCAAATATGGACCATCGAATTGGTTAAATATGATTAAGGATGATGAATGATGAACCAAACACCATCATTAGAAATCAAATAAAGTGGAAGACACTCTATGTATAATGGATCCCAAAACATCATCAATAATATGATTTGATAAAGACATAATTTTATTAGAGTTGAATAGGGTGGACATGGGAATCATAAAAGGGGGAACATGATAAATCCTTTCACAAATGATTTATCAACCATCACTTATGAAAATGATAAAGGATTTTCAAGAATATTTTGTAGAAATTAAGAATGTGGTGGAATCTATAAGAAAATGGAAATCCACATACCTCAAAATTATGGAAGAAAGAGTTGTAATATTTATGTACCAACTATGTGTATCATCAATTACAATTATAAATAAGGAATAATTGGATGATTCACATAGCGTGACCTTGTCTATCCATACAAGGTAATGAAGATGTATCAAGATATTAGAGAGATATATTTCTCTAAAAATATAAAGAACTTGATTGTGGAATAATCATCAATGTGTCTTATATGTTAGCAAGTGAAAGATGAAAGGAAAAATTCTAGTGGGATGATTTAATCATTACCCGTATCTATATGAAAATTGGAAACTATTACCATGGAAATATTCCCTAGAATTATGAATAAATAAAGAGGAAATAATACTATACAGTTTGTGGAGGATGATCTTGAAAATACTGCTATGTTAATTACAATTCAATAGGACATTAAAATCAATCAAATTTTAAGGATATACATTATATAAGGGTTGTATCTCATGAAACACTACTACTAATTGTATCTAATCTAGATACAAGATTTACGAACAAGTTATGTAAGAGTCCCTAACATGCTCTAAATAGTATGTTGAATTTCAATACAACATATCACCCCTAAACTAATGGCCAATATGACTGGACTATTCAGACACAAGAAGAAATGTTTACATCATGCTTGATGGACATAAAAGATGGATGATATAAACATATTCCTTTAGTTGAGTTATGATACAATAATAGATTCCATTTATGAAAAAAGATGTATTCTAATGAAATCGTGTACATGAATAGATGATGAACACCTACATGCTAGGTTGAAGTTGGAGAATGATAACTGTTCAGTCCAAAAATATTTGAGAAAATAGTTGAAAAGGTCAAGATTATTCAACAACACATCAATGTTTCTCAAAGTTGAAAAAAATATGGTAATTATAATCAATGAGATATATATTTTGATGTTGGATGTAAGGGATTACTTAACATGTGTCCATTGAATAAGTTCATGATATTTGGGAAGAAGTGTAAGCTCGGTCTAAGGTTTATTATCCCCATTGAGGTTCTCCATTGCATTGATGTCGTGGATTATCAACTGGATCTCCCACCGACCTTGTACCAAATACATGATTTATTCCACATATACCTATAATGGAAGTACATACTAGAACCCTTAAATGTATGTAATTTAGAGGTGGTACCATTGGAAAATGGGTTTTCATACAAGGAGTATCTAATGATGATCTTGGATTATAGTGACAAAACTCTACAAAATAAGAAAACACACCTCGTAAAAGTGCTATGAAGGAACAAAAAATTTGAGGAATCTATATGCGAATAATAGGAGGTGATGAAACAAAAATAAAATTAAATATATTGATGTATGAAATTGATGTTCTAGGGGTGAAATTTCTAAAAAGGGGAATAATGAATGTATAGAAACTTTAATAAATATAGTTTTCTTTTTGAATTAATAAATTCCATATTATGTAATATGGTTATAGAAAACACAAAAAATTATTTGGTTTTATCCTACTTTATTTAAAAAAAATTAATAATTTAATTTTTTTGATAATATATATTTTGAATAGTTATATAATTATTTGTATATTTTTAGGGGAATTTAAAATTTCATTGATATAAATAAAAAATAGTATAAACTCAACCAAGAGGATCATACCCTATGAAACCCATTTATTGGACATTCAATGTGAGTTGACATATTTGGGATATGAAAATATCCAAGAAAAATACATTTTTCAACAACTAAATCATGAGAAAAACTATTTATGAGGTATGTTGAATCTTCTATTGATCATTCCCCAAACCAAGTTCACCGAATCACCCTAATAAATTATCATCATCGCACAACTAACACATAGAGAGTTTTCAATTGGAATAAAAGTATATGTATCTCAAAAATAACGTTATGAATATGTATTTTTAAATTTTAATAAAATAATTACAATATTCATTCTGGTTTTTTTACTTTATAAATATTCAATACAGATTTTGAAATAAATTATATTTTTATATAATAAATAAATATATATATATAATTGGGTAATATGAAATTTCAAATATGAAAATACTTTTTTGAATTCATAAATTTTTTAAATAAATTAGATTTTAATAAAATATTATTAATATAAATTATATTTTAAATATAAATTATAATATAATATTTTCGAATTGAAAATATAATTTTTATAACTGTTAAAAAAATATTATTTTTAAAAACCATGCATTTTTCAATAAATTGATTAAATTAATTTATAATGGTAAATTATAATATTTATAACATTATTTTCATAAAATAAATATTACTTTTGGATTCATAAAATCAAAAATAAGCAATGGTTATTTTTTCATGATCTTCTATGATAGTTGAATTATAAGGTCTAAATTAAATATGGTATAAATAAACAATATCTATTTTGACATTTTAGTGACAAAAATGTGATTTAATACATTTCCTAAGAGGTTTTAATGAGTAAATATAAGTTATAAACATAAAATAATGTTTCTTCGAGGTTATTTTATTAATTTTTTAAACCCATTTTGAATCCTATGAAACTAATATTATATTTTATGGTTTCAAGATCAGATATTTGTAAACATGAATCACTTCCACATCATCAAGGGTATTATTTTAATGGGATTAGTTCATGGACTTATAAAATAATGAAAAAAATATTTTTTGGTAGAAAACATTGGATGAAACCAAGGAAGGGATTCAAATTTTGATTGCATTATTTTATGGAGTCCTAAACCTATGATTGGGAAATAATAAAGAACTCCGCTACCTTTTCCTATATAAACCCATATAATATCCATATTATCTTCACTAAAAAACATTGGTGCACATCATTAAAATTTCTTTTTCACTCTATATCCCTCCCATGGTCCCCCAGGTCCCTCAATAATCCTCCCAAACATTATGATACACAATCTCAAGGTAAGGAAACCTCTCCTTCTCATCCTTAATCAAACACCTCCCTTATGATATGCTTTTTTCCATTTGTTCATGTTGGGTTATGTTCACACACAACCCTATTACCACCATTATTATTGGAAAGTGATTATATAACCCTTTAATTATCATTAACCCATCCTAGTATTCATTATGTTCCACTATTATGCTACAGAAATTATCCATCGATATTTCCCTTCCAAAGATTTATTCAAGTTCCCTTTTTGTATAATACCTATTAATTCCCAATTTCTCATATTGGGATATTTTATTAATAATAAATATAACTTACCATATTATTTAAAAATTATTTTAGACTATGTATAATTTAATTAGTCCCTACCATGATTTATTATTTACACGTGTTTTGATATCAAAATTATACTTTGATTTTTCTTTTCTAAAATATTATTCAAGCCCCATTTTTGTCCTATGCATTAAAATTCAAAAACATTAATGTTTTAATATGATATTAAATATCCCTATTATCAACATTAATAATTAAATATTATTATAAATTATATTCACTCTCATTCTACCAGCCATGATTCATTATGACGCACATTATGCCGTCAAAATTATACCATGATTTTTTCATATTAAACCTTTGTATTGTGATTACCATTTCCATTTATATTCAAGGGTATTCATATAGATATACCTATACTCATTTTATTTGGGATATCCATGTATATATTATATATATCAAAATCATGGGGTTTAATGTGATGAAATATGACCCCGTGTTGAATGATCTATGTGGAAAGCTTATGCATCTACATGATATGTTTATGATGGGTGTGCCCAAGTAGCACTCCATACATTGGGTAATGTTTTAATCTCATCAGATTTTATTTATGGTGCATGATATATTATTCAAATAAAATTATATAATTATTTCATGAGTATTACATTAACATATTCTTATTATTTCATGTTTAATGTTGTTTCAAAATATCCATGTTCCCTTCATGAAATCAGGATGTATCACACCTCATTATTCAATATTTTGATTCTCACCTATTTTATGTCCCATTGAAATGTGTATTAAATAACATGTAATAATTTCATCATGTTATGATTCATTTACTATCTTACAAATATTTATATCTATCCCCATTTTTAGGTATGTTCCATGTTATCTTTTGTAGTTTTAGAAGAGTTGTGAAAATATAAGGGCATGTTGAGGATGTTTTCCAAAAATATTTCTTTACTAGTTTTATGATGTTATGTTGTGTACCTAACAAACCAAATACACCTGAAATATCAATCATCTAGTTTTTATTAAGTGAATAATTAATTTATAAATAATTAATAAATGTGTAATAATAATATTTTTTTTCATATAAATCATGTTTCTGAGGAATAATATTAGAACATTAAGGTTATTGTGAAACATGAGTTTGTTCTTCCCTTACATCCACTTATGGAACTAAACGAACTTACATATTATGAACAATTCCTATTTTTTTGGATTTGAACATAACTAATATCTATTTTTATCCCATAAAATCTTCATTTTATATAACTTTTAAAAGTGAATATAGTAGTTGAGACCAAAATAGTTGTATTCCAAGTAGGACTACCCATAATAATATCCCGTAGTCTCCATCGGGTGACCAAAAAATAAATTTTTTTATGATTTTGGATTAAGTATATCAGAAGATAAATTTGATACATATTCATTAAAACTAAAAACCCTTATAAAAAACATTGGGATATTTCCTGGCCCGTATCTCATATGGTTTCTATATAATATCTTTAGATGGAATTTTGTTAAGTAAAAATATAGCAGTTTGTAGATCATATTCCCAAAATGAAATATAAAGGGAACACCAAATCATCATAAAAAAAACTATATTTATAAAGCTAATATTTTTCCACTTATACATTTTTTGAATATATTTTTATCAGAGGAGTGATTTTCAAAACAATTCCATAATCTCCCAGATAATAATAAAATTCAAGGAACAAGTATTCACCACCCTAATAAGATTATATACATTTTTCAGTTGATAATTTACAAAACGTTTCAGCACCATAAAATTTTAAAAGGTTTAAATTTTGTGTATCATTACAATAATATAACTATACTATCAAAAATCATCAATAAACAAAATGATGTACCTATAAAAAATAAATTCTTAAGTAGTAATTGGTCAACTCACATCTTTATGTATATGATCTAATAGTCCACCAATATTATCTCATTTCACATTAATAAGTGCATAAATGATATTTTACAAGAAATATTCACAATTATTAAATTATTTATAATAGAATGATTCAATAAATTCTTCACCCTAAAATATTTGGATGTTATTCTTATTTATAATTCTAACGAGACACTGGAAAAGATAAGCAGTGTTCGAATCAATCATTTCATTTTTATGATGAATGTTATATACTAGAATATTTTTTTAGAATTCATAAAATATTTCTATATATTTCAAGTGATAATAAAAATCATTCATATATATAGTAAAAAACTTTACAAATAAAATTTTGGTTTAAGGATATAATATAGTAACAATTTCTCAATTCTAGAAATAATCCACTTGGTAGGGTTCTATAACATGTATTGTCCTGTAGTGGTGAAACCCTTTCACCATGAAAACACATATATCTACAACACCTTTCATCAAATATATCTTATTTACATGTTTTTGATTATTTAAAAAAATGTGTGATACATAACATATATCCAATAACCATTATATAAAATTATAAAAAACGATTTCAATAAAAATTACAACCATATAATTAAAATTATTCTCTATGATAAAACTTATCAAATGTAGATACTAATTATGAATTAATATATTGGTCATACCTATAAGAGATCCAAAAAATAATAATCATGATTTGCAGTATAATCCACCAAAAAGATATATATCTTTGTGAGTGTCATGTTTTAAATCTTCTCACCAATGAATTTTATAAAAAGGAATCCCATTTAACTAATAATCCCTTACACTATTTCCATGTATGGTTCAAGAAATATATATATCCCTAAATAATTATTAACTGTGTAATTTCTCAAAATATTCATATATTTAGTTAGAATATTATTCTAATTATATCACATATGAATGTTTTATAGTAGTACTACAAGAATATTAGGTTTTTATGTTTGTCGTATTTTTTAACATATTTCTAATATTAACCTCACTATGATTTCTTTAAAATGTTGAATATTTTTCGATGTTTTTATAGCACGTTAATCTAGATTATTATCCATGTTTATAAACGATATTATATGAAACAATCCACCATGGGAACACATAGACTCATACAAATCTTATTGTTCCACCCCAAACCCACCTGTAATAGGCTGGTGGATGGAGAGTACGACCAAAATGTCATAAAAACAAGGGAGGAATTATCCAATAAAAAACTAAAACCCATATATATCAACATTATAAAAAAAAAGACCCAGTAGTATATGAACAACTAGAAATTGTACAACACATTAATGAGACATCAATGTTATATAAAACATCACATTTGTATAATCATTTGAATAATATATCAGAAAAAGTCTCTTACCCCAATAACTATATAAAAAAGGGTAAAATTACCACATTCTAAGTATTGTGGGTAATATAGTTCTAATAATGGTTTCCATAATCATGAGCTATCACGTTCCACCAATAATTATCCATGAATAAGATGATTCATGACCATGTCCACTAAAATAATCTTTGAACCACTCATCATCTGTACTACCACTGAAAGCAAGGGAATGAGTATTGTGCATGGGTGACTTAAAATATAAAGTATAAGATGATCTGAAACAATAATGTAATGATAAAATAATAATTTATCTAAAAAAGTACAAGATGAGAACCTTCAGGATGATACACACTCAATACGATCTACAGATATAATCCTTAGCGATATAGGGAATCCCAAGTCCACATAGATAATCTCTAGGATGGATTTGTATCTCAAAAGAAACTAGAGACACCAAAATTATTATAAGAACCCAAAATCCAAAATTAAATATATGATCAGTAAGTCCTATATCAAAGAGAACTAAGGATTTATTAGAGTTTAATAAGGCTTAACTTCTCTGATATATATCACCTTCTTATATTTGTATTTCAACTCCTACCATAGTGGGGGAGATGCACCTCACATTTGGAAATTCAATAAACTAAGTAGGGTCAAAACATATCTTCAATAACTACCCAGTCATTTGAATATCCAAGTCACCTCACATAATATATAGTGTGGGGGATGGGGGAACACTTCATTGTAGTATGTGTGGTTGTCGTGGGACTCCCAAATCTTGATGGAGGGCCCACATCTTGTTATGAAAATCATATTGAATGATGGATCACCTAACTCTATATACAGAACACATTTTCCCAGATATTGGTGGATATCCTCACTATATAATCCTTATAAGGTAACCTTTACTTATTGTGACTATGGGAGTACTAAGACAATCTAAAATATAGAGGGCCCACATGTCATGTATGTGGGGGAGTATTAAACTCCACTAACAATATAAGGGACCCATGCACTATCACTAGTATGTCTCCAAGGGATTACACATCCCCGTATCCACTCAAACGTCCTCTCTAAAACCCAGTAGTGAACACCGAAGAGATGTCGTAATTAGAATTCCTAGGATGCTTTAAAAAAATAATGTATGTTTAATTGGAACATACCATCATGATTTTTTTAAAAGGCAAGAACAATTTAAATAAAATAAAAAAATTACATGAGTATAAATGATGGGATCATATTACAATATTTGTTAGGACGATGGAGAAGATTAGCAGGTAGATCGTCATGAAAAGTAATGTCTGGATTTACTCTTTTGTTGGAAAGGATACCAGGAACATTATTAGCATTACGATAAATATGAGTGATAATGATGTTGATGTTGAGAATAGAGTGGGTACAATCCATCCATCGAGTATTTATCGGCCACGCAAGGTGTGTCACATTGTTCCAAATAGATTGTACCATGGCGATAGAGTTTCATTCAAACCAGAGATTATTCCAACCATGATTCCTAGTGAATGAAAGACCATCTATCATGACCATAATTTCGGCCTCCAGAGAATATGTAGTTCCACAGTTCCTAGGAAATTATCCAAGGATCTAACCAAGGTTATTCCAGAAGATAGCGCCACAACCTGCCGGACCTAGATTGCCTTTTGAGCCACCATAAATATTAACATTGATCAAACTAGGAAAGGTAGCACACCAAAACACTTCAAAGTTATGCCAGGGCTGAAAAAAATTTCCTTCAATCCAAAGATGTCACAGAATCATAATGTCATGAATAGTGTTGTTGTAGTGACCCTTTTGCATTAAATTACCTTTACGTATGGAAATTAGAATATTCATCCCACCTACATTACGATTGTGTGGGGACTTGTGAAAAGTACTAATATTACTATCATACCAAATCACATGATGGAGCTCAGCAATACCAATAAGGAAGAGGATCTTAATTTGCAAAGAGTTTTCCATTTTTGTACATCTCTTTAGTTGAGTGTTGACAGCATCCAGAATCATCCATCTATAGTTAAAAAATTCAAAAATGTAGTTTCATAGAGCTAAGGCAGTAGAACAAGAAAAGAAGAGGTGGTTAGTGTCTTCATAGTGTAAATTGCAGTGCCTAAATTTGGAGCATAGTTGAATTCCAAAAAATTGAAGGCATCTGTCTGGGGAAACTCTGTTGTAGGAAAGGTTCCAAATAAGAGTTAATCCTGAGGGATTTATCCAGGATTTGTCAATATATTTTATCCAATCAATGTCATTTTCATAATTTCAGAAAAATGATTGTAAAAGTTTTTATAAGTAAGCATACCATTGTGAGAAGGATTCCAAATTAAAAAATCATCAATGTTTCAGAAATTATAGTTTTTAATTATGTTCATAATTTCTTGAAGGAGATGATAATTGGGAGAATTTATAATATCAATAATAGAATAACTAGTGTTTATAGGGGTTTGGTCAGCCTGATTCATAGAAATAAGAGGGGATCCGGTCCAGTTAACAGACCAGATATTTATAGAGGACTCCCTGGTTACCATCCATCTAGAATAATTCCTAATGGAGGAAAAATATTTCTAAATAGAAGGCCAAATAGAGGTGTTGAGGAAACTCAATTTTCCTTCCTTGATTTTTCCATGAAATCCCTTTCTGAGAAAAGAGACAGAATCTGAATTTCTAAAAAAAGGTTCTATGTGAGTGTATCTTGAAGGTAGTCATTAAAGTATCTATGATTTTTTATTCCAATCCATACCTTATTAATAGGTTTTCAAAAAGTCGGCCAAGGGAAAATCACAATCTTTCTTGCCAACAAAATACCAGTCCAGATGAAATTTTTGATTAATGTGTTAATTTTTTTGATGATCCCAATAGGCCATTTATAAACCATCATAGAGTAAACTAGTTTGGAAACAATGGTGTGTTTGACAAGTAATAATCTTTCTTCTAATGAAAGGGATTTTCCTTTCCATGAGGAAATTTGGTTACAAATTTGGTCAACAATTTCAGAGAAGGGAGAAGACTTGGGGCTGCCCCAAAAAATGTGAACACCAAGGTAAATAAAAGAAACGAAGCCCTATTTAATGCTTAATATGTAATAAAGAGGAAATTATTGGTTCCATATAGTACATGAAATATACTATTCAAATACGGTGCATGAGTCCTAGCCAAATTCCGGGTATGTAATATCATTATCTTACCACGGGGAGTGAATATGTAGAATTTTAAAAAATATCACATTTTGTGTTGTAATCATGATCTTCTCAGACATACACCATCATCACATGTCATTTCAAGTCATCCAAACATAAATAACTTGTATACCCATTGTAAATATTGTGAGAATCATAAGGGTTAATGATAATTTCCTCTACCAATACATAAGATATATTTTACATTGAATACACAACATGAACACTAAAGCGTATAGAATTCTTATCTTGTTACGTAATTATGGTGTACATAACTATAAACACCGAGTCTTGTGGTTTATTATATGTGATATGTGTTCCTTGGGTAAAAATCATATAATATTAATGAGGATAGTAAAACTGTATCTTCCTAAAATGACCCTAAATGAATTTTATATATCATTAAACAAGGTCACATCTTTTGTGACCAAAATTGACACCACAAACAAAAATTGTGAATACCCATTTAATAATTTAGTCCATCAATAAATGAGGTTTGATATATGATATAGGTATAAAATACCCTATTTTTACATATAACAATAAATCATAGTAAAATCAGCATATAAATATTTATTATAATATAATATCATTGTAAAAATAGATATCAAAAAAACTTATAAACACTATATGTAATAAAACCGACGATATAAGAAAATAACAAAATTTAATGTCACACATCCACAATAAATCAATAGGATTTTTTATGGGTAGATCATATATCATATATCTCAAAATTTTATAATTTTAACGAATACAACAAAATATGTAACTATTTCATGATTATTATTATATTCCTTTTCTAATATGATCCATATATCATATATCAATAACATGTACCCATCCCCTAATAGACCGATGAACTATAATTTTTTATTAGGAAGAAAGGAACTCAATTAGGTTGTGACTACAGTTCCGTAGGCCACAACCAAGGATTTCGCTAAACAATTCAATTAAATTAAGGTTCATGTATAGTGTGATAATCAAATATGTGAATAAAAATAATTTTTTATAATAATAAATATTACATGGATATGGGTGCTACATGGTTCCTCGAGTGATACTAATCCTATATCTTCTAATTCCTAGGTCTCTCTATACATACCACATGAATATTGATTGTGCATCATGTTTCAAGTTATAATTAATGAGCAGAACATCTCATTATAACATTTTAGTCAACTCGTGGGCATTATTTCCAAATAATAAGGTCACATAATTTGCAATTTCATTCCAGTGATATCAATACATATCAGGAATTATATCCCAAATCATTCATATACACATAGGAATTGTGTCCCGACCAATAAATTGATGTAAGGAAAAAAATTCCAAACCGCTTGGCTCACAAGAAGGAGAAACATCCCTAGTCCTAAAAAATACCATAAGTGATGGAATCACATCCCATAGGAAAATATTATTATATGGGAATATCATCCATTTAGATATAATCATCACACAATTTTCAGTACACAAGACTTCTAAGGGTGATAGAAAATATCCTTATGTAACAACTCACCATTATCAATTCAAAGGCTTTATTGGGATTACCATTCCTAGACTGGTGGGAATTATATCCTAAAATAGTGTGAATAACATCATTCTCCTGGGTATTTCAAGATCATAACAAAAAGTGGACATAACATCCCATATTATTTAATGGTATATAAAAAATGGGCCTTAAATCCCAACCATAAGAACCAATAGCATAACTATCTATTCATCCCATATATATAACCAAAATCACATTATTATAAAATTAATGGATCTATTAAAATTTTTTAATAAATTTTTTAAATTTTTTCATAATATCCACCTCACATAGAATAAAAGCCAGGACAGTCCTCTCATACCCTACAACAATCCAAATTTATAATACATTTTATTTCAATCTTTTTTGATATAAGATTCATATAATAAAATCCCATAAATCTAGAGTTCCTGTATATTTTTGAAATTATACAGATAATCCAATATATTAAAGAAGAAATCCTTATTTCAAATATTCATTATGTTCTCCTTGTTTCATTTTAAATATTGGTATTTTAAAGGATAACCGGGGGACATAAAAAAATAAGAGTAAGGTATAAATCCCATTAAGGGAATAATATAAAAGAACACGATAAAAGGTAATAAACAAAAAATCATAAGATATTTTTATTATTCTAACCATCCATGAACTAAAAATGGAATCTAATGAGATGAAAATATTTCCCACTTTATTGGTTAACTATCAAAACACACCCTTTATATGTCTATCAATACACATTCCACGTCATTCACATAAAACAAGAATGTATATCATCATATCAATACCATTACTATGTAATGTTTTCTTCATTCATGGAAGTACTAAACTAGTTAAATATATTTAAATCTACGTTAATACCCATGAATGAGTGTATATTTGGGTATTCCTAAGACAAATCATGCACACACAAAATCATGGGAAAATTTTGATGGTATAAAAAGTATACATAAAAGTATCTATAAGGTATTAATGAGAGATATAGGTGTTATACCCTTAATATTGTGTCATATAGATAGTATGGGGTTACTATTAACACATGATTAGATAACCAGTAATAAATCTAATGTCTTAAAACAAAGGGATGGAATTGATAAGTCGTGGGAGATAAACTCTTACCATGAGTGGTTACTTCTTAATGTTTGGGATGTGATCCTTGTAAACTCCTATGAAGGGACAAAGACATGTAATATGGGATGAAGTTCACTCAAAAAGTCTTTTTATTAATGAGGAATGGGAGAATCAGTGGGTAATTATAGAAAAACATAGGGGATTTTTTATTAATTTTCAAACACAAACCATGGACATCTAGAAAATAAAAAAATACAAAACCATGGGACTTACAATGATGTTCCCCATATAATTTAAAATGGAGGAGTTATTTTAATATTTTATTAGTTTAATAAATTAATATCTTAAAATAATATTATTTCAGAGGTTGAAGGAATTTATTTTCATAAATTTTTTAATATACTTAAAATATTCATTTGATTTGGGAATATTTATTATACACATAGAAAATAATATTATCACACTAAAATTACTTATTTGAATGAAATAAAAATAAATTTTTCAGTTAAATTCATTTATAGAAATTATTAAAAAAAAATTAGGGTTTTTATGATGTCGAAGATAAATATTTTATGTTCATGTCACATTTAACTTCTACCAAAAATTATACTATATTACAAAACTATGAAACATTCACCACTGGATAATTTTAGATTTATAATTTCAAAAAATATATTTATCATATCAATATAATTATATATATAAGGAATTTAAATTTTAATTAAAAGTACTTATTTATTTAAAAATAACATATTTTATAATATAATCTCCTTTTGGACCTACATATAAATTAATTAAATAATTATTAAAATATATTGTAATTTATATTAAAATAAATAGTGTTTGATAATATTATTCCCTTAAAACAATTTAATTTTAAGTTTCTTGAATTTTTCATAAAAGTTTATTCTAATTCAAAATATATATTTTCCAAAAATATAAATAATTTTTTCTTTTTATCAATAATTTATTTATTATATTCACCATCTATTCATGGTAATTTTATATTATGCACAACAATAATAAAAATTCTATTGAAGGAATAATGAATGAATTTATAAAAATAAAATTTTCACCATTACACTTCTAAGCTATAGGTATATAATCCTGTATTACAACAACATACAACTCAAGGGTAATATGTATAGAAATATTATTATCATATAGTGAATTGGTGAACATAAATATATTGGTGATCATTATAACCCTGTACATATCCTATAAAAAGTTCTACTCATGATTTATATTTTCAATATCAACCTGGACATGGATAAGGGTGATCAATAGTGAAGTTATCTCCCTAGGATGCTCTAGTAAATGAGAGATATAAGATAATATCATATAGTTTAGCCTATCACTTCTTCCTTATACATGAATTTTCCTAAATTAATACCCAATAAATAGTAATATTGGTGATCACATTATAATTTATTGTTTACCCCTGGTTATAAGGATACAAGTTCATTATTCCCAACACTTATATTATGGATAAACATTTTTATAACCTTAAAGTCATGATGATTTTTATTATGTGGTTTGTGCTATATATTATAATATATTACAAAATATTACAAGTGTTAATTTATATGGTAAATAAAATTTATTAAATTATATGTTATTAAATTATTCCCCTTTAAAACATTCACCATTTAAATTTCACTTCATACCATAAAAATGAGGGAACTACTTTGTCATTACTTCTTTGGGTTCCAATATTTCCTCTTTAGACATATAGTTCCACCATAGTAATTTGACTTGATCAGTTGTCTTATTTCAAAAAACATTCTATCCAGAATCCTAGATAATCATTGAGTACTCCTTGTATTATATATTACTCTATAATGGTATTACATATATATTTAGTATATTAATGGGATATATTATGTACTTCTTGAAGACGAATATATGGAACACATAGTGTAATTGAGATAGGTTAGGTGGCAGTGCTAGTAAATAGGATCAACACTAATGTGATAAATAATCTCAAATGGTTCGATATATCAAGTTATTAACATTCCATTCTTTTGAAACCACATGATATTGTTACAGAATAATAAATAAAGGTATTAATTTTCTTTCACCTCAAACTCTAGGTCTCAATGACAATTGTTAGTGTTGAATTTTTGAAGAAATTGTGAAAATTTCATATGATACTAAATTATTTAAATCTTTTTTATAATTTCTTGTACGTGATAAGGTCCTAAAATCCTTCATTATATAACATGATCCCAATATACCCGATTCTAAGACATCCTACCATAAAATGATTCATAATTATACATTTTAATGTAGTAATGGAAAGTACTATTAAATGTAAACTTTACCAATAAAAGGTTTTCATCCTAATATATTTGTAAATCCATTAAACCTAATATTATTATATAATGCATATTTTGAATTTTTATCTCATAATAACCATATATCTAATGGTGATAAGCAGTACATATAATTTACTTTGTTTCCAAATCTTATGAATGACTTCCCCAAAACCTCATGGTAAACTTTAGATATCAAACAAATAAAATGTAAATTGTACTCCATAAACCATATGACTTCCTTTATGTATATCCTATAAATATGGTCAAGATTAGGGTTCTATTTTATCAAAATTAAATACACTTACACAGTAAGGTGATAATCTACAACCCTAAAGGATTTATGTTATTTATATGTCTTGAGGAGTCATTAGAATAAATTAATGTTTATTTATTCCATTTATATATGGGTATGGGTAATGGATTCATCATAAAATTATACTTATATTTCACATTATTAAATTATTTAAATTCTAATAATTATTATATAAACTCCCCAATCTCCCTCCTCATGTTATCCAACAAAATTGTTTTCATTATATCTCTATACATCATTAAGCTCCTTAGATGAATTAGGAAGGAAAAATTATGGGAAATATCTAAATGTTTCCAATCCAAGTCTTCTTTTGGTGGAAACATATCTAGGTTCCAAACTATTTACTCTCATTATATAAAATTTTAACATCTAAATACTAACAATATTTATCTTCAACATGACACCATCTCTCTTAGCCTCTTTTTTTAAAGGTTTGGGCCAAAGCCTCAATTTAGTAACATATACATGTAATGTTAATGTAACATCCCAAGTAAGTAATGAATAATATATTTTCCTATCTATGTATATTTGAGAATTATATAGTGTTTAATAGGCTTAAAATGAGAATAAATCCAATCTTAATCATAGAATACTGTAATATTTTTTAAATGATTATTTACCACCTTTTGACAGAGAACCATTTTTAAATAAATATTTTGAAACTTTTATATGCTTTATTTGAAAAAATAAAATTTTTATTTATTATTGGGACATTGAAATTTACATTGGATAAATTTTTGATATTTTTCTGACAATGTTCATTTTTTAATTAATAGTGAAAAATACTGCATTTTACTTCAAAACTGATTTTTCATATAATTTAATTATATGGATAGATTATATTTTTATTTGGTTTTAAAGTTTATATATAATATATTTTTACCATTTAATCTAATGGTGGTCATTGGGATTAATTTCACTTTGAAATTTGGCATAAACATGTGCCAGACGTTTCATGGATATTGTTTAAAAAAAACCCCGTAATTTGTGTTGACAACACGAATTATTTTTAAATTAATTTTTAAAATTTATGTGTTTGTTATTTGGTAAAATTGATTCCATATTTCGAATCATAATTTCCAAATTATGTAATTAAGACTCTTCTGTTTTTGTACATTATGAATAGTAATGACGGTAATTATCTTTAATTATCATGATTAATTAGTAATCAGGTAGTTAAGGATAATAAAATAATATCATAATAATAACAAATTTCCCCAACATGTGTCCTAATTCTACTATTTGTATCATGTATGACCATGGGAGGCCTTGTTCCAAACATTGGGACCCCATGAAATCACTTTTGGGTGAAAGTGACACTTTATAATTTTATTTTTTAAAGAAAGGAGAATATCACTAATGAATGTATCACCCGAGTAAAACATTTTTAGTTTAGTCTATGTAAATGATATCTTAGACTATAAATATTAATTGGAAATATAATAATATTTCCTACATCATAGTATTTCTTTTAAAATTTTTATAAATTAAATAAATTAAATTTTTTATGACACCATGATGGTGCATTGATTACCTCATTAAGGAACGATTTAAACAAAATGAAAAGACAATGTACATATAAGACATAAACTTGTCAAAAAACTTTTTGGGAAGTTTATTTCGAACCCTTATCACATTATCCTCGAAATATATCAATTTGGGACCTTTAAAATCCAAAAATCGTTTTAAAATAAAGTAACATTTCTTGACATTCCAAGAGTGCCCCTCCTCCGTCTTATAAAAGGCCCCCACCTCTACCACTTTACACACTCCTCTAAAGCCATTGGCTCGGCTAAAATCTACAAATTTCATCTCTAAACATCTCTATATTCATCCTAGAAGCCTTACCTTAGTCTTAATACTCTTTATGAAACCCTTTTGGTTCAAACCAAGCGGTTTTACCTGATTTAAAGGTAATGTCTCCACTTGTGTTCTATTGTTTTATTTTTCTTCTTCAACCCCCTAAACTCTTTTTATTACATTATATTGTAACAAAAACAGTATCTTTAATATACTAGTATGTCTTAATGAGAATTATTATAGCTAAAGTTACACACACCTCCATTTAATGGTTTAAGAACATACTGTTTCTGTGGATGGCGAATTTTTGCCTCACAAAATGATGATTGTTCAATCTTCTTTTAACACCATAAATGGTGGCCATTAAGATGTAACCCTATTTATATATGATATATATTATGTTTATGTTTTCCTTATTCTTCTTTATTTTTCATTTATGGAATACCTTTATGGTTTCCATTATGGGTAAATGAGATATATTCATTTTATGAAGTGCGGACTACCGCCCCTCAAAGTGATTTGATTCCTTAATGCCATATGTGGGACGTATAAAGTATTGAGTTAATGATATTATATATGATATTGTAATGGAATTGTAATATACCTTTATATAATTATTATTTCATTCCATTAAAGATTAAATAGAAATGAATGTAGCATTCATGTGTACGTACGGCTTACCGTCTCAATGAACAATGCATTTTATTTATTACCTCTAAATGTTATGTAATATTATAAATGAAATTATATACTGGATATATATGATATTAATGATATCTAAATCATTAATATAATTCTGGATATAATTTATATTTTACCACATGAACAAATTTTCATTACAAGAAGTTTATTTTTGACTCAAGTGCCAAGGGTCAACAAAACGACCCTTATTAACTTAAATAATTACATAATGTTCATAACATGGTAATAAGGGATATAACAGGATTAATGAACTTTAAATAGGTTATTATTCAAGTAGAAATTAGCTCTAGTTTTTTATTCAGGAGGTTGAAGATCGATCAAGTCAAGTCGGACACGAGGTAAGGGACTTCATCTGAATCTCCTTTCTTTGAGGTATATTTTTTTTGTACACAACATTATTTTATACGGAGTATAAAACACTTTGAAATTTATATATATTGAGAAGGAATATTTTTTATACGATGTGTTTTACTAAACGACAAAAGGCAATGTTTTTTTGTCAGATGTATGCGGCGACAACGACTTCTCCGCCGCCGTGACCATTATTTGAGCTTCAGCTTCCTCTCCAAGCCATAACTTTTTTTAAATGAAAAATAAATACAATGTTTTAAATTCCTTTTATTTTGGTTTTGAAAATGGTTTTCAAAATGTTTTTATTATATCAATATGTTGTATTTATATCTTGTTATTGAAATGTGGAAGTGTTATATTTCCTTTATGTATGTTTTATGTGATACGATTATGTTATGGTTCTTGGGAATTGTTATGAAGATGGGTGGTTCCGTGATAAACTAAGGGCAGGTGAGCCCAATATAGCTCTCCAATGCATTGGGTAACATGAAGGGATTAAACTCTAAGGTTTCTCTGAAGAGATTTATGGAATATACTATGATGGGTATTCCAAACGTAACCATGAGGGTTACTCCCTACGTAAGAATGTTATGAATGCCTCAAGTTACCTTTATGTATTATGATTTATTTTAGTTATTCATGATTTGATGAGTTATGTTATAGTGATTATGTTTTATACATAAAGTATGATTTCATTGATTATTTTGTATACATGGACTAATGTTTTCATTCCATATTTTTATATACCTTTCTGAGATTTTTAGGCTCATCCCATGTTTTTGAAATGTTTTTCACAGTTCAAGGGAAAGGTACATGATGTGATTATAGTGTCAAAGAAGTGTCATGAAAGAATCCATTTTTTGTATTAAATATGTTTCCTTTGATGGGAAAAGTGAATATTGTCTTTAATGTAACCACCTTGTTTAACTGTGGAATGTAATGCATGATTTATGATCTAAATATCTAAAAATATAAACCTAAAAATATCTTCAAAGTGTATTCTTGAAATAACTCATGATTAAGTAAGGTTTAAGGATGGGACGTTATAGTTGGTATTAGAGGTCAGTTTAGATAACTTTAGGAGTTAGAATTATAATAATTGATTATCCAAAAATATTTTCTTTATGCTCAAATTGAAATGATATATCATTTGAATATTATCATGTTGCTTCATCAAAGACATGTTTGTTCAGAATAGTTTTCTATAGAGGAAATAGGGAAGAAGAGTTAGGAACGCATACAAAAGGAAATGAATTTCTGAATTAGCATCCTGAGATGGTCGGGATTGGAATTGAACAATTTGTTGCAGTAATGGCGTAGTTGACTCAAGTGATAAATGGTGGTGGTATCCATGCATGAGATCAGCCAGATCAACTGCAAAGAAACATGTCACTGGTGGAACAATTCATGAGGCAACAACCCTCATCATTCGGAGGATCATGTGACCCTGTGCTAGCTGAAGGGTGGATTAAAGCACTGGAGAAGATATTTGATGTCCTGGGGTGTTAAGAAAATCAAAAGGTTAGTCTTGCAATTTACTGTTCCTAGGGTGAAGCATACCAGTATTGGTCGATCGTTAAAAATATCAGGAACGCTAATGAGATTGATGCTCTCGACTGGGATGAATTCAAAGGTATGTTTCTTGAGAAGTATTTTCCAACGGCTGTTCAACTTAGGATGGAAAAATATGCATGGAATTGATGCAAGAGGACGACTCAGTGGTTGATTATGAATAAAGGTTCACTCGATTGGCAAGGTATGCTCCAAATTTTATCCGGGACCTTAATAGTAAAATCAATCGTTTTTACATATGATTAATGCCAAAATATCGAAGGGCTTTAGCTTCTCGCGAGTTCAAGAGTTATGAAAAGATTTTTCGATGTGCTGAGAAGGTGGAAATGGAGTTTTCCAAAGATCAATTTTTCTATAACAACAAACAGAAAAAGAGACCGAGGTGGTAGGAGAAAGAAAGAGTCCATCAAAATGGTATGATGGTAAGAAAACTATGTTTTTAGTTTGTGATAGATGTTGTAAAAGGCATGCTGGGGAATGTCTTATGAATTCTGGAAAGTGCTACTGATGTGGTAAGATGGGACATAAGGCTTTTGATTGCACCAAAAAGGATCAGGGTGATGGTATGAAAAAATTTTATTTACAGTTTGTGAAATGTTTCAGGTGCAATGAGATGGGTAATTATGCAAACGAGTGTCCGACAAAGAGCTCGAATGATGGGAAGCAGTCAGAATACAAGCAGAAAGGTGTGGTGAAATCCTTTGCAACTACTTCAGCAGATGTTAGGCCATCAAATGTAGTGGTATCAAGTACTTTGTTTGTTTTCTCAGATTATGATAATGTGTTGTTTGATTCGGGTCTACATTCTTTCATCTCTGAAAAATTTTACAGTCAATTGGGAATACCATCTCAAGAAATGAATCCTGAACTTATGGTAAAAACACCTGGGGAAAATATTGACACACAAATAATTTATAAGAATCTTCATATCCTTATCTGTGGAAAGAACCTACTTGAAATCCTTATTGTTTTACCTCTAGTAGAGTTTGAAGTTATCGTGGGTATGGATTGGCTCTCTGTTTACCATGCTAAGATTGAATGTATAGCTAACGAAGTTTCTTTTCAGAAACACTTTCAGTTTGTGTACAAGAATGAAACATTACTATTGATAACATATCAAGAGGTTTAGAATCTTGTAAAAGATGGAAATAAATGTTACCTTGAACATTTTGTTGAAAACAAAGGAACTGTTTCCAGTGGGAAATGAGTATCCTGATGTTTTTCCTGATGAGATTCCTAGAATAATACCAGATCGGGAAGTTTAATTTACTGTTGACTTAGTTCCTATTGCTAAGCCAATTTCAAAACCCACTTATCAAATGGCTCAAATTGAACTTTCAGAGTAGAAGGGGAAATTGCAAGATTTATTAG
Source organism: Viscum album (assembly GCA_963277665.1). Classification (NCBI taxonomy): domain Eukaryota; kingdom Viridiplantae; phylum Streptophyta; class Magnoliopsida; order Santalales; family Viscaceae; genus Viscum; species Viscum album. The sequence goes on along the minus strand of OY728126.1, from coordinate 289,755,732 downwards.
AGAAAGGTTTCATTCGCCCTTGTACATCACCATGGGGTGCTAATTTCTTATTTGTTAAAAATAATTATGGTTATATGAGAATTTTCATTGATTATAGATCCTTGAATAACATCACTGTTAAGAACAAATATCCATTTCCTCATATCGATGATTTGTTTGATCAACTCTAGGGAGCTCGGTATTTTTCAAAGATTGACCTGAGATCGGGGTACCAACAGTTGAAGGTAAAGGAATCAGATATTCCGAATACTGAGTTTTGTACAATATATGACCATTATGAATTTGTAGTAATTCCTTTTGGGCTAACCAATGCACCGGCTGTATTCATGGACCTTACGAATAGAATTTTCCATGGGTTCTTGGATATGTTTTTGGTTGTTTTCATTGATGATATTTTGTTGTTTTATAAAAGTAAAAAGGCTCATGAAAGTCATTTAATGGTTATTTTGAAAACCGTAAAAGAAAAAAAAATTGTATGGGAAATTAAACAAGTGTGGGTTTTGGTTGAAAAAATTTATTCCGTTGGTCATATTGTTTCTAAATATGGGATAACTGTTGATCCTGCAAAAACAAAGGTTGTTGAAGAATGTCCATGACCCACAACTGTAACTGAGATTCATAGTTTTCTTGGTTTGGTAGGCAATTACCTAAGGTTTGTTAGAAATTTTTCACGGTTATCTAGTCCAATGACAAAGATAACTAGGAAGTGTATAAAATTTATCTGGAGAAAAGAATGTGATGATAGTTTTTAGGAACTGAAAAGAAGATTGGTGAATGCTCCTGTTTTGTCACTACCTTCTAGGAATGGGGAGTTTGTTATCTACAGTTATTCTTCATTGAAAAGACTTGGTTGCGTCCTAATATAGAATGATCAGGTAATTGCTTATGTTTCACATCAGTTGAAAAATCATGAGGTAAATTACCCTACACATGATTTGGGATGAGTTGCTGTTTTTTTCGCTTTAAAATTTTCAAGGCATCATTTGTATAGTGTAAAGTGTGAAATATATACTGATCACAAAAGTTTCAATTATATATTAACTCAAAAATATTTGAACTTGAGACAGAGGATATGGTTGGAATTAATCAAGGATTATGATTTTACAATTCATTACCATCTGGGAAAAGCAAATAAAGTGGAAGATGATTTGAGTCGAAAAAGTAATTCTTCATTAACAATGTTACTTTTGGAACATGATCCTTTGGATAAGGATTTGATGAAATTTCGAATAAAAGTTGTTGGCACAATATGTTCTTCTTCTTTGTTTCAGGTATCAGGGAAATATTCTCTATTATACAGAATTATGCAAGCACAGAAGCAAGGCAGTGAGTTATAGAAAATAGAAGATCTGGTTCAGAAGTGTAAGTTGCCTAAATTGAACATTGATAATGATTGTGTTTTGAGATTTGGGAAGTGATTGTGTGTGCCATGAGATTCAATGTTGAATAGAGAGTTGTTATGTGAAACTCATAGATCTTTGTTTTCAGTTCATCCTGGCAGTACTAAGATGTATAGAGATATTCGGGGGTATTACTAGTGGGATGGAATGAAAAGAGATATTCCTGATTTTACTGTGAAGTGTTTGACTTGTCAATAGGTTAAAGTAGAGAAGCATTACCCAAAAGTTATGCTTCAGCCTTTACTAGTACCATAGTGTAAATGGGAGAATATATCCATGGACTTTGTTGTTGGATTGCCGAAGACACCGCGGGGTAATAATGCAATCTGGGTTATTATTGATCGCTTGACTAAATCTGCTCATTTCTTTGCTATACGGGATACGTTTTCCCTAGATCAACTTTCTCATTTTTATCTTAAAGATACACTTAGGTTAGATGGAGTTCCCCTCTCCATTTTATCTGATCATGATCCCAGGATTACTTCTAAATTTATGAAAGGCCTTCAGAAGTCGTACGGTACTGAATTAAATTTTAGTATAGCTTTTCATCCTCAATCAGATGGGCAGTCGGAACGAATGATTCAGAAATTGGAGGATATTCTACATGCTTGTTCTATGGATTATCAGGGATGTTGGTACCAACATCTTTCTTTGGATGAGTTTTCTTATAATAACAGTTTTCATTCCAATATACAGATGTCACCATTTGAGGCATTATATGGGAAGCATTGTCAAACTCCAGCTTTTTTGGGATGAAGTGGGTGAATGGAAGTTGATGGGACCAGAATTGGTAGAAGAGTTGGAAGAAAAAGTTCAGATGATACAGAGACAAATGAAAATAGCTTAGAGCATTCAGAAAAGTTATGCGGACAATAGGAGGAAGGATCTCTCTTTTCAGGTAGGTGATCATGTCTTCCTCAAAGATTCACCATGGAAAAGTGTGATGCGATTCAATAATAATGGAAAGCTGAGACCAATGTTCATTGGACCATATGAAATTCTAGAGAGAGTTGGATCAGTGTCATACCTAGTGGCTTTACCTCCGAGTTTATCTCAGGTACACAATGATTTTCATGTTTCAATGTTAAGGACGTACATGCCAGATCCATCTCATGTTTTGACTCCAAAGGTAGTTTAGTTGGAAGAGAATCTATCTAATGAGAAACAACCAGTTCTGATTCTTGACCACATGGATAAAGTGCTACGGAATAAGGTGATTCATCAAGTAATGTTTTTTTTTTGGAAAAACCACATTATTGAAGAGGCAATATGGGAATCTGAAAATTCAATGAGGGATAAATACCCCCTCTTATTCGATAAGTAAATAAATCGCGGGGATGCAATTTTCTAAAGGGGGAAGGATGTAACATCCCAAGTGTGTAATGAGTAATATATTTTCTTATCTATTTCTATTTATGAATTAGATAGTGTTCAAGAGGCTTAAAATGAGAATAAATCCAATCTTAAGCATAGAATACTCTAATATTTTTTAAAATATCATTTTACCACCTTTTGATGGTGAACCATTTTTAAATAAATTGTTTAAAAATTTTATAAGCTCTATTTGTAAAAATAAACTTATTATTTAGGATTGGGACATTTAAATTTATATTGGATAAATTTTTTGTATTTTTTTTGACAATGTTCATTTTTTATTGAATAGTGAAAAATACTGCATTTTACATCAAAACTTCTTTTTCATATAATTTAATTATATGGATAGATTATCTTTTTAATTGGATTTAATGTTTAAATAGAATATATTTTTAGCATTTAATCTAATGGTGCTAATTGGGATTAATTTCACTTTTATATTGGGCATAAACAAGTGCCAAACTTTTCATGGATATTGTTTAAAAAAAACACGCTTTTTGATTTGACAATGGGAATTATTTTCAAATTAATTATTACAAATTCTGTGTTTTGAATTTGGAAAAATGAATTCCATATTTGGAATCAAAAGGTCTAAATTATGTAATTAATACTCTTTTGTTTTTGGACATTATCAATAGTAATGACAGTAATTATCTTTAGTTTTTGTGATTAATTAGTAATTGGTTAGTTAAGGATAATAAAATAATATCATAATAATAACAAATGACCCTATGATGTGTCCTAATGATACCTTTTGTGTCATGGCCTAGCATGGGATTCCTTGTGCCAAACTTTGGGACACCATGGAATCACTTTTTGGTGAAAGTGACACTTTATCATTTTATTTTTTAAAGAAAGGAGAATATCACTAAAGAATGTATCACCCGAGTAAAAAAAATTAGTTTTGTCTGTCTAAATTATCACTTAGACTATAAATAGTAATTGGAAATATAAAACTATTTCATACCTCATAGTATTTCTTTTAAAATTTTTAGAAAATAAATAAATTAAATTTGTTATGACACCATAATGATGCAGTGATTACCTCTTTAATGAACGATTTAAATAAAATGAAAAGGTAATGTAAAATCTAAGAAATACACTTGTAAAAAACCTATTGTATGAGTATATTTAGAACCCTTATCACTTTATCCTGGAAATATAATAATGAGGGACCTTTAAAATCTGATACTCATTTTAAAATAATGTAACATTTCTTGACTTTCCAAGAGTGTCCTTCCTCCCTCTTATAAAAGGCCCCCACCTCTACCTCTTTACACACACCTCTCAAGCCATTAGCTCGGCCAAACTCTGAACATTTCATCTCTCCAAATCCCTCTCTTCATCCTAGAAGCCTTACCGTATGTATAAATATCTTCATGGAACCCTTTTGGTTCAAACCAAGAGGAGTTACCCAATTTAAAGGTAATGTCTCCACTTGGGTTCTATTGTTTTATTTTGATTCTCCAACCCATTAAACTCTTTTTATTACATTATATTGTAACAACACCAGCATCATCAATATACTAGGATGTTTTAATGAGAAGAATTATAGATAAACGTACACACACATCCATTTAATGGTTAAAGAACATACTGTTTCTGTGGATGGAGATTTTTTTCCCACAAAATGATGATTGTTCAATATTCTTTTAACACCATTAATGTTGGCCATTAATATGTCATCCTATTTATATATGATATATATTATGTTTATGTTTTCCTTATGATTCTTTATTTTTCATTTATGTAATACATTTATGGTTTCCATTATGGGTAAACGCGATATATTCATTTTATGAAGTGCGGACTATCGCCCCCTCAAAGTGATTTGATTCCTTAATTCCATATGTGGGACGTATAAAGGATTGAGTTAATGATATTATATATGATATTATACTGGAATTGTAATATACCTTTATATAATTATTATGTCATTCCATTAATGATTAAATAGAAATGAAAGTAGCATTCATGCGTACGTACGACTTACCATCTCCATGAACGGTGCATTTAATTTCTTACCTCTAAATGTTATGTAATATTATAAATGAATTTGTATATTGGATATATATTATATATATGATATCTACATCATGAATATAATTTTGGATATAATGGATATTTTAACACATGAACAACTTGTAATTACAATAAGTATATTTTTGATGCCAGTGCCAAGGGTCGACAAAACAACCCTTACTAACATAAATAATTACATAATGTTCATAACATGGTAATAAGTTATATAAAAGGAATAATGAACTTTAAAAAGTTTCTTAAGATAGTATAAATTTACTGTAGTTTATTATTCAGGAGGTTATAGAACGATCGAGTCGATTCGGACATGAGGTAAGGGACTTCGTCTCAATCTCCTTTCATTGAGGCATATTTTGTTTTATACACAACTTTCTTTTATACAGTGTATAAACCCCATTTAATTTTACATCTATTCAAAAGGAATCTTTTTTATACGAATCGTTTTACTAAACGACAAAAGGGGATGTTTTTTTGTCATACGTATGTGGCGACAACGACTTCTCCACCGTTGTGACCATTATTTGAGCTTCGACATCCCCTACAATCCATAAAAATTTTAAAATGAAAAATAAATACCATGTTTTACTTTTCTCTTACTTTTGAATTTAAAATGGTTTTCATAATGTTTTTATTAGATCAATATGTTGTATGTATATCTTGTGATTGAAATGTGGAAGTGTTATGTTTCCTTTATGCATGTTTTATGTGATATTGTTATGTTATGGTTTTTGGGCATTGTTATGAAGATTGGCGGTTCCGTGATAAACTAAGGGCGGGTGAGCCCGATATATCTCTCCAATGTATTGGGTAACACGAAGGGGTTAAACGATAAGGTTTCTCCAAAAAGATTTAGGGGATATACTGTAATGGGTATTCCAAACGTAACCGTGAGGTTTACTCCCTACGTAGGAATGTTATGAACGCATCAAGTTACCTTAATGTGCTATGATTTCTATGAGTTATTCATGATTTCATGAGGTATGTTAAAGTGCTTATGTTTTATGAGTAATGTATTATTTCATTTATTCTTATATATACATGGACTAATGTTTTCATTCCGTATTTTTATATACCATACTAAGCTTTTATTGCTCATCCCATGTTTTTGAAATGTTTTTCAAAGGTCAAGGGAAAGGTACATGATGTGATGATTGTGTCAAGGAAGTGTCATGAAATAATCCATGTTTAGTTTTATATATCATTCCTTTGATGGGAAAAGTGAATATTGTCTTTAATGTAACCACCTTGTTTATATGTGGAATTTAATGCATGATTTATGATCTAATTATCTAAAACTCTAACCTGAAAAGATCCTCAATGTGTATTCTTGAAATAACTCATGATTAAGTAAGGTTTAAGGATTGGGCTATATAGTTAATGTTTTTAAACATCTAATGTGAAAATCACTACATCCAACTCTAGATTATGTTTCATCTATTTTTTCTTTGTGATCTTCAATTCTTGAGACGCATAGGAAGAAAATTTATTATTTTTCGTATGAAAAAAATGTAGAGACCCTTTTAGATTAATAAATAAATATCACAATCATTCCCCTAATTATACATCTGGTGAGTATAGGTTTATTGATTATAATTTATTTAACTCTTTTAATTTCACTTCACATTCAAGTATCCATACAAACGTTATGTTCTTTCAATTAAATGTGGTTTTTATTATTAAAATCATGAGATGTTTTTTAACAACTGATAGTAAAAATCAAATCCTAGGAAAATATACATTTAATGTAAAATTCCTAATCTGTTCCCTTATTTAAATGAATATTTTTTACTGATCCACAAATATTTCTTTAATAGTTATAACAGTACATAAGAATTACAATTTCTCCTTCTAAAAAGCAGGTTTACTATAATTCACATATAAATTACACTTTCAAATTTTATTTTTCATTGAATTAAAATTAACCACATATTCATCATTTCTTTTGTAGTACCTAACAACTAGTTTCATTAAATTTTTGAAATTTTTTAGGGATGTTGAATTCATTGATGTAGACAGCATTTTGATTGACATGATTTAGATTTAGACTATAGACATTAGGAAATATCATGTTTCGGTTTCTATTTATTTATTAAGATTTAGTGAAGGATACTGGAGTTCACAGGGCTATCAAATAAGTGGTTAGGTGGTCAGGATGATAAAATTTAGAATGTGGACAATTTCTAGCATGTGAGCTACCACCATCCAGTTGTTGGGTTAGACAGTGTGTTGGAAACATTATTTAAACCAAATGTCTAATTAGTGGGCTCCAGCGTGTTGCTAGTGGGGTCTAGGCGCCATCATTTTAATGTGTTATCGTTGAGAATTTTTGGGGGATCCTCTTTGGAACCCCTTGGGTTTAATGTCCTCAATCCATACAAATAGAAGGGGTAGATCCCATCATTCCATTCCATTCCCCTACCTTTGTGTGCCATTGATCTAGGTGATTCAATAGGGATTCAAAGATAAATTTAATGGTAAGGTCTTCTCATTTTTTCTATTTTACTCTACATCCATTCTATTTTTATGTTCAATTGGTTTGGCTAGTATTTGGGTGGTTTATTTCTATAGATCATGAATAAAACATTATTATATAAGGTGATTTCATGTGTAACTAGTATAAGACTTCGCATGATGCCATAAATTATATGTAGTTCATCGTTTTATAAAAGGTATAATGGAATATGGATTTAATTTGGATATCAATTGATTTTGGGTAAAATTGATCATAGATTCCAGTTTTTATAAATTATATATTTTGAATGGATTAGGATAAAGGGTGTGTTGGGAGTGAAAAATATTTTATTACTCTTTATTCTAACATCATTGGAAATCCTATTTAGTTTTTTTCCTATTCTGTTTTGTAAGATGTTTTTTTAATTAGTTAATTAATTAATTTTATGATGTTGTAGTTTGTGGCATGGGAAAATAAGGATTTTGGAGGCTAATACTGACCTCATATGAATTTGATAGACCTGAATGGACTCTTGAATGGAGGAGAAGATTGGATGAGATGATAGGATTCCATTATAGGTAGGGTCATCGACCTTAATATCTCACGTTTTAAAAGGTTATTTTTGTTTTAATGTTAACATCGTTATATTTTTTTGTATGTTTCATGTGTTTCATGTTTTGAATAAATATTTTTTCTCTTGTTATTAATGTGGATGGTCGATCATAATGTAATTTTCAGACCATTGGAGGGTTGGTATAGTTCCAACGAACATGGGTGGATATTTGCATGTAGAACTAAATCTAAGGGGAATATTAACTAATGATTAGTTTTTGAGTTGATTTATGGGTAACGTAACCTATGTGATGTTTCCCACATGTATTGATTTTATAATTTTTCTCCTCAATAAGTGAAGGGGAATGGGTTCGGGTTACATGATGGATGTGCCTCCCAAGAACCCAAGAGATGTACTATTGTAATGAATTGCCTATAATGAATCATTGGAATGGGCTGGTGTGAATGATTGACCACCCAAAAGTCATTGGGATGGGATGGTGTAACGTTTGGACTCCCATAAAACCTTGGGATTGTCTAGTGTGAGGCTTTGGCCTCCCATTAACTATTAGGATGGTCTTCTATAATGTTTTAGACTCCCCAAAACATGCATAGGTTGGGTTGTTAGGCATTATTGACCACTTATGATTCCATAGGGACATATCAAGGTTACTAGGTAGAACACCCTAACCATGCATGGATGGGTCTGAGAACTCAATGAGAAAATGACCTATGTAACAGGCTCATTCCATTGGATAAACTTTTACCAAGTTCCATATAGGCAATCATTCCAACATGGAGCTAATGTATGTAGTGTAAGAATAATGGTAAGACATGGATTCTTGAAAGGATCCATATAATATACTATATGGTTGTTATCCGAGGTGGATTCTGACATGTTGTCGAAGTAGGTATGCTTTCATTGAAAATTTTCAAGGCAGGTGTGGTTCATAGGAAAGACTATACTCTATATGTGTATTTTATTCACATACACCTGATTAGAACACCACTAAATTTATTTGAGTAAGTAGGGATAACTCTATGGTCATTGGGATCACCCTGATCTACATACATTGTTGGGATTCTAATGAAAATGTGTATATTTTTGTGTTATATCTCATGAAATTGGTACCACATAGACCATGACTCACATAAATGGTCAGCTGGTCATAGAGATTGTGGTTACGTAAGGATGGAATGTGATTTTGGATGAATTCCATTTTTTATAAAAATTATTATGTTGCATGTACTGGCCATTGGATATTTATTTTATGTGATGTCTAGTTATTTTTATTTATTTTTACTACTCTTTTTTATGTTGAAAGATCATATAAATAGTTTACTGCTCAAATATTCTGGATTGTGGGGGCCCATGGGTCTCCTATTATTGTCTAAAGGTTGGTGGGACATCATCTATGTAAACAGTTCATGTTGAATATTATGTAGGAATGTACATGACCCATGTGGTTTTTTCTATAGTCTCTAGTATCTCCACAAATATTTTAATCCCTTTTTCTAGTTAAAACCAAATATCATATAGGTATGCATTCCTGAGTCCATGTGGAAAACCCAACTAGTGTGCATTTTAGGAGCCCCATGTTGGGGAATTACAAAATGATATTAGTGGTATTTTTTGGAATTGAAAGATTATTTATAAGTGTAGATATCATATTAGGACTCAAGAGGTAGATCAGGTTCATTCATGTCTTGTATGACATTAGTTCAGACTCATTTTGTCGAAGGATGCTAGAATTATGGATTAGGAAATCTAGTGTGAGTTATTTTTTTGGTTGGACTGATAATAATTAATTGTGATGGATGATGCTATGGATGTTTCATAGGGATCACTAGGGTTCTTCTTATTTTTACATGCACTACCATAGTGGCATGTTAGGGGAATAATTCAATGACTGATGGGAGGCCTTATTTAACATGATTTCCTTTTTTGGAATCCATATTAATTGAATTAACTAAAAATATTTCTGACATTTCGCACACTTATATTTAAATGTGGGATGAAATTAACATTAATATTAAAGGATTTTTTTATTGTGGTGTGAGTTTTTTAATCACTATAGGGAAATGGATTTTGGAAATTTTAGTTTTTTACAAAAAGTTGTATTGGTAAAAAAAATTGGTTTGTTTCACGTGGTCCCTATAAATGGTTTTATGGCTTTATTTTTTGAAAACGGCTCTTAGAGCATGGAATTCTGAAATGTAGATGTTTTTTGGGTTTTATCAAAATATCTATATTTTTTTCAAATGTAATTTTAATGGATTTATTAAAGTGTATTTAAAATTGGTTTTCGAAATTATTTTCAATATGCAATTTTCAAAACATTATGGTTTTTTGAAATGGATTGATTAGGATCTGGATTTTGATGATCTTGGTTTTGATAGAAAACACATGGATACTATGGGATGTTTTTGAAACTAATGGTAATTTTGTTTTTTGTAATTGTTTTGGAAAAGGGTTTTTGAAAATAGGAAATAAATTCCATGGAAATTAGTTTCTAGTTATTTTTTGTCTGTAAGGAATTACCCTGATATTGATCTCTGTGCTTGAATTTCATATAAAAGTTTTTTTGGAACCCATCATGTGAGGTTACAGGGTGTGTCATCTCTTTGGCAGGGTTTGTTTGAAGCGATTACTACATATGTAGGCTAATTATCTAGATCTATAGTGATTGACAAAATGTGGATTGATGGATGGTTTAGGGATTTAGTAGGTTTAAAATAATTGTTTGAGGAGTTTCTAGTGGTTGGATCATAGATAGATGTTCAATGGGAGATTCTTGTAGCATGATCATTGTGGTTGATTTGTTCGAGATTCATAAATTGGTCTCATAGATGTTTGAAAAAAGGCTTGAGTAGCCTTATTTGGTTTTGGAATGTTCAAGGATTTTTCCATAATATTATTTCTTATCTTCCCAATTTATTGAGATGGTTTTAGAAGTTTATTTTTATTAATTATGAGTCCTTGATTGGGACTAGATAATGTTTTATATTGGTAGTGGACCCCTATGTTGGGTAATGAAACTAGTTTGGATCTTTTGATGATGGAAGTGTCTTATTATGTAAAGCACCATAAGCCGAAAGATGTTTTGTTTTGAAGATGAAACTTTGGTGTTTTATAGTTAATGTATGTGGTTTGGATATATCTCATTAGTTGAAAATGTTAATGATAATAATACTTAGGAATTTATCATTAGAGATAGGAGATTTATTTATTTTTTAGATAAAAAATAAATTCTAATTGAATTCCAAATTGAATCTCGGGTTGAGTGGTCATGAGGAATAATTCTTCAAGGAGATATGTTAATGTTTTGGAGTTTTTTATATCATCGAGAGGAATTATACATTGTGAGATAGGCCTGTGAAGGAGGAATGACTTTTGGATTAGAAACGTAAGACGAGTTTAGTGAGTTTTAGGTCACTGCGTTTGAGTAATGAACTTATGATAAAATTACATAGGAGTGTAAGACCATTGATATTTAATAGAATCTTGGGGTAACAAGTTATTTAGGGAGGCGTTGCATATTTAGAATGTTATTTTCATGGAAAACAATACACAAAGATGTTTAATGAGTTAGAATCCATGTACAGGCTGAAAAACACCATGGGATCTGTGAGGTTCTCTTGGGAGAGTTGTCCAGTGACATTGATAAAGGATCATGATGTTTTAGGAGGGGAACAAAAATGGCATAGGACTAGGTGTTATTACACAAATAATCAAGGGGTTTTACCTCCATGAGATCTTAAACGTTATTATGGATAATTTGGAATTGTGGCTTAGGAGGAGCGATATGTGAGTGGCTCCAATGTGACCTAACTAGTTTGAATATTTAATTTTGTAATTGATGATATATTTGTTGTGAAGAATTCCATCATTAATTAAAGGAGTGACCCTCATGGTTTGTTTAAATTTTTGATGAAATCATAGTTGATGTTCCAATAAATTATGGATTGGTGGTGGATTACCCTTTACTATAATGATGAGGGATAAGTAGCCTCAACCACTTTTACCCATCATGTAAATTGACAAATGGGGTGGGGCCCTAAAATTTAAAAAAAATCAATGAAGCGATTATAAGGATACTCATTTTGTGTGGAGTGGGATTTCAGTCAAAGTGAGGTGACTATCATGTGATTGGGGATCAGAGGTCCATGTTCCCAATTGATGGATGTTCATTATAGGATCAATGTTGTTCAATTAAATGGAATATTTAGTTAATTCCAGGTAATCCTTGGATGTTTAATTAGGTGGAGTCTGAGAATTGGTCTTTGGACCATGTTGGATTGAAGTGATTTTTCCAGAATTCAGATCGATTGAACACCATTTCTCATAGAATACCAGAATGAATTTTCTAGTTTGATGAGTTTCTAATTTTGATATAGAAACAAATGTTGAGTTTGGGGTAAAATTTTATTACATATATGGTTTGGGGTGCCTTTGGAGCGAGGCTTCAAGATTAAGAGATATTTGTGATGCATCGACGATTGAGGCTAAGTGGTTTATAGAAATCTTAGTTTGAGAAGCATAGACTAATGATTTCATGTAGAATCAGATCTTGTGATATATAAGCCAAAATGGGAATTTCATTCAAGACATTATGGAGAATGCTTTCTTATCGAACCAGTCCATTTTTAGGGGAGTCGGTGTAGCCAGGATCAGTGTTAAAGTTTCACAATTGAAATACACTAATATTTTGAGATTGGAAATGGAGATATATTGATAATTTAATGAAAATAATAAATCAAGATATGAGATCCAATAAAATATATGGATTATTGACGATGAAAAACATTATGGTGGTGAGTCTGTAATGTCCCATGCCATAATATTGTGGGAAACATTGATGAAAATTGAATTATTCTGATTAGTGATGGAATCATTTTAAGAGTCACGATTCAGAATGAGATTCGTAATCTTAGAACATATCAAGTGTGTTTTTGGTTGTATCTAGAGATTTAGGGGTGGAATTGGGTGTTCATAAGATTTTGGAAGATGTGGTCAAGTGGTCAGCCTACTGATGCCAATCATCTTACTATTTGAGAACTATGGGTATGATAGTGTATAGAGAGCATTAGATAGGCTCACCAAATTACTGAGGTGATACCACTAGCTAGTTGATGAACTGTAAAAATTATTAGGAACACTGAATAAATGCACTAGAAATGTAATGCGATCTAGTATCAATAATGTTAATAATGGTATTATTAGACATTTTAAGGGGTTACTATTTGAAACGCCTCTCGGATTGCACCTCCATTAACCATACAAATTGAATAAGGATATCCCCTCATAAATTTCCCTTACACTCCCTTAGTATTCCTTCAATCAATGTGATTTATTATGGATTTGATGTAAGGTATTCACCTTTATCCCAATTTTTTTATTCCTCCATTATTCTATAAATTTCTTTTGGTTTACATTGGCATTGTATAGATTATTTATCCAAATCATGGAAAAATAATTATTCCTTAATGGAATTTCATGTGTGGATCATATAGAATATAAAGAGATGATGTAAATGACCCATTTTTTATCCTTTTCCATAAGGTATGATACTGTTCAGATTTAGTAAGACTTCTAAAATGATATAGGTAAAACTGACCATTGAAATAGGTTTATAAATTATTTATTTTTCATTCCATAGCCATATGGGTGGGTTTGTATTGAATCATACCTAGCTATTAATGATTTTAACATCCTTGGATTTATCAATGTGTATGGTGACTGTTACTCCAAGATGTATTTTTGGTTTAAAATATTTCATTAATTAATTTTAGGATGTTGGTTGTTGAGGTATGTGATCATTGTATTGTTGGTGGTCTACATTGACTTGGTTCTGGGATTAGCTATTGGGATATGATGTAAACCAGATCGCTTCAGTTTGAGGTAGGGTCCTTGACCTTGAAGTATCTATTTGTTTATTGGTTATTTATGATCATGTTTTAATACTAGAAAAACTGGATGTATGTTTTATGTTTTGGGGGTTTTGAATAAGGTATATTTCTAATGATATCAAAGTGCATGGTTGGTATCAATTGATGTGGTATACTGTTGGAGGATTAGGATGGGTTTAAGGAACCTGGGTGGAGACTTGTGCATGGGACTAGTTTGGGAGGGACTATTTCCCAAATAAGGAGTTAGTGTGTTGAGAGACAATCAGCATTCCCAATATGTAGTTTCCCACATGTGCTAATTGTATTATGGATGTGATAACTCTAAGAAATAAAGTATGTTTTGGGGTATTTGTTGATTGGGACTCCCAAGAACACTCTCTATAAGATTATGTGATGAATTTCCCTCTCGAGAATCTTCACGATTTTTGGGGGTGAATTATTAACCTTCCAAGATTCCTCAAGATGGTCCTGTTTGATATTGGGCCTCTCAGAAACACTTGAGATGGGTCTATCCAATAATTTAACCTCCTAGTAAGCCTTAATATGATCTAGTTTGAGGATTTTTCCTCCTTAAACATTTTAGTTATGGTCCTATGTAAATGGTAGACATCTAAAAAAATTATTAGTGATGGGCTATGGTGACATGGTGGACTTCTCTAACAGCATAACGATGGGTTGGGGTACTAATGGGGCCATGAACAATGTGATAGGAACAATACATGGGATGAATGTGTTACCATGTTTCTGAAAACAATCATTCTATCATGGATCCAATGTATGTATTTTGTGGACCAGGGTATGATATAGATTATAGAATGGAACCAAAGGAGGTATTATATGGGTTATGATGTGAGGTGGATTTTGATGTGGTGATGAAATATGGGAAAAATGTACTCTATAATTTTAATTTATGCATATCAACTTGATCACAACAACACTGTATTTGGTCAATTTACTAGGGAGACCTATTGGGTAATTGGGATAAACCACCATATTTTTACTCACTGTGGTTTTTGGTTCACAAGGGTGTTCATTTATGTTTTTTATCAAGGGATGGGTACCATATTATTATGGGCAAACAATAAAGTTCATCTAGACATGGTGGTCATGGTTATGTAACGAAGCCTTGTGAGTTGGTTTAGAGGTCATGTTTTTTATGGTTTATTTATCATGTAGAATGTTTTAGATGTGGGTATTTATTGTATTTTATTTATGGTTATTGTTATATGTGGATGTTACTCTATTTTTTGACACATCATATGGATAGTATATAAATTTTATATTATGGAATGCAACGTCTCATGTAGCTCACAAATATATATATAAATTGGTGGGATTCATGTTATACCAATGATCAACGCAAAATTAATAGTACATTTGGAATTATGAATGGGACATGATCTATAGAGAATAGTCCCTCCATGACTATGTTAGGACCTATCTTATATTCAGGTACCATTTGAATATGGGGAGACACACCTTAGGCCATGTGGAGACCCCTTGCTCATGTGCCATTTATGACGCCTGGGTCGGTGAGTTATAGGGTTGATTTGAATATCATTTATAAAAAACACTAATATTTTTTCAAGGTAATCTATATAAAATATTTCAATTATGTTCATGATTATTTATAGATCATTATTTTGTCCTAATGGAATCACTTTGAACTCATTGTTCCCGTACCCTGTGTGAAAAACAGTCTTCGTAGTATCCTCATTCAACTTCACATTGTAATATCCTGATTGAAGGTTCACTTTAGAGAAGTAATGGCCTCCATGAAGCTAATAAAATTAGTCATCATTATTTGGAATGTGATACTTTTTTTATATCTTGATCTTGTATAATACACAATATTCAATGTAGAGATTCATTGTCCTATCCTTCCTCTTGAAAAATTGTGCTAGTGCACCCTTTGCTGAAACAAAAGGGAATATAATTAAATTATCCGTACTATATTATTGTTACTTATTTGATTATTTTAGTTTAATAGTGTCCATTATATTTGTATTATTGGATAATAATAAATCTTCAGGTATCAGTTCAATTGAGAACACAACCTCTCGATTAGGTGGAAGAATATGAATCTTTTCAGGGAATACACGAATATATTCCATTAGGATGGGTAAGTTATTAAAAATTATCATCTCATTTATCTCAAAAATTTGAGTAATATATTCTAGATCATAAATAAATAATTTTCATCCTTGAGAAGAAGTTTGTACATGAGAAGTTTTATCCTCATCTAACATTTATAGAATTAGAAAATAGTGTAAAATAGGGTCTTGTACATTGGTTTTTTTTGGTTTGTTCTTTGGAAACTAGTAGAATTATTGTAAGTAAAATTTAAAATATGTATTTTTGTTACTTATTTTTAACAAACCTAAAAAATATAATTAGAAATTATGTATGAAAATACCCTCATATAAATCCATGAAAATCTCTCTAATATAATTAACATCTCAAATCAATTATTATATAATTAATGTGAAAAGCTTTTATCATATTGGAATTGGAAAATAAATTATTTGATAAACTATATTTCACATCTCTTATACAATAACTACATTAAAGTTAATTTTTTAAATATAAAATTATTTAATATGACCTAGTTGTATGGGGAAAAACATAAAACCAAAAAAACATAACAAAATGAACCAGAAAACAAGAGTAAAAATTTAAATAATTTCAAGAAAAATATATAAAATTTAAACATTAAAATATTCATTAAAAATAAACTAAAACCCAATAAAACCTATAAAATAATTATCCCATTCCCTTTATAAGTGATTTAGATAATTTTAATAATAAGTTTAATGATCGTAAAAACATAAAAATAAAAGATAAATCATTTAATTTCTTGCAATAAAACTATAAGATAAATTAAATAAAATTTCATGATAAAATTTAACCATATAAAATTTTATAACTATACCACTTGAACTAATTTCAATAAAAAATCATATAATATAATATATAAATTCCACTACACTATGTTGATGATGAAATGAATTCATTAAAATATATTTTAAAATTAATATATCATTTTAAGAACATTCATCCAAAATGTAACAATTATAAATGTGTAGAAACCTTTCAAAATAGAGATTTAATATTTATTATCCTCTTATAAGCTGTATCTATAAGGTAATTCCATTCCATATTACAAAAATATACATATGAAATAAAATAAAAAGAAAAAAATTATAATAGTATTGAAATAATCAAACTTACATGTACAATATGTTTCAGAAATATTCTCACACTTCACTATGTATCGAGAAAAACCAGAAAATTTTCTTATCATTTGGAGAAAAACACAAAACATATAATTACCATGAATATTAAAAAAAATTATGTGAGTGGTTAATTAGTTAATAAGAATATCACTTTATGAAATACATGTTTCATACTCTTCAGGATAATGAAGAATCCAACATGAAATTTCATTATTTTGAAATCTTTTATAAATATATATTTTTATTTTTATATCATTAATTATAAACATTATTGTTGAAATAATTTACGGGTCATAAAATTCACATTTTCATATTGAGTCTTACTTAATAGAATTCATATAAAGACAACGACTATAAAAAAATAGATTTATTAAGATTCATTAATTCAAATTTATAGAATGAAATATTATAATCGACTTACATGTTAAAAAAATTCATCACACTAATGCCCAAAAAATAACAACTTAAAATAACCAAGATTAAATCTATAAATTGATCACTACCATTTTATTTTAACAGTTTTTTGAATCAAATTGAAGCTCAAAAAATTTCAACAACAAAGATAAATATGATGATAATCCATCAAGTCCAGAAGAAATTTCATATAAAGTCCTAAAAAGAATACCTTTTTATTGTCTATACAGTATGTATTTACGTTAAAATTATTCCAAACAAAAAATATAGATAAATATATAATTTTTAAAATGAAAAAACAATTTTAATTCCAATATAAAATAAATGATATAATCTATACATTCCATAATGGTAATTTTTTGGATAAGTCTAGATAGATTGACTAGAAAATGGAAAATAGATTTTAAAACAATAATGACCTCTTTTGTATGAAATGGTACTCTTAGGAATCTATCTATAATATCATAGACTATATATCTAAACTGATCCATCATTGTCCATTGATGATGATTGGAATCTGAAATATAATGTTTAATACCATATGTAACAATCTGATAATGGGGATCATCAACATATAAAATAGAATATATGGGGAGATATGGGGGTGAAGGTGTAATATCTGGTTACACAAGCAGATGTGGAGGAGTGTGATATGTAGATGATGGAGGGGGGAGAGGTATTTTCCACTTGAAACTATCATTTCATGTATTCAAACATCGATTGTTCCGAAGATCTTATCATCTCCTCTATCATTTTATCAATCTACTAATCTTTAGAATATAAATCATATATTTTTTTATATACATCCTACCTTGAAGATAATTCATAATGAAAATACATTTTTTACTCATTCACCAACCTCAAACCCTTGTACATAACCTAGGTGTTCAGATTTTACCAATATAATTGCTAATAAATTATTCCCACCCACATGTTTTGAGGCCCCTTATGTGATTATCTCCTCAAGGGATTCTTATATATATGATTCAAAAAATTCATGAGTGAATAAAAATATATTGAGATTTTAAGTAATTGAAATAACCTAAATAAATATATATAATCCTATCAACATCCTTCTAGAAATATTATATTATATATATATATATTTATTTTTTCTCATTTTGGGCCATCCTCCATTTTCTATGTCTAGCTAAGGGGGAAGGAATATCAACCACTATGGATCCTGAAGACTCCACTCTTAGTTAAGGAATTTTTCCATCCATTATTTTTTCCAATAAAATATACACTTTGTGGGACAATTTATATAGGTATACGTCTTTGGATTGGATCTTTTTATGAGATCACTTGAGTTAATATAAATTATGTATAAAAGATCATTAATATGATCATTAATAAATAATTTTTTTTTTCTAAAAACAATCACTGAAAATACCAAAAATGTTTCATTTTATATACTTTCAATAAATTTCGTCCAGGTATCATTATCTAGAAACTGAAATATACAATGTAGTTTTTTATTATGTTTTTACCCCAAAATGAAATCTGATGTGAGGGTTGATTTAAAATCCCTCCATCTAATAGAATAAAAATATAAACTTTTATTCATAACATATTTAGTGTAAAGAATATAATCATTCATTTTATAATAATGGTAAAACCTATATTAGAAAAAAATGTGATGATAAGTAAAGTAAAAAATAAATGAACTTACCAAAATTGTCTCCCACAATTGGGATATTGTATTTTTTTGAACAATTCAAATCACAAACCAATATTCTATCTTTAGCTCATGTATGAATTGTAACTAAATTATTAAATTGTTTTTCATCAGATCCCTATAATTATCATTATCATCATGATCAACATAAATCATTGAGTCTTTTCTAAGAGAATATAGTAATTTTGTAAATGTTTTCTACCCCTTTTAAAATGTTTTGAAGTCTTTTCTAAAAGAATATTGACATTATTTATAAAATTTAAAATGATATAGGAAAAAGAAAAAAATCATGTCTAAATCCAATAGTTAAAATAAAGTTGAACAATTCAAAAAGATATAATAATTAAAATAATCCAAAATAATTATCATATTTGTTTTTATATATGTTTCAAATAGAAGAATAAACCAAATATATATAATATTTATTGATATTTTAATAGGTAATCAAGAAAAAATATACCTCATATTAAATATTATGAAATTACTAAATGATTTTTTACCATATTTCATTCTCATGATCATTATAAATGGAAAAACCCATGTATATAGTGTGTTAAAAAAATTATATAATAAAAGTTCCATATAATATGGTATCTCTCATAAATAAACATCTTCCCCACGTTTTTCATCAC
This sequence comes from Viscum album, assembly GCA_963277665.1. Lineage (NCBI taxonomy): Eukaryota > Viridiplantae > Streptophyta > Magnoliopsida > Santalales > Viscaceae > Viscum > Viscum album. The sequence continues at coordinate 289,736,044 of OY728126.1, read as the reverse complement.
CATAATATTGTTTTCCTTATAAAATGATAAACCATTTTGTATTTGGCGGATCAAGAACAAGTAACATTTTTCTTTTATGTGTTACCATAATAAAAGGATCAATTTTGTGTTAAAATATATTTTTCACCATGTAGTTTCATTCGAAAATCATTATTTATATCACTATTATTATAAATTACCAATTTTTAGTAAAATAGTAGAACTCAATATTTAATGTAATAAATCTCCCATATTTCATCAATAAATTCATAATATGTAATTGATGTAAAGATGTAATTTATTTCACTGAAAAAACGTATTTATCCTACCATCACTAGTTCAATACGTTTTTGAACATAAATTTTGTATCCTTGATATTATGTATAAAATGTATATCAATTAATGTCATACCCAGTCAATGCTATCAATTTTAGTCTTCATCCACCTGCTAGCCACCTCAATGTTTCTAATTCTTCTAATTTACCATTCCTGGTCTCTTTAATACATCGAAAAAATTTTCTTAAAAATAGTTCTATATATTCATATATTTTTTATTTTGATAAAATTATTTTAACAAATTAATATAAATTTATTTATTTTTGTCTAAATTATCTAATTTATTCTGGATGTATAAATGTATTTAATTTATTTGTTCTCCTATCAAGGATTTTATTTTCAATCCATGGTTCCACTATACACCAATAACGACTTATTATGATGAGATATATGAAATATGGTGTACACCACATCATGAATGATGTTTTTTAAAAAACTATTCGACCTTTTAGAAATATACTTCTCAATAACGGAGGCTTCGGGTTGATATGGATTCTTGACATATCCCTTCAATATCTATATATATATTTGAAAATGATGAATTCAACCCAAATATAAATGTCCTCAATGATATATTTCTCTCACAAAATGAACAATAAATTTCACCATGACATAAAAATGTTGGAGGAATGTGCAATTCTATTTGACAAAGTATATAAACTTCAACGTTCTCAGACATTTTCAATGAATTCATATCGAACACATTTATAGAAATTGAATTGAAAAAATAAAACACTATAACTATAGTTATTCTTATGATATGGGAATGATTCCACTCAGTGAAATTGGTAATATTTTATTCATTATTTTGTGACAATAAATATATTTCATGGATGAAAAAATCAAATATTTTGGCGATAAAAAATGTTATAAATTAAAGAGAACCATCGAATACGATGATTACCTAAAAGTGCATATAATAACAAATTTTATCACTATTATATAATGCTTAAAAAATAGAAGGCATTTATGTTTATCTTCTATTTAGAGTGTGAGATTACTCTGAATATATTCCCATTGATTGTAAGTCCAATATTACATTCAACCCATCTCTAGTATTTCCTTTAATAACTAATACTGTTTAATTAAAAAATTCATTGATATTATTATCCAAATGGAGGAAATAATGGTAATATATAACCTGATGAAATATATTATTATCCATTGAAATATAAAAATAATCATTTTTATAATATATAATATTCATTTACTTCATTATTCATAAACACTAAGTTAATCTCATTTTCCAATTTGAACATTATTTAACATCATGATTGTAATTCTTTCTTAATGTGAACTATTAAATGGTAAATTTTGAGACACATTGTAAGTCAACCATTGGTCATGATCCACATTTTATATATAATTTTTAGGTTTCTCATTCAATTGGAATAATTCATTATTTTATAAAAATTGGCATATCACATTAGAAGATAACCATTATGGACATTCAACCAAGAAAATTGTGGGAAAAGTGGACTAAATAGTAGCCCAATAATATGATTCTATTGTCCATGATTCACTACTAATGAAGCTAAAATTTGATGTAGATATATAAGAAATATCATATAACATTTTATTAAATTACGGAATGATCTAATTCATAGGTTTAATTATGGAACAAGGCATCCATAGTGGAAGATGAAACTTTATGGAGGATTCAATGGCCCAAAATAACATCCCACTAGTTCTTTTATAACTCCTTTTATATGAGAAAAATAGGCTTAAATTTTGACATATGTTAGATGAATTATTTATATCAAATTTTTCCTTCTACGTCTCTCCAATATTACGTGATATAAACGCTCATTTTGTGTATCTATTGAATGGATGCAAGATGAATTCTATTTTTTTCATGGGTGGTAAATTACACTCTCCCTTACCATTCCACACATTTATTCCTACCCTAATTAACTAGTAAGCCATGGGATATTCATGGATCAACCTACGATTTAAAAAATTAAAATTTGAGGAGGTGGTGGTGGTTTATTTGTGTTAAGTATTATAGATTTGAGTTCAATATTATGATTCCAATTTGATGTTTTCAGTGAATTTATTAATTTATATGTTACTCAAATCATGAAAAAAAATTATTAAATTTCTTATTGTCATCATTTTCAATTTTTTTCTAGCATATTGATATGATTTCATTATGGTGTGAATTTAGTCCAACCACTAAGTGATAATTCTTTTACACATTGGAGGAGTTTTTTTATTTCATTGTTTTTACTTATTAAATTTCACACTGATGAGTCTACTCTTATCTTCCATCAAAATATTTTTTTCAATGTAAGTATAACACTATCATTGGTTTATCCAATACAGTAGTAAGGGTATATATTTAATGTTATTTCTCACTCATTGTATTATTTATCATTTCATTTATTTTAATTTATAATTCAATTATTTTATTTCATCCTCTTCCTTATTAATTTTTATTACAATAAATTTCAACTAATAATAAGATACATTTCCATTGAGTTCTCATAAAAATTATCCTCCATGTGTAAAGGTAATTATCTTGTCTATGTGAAGGTGTTAAACCAATATTTTATGAGGTTAGTTTGATTATATTGAATGAATCATTATCTATTTAATTAAATTGATATCACTAATTATTTTTTCATATAATCCATTTCTTATAATAACCTCAGACTAACCCAATATAAGGAATTAAATTCACTTATGTCTGTTATTGTTAATTAAAACCATCTCAACTGAAACCAAATTTGGAAAATATCTTTCCAAATATCCCTCTTAGAATATATGTCTATTTATAATTTTATTTGGTTCCCATTGGATTTGATAACCCAAGATGTATTAAATGTGATCACTTTATCAATTAAAAATTTGGTGAATTTTGAAAATACTAAATTTATTCACTATTTCTGAGGAACCAAGTAATATATATTAGGCAATAACCCTATATTCTTCACCATAAACACTCGATTCTCACCCCATTTCAATTTTTTCCATTTTATGTTTGTCTGTATCATAATATTATCTAATAATAATTTCAGTATACTCTAATGATATATCTTTAAAATTACCCCATCATAAAATAGGATAAAATTTAATGATAAATAAATATTGGCAATCCCATTACATTCAGAATTTATTTTATAAAAAAATGAATGTTTACACCACACCCAATAAGATATAAAATCATTATGATGATGAATATTTAAAGGATAAATCCCCATAACCAAAATTATGGTTTAAGAGACTAATAATAAGGAATTCAATGATGTTAAATATCCTATCCAATTTTTTCTTAATAATACACTTTAAAAAGTCTGTAATAAAATAGAGAGAATTAATTATGAGGTTTCATGTTATAGATTATAAATATAATGAATTAAGACAAGTGAGGAACCCATCGCAATATTTATTGTCCCTTATCTATCCTTATATGGATTTCCTAGTTTCTCATAAACCTCTCATGAAAATACTAAAGAACAGAAATTTTAATTTTGTATAGATGAATAGGATCAATGAATTGTTGAATATATTTTATACCAAAAGGTAATAAATTTATTTTATTCAAAAGCGATAAATTTGTATTCATGGGTTGAATCCTTGAAATATCTCCCCATTTAATATATTTCCATTAATCATTTAATTTAACCCTTAAAATAATAAATAACTATAAATTTTGACCCACTCCATTTACTAATCCAATTTTTTTTGAGGAAAATCATTAGTTCATAGTGAATCGGTCAAGCTTGATTCTAACTCCCAATAATTCATAATTACTTTTGATTAAATTTAACATAATCATAATTCAATTTCATCAACCATTATGTTTTCATTTATTGGGGATATCTAAAACCTTCCCTTTGTCTTTTTTTATTATCAGGAACCCAATAATTATGGAATGATCCTTGATTTCATAGAAAATACTAATGAATATGTTAGATTAACCATTTCAAAAATACCACAGTTTTTCATAGTCATTAGAGCACATATTTTTGTACTTAAAATATATTATAAAAAATATATCAGTGTCAATCTAGTAGATGTTTATAAAAATTAAATCCTTAAAATATTTAATGATGGTATTAGGTATGATGGGGGGACATGTTTTGCTAAAAACAATAAGAATGTATCTTTATAGGAGTGAAGCCTACTTCTACCCATTACTTGAATCTATGTTTTGTGCTCCAAAATAAATAGGTACACTTTTTCCCATTCCTTTTTTCATTGATCATTTTTAGTTAATGGAACCTCATAGAGATTCCATTTGTTTCTAATTATGTTAGATTCTATGATCGAGGGGTAGTTTAGATTGATGTATTTCTATGTAAATCACATTTATTATAGGTGTAAAAACCAAAATTCTAAATTGATGAGGATTTATTGAGTAACATTATATTAATGAATTAAATTGGAGATTCAAAAATTTAAAAATCCACATCCATTTGAAATAATTCACTTATTCTCATTTTCATGGTTTATTTTAGAAATCCTCTCCTCTCCCTTGCCTCTACCCTTTATGAATTTTATTTTCATCAAAAAAGATGGATATTGTTACTATGAGTTGGCGGTGAAAAAATAAAAACACAATCTATGTTTCATAAAATTTGGTTTTCATAAATGTAAGTAAAAACTGCTTTAACTATGAACATGATAATTCACATTTCAAACATTGAAACTAAAAATAAAATAACTTTTTATTCCTTGATTCTAATTATTGTCTATTTTTATGTTCATGATCATATATTTTGGAAAGTGTGTCTATATAATGTGATTTATCAATATTTATTTTTTCATCAATTAGATAAAAAATTTTAAATACATGTCCTTTGTATGTTTGGGTATTATTTACAGTTTTTGGGGTCCCATAATAAAAATCATATGTTGGGAACTAATTTTTAATATTAACATGATTATTAAAAAAAGTCAAAATAATTTCAACAAAAAAGAAATAGTATATTTTCATATAGAGTAATGTATTAAATAAATGTATGGATTTATGAATGTGGGTATTGTGGCTTCATAATTGTCTAACCCATAGTTTGGGATTTTATCTATAATTATTATAATTTTAATTTTTTTTATTAGATTAATTCAAGATAATTCTTGATAATGTGTGATTAACTCATCTTCATATGGTATTTTATCCTAGGAGTCATCAGAAAAGACATGCTTCAAGGGTTGACATTATTTATTAGAATTTAAATTACCATGGGAAAACATAAAAATTAATAATTATAATAAAAGGATAAAAATATATGAATACCCATCTTAAGGTTAAAATTTGATTCCACCTAAGCTTACATAGTTTCCTTCCATGAATAAAAATGAACCCTCATGTCCATTATAATGAACAAAACATCATCTTGACTAATTGAAATTGGTTGAAATTTGGTGATGAATTAGAAAAATGAAATGGCATTGGACATGGGATATTATTGTTGACCTTTATAATTTTAAATGATTTTTATAGGATTGATGATTATTTGATGTGAAGTATAAATGGAAAGCATTTTATGTTAAAATGATCGTTGAAATGTGAATTCAAATTTCATATTTTTGAGAAATTTTTTCTTGGGACTAGGAAAACTCACATTGGGGTCGTGACTACCCATTTAAGGAAGATAATATTCAATATTATAATAACAATTTTTCATATGGTTAATAATTCAAAAAATCTCATTTAGTAAATTTTACATTTTGAACATTATTTCACATTATGATTGTAAATATTTATTATATTTCATTGTTTCTTAGTACATTTTGAGACACATTTTAAATCAAAAAAATGTTCTTGATTTGAATTTTACATTTAATTATCAGATTTCCCATTCCATTGGGAACAATTCATCCTTCTCGAGTACTTGTATATTCACATTGGAATACCACCATTTTGGTCATTCAATGTAGAAAATAATGGGGGGTGTGAGATCGACAACATCCCAATAATATGATTATATTTTCTACAATTCAGACCTAATTAATATCAAATATGAACTAGAGATATAATAAATGTTGAAAAACATTTTTATAAACTATTTGTATAGATAATTTGGATATTCAAACATTGATCCAAGAAGCTAAAGTAGAAGATGAAATTCTAGGCCAGATTCAGTGGACCATAATTACATCAAACCATTTTTCCCATAACGACTCGTATATGTGGCCAAATCTGGCGAAATTATGGCAACTCATATAGAACATTAATAACTCAAATTTATTCATCTGCATACCAGTAACATTTATCCATATAGAAGATAATTATGGTACATTGTTTGAGTGGATACAAGTTAGATTCTACATTTTCCAAGTGTGAAAATTTATAATCTAACATTAAATTTGACCCACACTAGAATACATTCTTTAATTTTCAAGAATTATAATATTGGGGGATTGACCTAAAGCTTCCAAATTACTATCTAATGTATTTTTAGTGGTGTATTTTTGAGTAAGTAGCATATGATTTCAATGTAATGTTATGTTTCCAATTTTATGTTATAATTTCATTTCATCATTTTTACATTACTCAAATCACCTTGGTATCATAATAAAACATGATATACTCATTATTTTATATTTTTTTAAAAAAATTCATATAATTTCATTATATTATGAATTTTTTCACATATATAAGAGATAATTACTTTACACAATGGTGGAGTGTTTGTTATCTAACTATTTTTGCTTCATAAATTCCAATATCATGAGTCCAATCTTGTCTTCCATCAAAATATTATCATCAATCGGTGGTTAAACCTCTCTTGGATTTATCAAAGTAAATAGAAAGTTACTAGATTGGATTTCATTTGTTTATATTAAAATAATTTATCATTTTTCTTATTTGTATTATTCATTCAATAATTTTAATTATGTCAATTTTTTATTGAGTTTTTTAACATAACATTTCACACACTAATATGATCAATTAACTTGGAGTTCTCATGAATATGATATTAAATTTGAATAAGTTATTAAAATATTCATGTGAAGGTATTAAAAATTATGTTTTGAGGTTATTAGTTTTATTTATTGAATTTTTCTTGCTTTAATAAATTTTAAATAGTTAAAAGAAATTTTCTGTAGTGCATCCCTTTTAAAAACCTGTTGTAAAACCATTATCAGAAATTTAATTCACTTAGGTCTCTTAGTGTTTATTTAAACCATTTCAAATAAAATATTTGGACACTTTATATCCAATTCTCCCTCATAGAATTTATAGGTCTTTAGGTTTTTTCTTAAGTCTCTAAGGATTTGACAAACCATGATATTCTATAATAGGCCACATATAACCTAAAAACATGGGTAAATTTTGGAAAGACCAATCTACAGTAAGGATGATAAAATAAATATTGATTTATTATTTTAAACATTTTATTATTTGTTATTTTTCTGTGTCCTTTAAAATGGGGAATGAACGATTTCACCATCTCAAAATACTGATTAGTGGATAAAAGATTCATAGAAATATAAAAATCATTTTACATTTTTAATTCTATTTTTATTATTTGATAAGTATGATCTATAGACAAGAAACTTTTATGGCCAATGAATATTATTTTTATCTGATGTTTTAGTTTACAATACAATGTACTCTATTCACAAAACTAATAAACATTATACCCCATAAAACAATATACACAAAAATTTCTATATATTGGGATGTCATTTATTTTGAATATAATCATTTAATGTAAATTAAAATGTTCTATTTTATAATAATTAGGCACTTTAGTAAATTAATTATATAAAAATTTACAATCAATAATTCATGGTGACATGAAAACATCAATATCATTTCATAGAAATTTTGGTCCAAAAAACATAATACTCAACAAGATATATTTACACTTAAAAAAATTTAAGATGAAACTTTTAAAATTGAAATAAAAAAGGTCATGAAATATGTTCACTACTAAGGATTTGATATGAATTAGTTCCATATATGCGTAGTCCAAGTCAGAAATTTATAACTTCAGTCCCAACTATTGGAAGTGATGACGAATTTTCTTTGACGAAGACAATCACATTGATGACATAATATTATATCATATATATACTAGTAAATATAAAAAATTATCATTTTTTCAACATAGGTATATGAAAATAATAGTTTTAAATGTGTAATTATAGGAAAATGCCAAATTTATTTAGAAGGATTCTTTGTAGCTACTAAATCAGCTTGTTAATTTTCATTCAAATAATACTATAAAGACCCACATTTATGACCTCTAATATACCTTCATATTCTTTCTTATATAACACAAATTAATTTTGTAATACATGCATATTATTTTACCCGAAACTTATCAAAATAATATTTTATTCAAATTATAATGTGAATCTGGTCGATCATTTTCTTTAGGAACTATATATCTCAACTATTATAGAAACATTAATTAATATTTTCACATTATCCATTTTATTCCTTCAAGTTATTAAATTTTATGACTATCTATGAAACTTTAAATTTTATATAATCTGTATATAATGGTTTTTCATTATCAACACATAGACTCTCAATTATTGGTGATTTCCAAATTTCCACTGAATATATATCATGAATCATTTCTTTAATTTGATCAAAAATATCATCCTGAAATTCATAATTCTCAATAGAGATTTAATTTTACCCAATTTCACCATTATAAATCCAGGTAAAGTAACATGTATTAAAATCCGAAAAAATTAGATAATTTTTTTATTTTTCTTCATATCTACCATTTCATATTGAAATATTTCATGAATGGAAAAATATACATCCTTTGGAATATTTTTTTACATAATTTCAAAAAAAAATCAACAACTTACTAACATTCATCTCTTGTTCCCAATTAAATTATATATCATTGATTCATCATTACCTATAAGAAATTTCAAGAATTTAAAAGAAGCCATTATATTTTTTAAATTTAAATTCATATTTAGTTATATTAATATCAATAAGAAATGAAACATAAAATATTTCAAAAATAAAAAAAATGGATAAATATTTCATAAAAAAGTACCAAATTGTGCATATGAAGTTTTTATAATTTTATAAAAATTAAAAACATAATGATATAGAAATAATTACATTGATTTTAAAAGGATGAGAAAAAATAAAACAAAATTATTCATTATTTTTATTTTTTAATAACATAATTGTATATTTATCTTTTTTGAAATTAAAAAATGAAATATCATAATATAAATATCCAAACATTAGAGAGTGGAAAAAATAAGAGTATGAAACATGATAAAAAATATGAATACACACCTAAAATTATATCATAATTTAAAATCAAGGGTGAAAACAAAAGGATTCTCATTAGTCTATCCCAAAACAGACACCATGTATATAAAATGAAAATAAAAATTTAGTTATTTAAATTAGATATTATTAGTATAGTTAAAATATATATAATTTTTTCATATTATATAATCTGAAAAATAATTAAATTTATTGAATTTATATTTTTAGACGTATTCATGACATTTTACATAGACACAAATAACATATTAATATATGTATATAACATTATACCTATATTAAACCCTATGAAAACTATAGTGGATTAATAAATAATGTACTAAAATAAAATTTTCTCACTATTAGAAATACAATCATGAAGTTTATCTTGAATTAGTGAATGACTAAGTATAAGTTTCAAATATTGTTTGATCATAATAGAATTTTGGTATCATAATGATCATTTAAATATATAATATCAATATTTAATATTCACACTCTATATTTCACTATATATTCAATGAAATAATTCACAATGTAGGAAAAACATAAATTAGACTCACATTATTCAGAAAAGTAAAATTATTTATAACACCAATTCATCAAATAATCATTAAATAAATCTTTAATTAAAAAAACATATTCATAATTTTAAAAATATAATAGATATACAAATGGTCCAAACTATAAATATAAATCATCCATAGAAGTGAAATATAAATAGTTATTGAGATCATTCAACAAAATAAAATGCCCAAAAAAATATTTACAAAGTTACATATTCCATGGATTCATGGAAAATAAAATTAATAAATACAAACCAAAAAGAGATATCAAAGAGAAGATACAGTAGAGGATGATGAATCTTGAGAAGGTGATGATAACAGTGGCGACTATAATAGTGTCATAATATATGGTTTGTGTGGAGAGGTATAAGAAGAGAAAAGATCACAACCAAGAGTTTAATAGTATAAAATGAGGTCTTGAAGAAGCAAAAATTAAATAGAAACACCTCACCAGATAACTGTTCAGATGTTTTTACAAATTTTTTTCCAAAACAAACATCATAAGTGAGTATTTTAAAATGGTAAATTTGTAGAAAATATTAAAAAATATACCATTCACATCTGTTTAATAAGAACTGATGTTAAATATAAACATCAATTTTCCAATTTTTAAATGATTTGAAAATTATCTAATGTAAAAAACATATAATTTCCATTTTTGAAATTGACCATCAAACCTCATGATAAAAAATATAGTATTTACTATTGGGAGGATGATTTTTTACGTGTAGGTTAACTTAATTATCCTAAAATTTAATGTTGGTTAAATATAAGGGAATTTAATCAAAGAATATTATAGCATTTGATTCATTTAATGGGAGTATAAACAGGTTTTTTTTTGGAGACTTACTGTACACATATTATGTATGGATGAGTTGTATTCTTGAGATGAAAGAATTTCCCCATATTCTAATTTCACTGAAAACTCAACCACAATGTTTTGAGGATGTTTTAGAATAGATCTACTAAACATACATGATATGAATGAATGTGTAGAACCATAATGAAATAGTAAATTCCCTATTTATGAATGATTAACTAGTGTACCTATCACGACATTGTATTTAAGATGTACCTAAATGGTAGTGATAACATAATAGAACCCTTCCTCAAATAAAATTTGAGGTTATTGTCATTGGATATCATTTAAAAACCGTGGTTTCGGGAAACATTTTTTATATTTTCCATGTTCCTTATAGTTTAATAATTCGACCATAGGCTGAGGGATGAATGCAATTAACCAAAACAATATTTTCATTAATTAAATTTGTCTGATTCATTATTTCACATTGATATTTATATTCATGATATCCCTCCATCATAAATTGAAAGAATCTCCTCATTCATTTAAGGTAATTTTCAGTAAAATACTACTCATTTTCTTCAGGGGGTCAATGGGATTTTCTTATCTCCGTGACGATTGCCTGATGACCCTTCATAGTTAAAATAAATTATTTTTCTCTTATCTACAGTACAATGGGGATAATTATAATAACAAATATCCATTTTAACTATGAGGAAACATCAAATAATATCTTCATCCTAATCAATATGTCAAATTACTAATTATTTTTAAATACATGACATCATTCCACTAAAGTAGTGGTCAACCAAACATTAGGTATCCATAACAATGTTTAAGTAATATAATGAAATCCTAAGGAAGTTTTATTATTAATCCACAATTGATTTAATATCATATTTATTAAGACAATGCAACTCTCTATATTTTAATATAGGTCGTATTTGGAAAATACATATTGAAATGTATTCTCTTGAATCTATCCCACTCAATTGTTTCAATTTCAATCTTCGTATTCATATATTTTATTATTTTTAACCATAGATATGATTATCCCTCTATGAGATATGTATACATTATGAATTTCTTTTACATAGAGTATTTTAGGATAAATAGTATCTCCCCATCAGAATTAGTCCACTATTTTGTGATTTGGGGGTCTAGAGATCCACTAATAGTAGGAGGCCTTTTTCAAATAATAGATTAAACTCTTACATGTTGTACATTAGGAGAAACAGGGTGTTGGTTGTGATTTATTTTACTATTCACAACTTTAATGATCATTTATGGTACTTCGAGGAAGTTATCAACTGACTCTCCAAATATATAAGACATTTCATGTCAGAAATCATCACATTACCCATCACATATGTTGTTGAAATGATTCCCCTATCTATAGATGCATTCAAAAAGAAAAGAATTTGTGGGATTTGGATAAATTATTCAATATTAATTTAAAAGGTAAAACTACCTAACATAAAAGTAATTAACACATTAATAACATATACATCCTATCTCATGAATTTAAATGATTTAGTCTAGGTTATCCATGGTATATTTCATATCATTTTCTTCAACCTAATATTACATTTAAATCCATTTTAATAGTTTGTAAATAGAATTTTAATTATCTAGAGAATAAATAATAAATGTTTTATTCAGGTGCACAATCTTAGGATCACTCATCACTAACCAAGTAACGACTGAGTCAATTTCAACCACTTTTTTATAATGATTTAGACTAATTGTATCTATGTAATTTCCATATCCACATTACATTATCTAAAAATGGGTGTAATTTCTAGGAAACCGCATAAACTATACTTTATTAAAATTTATGTATTTTAACATATTTATACTTATACCAAAGGTTTCCTTTATGTTTTTCAAGTCTCAATACAAAAAATAACTAGACCTTTCTCTAATACAAACTTTAACAACCAATATGTGTTATCTATTTTTTCATGATTATTAATCATAAGATCCATCAAATTCAGCCCTAGAAATCTATTGGTCTTTTTCTTTTTTGAAATTATATAAATAATCAATTAAATTAAAATAAATAAATAAAAATTTATTTCAATTCATCATATTGTGCTCTATGTTATCTTTGAACTCATAGTATTATACTAGATAACCTTGGGACATACAAAGGAAAAGGTTTGGTTTATAAAGAAATGTAATGGAATAATAATGAATAACATGATGAAAGGAAATACATGTGATTTGAGATACATATAATGATACATAAAAATGAGACAATTATATAAATAATCAGTAGAGAATAAAATATGAGGATGATATTAAAGGATGAAGAAATTATATAAATATGGAAACAATATAAAATAAATCAACCAAAGTATAATCCAAGGAAAAATATAAAATCACCCTAACATAATTTGATTAGGTTAACTTCTCATGTATCCTATGTGGAATCTCATCATATGAAGACATTTCCTAATGCATCAAAGCACTATATTGGTGTACACATCATATTTTTAGCTTTACATGTGCCACCACAATCATATTACATAAGAACACACATCATCATTTTAACCATTTGATTATGGAATATAGGACTCATATATATAATTAAACAACCAATTGAGGATATTTATATTTATGTGAATACACATGAATGAAATATTGGTGGTTTATTCACAACATTATGACACGACATGAAAAATTAAAGGGATAACATCGATAGAATGATAAATATACATAAAATATCATGGAAGGGATTAATGAGAGATATGGATATTTTCTCATTAATATGGAATCATTTGGATATTAAGGGATGATTATGGGAATATTATAACAAAAAATTTTGGATATCAAAAGGATTATAATAATGTAGGTGATGGAATTAAAAATAGAATGGAGAGAACCCCTTACATTGAGAGGCTTTTTCATAAAGTTTAGTAGGATATTCTGAGGATCATGGAAACTATTTGGTAGTTATATTTATAGGTAAAATTGGAGAAACTTAGTTCTAAAAGGATTTATAGAAAACACAAATGAGAGAGTGGGTGGGTATTTATAACAAAAGAGAGGGTATTTTCATTATGAATTTTTAAACATATCCATTAGACATATACGTAAAAAAATACAATGGCATTGTCCTTACCACTATTTAATCAAATGATATTTTCCAAGGAGAAGTGGTTTTATATATTTCATTGTTTTAATACCTAAAATTTTATATAATATATTTTTTAGTTTGAAGGGATATCTATATATTAATAATTTTTTAATTCATTAAAATATATATTAGGGTTTTGTAGATTCATTATTGGATTTGAAAATTAGTATTATCACATTAAAATATCATATTTTTATTAAATACACAACTTTTGGTTAAAAATATATTTATAGTGTTCATTACATAATTTTTTTATTATGATGTAAAAATACATACCATATATTCATAGCGTATTTAAGTTTTTTTCCAAATTATTTAATATCTCAAAATAAATGAAATATTTACCATTGGGAAATTTCAATGTTTTTTATTTCATGAATTATATTTATTTTATCAAAATAATTTCCTGATTGTTATATTTTTTTTCTTTGAAATGAAAATTCATATTTATTGACAAAATAATATCTTTTATGATATAATCAACAGTCAAATACTTCTAAAAATTCCCTAATCCTTTATAATGTAATATTATCATTTATATATAAATAAATAAATTTTATAATGAAATATAACTAAAATAAATTTTATTTAAAACTCTTAAATTTATCTAAAAATAATAATTTTAATTTGAATTATATATATTTTTGTAAAATAAAATCTTGTTTTGTTTGAATCAAATTTTCATATTTCATATTCATTATTTATTCATGTTAAATTTATTTTTTATAAAATTATGATGTAAATGGGATTGAAGTAATATTTCATATCTTTATAAAAAGAAAAAAATACACATTTACATTATTAAGGTCTCAGTACATAACTCTTTATTACATCGACATACTCCCTAAGGCTATGGTGCGTGATGGTTGTTCTTTAATGTGGTTGTATGTTGAACATAGATTGGGTAGTGATGTTAATAAGATTTAAATTCTCCCATAAATAGTTTTTATAGATTTTTATTTTTTGAATATCGGCATGGTCATGGTTATGGGGGAACCCTACTTGAGGCCATCAATTATTCCTTGTATATAAATTAGTGTTTATTATTACCCTATAAAAACTAATATTAATGGCCCCTTTATAATGGATACACTACAAATGATAATATTTCATAATGTTCATTATTCCCGACCATCATATTATGGCTATATTTTAGGATAATATTTATTTTTTATTTATTTTTAATATGTATCATGTGTGTGTAATATGTTATGCTGCATAAATTAATGTGAAATATATTCATTCAAAAGGATAATTTAATCTATAAATTTTTTGGTCATTACAAAAAAAAATATTTACTGGTCTAAATTTAAGTTAAAACCATCATAGTTATAAAAAGGTTATATGTGGAGGAATACACACAATAGATTCTAATTTATACTACCAAAAGTTCATACTCTATCTCTAAATCTCCAATTTCTTGAATCCTCAAGCTCGAGTTTCTTAATAACATGAATTTCTTATTCCAAAGGTGGACAAGGTATCCAAAATGGGTCTTATATCTCACAACTAAACTCAAGGAAGCCCCATTTTTTTTTCTAGTATAATGTATCTATACATTGGTTTTAACCCATGTCTATAGGATGTTAAGTCAAAAAGAAATTATGATAAAAGGGATGATTTTGGATATATAATTCCTTACAAATATTATAAAATTATATGGATGGAAACATAGTTTATGTTTTAGGTAAATCACACATGGTTGGTGAGACTACATGTCACTCAACACCTAAAAATGAAAAAAAATTAGGTATGTTTATGGACCACCTACCTCAATGTAGTAGAGTTCTTTTAGTATAATTCCACCAATTAGTTTCGATTAAAATGTAAGAAACCAATAAATTTATAAAAACAACCAAATTATGGAATAGATGATATAACACATTGAAATAGTGAAAGAAATGGTGAATAGATTAAAAAGGTGTTATACACATTCATATAGGTACATCTTGGGACAAAATAAACTAGAATCCAACCACTATAAAAAGAGATAAACCTCTTTAAATAGGATATTTGGAGTTAGAGATAGTGGAGGACATGCATATTCGATTAAATGGGGGATAGAGTGTTATCTTTTAAAAATATTTTACATTTAATTAAAATTATTTTAAATAAAAAAACATACATTGTACCCACTGAGAACCCATCTTACTCCACTAGAGTAATCGATGTCGTCCAAGTATCCATTCTATGAAACCTGACCACAAAATGACTTTTATAGAATTTACATATCTCTTAGGGATCTATATAGTACCTATCACCAAACCACAATGTACATGATGGTTTATTTAATTAAGACATAAATGTCTATACCTTGTAAATTCTCTAAAAAAGGACCTCATATCCCTCGACAACTCATCCAATATATATAACACCTTAAAATACAGGACATTTATCTTAAAATATATCATAAATTTAAAAGATAATATGAAATTTGATACAACTCTAAACTATTTAATAAATATCTCCTTAGATGTGTCATAGAGACATTGAAAATAATAATTTCAACCACTAAGACCACATTTCAGACCCTTTCCCCCCCAAGTCCCATCTCAAATATGATCATACTAACATTTCAAAAGTACCACAGAGTTTTTATCCCCACATAAGATGTAATATCTTTGATCGATTGTAACACCACAAGATTTGATGAAGAATATTATTTTTATTTCATTGATGTCTTGTGTTGTACGCTACACCAAAGGGAGATTGCACTACACGGAACCCTGACTTGGCTTGAATTACACGAAATCGCGACCTTCCTCGATAGCGTGTGTTGTACGCAATATCAGGTTTCACTAAACAACGATATATTGTTATAATTTTATGGACAAGCCGTTATGAATACTATTAACTACATTTTGAATTTTATAACATTATTATTCATCTTACATTTTTTCTAGAACATGGTATGAGAACAAAATAAATTTTCAGATAAAATTAGTATTTTTCAAAAAATGCAGTTTTTCCACCTTTTGATGGCACACCCACAATAAATCTTGTTTTAAAATGTCTATAAGTGCAATTTGACAAAATAAAATTCTTATTTGGAATCAAGATATAAAAAATTACTTTGGATAAAATTTTCATATTATTCTGATAACATTCATTTTTTAATGAATAGTAAAAACACATTATATTTTAATTAAAAACAACTTTTTTCATAGAAAAAAATTATATGGTCATATTATCTTTTTAATTGGTTTTAAATGGTAATTAGAATAAATTTTTACCATTTAATCCAATTTTGGTCATTAGAATTAATTTCACTTTGAAATTGGATATAAACAACTATCAATCATTTGATAGTTATTGTTTCCTAAAAACACGCTATTTGTTTTCATAACGAGAATTAATTTTAAAATTAATTAATGCCACTTTTATGTTATTAATTTGGAAAAATAGAAATCAATTTTGAATTCAGAATATCAAATAATTCATTGGCTGAATTTTTGGTATTTTTTCGGAAAAACGTCAATTTTCAATGAATAGTGAAACCACTTAGTGGTATATAAAAAACGGACTTTTTCATTTAAATGAAATTTTACAACTTCTGTAAATTGAATTTCAAAAATCCAAGAGACACGGTTAATATCAAAGACTAAAATGTTGTTCAATGAGATGAAAATATTTTTTGGTGAATAGTAACTTTTTACTTTTATTTACCACGGTTAAAAGTAAATAGGATAATTAAGGGTAAAAATGATATTATTATTACCCTAACACATGTCTTCATTCTATTGGATAAATTTAATTCGACCAAAAACAACCTTAGGAATAAAATATAACCATTTAGGTCCACTTGGATTAGATTAGGACATTTATTATTAATTTATTTAAAGAAGTGTTAATTTAGTTAAAATCAATGTTTAATAATTAAATCATTTTTAATATAAGGTTACACATAAGATAAATTCGACTATAAATATTCATTAGAAAGATATTAATATTTCCTACCTAATGGTATTTTATTTTTAATTTTTATACATTAAATAATTTATTTTATTTATGACACAATGGTGATGCAGTAATTATCTAGATAATGAAATATTAATATAATTTATGTTATAAATACCCAAAAAAATTTAATTTGAGACTTTTTATGAATTCCACTAATTTTATATCTTAATATTACATGTTAGTATTGATTTAATTAATTTTTTTCGAACTAATAATTCTGTTATGATTTTCACAAAAATCAATTACCAAATAGTGCCCAAATTGACATAAAATAGTTTTTAAAACAAATATTATATTATTAATTGTTATTTTATTCATAAAAATCGAATGTTCGTTCAACTTACTTAGATAAGGTTATATATATTAATAATAAACAACTTGGGGTTCCTTTGGTGTGTTATAGTATTTTTATTAACCATATAGTTTAAGAAAATAAGATGACCCGATAAAAGTAACATTACTTAACTTAAAGTTAAATCTAAATGATAAGGATAAAATAGATACTTAAACTTCTCTAAATTATATTGGATGATAGGATTTCGACCTATCCCCTCCTTAGCTTTGAAATAAATCCATTTGGAGCTATTAAAAACCGAATATGACTTTATAATAAAATAATATTTTTAGTTTTTCCAAAGGTGCCCCTCTCCTCCCTTATAAAAGGGCACCCCTTCCCTCTTCTCTTCACACCATTTTGAGCCTTTATGCTCGGCCAAACCCTGAACATTTCTCTTTTCCACTTCACTAGAAACATCCTAGAGGTCCTGGTCTTCTTCAATGTCAAATTTTACTGCCCTAAGAAGAGGTCTCAAAGAGGCGATTCAAAGAAGAGGTAATGTCTCTTACTGATTCGTTCAACATTATTTCTTCTTCTACTTCTTATTCTTTAGTTGTTTCATTATGAAGTAATAAAATAATTATCAATAATATAATTATCTGTTATTATAAGTACAAAACAACCCTATTTCATCATCTATCCATCCTACGGAAAACAAAATCACCGTGCATGCGTACTTACGGAATACCGTCTCTACGCCGTAGTGTAATCTATTTTCCGCCACCACCTTACTTGGATGGGTATAATGGTGTAAATAAATAACTATATATGATTATTGTAAATTTTTATTGATTCTTAAATATTATACATACACTTCAATATAATTCCACGATCATGGGAATGATATCGTCACTCGTGCGTACGTACGGACTACCGTCTCCACGAAGCAATGAGATTCATTCTCCATGTTTACCATTCAGGAATGATTATAATATATATATAATAATTAACCATGAAATATATGACATAATAATGATAGTGGATTTATGTATATATATATGTATGTAATCTACTTAATTCCATTAAATTCAATAAGAAAACAAAAATAGCGTTCATGCGTACGTACGGCCAACCGTCTCCATGAACGGTGTATTTCATTCCATTTATCGATATATCATATATATATATGTATATGCTGAATATATATTACATATAAATCATGTTTTACAATTTTTAATTAATTAAATTATGATATAATTAATAATATCAAGAACTACAAGTCCAAATATGTACGATAAATAAAACGATTTTACCCAAAATGCTGCTTTAACATGAAACTTACAAAAGAACGGGTAATATAAATTTATAAGTGAACCGTATATGATATCAATACAATGAATATGATTATTTAATAAGAAAATTACATTATATAAATCATTATACAAGAGTTTTGGATACATACGAAGCATATCGGACCTAAGTTAAGGGATAACTTTTCCAATCTCATTTTTATACGAGATTGTTTATTTGTATGTATTTACTGGGGTTATATTTATCATCCATGTCTTTGTTTTCTAAAAATGTTTTTATTTATGTTTAATGTACTTTTTACCCATTTTTTACTTTTACTATATTGTATGTATGGAATCTTTCTTTTACGAGGTACTTTTTGACTTTTCTGACAAAAGTACGAGAAGAATGTTTTTTAAACTTATACGGCACAAACAGATTTTTACGGTTTTATAAAGCCTTATTTTCATGAAGCTTCCTCAAATATATTTCATGAATATTTACAAAAAAACCTCTATCTTCTAAAATTGCATGGAATTTTGTGAAAAGAAAATGATTTTCAAGAAGAAAGGATATTTTCCTGAAGAATTAATTTCAAGTGCTTTATCAAAACCAATTTCCATCTAAGATGACATTATTTCATATGTGTATGTTTCAGGTATAATGTCTCTATGATTTACATGCTTTCACTTTTCTTCTGATGAAATGATATCCATTTGTTTGATATGGATTATGTTATAATGGGATGATGTTTATGAAACCCATTTTTCTTCTTTGGGTTATGATGAATGATTTATGTTTATGTTGTGGCACAAGTAAGAGTGATTTCATTAAGAGATGGGTGGGACCTATATCACCCTCCAATCCATTGGGAAAAGATTTATATCTCATGAGATAGACATGGATTTAATGGTAAGATAATATGGTTCATTTTTATAGGACTGAAACGAGGACTGAACTCGATTCAGAAAGGGACTTTGTCCACTAAAATGGTCTTGGCAGCAAAGACTTGGCTACTATTGAAATCATAACATGTGTTGAATGGTTTCTATAATTTCATGTTTTATTCCCATTATATTTTATCTTGGTTGATTTTCTATTATGATATATTCCTTACGTACTTCCATGATTTATGTCTTTTCTCAAGATTTTTATGTTTAAATTTCAGGTTCATGTTTTCAGCATTAAAATGTTTATAGATTGTTTTATGTTCTCTATGTTTTCCCTTACTAAGCATTTGAGCTCACCCTTTTTATGTTTTATTTTCCTCAGGAAATAAAGAAATGTTTTAGGTAAGGAAACGAAAAGGGGAAGTTCTTTATGGGAGTTATTGAAGATCTTTCAACATGATTAGAAGTTTATATTTAAAGTTTTCAATGACACTAAACTAATACGATCCTTGTGTGTCTATTTTTTGTTATGTATTATGTATTCCTCAAAAGTTATTTAATGTCCATGTACGTCAAACTTCAGGTCTCTACAGTTGGTATCAGAGGAAAGGTTTAGTCAAACTTTGGAAACTAGGATGCGAAAATGTTAGTGAGATCCCTAGAGATATTTCTAAGGTATGTCTTGGGATGTCCCTAAGGATAAGTATAAGTATAGGTTATAGTCCTAGAATTACGGTAACGATATTAAAATTGAACCTAAGATGTTAGATGTCGAAGGTACTCCCCCTTTATTATGTTATTTTTCTTGTATGATTTTTGCCTCTCACAGAATTATTTCTGTGTTTTAGTCAATGGAGGGAACCATAAGGAATTCGGTTAACATTGAATCCAATGGAAAAATTGGTGACTATGAGCAACAAAATGGTGTAATGCCTAGAGAGAATTATATTGTGATTATGTCGAATCAGTCATCGTGATGTATGATTAACAAGGTGAAATTTAGTGGTATGCCTAATTCATCAAATGAGATGAAGATATAATTTTATGAATGTTCACATGTTGAGGAGCATAAAGAAAAGAAAATAGAGATTTCTAAAAAAGGGAAGAAGAACCATGAGGAATAGATCCAATGGAGGGACAGATGTTATCTGTGTGGAGAAAAGGGTCATAGAGTGATAGACTGTTATGGATTTCAATGTCTTATTTGTGGCGAACATGGGCATTACCCAACTCAATGCCCTGACCTAAAATGTAACTTCTAAATCAAGGAAGGACATATTATAGGACAATCATTGAAGAAGATGGACTGAAGTGTTTATGTATTGGTATTCAAAAATAATGTTGTTGAGGTACTATTATGGTGTATTAGAATATATTTTTATTAGTCTATTATGGGTTTCAATAATTTTATGGTATCGGTAACCATGAAAAGTGATTAAAATATTTTGGAAAGTAGATGATATGCGCATAATGAAGGGATAAGGAGATAATGAGGTGTTTGATTGTATTCATGAGCTCATGACAGATATAAAGACTAAGTGATATTATGGTTTGATTATATAGATTTTTGGGATTTTGGTATGTGAAAGGAGTTACCTTTTTACAGTATTCATGTTTTCACTAAAGTTATATGGTAATTTATGTTTCAAGAGAATATATGACTTATGAATTCATGTGTTTGGAATGCAACCAACAAGATATATCTTATGATATATGTCAGATAAATGCTTATATTCACATTCTTGGTAGATAGCCTTTCTAGTAATTGTCATCTTTATACTATGAGCTTGGACAGAAGTATTTTATATAAGGCTAAAGATTGGAATGAATTATGTTGGACATAAGTTAGTATTGTTTAAGGCTAGAACTATTTTTCGATATTATTTCTAAAATGTTATAATAGTGTAGTTTTAGAAAAAGGACAACCTGTAGGATGGGCGACAACCCATTGCGTTGGACAAGGCTGTGGGAATAGAACCCACAACTGAAGTGTGACAAGACTTTATCGCCTACCACTGGCCAACAAGAAGTCCCCAGTTAGTAGAAACTAGTTTTATTTTATTAAGCGGTATGATAGATGAAGTATAAGTCCCTTTTTGGAATCATATACGATTAATCTCACCATAGATGGACATATGTATATTTGATAGCTTTTCCTAACCTTTTGTTTGAAACAGATTGAATGACCCATCATTCTATCACATGATCGGTTAACACTTCACGAATAACAAAATCAACTTCATTTCTTAAAGAGATGAAGTGGAAATTGTTCAAAGCACGAACAACGGTGAGATTGTACCAAAATCAAGCAAGTATTTCTTTTACTTCCAAATTTACAACTTTAGGGAAATGATATTGAAAACCAAAAATGTTGTCATAGTGCTCTTATATTCGATGAATCAGATGGTACTTTAGATCATCACAAATCTATGGCTTTGTGATTTTAGGCTTTTTCATAGATATGTTCTATACCACTCTCCATCCGAACTTGATGGTTAGATGTTTCTTCCATATCCATATTTTCACCTATGTTCTCCTATATGGAAACCTAGTGATGAGTTACTTCTGGTAATCGTTACATTTCATACTTTAGTTTTTAAAATTATGTTTTAGTATTCCTTATTACGATCTGGGTTTCTATGAATAGTAAACGATTTATAACCCCAACGAATTTCGAGGAAGAAGTTCATTTTAAAGGGGGTAGAATGTAACACCCTGAGATTTTATGAAGAATATTATTTTAATTTTGTTGATGTCTTCTGTTGTACGCTACACCAAAGGGAGATTTCACTACACGCAACCCTGACTTAGATTGCATTACATGCAATAGCAACCTTCCTCGATAGCCTGTGTTTTACGCAATATCAGGTTTCACTAAACAACGATATATTTTTTATAATATTATGGACAAGACGTTATGAATAATATTAACTACATTTTGAATTTTATAACATTATTATTCATCTTACATGTTCTCTAGAACATGGTATAAGAACAAAATAAATTGTACAGATAAAATAAATATTTTTCAAAAAATGAAGTTTTTCCGCCTTTTGATGGCGCACCCACTTTAAAACTTTTTTGACATATATATAAGTTCAATTTTACAAAATAAAATTTTTCTTTGGAATCTGGATATAAAAATTTACTTTGGCTAAACTTTACATATTATTCTGATAACTTTCATATTTTAATGAATAGTAAAAACACACTATATTTTAATTAAAAACAACTTTGTTCATCCCAATAATTTATATGGATAGATTATATTTTTAATTGGTTTTAATGTGTAATTAGAATATAATTTTACCATTTAATCCAATTTTGGTCATTGTAATTAATTTAACATTAAAATTGGATATAAACAACTATCAATCTTTTGATAGTTATTGTTTCTTGAAAACACGCTATTTGTTTCGATAACGGGAATTGATTTTAAAATTAAATAATGACACTTCTATGTTATGAATTTGGAAAAATAGAAATCAATTTTGAATTCGGAATACCAAATAATGCTTTGGCTGAATTATTGGTACTTTTCGGAAAAACTTCAATTTTCGATGAATAGTGAAACCACTTAGTGGTAGATAATAAACTGACTTTTTCATTCAAATGCAACTTATCCACTTCGGTGAATTGAATTTAGAAAATCCGAGAAACATGGTTTATATCAAGGACTAAAATGTGGTTCAATGAGATGAAAATATGTTTTGGTGAATAGTAACTTTTTACTTTTATTTACCGTGGTTAAAAGTAAATAGGATAATTAAGGGTAAAAATGATATTATTATTACCCTAACACATGTCATAATTCTATTGGATAAGTTTAATTCGACAAAAAACAACCTTAGGAATAAAACATGACCATTTAGGTCGAATTGGATTAGATTAGGACATTTATTATTAATTTATTTAAAGAAGTGTTAAATTAGATAAAATCAATGTTTAATAACTAAATCATTTTTAATATAGGGTTATACAGAAGATAAATTCGACTATAAATATTAATTAGAAATATAAAATGATTTCCTACCTAATGGTATTTTATTTATAATTTTGAGGCATTAAATAATTGAATTTATTTATGACTCAATGGTGATGTTGTAATTATCTAAATAATGAAATATTAAAATAATTGATATTATAAATACCCAAATAAATGTAATTTGAGACTTTTTATGAATTCCACTAATTTTATTAGTTAATATGACTTGTTATTATTTATTTAATTAACTTTTTTCAAACTAATCATTCTGTTATGATTTTTCAAAAAATCAATTACCAAATAGTGTCCAAGTTGACATAATATAGTTTTTAAAACAAATATTATATTATTAATTTTTATTTTATTCCACAAAATCTACAATTCTTCCAAATTACTTAGAAAAGGATTATATATTAATCATAAACAACTTGGGGTTCGTTTGTCTTGTTATAGTATGTTTATTAACCATATAATGTAAGAAAACAAGAATACACGGTAAACGTAAAATTATATAACTTAATGTTAAATCTAAATGATAAGGTTAAAATAGAAACCTAAACTTGTAAAAATTATATTGGATGAGAGGCTTTTGACCCACCCCCAACTTATCTTCCAAATAAATCAATTTGGAGCTATTAATAACCGAATATGACTTTATAATAAAATAATATTTTTAGTTTTTCCAAAGGTGCCCCTCTCCTCCCTTATAAAAGGGCACCCCTTCCCTCTTCTCGTGACACCATTTTGAGCATTGATGCTCGGCCAAACCCAGCCAATTTATCTTATCCACTTCCCTATAATCATACTAGAGGTCCTGGTATTCTTCAAAGACCAATTTATTTCCCTATGACGAGGTCTCAAAGAGGCGCTTCAAAAAAGAGGTAATGTCTGTTACCGATTCTTTCAACTTTATTTCTTTTTCTACTTCTTCTTCTTTAGTTATTTCATTATTAAGTAATAAAATCAGTATAAATCATATACGGATGTGTATTTATAAGTATTAAACAACCCTATTTCACCATCTATCCATCCTAATGAAAACGAAATCACCGCGCGTGTGTACGTACGGAATACCGTCTCCATGCCGTGGTGTAATCTATTTTCCACCACCACCATACTTGGATGGGTATAATGGTGTAAATAAATAACTATATATAATTATTGTAAAGTGATATTGATTATGAAATATTATATATACACTTCAATACAATTCCACGAACATGGGAATGATATCATCGCTCGTGCGTACGTACGGACTACCATCTCCACGACGCGATGAGATTCATTCCCCATGTTAACCATTCATGAATGTTTATAAAGTATATATTATAAGTAGTCATGAAATATATGACATAATAATGATATTGGATTTATATATATATATATGTATTTAATCTACTTAATTCCATTCAATTCAATAAGGAAACGAAAACAACGTTCATGCTTACGTACGGCCTACCGTCTCCATGAACGGTGTATTTCATTCCATTTATCGAACTATCATATATATATGTATATTCTGAATATATATTACATATAAATCATGTTTTAGACTTTTTAATTAAGTAAATCAGGATATAAGTAAAAATATGAAGAACAACAACTCAAAACATGTATGATAAATAAAACGATTCTACCCAAAACGTTGCTTCAACATGGAACCTACAAAAGAAAGGGTAATATAAAGTCATAAGTGAACCATATATGATATCATAACAATGAATATGATTCTGTAATAAGTCAATGACATTATTCAAATCAATATACAGGAGGTTCGGATACATACGAAGCATATCACACCTAAGGAAGGGGATAACTTTTACAATCTCATTTTTATCCGAGATTGTTTATTCGTATGTATTTAATGGGGTTATATTTATCATCAATGTCCTTGTTTTATAAAAATGTTTTCATGTATGTTTAATTTCCTTTTTACCCATTTTTACTTTTACTACATGGTATATATGGAATCTTTCTTTTATGAGGTACTTTTGACTTTTCCGGAAAAAGTACGAGAAGAATTTTTTTTAACTTATACGGCACGAAGGGATTTTTATGGTTTTATAAATCCTTATTTTCATGAAGCATCCTCCAAAAGAATTCATGTCTATTTACAAAAAAATCTCTTTAATTTAAAAATGCATGGAATTTTGTGAAAAGAAAATTATTTTCAAGAAGAAAGGATATTTTCCTCAAGAATTCATTTCAAGTGCTTTATCAAAACCATTTTCCATCTATGATGACATTATTTCATATGTGTATGTTTTTGGTATAATGTCTCTATGATTTACATGGTTTCATTTTTCTTATGATGAAATGATATCCATTTGTTTTATATGGAATATGTTATGATGGGATGATGTTTATGAAACCCATTTTTATTCTTTGGGTTATGATTAATGATTTATGTGTATGTTGTGGAACAAGTAATAATGATTACATTATGAGTTGGGTGGGACCTATATCTCCCTCCAATGCATTGGGTAAATATTTATATCTCATGAGATAGACATGGATGGAACGGTAAGTTAATCTGGTTCAGTGTTACAGGACTGAAACGAGGAGTGAACTCGATTCAGAAAGGGACCTTGTCCACTAAGATGGTCTTGGCAACAATGCCTTGGAAACTATTCAAATCATAACATGTGTTTAATGGTTTCCACAATTATATGTTTTATTCCCATTATATTTTATCATGGTTGATGTTCCATTATGATATATGCCTTACATACTCCCACGATTTATGTCATTTCTCAAGATTTTGATGTTTAAATTTCATTTTCAAGTTTTTTCCTTTCAAATGTTTATGGATTGTTTTATGTTCTCTATGTTTTCCGTTATTTAGAATTTGATCTCACTATTTTTATGTTTTATATTCCCCATGAAATAAATAAAGGTTTTAGGTAAGGAAACAAAAAGGGGAAGATCTTTATTGGAGTTGTTGAAGATCTTTCAACATGATTACATGTTTATATTCCATGTTTCCAAAGACACTAAACTACTATGATCATTATGTGTCTGTTTTTGTTATGTATTAAGTATTATGCAAATGTTATGTAATGTCCATGTACGTCAAGATTCAGGTCTCTACATCGACTATTTGAAATAGTCATTCCTTGAATGAAAAATTAGGTTTCAACTCTATTTCATCGATTCTAATCGTATTAGATGGGTTGAGGTGGTCCACCTTTAGTTTAGATTCATGAATATAATTATTAATAACTAAGAAACTCCTAAGAAGTTATAATTGATATGAAACTATACTAATCCACTCAAAAACCTTCAATGGCCTCACATATCTAGTTTTTATCTTCACTTAACTCAGAATATGAGGGTTTATCAACCAAAATGTTCAATCTAAATTGATGTCTGATAATAATTTTCATAAGGGAACTTGTCTAAGGCGATTTTAATTTCCCATGAGTCACAAAAATATAAGACACACGATATTATAATTCCCTCCAATATTTTTGTATTTTGCTTAGACTGGCCATTAATTTTGGGATGGTATGTTATTCTCAAATACCCATGAGTATCAAGTACATTTTATAGACCCTACCAAAAAATAGATGCGTATTTGGACTATTAATCCAAAATTATAATCCAATACAAGTATAGAAGATTTAATATCTTTCAAAGATATAATAATCCCTGTTCATAAATAGATTGTATATCCCTGATCGATATGAATTGCACAACCTATGTTAATTGGTCCATTAGAACCCATAGTGCAACTACTAAAAATCAAATCTATAGCCACAGTTTATAACCAAGGCAATGGGTTATAAAAATATTTGTATAGGTAATATACATAGCCTAGGGTATAGTGGCTCATATTTTTGTGGTAATAGGGACACATTTAAATCAATGATTTCAATAATGGAATAAGTCATATAACCATGGTTTGGAACTGTGCCTATTGATTATGCAATTTAAAGTACCACCATGGTATGTAAATATGGTTACAGGTCTAGTTAAATAATGAAAACCAAATTATTAGACATATAGCCATAATTTCCACCATTTAACTAGAGATATAGTGATAGTTTAATACTAGGGATCTATCTTGGACATTCCATAAAAAAATTCATGGAATCTTAGAAAGCATAATGCTTTTCACTAGTTAAAGTAATTTCATTTATTATTGTGAAAAATAAAAATATTAATATTCTCCACATATAATACATTAGTTTGATTATTTCAAAAATAAAAATAATCCCCATGCATATTGAATTATACTCTATATAAACCATCATATCCATTTTAATTCCCACGTTGTAGAATCAATTGGGTGGTGCCGCCATTCACACCATCCTTTTAGAAAGATGTGTTCCTTTTGGCCTTCTGGACCCAAATCACATGCCCTTTATGGATGCATTATTCAAATATTTCCCTATTTAATGAAGTAAAATATTCATCCCTAAACAACAAGATAATGGTAAGGGGATAATTGTTCATTTTATCTCTGAAAATACATGGATATTTTAAGAATTTACTTGAGTAACAATACAATAGAGTGTGTTGGTGGTGTAACTGCCAAAGAACTAAAATAATTTCCTAATAAATTTTACACATTAACATATAGTGGGTAAAATATCCCATGGTGAAAGATATTCATTGTATGATTATACCTGATAACTACTATGGGAATAATTTACAAAGGTTTCTGCATAATGGATTAGTTTGATCCATATTAAACCTGTAAATTTGTTGTAAACATGGTTTTTTATGAATATACAAAACAAATTTATGATGTAAAATAATTTATATACCTATATAAAGGTGAATAAATCCAACTCAAAAGAATTATGGATTATGATTATATGAATCAGTATGAGAAGAATTTTTGGGCGGTAGAACGAGTAGTCATCTGATGGTTGAACCAAAAAATATCCTTTAATAGATACATGTTTCTTAGAAATTTCTTGGGATAGCTCATTAACAATAAGCTCTAGTTTACTTCCCATAAGATGTAAAATATGATACATAGGATCACTGTGAATAGTCATTAAATGGAAATTAAAGTGCATGAAAATTACCATCATCACTAGATCCTTAAAATCATATTTTATAATTCTAACCATTAAGGGTATGAATGATATCTAATAATATTCATGCCAACCTATGTAATAAAATAATAACTTTTCATATTTTGACACCAAGGATATTTATTTATTTATACAAAATAACATCATTGGTACATTGTAACATTAATCAAGATTTTATATCATAGCGAATGGGTATGATTTTAGTATATTAATATTTTAAATTTCATATTGTGGCATCTGTGTTAACCATTGGTTTATCTATTTTCAATATAATTTTATGAAAATGACAGACATGAATTAACTAGAACAAGATATATTTTGTCTTTTAAAATTATTCTTTCTCCCTACCCTATTATTCTCTCCCCAATTCAATTCTTCTTTTAGGGGAATTTTATTATTCAGAAACATAACAAACACAAATTATTTTGTCTAAATTCTTATCAAAAGTTATAAATTCTATAAGTAGTTTTAAAAAATTTATGTCAAATGAAACATAAGACATATAATATTAAGAATAAATATAATTGAATATATAATCATAATTTTTTTTTAAAATTTAGACCCTTTCCACTCCCATCTAGATGGAAATGTTATTATTACATTTAAAACATGAAATTGAATTGGTTTTAGGAATATTAAAATACAATATTTAGGTACATCCATTTTTAAGGGAGATAATGTGAGAAATAAATATTCATGGGAATCATCCATTAAAGATATATTAATCTTACTAGAAATATTGGGTAATAATAATTTCACCACAAATTCCAACTAAAATTGAAGAAACTACATTAATAACACAAAAAATTTTACTTTTGGTAGATCAATCACCTAATTCAAACAACATTGATGAAATATTCTTCCTCAGAATGCATTATGTAACTATAATAATTAGTCATTAGGGTTAAACTACAATGGTTCTAGAAAAAAACTACCAAATAATAATTAAATTAACAAAGGAGGCTTAATAAAATGTCATATAATTGAAATTTATCTTGATAAAACCAAGTCACAGTGTGGTAGAATAAGACTATTTTACAAAAGCATAAAATTGTTTGAAAGATGACTGATGAAAAATAAATAGATTATCCAATCCCCTACATAATATAGTGGTTTATAGACAACTATTATTTATCAATAATAGATACCTTTTTAAAAATGGTATTTTTTGAAGAAGATACCTTCATGATAAATTAGTTGTTGTGCAAGTACATATATAAAGATAATACAAGAAACAAACTCTTAAATATTTACATTCATATATTGATCATATTAGTTGATCATAATAATCATGGATAAATATATAACATATCAATATATACTAATTATTAAAATTCATATGTTCATCCATATATATTTGATCCATGTAGAGTGTATAATATTTAAGAAGAAGATTTATGAGTTAATATCCTTTTATGTTTTAGAGAAGGGATTTTTTGGATTTAAATACATGTGGTAAAAATTATTAGTACTTATGGTCAGGGGTTATGAAAAGTGTTTCATGTTGATTGTGAGTATTATCCTGAAATTAAACCACTATACTTTATACAAATTACTTTGAGGGGGCGTTCCAAATTTTATTGAAGAAGAAATTTACATATTGTTTGTGTTGCATGAACTTTTCACTGTTCCATGTCTTTTATAATATCCTGATTAGGGAGATCCAATAAATTGTTTTTCTTCCATCTTTTATTACTTTAAATCGTTTTATTAGTTATGATGTATTTTTTTCTATTAATTATGGAAAAAGATCATTTATGAGTGCTCATTTTATAATGATTGTGATACCTTAATTTACATCCCAATTTCAGGAAAGAGAATGATAAAGAATATAAAATATCAATATCAGTATCATAAGATTTAAAACAAAACAATATGTTAAAATTCAATGTATAAAACATTAATAAAATCTACAACATAAATTTACCTCAATATCGGTACGACTATAACCATCTTGAGCCATGGAATCAAGTTCATTCCCAATCAATGTTAGCCCATGAATTCCCATTGAAGTTAATACATGATGATATATATGAAGTGTATAAAATTTTTAAATTCAGTATTATTAAAAAAACATATTGAATCACAATATAGGATATATATATATATATATAAATACAATCCTTGTGCTCTGTAACAATGATAATAGTAGAGCTTCAAAATATCATTACAGTAGTTATCAATGTATTACATATGTAAATGATACATATGGGTCGAGGATTAATATAAAAATATACATTAGATAGAGATAATACATGAACATTAAATATAAGAAGTTTTAAATAATAATAGAAGTTAATTGGGTATACAAATTGGCAGAGATACCATAAGACAATGAAATTTTGGAATATATTACATTGCGAGAATACAATGGTGTATAATGTACCTGATATAATTTGATTATGAAAATACACATGAAATAAATTTAATTAGAGTTACTACATATAATTTCAACAAATAATTCATTTTCATAAATTTTTTGATAACTTCCATTACATAATTCTTTTGAAAACAAAATGCCTAAATCATATGAGTAAACTGTATGCATATATGTGTAAACTATATTCATACGTTATAGGAATAATGTGTAATGAAACTATAAAAAATTATTTGGATACTCTATATTATTGTTGTGGATAATCTATAGGTATTATATGGGTATCATGATTCTATATTCACAAAGAAATATCATGATATTGTTTCATAATTAAATCTTTAGGTGGGGAAACTGCATATTTGAAAAAATTTCATGATATCTATGGATTAATACACCACTAAATAGAATAGAAATAATAAAATGTTAATAAATTCCTTGATTTATACTATAATCATAATGTTCACAACAAAAATTTCTATCCTTTCCATCATTTTATATGGTTGTACTAATAAATTCAAGAGGCTCTTTGTTGTCCTATAAATTTCTATGGAAAAAAGAATTTCTTTTAAAAATACAATCTATTAAAAGTTACATGTAGAATGTTTCACCCAAAACATGAGATCAATCAAATAGACAATAGAAAAAATTTCACTAAAAAAGAATAGTAAATGGATCACTATTACAAAAATACTATAAAACAGATATAGAGAGGCATTATGAGACACAAAACACCTAGATATTAGGAGAAGATCCACCTTTATCACCTAAATTAGTGGAATCCTTAACATAATTTATATTAATAATTTCTTTGAAAATGATAGGAAAAAAATCATTTAGATATGATTTTCTTGGCAGATAATGTTAAAGATGAAACAATAACAAGATCACACCTTTACGTAATGATAAAAAACTATACCCATCATCATAAGATGCTTATTTCCAGCATCAAAAACACCACTAATCACATTGAATAAATGTACATGCAACATTAACAATTAATTTACATAATTAATAGAAATGTGTTTTATAATTGAATGAGTGGGTAATGATGATGAAATATGACTTATAGTGGAAGTGAATATACCATGTTAAGAGAGGTATTTATTATACCAACATAATATTTACAAACAATAAGGAACACTTCTAGTATGGAATGTTTAACTAGTTGAATCCAACATATAGGGGATATTGGCATAAAAGGATTTAAACCCCTCAGAAACTATGCTAATTTCTGTCGAAAGAATTAAAATATTTCAATTATTAAAATCTAAATAGTCCAAAAAAACTGCATTACCTAGATTATAATTTTCACAAAATGAATACTTTAATAATACCATGTGAGTTATTCAATGAAAAATTCAAATATTAAAATAAATGATTCATAAAAATAACTTTAAAGAACCAATAAGAAATGGAAAAAAAATATTGGATGCATTGATTTATAAAAATATTATCTATGATAAATTACTACAGGATATTTTGAATTACAATAAATGGATGGGGTAAAAATTTAATGGAACCATATATTAAATGATAGCACTGTAGCTTGGAAACAAACTGACTTAAGATAAAAGAATATCATATTATAATAATGAATTTTATATGTAATATAATTTATACTAATATAATAAGGAACATTCTTATGTACCATTGAATAAAATTACAATAATGAATTATTTATGAAGTCACTAAACATGGAATTTTAATATCATAATCATTCATATATAAAAACAAAGTGGAAATAGTGATATAAATGGATTTTTTAGTTTACATTATTTATTCCTTCTACACAATATTGAAAATTAATTCAAAATAAATGTGGAAAAAACTAATGTAAATTGAAAGATAAATTAAATAATAACACATAGTATTAACAGAACTAACGAAAAATGGAAGTGGAATGAAATTGAAAAGACATGAAAGTGGGATAGTATTCTCTTTTAAGAAGTAAAATTTCATTGGTCCAATTTACATTTTTTTCATTTCCATTGTAACCTAAAACATTTTATTTTCATAAAAACATTTTAACATCATGAAACATTAAAATTTTAAAATGATGATATTAAAGAAATAAGACCAAAAATTTATTGTGGTATCATACCTGTCAGAATAATGAAGACTATGTTCTGAATGAGTAAGATGAAACATTATAAGGAATTATAAAAATTATACGATCTTGAGTGAATCCTTTTTATATGATTTTGTAACTTTATCCCCACTTTCATTTAGTAAAATGTCACAAACTCATGGATGATCTTGGTTTTAGAACTCATGAGTGGTCCACTACAATATGTTAAAGGAGGAATATTTTATAAGGAAAACATTTAACATAAAATATATATAATAGAATAAAAAACTGTTTATATTTGTTTAACACATACCATAAAAGGATTTCCAGAGGAGGTGTTAGGGAGGCCGCCACCTTGGAGTAGTATTGCTTGGGAGGTGTGGTGTCCATATCAGAAGAGGTGGATATAGTCAATATAATAATAATAAAACATAACTGGTACTGAAACATACATCACAATACAATAATTTAATATCTGTAGAAACTATCAGACACAGTGAATAAAATGTTGTATAATAATTATAAAACATGACCACATAATAAAATTTAACATATAAAAATATAGAGTTTACATGAAATGTGAGCCTCAATAACATTATCATAAGAACTATTATAATAGTCATCTAAACCTTCTACAGAAACAAGATCACCACCTCTCACACCACCACCAACATCCTCACCACCAACATTGGCATTGGAATCAACATCACCAACTGCATCAACATTGGCACCGGCACTAGAACAATCATCGACACTAGATCTAGAAGAAGAAGGCAGAGTCTTCATAATCATAATTCATCGACATCAAAATTTTATATAAAATCGTTGGATATAATAGTGGAAGTGTAGAAGAAAGTGTAGAGATATATTTAATTATATGTTTATTTACTGTCTTTTGATGTTGAGTCTCTTATTCTTCTTTTTCATATTCCTTTAATTGTTTTATTTCAGAATTATTTTGATCTACTATAACAAAACCAGGACCAGTAATCAAAGAAATGTTATTGGGAGACAATTATCTAGATTTTACAATATTCTTTTCAGTTTGACAACGTACACTTCCATGCTTCTCATCTCTTAATACTTGATGTGGATGATCATTTGAGGGAAAATTGTATGATTCTTTTTATGACAATAATTCCAAATAAATCTGGTGAGTGTAATATAACATAAATTAAAATAATATAATAATATAAATCAATAAATTCCATAAAAATAAAAGAAATTTAATTATACATACATTCAAATTATGAGTGTTGATATTTATGTTAGTATGATATTGTTCTTTTCACTTTCGTACAAAACAAGGTTAAGTGAGGATCAAAACCCTTAATAACCAACATCCTTTTTTGAAAAAAAAACCCAAATAAATAATGTAACATTAGAAACCCATTTCAATAGTTTTGGAAAAAAATATTGGATTTTTATAGAACATAAATCATAAATTGGAAATAGAAACTCATTTTAATTTTTTAAATATTAAATTACCTATTCTTTCTCATGTTGTAGGAGTGAATTCTGTACAAGAGTATGAATGTATTTAATTTCACAATTATTTATTTTATTTCTATCTAATTTCTCCTATTAAAATTCAATTATATAATTCCATTAACATAAATAAAAAATATATTCTTTAAAAAAAATTCAACTAAATATATATATATATATATATATATATATAACTAATGCCTTAATATATGGTCTCTAACAATAGGTGATCATATCTCTATATTGTAATATTGGGAACTCATGAATGATCAAAATTTCTATAATATTTCTCTGAAATATATCTTTCCAACCAACATACAAGTCATACTTTAACACTCACCACATATCACAAAATTCCATTAACCTTGCATCCTTGGCATTTTATCAATCATGAAAATTTTATAGAAGGTATATTGGAAAATATATTTTTTTAGAAAATATTATTAATTAATATATATAAATTTGGATTAATATTACTTACCCAAAAATCTTCACATTCATTGTTCATTATTTTTTATCCAGCATCCCTCTAGTATATTAGCTGAACTAGAATGATATTGTTTTTTTTAGCATGTGTTTCCATAAAAGTTTTACATTCTTTATCATTTTTTCCAATTATAGAACTATCATATTTTTTTGTACCATTGTATGAATGTATTGATTGTAGACCTATTTCATTTTTTTGTGGCCTCATAATTGTGGGGGGTTATAGTAAACCTTGAAAATTAATTTGTAATGGAAAATAATATATACGAATTTATCATTAATAAATATACGTACGTATTGAAAAACACCTATAGATAGGGGATTTATTGACTGGTAATGTTCTATATATAGTGGAGGTGGAGTACCCTCTGTGTAGGTGGGATATAATTATTAGGATTTCCTTTTATAGTTGATTATGATAAGTGTAATGATAGAGGAAACAACATGATAGATGGACATTTATAGATGATCGTGGATGTGGATATGGATATGATGGTAGGATATATGGGGTAGAAGTGAAATTTATATTGGATAGAGGGAATTGTTAATAAGGAGGGATGAAAGCCTGATAACAACAGTACTGTGAGGGTGTGGGTATAAAGGAATATGGAAAATATGGGTATGAAAAATAATGAGGAGTCATAATTGGAGGATGACCCCCTTTTAACTTAAAATTGATGAAGGGAGGCGGAACTAAATGTCGTCAATGTGACAGAAGTGGAATAGTGGTAGGTTCAATTGTACAATTGGTCTTTTAGTAATCCCCACCATACTGTCAGCCTCCACATCACAATTCAACCTTAACCTCAATGATGTAGCCTAAAATTACATGAACGAAAAAATAAAACAAATGAATATAGGATAAATAATATTAACGAACATAATATTTAAACATAAATTGTATGCACAATGGTGACCAGTGGATAAATTCATAAATATATGATATTTGTTTCATTTTGTCTGAATTATTCTTCTTTTAACATCATTATAATCAGTCATGGTGAACTGAAAATTTAATATAAATTTCACAGATAAATAAAAATAATGAAAATGTTAAATAAAAAACTGTAATGGAAATCAATGATATAGAGTTTTAACAATATTTAACTTTATTGGATTGATATCAGGCTTAAATATTATGTGTCCCATAAGGGGAATGATATTGGTAATTTTACTAAATTAGCTACCCAAATAGTGATAAATTCATATGAATCTCCTTTTATTTTTAATATTAATTCATCAGATAGAAAATTCGATTTATTCTTTATGTTAATCATTTATTGGCTCAATTTTTTTAAATGTTGGGGAATTGTTTTACATGAGTAAGAATTTCATTTGGATTGAAATAGTATTAAATTATTTAGTATTGAAATTAAAACATGAAAAATCCATTCTTAGGGTACATGAAAAAGCAAATTCTCTAATCCAGAGGATTATATCAGAATGGCTTAGGATTTCAATTTAAAATATTAAAACAAATTTATCACTCTTGGTAAATTTTAAAATGAATAAATTTAACTTATTACAATGTTTTAATTTATACTAAATACCATGGTGACAAGTTTTATTGAGAAAATGAATTTCATGTTTCTAAAATACTACAATTTTAACTATATATTCCTAAACATCATGGATAATGAGAGGATGGATAAAAATAGACCCCTTATATCAATTTTGATTGGGATACCTTTAATAATGAGGGATATTATCCAATTCTCTAGTTGGAAACATTGATTCTCTATTTAAACTATAAGGTATAGATATTGGGGAAATAGTTCTAGAAGATGACCTCGAAAAAAATTGTTACATATATGAAAAATTATTTTCATGTTTATTTACCTATGTAAAAGATATTAAAAATAATATATATATATATATTAATGTTTTTCATTTAGTCAGTCTGGATTGTTATACTAATCTAATTTTAAAAAGTTTTTTCGATTTTTTATATATTGAGATTGCCCAAGTCACTCAATATATTGTCAAAATGGAGTTTTTGCCTCTATATACTTACTCTTGATTTAATATCATTATCTCTATGAGTGATCATTTAACTGAATTGTAATGATTCATACCCATTTTAATTAGTAATACCTTTCAAAATATCATTAGAAATGTGTGGGTAATGATTTTGGGTTATATAGCTAATATGATTGCTTCTCCTAACAATTATGGGGGTTATCCATGGGATAATGGTTTAGGTGTATTAATTAAAAACATTTGATTGTGTTAAATTTTTTAAAAATGGTAGTTATATGAGTATGTCCTTATCCTAGGTTTTGTAGTCATTTTTTAAAATTAAATTATTATATCACTTTGCTCATATTTTTTTCATATCGATAAATAGCCTATGGATTTTTGGAAGTGGATTGAAAATTCCATCCATAGTTGTATTTTTAATGATATTATATATGATAATTATTTTGAATGTTCCATGGTTGATGTTTTTTTAATTTAAATGGATTTAGATTCCATCACATTAATAAACTAGGAATATAATGATTCCAAAAATGTTGGGTTTCATTATCATTTATATTAGAAACCAGATACTCCAAAATTCTTCTAGAGGTATAAATTATTTTCTAGTATTTATGAGGAGAATAATTTTTGAATACAATCAATCTTATAGACCACCATATGGGAATCATAGAGGTCAGATATTTAGTAGTTCATTTGGGTTCTTCCAAGGTAATTTGTTCTAAATTTCTATAGCTCAAATTGTTTTGTTACACATGTTGATCAATCATGATTCATTCTTTTAGATCTATATCATTTAGGATTTTCTGAATCTATTAATCAGATCATTTCAATTGATATTATTATTTCCCCAAAATTTTATGATCATATTCAATATTATATTTTTAATGGTAAATACCACAACCATTGATTATTTGTTTGTCTAGGTGGCCTCACTACTAAGAATTTTTTTTCTTAACTATCTAGATTTTTTATTCACCTCTAGTGTGTCATTGTAAATTTGATACTAAATTCATTTGATACATGATATTGCTTTTAAATTTGTACATATAGAGTAATTGGTAACAAATATTTGATCAAATTATTACTATGGGTTTTAAATATCACTTCTATCACATAATATCTAACAACTAATGAGATTTTTACTCACTTTTTCCATGTTTTAAAATTTTAGTCCCCATATACTACAATATAGAATATCCAAGATTTTCTCTTGTAATGTTAAATAATATTAGGTAAGTTTTTTTTTTTTTTATATATTATGAAATTTGAATTCACATTTTATATTTTTATAATTTTTATATGGTATATAAAAGTATTAAAAATATTATTTTCAATCATTTTGAATTAGGGTAACCTACTCCAATGTTTTACGAATTATAACACTTTCATTATTGTATGAATTAATTGTCATCTACGAATTCAAACGAATGTATGGTCAATAATAATTCACCCATAATTACATATTGAATGTTGTGCACATGACTAGTACATTTGTAGTAATATATATTGACTCCAACTGTCATCAAAAGTAATATTCTAGGAACATAAAAAATCATTATTTCATTTCAAAAAGTATTGTGTATAGTTTAATGTTTGATATTTTAATTCATTGTCAACACATTATTTAAAAAGGAATATAATATCTCATGTAATTTCATTAGGAAATACTAGTTAACTTGATTTCATGTATTAAATTTAGAAAACATAAAATATTGATATAGTATTAGTTAAATACTTACAAATATGAAAACTCTATGTGTGATATATGACAATTTTGCAGTCATAATCTGTTCAATAAATTCAATAATATGTTTCATTAAATGGGAAATTCTAATAAACACCAAAATGTTGATTCAAAACATCATTATCATCCATTCCTTCATCAGAAATATGTCTAGAAATGACATTAACAATAACGCCAAATTGTTGTATTAGTAGGTTAGTTACATAAGAATCTAAACTATATAGTGATGAAATAATATAATGTTAATTAATATCAAAAAGGCAGTTAATAACAATTACTCTAAATCCACGGTTATATATATGAAATATTTTTCATGTCATTCATTCAAACCACTTTCATTTCATCATTTTGACCTGAACCTATATATTGTAATATAATAACACGATTATTTCAAAAACCCCAAACTATGATATATTTAATTACTGATGTTCATTGTATAATGCACTATAATAACAATATATTATACCACTTATTGTGAAACCATCATGCTACGTTGTCATTTTGGATCCACCTCTAATTATAATGTCTTTAAATCCACTAACAACCATTGAAATACAATCACGTAAGACATTAATTAGACCAAAGTAAATCGCTCTTATTTCATCTGACACATTATTCATTGGTAAAAATAAAACCTAAAAGATACCAACATCAAATATTAAACACATATCCATGATTATGTTATAAGGGAAAAAATAAATCTATTACCCTTTACTTTAACCAAGAAGTAAATTCCTTGATGTGAAATTTGTCCCTTCTAATTAATTTACAGAGAATGATGTATCTATTTTATAATTTCTAAATGATATCTACATATATAAAATCGTAAAACTGTCAAAAGATTTAATGAAATCACACAATGAAAAAAATATATTTAATAGTTTACTTAATTGAGGTAATCATCAAGCACACCACAATTGAATAATACTATATGATGAGACATTTCCCACTCTTCCCATTATAAATAAATAGTGATAACAATAAAGAAATCCCCCCTATTTGGGTTGGAGAAAGAAATGTATGCTCAATGGGATCATATTTCTCATCATTAGTTCCCATTATTTGGTTAGACCTCGCATTGATTTTTTCCAAGTATGGTGAACCAAAACCCACACATTTTTATGATAAATACACTATCAAAATATAGTATTCAAGATTATAATTATTTGTCACATAATATTTCAATATAAACATCATTCACTCTATGGGATATATCCATTAAATTAAAAAAATCCACTAAAAATAACTTATGTGAGATGATGAAGATTCATATGTAAGATATATGTGAAATGTGATTGTGATGAAATTTTGTCCAAGTTGTAGAGAATAAATGGTACATCTCTCTGCAATTTCTTTAAAAAATCAGCTTCTCAGTATTTTGGCTCAAATATACTGATAACATGACATAATGTAATCACTTAAACACTAACATTATGTTCATGTATATTTTAAATTGCAGTGAGAATGAACGCATTTAACAATACATTGAAATCATGTATTTTA
Organism: Viscum album; assembly: GCA_963277665.1. Taxonomy (NCBI): domain Eukaryota; kingdom Viridiplantae; phylum Streptophyta; class Magnoliopsida; order Santalales; family Viscaceae; genus Viscum; species Viscum album. Next base: position 289,694,918 of record OY728126.1, on the reverse strand, counting down.
GGATATTTTAGTTTCACATCATGTTTATTCAACCTCCTCAAAATTTTAATTGAATAACCATCTATTACCATGAATCATTCCAAAATTGGAATTAATATTTTTCACTACATTTTTAAATGAATAAAAAAAAGGGACTTCCACTTATATTCACCAATTAATATAGAATAAAGGCATACTCTTATACCCCAAATCAAAAAAATCATGACATTGACCACAAGTCAAATTTTTTCAATTGAAATTTAAAATAGTATTATGTAACATCCCAAAAATGTTTTCTCAAAATGAATTAAATTTAAAAAATAAGTAAATAAATTTTATGACCAATATAGAAACTCAACGAATATACTTTTTTTCATTAATTTCTATTGGAATTTGTATTAACATTATTTCACTAAGTTATATTTGATTGATTTTTTATAAGAACATAATTCAATCCAACTTGTTCTTTAATAATATAATTACATGAAATTTGTTAATGTGTTTCATCTATATCAATGTACTTATTAAACTATAACTTCTTTTCCACTATGAATTATCAATCAGTTGAAATAATCAACTCCCTATTAAGCTACAATTTTTAAAAAACATTAATCTCTTGCAACATTTAATTTTCATAAAAATAGTATAGGAAAAAATTATTTTTATACTCCATGTAGACATCATTCTGTAAGTAGATAAATCATTTATTATCCATAATAAAGAAGCATGAAACCTAATGTTCTCCTTACTTAATGCAGTATATGCTGGAATACCAAAAATATAAATCTCTTTTAACTTGTCTATTAATATATACAAGTATATGTCGATATATTTTCTAGGATAAACAGATCCAGATATCAGTATATTCAATATAGTAAACTGCATATTCATACACATCAATGAAGGAAAGTTAGAAATGTGAATGAAAATAAGTTAAGTACTATGTGAAATATGAATTTGGATGAATGGGATGAAACCATCACATAATAATACCAATCTAACATTCATTGTTTAGCTAAAAAATCAGAATGTAACTAATCAAATTTATTCCAAGATATCAAATCTGTTTGATTATCTATTTCATCCTTATCCTTATTTAGTTAATGTTAATTCCATCTTATATTGCTTTCCATTTGTTCTGAGATAAAATGTTCATGATGACATGGAATTAAAGGGAAGTTCCACATAACGTTCTCAGGTATAAAAGATTTTATTCAGTCTTTATTAATCATCCACCATGATGTACCGAATTCATTTCACTGGCTAAGAACTTAATTTTCCATCTAGAAAAAATAACAGTCATTAGGATGAGAATGAATCTTAGTAGATGAAAACCCAAATTTTTCAACAATCATTGATTCCATCAAATAAAATTTTTTAATACATGAATCATGAGTTATTAAATCCATAATACTTGTTAGGAGATATTCAACTCTAGTATTACCAAATCCATACATTTCTTTCCAATGATATAATCATATTAAAATATCACGTTTACTTACTTTTCCATATTCGTAATATACTAGTGTATTCACATCTTCTATAATCTGTATAACACTCTCAAAATCATTATTATAATTACTAGATGGAAACTATGTTTTATCATTCATTTATTATTATACTGATCTACTTGTCGAAACATATTTGGAATCAAATTTAAATCTAACATAAAAAAATTCATTCCAATACTATGACCAAAATAAATGTCATTATAAAATTGAGATAATTCTTAATTCAGATACCACACATATTTTTTTTGTAAACCATTTTAGTGATATGGTAACTCACTTCCACATTAATTAAGCATGGAATTCCAACACAATAAAAACGTGGGCATCAAATTAGTATCTCATCTTGATCATTCTTGAATGACAAGTCCAAAAAAATATCTTAACTCCTTATGAAACACATCAATGACTTGATCAACATTGTACATCCATATTTTGACCATACTCTGACAAAAAACGTTTTTATAAAAGTATCATAACAAATATCTTATATAGAATGTAAAATAATATATGTACACACTCCTAAAAGATATCATAGGTTGTCGAGTTCAATATATTTTTCCTATAAATTACATAATATATATGTTTCACTAATGAAATATTTATGTTTAATTAATAATAGCACTATAACCATGGTTATTTAGGGTTAACGGTTCACAATAGTGGCAGGGGAACTAACACAAATGATTATGTGTGGGATACAAAAAATGGAAAATGTTAACTTCTATTGCACAAAGAGAATATAAGAACATTGAAATAATAATAAAAAACAAGTTAGATGATATTATATCTGATTTTTCATGGTTTTGGTAGTTGATCAATGCATCAAATTGTGTTGAGGGGAGGATGTAGGGGTATTACATGTCTTTAGATAGGGTGTTTTGATTGATTATTATAGTAGAGGTGGGTCAGATGGTTCCAAAAGATGAAAAAACAACAACAATAAAAAAAATCTGAAGGTTCAATGGAACACACAATGACACATCATTCTATGGTAAAACATAGCCCTTGCCATGACACACCATCTCAACTGGAAAATTAAAAAATAAATTTATATAGGAATTTTACCTGGCGCTAGACATGGAATAATGGTGTGCCTTGACACCCACCATTAATAACTATGCCTATTTGGGTGGTTTTATTTTCCATTAAAGTCATTTTGTGATTATTTTTTCATATAAAAATTCGTAGATGTTAATGGAGAATGGAAAATTACAAATAAGAGGATAGATAAGGATACAATGAGAGGCATCCACCTCTCAAATAAGTTCATATATCCTGAGATATTATTTTTATTTATTATTGGGAAACTCTGTTTCGAATATTTTTTGACACTATATTATTTTTTCATATTTGTATTCTTTAATTAAATACATTAAAAAATTATATTCTTTGATATCTTTATACTCTGATACTTTGATAATCATATATCATGAATTAAACAATGATATTTCACGTCCCTAGAAACTTCCATGGTGATGAATATTATGGAATTACTTACAGGGAAGAAACTAAAGAAGTCAAATATTGTAAATTTTTTTCATATCATAAGAATTCATAATTCTAGATAAATATTATGTAATTTATGAAAAAATAGTTGTATACTTTCATAAAAATATAATTTGACACCCTAATGAGAAAGAAGTTCAAAATTAATATTAAGTGGTTGTTTATTTTGGAAATGAATTGTTGTCTAAGAGTATCACTTTCTTATCTATGCTAGGCCATGCCTTGTAAACATATCATTATCTAGATGATTTCACATTGAAATTAAAATTGTGATTCCACCATTCTCAAGTGGAAATAGTTAAATACTTGGAATTTGGGTGAATTCATTTGGAGAATTTTTGTTTCATAAAATTGAAATAGATTGTTTGATAAGTCCACTAATTGGATTTTTTTTTTGTAATTATAGTTATGAAGTGAATTACAGGTCTTCCCTAAAATTATAAAAATGGGGGATACCAACTTTTCATCCAATTCATTTAATTTCAATTAAGTTGTCATGTATTGGATTTCATCTGAAGAAAATTTAGAATTTACCACGACATTAAAGGGGAAGATTGATGTTTTCTTTTATGTGTAATGATAATATTTTATTTTTTATCATTAATAAGTGTAAATAGGAGTTGTAAATTTATATTGGAATGTTCCATTGATGTAGTAAAATAGAAAGTGGATTAAGATAGGTAAGTTACAAAAATATACTACCTATGGACTATGTCCACAGAATCTAATTACTGTGTGAGGAACCAATTACATGTTATGATTTCTTAACAATTAATCATTTTAATGAAACATAACATGGTTTTATAAATACTAATACAACATTTAGACATTTTATTGGGTGATTGATATTTTGTAAAATGTATTATATTTTATTAAAAAATGTTCATCCTAGTTTGAATAAGATATTAATGTGATATATCTCATGAGAAACCATCTGATATAAAACACACATGAACGATGATAAATATAAGTGTTTAATAACACTTCAATTTATTTATGAGTATAGTAGAGATAGCCTGATGTTCATTGATGAATCTCTACATTAATTTTAAGAAAACCATAATTTTAAAGCTAAGGCTAACAAAATGTAATGTATGGAGATCTATGTACAGATTATTTCCCTGTGCAATATATGTATCTTACATTTTATTCATAATTATCAATTATACAATTCCAAACCATCATTTAGAGTATCTGAGTGGAAAATTATTATTGATTTTTTCTATGTAAGAATCATCCATGTTTATATAAACATTATTTTTCTCCTATGTATGATAAATATAGATGAATGGTCATAAATCATTGTCAACAAAAAAATCATGTCCAATTTAGACATCATTATATCTCTATACAAAAATTATTTTGGTTTTTCTTTAATGAAATAATATACAATAGCATCAGTATTTAGAAAAATTTTAATTTTATGCAGAGTGAAATAAGAAGTTTCCAGATTTTATAATCGAAATATAGTCCATTTTGAAACTTCCATGAGCCCTAACATTGAATACAACCATAACTGTTTCTGATTAAATTAATAAAATTTTGAAAACTCATCATTAAGATAAGTGACGATGATCAAAAAATAAAGAGAAACTTAGAGACTTTTTTAATGTTTGGAAATTGTTATTTCTAGCCAAATTCAACAAAAAAAAATTATTTATAGAAAAATAATTAAATAAGTGACATACTATGTTAAAATTATATTTAGTTATAGTTATAAACATAAGAAAATATCAAATCAAATTCCTAAAAAACAGGTATACAAAAATCACACTCTATCTCCCTCACAAGAACAAACTAGAAATTTTAGATTCAAAAGAATCACATACAGACCCTATACAGTTGTTATGGATAAATTATCAAAATTTGATCATGTATATATAAAAAAGTGAAGTACTGTGATTAATGACTAATTCAACAAGTAATAACATCCATCTTAGGCATAATCAAATATAATCTTCAAAATTCTCAATGAGGAAAATCTCTATATGATACAGTCAATGAGAGATAAATGAAAACATAGATATGTTATATTAATGAAAATTTAGGTTGGAAAACATAAAATTCCTTATAGTATTGGGATTCTATTGGATCACCTGAGATTAGAAACATGGTAGAATCTTTGTGGGGATAGTTTATTTTTTGTTTTTCTAGAACCTTCCATGTGGAAAATATTAAACATCAGGGCCAATATCACATGCATGCTAGATGAGGATATGAAGAGGCCTTATAAAAGCAGCATCAGTAGAAAGGTGACGTGTCTAGATTTGGTGTCAGTATTGAGGTAGGAGGGTCACGAAGAGGAGAGCTCGCAATATCATTGGGTGGTAGTGGGAAGTGGGGTCATGAGGGTTAGTGTCACGAGTGGTAACATATAGGGAAGAGGGTCGGGGTGATGAGAGCTCACGAGGGGTAGCATTGGTGGAAGATGGCCAGTGAGAGAAAATATCATAGTGGAATATGGTTTCATAGAGGAGAGTGTTGGGGAGAGGAGAGATCTCAAGAGAAGAGGTTGATGTAGGGGAGAGGGTGTAATGGAAGGGGGTTGTAGACAAGGAATCTATTAATCAACCCTATTACCCTATACTATAATAAAATGTTGCATTAAATTCTCATAGGTAAAATATTTTATGCAAAACCTTGATATAAATAAATTTATAACCATAAACCTATAAAAACATTGTTATAGGTCAGTTTCTTCAAATAAATTTTCCTATAGCATGCATCACATCCATGGTGTGATCATAGAAACCCCATCATAAAATTTATTTTCACTTCAAACGGTTTCAAGATGGTAATTGGAAATGAATGATGTTGCCTTTTGAGTCTTTGATTCTTATTCCGTGACTATTGATAGCTGAGGAATCATGAAATAAACCCTATAATATACATCTTTAACCATTGTCCTTAATACTTTCTATACATAGCATGGTACATATTGGTCATCCTTGGGTGAATAACCCAACACAAGGCATGGAAATCTTATATATGATCCCCATAAATTCATGGGGTAACTACCACACAACACCCAACATAAATAATTCTATTTTTATCCTAGTTCTAATAATGGGGAAACTCTCTACCATATATATTTTTCCTTAAAGAAAAAAAAACTTATTTTAGAAACAAAATCTCATCCACCGTCTCGATAAGTAATAATGTAATATTCAAGGATATTAGAGTCACTCAACCCTAACACTAAAAAATATTATTGGGGATCTCATCAATGAGAATCATGAACTTCTACTCTTTGTGATTCTCCTACACCACGTATATTTTCTTCTTCTTATTTGGTGAACTATACAAGAAATTCCCCATCCCAAGGGTATATTCTATATTGATGTTGAAGGATTGAAAATTCCAAAAACGCATTAAAAAAAAACATTAATATAAAACTATTAAGGGATATAAATGAGGACATTACGGTGAATATAAACCACAAGACTATCATAAAAAAGAAATTCAGACCAACATCACTATACATGAACTATTGTCCTCAAATATAATTTGAGAGTCAAAGAATTCTGATCATAATAATTTAACTACCTAATAACATATGAGAGTACATTCCCATATGACATTATAAATTTTCCCATTGGAATATTTGATTCTTAACAACATAAGTTATACATATTAATAAACATAGGTAAGCTCAAAAACTACTTAGATCTTGATATAAACTTTATCATCTAGATGAATATATCATTAAGATTGGACAACTCTAACTTCATACATTTTTTTCTTTGGGTCATCATTTAAACTATAAGCCATGAGAACTCCTAAGAAAAATCCCCTACATTATCATAAAAAATTATAGAAATGCATATATCTAAAAATTAATCCTATGAAAATCCAAATAAACAATGTCATTAACCTTCTTAGGGTTCACTAGTACACTATCCTCTGATATTACATGCTCGATGATTCATAACTCATTGATCATGAACTAAAGACTTAAAATATTGGAATAAATTCAATTGTCCCTAAGTGTAGTCAATATAATATCCAAATATTGACCTTGGTCCTCTCATGACTGTTAACATAAAAAAAGTAATCAATTAGAAGGACCATGAAATAATTCATATATTGATGTAAATACAGATTCTTTATGGACATAAACATCTCTGATGTATTTATACTATTGAATTGAATTATATGTTACTTATACATTCCACAAATACTGTTGAAATTTTTATAAATAAAATCATAAGTCCTCACTAATAATTTATTACAATCTAATATCATGTTAATATCATAGAACCACATAGCACCCCACGTCTATTAAAATATCTCTTTTAAACAAGGATGAGGCTATGGGTTCCTATACATCACATGGTTAAAACTATGGTAATTCACACATAATAATAAATAACCATCCTCTTTTTTGTTGAAAAACATAAGATCACCACACGGGGACTTGATCATGTGAATAAATCACGCCACTCTATGATCCTCTTGCCATGCCTTGATCCATTTAAGCACAACATGATCCATAATTTAAGGTGGAATTCATATATACTCTATACATTGAATAACTTCATTCATAAACTCAATATCTAACTCTACTAGAATCCCTGAGAAGTCCTCATGAATGGAATCTTAAATCTTTTGAAAGAAGTAGGATAGGAAAATACAAAATTCTCTTAATCATCCCAAACAACAATACCAAATGAAGATGGGAGCATACCCAGCTATCAATGGTAAAGTCTTGAATGTCCTACTTATAAGTCCCACTCTGTGATATGTATATAAAAATCTCCCTCATCATCCCTGAAAGATAAAAACTAATAATTGAATCCTTTTTACACTCAATACTGAGTCCACTAATCTACAAATTGGATTACATTAACAGTATTTATTATTTGAAAATAAGTAATTATAGTGATTATTATACCTACTAATCCCTAGGGCGCACTCAAAACATTATAAAATTACGTTGGATTTCACCCTCAATGTTGTATCAATATATATCACTCCACAAAGGTACTTGATGTTAAAACTCCACCCATCATCAAGATAAGAGTATATAAATGAATGTTATAAACATGAATGAAATATATTAGGTGTTAGGGTATATACTACTAAGATCATACATCACACCATTAATGGTCCCACTTTATGATCAGTAGGAATTTGACAAATAACATGATGTTAACCTATCCATGATCCATTTTCCTAGCCTATGTATCATTGTATACCCTAGATAGCATGAATCGACTACAACTATTATCTCTTGTAACCAAAACCTAATCAACACCATGATTGGTAAGAATACCTCAAAATAGTACACTATACTAAGGAAACTAATCTAATTATAGATCCTTATGTCTAGATATCTCCAGGATCGATATTTGGATGCGAATGTATTTAATAAAATCATTGTATATTTGTAATCATTCAACATGAATGGCACTCCACTAACGATTTATGGAATTATAGTCATATATTAATCACCTTTTTTCCATTGATTATATTCTGGTGGAGTCCCCCAATGAATTATCAAACATAATCTATAGTTTTGACTAGATTTATAATCCCCACCATGCTGAGAATCATCTAAAAAACACTTCCACATACTTGATGATTTACTCCCAGACCCAGTATAAGAATCTAACTAACTAGAAGTTCTATCCTCAAACAAATATTTCTTTATAATGAGTTCATGGTTTAAAAACTCAGAAATTTTATTTTGTTGAATGATTTCCAACTATGATAGAATTAAAATTTCTAGTTTATCCTCATAACATCAAACCTAAAATGAATTTTCAATCAAAAAAATAAGAGAAATTAACAATATCAGTAAAATGGGTGGCATATCATATTACCTAAATACTTCTCTTAACGTTATAGATAAAGTCACAAGGATATAATCTATAAGTTACATGAAAATAAATGAAAGAGGAAAAGATGTTGAATTTATTTATAGGATAACCACATATGTTGATTATTTGGAAAATTATTTCCCACTAGATGTTTACTGTTCCCAAAATTATATTCACAGTGTGGTTCACCCTCATATTTGGGATTGTCTTGATATTGTTCAAGACAGTTAGTATAGACTCAACCCAAAATTATATATCCATAGTTCTATCCTATCAAAACAATAGAGGTGTATGTTCTAACTAAAACTCTATAGTAATATATAGTATAAAATCTTTGTCTCTAATAACTCCACATCCTAATGATTGAATCATATCAAGAAAATTCTCATAGTTCATTTGATGAATAGAAGATTCACGTGAAACTACAGGTTCATTCTCAATAACCAATTGGGCATGCTCATCCCTAGAATCCTGGAGCTCTGAAGGTACTCATCATGGAATAATATATCTATATTTCCTAAAACAAAAATCAGAATAAAATTTAAAAAAGATCTAATTATAATAAATTAGCCATGTCAAAATAGGTATAGAGTCCCACAATGTTATACGTTCTCCCAAGGGTAGTAGGGGACTCAAATAATGCAGGTACTCTCCCTAGAATCAGTTACCCATTTATATAGTTCTAATAATATATAAATAGGATTTGTATTATCAATTATTAAATATTATTATCCCTACCAAAATAAAGACCCAGATAACTATGATTGTAACCTAATGTTATATAGTAAATCAATGTATATGTTATTGTTAATATTTAAATAAATGTACCTCACATCAAAATCAGGGTGTTCGAACACAACAAGGACCTTATATATCATGTGAATACTACATTCCAATAATGATATGTGAATATAATATCCTTTTCTCCCCAATCCATTAGTAAATCCAAAAATCATAAATTAAAAACCAATTGCATCATATTCAGTAAGAATAAATACAATTTTAATAGTAAAAATCCAAAATTACAGTTCAAACCATACGAATCTTCACTATCTCAAAATTTTGATTAGTTAATCTTAAGAATAACGTATCTATCAAATTATAGTGAAATATTATTTATAATATACCATGTCCAAAATAATAATACAACAGAACAACAAGGCTCTAATATAACTTTACTAAATCCAACACAAGTTTACCTCCACCATGATCAAAGTAGGTGCCACAAACCTAAAGTGATCCAACCCACAAAATAGAGTATATCAAACATTAGAAAAGATCTATGTATAACATGGGGATATTATACCCAATTTGTTAAAGATATCTATAAATCATAGTGAAAATAGTATAAAAAAATCATCACAATATAAAGTAGAGTAAAGGTGTACAACATTACTAAAATTTAACTATATTAATCACTAAAAACCATTTTATAATGAAATTAACAAAAATAATGTCACATAGACACACATAAATGAAAAAATTACTTGTTGTAAAATCATACGGCACATAACTAACACATTTTTTAATTGATAGGAAATAAGTAAAAAACTTGTCATGGGACTATCCCTGGTACAATATCCCATCACTAATCATGATCCATAATTGATAAATTAAAATTATTTCCCATTCCATACCTCAATAAATTACCATAATTTCTATACAATTAACATGGTTCCCAAGAAGGGTGTGAGTACAATTTAATAAGCCACCACATATAATGTTCGTAAAAATCATTTAAATATAGGTACATGTAAAATGTGATATCCTCATAAGAAAATAATATGGAATGTAAGAAATAATAAATATTTCATATCCAAATTTTGTATATGGAAACCCTAGTGTGGACATACAGACTTTTTCCAGTGTTAGGGTGTCTCTGATCGTACCACAATTCACTATTTTATTTCACCCTCATACCATTTTATTAAACTAGATTTGTATTGAAAATTACAAGTATAATAGAAAATTTCACATAATTATTGATTAAATTATTTTGTTTTTAACACAATTAAAAGGGTAAATATATATTTTTTTGATAATTACATTTTAGGTGGAGGTGATTTGGAGGGACCATGATGAAATACAAGAACAATGGGCCAATATGAAGAGGATCCAAGAACTCCAGTGGATTAAACCACATAATTATACTAGACAGTCTATCCAAATGGCATTAATTTTTGTGGGCTAGTAAAAAGTATAATTTAATACATTTCATATTAATTAACCCAATCCCAATTATGCATCTAAAATTCTCATATAAACTCATTTATCTAGTGAATCAAATTTACACAATGTCAAAAGTGGTGTTCTGTTTTTTATCAATATCTCAATATATAGTTGTCCAAATGGGGTAGTATTTTTTGAATATATATTATTGATATTTGGATAAGAAAATTAGTTCTCTCCAAAGAAATATAATACTTTTTTGAGGTCTAAAACAGTGGACTAAGTGGTTTTACACAATCCGTGTGCGCAAAAAACACCTTCCAATTTACACATAAAAAGAGTCCGTGGGAAACCCATTTATTAGTTCAACCAGGAGGTAACGTGATTCCATTTTTTCATCACAAAGGATTATTATCATCATCCCTAGAGGATCTAGATTCTATGGGAATGATACTTCGTCATCTTATTCTTCCTCCCCTTCCATGAATTTCTAAACTCCCTGTGACCACCCAGAGAGGAACGTGATGTAAATCCCAAGCATCATGTCTGTAATATTTAAATGATCATTTTAATTTAATGTTGTTATGTTGTTTTTTATCATTTTGTATTCTTATTTTATTTTTTAATTTACTGGTATGTAATTTTCAACTCATATGGTCATGTTCGGGGGTACCCATTAATGAGATGTTTCACACATCTTTCACCACTACTTCTCACACATTTCAATTGTAGTGTTTGTGTGGTTAATATTGTTTAATTGAAGTCACATAAACACTATCAGGGATATGTACATCCAAGTCATGGTAAAACATTGAAATAGAATAAAAACATTGAATGTTCATCATGTTCTTTGTGTGTTTCCTTGGTGAGTTTTGTTTATGAAGTGAAACACAAATCACCCCATCATCAACAATATATAATGAATCATTTTGTGTTTCCAACTAAACCCTAGGATGTATACTATTATAAAATCATTAAAATTATTCTTCTAGGTGTTAAAAAAACAAGATTAAAATATCACAACCCTATCTCTTGAATTGCTGAAGGACAAACTTTATAAGATTTCCCCATGTAGATAACGTCTAATTACTTTTGTTAACTTTCAATTTGTTTTTATCAGTTTCTTCATTATTTTGGCATATTAAAAAATAAAACCCAAAGTTTTCCAAAATCCCATTCCCATTCAATTTTTATAGTCAAGACCATATTTTTGAATTAATTATATTGGGCTCCATCGAGAGACAACCTAGGGTTACATCTAAAATAGATAAATTCTTGTAAAAAACTAAACAAAAAATTTGACGACCTCGACAACATGATCAATTTTTCAAGTCATAGGCAAGGATCCTAGATCAATTTAATTCTTCTTATTTACTTTTATTTCTTTATTTTACTTCTTAATTACTACTCCATTCAACATCACACCCCCCATTTGATTATTTATTTTGGTTTTTTGTTTTTGTTTTTGTTTGTTTTTGTGTGTTATTCAAATCTCAATATCTCTTCATCTCCATATATCTCTATATAATTTTATAGTATAACATTATTTTTATTTTATCCTTTCACCCCTCATAAGGGATTATATTATTTCTATCCTCCATTATAAAAAAACACAAAAAACACAAAATTCACAACTTATTTTCATGACCCAATTAGAAAAGAGAAAATTACATGAATTTGACCCATAACATTAAAAGTCACATAACATAAAATTTTTGTCATAAATATTATGATGATAAATTAAAATTAGGTAAACCCTTTTGGAACCTCATGTGATCCCTAACCAATCAAAAATTAAACCAAACCAAGCCCCAAAAATCATGGCTACAAATAATCGAACCATAAAAAGGACTGACCACCCCAGATGTGAAGTACCAAACTAAATATATCCAATATCCTGAGGATGAATCCAACATTGAGCTGAGATCAGACCTCATCCACCTACTTCCTAAATTACATGGACTTCCTGGTGAGGACCCACAAGAACAACTCAAAGAGTTTCACAATGTGTGATCCACTGTGAAACCGAAAAATGTATCTAAGGACCTAATAATGTTTCGAGCCTTACCTTTCTCCATTGATGGTGTTGACGATGACTTTTTATATCTTCTCCATACCATAATTGGTGGTTGGAATGACTTTTAAAGACTCCTTTTAGTGATTTTCTTCCCGGCCTCCCAAAATACATCAATTTGGAATGAAATTTGGGTCCATAGGAAATAACAAGGAGAGATCCATTATGAATACTATGATAGATTCAAAAAAACATTGCCCAAGATGCCTCCAGCACCAAATTAGTGAACAACTATTAATCCAATACTTCTATGAGGTAGTTAATCCCATTAATTGTGGAATGATTAATGCTATAGCTAGTGGTTCCTTAGTTGATAATACTCCTTCCACCTCTTGTGAATTAATAGTCAAAACTGATCAAGGAAAACAATAATTTGGTACATGAGGAAATGAACCAACTCGGGGAGTTCATGAGGTATGTCATTAATCCCATGAAAAAATGTTATATAACAAAATTGACAACATTCATACCATTCTAAAGTAATTTTCTCACTCAAAAGTTTACTCCCACTCTTCTTCTATTCCATTATATTGTGTTATTTTCTCTGATAACACTCATTTTTCTAACCATTCCCTATAACATCCGGATTCAACTGAATCTTTTACAAATTGGTTTCCAAGGAACCCTTTTTAGCAAGAACCGCCCATCGAGCAAGATTCATTTAGGCCAAATCAAAACCTTGTGTGGAAAGCACAATCACAATACCCACAAGGAGACAACTTGAGATTCCCAAAAAAAATTGGTATCAACAAGGCCATGGTATGAAATCCTCTTATCCCTCAACTTCTTATAATAATACTCCTCCTCCACCTAAATGTAAACCAATCCTTGAGTACATGGTGAATAAAATGGCTTTCCAAAACCATCAGTTCCAATATTCCACACAATATACTATTCAAGACCTTGAAACTCAAGTTGGACAATTGGAAAACACTATCGGTGATATCAAGAAGAAACGTTTTGGACAACAATAATCCTAACCCACTATTAATCTGAATGATAAAGGTAGTGTTTATGAACATACACTTTGTATTGGTAATTAATTTTCTCCTTCTACTAATTGAACACAAAAAGTATGTCTCCCTCTTGAAAACACTATTTCTCCACCCATAAATGATTTCAGTGATGAAAAAAACCAAAAGGGTAAACCAATTATCATTGAGGATCACAATGAAAAATACATTCTTCTTTCTTTCCCCCTGAAGACTCAATAATTCTATGAAATTTTTTGATAATGACATTGATAAAGGAATAATTGATACATTTAAAAAGATTCAAGTTAACATCCTTTATTAGATTTAGTTTAAAAAATCGCTTGATATAAAAAATTTCTTAAATATAATCTCACCCATATAAGATTTCTAAAGGGGAATATAAGAGTCAACCTGGGAAGTAATGTCTCAACTTTGATTAAATCAGCAATTCTAACCATGTGCAAGGATCTAGGAATTTTATGATATCTTTAACCATACGGGATACATTCCTTTCAGATGTTATGTTATATTTAGGTTCTTCAATTAATATAATGCCGTACGTTGTGCACACTTCTCTATTGGTTTGAGAGCTTCGATTGACAGGCATCATGGTGAAAATTTACAACTGGTGCACAACACACCCTTCAGAAGTGGGAGAGGACATCCTCGTAAAAGTGAAGAATATCATCTTCGTTGTCGACTTCTACATTCTTAAGATAGAGGAAACCTGAACCCATGGACATTCCCCTCTCATACATCAGAGGAAATTCCTCAAAACTAAAAATATGATCATCGACATTCACAATGGTACGTTTTCCATGGAGTTCAATGGAGAAAAGGTATGTTTTAATATCATTGAGTCTATGAAATAACCCATTGAAGAGTAATCCATTCTTACTTTGAATTTGATGGAAGTTATTTCAAATGATTTACACACACACACACAATTATCTAATTGACTCATACTCTAATTAATTTTTCTATTCTTCACCTTTGGATGATTTGAGCTTTGATTCATGTTTTGAGGGTTGTGTGGGGTCTAAATAGTGTATATTTTTTACATTAATTTATGAGGGTGTTTATTTTAGGTACCCATGACCATTGATGATTCTGAAAACTTAATTACACTAGATTATCTATCATTAGAGAATTAATATGGGAAAATAAAAAATTTGATAGACCGCACTCCCCCTAAATCCCTCCCTCAATAAAATAAACCAGTGTTAGAATTAAAAACACTTCAATATAATTTTAAAATATTCCTTTTTTGAGGGTATTGACCTATCACACATCATTATTTCTGATAACGTCTATCAACAACAGGAATCAAAACTACCTGATTTGTTGAGAGAATGTAGAAAAGTGATAGGATTGAAAATGTATGATATTACAAGTATTATACCATCTATTTTTATGCACCATATACTTTTGGATGAGGAGGCTAAGCCCTTAAGGAAGGCTCAACGATGGTTGATACCCACTCTCCTTGAAGTGGTAAAATTGGATGTTAGTAAATTACCTACTGTTGGGATCATTTATCCTATATATGGTTGTAAGTGGGTTATACAAGTTCAAATTGTTCCTAAAAAACATAAATAATAGTAAATTATAATGAAAGGAATGAATTGGTTCCAACACGTGTACAAAACAATTTGAATGTCTATATTGACTATCCTTGATTGAATCTATCCATGAGAAAGGACCACGTTCCTCTACCATTCATCGATCAGATGTTAGAATGATTTGTTGGTAAGTCCCATTATTATTTCCTTGATGGATATTCAAGTTAATTCCATCTCCATATAAGCCATGAGGAGCAAGTAAAGACAAAATTTAACTGTCTATTTGGCACAATTGATTATAGAAGGATGCCTTTTGGCCTAAGTAATGCTTACTGTACTTTTCAGTAATGTATATTGAGAATTTTTTTGAGTACATATAGAATTTCATGGATATTTTAATGGGTGTTTTCATAGTTTTTGAAACTTCCTTTGATGACTGTTTGGATCACCTTGGTTCTATCCTTTGTCATTGCATAGAAAAATATCTTGTACTAAATTATGATAAATTCCATTTCATAGTTGAATAGGGGATAGTTCATGGGAATGCTATTTCAAAGGAGGGATTTCAAGTGGATAAATAAAAAATTGATTTAATTTTAACCCTTATATATCAAAAATGTTTTTGGGAGGTGCGATCATTGATGAGTAATGCTAGATTTTAGGCTTATTTATTAATGAATTCAGTATGATCACACTTCCCTGGTCCCAATTATTACAGAAAGATTCTATGTATGTTTTTGATAAAAAATTTGAGGCTGATTTAAATTAAATAAATAGTAGTCTCACATCACCTCCTATTATCCAGCCACAAAAGTGGGACCTCCCCTTTGAGATTATGTGTGATGACTCTAACATTGCAGGTGGAGATGTTTTATCTCAAAGGGTTGAGATATCTCCTCATGTAATTAAATATACTTCATGTACCCTTGATCGTGCCCTGGAAAACAATAAAACCAATGAAAATTTACATCATTCAATTTTGTTTCCCCTGAAAAAATTCATTTTATATATTATCGAGTAAAAAATAATTTCCTTTTCTGATCATTCTACCATTTTTTCATCCTAAAGAAACATAAGGTAAAGGCCCACCTCATTTGGTGGATGCTCCTCCTACAAGAGTTTGAAATTGAGATTAGATATAAGAGAGTAGTTGAAAATGTGGTAGATAACGACATTAGTAGCATTTCCCCACCACTTGAACATCATGATCACTGACCCATCCCCATTGAATAATTATTCCCTTATGAGAACCTTTGTGATGTTGTGGAGGTTACCCCCTAGTATGCGGACATTGTGAATTTTCTTGCAACATCTAGGGTCCCCACTGATTTCAGCACTTCACAATCCGAGGTACATAACCATAATTCTATATGGTACATGTAAAGTCCCATAAAAATCAAGGGAAATATTTTATTATTTTTCATTCGGATTTTACATGTACGCAGTTTCTGACTGGACCAGATTCGGAGGCCCGTTGTGCCCGGAATCAATTTCCAAAGTTTAGCTCGGGTACGTTCATTGAACGAACGAGTGGGTTTTTCTAACTTTTGAACCGGTGCTCAGAATCAAAATCTGAGGGCACCATTGAACCCAAAATGCTGATTTTTTCTTAAGAATACCTTTTCAAGAGTTGCATTTTCTCGGGAAGAGTTTTTTAAATTTTTTGGATTAGGACTACAAAGAAATAAAATTGTGCTTCTAATTTTATTTCTTTTATGTGGTTAAATACTAAGGATAGAGGTTTGGTAGAACTAACCACCCTTGTGAGGTTAATTGTGAGGTGGGTCCTCACAAACCCCCACCTCTTCAAATCCCCTAAACCCCCTCCTTAATGTTAGGAACCCCCCTTATGTTTTTTACCATCTCTCTCTCTTTAATTGTGTTCCAACACACCCATTCAATTAATTGAATCTCGTTAATTAATTAATTGAGGTTTTTGAATTTTAAAAATGTTGGAAAAGGTAATAAAATAAGGAAAATGGATTATTTTATTTTTAGATGCATCGTTGTGTTGAGAGAGGGGATCATTCATAACATTGGAAGAACTTTATCTTTCCAGTGAAGAACATTTCTACCTCGACCAAGAACGTTGTCACATCGATTTCCGAAGAACGACGACGCGCCATCCTTCATTCTTCATCCCATGTCAATGGAAGGGAGACGCCGCTATTCTTCGGGAATTCACTAATGATGTGTATAGAGCCTCATTCTGTGACTTCGTCTTCCATGACGCCGTCTTCCGCGACGTCATTTCCCCGCGACGTCCTTTGTTCGACAACTCTTTAAGGTAGGGGTCTGCGTTCAATCTTATGGATTAAAATTGTGCATTCTTGATGTGGATATTTATTCTCTTTTTTTGACACGCATGTTATCGTTATAACGGGAGGAGGTCGGACCACATGAACACGGCCGACCCTCCTCCCTTTTTGTTGTTGTCCTTGTTGCGACACGAACAAAGGCAGCACGGTGCAATGGCACCACGCGGGAACATGAAGAATCACAGCGAAGAAGCGCGGCGCTGTCGCGCCGCGCCGTTGAGGCTGAATGAACCCGCGGCTAGAGTCGGGCCGTAGAAAAGGGGCGCAGCGCCACAACACCGCACCAGAGAACAACTATGAGACCGCGGCCGGGGCAGGGCCGCAGCGGAGGGGCGCGGCGCCGTCACACCATGCCGATCAGACCAAGGCTGCGGCCTTTGGCCACGGTGTAGCAGGAGAGGTCGGGCGGAGCCACCGGCCACTGGTGCCCAGGGGGCGAGACTGGCTGGTCCCACACAACACCCTGGCTGACTGTTACGGCATGCCAGATCTAGAAACCAGGGGTCGTAACCCCCAGCTAGCAAGAGGAAGTGGCCCCCACATGGGGGTCACCTTTTCATTCAGGAGGGCGGCACACCCCCCTCCTTTCCGTGATAGCACGACCAAGCTGAGCTTCCTACCCCTGTGGGGCGAGCCCATGCCGGTCGGGCTGTGCCGCTCCCAGTTGGTTCAGACCCGGACACAGGTCACCGACCCGGTTGTGGCCGACCCAGGGGGTCTTGGGCCGGGTCAGTCCGGGCCCCAAACCCCCTAATACCTGACAGTTTCATTTAAGTGCCTGCAACATGGGCTACAGACGACCGATTGACACACCGTCAATTGTGATGTGATCCTTGAGTCGAGATGGTCCTTTAGGTATATTACACTCTAGGTTTTGGATAACTTTGGGTATGGCCGGGTTGGTTCGAACACGAAACCATCCGGGCCCTCGGAGCGGAAATGCTTATAACGTGAGCTCCGGACGTCCGATTGACCTGTCGTCGACTTTGTTCAATTCCTCTCAGTGAGACGGACCTTTTGGCTTACTCCTCTAGAGGTTTGGTTTCAATTGGAGTATTATCGGGTTGGTTTTGACTTAAAAACCAACCGGGCCCCTGGGACGAAAAAGTCGATAACTCTCATACCGGGCGTCTGATTGACGCGTCTTCTGTCGTGTTGTGTTCCTATCAATGAGATAGAACTTTGGGATACATCAAGTCCGTACTACATGTCAGTTGATGTATCAACGCCTTGGCTCATGGAGCGGGGCCTCCCGGAATCGAGCATGCTGTGTACGGGAACCCTAGAGCTGGCTGTGACTGCGACAACGATGACGACTACACTGAAATCCTCCGTGGGTTCGGCAGCAACGACGATTGCACTGAAATACTCAGTGGGTTTAGTAGTGATGAAGACTGTACTGAAATCCATCATGGGTTAGACAACAATGAATACTATTCATGTATCCTACGTGGGTCTGGCTGTACTACTGTTCTTGTATCCTACTTGGGTCCGGTAGTATTTGACCTCTGTTGTATCATCCTACGTGGGTCTGACGGAGGGGCTGGTCTTCTATCCTATGTGGGTCTGACAGCTTAGCTGGTTTAGTATCCTACGCGGATCCCAGCTTAGATGTTTCAGTGGCCAGATCTGATCATCTCTATCTCCTTACTAATTAGTATACCTGTGTGAGCTGAGTCTTGACTTTCAATCATTATTTTCGATATGATTGATTTGCTTCCTATGTGGATTGTGTTGTTCTTTCCAGTGAGGATTGGGTTGAACTATCCTGTGTGGACGTGATCGAAATTGGGCTCGGATGTTGGAGCCGAACTGGAATTGATGACTTAGGTATATGTATGGTCATATACCTAAGTAGTGTTGGATGTTACTTCATGATTGTATCTTTCCTTTGTGGATTATCCTTTGTGGATTCTAGGAGACCTTTAGGGGTCTCGGGGTCCCTACTGTGTAGCGTATACTCACCCCTTCATTGGATAAGCCCAAACTACGTTGTGTTGGATGCAGACGACGGACAACGCAGATCGTGGTTGAGACTTGTGGTACAGGTCGGTACCTGGAGGTGGGGCACTGGGCGGGATGTACACGGAGTGGACGGTTGGACCCAAGGAGCTGAGGAGGTTATCTATACCCACCCTTCAGGTGGTACTTCTAGTGGAAGGCTTGACGTTGCTGATTTACATTCAGTTGTTGTACTTTCTTTCCCATTGTACTTTACTTTCATTTTGGGTTTGTATTATGGCCCATTTACATTCTTCACTTACTATTGTACCCATTTTTACATAGTGTTTTCTTTTGTGGGCTTACTCTATTGTGTTTGTTTTCTTTTTAATGTAATGAATTCCCCTTTATTGGGATTTACGCCTCTGGTGCTAGTCGTCAGCCCCTGGTCGATGGGGGGCGGGCTTGGGGTTGTCACGACACGGGTCCCTAGGACAGGTCATGACAAATTGGTATCAGAGGGGTTCAGTTCTACCACATAACTAAGGCCTCTAATCTTTATTCTATGTGAAAAAACAGTGTTAAGGGTATTGAGTGTGGTTATCATTCCAGGGAGTCTAGTGTTGGTGCGGTGACCGATGTATCCGTACAATAGGACCCTGACTTCTGATTTCCGACTCAATGCACGAAAAAATTGATATCATGTGTGTTTCAAAGGTTTTCTTTGTGATTGCTTTATGTCAGCTCACTAGGTATCATGTTTTGACCGTGGAACACCTGTTTTATTTCAGGATGGCCCAACGATGGCAGCCAGCTAGGTTTCCGAGCTTTGTGCGAGATGACAGCCCATCGAGTGACGAGGCCTCGGTGCAGGGCCCTCTTACAGCAGGGGCTCCGACAGTACCTCTCCCGGTCGAGCCACCAATGCTCCCAGCCCCAACCGCTGAGAGTGCACTATGCCTTTTTGCACTACATGAGTTTTAGCATCAGAGACCACCCATGTTCCATGGGGAGACAGACCCTCAGGCAGCCAAGGATTGGCTGGAGGCTGTAGTCTGATTTTTCAGGCTAGTGGGGACACCACCTGACCTCATGGTGATCTTTGCAGCGAGCCTCATGCACGTGACAGTAGACAGATGGTGGAGTGTGATGCTCCAGAGGAACGACGAGGAATCTCATCTCTGGATGGATTTTGAGAGCCTCTTCCCCTCAGAGTTCGTCCTAGCCACCCTCCGTGCGGTGCGCATCCAGTAGCTACTACAACTGTGGCTGGGAACCATGACGGTCACCCAGTACGTGGCGAGATTTACCGATCTCTCATGCTATTAGACGGACATGGTACGAGACACATTCTTCCAGGCCCGGAGCATCGATCAGGGACTGAGGCATCAGATCCGGGCATCGATGATCTCCCTCATCATTCCGACACAGGAAGGAGTACTAGAGAGAGCCCTTCTCGTAGAGAGCTTTTTTTCTGAGCCAACACCTGTAGCGAGACCTACCGCAGGGCGGCATGTAGAAGAGTCATCTACATCTGGCAGTCGATGGACGTCACAGGGGTCCAGGCGG
Organism: Viscum album; assembly: GCA_963277665.1. Lineage (NCBI taxonomy): Eukaryota > Viridiplantae > Streptophyta > Magnoliopsida > Santalales > Viscaceae > Viscum > Viscum album. The sequence goes on along the minus strand of OY728126.1, from coordinate 289,673,493 downwards.
ACAAGACCATCAGGAAGACGACCTTAGGGCACTATCTCAGAGGTGCGGGGAACCCAGCGCAAAGCCAACCTTCTGAGGAGTAGATAGTTCTACGCATGCGGCGGGCAGGGCCACATGGCTCGTGACTGCCCGACCCGCCGTGCAGAGGAGCAGCATACGGTTGAAGGGCCACCCAGGCAGAGGCATAGGGTCGACTGTGGTGGTCTACAAGGTGCAGGCAGACGAGGGAGAGGAGTTGGACGTGAAGTAGGTGGTGGACGATGCTTTGAGGCTTTACCACCACCACCACCACCACCAGGAGGTCCAACCCAACCACAGGGAGCTGGCGGGCAGAGACAGGCTCAGCTTCAGGCAGCGGAGGCCTACGACCACGGCGCATCAGAGATGATTCAAGGTACTATCTGTGTCTACTCCACCCTTGCTACAGTTCCTATAGACACAAGAGCGATTCATTCTTTTGTTGCCACTACCCTTGTTCGGAGGTTGGAGATTCGGAAGGAGCCGTTTGCTCAATCCTTACAGCTTGAGACTCCTACGGGTGTAGACTCAATGATTACGCACTGGTGCCGGTAGTGTGAGGTTACTCTAGTAGGTTATAGCTTCAGCTGGGATCTTCTTGTAGCGGTGTCGAGGCCTTACAACGTCATCGTGGGCATGGATTGGTTATCTACAGTCCATGATCAGATCGACTATTTTAGGAGCAAGGTGTGATGTTTTCGCAGTGATGGGAGTAGGTTCACCTTCACTGGAGATAAGGGAACCTTAGCAGTGCCGGATGGACTTGCGCAGAGGTGAGGATAGTCGATCACTCATCAGTTTTCTAGCCACATCCTTGGAGGAGTTGATGTGAGGAGTCCTAATTTTCCTGCAGTGGTGGATCAGTATGCAGACGTTTTCCCTAATGGCATTCCAGGACAAATCCTCGTAGAGAGGTAGACTTATATATTGACTTGTACCCTGGGACAACCCCGATATCCACACCAGCATATCGGATGGCCCCTGCGGAGCAACAGGTATAGTTGGAGGACTTTCATGTCAAGGGATTCATCTGAACCAGTGTTTCACCCTGGGCTTCCCCGATATTGTTCACCAAGAAGGCAGAGGGGAGCTTGCGACTGTGTGTCAATTATCATCGCCTGAACCAGGTGATCGTGAGGAACAAGTATCTGCTACCGAGGATTGAAGACCTCTTCGATCAACTCAAAGGAGCACAGTGGTTCTCGAAGACAGACCTCAGATCAGGCTATCATCAGCTCAGAGTTCGGGACGAGGACGTATAGAAGATGACCTTCAGATGTCGGTATGGCCACTATGAGTTCTTGGTTATGCCATTCGTTATAACCAATTCTACAAAGGTGTTCATGGGTCTCATGAACAGGATATTTCATCCATACCTCGATCGATTTGTCGTGGTCTTCATCGAAGACATATTGATATACTCGACCACTTAGGAGGAGCACACCTATCAATTCCGGGAGGTACTAGACACACTCCGAGAGAACCAACTTTATGGTAAGCTCTCGAAGTGTCATTTATGGTTACGTGAGGTCCACTTCTTTTGAAACGTCATCTTTGAGGCAGGAGTTACGGTGGATACTATGAAGATCAAGGCAATTCTAGCTTGGGATCCACCCAGGAGCATAACGGAGGGGCAGAGTTTCTTGGGTCTAGCTGGGTACTACTAGAGATTTGTGCCATACATTTCCAGAGTTGTGGAACCACTTTCTGCTTTGGAAAGGAAGGGGAAACCCTTTGGTGGTAAGATAAATATCGGCAGAGCTTCCAGGAGCCAAGACAGAGATTGACCAGCACACTTATCTTGAGGCTACTAGAGGAGGGAGTTGGGTACGTAGTCTACTAGATGCATTAGGGACCAGACTCGAATGTGTCCTAATGTAGGAGCGAGTAGTGATTGCCTATGGATCACGATAGTTGAGGTAGTATGAGTAGAACTATGCTACCCATGACCTGGAGTTAGCAGCAGTGGTCTTCGCTCTGAAGATGTGGCGACACTATCTGATTGGCAAGCGCTTTACAGTCTTTTCTGACCACCAGAGCCTCAGGTACATATTATCGCAGAAGGACCCGAACCTGAGATAGAGGCAATGGCTCGAGTTCCTCCAAGACTATGTATTTGAGAAAATCTGTAATCCTGTAGAGGGGAATGTAGTAGTCGATCCTCTAAGCAGGAGGATAGGAATTCAGCAACTTGGGGAGGCGATGGAGTAGCCAGCCGCTTTGCATATATCCTTTGTGGATAGAGATGGAGCTACATTTTTTCAGTCACTTAAAATCACTCCTCCAGTACTACAGTGGGTCAGAGAGGCACAAAATGGGGATATCAACTGTGAGACGCGGCATGCACAAATATCCTCTGGAAAGGCACCTGATGGATTCTCTATAGGAGGAGAGCACGATGTCCTTTTTAGAGGACGTACCATGGTACCAGCTGCTTTACAGGAGGAGGTGCTGATGGAGTTTCACACTTCCCCTTTAGCGGTACATCCAAGAGTGGCGGAGATGTTCTAGGATCTCAGACGACAACATTGGTGGCTGGGTATAAATAAGGATGTAGCAGAGTTCATTTCTCAATGCCTCACCTACCAGTAGGTGATGGCAGAGCACCAGGTACTCGCAGGCTTGGTACAACCCTTGGAGGACCTGGAGTGGAAGTGGGACGGGATATCTATGGATTTCATGACTAGAATTCCACGTACATCCAGAGGTCATGACTCCATTTGGGTGATTGTCGACTGACTCACCAAGTCGGCCCACTTCTTACCCATCAGAGAGTAGTGCTCAGTAGAGAGTTTGGGATGTCTCTAAATTCAATAAGTTGCACGGATTCATGGTGTGCCATCATCTATCATCTCTGATCGAGATGCTCGCTTTACTTCTTGGCTTTGGAAGGGGTTGCAGGAGGCATTCGGGATGCAACTACGTCTGAGCACCACCTTTCACCCTCAGACAGATGGTCAGACATAGAGGACTATTCAGACTCTCGAGGACATGCTATGTGCATGTGTCCTCAACTTTGGTTGCAGTTGGGAGTACCACCAACCCTTGGTGGAGTTTGCGTACAAAAACAGCTACCACTCCACCATCCGAATGGCACCATACGAGGAATTGTACGGCCGACCGTGCAGATCACCTCTGTGCTGGACAGACCCCGGGGAGTCCGCACTTGTGGGACTGGAGATGGACCAGGCCACGAAAGATGAGGTCTAGGTCATCCAGGAGTGGATGAGGACAGATTTGAGCCGGCAGAAGTCATATGAAGACAGGAGGCAGAGACCACTAGAGTTCGAGGATGGTGACCACGCCTTTTTGTGGGTCTCACCTCGACGTGGAATACAAAGATTTGGCTGGGGTGGTAAGTTATCTCTGCGCTTTATCGGACCATTCTAGGTCCTTTACAGGATAGGCGAGATGGCTTATCACATAGCTCTACCACCTCAGTTGCACCGGGTGCACGACGTGTTTCACGTATCTCAGTTGAGGAGATACATGGATGACCCGATGCATATCATCGACCATGGGCAGCAAGACATTGATGATGAGGAGACTTTTGTGGAGGTCTCGGTAGAGATCGAGGATCGACATGAGCGGGTTTTACATGGGCGGTCGATTCCACTATTGCGCATCAGATTGAAGTACGAGAACCTCTAGGAGAGCACCTGAGAGCGGAAGGCGCAGATGTGTGCTCAGTACCATCAGTTGTTTCCCTAGTTTGTGATGTATTTTTACGGGGACATAAATCCCTGAGGTTGGAGTAATGTATAGACATGGAAAATTCAAGGGAAATGTTTTCTTAATTTTCTTTGGGATTTTTCAAGTACGCTATTTCTGACAGAACCTGATTCTGAGGCTCGGTGTACCCAGAATCAATTTCCAAAGATTAGCTTGGGTACGTTCAGTGAATGAACGAGCGGGTTTTTCTATGTTTTGAACCAGTGCTCGGAATCAAAATCTGAGGGCACCGTTGAAACCGCATGGCCGATATTTGATTAAGAAGACCTTTTTCAGAGTTGTGTTTTCTCGGGAAGAGTTGTTTAAAATATTTGGATTAGGACTATAGAGAAATTAAATTGTGCTACTAATTTTATTTCTTTTAAGTGGTTAAATCCTAATGATGGAGGTTGGGTGGATCTAACCACCCATGTGAGGTTAATAGTGAGGTGGGGCCCTCAAAAGCCCCCACCTCTCCAAATCCCCTAAAACCCCTCTCTAATGTCAGTAACCCCACTTTATTTTTTGACTATCTCTATCTCTTTAATTGAATTCCAACACACCCATTCAATTAATTAAATATCGTTAATTAATTAAAAGAGGTTTTTGAATTTTAAAAATGTTGGAAAAGGTAATAAAATAAGGTAAATGACTTATTTTATTATTGGTTGCATCATTACGTTGAAAGGGGAGGAGCATTCTTCACATTGGAAGAACTTAATGTTTCTGGCGAAGAGCATTTCTACCTCGACGAAGAACATCGTCACTATGATTTTTGAAGAACGACAACATGCCATCCTTCGTTCTTCTTTCCGTGTCAAAGGAAGGGAGACACCGCTCTTCTTCGGGCGTTCACCGACGACGTGTACGGAGCCTCGTTCCGCGACGCCGTCTTCCACGACACCGTCTTCCGCGAAGTCCTTTCCCCACGACGTCCTTTGTTCGACAACTCATTGAGGTAAGGGTTTCAGTTCAATCTTATATATTAAATTTGCGCTTTCTTGATGAGGATATTTATTCTTTTTTTTGAGCCTCCTGTTATCGTTATAACAGGTGGAGGTCGGACCGCATAAACACGACCATCCATTTTCCCTTTTTGTTGTTGTTCATGTTGCAGTACGAACAAAGGCAGCGCGGTGCAATGACACCACACGGGAACATGAAGAATCACAGAGAAGAAGCACGGCGCTGTCGCGCCACGCCGTAGAGGCCGAAAAACCCCGCGACCGGAGTCAGGACGTAGTGAAGGGGGGTGGAACTGTTGCGCCGGGCCAGAGAACCACGAGGAGACCACGGCCGGAGTGGGGCCACGGCGGTGGCGCACAGTGCCATCGCGCGGCACCGATCGGACCAAGCCTGTGGCCTTTTTCCGCGGCGGAGCAGGAGAGGGCGGCCAGAGCCACCGACCACTAGTGCATAGGGGGCGGGACGAGCTGGTCCCGCACGACACCCTGGCCGACCATTACAGCCTGCTAGATACAGAAACAGGGGGTCATAACCCCCAGCTGGCAAGAGGAAGCATCCCCCATGTGGGGGCCGCCGTTTCAATCATGGGGGCAGCCCCCCCCCCTTTATCCGCGACAGCTCAGCCGAGCCGAGATACCTGGCCACGCGGGCCGGGCTACACCAGCCAGCCCAGGCTGCACCCTGTTGGGTCAGACCCGGACCCGGGTCAGGTCAACCCGGTTCGGGCCAATCGAGGGGGTATTGGGTCGGGTCAGTCCGGGGCCAAAACCCCATAATACCGGACATGTTCATTTAAATGCTCGTAACATTGGATACGGACCTCCGATCGACGAAACATCAGTTGTGATGTGATCCCTGGATTGAGGCGGTCGTTTCGGTAAATCACACACAAGGTTTTGGTGAACATGGGGTATGGCCGAGTTGGTTTGAACATGAAACCAACCGGGCCCTCGGGGCGGAAACGCTTATAACTTGAGCAACGAATGTCTGATTAACGTTTCGTTGACTTTGTTAGATTCCTCTCAGTGAGAAAGACCATTTGGCTTTCTCCGCTCGAGGTTTGGATGCAGTTGGAGTACGGTCAGGTTGGTTTTGACTTAAAAACCAACCGGGCCCCTTGGACGAAAATGCCGATAACTCTCAGACCGTGCATCCGATTGACGCGGCATCTGTCATGTTGAGTTCCTATTGACGAGACAGAACATTGGGATACATCAAATCTGGATTACGTGTTAGTTGATGTATCGACCCCTTAGCTCGTGGAGTGACCCTCCCACAATCGGGGATGCTATGTGTGGGAACCCTAGAGCTGGCTGCGACTGTGACGATGATGACGACTGCACTGAAATCCTCTATGGGTTTGGCAGCAACGACGACTGCACTGAAATCCTCCATGGGTTCGACAGTGATAATGACCATAATGAAATCCTCTGTGGGTTCGATGACTATGACTACTATTCATGTATCCTATGTGGGTCTGGCAGTACTACTGTTCTTGTATCCTATGTGGGTCCGACAATATATTACCTCTATTGTATCATCCTACGTGGGTCCGATAGAGTGGCTGGTCTTGTATCCTACATGGGTCCGAAAGCTAATCTGGTTTAGTATCCTATATGGGTCCCAGCTTAGATGAATCAGTGGCTAAATTTTATCATCTCTATCACCTTACGAATAAGTATACCTATGTGAGTTGAGAGTTGAATTTCAATCATTATCTTCGATATGATAGATTTGCTTCCTATGTGGATTGTGTTTTGCTTTCTTGGGTGGATTGGGTTGTACTATCTTGTGTGGACATGATCGAACATGGGCTCGAATTTTGTAGCCGAACTGGAATTGATGACTTAGGTATATGTATGGGAATATAACTAAGTAGTGTCGTATGTTACTTTGTGATTGTATCTTTCCTTTGTGGATTATACTTTGTGGATTCTGGGAGACCTTCGGGGGTCTCGGGGTCCCTACTGATTAGAGTATACTCACCTCTGCATGGGCTATGCCCGCACGACGTGGTGTTGGATGCAGACGATGGACAACGCTGATCGTGGTTGAGACATGTGGAGCAGGTCGGTACCTGGAGGTGGACCACTGGGCAGGATGTACACAGAGCGGACGGCTAGACCCGAGGAGATGAGGAGGCTATCTGTACCCACCCTTCAGTTGGGACTTCTAGTGGATGGCTCAACATTGTTGCTTTACTTTATGTTGTTGTACTTTCTTTCCAGTTGTACATTAATTTCAGTTCCGGTTTGTATTATGGCACATTTACTTTCCGCACTTACTATTGTACCCAGTTTTACTTAGTGTTTACTTTTTTTCACTTACTCTGTTATGTTTGTTTACTTTATAAGGGAATTCCTTCCCATTTTTTGGGATTTACGCCTTTGGTGCTAGTCACCAGCCCCTGACCTATGGGAGGTGGGATTTGGGTAGTCACGACACGGGTCCTGATGACGGGTCGTGACGGTACATTTGGGGTGAACCATAACTGTGGATAATTTTTAGTGACCATATGGTTCTTCGGTGTGTCCATGACCATGAGTTCAGCTCCATTTTGACCTTCTTCCACACTCTATCTTTTGGGGGCCACATTTCCTCTAAACATTCAAATCGAAATGTCATTGATTTAGGTCATTATTGGCTATAATTTTATAGAGATACATATTAGTTTTGTATGTCTTGTACTTGATTTCAATTCATAGGGAATACCTTTAATAGGAATGAAATTCCCCAACATAACATGTTATTTTGTGAGATATTCGATGCACGGGGAATTGAATTCATGGGGCCTTTTACAAATTCATTTGGAATTGTGTAAATATTATTAGTTGTTGAATATATATCTAATTGGGTGGAAGAAATGCCTACAGGACTGATGACTCTAATGTGGTTGTTGATTCTGTGAGGTCCCAAATTTTCAGTAGGTTCGGTTTACCGAGATTCATCATTAGTGATCAGGGTTCACAATTTTTTTAATCTTAACATGAAATATTTTCAGCTTGATTATGGTGTTTTTTATATATAATCCACATAATATCACTATAAAAATAACATAAAAGAAACTATCTCAATTCTTGAAGTTAAGAGAATCTTGGAAAAAATGGTTCAACCCAATAGGAAAGATCAGAGATTGTTCTTGGATGATGATCTTTGGTAATAACATAAATCTTTTAAAACCCAAATAGGAATTTCACCAAATAGGATTGTCTTTGGAAAGGCTTTGCACCTACTAGTATAGGTAAAGAATTGTTTTTATTGGGATGTGGAACGATGTAATATGAATCATTTAAATGCAGGTGAACATAAGAAGTTAAAGATTAAGGTGTTGGAAGAAATATGATGTGATTCATATCAGAACACCTAAATCTATAAATAGAAAAAAATTCAATCCGTGATGGGATGATTCATCAGTGGGAGTATTATATTGGGGAGAATGTCCCCATGTATAAGTCCTAGCTAAAGCTCCACCCAAGTAAGAGTTGTTCCCGAGGGCTCAGTCCTTATATTGTTACTAATCTATACCATTTTAGAGATATATAATTTCTACAAAAAAAACACAGGATAGAGGATTACTATCAATGGGAAGAGGCTTAAACACTTCTATGAGGATTTTCCCAATCACCTAAAGGAGGAAATATCGCTAAAAGATTCCACATATGAAACAAATTAGTAGGATGTCCCTTCTCCTTAACATTATTTACTTATCTATTTATTTAAAATACATGAATTGAATAAAATGTAATTATTAGGTGTGGGTGGGGTGTGACATGTCATAGTTATGATTTAAATAATAATAATAATAATAAATTCAAAAAACATGCATTTTTATTTTTGATATTATTTTCTTTATTTTGTGTTTTTTAAGAAAAAAATGATCTAAAAAATAATATCCAAAATCATTTTTCATGCGTGATTAAATTTTGTTGAAAAATATATTGTCTTTGTAAAAGAGTTTTTCAAATGAATTTTTTTATGGAATATTTTTAAATAATTTTTATTTTAAAATCATTCATAGGTGTTTAATGGATTTTTGAAACCCATACCTCATTAGCATTGACCAATATTTTTATTCCTCACCTGAGAGACATTCTAAGCCATTTATTATATATTCATCCATTTAAAAACTTTCTTGAGAATCTCGAGTCATGTAGAGAAACTATAAATTTTTGTGATTCTATTTGAATCCATAAAATTCAAGTATGATACATTCATGATATAGGAAATCGTTCATTGAAAGTCCCTTTGTGCAATTATTCTCTATTTTCATCCACGTTTACATTTTATACTTCTTTTGACTTAGAGGTCATGAAATACCTATTATGTAGCCAAATTACAAGATAATTTATCCCTATCTACCCAAAATCTTGTCTATATTCTTTTTTTTACTTTCAGAAAGTGTGCGATATAGGGTGTTTCCATTGAAATTATGGGGAGACAATCATTGTTATGGGTTTATATAAAGGGTTCCTTCATTTTCCTTGGGCAATGGGTTTAGAAGCCAGATTCCATCAATATTTTACACATTTTCCACATTTTATCTCCCAATAAACTATATATTAATAAAATAAATCTATTAATTGAAAAAAGGAACAAAATAATAAAATTGATAAAAGAGGATGTTTATTCATTATTATTTACTATTTGGTTATGACCTGCAAAAATGGACAATGAGGAAAGTAAGTTAGAGGTAATACAACTTGAGAGGGGTTGATTGTTTAAATTCATTGTGATCACCTACAGAATTTTTACATGTTTTTTCAATAAGATATTATTCTGTCCCCTTCTTTATTATATTTTTAAACATTAAATTATACCAACTTTTGCTCCTCAGAACAACCTGTTGGGAGTCCTCTTGAGTAGCACACTAGTTTATATAGGTATATAACTAAGAATCTTGGATATAATATTGTATGATCACATGGAATCTAGGAAAATAGAATTAATCCACTTTCATAGGTTCATTTAGTGAAGTGGGAAAATTTCTAGGTGAGGTAAGTTGCGACTTGTTGCATGAGTGAATAAATAATGTTGATCAAATTAAAAATAGAGAAAATAAAAATGATATGAATATTGATTCCATAATTGAGACATGATGAATTCAAGTTAAAAAGATTCTTGTATGGTTTCACACCTTTGATTTTGGAATGGGACATGATTAAGATATTATACTTTTCCCAGGAGAGAAAATGTTAAGGTGTGGGGGTGTAATTATACCATGATTCACTGTTTTATTTCACCCATATACCAATGTGTTAAACTTGGATTTTATTGAAAATAAAAAGTATAATAACAAATTTATCTTCAATTTTTATTCCATTATTTAGTGTTTAACACTATTAATAATGGAAATGTTACTTTTTTGATAATTATATTGTAGGTGGAAGTAATTTGGAGGGTCCATGATGAAGTCCAAGAAAAATAGGCCAATCTGTACAGGATCCCAGCACACAAGTAGACTAAACCACATACATCTACTAAACTGTGAATCCAAATGTGATGAAATTTTTTGGGAAGGTCCAAATATAATGTGCTACATTTCATATTAAGGATGATAATCCCCATTTGGGCTCTATGATGCCAATCCGAAATGATCTGTCTAGGGAATCAAATCCGCACAAAGTCAAAATCGGATTTATTTATTTTTTCAATATCTCTATCTATAGTTTTCCAACTGGTGCCAAATTTTTGTTATAGATATTCAAGATGTGGGGAAACAATTTTTTAGTTTTCTCCAAATATATATAATGATATTTGGGGATGAATAGGATAATTATTTTTACCCAATATGTGTGCTCAAAAGAACCTTCCAATATTCATATAAAAACGGAGATTAGGAACCACATTTAGGAGTTCAAACAAGAGGAATCATGATTCCATTTTGAATTACCAAAGGAGTCTATTAATAATACTTAGATGTTATAGAGGCTAAGGTATGTGCCACTTCAACATCATCTTCTTCATCCCCTCCCATGGATTTATAAACTCTTTTTGATCACCCGGGGAGGAACGTGATGTAAATATCCAGATTCATGTTTGTAATATTTAAATTATATATTTAATTCTAGGTTTTTATGTTTTATTCCAGCATCCTCTAATACTATTTTACTGATTTATGTGCAAGAATGTCATTCTCAACTCATATGATAGCGTTTGGGGGTACCCATTCATGTGATGTTTCAAACACCATTCACCACTTCTTCTTCCCCCTTTTAATTATAGTGCATGTATGGTTCATATTGTTTAATTGAACTAAAGTAAACACTATCATGGAAATGTACATTCATGTCATTATAACACATTGGAATATAATAAAAACCTGTAAAATCCATTGAGTTCTTCATGTGTTTCCTTGGTGAGTGTCGGTTATGAAGTCGAACACAAAGCAACCAATCATCGGCAGTATCTGATGAATCATTCAGTGTTCCTGACTGAACCCTAGGATGTATCCTAGTATAAACGTAGCATGATTCTGGTTCTATGTGTTAGAAAGTATGGATTAAAATATCATAACCCTATATCTTTAAACGATTAAGTATGAGGATCAGAATATTTCCATGGGTTGATCACGTTTAATTACTTTCATGAACTTCAACTTTGTTTTTATTTTCAATTTTCTATTTCTTTTGGAATATGAGTTCATAAAACACCAAGTTTTCTAAACTCCAATTACCCTTCCCTTTTTATAATTAGAACCATATTTTTGAATTAATGATCTAAGTCTTTATTAATAGATGACCTAGTGTTCCTGCTATACTTTAGAAATTTTAGTAAAAAACTGTACAACTAATTAGGAACCCTCGACAACGTGATTGGTTTCTAATAATTGCTTATGAATACCAAAAAGGATTCATTTTCTAAGTCATAATTCATAAACATATCATCCTATAATAACATAACAGACAACACATGGGTAGTATATATTGATAATGATGTAACATCAGTGGGAATAACAACCCAATAAAATTAGCCTTTAGTGAGAATAAAGTCCTAGAGAAGTCATAGAGTCATGGGAATCATTTACTGACCACAACATTTATAATGGGAATAGTAATCCTTGGCCTGGGTGGCTCAGAAGAGTGAAAGCATTCCTTATCATAGTGCAACATCATAAGATAGGGAATCACATCTCATAAGAAACCATTCATACACAACTCTCTCATCCCCTTCTATGGAAACAAGACACCGTAGAGACTATACCCCAATTCCATGGGTAATTGAATATAATTGGGTATACGGACCCACATCTATAAATACCAAGGTGACATGGGCATTATGTTCCTTTAGCTAGGAGTAATTACATCCCATGATAATGGGTATGATGTTTCGTACATTCCTTTTTTGATGACAATATCATATACTAGGTCTATCATCCCTCATCATAACCAGTATAACATAAAAAGGATGTACAAATAAACTATATCCATCAAAAAGATAAAGGGAAGGTCATCCCATATGTATATATAATCATGACATAACAAATGGATTTAGCAACATGATATATAAAATTCATAATAATCACATCATAGTGTCCAAATCATGTAGAGTATAATCTATGGTTTTCCACTCACATCTAATATATTTGTAGGTATTTCCCCAATATATAAAATGACAGGTTATACATAAACTATAAGAGGTAACACCCACCCAGAATACTAATTAAACTAGCTTGAATAATATATATAGAATCTATAATTTTTACTTGGTTCAAGCCTCAAGCTGCACTTTCTCAATTAGTTATATATCTAATTCCTATGGATGCTAAGTGACTCTCTTTTTTGTTAGGTCATAGAAAATCAATTAATCCCCCAAAATAATCATGAGTATAAGGGGGATGCACGTTGGTTCGGTCCCACAACCAATATAAGTCAATTAATCAAGGTATAGTGATATAACCACCCTTCATCAGACACTTTTACCAGCACTATAAATTTCACTGATATAACCACCCTTCATCAGCATTGAAAAATTAATTCAACAAGAAAAACATTGGTCAACTTTTTTTGTAACTAATGATGCATTATTTTATAAGTTATATTTAATTGTATCAGCTCATTTTATTAGTGAATAAAAAAAATATAATCAATTAGTAAAATTATACTCATAAAAACTTGGGGTTTCAATAATGGGATTATATATTTATAGTACAATATAGCAACCCATTGAAAATTATAACACAATTTAACATTAAATATTTTTTTTAAATCATATATATACATATATATTAAAATAACTTCAATTAACTACAATAAAATTTTATTTATAATTTATTACAGACACTAAATTTTCCAATCAATTCCGAAATACGATAGATTTTGTTTTCATTGGGATCCCTGTTGGTGAAAAATTCTTCTTAAAGGAATGGATTCATGAATTCGATCAGGCTAAGGAAATATTTTGACGCAAAAAAAGATCACGAGGGAACCATGGAAGAATCATGCAACATTGGAAGCTTGAGAAAATATATATATCAGTGTGTAAGGCTCTTACACATCCAATGCAATGTCAAACAATATGCTTGCCCCCAGCCCTAATGACTAAGACCATGCTAGATGCACTGATGAAAATAGGTCAGCACACAAAAGGGTTGGACTACTCATATAGGAATTACATGCCTAAAATGATTTCAAAAAATTAATTTGGCATTGACCTCCTTATATGCTCCAACTAGAATTATCTCCTATGAATAGTTGGGTACCACTACCTTCGGGGTAACACTTTGGAAGTTGAACTGTTAGTCTCATGTGTGCAAGATACCCCCATCCACGACCAATTTAAATTCATGACAACAATTTATCAGATCTTACATGACATTTATCCCTTTCCCACCATCGGGGGGGGGGGGACACTTGGGTTTTACCATCACTCATTTCCTTTTTCCAATGTCAACTGTGCGCAAAAGACCCAATTTGCATGAAACACATAACCTTTTCCAATGAATCTTGTGCTCAGGCCCCCTTCATTTTTCTCTCATATCCCTAATATTTTGTGAAACCCTGCTTATATAATCCATGGGTTACACTTACCCCAAGTCACCATGTTTGAGCACATCTTTCATGAAACAACCACTTCCTGTGTAACCTCCTTCGTGCGGCCTTCCATGCTTGTGGTAAGTGATTTCATGGTCCCCTGAGTAGTGTTTAATTTTCTGTTTCCCTACCTTAACATTATTTTTTATAGGTCTGATAATATATATTTATTATTCTCATATATACATTAACATGGACCCCTTAATTGACCACTCCTCCAACTCACTCCCATCAGGCATTACTTGTGCCTTCCCTTTCCCAAGTGTGGGTTGGTAGATGTTATATAAGTCAAAGGGGTGAGGAGTGAGGCCTCATTGTCCAAGATGAAAGGAGTTAAACTAAAAATAACCACACATAATCATTTCATGATATTAAATTTTTATATTCACATGCATGATAATTTTAGGAGGACAATAAGGGGAATGATCCTTAATTCCCTCTCAGTCTCCCATCATTGTGGATTTTTTCACCACCTGTGCCTTGGGATGAATCCATGTAATCCCCTAACTACTTCCTAAAGAATCTCTCATTGAGTATGTCACATTCTCCATCTCCTCAGGAATACTCTATGTAATCCCCAAACCATCCCTTATTGCTACAGCTTTTGTGACATGATCTTTTGGTTTGTTGCAATCTATTATTTCTCACACCAACCATTACTGAAGTGGGATTAGAGGTAACATCAACCATGAAATCTACTTTGGGCCACTAACCACTCATAATCCCCAAAACAACTATGGGTCTCTAGCTATGAATAATCTTATTCCCATATTTACAAAACTATATGTACTTTGAACCCTACCTTCTACACAAGGTATGTATGTAGACTCTATGTGGTTCAAGACACTAATTGAGCACAATAAATCTATTCCATTCATTTGATGTCAGTTGAAAAATCCCTTATTATGTTAAACAATACCCAAAGTAGAACTTCATGGGTTCGGATCCCTTTATTTTAGGAAGGAAGCCTCTTCTAGGTTTAATCCCAAAAAATGTTAAATTTTTTGTTCCCTATGAGGGATGTACCCTCCTGACGTGACAGCTTCTTTTTTTAGGGAACATCTCTTGTGTACTCCTCCCTAAGGATTTTTTATCCATTCATTAAAGTATCTAACCATGCATAATCCAAAAACATCACCATACTACTATAGCAAATATTTTCCCTCTTTTGATGGGATACTAACCATGAATAATCCCCAACACGTCTCCAGTTTATTTTCCATTATGTATGACCCTATTCTATACCTCTATTAAAAATAGTTTAGACTTCGAATCCAAGCCATTGTGGTATATATGTAGTCTCCCTAAGGTTCAATCCCATCACCCTTTCCCATCATGATCTTTCCCTTAAGCCATTGTGTCTCGGAAATATCATACCAAAAAACCGGAGAATCCATCTCCTTCAAGTCCCAACCAATGCATTCCATTTATTGCGAGCCACCACCTAAGGTATCTAATGAAACCATAAAAAATATATGGAAATAGATTCTATGACATGAGTATATGTTGGAAACCTGCTTGAGGTTCCAGACTAACGCAATCATCATTACGTTGGTTCCACCTCATTCATTCCATCCATTGACACTTCCTCCAAACCCATACTATTTTTATCCAGGGCACCAAATCTAAGTAAACACATTTTTTCAATCGATGAAGCTGACCATGCATAATTCCTACACTTCAACAAACTCCTCCACCCAAGAGTTTCCCTATTGTGATAGATCACTAACCATGTGTATTCCCTATCAAGTCTCCATGTAGTCATCCTTTTTGTAATGACTGATTCTATAAATCAATCCTGAGCTATGTGAACATTTATTCCCAACCATTGTGATATGTAGGAAGGTACCTTAAGGTTCAATCCCATCACCCATTCCCATTAGGTTCATTCCTGTGAGACTTTGGGTCTTGGGAATACCATTCCCTAACCCGGAGGTTCCATTTCCTTCGGGACCACATCAAATTGTTCCATTTCTTGTGATCTTCCTCCTTAAGTATCTCGTCACCCCATCCAAAACTATGTGGAAATTTATTACCATCCAAAGGGATATGAAGGAAACCTCCTTGAGGTTCATGCCTTACACCTGAAGGACCCCATAATACCCTTAGAGGGGATGGGTGAATTATGGTGTCAAATTTTCATTTAAACTGATTGATCATTCTACCTCATTGATATAAACCTATTAAACTAATCTATAGTGGAATTGAAAAAGAACAATAAATCACATGAAATATTTGACAAAATAATTTTACATGGTTCACCATTAAGGGCTACATCCATGGAGCATACGCCAAAAGTGTTTCAGTCATACCCAATAACCACTAATCTTCACAACATATGAATTTAAAGAGTTTAGCATAGTCACTCAGTGCCAGGTGCACTTCCTTTACAAGGTATTAGAAAAATCACTTGTATTCACTCATTTCACTTCTGATGACTTTCCCTTTCTCACATCATTGGAAGAATCTTCACCTAGATTTTTGACTTGAAGGTCGCTTCAATGGAGTATAAATAAATCATGCATCCTTAACTATAAATGGATGCTCAGATGAAGTCTATTTATTTCCCATAGATGTAATTTAGTTTCCCACACACTGATGGGTTTTAGTAATTAATTTTGCAAACTCATTTGCTCAATTTTTAGTCTTCCTTGGGTGTTCTGCATACCACTTTACCTCCTTCGTACACTATGTAGTGGGTATGGTTCATAGATCACATCCTCTACGTACAACTTATGCTTCCGCATACCGTATAACTCATCTTAGAAGTACCCTACTCCACATACTACCTCACTCTATGTACTATTAGATTCTCCATGTTCTTCCCTCCTCTGCATACTTCCTTACTCTACCGCGTGATGCGAGATCTTCTACCGCAAACTGTACACTCTTCCACATACTGTTTTTCCTTGTGTGGATGGAACCTTCAATGTACCATCTTCTCCTCTGTGAATCATTCTTGATTTCACCAGATTTATACATGATAATTTATCCTCTAATCCCTCTCCTAAATTAAGGGTTTTTATTCTCCTTATATAGGCACAAATGGATCCAAAAAATCTATTAACCCATGATTTACCAAATCATTGATTTTAGTAACGCCTCCACCGCTTACTGATCCTATCTTACAAACCATTACAAAAATATAAACCTCCAACCGTCTATGTACCATATGAATATTTCTTGAACCTTCACCGCAAACCATTTACAGTTCCTCAAACCACTCCACGTACCGTTCCCACTGTTCTATATGTGGTCTGTGAACCGTTCCCAACATGGTACACGGTCCATGTCCTAGGCCATGCGACTATCTCCCTTTTATTAATTACTTATCTATTATTAATGACATGCATTTATATGAATAGATTATGGACTGTGAGGCCTCAAAAAATAGAATTCATAGAGGAATAATGCCACCTTCAACACTGATTTCACCCTCAATCAATTGACCACATTCCTTGAAAACATCCTGTCTATCTATGTATTGATTGAAAAAAACACAAAATAGACTCCATTATATAAATTAAACATCCTTGGTTACAAAAATCTACATCTTTTGGTTTGATGGAAATCTCCAGATAAATCTACTAAAGCATTATCCACAATGAAAAACTTAAACCTCAAGAAACAATTCATCCATTACTTTCAGTCTATTTAAGCTATTCTCGATTTAGATAATAAGAGAGAGGACATGAATTGAGATCTCATGTATTTATTTTGTCTCCCATTTTTATGTTATTGACTTCATCAATTCTCTAATTATCCTTTTAATAAAACATTCTTGTTCCATTCAATTTATCTAGTATCCCCTAATTGAAATAAACCTAAATCACTAAATATTGACTTGATGAGCTCAAAAACATACTCCCCCTAAATCGTATCTCCCCCATAAACCTACATCAATTCCCCAACCATATTAAAAAATTAAAAAAAAACCAGGGAGATGGGAGTTTCATGAACTCCTTATGTCCTGGTAGGTGACTGAACACTAAGGTTCAACTGATGTTTCTCGAACACAGCCGCTGACATTGGCTTGGTTATGATATCAACCACTTGCTCCTTAGTTCCCACATGATCCATTTAAATCACGTCTTGTTAAACATTTTCTTTGATGATGTGATATCTGATTTCAATATGTTTCATTCGAGAAATTCTTAACATGATTCTTCGTAAGATCAGTTGTTCTCTTATTATCAGAGTAAATCCCCATTCGTAGTTTCACCTCATCACCAATGTGATTTAGTTACTTCTTCATCCAATGTAACTAAGTGCATTCCTTTTCAGCACAAATCTATTCATATTTAGCAGTACTAAGAGATTCACTTTCATGTTTCTAACTCATCAATCAAATGCATTTCATTCCAATATAGAATGCTCCACTACTAGTGGAATTTCTATCCACTATATCTCCAACCCATTCAGAATTAGTAAAAGAGGATTGTATTATATCTCTTCCTATAGAATGGTATGTAACAAATATTGTGTACCTTGACTGTATCTTCGGATTCCTTTCACTACCTCTATATGTTCTTCCATCATATTACTCTAAAAGTGGGTCATATGGAGAGTTTCATAGACAATATCTGGCTATGTCTCCATCAGGTATAGTAGGATTGAAATGATTCTTCTATACATGGTGGGATCTACATAAGTCAATTCCTTATGCTTCCCGAACCTTTTTCCATCCAAAATTAGAGTCAAAATTTGTTTTTAATCATTCATATTGAATTTAATTAGTAGATATCTTCAATAATTTTCCTAATAAATGAATGTTAAATCCTTCTTCTGAATAACCTGTAACTCGAAAAAGTATATGAGTTCACCAATCATTGACATTTCAAATTTTGATTTCATGTGATTTGAAAATTCATCCACTAATCTCTACCTGCTTCCAATGAAAATAATATCATCCATGTATACCAATATAATGAACTGATCCTTTTATGAATTATTCACATAGAGATTATGATCCACTCCTCCTATTTTAAACAAAAGCTTTCTATGATAAGTGTCTATCCAAGACTACCATGCCCGTTGTTCCTATTTAAGCCATATAGAGATTTCTTTAATTTTGAAACCATCAGATCATCAATTCAAAGAAAGAACCCCACGGGTTGTTCAATGTATATTTCTTTTTCAAATACTCTATTTAAAAATTTTTCCTTGACGTCAATTTGGTACACATTATAACAACTTTGGATTTCCTTGGAAAGAAAAAGTCTGATTGACTCAAGTCTCGCTACTGGAGATAATGTCTCCTCAAAATCAACAACTTCAATTTGTGAAAATCCTTTACAGACCAAACATTTCATATTTATGATCATATTTCCATGCTCGTCATATTTTTTCTTGAAAATCAACTTTGTTCCAAACACATTATGGCCTTCAGATCTTTTGACTAGATCCCATGTCTTATTTTTATGAATTTGATATAACTCTTAATTCATTGATTTCACCCATGAATAATCTTTTATATCCTCTTCAAATGAGGATGGTTCCAAAACTGATAGAAATGTTTATTTTTCATTATTCCCCATTATCCATGTCTGTGTAGGTGAATTCTGATCGCTAATAATTTTTAAGAGATTGGTCATTTCTCTTCTATTTCTCCTTTGGGGTTCGACTGGATTCCCTCCAGCAATGGATTCATCTTCTGATTCTTCTTATGTGTAAAAATAATTATGAGACTACTAATATTTTTGTATATATTCTCCTAACTATGAATTAGCATTTTCCCCATGTTAAAATTATTCCTCATCATCTATCACATTAGCATAATAATTCATTGAACCATTCATGTTTTTATCTTAAATGATCTTAACATCAGTGATTTCCACAATTATTCACATGTTCTTATTGCGACACTTGTAGGATTTTATATTCATTTAGAATCCAAGAAATATTCCTTCATCAACATTGTCACCGTAAATTACCTTGTTTTTCTTGATTGTTTTGGATAAATCATTTTCTTCCAAAAACATGAAAATATTTCAAGGAGGTATCCCTTCCATTCCACAATTCATATGTCTTTTTCTCACCCATATATAGCCCTGTTATGTTTTTAATTTTTACTATTGCTTGGACTACATCTTTCCAGAAATGTTGAGGAATACGAATCCTGATTAGAATTGTTCTAGCCGTGTTGTTTTCCTATCCCAAAAACACCATTTTATGTGGATTTATCACCACAACCACCTCATTTTGTATCCCATACTTCTATTGGAAATTTTCAAATTCAATGTACGTGTAATCCTCTCTATTTTTCGACTAATGGAATTTGATCTTCTGTCTCTTATCATTCATAGATATTCTTCAATAGGTTTTCATGCAATCAAGCACTTGTCTCTTCCTGTGTATAACAATCACACATGCCATTCTACTATAATAATCTATGAAGAGGACAATGTATCTTTCTCTATATGTGCTGGAAACATTTATTGGGAAACATACATCTGTATGGATGAGGTCAAAGATATTAGATTCTATTTTCAACATTTTACATTAGGAACTACAGAACAACTTACCTTACATGCAATCATCACTGGTCTTCTCTCATTTAGGATTCAAATTAGGGATACCCATGAAAATATCTATCTTAGATATCTATTCCATGTCCTTGAGATTGATGTTTCCCAATATTTGATAACACATGTTGTTTTCCTCTTCAAATGTTAGGTATAAAATTTTCTCTTTACTGTCAACCTGATATAAATTTCCATCTCTTTTATTACCTTTCATAAGAGAATTCTCAAAAATTCCTCTTATAGTACATCCATTCTGGTTGAATGTCACAATAATACCTGATTCATATAGTTGACTCACACAAATAGTATTGTGGCACAGACCGTCCACATAAAGGACTTCGTTTTTCTTTATCTCTCCATTATTTAGATCAGTACTTCAACTATCTTTTATCTTTAAAGCTCCATCGTTCTTTACATAACTATTCCATCAAAAAATTTATTTACATTTGTCAATAGTTCTTAATTATCTGACATGTGGGATGAACATCCGCTATCAATATTCTAGGTATTTTTGTTCTTGGTAGCTTTGAGATTTAATTATGCAAGATTGGGTTGTTAAATTTTCATCTTTTCTTTCCATGAGATATTGGGTTGAGTGTAGGAAAATGAAGTCCTTTCAATTATATCTCTTGTGTACATGATTTTCTTCATATTCAAATTATTTTTCCATAAGAGAAAACCTATTTGAAATAGAAACATTGTCTGGTTGACGAGTATTGACCTATCTTTGAGAATTATATGAATTTATCTGGTCATACCTCTACCTACAATACACAACTTTATACCCATATTTAGAAAAATGAAAAAAAAATATCAATAGAAATTATGTCTTCTATAAGAAGTAGTATATGAATTTGTTCTCCATTGTTGAACTCCTAACTCTTACCCACTCATATAGATCCTTGCCCTTATGTAGTATGACATGGTATGGACCAGATAACCAAAAAACCGACACTTCATGAGAGGAAATATCTTCTCACATATATTTATTTTCATTCTTTCTTCCTTGAAAAAATAGTTTGTTTTCCTATTATTTTTTGAAAATTGAGTATAATCTTCAGTTCTCTTTTATTTTCATTTTAGGGTTTCTTTTTCAGCATGTCTGGTGGATTTTCAACATGATCAACTTTTATCTTAGCTTTATTCTTATTCACATTATTTATAAAAATTTATATTTTGACATCACAAAAAATTCCACAATTTTCCATGAATGTTGTTCTTTTGTAAATTAAAATCTTTGGAACTCTATCAGAATAACATTCCTCCCTCTCCAGCTGCTCAACATATAAGAACCTTCCACATTGTATTTTATTTTTTGCTTCTTTTGAATTTGATTCACTTTTGAATTTAAATATATGAGTAACAACTTCTTCCTCTACTCCCTCAACCTTCATGGATTCATCTTCTAGTCTAGAGGTAATGTCAATGATAACCTTTCCCTATTCTTCAATTCTGAGTTTTACATCTATGAAATCTTCTTGTGCATTCAAGTATTGATGACTTCACATTTTCAAATTCCTCCTGTCTTTTAATTTCCACTTCATGTTTTTCAAAAAATTCTGATGACTCTTCCGCAATTCATTTCCACTCTTTGCATATCTATCATTGATTCTTAAGCTTACAAAAAGGATCCTTAGGTTTCAAATTGGGATTAGAATAATTGTTAAACTAATTATCACTATCCTTATCTTTTAATGGTTCTTATTTGTTCAATTATAGCCATCATGAAATCATCATTCCTAGATTATAATTCTTCTTCCTCTTCATCAAAGAGTTCATTATCATCATCTTTTTCTATAAAGACAAAACACTTTTGTTGATATTTTTTTTCCAGATTTGAAGGCTCCCTTTTGGAAAAATATTCTATAAGGATTTGAATGCCTTAATCTTCACTTTAATCATCTTTTAACTTTCTTGGACATCGATTTGAAATGTTCTGAACTCTTCCACTGAGAAAACAAGCTAGAGGTAGCTTTCTATAAAATTCCCATGTTCCCTTCTTCATATTCTTAGCAATGAGAGAAATTTTTTTTCCTCATTATCTTCATCACTGTTATCTCCTAAAAATTTTAGTTTTCCCATGTCTTTTAATTTCATTTCCTTGCACACATGTTTTGTAGCTTCTTCTGGTTTGATTATCATTTTGTATGCCGACAGATTTATCAGCACATCATCCACTGAGAGTTTTGAGTGATATATTTCCCCAAGGGATGACATTTTTTCATTATAAATGGGTGGTTGTCTTCTCATGATTTTCAATACTACATAAATGTATTTTGTTTCATCTCCTAGACCTTGGATTGCGCCTACTACTTCAGTAATTCAATTGAAAAAAGAGGTGGCATTAACATCAGAGTGCATATTCATATCACCAATCCTATTTTGTATTAATTGACACTTAACCTCATTAACTTTGCTATCTCCTTCATAAATACTCTCTAATTTATCCCACATTAACATAAAAGATATTATAATCATTACCTTTACATAAATCTGAGGAGAAAGGGATGCAGTGAGAGCATCCTCTACTTTGGAAACAACATAATGTAATTTTCTATCTGTATCAGTCATTGATAGTTTTTTAGGATTAGTGGCTTGCATTACCTATGAATTAGAAAATATGACTTCCATTCCATAAGATATTAGGTGATATTTCAACCTATTTTTCCAAATATGAAAATTAATTCCATCGAAGAGGGGAACTCCCCCAATGGTGACTGGATTCCCCATGATAGTAGATGACATATTCAACACCAGAAACATTTACCCTTTGATACCACTTGAAGGAAAACATAACACCCTGTGAGGGGATGGGTGAATGAAGGTGTAAAATTTTTATTTTAAACTGATGGATCTTGTTCCCACATTAATAGGAACCTATTAAACTTTTCTAAGGAGGATGTGTAGAGAACAAACAGTCACTTGAAAACCAATGACAAAGAAATTTTACATGGTTCACAAAGAAGTGCTACATCCATGTAGAATACACTGTAAGTGTATAGGGCGTACCCAATAACCACTAATATTTAGAAGTTATGAATTATAATAGTTTAGAACAAGCACTCTATTCTAGGAATACTACCTTTACATTTTTTTTTTCATAAATCACACTTCATCCCTCAAATCACTTCTAGTGACTTCCCCTTGCTCACTGCATTGGAAAAATATTCACCCAGTTTTTTCACATGAATGATGCTAAAAAGGAGTAGCATTAAATCATGGATCCTCAAATATAAATGGATTTGTTGATGAATTTTCATTATCACCCACATATGTAATTTATATTCTATTACACTTATGGGTTATGGTAATTAATTTCACAAACTGATTTGGTAAATTTTTCAGGCTTCCCTCGGTGTTCTGCATACCACTTTACCTCCTCTGTATACTGAGTAGTGGGTATGGTTTGCGGATTACCTCCTAAACATACCACTACAATTTCCACATGCCATCATTCTCTTCCCTGAACTATCATGCTCTGTGTATTACCATAATATTCGTATTTCTCATCTTATCCATGTACCACCCTACTCCACATACTACCTTGCCCAACCATGTACTGTTAGAGCTTCCTCTTCAAAATGACCACTCTTCCGTGGAATGTTGTTCCATATGTGTATTGTTCAGTCCATGTACTATCTTCTCCTCAATGAACCTCTTCAGACATTACCAGGTATCTTCTCGAAAATTTAGTCTCTAATCCATCTCATTTATTAAGGGTACTAATACTCCTTATATAGGAACAAATGGATCTGGAAATCTGTGAAAAAAATATTTACCAAATCATTGACTTTATTACAGCCTCCACCACATACAACTCACGTCCTGCAAATCGGAGAAATCCAACAAACCTCCATCCTTCAGCGTACTACACACCTTCACTATGAACCATCACTACTACCCATTTTATATTGTATGAATAGATCTATGTACCGTTCTTAT
Source organism: Viscum album (assembly GCA_963277665.1). Taxonomy (NCBI): domain Eukaryota; kingdom Viridiplantae; phylum Streptophyta; class Magnoliopsida; order Santalales; family Viscaceae; genus Viscum; species Viscum album. The sequence goes on along the minus strand of OY728126.1, from coordinate 289,649,303 downwards.
TATTCCTTAAATAGGTCATGAACCATCCGTAGTCATGGTATGTGGTGACCGTCTTGGGACACATGATTCTCTGCCTTTGGTGAATTCCTTCTACGTTTTTCAGGCCACACATTCCTATTAGCATATTCTCAATTTTGAGTTCCTAAAAATTGGAAAACACTTGGAAACACCACCACGTTAAATACTATTTTTAGCCACAATCGTTAGACCACATTCCATGAAAACATCCGGGTCATCCATATGCATATTGAAGAAAACACATACTAGAGTCCATTATAAAGAAAAAACCACCTTAGTTCCAACAACACCTTAATCTTCACGTCGGTTCTACCTCATTCATTCAATCATTTGACTCTTCCTCCAAACCCATCCTAATTTTTTCCAGGACACCACATATTGGTGAACTCATTCCATCCATCCAATTATCTAACCATGAATAATACCTATTTAATTCATATCATCCAATAAAGAGTTATCCTATTGTGATGGGCAGCTAACCATGTGTGATCCAAAAATCACCCCTCTGAACTACATGAATTTTGACCCTATTTTTTCTTCATAGGGTATATAAGAAGCATCTTAATGTTTTAACCCCATCCAATAGTTACGCTTTGTGTCCCCAATTCTAGGACACACCATTATCTAATCCACCCATAGTGTTGTTCAAAAAGCTATCATGGAATGAAACATTCCCCTTAGTGGGACACACTATACATGATTCGTCCTCATCATGAATTCTGATTAATCTATCTAGTAAACCATACAGATGGTTCCTTATGTGTATGTACCCATATTATACAAGTTTATAAGTGTTCTGATTAGTCTGATCCATCTTTGTATGACGTTAAACTCACAGAATACGTCGTTTTAAACATGGGAATCTGAGAAAAAATTTAGATATATGGCTCTATCATAGGATTCCCCCACATCCAATGTGTGATTCCTTGGGATTTTGATCACTTTATATTCCCTCTTATAAGAGAGAAGTCTTGTGTACACCTGTTTCAACATCAATACATACCACATATGCCTCACATGACTACTACCCCGCCCAAAGTTTTCTGCATCGACTTACCCGCTTGGAATGTTTTGATTAAAGAAGATATATTAACATTCATCCCCAAAATTATTTCACCAAGAAAAAGATTCATGAGCAATGTTTTAATCATTAATTGGGATCCACACAAGGTGAAAAATTCTGAGGAGGAATCCACAAAAGGAGAGACTGACATCCCATAAACCTATTTGGATCTATGAGAGGACATCAATAAAGAAGTGATGAATGCGATCAACTTTTGAAGGTGGGAATACATGTAATATTGATACCACCATTGAGTATCATTATGCATCCATACGATGCTCCCTAGTGAAAATCCATGGAAACAGGAATGGTTAACATGAAATGAATCTCTACTCTTAAATATAGGGATTAGTAGTCTTTGAGACATCAGTATATAAGAATTTTCCCAAATCCAGCTATCCAGTGGCATTTCACACAACGAAAATAGTGGAGCATACTTAAAACTCACCATAAATTGGTGTAGTTAATCGCTGGTCATTCCAATCTATGGAGTTATCATCGTGAATCTTTCAATCCAACTATGGAACACCAAAAAATGGTGGGGAATTGGGAATTGATTTCTTAATATATGTACTAATGGATGAATATTTTTTTCATGACCCTTGTTATGGCTACATAAAACCAATCACCCCCATCCACGAACGCAAGGGTAGTGGAAATGTTAATGTGGAAATTCCACACTATTCTGCCTCCACCATTACAACATCCATGACAACGTCTATAGGTCTCCCAAACCCCATATAAGCCTTATAATGTATCTTTAAACATGTTATCGAAACTCCTATACACTGGTATGAACACAAGGGGGTCATACAAATGAGGGCTATGGAACACCATGATTTACAGGCTTCTGCGAACCACCGTCATTGTCGCCCCCAAGGGTTGTGCAGGGAGACGGTGATCCCCAAATTTTTTTCCCAATTTTTCAGGTGCATCTCCCTATAGTTCTATTATGACTCATTCTCCTATGCCGATGAGGTGAGTGATGGTAGAGTTATCCTGGAAATGGACACCACCTAGGATCCACTAAAGAGGGATCCCACCATGCCTCGTCAGATCCTCCACCGACTAAGGGTCCCCTTGGATGAAGAGTAGGTGGATGACACCCCTACATTACTAGCCCTGGTCTAGATGACCTGTGTCAATGTCGAGCACATGCTCAGGATGATTCCCATTAGGGGCGTCATCTTAAAACATATTTAGTGGACTAAGCCACAACTGCTGCATACTACCTGCTCCATATTTTTAAAAATCAATGGAAATTTTATATATTATTGGGATTGAGACCATATCCACTCCCTTTTTAGGATGGGATGACACATACATTCACCGAGACAAGAAGAATCCTTTGAGGGACGACATGTAATTATTTTATTCGGTATAGAGGTCCTACCCATACCATCTTCAGTATAAGAACCCTTATCTTTATTACACACTTAATCGTGATTTATTACCTAAACATCACTTGATGCAACATATAATATTGAGATGTCTAGTGTATTTCGGGATTAGGAACATTACATAACAACTTAGAACATGAAACACAACATCTTTATTGAAATAATCCTTTACATGACCTGTACATTCCCTCATACTCAACATTGCATGGGATAACCTGAGGACATGAATAAGAAAATGGTGAGCTATAAAGCCTAAAAAGGGATTAAATAAGGCATAACATGAAGAATAAAATAAATGTTAGGCATTTGGATTATCAATGGAGCATTCAAGAAACATGAACATTAAGTCATGATAAAGCATGATTATTATTACATGGAAATGATGCAACAAAACTTAACATGGTGTTAGCATGATCCAAGGGTCATTGAACAAGGAGAATGAGTAAAACCTCATTGCACATGAATTATCACGAGTAAATCCTCATTTATGTTGAATTAGAATGATTAAACCCTCATTCCACCTGACATATCATGATACAAATACTTACCCAATGCATTGGAGTGCTATCTGGGTGCACCCTTCATAAACATTTCATTCCATGCATAAGTGTGCCACGTTGATCATAAAACAAGGAATAATTAATAATCATTTATTCCACGATAATGAAATGTGGAATACATTACTGAAATTTTTTAACCAATAATTAAATTTTCATAATTGTGAATACCCTTTATAGAGAAATGGGTATGGTATTCACTACACAATGACACTGGCTTGGAAAATCATGGTGCAATTTCGGAAGTGTAAAGATGTGACATAAGAAGACATAAAAATGGTTGATGAGAGTTGAAGGGGTGTGTCATCATATTTACATGAAATAGAATGTTATTGGATCATATAGATAAATGTAACAACATAGGTAATGGAATTTGGATTCATACTAAAATATAATTTCATGAATGTAAACGAGGAGGGAGATATTCCTTACAAAATTTGGGCATGAAAATGGGTGTATATAGGAGGCATTAATGAGAGAGCAAAGGGGTCTGTAATTATTCAAACATGAAGAGGGAAGTATGGGGGATGTGTTAAATCATACACCAACATTTATAATTAATAATAAAAGGGCATATCAATATTAAGAAACATGGATAAAATGAAAATGGATGGAATCCCATACTTGGAATTGTGATCCCAAAGGCATGGGAGAGGCTTGAGAGTGGCTTCGTTGGAGCTTGAGGCACCATGGGAGGATTATATATAGAGGAGGGTAGAGCATGGAGGAACTCCAAAGTCTTTGAGTGAATTGTATGTGGGAGCCTGGATGTGTTTATATATGAAAGGAGATGGAGTTCTATATTATTTAGGTTTGGGACACCACACATTAAACTAATCAAAAGCAAAAACCATCCCATAGTTTTCCTATGGATTTTTGTTAAAGTGCTGTGGAAAACAATATTTTATACGGCGAATGGCCTAACTTCTTAAAATAATAGGGTTTATTTGGTGGAGTTGAATCACACTATCAAGGAAATATTTTTAAAAATATAAAATGTTTTATAATTAATGGATGTTCCACTAAGGATTTTTAAAATAAATAAAACAAAATAAAATCACATTATTTTAATGGTAAAACATATATATTTTCCAGACATAATGTTTATACTATTTTATTACATCACTATTGGTTCATTATGTAGTCATAAAACACATTATATATATATTTAAATGGTATTTCAATTTTACTAAAAAAGTTGAATGTCTCAGAAAATTTTGAAAATTTTACCATTGGATAATTTTGACATCTTGATTCCAAAAAAAATATTCATTTTATCTAAATAATTTTCTAAATATGTGAATTTTTAGTTACAAAAAATTGACATTAATATAATATTCATGGGGTTTGAAAAAATAGCTTTCAAACCATAATAGAAAACTCAATCGTATTCATAATAATTATACGTTTACATATGTTATATAAAAAGTAATTTAGTAATCATATTTAATTAAAAAATCCATTGATTCCAAAGAAATTCATAACAGAATATTAACTTAAAATATTATTTTTTTGAATAAATAGTTAAAACATAACAATAATAAAAAGAATGTATATTGTTTATTAAATACAAATATAATTCACATAATCATAGTGCTAAGGTATTTTTACATAAGACCTTATAAAAACCCACATACGACCGAATGGAAAGGCGTGTGATGGTGACATACTCTTGTGGTGGCTTAGATAACATCGCTCAGGTGATAATCTCTATCAAATTACACTTCTCCCATAGGTGGTTCCACTCGAGATTAATGTGTTGAAGCTTAACATGGGGTTGGTCAAGAGTGAATCCCAATGATGCCACAACCTTTCCAAGATCTGATAAATGGTCTTCATATGGGGAAAGTCTACTGGATGAGGACATCACATCCTTTGTTTGAGTAAATTAGATTTGTTAAAGCTTTATATTTATACTAATAATTTGATCACTTTTAAATGACTATATTAGGGACTGTAATATTTATTATTGGTATTTTGAATTCAAATAAACATAAAACCAAGGAATTTCATATTTTATAAAACCATTTTACATAATTATACATTTAATTAGATCAATATGAATTTTTATTAAGAAAAGTTTTGGTCATTACAATCTCCCCCCCTTAGAAAATTTCATCAACAAAATTTCATTTTCCCACACTAAAAATGATGCAGGTAACTCTGATTCATCAATTCCTCTGATTCCCACATTTCTTCTTCAAACATTTGGTTTCTCATGGACACCTTGATGAGAATAATTATCTTATTTAATAGAACCTTTTCTCTACGATCTAAGATCTTCACCTGATTCTCTTCATAGGAGTGGTCATTATCTAATGGTACCATCTTTGGACTGGGTATATGTGATGGTTCAGGTATGTACTTCCTCAAGAGTGATAAATGGAACACAACATGTACTTGAGATAGGTTCGGTGGGAGTGTGAGTTGATTGGCCAATCCTCCAATGTGATCAAGGATCTCAAAAGGTCCAATGTAACTTTAACTAAAAATTCCCTTCTTCCCAAATCTCATAACTCTCTTCCATGGTGATATGTAGAGGAATACCATGTATCTAACATCAAACTCTATTTCCGATCGATGATTATTAGTATAACTCTTTTCTCGACTCTGAGAATCATTAATGTGCTGCATGATGGTTTAACCGTCTCACCCATTTCTTCAACCATATCTTGACTTATGAGTTTATCTCCCCAACTTCATCCCAACATGCTTGTGTTTTAAACAACTTCCCATACATGTCTTCTTAAGGAGCCATTTATATGCTTGAGTGGAAACTGTTGTTGTATGGGAACTCAATAAGAGTGTGATGATGGTCTCATCCTCCTTTGAAGTCCCTTGAGAATGCTTTCAACATGTCTTCTAGTGTCTGGATAATCTTCTCATATTGGCCATCAGTTTGAACATGATAAGTTGTACTGAAGCTTAGCTCTGTATTCAGATCGTGTTGGAGACTCTTCCATAACATAGAGGTGAATCTTGGATCTCAATCAGATACAATTGATAGTGGTACCCAATAAACCCTTACCACTTTCTTGATATATATCTGTTCCAGTTGATCTAATGAGAAATTCTCCCAATTTTCAATAATGTGTGCAGTTTTGTTAAAATGATCCACAACATCCCAGATAGCATTGTTTCTTTTGGAATTTTTTGGATGTATGGTGAAAAAGTCCATAGTGATGTTCTCCCATTTACATGTTGGTATGGGTAATGGTTGTATCATCCCCTTAGAATTATACCACTCAGCCTTCACTTAATGATAAATGAGACACTTTGATTTATACTCAATGATATCCTTCTTCATTTAATCAAACCAATAATTCCCTTGAATATATCGATACATCATGGTGTTTCCTAGATGAATGGAGAAATTCAAACAATGTGCATCATCTAAAAGTTCTTTCTCAGTTTCTAGACTTTATGGAACACAAAGCCTTTTCCCAAATATCACAATTCATTTTTCATTAACAATGAACTCCGAGTATTTCCCTTTTCTGATAGTTTCTACTTTTTTCTGAACTCCCACATCATCCTTTTGATCATCCTTTAAACTTTCCAAAAGTGACAACTGAGAAATAATTGGGGAAAGGATTGATTATGCCCCCTTATTTATGATTCTAATGTCTATCTTCATATAATCCAAGAAGGTTGTATCCTTTTCAATTCTCACTAATGATTGAATTGATGGATCATTTCTACATAGAGCATCTGCCACCATATTCTCTTTCCCATGGTGGTAATTGATTGAGCAGTCATAGTCTTTGATCAGCTCTAACAATCTTCGTTGATGCATATTCAACTATTTCAGTGTTAATATATACATGAGGCTTTTTTATCCATGTATATATCAAACTTATCTACAAAGATATAATGTTGACAACTTTTCAAAGATAAGATCACTACATCCAACTTAGGTAATGTTTTGGATAGTTTTTCTAATGAAACATCAATTTCCTTGAAACATCGGCATTGACTTTGTCATTTTGCAACAACACACAGCACATGCCAATTTTTAAAGCATCACTAAATACCGGAAAATGTTCTCCACCTGTGGGTAATGTGAGAATGTGCCCAGTGATAAGGATCTTTTCAAACTATTTGCAGATTTCATCACATTCATCACTCCAATAAAACATTACTCCCTTCCGAGTCAGCATGGTAATAGGGTTGGACAATCGTAATAATTTTCTCACAAATCAGCAATAATATCTAGCTAACCCCAAGAAGCTACGAATATATATTACCGATGATGGCCTTGGTTATCCATCAATTGCAGCTATCATGGAGGGATCCACATATTTTCCATTTCTCGTGATGATATGACCTGAGAATGAGATCACATATTACTAGAACTCCCACTTTTTGTAATTTTCCTAGAGCTTCTCCTCTCACAAGGTCTCAAGTATTGTTTTTAGATTCTCTTCATGCTCCTCCTCTGTTTTTGAGTATATTAGAATATCATATATAAAGACTACCACATATTTTTTATGTAATCTCTAAAGACTCTATTCATTATTTCCATGAATATTTCTAGAGAATTATTGAGTCCGAAAGGCATTAAAATGGATTCATAATTCTCCTACATTGTATGAAAAAATTTCTTTGGGATATCCTCATTATCCCTTACTTGGTAATATCCTGACCACAAATCCACCTTAGAATATTATTTTTCTACAAGTAGTAGATCGATCAAGTCACTAATTCATGATAGAGGATACTTGCACTTTATCGTGATTTTTTAGCCCACGATAATCAATGAAAAGGCGCATTGTCCCATCCTTTTCTTAAAGAAGAGAACTGAAGCAACCCATGGTGAAGAACTTGGGAATATAAACCCTTTATCAAGATTCTCTGTTATTTGTTTCTTCAGAACCTCATGCTCTACAACATCCATTCTATACAGATTATTTCATATTGGAAATTCCCTAGGTATAAAGGTAATTGATAATCCCACATCTCTTCTAGGAGGAAGACAATGCAATTCCACGGGAAACACTTCAGTGACTTCCCTCACAATAAGAAATTCTTCAAGGATGGATTCTAACTTAGACTAAATCATATGATCTAGATACACATGATCATAGGGAATTAATATACACACTTGATATGATATTTCAAAATAAGATTCATCTTCTTCCTTGCACTTGTATAGAACTGGGGTTTGATTCTCCATATGGATATTGATTTCGCTCTCATGGAAATTTTTGTTGGATTGATATAAGGAGAGAAATTACCTCAAAATAATTGCGTCAAATTCCATTAGATGGAGTATGATGAGGTTTTCAAGGATGTTCAATCCACAAATTATGACAGGGGAGGAGTTATATTCATGGGATGCAATGATTTCTCCAATTTCCATACTCACTAACATATTTTATTCCATGAATTTGGGTGGTGTTGGGATTGTTATACTAACCATTCATGATATAGAATAATGACTAGAACTAGAATAAAAAAGTAGGTTCTTTATTCTTGAATGAATAAATAGTATACCTATCATTACTTTTTTTGTCATGATTCACATCGGCATTAGTGATGGAAAAAAATATCCCATGTTGCCTTGGAGGTTGTTGGTTGCCTACGAGAATCCTTGGATTAGGGAACTAATTTTCAAGGTGACCCATTTCTTTATAGTTGAAGCAATTAATGAAACATTGAGGTTTGAATAGTGTGTTCCTCTCATTTGTCCCAGTAGAGGGGTTTTCTTGTCGGAAGTTAACCGCTAGGGGCACTTTTCATCCACACCTATAGCATTTCCTTATCCCCTTTAGTCAATTTCTCTGGTGCTTCATTCCATGCCTTTGGTATGTGGGGTGCTGGTTCTTCTTAAAACCATTGGATTTATCCACCGGACTACTAGAATTGAATTCTACCTTATGGTTATTATCCCCATGATACCCATGAAATTCTATGATCTCTATTTTTACTTTTATGGCACATCAGACAATTTTTACATATCTATCGATGTCATGGATCTCCAAGGCATTCCATAGGCTAGGATTCATCCCACCAAATAAATGGTCATCCATGAATTCAGGGGTAACGATAAAGCCAGAGGCATACTGTGAAATCATTGTGATGTTTTCATCATATACTTTGATAGATTAGTCCTCTTTTTTTATTGAAGGCAAGGAATTCCGTTTCCATATTAAGTTTGTTGGTGTGAGGAAAATATTTATCAAAAAACATCTTCTAGAAATTCTTCCATTCCAACGCATCGATCTCCTCCCCAAGTTTCGTATTTTGGATCAATGTCCACCATTGATCTGCTTCACCCTCCATACAATAAGCGTCCATAAGAACCTTCCAGTGTTTGGAACATTGAAGGATGGAGAATATCTATTCAGTGGAGTACATCCATTATTCATATATTGATGGATCAGATGATCCATTAAAAATAGGATGCCTTTTTCCCATGAAGCTCTCGATTGCGACTTGTTCTTTCTTAGGGAGGGTGAAGATTCCTCTTGACCCACACTTCTATTGAAGACATGAGATAACTGAGAGAGTGTAGTGACAATGTTCGCGATTCCCACTCACATTGGATTCAGAATCTCATTAGAACAATCATCACATCAATATTTGCATTGGTTGTTAGACCAAGTCTTCCTATTACCAGCCATTGGCATGGATAAATGGAATGTTAGGGGTAACACATAAAGGGTAATGCAAAGGAAAAAATTTATGAATTATAAATTCCTATTAATTTATCAACTTATTAATCTATAGGCTTCAATCTATGTTATCCATGATCTACTTAACAATATATATTCATATGGGCATTTTTTTCCCATAACGGTGGTTAATACTAAGCTTGTGAATTTACCAAAGAATATCCCCGAGGAGTGTCGTAAACAATAGTTCAGCAAGGCCTATTGACATGTACAAGGATACTCTGGGTCATGCCTGAAACTTCTTATCGGAATTTTCACTCCTATATATATCTGTTCCAGAGCCACCTCTAGCTGCTCATATCTAGACAGGGATGTATTTTCCTGATAAACCACTTACCCAATAATCACCTAAATATAGGGATATTTTTTATTATACATAGTATTATCACTAAGGCTTTCAAAAGGGGTTTCTAATCCTAAACCCCAAAATAATTAAATCTATCATTTGATGCCAAATATAACAACACTAGTATTTATTAAACACATAAAGATGATTTATTACATATACTGCACTTGACACAAGAAATAAGATATAGTTGTCTTGTGTCTTTGGGGATTAGGAACATTACATATCAACTTAGAACATGAAACAAAACCTCTTTATTGAAAAATTCTTTTACATGACTACTACATTCCCTCGTACATTGCATTGAATTGGATAACCTGAAGACATGCATAAGAAAAGGGTGAGTTATGAATCCCAACAAGGGAGTAAAAAAGGAATATCATTAAGAATACAATAAATGTAAGGAAATAGTAATATAAAATTATCATAATAAAAACATGAACATAAAGGCATGGCAAACATTTTTATCACAACATGGAACTGTGGAAACAACACTTAACATGGTATTAGCAGAGCCAAGGGTCATTTCACATGGAGCATGAGTAAACCCTCATTGGAATTTAATTATCATGATTAAATTCAAATTGAATATGAATTATCTTGTGTAAACCCACATTTCACTTGATGTATCAAGATTACAATCTTTACCCAATGCATTGGAGCACTATTAGGGATCTCCCTTCAAAAACATATCATTTCATGCATAAGTGTGCCACATGGGTCATACAACATGAAATAAGTCATAATAATTTATTCCAGGATAAAGGGATGTAAAATACATACATGATGATTTATAATCAATAAGTAAATGTGAATAAATGTGAATCCCCATGATAGAGAAATGTGTATAGTACTCACTACATAATGACACTGGTTTGGAAAATCATGGTGTAATTTTGGCAGCGTAACAGCATGACATAAGAATTCATAAAAATGGTTTATTAGAGTGGAAGGGGTGTCTCATCATATTTACATGAAATAGAGAGTAAGTGGATTATATAGATACATATACCAACATATCTAGTGGAATTTGGATTCATAATACAAAAGAATTTCTTACAAGTAAATGAGGGGGGGGGGATTCCATACCAAATTTTTACATGGTAACAGGTGAACATGGGCGGAATTGATGGGAGATAAAAGGGGTATCTCTTCATTCAAACATGAAGAGGGATGTATTGGGTAGGTGTAAAATCAAACCCCAACATTTATAATTGATAATAAAAGTGCATAACTATATTAAGATACTCGGATAAAATGATAATGGAAGGAATCCATTACATAGAAGTGTGATCCCAAAGGCTTGGGAGAGGCTTGTGAGAGGATTATTGGGAGCATGGGGCTCCTTGAGAGGATTCTCGATAGAGAGTAGGGTATAGTTTGGAGGAACCTCAATGGATTTTAGTGAAGAGTAACTAAGATCTTGGGAGGATTTATATAGGAAATGAGAGGGAATTCCTTATTATTTAGGTTTGGGGCACCACACATTAAATTAATCAAAACTAAAAACTAGCCATGGTTTTGACCAAGATATTTTAAAAAGGGGAGTGGGAAAAATATTTTTTAAGGACAATGGAATAACTTTTTAAAATAATAGGGTTGCTTATGTGGCGGTGACTCACACTCCCTAGGAAATAAATTTAAAAATAAAGAATGTTTTATAAGTTTTGGAGGGTCCACTAAGGCTTTGTAAAATAAATAAAACAAATCTAAAATCACATTATTTTAATGGAAAAACATATATTGGCCGAAAATGTTTTTTATCATATTTTATTATATCACTATTGGGTAATTATGATGTCTTAAAAAATATTTTATATTTAAACGGTATTTAATTTTTACCCATAAATTTTAATGTCTCAGAAAATTATGAAAAATAAAAATTGGATAATTTCAATGTCCTGATTCCATAAACAATATTAATTTTATCTAAATAATTTTTAAAATATGGGAATTTTAACTCTTAAAATAAAAAATGACAATTATAGAAAATTCATTTGTTTTTTGACAAAAATAGATTTCAATCCCTAATTGAAATCACAACCACATATATAACAATTATACGGTCAATTATATTATATAAATATTAATTTAGTAATAATATTCAATTAAGATAATATCTATTCAAAAATTCATTAAGTCATCAAAATAAATTTCTTAATTTAATTTTAACTAAATTTAATATTTGTTATTTAACAACTATTTAAAACGTAACAGTATTAATTTTTTTTATTATATAAAAAATTATGCACATTATCATAGTGATAAGGTCTTTTTACATAACCCCATATAACACTCACATATGACCAAAGGGTAAGGTGTGCGATGGGGACAGACTCTTGGGGTGGCTCAGATAACATCGCTCATGTGGTAATCTCCATCAACTTCCACATCTTTTGTATGAGGTTCCACTCGAGCATAACATGTTGAAGCTCAGATTTGGATTGGCCATGAACAAAGAACAATGATGCCACCTCCTTTCCGAGCTCAAACAAATGGGCTTCGTACAGGGAAAGTCTACTAAATGAGGCCATATATTCCTTTTTCTAAGTAAATTGGATTTGTTAAAGCCTTATATTTATACTAATCAAGTGATCACTGTTTCAACGACTATATCAAAAGTGGTAATAATTATTAACGGTATTTTGAAAACCAAAAACATAAAACCAAGTAAGTTTATATTTTATATAAACATTTTTTATAATGATACATTTAATTAGAACAAGAGGTTATTTGAGTAAAAAATGTTTGGGTCGTTACAGTCAGCATGAGTGGGGGTCTTCCCCTTACAACACTTATTATTGAGGTCGTCCCCATGTCGTTAGCACCTATCCAAGTGGAGGTCATCCCCAACTTGTTTATTCCTAGCACAAAGTCACTCCCTATTCTCATTATCCTTATTATGTATACTTTCACAATATTTCATTTTATCAATGTGAAGGTCCTCCATGTATCCTCACCAACACAAGAGGAGGTCCTCCCTATAGCTGAATCAACAAAATCAATTTTCCTTATTTCTTCATCACTCATCAACATGGTGTTCCTCCACATGTGCTCACCATCTCTAGTAGAGGACCTCCCTGCTTTTGGGACTATGAAATTGGAGTCCCTCATCAATTACATTAGTGACAAAACATAAGTCCTCCCTCTCTCCAATTTGATTAGTACAAGGGTCCTCTCTCTTCCACAGACAACTGACATGGAGGCCCTCACCATGTTCTAGCCACCTCCACGTGACGTCTCTATAGAGACCCTCACTTTACAAAACATAAATATTACATAAAATTTATGGATACTTAAACATTATACAAATATATTAACAAATAATGTAGTTGTTATAATGCCTTTGGAAACATGGAAACATAGAAATGAATATATAAGTGAGCTACATTATCATCTACTATGTTCTTCATGACCATAACCCTTCTTTGACACATCAATCATAACACATGTCTTCATAACCTGGGGAAGGAAACATAAAAAGTCGTGAGATAAACTACTCAGTAAGGGTAAACAAGGGAGTCATGTAAGCATAAACATGAGAATAAGGGTACGAGAAAATGATAATGAAATAATATTGCATACCCTAGATATCAAAGATCATACACATGAATCATGAAATAATTCTAGGATGTTTCCAAAACCTGAATAAAAATTATGTAAAGGACATAATCCATGAAAGTATAACATAATAGTAAGACATGGATTCAAGGAAACACATAAGTATATACTGATTTCCATAGTATCCAAGGAATCAATTCAATGATCATCTTAGTGAAAAAATCTGTTTACTAAAAATTGTAACCCCCATTCCAGTCTTGTATAACTAAACCAAGTGACCCCCATTCTAGCCTTATATTATTTAAGTAAGTAACCCTCATTTCATCCCTATATTACATAACTGACAACCCTCATTCCAGAAATATATTATTTAATTTGATATAAATCTTTCCACAATGCATTAGAGAGAGATATAGGTCCCTTCCATCACATAATGAAATCATACATACATGTTCTACTAGATCACATATAAACATATCATAACTCATTAAATTAAATTGGTATCATAAACATTTAAATAGATCCTAACCCATGTAAAAAGATAGATTTCATAATTAGTCGATCATAAACATAATCCGTAAAAAAATATTGTTTTAAGATCATATAACCCATTCAAGGGAAACAAATTTCATAAACATCATTCCATCAAAACAAAATCCATTCAAGAAAAATAATATGAATGAAAACATTGAAAAAGTCACCTTTAAATTAATGATAAACACAAATGGATGTTGTCTTATATGGGAATAAATTTTGAAATTTCTTTTTAAAAACAATTCATGGTGAAAATATCCATCCTTCTTTGAAAATTGATTTTTATAACATAAAAAATTTTGAAAACCTTTTTCTTTGAAAATTGTTTTAAAAACATATAATCAAATAATTTTAAAAGATAAAACATTTTTAAAATACATTTTTATTGAAAATGATGTTGAAAGATCTTTTAAAAAAATTAAAACAATTTTTAAAACATTTTTGAAATCATGGTTTTCAAATACAATGCATTTCTGATCGAAAAGGGAGACAATCCAATTATACTAGAAACATTATCATAAATAAAAAAGAGTGAATAAAATGGTACTAAAAAATGAGGATATATTTAATTAATAAAGGATAACTATATCAATGAATATTCTTTATGTATTTCGTCGGATGTATCATAAACATCAACAATCTTAAAAAACAATAAAATTTTCTCATTGAACTCTCATAACATGGTTACTTGCGATCATACTCTCAATGTAAGAAAACAAAATTTCATGAAGCATAATATTTCAAGAAAAGAATTATATTCATGACATGATATTGTACAATGTATGTATATATACCTAAAAAAATTAGATTCATAACAAACACATGAGTCTCAAAAAAGGAAAACTATGAAAAAATGGTTTGCCGGTTTGGTAACATTTTACAGATAAAATTCATGAAATATTTATCATCAAATGTATATGTGAATTCCAAAAAATTTAGTAATAATATAATTATAATTTAATCATGATATATACATACACAAAACAAAATTAAAGAGTGTTTATCATAAAATAAATCTCACATAAATTAAAAGTGAGATGAAATTCCCCTTACCTTGTGTCTTGAATATCTCTGTACACATACAAGCTTCCTGCATAATAAATTTAATTTTATTATACATATTTTACAGAGTAATATTCATATATATAATAATGTATTTGGTTTAATTATGTCCTTATATTACCCACTTGTTAATGATCCTATGTTGAAGTTTCACTTTGGGTAATCATTCTCTTTTCTCTTTGCATGTATCTTAATTTGATATAACATTGGTCCTTATACAGATATCTTGACTAAATAATGAATAAATTGATATAAATATATTTTATATAATTTATATGTATATTATAATAATTTATTGCATAAATATGTATGAAATTGAATACAAAATTCATGGAGATGGTAAACTATTCTTATGCATAAAGGTTATTTATGTTTTTATTGTCCCATTGAATGAAAGATGTAAATGAAATATATATATATATATATGTATGTATGTATGTATGTATGTATGTATGTATATATATCATTATTAAAGTAGAATTAATTTATCATATATATCATATATTTTCATTTATCTCATCCTTAATACATTCCAGGTTGTGTGTGAACTAATCACATTACATTGAGGGGTTGGGAGTGCACACTTCCTCAAACGAGATTATCATATTAACACCAAATGGATGACAAAAAGATGTGTAATAAAAAATGAATACAAAATCTTTAAAAATTAGTAAATATAATATATTACATATATAATTAGAGTGTGCATCGTAATGGCCACAATTATTGGTGTTAAAGGATAAATGAACAATCATTGTTTCGTGTTGTACAATTCGCCATACATAGAAATTGGTGGGATTTTATAGGGATGGAAAAGGACTCATGGAATTTTGAGAAACAAATTTGGTGTGAACATGTTATTACATAAAAATAATTCTTAAAAAACCAGAATAACTCATGAATTGATGTTTTATGGATGAATTATGGATATCAACTAGGCTTTTTACAAGTTTATAGGTAATTTGTGCCTTTAATTTTATGGTTTAGTCCATAATTAAGCTTAATTTGTCCATAACTGTTGTGATTAATTTTAATCACTTTTACTAATCATTTTGGTTAGAAATTAACATGGCCTTTTTAATAACTAAATATTAGACCAAATAAAACAGTGTATATTTTATTTTTAAAATTAAAAACATAGAATTAGAAAAATAATGATTAGTTTTAATCCATAAGATTGGATGAAATAACATGTATCTAAAGTAGAATAAAGTTCAAACATTTGTTAAGATTTTATATTTAGTATCAAAGTTGAATTGATTCAAATGAATTTAATTTTTTTATTAGTTATAATATTCATCTAATGTGACCATAAAAATAATTTATAATTACATTTATCATTAATAATTAATTAGACCAAAAAGGAATTTCTAAACTAAAAATGAGTAATTTTCACTATTCATTAAAAAATAATGTTAGTCAGAAAAATCCCAAAAATTAACCCTTATATAATTTCCACATTATGAATTAAAAATGATGTTTATTTTTTCAATACAATTTTCTAAATTTTTCTAAAATTATATTCATTATTAGAATCAGTTCATTCGAGAAAAGGATATATTTAAACATAAAAAGGACATTACCAAAAATAGTATCTTTCATAATCAATAATATTTATTTACATAAAATAACAATATTTGAAAATTTTTAATCACTAATTTTAATATTTATGTTATAATTATCGTATTGAAATTATTAAATTAATAAAAATTGATGCTTTATAGAAACTCAGTGTTGGGTGTATCGTACGCCATGTCAGTGTTGCGTGGAATGTATGCCAAGTCAGCGTTTTTTGTGAAAGGAAAATGCCACGTAGGTAATTCCAAGATATAAATTAAAATTTTTGATTATTAAATAAAAATGTATATAAAAAGTAAGGGAGTTATTGTCTCACCCCCTCACTTCAGCACTTCTATCCATGGAGGTCATCCCCACACGTCAAGTATCAGACATGGATGTCTTACCGTATTCCATTCAACATATGCCCAGAGCTACTCACACAACATAACACCAAGTCGGATACCCTACCCTCTACAACACCAACCCACATAGATGTCATCCCCATGTAATAGATTTTACCTTCCTTGAAGAACCCTCTCATGGTTGGTGCGAACTTTCTATGCCAAGGGATGAATCCTATGAAGTGCCAGACTGTAGTCAATACTGTATGTTTTTTAGATTATAAAGCATAATGTAACTCTATGATGGATCCCACCCTGATCCACTCTGTTAGGTTTCGGGGAAGGAACCCAAGGTGTTTGATTTTTCCTTCCACAATGAGAGATGGACAAGATCCCTGAGTACCTCCACAAGCACATGAAGGAGGATGAAGATTTTGATCCCTTTCAGGGTCTTTCCATGTAGTCTTCTCTACCATAACCATATTAACTCACTAACTCAACACAAGTTCAAGGGGATTTTTCCTAGGGTTTGTTAGATGCTGAGCACTATACTAATCAGCCACCAACAATGGCCACCCATGTACATAATGCAGGGGTTAGTACCCCATCCTATAAGGATGCGAGGATGCAATCAATACTGTCCTCAAAAGAATGCCTAGTACGCAATGGCCTATTATCTCAATCATCGTTCTATCCACCAACCATCCCACCACCACAACAATCTATATTAGTGTCATTAATGGTTCCTCAGCCTCCCCATTTGAGGAATGAGGCAACCAGATACCAGACCTCCCATATAACGAAGATGTTTGTCAGAAATTCTCGCAATAGATAAGTTTCCAGAGATTATCTGCATGATTTCTACTACATACTTCGGCATCACAGAGTCCCTCAACCAGGGAGAATCAAATGTTCCCACATGAATCTCTGGGTAATGCATTTCCATCTCAATCATTGTTGGTTTTCTTATCCAAAGAACCTAGAGGATTATGAACATAACTATTAGTAATGTTGCCTAGTCATGTTGGAAGCACTAATCATTTCTCGGCACCTAGAATCACCCTGTTATCACTAGACCGTCCAAAAAAGATGATTTTTGAGATTAAATGTGCACCATAGAAATATTTTTTTAGGAAAACCCACATGTTCAGATTCATGGATAAGGGATTCATAATACTCTTCACTTCATCCCAATTCGATGTCAACCTTGGTGATATCAATGATACCCCTCCAAGGACAGTCATTGAAATCATGGATGATCTCATAGATAAGGACATAGAGGTAGGACTCATTTAAGTGGAATTTCCCTTGAGAACAAAACAAAATCTTTTTGACCACCTAGGTGTATTTATTCGCCAACAAAGTCACTTTCTTGGTCTTGTTGAACATGCCAAGTCATTCTCTATTTGTAGGGATCCCAACAAGGGTAAATGAAACTTTAGGATGGTTATTCCCTCTGACCCATCTGGATCGACACAAATGGTGGAGGATTACACTTAGAAGGATTGATTGCTCTAATTTCTTGAGAAACATAAATGTCTCATAGAAGAGATCATTATCGAGTATGTTTTCGCACAATTACCTGATTATGGTGATCATTAGTATGATCCCACAAATTATATATCAGGGTTGTAGGGGCATGCACAATTTATAATAAGTGAGCTGCCTCGTAGTGATCTCGAAAACCCTACTCATCCAGATAGGGTAGAGTATAGAGTGTATGGAAATCAACTATGGAAATCATCACTGAATCCACCTTAACTTTGTGAGGACCATCCTTAGGTCATTCTTCAGGTTATTATTCTGGAAGATCAATATGAATTTTCTCCAAAAACACATTGTGTTGTTCCACCATCCACTGCACAATATAATGAGTCTGCATATCAAGTTGAATATACTATCAATGCACCAGTGGCCAACAAAACTCTCTTAAATATGATCCCCCGAATAGATGATCAAATGGATACTCTCATTTCCATCCTCAAAGCCCATGAAACCCGAAATGTACCTATCCCACCTAATGGAAATCCATTTCTAGCATGGGTAGATGATATTCTATCACCTCCAAATTTTGGGAATCCCACATTATCCCCCTTAAATGGGATGCGTGACCTGCTAAATCATCTGGCCAACATTATTTCAAGGCATGAGACCATGTGGGTAACTCTAACATAGTAGGAATCTAGAATACACCACTGCTTCATAATAACATTGGAAGGGCCCACACTCATCTAGTATAACCACCTACCAGTCGGGGCTATACAAGGATGGGAATATCTCTGTTTAAAATTTCATTACCAGTTCAGCTCGATAAATCGAAAGACCATTATTTCTACCCTCATTAAGATCACGCAACATCCAAACAATAAAATCATAGACATTGTTGCCAAATGGATGAGAATCGCATATTTTCTCGACATGTTGTTGACTCAAGAGTAGCTGCTGATGATGTGCATGGTGAAGGTGAAGACTAAACTGGACACATCCCTCTTCACATAGAAATTCCCTGGTGGATTCTTGGAATTAATTGACAAGACTGAGTGTTGAGGTGAATCCCTGAATCAAGATAGATAGGAACACCCATTGCCTCCCACATCTCTTGCAAGGATATCCTTTAAGTACAATACTGCTACTATTTCATAGGTACAACCCCCCATGCCACTAGAGATATTTCAAGAAGTGCCTCATCCAAAGTCTCGCTGAGGGCCACAACCTCAGGCTTAGCCTCTGGGTGACCATCTCCTGACACACAATTGAAAGGCACAAAAACATAATGCACCACCACATCTATGATGAGATAATAAAGTTCCTACTCCTCCCCATGCTCTAGTATCTCGTCAGGTCCATGCTCCTAGGGTCCCTTTCCTTGGTAGGAGAAACAAAACCTACACATTTAAAGAGGCACAGGTCCCCATCTATTTTTGGAGTGAATCAGATTATTGTGTCCAGTAGTTTCTAGATTGTAGGAGGCCCCAGGAGGCGGATCTCATTGATTGACTCAACCACATACCCTATCCAAAATTCTTTAGAAATACTATTATAAAGTGTTATGTGTTCAAACATTGGATGCAAGACAAGGTGTTCAAAGGCATAGTTATATTGGGCCCTACCCTAGTATAAGTGGTGTGTTTTTCATAAAATCGAGATGGTGACAATGATAGTGATTGTCAATAGATCTCAATCAATGGGTCTTGGAAGAATGATGTCTAGATTGAACACAATGCAGTCTCTTTCACCGATGGTATCATACATGACCATTTAAATTATCCTGATCCTTATGAAGTCATCATGCTTCCTCCAGCTACTACTTCAACATCCATGTCTCAACCTTCATTCTCTTAGAGGATAAGTCACTAATAGCTCATAGTAATGAATAGTTCCTTTTCAATACCAAAGTTTTCTCACACTCTTTGAACCTTCATGCCCCCAGAGAAGTGGATTGCCCCTAGAATCATCCCAGTAATGAAGGATTCCTCAAGTGATGACCAGTATAATGCAATAGTGAACACCATCTAGATTATGGACCTTGTTATGGTTCCCAAGGACTAGGATCATCAGGAAGATCCTCCTAATATCCCCGGTCAGTCCCATCTTAAGTGAAACCATGGACAAATGATTCATTAGAATGTACTGGAAAACACATCTATCCAAGTCATGCACACTAATAAGATTATAAATTAGGCTCAATGAAGATATTAACATGAATAATACTCTCATCTTGTCTCATCTGATTCACTTCCACTGCTATTAATGCTACTCGATCCTGCAAAGCCACAAGAACCAAATTATGATCAGCTGCACATAGTTGTGGCCAGACCTCAGTCATTCATTTGTTAGTCGATAATCATTTTTTATGGTTTATCTAGCGAGTAGAAGGATATCCCCACTATAATCTAGAATATTCTAGTTTTATGAATAATTTCCTTCATAACTCTCACTACAAGGAGACATATTGTTGGTAGAAATTTCCACATGGCATAAGAGTATGATGTGATGAAGCACATTTCCATAATTCTTTAGAAATACATGATCCTCAGGGCTCTATTACTATCAAAATACATGCATGAATCCCTTGTAGATGCTTTTGCAAGCCCCTTAAAATTAAAAATTATGTTAACAAATAGTAAGAATGTCTTGAAATTATCTCATATAAGGGGAAGAGGAAGGTTCTTCTGGGAATGGGTATCATTCATACATTTTATATAAAATTCCATTTTAGGGGTTTGGAAGTCTTCCATTGCCTTTTCGATAGGTTCTAGGATCAGTCAAATTACAAATCGAATTCTTCACAAGATATAACTATTTGATGGTGATATCAGTCCTGCTAAAATTAAGATTCATGGTTTTGAAATGACAAAGTAGAAACCACATGTAAATATCTTCCTAACAACATAGGTTAGTTGCCTCAATTCCTATAGTAAATTTACAGTTTTCTCGTAGGGCACTACCTACAATGCACTGATCGGAAGACCATAACTCAACATACATGCATCAATTCCCTCCTCAATCCACATGTGCCTCAAGTAATCTCCAAATGAATACTGGGAATACTATAGGGTTATGTATCAAAATTCTCATATTGAAAATCCCTCTATTTGGGCACTTACTTTAAAAAACACATGGAAAAATATTTTCTATCTAATGGGGTTGAGCATTTCCCCAATGTTCTCAACCCATGAGAAAACATGGATGATGCCTTCATCCTCTCGATTCACCAGTTGGAGGCCATGGCCATTGACATGGGACACTACATTTTTTCACTTTAAGGATTTGGAAATGCATTCCATGGGTACAAGGAATGTCATAATATTACATCATACTCTTAAATGAACTAAGATTGAGTGATACGGGAGCCCCTTACCCCTGTAAGGTATTGGTACGTTCTACCCACTACGACAACAATATGTCCTACCTGTTTTTTCCATTGAGAAAGGATACATCGACTCAATCCAACATTCCAATAATACATTGATATTATCATGAACAGACCATTTTGTCAAAGACCTAATGAATTGGATTGAAATTTTTTTTTCTCCATGGGTTCAAATGTGCATGAGTCATCAAATGATGACTCCACAACCACTCATGTTGACACAAATATTTAGTCAGGACCAGACAATTTAGAAGAGTTTCCTCCTATCGATGATCATTTTACTTTGAACAATAAAGAATATTTGGAAGATACTATTGATGAATTTTATGATGGAATTTAAACATCTTCGATGAGTTGGTATAAGTGAATCTTGGCAATGTGGAAGACTTTAGGCCAACGCTAATAAGTGTAGCTATTAAAATGGACGAGAAACATAAATATGGGGATTTCCTGAAGTATCACTTACATGTCCTTGACTGTAGTTTTGAAAACATTCCAGAACAAGATCCGCATGTCTCTTTCCACTACCGTGGTCTATAGGTAAGTCATAATGGGTTCAAGAAACCTCCCAGAATGATTCACCCTTCTCTTGGTGCCATGGTCAATGTCGAAGTTGATAATATCATCAATGCCATATTCTTCAAAGAGGTCTAGTTACCCAGATTATTAGCCAAAATTATAACCATAATGAAGAATAATGGAAATTTCATTGTCCTTATTGACTTCTAGGAACCCAATCGTTGTTGTTCAAAGGACAATTTCCCCTTCATGTGACATAGCTATTGATTGATGCCACTGCTAGATTTTAGGCTCTCTTTCTCATGGATGGGTATTAAAGATATAATTAGATCCAAATAGACCTAGAGGATGATTATTAAACTTCCTTCCAATCGTTGAATGGTACATTTTGGTAGAATTTAATGCCTTTTGGACTATAGAATGCAGGTTCCACCTATCAACATTCTATCCACCACATATTCAATATGATCTCTTTGATGTTATTCTAATTCTAGGTGGATAATTTGGTGGTTGAATCTCACTAGTATCAGGACTATCTCATAGATCTATAGAAATTGATTATCCTCCTTCGTTCCCCCCATTTAAAGATGAACCACATGATGGGCTCTTTTAGGGTTAACTCTGAAATGTTTTCATCTTCATCATCAAATATAGAGTCATCATGATAAATCTAGAAAAGATCATTGATATCAGTCATATGCCTCACTAGGGAAATATTTGATAACTCTGAGGTTTTAAAGGCCATTTAGCCTACACATTCTAATTCTTCATAAATATGGCTAGTAAGTGGAATATATTTTCTATATTCATGAAGAATGGTGGCATCTACCATTAGGATAAAGAGTTTCACAACACTTATGTAGAGATAAAGAAATACCTACTATATCCTACAGTTTTGATGCCATATATATATGGAATGTCATTAGGCCTTTATGTGATCACACATGAATGATCCATTGGTTCCCTTCTCACCCAGAAGAATAATGAACCGTCAAAGAATAGTTTGTAATATATCATTTTTGTGCTCCTTGATACATAGAAAAGATATTCCACTATTGAGAAAAGCTGGTTCGGGCATATATTTGTAGTCCAAAATTTGTGGAAATTTATGTAGCATCATGAGACACAGCTGGTGTCCCATGTGGATATGATGAAGTATATTCTGAATTACCCTATATTGAAAAGATTTCAAGATTAGTGTGTAGCAATCCATCAGTAGTTCTTCACCAGGTTCATCCCATAAAAAAATTTCAATGTTCGGGCACTGGAAGACATCCTAGTTTCCCATCCATACCCCATAAGAAAAAACTAGATTGATAATTTCTATAAGATGAAATCCTTTTAGTAGAAAATTTCCGGCCATGTTTGATGTTTCACTTCGATGGTGCTTCAAGATATTTGAATAGAAGAATGATCAACAATTACAAACTCAACAGATTAGGCATGGAATTCTTCATCATCACACCTATGTATGCTGTCTTTATTTACTCATTCTTTTTGTCAGAAGGATGCACCTACAATGTGATGTAGTATTGGGATCTAAACATGAGACTTTATCTTGTCCATGAGATTTATGTTCCCTACCTATATGTGAAGGGGGGATCTGAGCTTGTCATTAAGAAAATAAATGTTTATAACTTAATTTGAATGTGGGAGATCATGAACCTATTAGAGCACATTCTCCATCTGATGGCCTAGTTAACTTCTCGACAAGAGGTTATTGATATCTCTCCGTCACAGAATATCCTAGTTGACTCCTTTTCCAGCCTTTCCACATCTCTCACAGAGCTTGACCAAGACGACATGAATATACATATGGTGAACCAAATAGTCATCACTCCAATAATATTAGATAGTGATGACTTCTAGAGTGAAATCCATATCAATGCCAATGCTTCCACATAATGTTCCCCATGTATCCATGCCATAGTAGAAGAGAACCTTGATTGGACAAATATTTTTGTCGAGTATCTCCAATAAATAATTCTCCCAACAGATAGATCTAAACATGGGGGGATCCTTCAGGATGATGTACATTTCCACCTCTAGAGTGGTTCCATCTTTGAGAAGATCCTCTACAAACATGGTTTTGATGGAGTTCTCCTCCATTAAATTCAAGGTGATGAGGTTCTCTAGGTTATGTAAGAAGTTCAGTTTAGTTCTCATGGAGCTCACCAGATAAAGGTGAAACTCTCCAATAATATCCAATGGGTTGGATACATCAGGACCACTATGTTCCATGACTATATATATTTCAATAAGAGGTGACAAAGGTGTCATATCCATGACAATTTTTTGAATTGGCTACTGAAGCCACTCCCTACAACAATGTAACCTTGGACCATAGTGGTTTAGGAACTCGATGTCATAGGGCCATGTCTACAAGAAAAAATATGATAGTGTATGCTCATTTGGCCACTACATATTTCTCTTCCAAGTATATATTTCTTCTCGTGTCAGTCAGGGTTGTTTCCATCATCATGTTTTTAAGCTCCCACATGAGCCATCGATTCAGAGTCCCCCATACCATTCTCACCGATAACTAAACCAACATCTTAGTAGTGTTGCTATTGAAATTGTATGAAAATTACAACATATTAAAAATCATTACTCTTGTTACCTTTCAAAAGAATATGGTTAGATCGAGAAATTCAACAAGACCCTATATAACATTTTGTAGAAGATGGTTGTTCAGTACAAGAAGAGTGGGCCGAACAAGATCCCACACTCCATATGGGCATACTAGATTAAGAATTGCAATTCCCCTATGGTGACACAATATTACCTAGTGTATGGAAAATTAGAAGTCCTACTCATTTATATTCTGTCTTTATCACTCTATATTGATCTATGATCAAAAAACATATGAAAAGATTTTAGATGCCCATTGGGATGAACTAGAATCCCTCGACGAGAATAGGCTTCAGGCCATACATAATGTGGAAAGTCATCATAACAATATTGAAAATGATTTTAACAAGAATTTTCTTCTATTCTCCTTCATCATGACATGGTATTATATCTATGGACACTGATTATACCATGTAGGAAGCCTCCAATGTTGGAGCCCAAATGCAAAGGACCCTCTTTAATTAATAAGGCTAACATAATGGTGCGTAATATTTGGTCACTATGGATGATTAGTGAATTACTTCTCCCACTGATGACAAATTCCTCAAAAAGTACTTTACAATAGGAACTTTTACTTCTCGGCTTCATGACATAAATCATGTTAGCATTATCATCTCACCTGATGATGAACTGTTCATATATCATTACCACATGACGTTAAACTTCATGGAATTAACTAACTACTTGTGGCTTGGTTACTACCCTCATAAGAAATGTAGGAAAGCCTAGACATTTTCTCTTTGGGCCCAACCTATGTTATACACATATGTATTCTTTGGGATACATATTTGGGAGTGGATCCTCTTTGGTTCTCATTACATTGTATTTTTTCTGTCTCTATGCTACATATATTCGTTAGGATTACTCACCTTACGGTTCAAGCTCAATTTCCTTAAACAATGTCCTTTTTGTCCCACATGAAATTAAATATCTCCATCCCACATGATGTTAAAAAATTCCTACATCCTTAAAAAATTGAGTTAAACTACATAGTATTAGATAACTATGTACATATTTATTACTTCCCTGGTAGGATATATAAGAATGCATAGATATTTCAATATCGAGTTCAGCCCTAGGTTCCTAAACCTTTTAGACCCCTTCAACCCTGACTCATGGTACGAGTTATAAAGACATATAATAATATATCTCTCATATCACATGAATCAAAACTGATTTTTCGTTGAAAAACATTAAACTGCATAGTATTTATAGTCATTTTTTTCTTGATAAAAAATGGAATGTCCCATTTTTCCTCTATAATGCAAAACTATTATGTTATCCTTATTGAATGATGTTAAAATTCAAGACAATTTAGAACAATGTAAAACTAGATTCACATCATTATGGGATATGTATAAACCCCCATAAATTTTTTCTTCAGTCCCAATGCTCGATTTTTTCACCCTTCATGCCTCCCCCTTAGCCTATGTTGTCTCCTTGGATGTTGTGTGGAATGGTGTGTGGTGTCGTTGGGACCTATTTGTTCCTCATTCCCATCTGGTTAGTCTACCACACCACCCCCTTTGGGATGTTTCACCCCCAATGTCCTAGCTACAAAATAATAAGCTACAATGCAGTTTTCTTCTTTACTACATGACGATAAACAATAGAACATTCAAGAACTCTATACGAACAAATTCCCATCCTTACGTGATACGTAGGAACATCCAGACATTTTTTCTTTAGGACCAACCATAGGTTCACTCATATAATTTATTTCTTTCACTCAATCATCATCTTGAGTCATCTTAACATAGTTTAATCCCTTAACCGTGTCTTTCGTCTTTAACGTGCCCAGATATGCCACAACATGAGACTTATTGTGTTGGATTATGCATGGAAATTTTCTCTCTCCACCATGATTATTTTTTGCCTTAATTTGGGTAATTTTAATCTTTCACATCTGAAAAGGAACCCCTACTGACATGGATTATCAGAATAATGGATCACCTACTACCCTGGTATAATGTCCCGGAGGATCCCGAATGAAATTTTGATATATGTCCCCTACGTCGAATATGGTCTACAGATGTCCCTCAACATTTTATTCATATCTCAGGTCACACTATATGGATGCTACATTTTAATTTTTTTTAGAATTTATCATCCATCATTACCCTGCCACAATGGCCGAAATATTAGTCTTGTGATTCACACCCCTTCACCATCCTCATGTCTATGTGGAGCTTCAATAACCCCAATATTATCCCAATATGCACCTTTGTGCATTGTGCAGGTGGAACAATGTTGTGGGGTAATCCTTGACTCGTCACATTCAATCTCTTATTGTGTGATTCCATGTGTTATAATTATATTCTCCACCCCTTGATTCCCACACTGACCATGGATCATGTGGGATTTGGGGTTTTGATAAGTTTTCTATCCACATGGGAGTCTCATTTTCTTATGGTCCAAACACATTGAACATAAAATATGATGTTTTTTTACTTGGAATGTGTGGTGTGGTATGATACCCTTTCGGCCTTCATTCACATTGGGTCACCATATGGTGTCACACTAAGTATTACTTCTTTGGAAGTCTCATATCACGATGTGATCTCTATGACCATAAATAATGAACCCTTCTATCCTTATTTAATTATGATAAAATAGAAAATCACCTTTATCCATATCGTATGATCTAAATATACACCATCTATATCCAGGCTGTATGATAATAAACTGTAGAGTATAATAATGATTCACCTAGTAAAACATTTTCCCTTTGGAAGTGACAATTTTCCATTCCACCTTTATGAACTATGTTTGTCTTGATTATCACCTTTGTGATATACATAATGAAACCCATATATTTTTTTCTTAGGTCCACCCATAGATTCATGAACCATTTTGACTCCATCTTTTTCTGGGTTCTCTCTTTAGAATGGTGTTGTGTGTTTTGGATGTCTCTTTCCCTCATTCATGTCGGTCTACCTTTTGGCACTTCACTACACCTATATGGCTTATATGGTCCGAACTCTATGAATATAAACAATGATTTCTTGTGTCCAAGTACACATGACTGAAAACTGCATAACAACCACAACTTCCCCATTTGAGAGGATATCGACACTTATGGTGCTATCCATCTTCCATTCCATATTCGAGAACTATGTTTGGATTGATTACCATCCTTATGGGATACATAAAGACACTTACACATTCTATCTATGGTCAAGTCATACCCCTTTTGTCTTTCCAACTTCTTGGTCTAGATTATATTTAGGAGTACATGGTGTGGTTGAGACCTTTTTGATCCTTATTCTAAATAGGTTTTCAAAAGTCGCACCATGTACCTCCCTTTGGATCACATTTCCTCTCATTTTCCCTTACCACATGACATTTAACTCAACCAATGTGTCCACACGACATGTGTCCCCTTATTGTGGTTTTAATAATATTTCACATCTAAAAGGAGCCCCTACTAGAAAGGATTCTTGACCTATTGTCTCACCTACTATTCTGGGACAATATCCCAGAGGAATTCAAACAACAATTTGAGATAGGTCCCACATTGAAAATATGGTCAATGGTCAACACTCATTTGTTTGTTCCCATATCAGGTCACATGATATGGATACAATGTTTCAAATACGGTAAGTAGTTGTCTTCTATTGTTACTCGACCCACATTATTCCCCATGTATCGGATGTTCTGACCCACTTTTACCCTCCCTTCTTTTTTATCGGTCTCCAATACCCCATGTATTGTCCTTCCATGAATCTTCACGCATTGAGTCCAAATGTTGGATTGGTTAGGATTTTCCAACCTTAAATTTCATATTAATATTTTTCTACTCTCATGTGCTGGGGAATTCATACCACCACCCCTTGTTTCCCACAACAAGAATAGATCACATGTGATTAAGAATTTTTGTAGGGTAATATATACGATTGTGCACCCCCATGATCTGAATTCTACGACCTTAAACTAAGATCAACTTCATCAACGGTATGTGATGTTAAACTATGCTCCATCATGTCACATGAAAGTTAACCAATTAATCAGTACCATATGATATTATGGTGAATGGTCTGGTTCTATCATATGACCTTAAACTGTTACAATATCATCCTCACCGCATGATAAAAAATAGCACAACATTGTGGTGTCCCTATATGAGAGGGTGTCACTATTGGTAATGGTTGTCGAATGTGTCATTTATCAAGGCCTACATACAACATGATTCATGTAGAAAATCCCGGGGTTTTCATCTTTGGCTTGTCGCTCAAAAAAAACACCAACAAAAGAACAAACATGATATATCAACTGAATCTTTTATTTGTGCATGAGCTAGACTTGTAGTGAATAATTTATCCTAGAACTATTTCTGGATTGATTCACATTCATATGGGATATGTAGTGATGCCAAAATAATTGATCTTGGGTCATCCATAACATCATTTTGGTTTTCCAACTCCATTACCACATGAATTTAATCTATATGACATTCAAAAAGTACATATTTCTAAATAATAGCCCTTGCAGGATACAAAGTGAAATCCAGAATTCTAAGCCAAATTCAAAACAAATATTTTTAAAATCCCCATTTTGGACCTTTCATCTTGGGTTCCCCTTTTAGAATGATTTATTGAGTTGCGAGATTCTTTTTCCTCATTCATATTGGGTTGCGTACCACACGTTACATTTTACTTTTAGGGGTGTTCATTTGATAGCCGTATGATAATAAAATGAATCACAACTATCATATTTAATGATTATAGACATCGTGTACATTAAGAAATGTGTTTTTCTGTATTTAATAACTTTTTTGATTTTTAGAGATGCATATAAATGTCATCATCAGGACCGCCATAGGTTTACATACCATTCTACCCCTTTGGGCCCAATTCCAATCCAAAATCGATGGCCTTAAAACTATGATATTTTATTCCAGGCATCATGAAATTAAATTGATGGATAGGACTAAGGTATTATTACCTTAAACTATGTGTAACTTCTTAGTCATATGACATTAAATTATTCCATGCATAATCCTTACCATATGATGTTAAAGTTTGCGCCAACCATCTTCTTTTGCATGATAAAAGTCTACAAGGCCTTATAGGTCATCACCAGAGGGGAAATTTCTTGAAGTAGGTTCGTTCTTGATTCATACTGATATCCCTACTCAATGTGAATTCATCATGGTGATGTAATTTCATGATTTTTGTACTCCAATCAAATATCCTATCACCCCAAATCCATGATTTTCATCCCCTTTATTTGGATTATCATCCACATTCTCCTCTGATGGATCCCCCTAACGGCCTAGTCCCATGACATTTTGTCTCACATACTATCATCGGATAATGTTACAACATACATAAGATGAAATTTAATTTTTGTTCACATTTTTTGGAATTCTCTCAGCGGATGGTTGTTTATTGTTTTTCAACCGTTCAGGTTAACATGTTGTGGATACTGTAGAACAAATACGGTCAATAGATATCCTCCATTATCATTGCACCATCACTATGTTCCAAAATTTAGGTAATGTGATTCAAAATTCTCCTTTTCATTTGCTCAAATTTATTCCAACAACCCTAGTATTATCCCACTACTGGAGTAGAGTTCATTGGGAAATGCAAATTTGTTTGCTCCAGGATCCCTATCCCCTAGTCACAAACTCTCTCATTGTTTATTCCTATGGTGGTTGGTCGATAATAGCAGGACCCAAGTATTTGATGTATAACAAACACTATCAAATATAAATTTTATTTTCATATGATCATCCATTGTTTCTAACATTGGGAATGACCTATATGAACATAGTGATTTATCATTAGTTGTTTCACAGTTATGATTGAGATGAATTACTAATATGAAAAATGTATATACTCATGAATATATTTCAGAATGAGTAAATAAGAGTGGTGGAATGTTTTATAAGTTATACCAAAACACGGTCCTTGTGGATTGGTCCCTTCGATGGACCACTTCAATACAACCAATTTATAGCATGTGGCTTCCAGAGTTGTTTGCCTCTCCCTAAGCTCCATTTCCTTATGGATAGCTACAGTGTGAAGCTCATTAGAAATGATATTTATTTTTTCTATCTTGACATGATGTTCTGAAATTTGATATCTACCCTTGAAAACATTCTCCCGGGCTTCCACCAGCTGGACCCTAAATCACTCAATCAACGAGGACTGGATCATGACTAATGTGGAAGGTTCATCAATATGATCATCAAGGCATCATATTGTCTACTCATCCTCATAGAGTTTTCATATATATTTATATTTCATTTGGCACCAAGTGGAATCTATGATTTGGATTCTCTCCCTTGTCTTATTATTATGATATTCGTAGATCATAATATGATGATAGAGAGCATCTACCACTCTAACATGGAGAATATACACCTAGTGTGATGTGACCCAATCTAAATCATACATTCTTCCTCTGGGATACAGAGGAAGCATTTGATACACTTAAATGCCTTGCACCATGTCATAAAACATTCCTCAGCCGCGTCAGGGTCATAATAGTCCAACTCCTTATAGTTTGGAGGATTGTATTCCGGAAAGATGGACTGAACATCAGACACAGTGTCTTCATTTTTCATCATCTCTATGGTAATGGGATCTATGTTACGTGTAAAACCATCATCACTCATCTCTTCTTTGTGAACTTATACCTCATAAAATTTAGGATCCACCCTATTAGTGACATCACTAGTGATTACAAATTCCTGCCCACCAACATTCTGCCCATGTTGTTCTAAGGCAGTATAATTTTGAATGGACAGTTACATACTGACAGTAATGGCCACTAGCAGATATACCAGGGATGTCTCATACTTGAATTTTTTTAACCCTCCAGTCTTGAAATCAATGCACGGAGATTCAATATATTGGTCAGGTGGATTCTCAGATAGTAGGTGTGGATCGGGGAAAATAGAGACTTGAAAATTGATACATATTATAACTATGTATAGCCGGATGAAGTGCCTCAGTCACTGCAGCAGTTTCCACCACACATGGACCCTAATTACATGTTAATACAATGATCAATATATATTTCTTCTGGAAAATGAGGAAATTTTTGGAATCTGGGCTCATTATTCTGGACCCTTCTATTTTTTCACATCTGGCCACTTCAGATATGTTTGATCAAATTATTTCATATGCTCTAGATATTGTCTCGAGGAGACATCATTCCAAGAACATCGACACATTATCATCCCCTACGGTAGGATAACCCTAATAAAACTCACTAATGGGTTCCAAAAATTTAAAATGTTTTGTAAGAGAATCTGGGTTATGGAAAAATAAGTGGCCAAAAGGGATTGTAGTTGAGGCTTACCTTGAGATGTTCATCCAGTTCCTCATCAGATCCTATAATTTCAACACTCCCAGGTGGGATCCTCTAAATGGCCAATGTTTACCATGATCCTTAACCTCTAGGATACTCATCCATTCTTTCATATTATTAATCTTCCACTTCATCACATTCATCATCATCATCATGGTCATCATCATCATCATCTCCTTCTTCTTCTTCTTCATCATTGTGTGCCATTTATTTTGGGTCATCCTCTTGACTGAAGATCACATTGACCAAGGGATGTTCATATTCATACTGCGCCCATTGGAATGCATGGAAATGCATGGATCTCAGGTACACATTTCATTAATTAATTTGAACCCTGTTTACTAACTGAATACGTCCCATGACTGGCAGATCAAGCCCAATGTGCACCCATTTTGAATACATCTCTTTAGGTGACATCGATTTATGAATTTTTCTCAAAGTATACCATATAGATTAGAAAATGTAATATTTAGTTGGCTATAAGAGATATCTTATTTTAATATGTATAGCTTCCTTAATTGGTCCCTGAGGTCACCTATGTGACAACCACTCTTTAGAGGGTGGATGTGCGACCACACCTTACGATGCTCCTATGAATGATGTTCCCTATTATGCTACCCCACCAACATTACTAGCCTCTAGAAATTCTTCCCTAGAAGTAGCTCAACTACACTATCAGTTTTTGGAATTCACACTTTCCAACATGATTTTCAGAATTCATTTTTATAGAATATCCTTCGAATACACATCCACATAGTGGTCAACATATTATTTTGATAATCCAGTGTAGACATCAGTGGAGGGGGGGGGGGATAATTACATCACAAAATAATGAATTTGTAAAAATTATCCACAATTGCAAATGGATTCTTGGATGCTTCTCTTCCCAAACCCATGTAATCCCTTTTTTGGGCATCCGCTAGATGCATCCAAACTGAACATAAAACCTTGAGGGCACGAAAGGTTCACAAAATACATTCCCATAAATTGGGGATACTAGAAAACCACCCATGATGCTCTAAATATAATCCCTCTTCTCAAGTAGACCTCTCAAGTCTTCCACCATCTAGATGACTGGGTATGGAATGGGTAAAAGATGATGTTCATGTGATTTTAAATATCGAGCTTGATCACTTCTTCATTAATTATCCAGGGATGTACCCCATCAATATTTATAAAGGATAAATGAAAGACATTTCTCAGGGGATGGGTGGAATTTGGAACATCATATCCACCATAGTGCGCTTCAACCTAATCATAAAAAATTTGGAATGTTCCAAAGATCATCCTGTGCATTCCACCTTTGAAAATGCACCCCAGGATAATGTATAGTCTTGTTAACACAAGAACTACCAAATTGTACCTATGGTGTGCTTCCTTGACCCTTACCATCACTAAAATCAGTAGATGGACCCATATCTTTGTGTCCCTCATATGAAGTAGATACATGATAAGGAAGGTGGAAAATAAAATGACATATCGCACATGTGGATCTTGGATTTCATCAACACTAAAGACCAATGATTGGTATTTGTATTCCTCCAGTTCCACCCAATATGATCCATCCATTCCCAACTTTTTTGTGTTCAGGCACTGCTTCTGTCACCCTAGAATCCTCACATTCATGACCATATTTTAAAAAAATGATTAACCATATTTTGGAGGACATTTCATTCATAATTCAGTCTATTTTTACCTTCTCCTTTTGTATGTATAGAGGATTCCATGTCAATATGTGATTTTGTATCCTGTCTCCCCATACATTCTTTGTTGGTAGGAATTCTTAAAACTGGTACCCCTATAAAGGAATTACCCCAATAAAATGAATGTCACAAAGCCTAATACTGTCCTCCTAGTGATGGAGGTGGAAGGTAATTGTGTTCAGAGACCACCAACTGAACTGCTTGGGTACCAGGTCATGATGGTAGTAGAAATAAAATTGTGATTTCTACCTGACTTTAAATATCCCAAAGTATTAATGATGATTACTGAAATCATCCAATTCTTGGCGTACCTATTATTCCCATTCCTACTCACTTCTGAAATTTCCCTTTAACATAAATATGATTCTTCCATCCAACCCTTACTTTTGTATGTGATACACCTCTTAAAAGTGCCTGCATAATGGCATGAAGAATCCTAGGTAACCATCTCAACCCAAATTATTGTTCTTCTCTTTTGGATTAGGAAATAAACATCCATATCCTAAGTCTTAATGGTGGGGTACCCATTTTTTGGTGATGTTGAGCCATGGATGGCTATCCTCGTGTGTCACCCATGACTGTGGTGAGCTATTCATGAAGTACGACATCAACACCTCCTCCAGAATACAAATGTTGTATAGCCAAATGCTATCACTTAGGATGTAATCCTTTTGGACATGTGTTATCATTCCTAGGAGAATTTTATTATCAGATAGTACCCTTCTAGTATGATGAATTTGAGGTTTATCAAGCATCTCAGACCTCTGTTAAGCATAGGCAGCCTTCCTCTAAGCTTCACTTTGTTTACAATCCATATCTAGTCATGTTGAGGATGAAAAAATACTATGTTTGAAAGGATACATATCATCATGAAAATATAATGGGTTCATGAAATATAGGGTTCTGACCACTAAAATTTAGTTATGTCTAGAGTTCGAAAGATCGAATTGTCACTCGTATGATATGTTAGCAACATGTAAGGAGGAAACCAAATTTGGCGCTTTCACACATAAATAAGAATCATGGGTGCATGGGAGTGAATAAATTGTCATACGGAAGACAATGTACATTGACCATGGGCCCCCGCGTATCTATAGGCACCCACCAATTCTTCTGGGCACATATAAAGAATTTTCTATGACAGATTTTTCATCATGCTCATTCCACCATTAAAGGATTGTTCTCTTTGGTGTTTCCCTCAAATCCTAACCTTCTAGTCCAATTTCAGCTTCGACTCTGAGGGTGGGGGTGATTTTTGTGCTAAATTCTACTTGAAGCCATAGATTGGAATATTGGAGCAGGATGAAGACATATTTTGTCTCATGGAATGATCCCAATACACCCATGGGATATGTAGACATGATTGGGAGCTTGCGCTCAAGATTGATATCGACATGGAAGCCTTTTACACACAAAATGCATTGTAAAATGTCATGGTTTAACTCATTACTCTTGAAAAAGGCCATGTAAGATACACTTAAGTAAT
Source organism: Viscum album (assembly GCA_963277665.1). Classification (NCBI taxonomy): domain Eukaryota; kingdom Viridiplantae; phylum Streptophyta; class Magnoliopsida; order Santalales; family Viscaceae; genus Viscum; species Viscum album. Next base: position 289,613,649 of record OY728126.1, on the reverse strand, counting down.
GTGGTCAGTGAGAAAAAGGGTTGGCTTCTACGTATAGTTCTATTGTGACCAATGCGATTTTAATGAAAGATTCTACACTAGCCTCTTTATGCACTCTCACAAATACTTTCACCTATAAATAGAGGGGTACCCTCTCCCATATGGAAAATGCTATAGAATTCAAACTATCGATCCTGTGTATCCAAGATGACCCATTTATTGACCATGTGAATGTATTGATATCACAACTAGGGATTTTTCAAGACAGGACACCGATGGAACCCCCTTTGGGTGGGACCACTATGTATTTACCAACCCCTTTCCTTTTTTCTAAGTCATGTGCATGTAAAAGACCCCTATTTTGTTCAATATATACCCTTCTGCAGGGAATCTTGTGGTTGGGACCCCTTGCTTATGTGCGTAAGTCCCTAATCTGGATTTCACCCCTTAATATACACTCCATGGGTTCTCCTAGCCCCAAGGATATGTGTTTGATCCCTTCATGTATACACCATCCACATCTTTCACGTACCTCATTTGTGAGGCCCTCCAGGCTTGTGCAAATTGATTTCAAGGTCCACTGTGCTTTCTTCCACATTACATTTCCCTACATTATGATTGCTCACATAGATACAGTAATTGACATTTTTTCATTTCTTTGCTATGGTAACGTATAACCCTCAATTTCTCACTCCTCCACCACACTCCTGTCAGGCATTGGTTGTGAACTACCTTCACAAAGTGTGGGTTTTTACAAGTTATTTCAATCCAATAGTGAGGAGTTTTTCATCATCATCTAAGCTATTGGATGTTAAACTTCCATTCAGGACAAATACTCAAAACATGATGTTAAACTATTATTTCCATGTGCATGACATGTCTAGGAGGACTGTATGAGGAATTAGCATCATCACCCTCTCACTCTCCCTCTCTAGATGGTATTTTCCACCATGCATCCCTCCTCCAGTCTCACCATAAGACCATTATTTCTTCCTTGGGCTTCTTTCCTATTTTATGTCCCAATACCCATCACCTCAGGAATTATCCAAGTAAGCCTTGCACCATCCCTCATGGACAAACCGTTCACGACATGTTCATCTTGTCTAATTCTATCTATTGTTTCTCAAACACAGCATGAATCACATGGTTTTAGAGGTAACATAATCCATTAAATACTCAATGGGACAAAAAAATAAACGTAATCCCCAACGTGAGTTTGGTCCACTAACCACATGTAATACCCACCCTCCTCTTTAACCTACTACATGGACTTTGATCTCTACCTTCTATGCAGGGTATGTAGAAATCCACTATGAGGTTCAAGCCCCACATTTCCCACAATCCATCTCTTATGTTCATTTAATGTTAGTGCATTCATCCCACATGACTCTAAACAGATCCCATAACGAAACTACATGGGTTATGTTACCTTTATTATTTGTTGGAAGCCTATTTGAGGTTTAATAACCAAAAATGTTAATATAAGGTGCTCAATCTTATGGATGTACCCTCATAACGTGACACATTCCCTTTTGGAGGGACATCTCCATGGTCCTCCTCCCTGAGGTATTTTGATCCCTCCATTTAAGAAGCTAACCATGTATAATCCTCACACATCACCAAACTCCTCCACCAAAGAGTGTACCTATTTTGATGGAAAGAAAACTGTGCATAATACCCAACATGTCTCTAGGATAACATCTATTATGACCCCTCATATTCTATGCCTCCATCCTAAACTATGCAGACACTAATTCCGAACGACTGGGATATGTAGGATGTCTCCTTGAGGTTCAAACCCATCAAATATCCCCATCATGGTATTTCCCTTGAAAATTTGTGTCTTACGAAGATCATTACCTAACCTAGAGGTTCCTCTTCCTTCAGGTCCCAATCCATGAATTCAATTTATGTTGAGATGCCTCCATAGGTATCTCATTTCACTATCAATAACTATGTGGGCTTTTAATCACATCCATATGGAAAAGTAGAGAACCTCTATGAGGATTAATCCTAACACTATCATCTTCACATCAGTTCCACCTCATTCATTCCATACATCAACAATTCCTCCATACCCATCCTTATTTACCTGGGATTCCACATTCCGATGAAGATATTCCATCTATCCTAGTAGATGAAAATGCATAAGCCCCAAACATCCCCATACTCCTCCATAATATTGTTTACATATTGTGATGGGATGATAACCACGAATAAACACCAGAACATCTCTGGTTCATTTTCCTTTGTATACTCCCTGGATCAATTCATCCATCCTGAATTATGTGAAATTTTATACTCGTCCATTGGGATAAGTAGGAAGTCTCCCTGAGGTTCAAGCCCATTAACCTTTCCCATCCTAGTCTTTCCCTTGAGCCTTTGTGTCTTTTCAAGATCATTCCATGACCAGGAGAATCCATTTCCATTAAGTCCCTATGCATGCATTCAATTTATTTCTAGCTACCTCCTTAGGTATCTCATCAACCAATGTAGTATTACATGGAAGTTGATTCATAGACATAGGGATATGCAGGAAATCTTTTCATGGTTCATGATTAAGACCATCATATTTACCTTTATTCCACCTAATTCATTCCATCCTTTGAAACATCCTCCACACCGATCCTCATTTTACCAAAGCCCCCCTCCCCCACTGAGGTTCAATCCCAGCCAATGTGTAACCATTGTGTCCCATTTTATTGGACAATCAGTCTATGGTCCCACACTTAATGGTGTTCGGATCATCCTTCATGTCATTAAACATTATGATTTTTGAGAAATGGAATCTTATGTCTGTTACAAATAGGTGTTTAGATCCATCCATATGGTAAACCATCCAGGTTCCCCCTCCTAGGGATGAACCCATATGATCCACCATTATATTAATTCTAATCAGTCCGATCAGTCTCCACAAGATGTCCAACATGTGGTATACCTCGTGTTAAATATGGGGCACTTAGGAAAATCTCAGAGTCATGAATATAACATAGTATTCACCACAGTCAATGTGGGATTGATGGGGCTTCCACATCCTCATGAATCCCTATAAAAAGAAATAATTCTTTTGTACAAGTGCTTCAACATCAATACATGACACAAAGGCCTCAACATGACTAATCATGCGACAGAAGGTTGTTCCTCGAACTTAAACCCTTGTAATTTTCTCACAGAAGTAGCGTAATTAACTAGAGTCCACCAAAATATGGATCCAAGAACACATTTCAAGAACCATGTATTAATCTTCAAGGTAGAATCATACTAGGTGACAAATTCCAAAGAGGAATCCATGTAAGGAGAGACCAACATCCCATTATCCCACTTTGATCATAGATTAAACTTCACTAAGGATGTGATGAACTCCACCTACCTTTAGAAATCATGAATGAAGGGAATAATTTGACTGTTAGAGAGAATAAACAAGCATCTATGTGGAACTACCCAATATAAAGCGTTGGAAAAAATCCCCTTTCAAATGATTCCAATTGTGCTACCAGTTTCGGACACACGACCCCTTCTCAAGAAAAAAATAAGGGTGTAGATATAATAAAAATATGATATTTTTGTAATAATATAATGAAATAAATAAAACTTAAATATGATTCAATTCATCATTATGATGTTACATTTAAACTTAAAACACAAACTTCACATTATATCCCAAAGACCATGTGTTATATTGACATGAGATTGATTCCAACACATCAGAAATGATTTATGGATTATTTTTTTAAAGTGATACTTTAATCCAAGAAGGTTCAAATAGTTTTGAATTTTTTGATGTGTTTCTTGAACTAAATTTATCTTTTAAACTAGAGTCATGCACTTTGAGTCTTACAGGGAACAACATATGTCAGATTGATGTGAGACTAATTACAACACATCAAAAATGACTTAGGGATCAATTCCCTAAAATTTATTTTCATATTTGATAAAATATTATAATTTTATGTGATTAAAGTGTGTTTTATAATAAAATATTTATTGTAAATAAAGAAACAATTTTGAATCATACTGGACATATTGTGATTAAAATTTATGTAATCCCACTTCATATATGCAGAATATGAGTTATGGGTCATTTTTATTAACTATCAATAAATTTTGAGTGTGTTTGATTAGTTTTATATTAGATAATTTTGGTTGGAAATAAAATGTTACTTTTAAACTAAATACATGATATTTAAGTCATACCAGGAAAACCATGTGTGGGATTGATGTGTGACTGATTTATAAATTCCAAAAATGTATTTTGGATCATTATGGTAGTTTTTAAGACAATATGAGTTGGTTTTCGTGGTTTTTAGGGAGTTACATGACTCTAAAATAAGATGAAACTTGTAAACTGATAAAATTCACTTTAACACATGCCAAACATATCATGTGTTAGGTTAATTTAACTATAATTCCAATTAATCCCAAATTAAATAGGGATAATTTTCCAAAATTATCAAAACAATTACATTATTTTTTCTCATTTTGAGTGAGATAATTTTATATATTATAATATTTATTTTAAATAAAAACATTCACATTAAGTCATAAAAGACACACCATGGGTCATATTGATGTGAGGTTGATTCCATCATTTTAAAAATGATATATGGACCATTTTACTAAATTATCAAGAAAATTAGTGTTTTTTTCTTGGTTTTAGTGAATAAGACACCTTTTGAACTAAAATATAATTCAAAACTATAAACACCCACTTTGATTCATAACACTCAAAATATGTGTTAAATAATTATTTTATTGATTCCTACATATCAAAAAGGGATTATGGATTGTTTTCCGAAATTTTCTAAATTATAAGAGTGTGTTTTTTTATTTTTGAGAATGTAAAGAATGTTTTGGACTAAAATGATGATTATAATAAAAAAACATTCACTCATACTAGATACACCATTTATTAAGTTTGTGTAAATTTGATTTATTTATATCAAAAATGAATTATTGATTGATTTAAGAGATTATAATGTAAATATATTAGTAATTTCACAGGTTTTACTTAGTAGAAAGAATTTTCTACAAAAATGATAATTTTAAATTGAAAACTTGAAATTTGAGACTTCTCTAGAACATCATTTGTTTGATTTATGTGTGGGTTATTGTTATATAAAAAACAAAATACGAATCATTTTTCTAAATTATGAAAAAACTATGTTTTAAAATTTTTAATTTAGTGACATACATTTGTAATTAAGTTGTATCATTAAACTTAAAACAAACACTATGTGTCATACCAAGAACACCATGTTTCATACTGAGCACACCATGTGTCTAATTGATGTGATCCAGATTCCTACATATAAAAAATGGATTATTGAAAATCTCTATAATGTATCAAGATAATGTAAGTGTGTATTCTTCTTTTTTAGTATATGATATTTGTTTTGTAATGAAATGTCAATTTTAATTAAAAACATTTACTTTCAGCTATACAATCCACACTATGTGTCAAATTGATGTTCGGATAATTAACACTTGTCACATATAAATTATGAATTATGTCATAAATTATAAAGAAAATACGACTGTGTTTTATTGGTTTTCAATTAGGGATGTGTGTTTTGAAATGAAATGATACTTTTATAATGGAAACACATATTTTGAGTCATATCGATCACAATAATCAATAGATTGATTGGAAACTGAATCCATAATGTCATATATTTCTTGTGGATCATTTTTAAAAACTACCAATACAATCCTATTATACTTGATCAGTTTTTATGATTTGAATGTTTTTATATACTAAAAAGTGAATTTTGAAAAAAAACACTCAATTTTGTTCATATCAACCACATGATATGTCAAATTAATATACAACAAATTTCTATAAATACATAGGAAAAATGGATAAATTTCCTGAATTATCATGATATTACGAGTTACATTAATTAATTCTCAGTAAGATATATATTTTTTGAAATAAAATGTTACTTTTAAACCAAAAGTATGAACTATGAGTCATACTAGACACACCATGTACTATATTTATGTTCATTTTATTCCTACACAAGAATAATGACAAATGTATCTTTCTAATATTGCATCAAGATAACATGAGTATGTTATATTGAATATTGTATGTGAAATATTTTTTAAATTAAAATTAAAATTTAAAATTAAAACACAACATTCAAATATATAGGGCACACACTGTATCTAATTGACATGCATCTAAATCCTACATATAAAAAATGACTTCTAAATGTTTCTTCCTAATATATCAATAAAATTAGAATTAATTTTTTATTAATAAATGTGTGAAGATATTTCTAAATGACAGTGTCTCCATTAAACTAAAAAAACACAGTTTGAGTCACACTAGACACACAATGTGTGAGATTGATGTGATGTAGAGTAATTTACATTAAAAATTAAATATATATCATTTTAATAAAATTGTTTAATTCAAATATTTTAAAAACTAATTCGATTAAAAATAAAATTAAGTACATCACTATATAACATGAAAAAATCAAACAATGAACTAATATGATTTTGTAGAGAACAATAAACATGTAAATTATTTCCTCATCCATGTTGAAGACTTTCTTAATATTTTTTTGAAATAATTTACTACATATAAAGAGAATAATACATAGTTTATAGACCTTATTTAATGTTAATATTTCTTTTATACCATTAAGAGAGATAATTAACTCTGTATCAGTGAAATTTCGTTCTTTTTAGGCCCAAATTCTTATAGAAAAATGAATTATATATCACCCCTTTATTATCATTATGAAAATTTACTAAATAAGAAATCTATAATTATGATATGAAGATTAAATAATTAAAAATTAGATAAAATATAATAAAATTTGTTAAATAATAAGTAGATAAATTCAATCATTATGATCATAGTAATATAAATATAATTACAAATGGGATATCATGTTTACTATTAATAATTTATGACATGTTTTGACACCATGTGTTCTAACCAATCCTTTAAAATAAAATCTATTTCCTCTTTAAAATATAATGATTTTATATATTTATAGTAGTATTTGAAATAAATAAATAATCAAAGTATAAAAAAATATTTCAAATAATTTTTTTTGAAAATAACTATTTGGGTGACTTGTTTTTTTTTGAATTAGATATCTTTCATAAATTCATAAATATAATAACAAAAATATTTTCTTTTAGTTTTCTTTAGATTGAGTAGAAAAAATGATAAGAATAATTAATTTATTTTGATATGTTTTTTATAGTGAAATATTATTTTGTATTCCTTAATAGATATCGAGATGTAAAAAAAGATATGTGTCTTATTCTCATGGACAAACCTCATACCATGGTTTTTATGATATTTAATCATCACCCTTTCATAAAAAAAATTGATATGTAATTTAAAATGAAATTAATTTTGTTTATTTGAAAAATATTGATAGTATTTTATTAAAAATTATTAAACATCATCATTTCTGGATGATTTTTTGGAAATATGTGCATTGAATCCAAAAAATTTATGGAGTATCCCAATGGATTTTAATAAAAAATTAATGATCCCTAATAAAAGAATAAGTAATGAATTGAAATAAAATGTATTTCATATGATAAGATTAATGATTTTTACCTCTTAATCAAGGGTATTATGAAGATATTGATGTTTGTAGGATTATTTTCAAACAATACAACATATAAATGACAATGTGCTGTGAGAGATAAATTACAAACCCAAATATTCACTCTATCTATTGATTGAAAAATAAAATGACTTCTATGATCATTTCCATGTTCAAGATACATATTATGATTTCTTTTCAACTAATGATAATATTATAGGTGATGATGTTTCCCATAATAAATTCTAATATCTATATTCCATGTTAGATTCCTTTTATTCTCCTTACATTCATATGAGCACAAGAAACATGGAATGATTGGAAAGTACCAGACAACTTTTTAATGACATGATTTATCTTTTATGAATCATCAAGCACCTAAGGTTGGGAATTTATAAGTGATTCAACGAATTTCTAAAAAAATATAAATTTATTTGGATAATAATGTATTGTTTCTAAGATCTTACTCAGTAAACATATAGTTCATTATGCATAATATTTTTATTTTCAAATCTCATTATTTTCTAGTATCATATCATTTAATAGGAAATGTAGCATAGTAATTCTGGTTAAACTCTTTCTATTTACATATTTTACATTATATATCATCCATATGGATGCAGGTATTTTATATTTAGAATAAATAGAATTCAATATATCATTATCATTGATTTGTAACTTCCAAAATAAAATTGAAAAATTGTAAAATTGATCTTCAACTCTCATTTCCCATTCCATAAAATGTTATTTATCATTATTTACTCTATTAATAATATAATAAGTAAAATATTCATCATCACTATTAGTTTTAACAATATCATATTTATTATAAAGTGAAATTATTTCCTAGATAGTTTAATCATTTTTTCCCTCATGTTTTGTCCATTATTTACAAATTTGTTATATTCTATGTAAGATAAATTAATTTCCAACTTATATGGACTAATTACTCACGAATAACAGAAACATAAACATAAAAAAAGGATTTTAGAAGGTTCATATGTGTTATCATTTATAGTTGTCATAAACTCTTGAACCAAACTCTGTACACTTTCATCATTTGATATTAATATATTTGTTTTCAATTAATTTCCATCCTATTTGATTTAATTATATTCATATTTAACAAAAACAATACACATATTTTATGATCTTAGAGTCCTAAAAGAATACACTATATGGAAATAATCATTTTGTTAATATATTTGATATAAATTATCATTGCATCAATCAATTGTTAGAAGAAATAAATAAGTAAAATTATATAAATATAAAGTATTATTAAAATTATTTTTTTATTACATGGAGTCACATATCATTTAATACTTTCTTAAAATAGATTCATCAATGGAGAAAATTAACTCACCATCGGTACCATTATTAATAATAAACCTATGGATTTCAAAAATTCGATTCGTATTAAGGTATGTAAAATAATATTTCTGAATAAAAATATATATCTAAAAAAATTAAATATTTTCATCAATGAATTTATATTGTTCAAAAACATGTAATCTCATTTCTTATGGTTACTAAATTTATGAATTTATGGATGAAATAATATTTTAATTCGTCATTTTCTAATATCAAAAATAAAATTAAAAATATTCCATTAGATTTATATATATTGTCTCTCATAATTGATATGAATACCTCAAAGGGATTCTTATGTTGGAATTTTCATGAATCTGCATCAATGGGTGCTTTATTTATTAATTATTTTGACCCTTTGGTTTATTAGTTCCACATATTTATTCATTTTAGTGTTCATCGATTCGGACCTATGGATCTTCCACTTTTTTATTCACGATATTATTATGTTTTGGTGGAATAAATTATGACCTTTTAGAATAGTGGAAGAATTTCTCTATATCTGATCGGTAAAAATTTATGTTTCATGATAACAATATAAACTATATAGCTAGTAATAAACATATTCACCTCTTCATGGTGGGGAAATAATTATGAATTAATTATATAATGATAATAATTTTTTAAATAAATTTTAATAAATTTATAGAGTTGATTGTGGTGTTGGAATTAGGGAGATTAAATATGGACTGATTATATTCTAATTATTTAATAAGGCTGATAAATAGTGTTTTTTACCAGGAAAACCATATTATGTTTATAGTCAATTAATTATTATTAAGTTTATTAATAACGAATTTAATTTTATAGAGATATTGGAAATAATATACCTTTTGTATCCCTTTACGATGTATTATATTCGTAGGGGTAAAATACATTTTCATGTGAGGGATTCGAATCATTGTAAGGGGGATTGTGGAATGGGACATTTTAACAAAATACAATGGGGCCCCATGGTGTTAATAAGGGTGATGGTAGATAATTCACAATAACTTCTAAGAGGTATTTTTTTAAAACTATTTAATTTTAGATGTTGTGTTTTCTTCATATTTGAAAATTTCTCTACCTTTTACTTAATCTATTGAATTGTATGGAATTTTATCATGGATTGTTCTTAAAACAATATGTACCCAAATTATTTTCTTACCATTAAATTTTGATCATGGATTCATGCTAAAACATGTGGTTGTTCATTTACTTTTGAATGAAAAAATATAATATATAGCAAGAGGCATTCAAAGGGTGAAACCAACTGTTCAATGGTGTATTTTATTTTGGTTGGCTTGTCCTCAAAGTAATTTTTTATGGGATTTGTGCCATGTGTTTTTTTAATGAGTGAAAACTAGTTTAGTTCATTGGTTTAAGGTGGCTATATGATCAGTGTAGATAATTCAGGCGATCATTTGAGATTTTTTTTGGCCCAGAAGATTTTTTAATATTTTATATTGACTCCATGAAAATATTGAATAGTGACATGCATCACCAAGTGTGTATACATTGTCCGTTTAATCACAATGAAATACATAGGCCAAATATTCAATGGTGGTAGAAGGATTCTATAGAGAAGGGGTGTTTTCTATGGGCTCCCATGGTTCTTTTCACATATCCATTGATGAATAAATCCCACATAAAATTTATTTCTATGATAGACTAAATTTAATTAGAATATTAGTTACCTATTATTTAAATAATATCATAATTAAGGAACTATATGGAATCAAAAATAATAATAAAATATATAGAAACATAGATAATTTTAATGCCAAAATTTTTATCTATAAAATTTAATACATTATATGGAGATGGAAATTCATTCATAATCCTATAAATGTTTATGGAAGCTCAATGGTGAAGACATGATTGATATCCAAGAGGCAGAGGAAGGAAAATAATTTTCCATTCTTGTTTAATGAATCTTATGTGTTGAAACCATAATGGGCATCAAAAACCATGAGTGGTTAAAATTCACCATTTTTGGACCACATCAAATTTCCCTAATGCGGTTTTCTTGTTAGAGACCATGTTGGATTTCACAGGCATCAAAGGGATATGTTTTATGGTTTGATTCTACAGATACATTATTGTTGGGATAGTGGGTCATATTGGAGTTAATAATATTATGTGGTATGAGGAGGTAAATATATATGTGAAAAATAATTCCAATATTCAAATTACTATTTCTGTTAACTAGCTACATGTAACTATGTTTTGTTTAGTGATATTATAGGGATACCATGTGTTCAAAGATAAATTTATTTCTTGGAATATTTTTAAGGTTCTATGAAATTGTATTCATGGATCTCTGATTATTAGTTGAGAATTAAATGAAAACCTCTATAATTATGAGAATTAAGGAGTCATTTCTACGAATTATTCTTCTATTCTCTATTTCTTGTATGGTATACTTCAAAAGGGTTATTTGGACCTTGGGTTTCTAGAGGTATGTTTATTTAGTGTCGTGGCCAAAATCTTAATTCAAGGTTAATTTAGTGAATTGATTATTTTTTGGATTCACGAACATGGTTTTTAGTTTTTTTATAGTATGAGACATCACAACGCTTACTAATTTTAATAAATTTTTATCTTATTTTCTCTTCAGGCATAGACATTAGATCAGTTCCATAATTTAATGTGTGGGTTTATGTTCAAAATGTTTTGTCTCAAGAATGAAATATGTATATGGGTGGATAAATATTCTTGATATTCATATAATAAGAAATATTGGGATAATATTCAATGTGTTTCTTCCTATTATTTGAACTTGAGTTTCCAGTAGTATGATGGATTTTATATAAGGAATTATTAAATCACGAGGGACAAGAAACACTATTTTATGGGTAAAACTATGACAAGAACCATATATAATAATTATTACTTGGGAAAAAATTATACATGGGGATTCATGGCAAGGAATATTATTGTTTTTGTTCGTTCTAGGAAGACATTTATTAATCAGGGTGATCATAACATTAATATTTTCCATCAGAAGGTGTTAGTGAGAAGAAGAAAAAATCAAATTTATATACTTGAGAGGGATAATGATGTTTTTATTATATATAAAAGAGACATCCATATTCTAATCAAGAACTTTTATAGAGAGCTATACAGGTCTAATGGAGTGACCTTCTATATGTGTGGATAAGATGGTTTTGAACAAAAGGTTACTAGTATAATGAATTAGGGGTTTGACTCTAAGATCATGGTAGGAGAAATTGCATTATATATTTATATTTTCAACTCTATGAAGGATCTCTTTCCCAATGGTTTTTATGCATTATCATTTAATAGTTTTTTTCATATCAGGGTCACGAATAGTATTTACATAGGGAGTGGCCAATGGTAAACATTAATTTTCTTTGAAAATTTAATTGAAAATATCAACATTATTATTAAAATTGTCCCTAAACAAATTAATATTTATAAATTAATACTATTTTGATTGTTCAATGGTATTTACATTTGTTTTTGATGATTACATATTGGCTCTTTAGTAGGATCCTCTATTTTAATTTCTATGAGCATCAGAGTGATTTTTTCACTTATAGGATCAGCATGAACACTGATATTTTTTCTCATGAAATCCTTATTATTATTACGATATTTCCTAATACTAAGACGATGATTATGGCATTGAAATTTGATATAAATAATTCTTATAATAGGGTTAAATGGGTATTTATTTAATTAATGATGATTAAAATGGGACTTGTCTGTATATGGGTTGTGGTGATTATGAAATATGTTACTTTTATATCATTTTATATCAAGGTAAATGGGGATGTCCATATTTTTTTATCAAACTAGATATTTATGGTTGTGAGATATTATTTATTAATATTTAATCCATCCATTGGTTGAATTTTTCTCTAATATATTATTAACTTCTACGGAAGGAGGTATTTTAAATGGATCTATGCATTTTCAATAATATAACATGATTTCTCATTTCTTTTTAATTGATAATTTCCACATATTTTTAATAGAAAATCCCTAGTAATATGAGCTGATTATGATAATTATAGAGTCTTACATGAGTGAATATAGTAAACATGTTAATTTTACATGCCAGAGATGTATTTAAGTAGGGGATTCCTTATGTGAATTTATGATTAGATATACATGACATGTGGAATTAAGGTTATTGAGATATATAAAAAATTCATGGGTCTTTAAACCATATATGGCTGATCTAAAAGGGTCTTTTGATCCTTTATTCTAGGTAAAGTCTATAGACTAATAAAAGGATTATCAGGAAAAAGTATTTCAGTAGATAGGAAGGATTTTCTCCTTAAAGAAGTGGATTTGGAAATTACTTCTTATGTGATTTCATTATTAAATCTCCCTGATTATTTTATTATAAATCATTATTTACATTTCACTAATTTTTGGTGGGGATTTTCTATGGTAAACAATATAATTCACTATAATTATTAGGATGATATATGCACAATAAAGGCTTGTGGAAGAATTAGATTTAGGGACTTGAACTCATTCAACAATACACTTATGGATATGAATGTTTGGAGGATCTAGAGGGTTGATATGTTTTTTTGAAAGGATATATAATTGGCTAATGTTGATGGAATTAAACCTTATTCTATACTGGTTCCTAGACTTGATGATCCATTAGACAGAAACATGATTGAAGATTATATGAATGGATGGTTTTACTGAAGATAGAACTTTTCGATAATGATCATGAAAAAAAATGATATTCCTGAAATTCTTCTTTCCCATTATATTTTAATGGGAATGTAATTCTAGGGTCATGAGAAATATAAGTTTTATTATTTTTACTTTTGTTATAAACGTGTATTGAATGTAGGAAACTACTCTGACACTACACTTTTTAAGAATCTTTGGAAATTTAAAATTTTTCCAAAAGTGGTACTCTTTTGTTGGTAGAAATACTTTTGGATCCTTATAACCTCTGAGTATGTAGTTGAAAGAAACCTTTCTAAATATTCATTGTGTTGCCTCTACATTGTTTAATCTGAGAATTTTTTACATGCCATTTTCTCGTGCTCCAAGGTTGTTGGTTTATTGTCTTCAAGTTCTAGTTAGGAGTGTGAACAATAAGAGTGGATACATAATGGTATGATAAAATTTGTATATATAAAACCCCTCCCATAAAATTTATCATACAATATTTGTATTTAAATCATTTTTATTTTGTTTTTTGTTTGAAATAATTGTTTGTTATAACATGTTTGGAAGGATGATATTGTGTTGATGGACAAAGCCCAGAGATTGAATTATTTAAGGGGTTTTGATTCTGATGAATCCTTGTTTAAAAATGTTTAGCATTAATCTCCCATATGATAGAATCATCCCCTATGTTTTATCTAGATGAACACAGATATAATAATACATTGTAGTTTTGGTTAAATTCACATGATCACAGTTTGAGACTATTCTAGTTCCGTCGGTGAGGTTTTTAATTTCATGATGAATGTCATGAACCAGCCCACGATGTCCATCGACACAACACCCGAATGAGTATACGACATGTCCCGTAGGGTGTTCCAGATCCCCTTTGTCTGGAAACAAGTTTCAGTATTCAAAATTAAAAAGGTAGGAATGATTTGGCCTATAAATTAATGACGAATAAATAAATAAAAACTGAAAAATGAAAATGAAAACTAGTAACCATGAGGAAATAAAATTGTACATTCTCCCATGTGACCCTCCGGGGCACTAGTGACCTCAAACCAACTTTTCACTTCTATGACTGAATTTGAACAAGAAGTAGTACCCGAATCTAAAAACAAAGATAAACTATAGGCATGTGTATTTAAAACTCTCAAGGAATGAGGAAATAATATATTCACATACCTATTTCATTTAAATAAAAGATCGATAAATTTCATGTTTGAAATAAAATTTAGAAAAATTGGTTTTCATGTATTTTCTAGTTAAACATATCACGATCTATTGCACTTTTTCATTAAAAACCAATTTCACTATTAACGAATCTGACATTGGAATTTATAAGAGGTTATGTTTACATTAAAAAGGTAGGAGGGGAGTGTAAATAATTTTTACAACCATTTTCTATAAACACTTTATTCCAATTTATAACATTTAACAAGAAGCTACCCTACACAAGAAAATAAGATCAAAAAACATATGACACATGTAATGGAAAAACATCACATAGGAGTATCCAACCAACACATGCATCTCAATTATTCTCCATAGATAAATAAGTACCAAACATCATGGGAGAACCTAGGATATCATGAATAATATAGAATGTACAATTCATGAGACTCATCCCATAGTATTTCCTTACCCAATGACATTATAATATTGAAACTCTCAATCGTCACCCAACATGTCCTATCCGAGGGGCCGAATCGAAAAGAAGAGTATAAGTCATACGAAGGGATACTTTCTAGTGAGTAATCTATACTAGTGAAATAATTGTTCACTAAAAATTTTCTCTCTATGCTAAGATCCCATGTTAATACAAAAAAGGGAGTTTAGACAACAATGTCAAACAAGAAATCCAACACATATACATGCATCACAGACAAGAAACACACACAACAGTCACCCCTGAATCACTCCAACGTATTTTACCCCTCTTGACATCAACTATTAACAAATAATGGAAGTCCCATACAAGGAAATCCCTTTAACCAAAACTTATATCCAGGTAAGGGGTGCATCAAAAAGGGTGTTTCCAAAGTAACATAATTTATAAAAGTACCATATGAGCCTCAAACAAGAATTATACACCAACCCAATTTATAAAGAACCATGACATACCACATTAAAAATAAAAAACCCACCAAAGGGACCTATTTAAGAAACCCATGTAACCATTCTAAATATAAAAGATATTTATAAAGACAAATAGGGGATTTCGTCATGAACATGATGTAAAAAATGCAATCAAACCATTTATTGCAATACATTACAAGAAATAAACCACTCTAATTCAAGATAAAATATTTTACGAACAAATATATATCAGTTATTAATATAAAAGCTTTGTGAGAAATGATAGAAATAAATGATTCTAATATTTAATTGTCAATTCATAGAGATCCTACATCAAACATACCACATCGGACTATGACTTCTCAAACCGCCCATTTTTCACTTACACATGTATCCCATTATATATATAAACCTATCTTAATTTCATATTTTCATAACACCATGAGGGAATTTTTAAAAAGATGTAATATATATATATATGCCTTCCCCAGGAAGATGTTCCTAAGGGATCCTCATGAGTGACCGCATGAAATAAAATCAAGAAGGTACATACGCTCTAAAAATTTACGGCAACTCGAAAATCACGAAACACCTAAATTAAAATTTGGTCAAAGTGAAGAAAAAAAACCTTTACCTAAAAACCATGTTGAATCTAATGCCCTTGATAGTGATGGCTAGAACCGGCCTCTACGGGACCCTATAAACTCTAACCAACAACAATCGACCAAAAGAAAATCCCCCAACTTAGTTAGGTTTCTGGAGAATAATAAAACCCCACAATAAGAACCCTAAAATAGATGGAGGGAGAGGTATGAGGAAAAAAACCAAATGAACTCACTGAAGGGGGCCACACAATCGGCCACTAGAGGAGAGGGTGCAGCTCGTCGGAGGAGGGACATCATCAGATTTCGGCCAAAGAATGGTGCATGTGGGGTATGGGATGTGTTTGGAGAGGGTGCCTCCATTGAAGGAGTAGGGAATGTGATAAGGGAGGAGGGACACTGAGGGTATGTTCTAGTGGAGGAGGGGGTGGGATGGGATGGGGTAGTGGGAGATGTTGGGAAGAGAGGGGAAGAGGGGGTGTGCATCGTGTAGAGAGGGGGAGGGGACCCTTTGTGAGTTAAACATATAATTAATAATAATACTAATAATAATAACAACAAAAACAACAACAACAACAATAATAATATGGTTATTATTATTATTATTAAACATTCATTTAATTTTATAATAAAATGAGGCTTTTCCCATGTCTTTTATTTGATTTTATTTCATTTAATTTTATTTAATGGGAAACATGCCCAATGGGCCTTCGGCCTATGTAATGGGTCTACCTCTACCCAGTTAAAAGAAGTCTTTTCTTTTCTTTTATAATAAAATGAGACTTCGGCCCCAGTATTTAGAAAAAAAAATTAAATCCACTATGGGGGACAAAATGTGGATGAAACCATGTCCTAAAGAGATGATTTTCCGATTCCAAAAATCCTAGATTTTCGTGTAGTGTGAATCCAATTCACCATTTTTCTGGATTTGGATTTTCATTTAGGATAAACCGAGATATGATATAGTACATACCTTCCTCCAATTGATCAGAGATTTCATCAGGGTCGACATTCGCATGAGAAAAATTTTAAATTCTTTGAGGACCTCCTCTGATAGAATCCTTGAAGATAGAGAAAGTAAGTCTAGATCTATTTTCAAAGTGTGAATCATTTCCTCAGATCCCACTACAAATGAACATCTTGATTACCCTATCCATAAAAAAATACTTGAAACAATTGAATATTTCATTGAATATAAAATATTTGGCCAAAGGTAGGGCAAATGAGGATGTCATGGTATCAAATCCATAATAGATATTGAAGGGTTCAGAGAGAGCCTCCCGCCTCATTCCAATCATTCCCCATCAAATACATATAAAAAATGTATTAACTATTAAAACAATAAAAGTAAATAAGTACTAAAAATGAATAGATAATAATAAATGAATAAATATTAAAAAATAAAATTCAATAATTGAAAAGGGATAAACTGAAAAACCATTTCAAAAATTATTTATGATTTTTATTGATATAAATTATAGAAATATTTAAATGAATAAATAATAAAAATAATAAAAATATTAAAAAATAAATTTAAAAATATGAGATGGATAATTTTGTACTCAAATTATCAAGTAAATAATAATTATATACATATTTAAATATAAATAATTTATAATTGAAATGAATAAATATAATTTATATAAATTACAGACATATAAAAATTAACGAATATAAAAATTTTGAAATTTATAAATTAATATAAAAATGAAAACATTATGAAAATATTGAATGAAAATATATTAAAATGAATAAATTATAGAAATTATGAAAAATTAATAAATTGTAAAATGAATAAATAATATGAAATGAATATATGTAAAAAATGAAAAAAGTTTTTTAATTTAAATTATATTAAATTAATAATAATTTTTTAAATGAATGACAAATATAAAATATAACAATTTCAAAAATATTATAAATGTATAAATATTAAAATTATAATGAATAAACATTAAAAATACATTTAAATACCAAAGATTCATAATATATTTATAATTTAAAATGAATAAATTATAGTTGTGTAAAGATTAAAGATTAAAATTGTATTAAAATAAGAATAAATAAATATTAATTATATAAATTTCATATTATATTAAAAATATTAATCTTTAAGAATTAAATATTTATAAATAAATATTAAAAATTTTATAAATTTCAAAAAAATAATAAAATTATATATATTTATAATTATATAGAATTTATTTAATTACATCTGAAAAACAAAATGATTTTTCATGTGATTGTGTGTGTGTGATTGTATATATACACATCTATCATATCGAGTTTTTTCAAAATGAAAAATGAATTTTCTGGTTATATGATGATTAATTCATATACATATACACAGACAGACACATTACATACATATATATACACGTCTACATACCAAAAGACATACACATACATGCACAAACAATTAAACATTCAATACACATACATACACATACACACAAATGCATACCTATACATGCATATACCTGTATATACACTTGTATACCTGTATATACACACGTATACATGTACAAAAGCATATACACAAACAAATATATATAATTACATACACATACATACCCGTTATATATAAACATGTACATACTAAATAAACACACACACACACACACATCCACATACATACACAAACACATACACATACACAATCACATACACATAAACATACAAACACATATACACATACAGATAAACATACAAATTCTTATACTCATACACATACAAATAAACATAGACATACACATACAGATACACTTACAAACACAGATACTCATACAAATATGCAGGGGCACCTAAAAATACACATATAGACATAAACATAATCATACACATACATACATAAACATAAATACACAATCCTAGACCCACAATCACATAGATACATACACATACACATACATAACACAAAAATCTATATACATACGCATAAATAAACATATGCACACAAAACTCTTATATACACATACAAAACATCAATACAAATACATTCACAAATATATCCACACATACACATATAAACATGAACATACAGATGTAAATATGCATCCAAATATATACACATTCATGCACATGCATACACATACATAATAATATACATTTTTTTCCAAAATAATTTAATATTTAAAATAAATAAAGGAACATAAGTACGAGTTAAATTTAAGTAAATATATATTTATTTATATATTTATATATTTGTTTAAATAAAATTTCATTATATTCTATTTATATATATAATTTTTATTTAATGAATAAAAATATATTATTAAACATTTTTATTAATTATCTTAAATTTAAATATATATATATATATATATATAATTTTGAGAATAAGATTGATATTATTTTTTTATATTATAGTTATATAAATCATATTTATATATTTTATTTATTTATATACTAATTTTTACATAAATCAAATGTAAAAATATATAATTTCTTATCAATAAATTAAATTATTCATTGTGTCCTTTATTAGCCTTTTATTAGCCTTATTAATGGGAAACTTTTATCTACAATAGTTAAAGAGATAAAAAAAGATGCTTTATCAGCACTAAAAAAGTTCTTATAAATGGTCACCCTTAATCACTGATTTTATATTGTGGATAAATGATATATTTATTAGGTTATTTAGCCAATACTGAAAAATGGCTCCCCATTTCCAATGTATTTTTGAAAAAATAATGGAAAGAAATTAACAATGTGTGAATATAATAGTGCGATGGATTTTTTAATCAGGAAAGATGTATTGGAACACTTTCCATTACCAAAAAATTACCTCGAGCCCCCATAAAAACTTCCTTAATAATAAATTCATCAAAATATGTGAGTTTTAGCTGAATTATATAAAAAATCCACTAATAATATATAGTGTGCTATATGATATTTTGAAAGGGAAAGTAGAGTAATTAATTAAGAATCAATAAAAATAGAATATCAATGAAAATTTATAAAATAATGAAGAAAAAAATGTGTCCCCAATCTCTCCAAAATCTAAATAAAAAATGGGCCACTTCATTTCATCTTTATTTAATTAATGAAAACATTAAAAAAGATATGTCATCCTACAATGAAAAGATCTTCTAGAAAAGAAATCCATAATTCTGAAAATCCTCTCTATATTTTTATGTGGAGTTAACAATAATATTGTTATCATATTCAACCATTTATTTATCCCACCTATTGGAACATTCGAAGATACAACCATGATTTATAATACACCCCTCTTCCCTAAAGGGATCCTAATAAGCACTAGAAGAAAAAAACAGAGCTTCTATAATCATCCCTTTACATTGGTGAATGATAGTCCCAAAACGAACTCTAGATCATAAAGAGATAATAAAATCAATATTTACCTAGATAAATCCTTCTAGGGGAGGATCCCAAATTTTTATTTCCTCCTCAATAAACTCTTAATAGGAAATATCTCTATTCGATGACCAAGGAGTCTTTCAATTTATGGACCTCTCACATAAAATACGATATTGGGTAGAATTCACCTGGAAAACCCATTCATACTATCTTGTCTAAACCAACCATGAAACGATATATTTCACTCCCACCACCCATGGTCCAAGGAGGATATCTAGTTATTAAAATTATTTCAAAGTTTGGGATATGAATTAATAAATACATGGAAATTCTAACTACACACTATTAAAAACAATTATTCTCTTTCGAAAATAATAATTATATGGGGGGAGTCAAAATATTATTCATAGTATTCCATTGAATCATAGGACGCCCGTCAAGAAATTATCACTTTTGGTGGCACCTTAGGAGACCTAACATCATTCTAGATTCCCAAAGGTAGATCATGCGGCGAGTCCTTGACAAAAATCTTATACCAAGATTAAAATAAAAAAATTCCAAAAAAATCTAAATTCCAACATAGTTTATCCATACCCATACTTAGAATAATAAAAATATAATGAATTATGTGAATATATTTACAACTTAACAAACTAAAAATCTTATAAAATTTCCAATCATCTAGAAAATCATAATCTAATTCTAAAACTCTATCATTTTACACACCCACGACAACATGATAGGAATATCTCATTCTATAACTCTTAGAAGCATTGTGTCCCAAAAAAACATCATTAAAATTCTCAATCATATAATATAAACCTTTCTCAAAAATTTTATTAGATCCAAAAATACTCATGCACATATTTTTTTTCTACAGCCCAATAAATAATGAAAAAAATAAGTAGAATGGAAATATTTATGTAGAACCACACTTTAAAATATGGAGTATCACACCCCCATTAAATTATTTGAGGTACTTATTACCTATCCTTTTTGCTTCACATTTTTTTCATTCATTTTTGGCCTCTAGAGTAAGGGGACCATTAGTTAGGGAAAATGAATTTATGTTAAAGGATTTATGTTTTTTTAAAGTAATGTAATACATGTATTAATATGGAAAGGGATTTGAGGGGCATGGACATATTACTAGGAATTTTATATAGTGTTATGTAATTGGTACTACATGTGATTGACACTTAAGTAACAAATTTCTATATTACAATGTAAGCGCAGTGGTGGGCACATGATATGAAAAATATTTATGACATAAGAATCTTGAAATACAAGAAAACCCTTTTTTACATTGTAAATTACTTGTACATAATACGATCAACGTTTATGTCTTAAAATTATTCACATCATTTTTAGCCTGAGGTGATGTGTTTTTTTGGGATACTTTTGTGATGGGGATCTTACACCATAAAGTTGATATTTATTCCAAAAATACTTCCACCTAGTATGTGTAACCATGAAACATATCTTATGTTTTCCATTAGTATTAATTGATCTTGTCTTATATACCTGCATTCATCCCATGTGTGATTTTGGGTATCTCTTCTCCTTCGAGGTCATTTTTTGGTGATTGATCTCTTTAGAGGTAGTGTGACTTATCAATTGTGAAAGTCCTTCATTATTATATGTTTCCATTTATTTTTTTAGTTATTTTGCATTTCTATTTTTAGATTCATCAACCCTATGGGGATGTTTGGAGTTTTATCTTCTAGATTTATTGTGTAATATTAACCCAAATCCCAACCCTCTTTTTTTTTGTGTTGTATAATTGGTGATATTTGAGTTTTATGTTTTTTATCCTCTTCCATGATTTTGTTTCAACTTGGTTTGAATATATGATATTTGAATCAATTAATAGGCCTTTTTGGTATCCCTTGCATTTTTTCATTGTTAGCAGATCCCATTGTGGGCATGTGTAACCCAAGATCAAGGTAGTCGTTTCTATATCTAGAATATGAATGATGAACTGTATTACTCTAGTGTGACACACCATTTTGTAACTATATTGATTATGATATTTTTTTAGTATTTACCTTTATTTTAGGAATGTTCTGGGTTGGAACACGAGGTTTTTGATGATTTTCAATTGGTGAACTTTTATGGTGAATTGTTTTTTAACCATGTTGGCTACCTGGGGTATGTTTTGTGCCATGTTCATTGGGCATATTTTGTGAAAAATATTATGTTACATGTAATTTGTAACTATGAAATCATAGTGTGTAAACCATGCACCTTTTAATAGAGATGATTCACACAGAATCTACATGGTTGAGAAAGCTGTGCGAGGAAACCATACAGGCCGTCTAGGTTGGGGTTACTTTTTTATTTTCAATTTCATTATGATTGAGGCTTCCCACTAATCTATCCCACTTTTAGTTTCTGACCCAACCATCCCAACGAGATTCTCACTCCATCTAATATCAGACATTGTGGTTTCTATGGGATCTAATTGTGATTCTTCGTCTGTATTTAGAGATATGAGTCCATAACTTCACTACATATTGTTCCGATATATTTATCCAATCCCTGTAAACATATGGGTTTTTACTATTTTATTTTATTGGTTAGGGGATTTATGATTTGGGGATTTTTTTTTTAAATAGTTTAGAGCCATGCTAGGAATTTCTTTTTGGAATATTTTGTTGAAGACAAATAGGTTATGCCCCTTGAGGATAGTGTTTACATTTCATTTTGTTTTATTAAGTAGTTCAATTATTTATTAGGTATAAAAAAATATGTTTATTGTAAATAAAAAATGGTTTGGAATGTGTAGGGTCAATTTTAAAATTCATTCGTTGACCTGGATTGATTTTCAGTTGCAAAATGGGTGTAATTTCATGAATGAAGTAGTATTTTCCTGAAAATGGTATTTTATAGACTTACCATGTTTGATAAAATCCCAAATATGGGTTTCCTAAAGAAAACACATGTTATTAATGTTTTAGGAAAATTCTATTTCTAATGTGGGGTTCCTTTTTGTTTTAAAAGATGAATTTCATGTATTAAAGGATGGTTTAGAATTAAAAGGAGATATGATGTCTCCCTTTAATTTTTTCATTGCACTTTATAATGATTATGTTTTATTTTGGTGCTCTTTGGGTTTTAATATTTTTTTTATGAAAAAGTTATACCCCAATGCATATTTATGTATAAATGTGAAGGCATGGTTGCCACATAGTGTTGTGTTTATTATTTATTAAACCCTATTTGAGACCCATTTCTTTTTTTGATGTCATTCTTACCTAAGTGATAGTCTCTTGGTTATGTAAATATTGTTGTGGTTTTGTGTTGGGTATCACCATTAGGGTAGTACGAGAGGTGGGACAGAATAGGTTTCAGTTTTATACCTAGGGGTTGTTATTTTCATGGGAGGAAGCTACTGATCATGGCCCCCACTGTTATTATTCTGTCGGGAGACCGAGGTTTCCTATGGAGAGTAGTGGCACATTCCATGGAAAGTTGAGATTTTTTTCACAAAATTGACCCCATTATTTATATATAACAAATGTATTTGTGGTACATTACTACGGATATTTCATTGATAGATTTAGTTGATAGATGTTTGGTCATAATCATTCATGTAGTTAGGTTCCATTTTAAAATATTGTGTTCTCGCATTACTCTTCAAGGTGTTTCCTAATTCTATATATCTAGGATCTGATTCATTAATTTATGTGTTTTCATGTGTATAGTTTATTACATGTATGAACTTGTTTCATGTGTGAACCTTTATGTTATAGAATTTTTTTTCCTTGTTTTATTCCATCTACTTAATGGAACTTTTTATGAACACTTTTTGGTCATGCTATTATCATTTCCCCCTCTTTTATTTTTTAATATTGGTTGAGATTATGTATTATTACAATGAAAAAATAGGGAAGTATTTTTCAAAAGGAATTGTTCATTCAAAAAGTGAATTATTAAATATTTGAATCTTTTTTTGGGATTATTTTTCAAAATTATTATCTCTATAATAAATTTTTGATTCCTTTGGAATGGTATAATTTAGACAATACTAATTTTAGGAAATTGGTTTTCAAATGGAATATTTTATGTCATGCATATTTTAATATGGTAACAATCCAATTATTATTAATTGAAAATTAAAATATTGTTTCCATTCATTATTTTTAAACTAAGATAATTTTTTTATTAAATTAAATATGTTAAATAGATTCATGGTTACATTCTACTAACTTCATCTCACACTCTACATAATAACATTAGTGGGTATGCAGTCTTTATGTCATGTGTAGATCTCTTCAGGCCTTTTATTTTTAGGTTTGATATAAGGTAATCGTTAATTGTAGAATAAGGTAATTGGGATCATGTAGGTGACTTGATTTATATAAGGAGATGGTGTTTGGGCCATTAGTTTTCTTAACTAGTTGGCTCAAGTTTTCTTTGGCCTCCATGGACTTCTCTTTTTGTTTTTTAGCATACGTCCTATCACAATATTAAATTTTTTTTATGAAAACAATTTTGGATATTTTTCACCATTTATTATTTATGTTGTTCCTTTTCAATATGTTTGTTTTGATAGGGTTTTATGGATCAAACCATCTCTAACAGATATTTTAGAAACCCTTGGCAATTGTCTTTAGCACTGGGGGAAGAGGAATTCTCATAATGTATGTGGTAGAAAAGTTCATGAGAAGGTTTAGATAGTGAATTGAGTTGGTTCATTTAAAATGTTATTAGTGGATTTAGGTTCTTAAATGTGGCTTAGGATCTTATGAATGAACTTCATTTTATTTGGGGTTAGATTTACAAATGATATTGGACCATTAGGACTCTAGTTCTATGTTAGAGAATGTAGTTGTAGAAATCTTTCTTACATCGAATTCATTGTTTCCATGGGTGGTGGGGACATTAAATATGTTTTGATGTTATGGTGGAATTTTCTAGAGAGGTTTTGGTGTGGGGTTCCAATACACATTGTTTTTGGGAGTTTTATGAAATGTTTATAAAAATTCCTTGTTTCAGAGTTAAAATGGAAGAATTATAGGGGGTTAATGGTTAATGTGCATGGTCTTTCAAACCATACATAGGCCGTGTGGATCATTTTGGATATAATTATAGTTGAAATAGCAGGGTTGGTGCACATTTTATCAAACTGTGTGGTGAAATTGAGCAAAATGGTGAATATTTGGAATTTGTTTTTTCCTCCTTTGATGGTTTTAGCCTCTTTTGTTTTATATAGGGATTGTTTCGAGATGAATTTTTGATTTTTTTGGGATTTGTAATTTTTTTACAGGAAATGTTTTATGCTATTATATCATTATTCCTTATCTTGGTTACCCTGGTTTCTTGGGTAAAGTGATTTTGAATCCTTGGAATTTGATTTGTATTGTTTGGGTTTTCGAAAAAATAATTTCAAAGGTTCTTAAATGATGAATGTCATGAGATGGTTTTTTATTCGATATTAACGTTTGAAATGGGTTGAAACCTTGTTAAAAGAAACTTCATGGTTTTGTTAGTTTTAATAGTAATTGGGTTTTTTTGGGAGAAATGTTTCAAAATATTTTGAAATTCAGATTGTGATTGTGACTTGGTTGGTTTGAGTTTTTACCCTGGTGTGGGGGTTTTGTGGTATTTTGTAGTCCTTTTATTGTTTTTTGTACTTATATTTGTTCTAATTATGTTGGTATATTTTAATGTTGTTTGACTGAGTGATATTGTTTGTTTTTTCATTTTCTAGGGGATCACCAAGAAGGAATCCGAAAATGGGAAGGGAATACCTTGGATAGTTTTCCTAGTGATCTAGGTGTTGCCCTTTTGGTTTATGGACCATTCCATATTCATGATTGTGTGGTGTATCCCTGACTTTCCCAGAATGTGGATCAAGCATGAGAGTTACAAAACTTTCAACCTATAGTTATCATTGTTGATCGAGTACCTCATAATGATATTGATGGGTATTATAAGATAGAAGATTTTTATGACTCACTATAGACTCCTAAAACTTCCAGGGTGAGACACATCATTCATTTGTTTGAACGTTTGTGTTTGTCATGGCAGAATCTCTCCATTACTAGACAAACATCCAAGGGCCTTAGTTAAGTATATTTTATGCATTCCTTAATTTAATTATTTTATTTTATAGAAGTGAGTTTTGAAAGGGAAATGGAGTGATTGTGTATCAACTTATGTGGTTAGTCAGTTATATAATATGTCGAGCATTTCTGTGGCTTGGCTCCCTTTTCTCTGAGGTTATATATTGACAACGAAAAGAATACATGATTAATTTATATATTATTACTTCCATAGTATCATTCATTAGTTTTTTAGTCGTGCATGGATACTATTGACAAAGTGGTTTTAATTGTTGTTGTTATTGAAGAAATTTTGTTAGGGAAATCTAGAGTAGGTTATGATTCATTTTCCATTGGAGTTAGTAATAGATTTCGGGATATTGAGAAAGGGAATCATAAATGTGATAAGGGAGGGGATATTTCATCTAATATTATATTTTATGACCAATGTTGTGTAATCCAGTTTTTTGATTCCCATGTGGGAAATATGGGAATGTTCAGACATCATTTCAATTAACTCTAAAGACCTATAATTAGTGTGGATTCCTTGTTCACATTTGAAGGTTGTTTAAGATGGTTGGGAATCATATGAAGTAGTCTTAAACTGATTTTTTTCTGGTATGTGGTGGTCTACATTGGTTCTTCAATTGGAAACCATGGTTATGAGATTTCATTGGGATATTACTCTGTGTTAGTCATGTTCTTTTCCTAAGGTATTGTCTCAAATTTTTTGTAATTAGATTACTATTTTTGAAATAGTAAAAGAGTCATACAATCCAACTATCAAAACATTTCATATTCTTTTTCATCAATTTTTCTTCTTGTTCCTCTTATATTGTGTATACTGAAGGACAGTTATAGTTATTTTATTTGTACATGGGAGGAACCTATAGTGAAAAATTATTTTTTTGGTGTGATCTCATTTACATATGGGTTGTGTATCCCCCCATGATGAATGTATCTATTGGATTCACTATGTTAAATAGTTTTAGGGATGTATCTGTGAGAAACCTTGTATACTAGATTTAACCCTAAGATTAGAAATATATCATTTCTTAGCATGGAATGACATATTAATTTTTTCCTTGTGTATTTTTCTATTCCATATGATTTCAGGATCAAGTTAGAAGTCATTTTTCATGTTCAAAACATGTGTTCTTTTCTTAGTCTAAGTTTGGTAATCCATGGTTGGTTTTGATACATGTATACCTTTATAGATTTTGGAAACATTTTTATTGGTGTCTCACTCATGTTTTGAAGTAAGATGTTGTCAATTAATCCATAGTATTAGAATAACAATAAACGTTGGGAAAATCAATGTTCAAGGTCTTCTCCCTTTGAGATTTTACTATATTGGAAAATTGGAAGGTTCTAGTGACCTTTAGGTTGTTAAAAATCTTTGATGATATTTTATGGTTCATTGATCTAGTAAATGTGGTTGATTGAGCTATGTCTCTTTGGATATGACCTTTATTTTTGGTGAACATATTTAATAGTCCACCATAGTAGGTAAATTCTATATTGTGGGGAGAAATATTCTAGGCCTCTATGTGTCTCTTAAATTTAATAATGAATGTAAATTTTTTGAATCCATGTGATAATTTTTGTGAATCATTAAAAATTGAGTTCATTCTTTGTGTCCTTAATTTTGATGATTTATTTTTAGGAGGTAACCTTTCCCTCAAAAAGGTAGAGACTGTATTGGAATTACTTTGTCCAAAAAGTTTTTAGGTTCTTTATAAGGGAATAAATTATGTTAGTGAGGAGATTTTGAATCCCCATGCTATGAAATTATTAGTAGTGATCTTGTTTTATTTTTTTCCCCTAACATTGGGTGTTAATGGGTAAAAACCTAGAGTGTTCGAGGATTTTCCTAGGGTACATGATTATGGTGCATGGTTCGTAAACTTTGTAGGATCACTAGGGGAAACTGTGCACTATATTCAGTGGTTAAGCTAGTAGACCATGGTTCGGGAACACAATTTACAGAATAATGTATCCCAATTATGTCAACCGAATGCCTCTTAATATATGTGATACTCATGGATGTATCATAATTTTGAAAACTCTATGGGATAATAATACAGACAATCCTGGAATGGAGTATTTTTTTTATTTTACTATTATTTTTAATTATGGATTATTCCATAGTCTACCCAGTTGAACCAACCAAACTCGAGACTATGAATTGTGAATATGGCTCCACCTAAGATCCCCCTTGGTGGTTTCAAAGATATTTATTAGATATTCTTCTTCTGGATCTGGAGGCATAAGTCTGTATTTTATCTTCCTCTCGTTTCCTCTAATTTTCTCTAACTCCTTTAACCCTAAGGGTCATTAATAGACATATTTAATGTTTAGGGTTTCTATGATTTAGTTATTTTGGTTTGAAATGGTTGTGGATATGGTGGGATTTCCTTTTGGTGCATTTCATTGATGGAAACATGGTTCCACCACTTGAGGTATATATTAGCATTTTATTTGATTGTACTCAAGAGTTTCATTATTTATTGGGTCTTCTAAATCTACATTTGATTCATATAATCATGGTATGGGATATCTAGGATTGTTTTTTGGAAATATTTCTTTATTGATTTTTATGTCTAGAATTTGTGGGAATTCGTGCTTCAAATTGTATCTTGATGAAAAATGATATTTTATGTGAACATACCATGATTAATAAGATTACAAGAATTTTTTTCATAGTTAATAGAACTTGTTAATATGGTTTTATGAAAAACTATATTTCAAAAGTGGGTTTAATTTTTTTGTTAAATTATGGGTTTCATGTTATACTTGTATTTTTGGAACTAAAAAGTGAAATGGAGTGTCCCTTGAACTATGTTGTTTTCACTTATTGATGATTATGATTTCATTTTGGATTCTATTAGAATTCGAATTTGTTTTAAAAATATATCCACAAATGTATATTTCATATGTATAAAAGTGAATTTCCATTTTGATTTTTTAATTTGTTGAATGAAGATTTTTCCATTATTGTTTCGATTTTTTAGATGATTTTGTGCCTATCCATGTGATGGATTCTTGTTATGTTACTATTATTGTGCTTGTTTGTTGGGGATAACCATGAGGGTATTTTGGGATGTTGAAAGGATGTGATTTTTTAGGTAACTACATGGTGTTTTTATTTTAATATTATGATGTTATTTTTCATGTTCCTTCTTGGTTATTATTCCATGACGAGACTATGGTTGCTAGTGAGGATAAGTTGAAAATTTCATGGATTTGTTGAATTTTTTAGATTTCTCTGCCCCCATAGTTGTATATAACACATGTATTTGGGGTTTTTAATATGTATTATTAATAGTGAGATTAATTTTATGGATTTGTTACAAATATCCTATTAGCATTTAGGTTCATATTTTCACGTCTTCTATGGTTCAGTTAGTCCTCATTATTTTTCCTCATTTTATGTATCTACGTGATTATTCTTTCTTTTCTGTGTTTGGATGTGTATATTTTATTTTTTGGATCCACATTTTCATGTCTCATCATATATGGATAAGAATTTTTTTTAATGTTTTATTACATCTATTTTATTAAATTCTCTATATCCCTTTTTTCATGATGATATCATTCATTCCCTTATTTCCCTATTTATGTTGAGTCTAGATTAGGTAATATTTACAAGGAGAAAGGGATAATATGGTTTTAAATTGAATAACTATTTAAAAATCATGTTTGAAAACATTTGAATCCTTGTATGGTTATATTTTTCAAAAGTGTGGTTTTTATGATAATGTTTTGGTTTCCATTGAGATTGTATTTATTTGGAAATATCACAAACCTTCTGAAATGATTTTCTAATCGGTATCTTTGAGGAATTGAATGTTTTAAAGTTTTATTTCTCCAATTATTTTTAAGCTGGAATAAGAACATATTTTCCATAATTTTTTTTCAATCTATTATAATTTTATTCCTCTTTAAAAATAGGGAAGTGGACTCATTGTGGAATCCCACCTTCTTTGATCACTCCAATCATACTCAAATTTTTGGCTATATAGTCATCATGTATTCTAATGGTCTCTTCAAGTCATGGTGTTTCATTTTATATCCAGTGTCATCTTCCATTGATGTGGATGGTTTTTGGGATTGTGATGGTCTGTTGGGTATAATTATGATATAAAGAATGTACCTTTAATTTGTATTACCAGTTGTATCAAGTTTGTTTTGGCAACCTTGGTATTATCTTAGGTGTTTATATTAACATATTTTATATATATGTATTTAAATATTATGTATTATCACTGATTTGGATAGTTTAAATATTTTCATATTTATTTCATGCCTTGTCTATATGTTATGTTTGTTTGGATTTTGCATGTAAAACCATTTCCAAAAGTTATCTTGGATACCATTTGTGTTGAACGTCAGTCCAACAGGATCATGGATGCTCCATAGATATGTAGTGAGTCAGTTTGGGAACCAATTTCCATTAAACATTGTTTTATAAATTGATTTATAAATGAAATGTCACAATTGATTGATTGACTAGTGTTTATGTAAATGGAGATTTTGGAAAATATAGTTTCCCTGTTATTTATTTAAAAGAAAATCATATTTTTAATGAATTGGAAATGGATTTATGAAATGGTTTTCATAGAATGGTTTTGATGAAATTATTTATAAAATGTTGAACATGTGATGCCTTTGGTACATATATTGAAGGTTTAATTGTATCCATCATTGATTTATATTATTAGGGGGTCTACTCATGGGGTGTTCCACTACTCCCAGTTCATATTTTTATAGAGACTTGTTAGTAGTTTATTGGATGTTTAATTTCTTTTAAGTTCCTCTGATCTATATATTTGATGCATATGTATAGGAAATTTATGTTTATCATTGTCTATGTTTGGGTATGAGTGTTCTAGATTTCCAAATTTATAGTGATCCTTGGATTGATTTTACAAGATCTTTGGTTTGTACTTATTGTCTTTGATCTCCCGATTTTGTATATATGACAAGGTATTAATAATTTTAACAATGATTATTTACAACAATGGAAAAGGACGGAATTATTACAATGATTTTAATATAAAAATATTTAAGAGATAATCATCCCTTTTTTCATTAACATATTACATGTTTTGATTATTTTAAAGAGTCTTTTTTTGGAAAACCTAGTATGGATACTAACGGGAATATATATTGCACATGTTGCGCCCAATTTGAGTGGTGTGTAGATTTGGGTATTTGTTTTGGTGTAGAAAAATCCAAGGCTCTATAATGATGTACTGCATTTTGTATCAGATGAGTTTGGATACCTGTAGGTGAGATGGTGGAGGTTTTACCACAAAATAACATGTAATAGTCAGTTTTTATTTTTTTTGGTTTGTTTTTATGTTGGAATTGTACTTTGGGTTTTAATAACTATTTGAGTTATATAATTTACAATATCTTCATTCAATAATAGAATATATTTTCCTATTTTATATTTTGTTATTTTCATGGATTTATATATATATATATATATATAAGGTTTTATTCCTTATATTTGGATAATATTTTCCCTTTATATTTGTTTTGATTCCTTGGTTCTAGCCACTAGACCATGGGAATCAAGAATTCCCTTTGGGTATGTGGAATATCGCGATAGGTTTCAGGTTTGAGGGTAACCCAAGATTGTTCTTTAAAAATGGTATCTAAGGCACTGTTATGATCATTCTTTGGATTTTATTAGATGAGAGATTAGATTATTTGGAATTGATAGGTAGGTTGTAGTGATTTTTTGGAAACCAGTTTCCATGATGAGAATCAAGTTACCTTGGGATGTTGGGATATGCGTCTCCTATGTTGATTTCATGTTCCTAATATTAGTGTTTAATTATGGGTTTCTTTGTTTAATATAAAACATTCTTTACTTTTTTTTCACTTCTTCTTTTTTCAGTGTGTAGTGATATGACATCAAGGGGACTTCCCTGGGTTTAATACGAGGGTGTAGTGAAATATCCTCCAGGGAATTTATCTTTAGATCCTAATCATATATTGAATATCATTCAAGTAATTATTTTCATGGAAAAAAATTTACAACAATTATAAAATATTGTTTTAATGTACAACAAAGAGCTTCTAGAGAAAGGGATCCATCATGGATGTTTTATTTGACAGTATACTATCTTTTAAGGAAACCAATATAAACAATGTGGTGATGGAATGTCCAAAAAATATTATTTTGAACATGGGGTTTTGAGATACTCTTGATAATATCAAGGTTATCTGTATGGAATTTTAATAGGTGGTTCCTGAAAAAAGATAGTGGGATTACATATTATAGAAATTTTGACACGTTGGCTTGTACATGAAGGGTTTGAATACCCTCTTCATTGAAAAGTTATTACTATAGTCTTTGATGATGGATTCGTCTCTAGATTTCATCTATTTGTAGTAGTGATATAGGCTAGTTTCAACATACACCAACTGATTTGTGGATTAAGTTCATTTTTCATCATAGATAGTTAAGAATGATCAATTAGAGGTAGAGAAGTACATGTAGGGTTTAATTTAAAATATTAGATCATATATATTCATGTGGAATGTTTTAATTGTGTTAAAATAGTATACAATGACATAATAGAATATAGGGATATGGAATTAATGTTTAGCTCCTTCGTAAATTCTCTTCCATGGAGAGGAAGATTTAGTGAAATGCATGGGAAGAAGAGGAGGTGGTATGATCATCTGAGGGGTACTGGTGGTATTTCTCAATTGTGATCCTCATATACCCCAATATTGATGCCCAATATTATTCCATAGACTTTCTATCATTGCAGTTATGTTAGGAAAAATTCATTTACTTATTGAATGTCATTTAATATGTTAAATAGTTATGGACACTATGGTCATTTATAGAGGTTATATCTAGTTTGTATATACCTCATTATGGCCAAGGATTATCCTTCCGAAAAGATAATGTGGTCTAGGGAGATTCTTCATAGTTTATAATACATTATTCACGGGCATCAAGAGTGAATAACATTCATAAGTAGAGGATTTTCAAAAAAAGCTTGACATTAGTGGGTGATATGCGAGTTACCTTATTTATTGCATCTACACTAGTGACAGGTTCATTTGATACTAGTTCCTTCAACTCATTTACTTATCCCTATTTTTTATGAATGGGAACGATCAACAAAGGTCACTTCCTTTTTTATATAGTTAGAGACATATCTTTGAAAGATGAAAGAGTAAGGGTTTCAGTGTCCTTATTCAATATATATAATGGGTGCTGATTTTGTTTGGTATTTACTCATTTTACCATGATCTATTTGACATCATTTGTGAGACGGATTAGATTATCACTCATCATATTAAGGGTGAATATTATTATCATAATGTTTCATTCCATGCCTTCAATGAGAGTGATCAGGTATTTTTAGGAGAGTGGGATCCTAGGTCTAACCTTCGATGAAATTTTAACCAAGAGCTCTAGAGTTTGTCATATTCTGTTGAAGTTAAGTGCCATTTTTTTTCATGGATAAATATCTTCAATTGGTTGTCAAGAATTTTTTTTATATGACGTCGCCAATCTTCATCTAAATAGAGAGGTGGATTTCAGGATTGTTCTGGTTCTAGGTATATGGTAGATATTAATAACCCCTTATCCTTTGGAACATGTGGTGTTGATAGAACTGAAGATTCAATTGGATTATCTAATGGAAAAATTTTTTGTTCACCCTATTGTCTCTCCTTGGATAGCCCTATTTCTCTATGAAAATATTTTCGATGGTTCACATAAATTAATCATTGAATATTAGATGCTGAATTGGATGATAGTTAAAAATAGGTATCATATTCCATAACGAATATGACTTTTTTGATATATTATATGGGAAAATTGAGTTTCAAATATTGATATTTAGGTTGGTTACCATAGAAATATATTTTTGGAGTCTGATATCTTGAATATAGATTTTAGGGTCATGTATGGTCATTATGTATATAATGAATTGATTCTTATATGAATAATGTTTCAACAGTTTTTATGAATTTGAAGAACATGATATCTCATTGATATCTTCAACATTTTGTGGTATAGTTCATTAATGATATTTTTATTTACTATTGATCCATGTATGATCATGAGAACCAGAAAATTTTGGTTTTGGATATCTAGAGGAGTAATTGTTTTTTTTGGAATGCATTTGAAAATCATTTTATGGATTTAAGAACTGAAATTAATTATGCGGATATTTTCTTAACACTTTCTATTAGTTGATATAGAGAAGGTGAATATTTTCCTATCATGGTAGGAGAAAAATCAAATCATTAATATTTAGAGATATTTTGATCTGGTTGGATACTATCGACAATTTATTGAGGTTTTCTCAAACATTTTAACAATAAAGGATTTTATTACTAGAAAAGGGGACAAATTCATGTGGGATAAGAAATTTCAATATTCGTTCATTGAACTAAAAATTTATTTTGACATCGTCTCTTATTATATTCATACCTTATCCCATTAATGGGGATTTTATACTATAATTTTTCCGATGTTGGTTTGGGATGTATGATAATACATGGTGATCATGTTGTGTATTATGGATCCTATCAGCTCTTATTGGATATAATGAATTCCGCCACTAATTATTTTGATATTTCCATAGATATTAATGGTCCTATATGTTGGTGGTAATATCTCTCTGGGAAGCGGCTCACAGTCTTTCTTGATCATAAGAGTCTGTGTTTTAATTTTTTTTTGAAATTCTTTAATATTTGATAGAGATAGTGAATGGAATTCCTTCATAATTTTTACATCAAAATTTATTACACAATGTGAAAGGGAATTTGAGATTCATATCTAATTAGTTGAAAAGTTATATCACAAACTATTTTGGAATAAATGGAATAGTAGAACCATTTGTGACTCTTCACTTAGTTTCATCTAGATTCAGGTAGAATGTATTAGGTATGGTTCTAAATAGTGTTTATTTAGCATAATCTCTATGAGATTCTAGAATTATTTATCAGAAATATGATGTATCTTTCAATTTAATTTTAGATACCCTTTAGGGTGGAGATACTTTTTCTAGTTTTTCTCTCCCTTCAAATGATATGATTATCTCTTTTTGAATGAATGGAGTCTGAGTGTGAATTTGAAAAATGCTTCAGAGGGTGTCAAGATGTTGTTGGGTGTTTTATGTATGGGTTTGTATATGATACTACATGTATGATACATTTACACCCTAAAGGTCTATATTATGTTGTAATTTCATCACTAGTCACAATATGTATATATTCTCTATTAAAAGAGATTTTTCATGACACAAAGAACAATTTTATGCCATTAATTATTTTAACATCGTAAGATGTACTTATACACAACCAAAAAATCATCTGGGATTTTTAAACTGAGGGGACTTGTTTTTTGGTGTACCTATTTCATGGGGTACTTATTCAGTAATGCTTTGGATTATTCTTTAAAAACTACAGTTCATAAGGTTTAACCATGTAGCGCCTCTTATGATTTTCATTGTTCACATAGGATCTTATCTATAAAAACCTAACTTTTTTCTGAGTATAGTTTTTTTGTTTTCCCTCTAATTCCAATTTTTTTCATTTTGGGATATTTCTCCATAGCAATAGATTCACCTATCCTTGGTGATTACCCTTTCTAAATCATAATTTATAGTTGATAATTGAAATCTATTTTGTTGCAGTTTTTGGATCTTTAATCCTTGTGGAGATGTTTTTTGTTTCTATCAATATTTATTGGGATATATTACCTCAGAGGATGACCCTGATTTTTTTTTGGTGTGGCATGTCAGTTATTTTAGGTATGTATTGTTTTATCTTATTTTCTAACCATTTATATTTTTTTATTCATTCCTTGTTGTGAGAATTAATTTCAGGGTATCCATGGATGTATTCGTATTCATTCCATGTTGGTGGATCCCGTTGCGGCTGCGTGTGAATCATTTTTAGGAAGATGGCTCTGTCTCTAGCCTATGATGGATGAACTATATTACTCTAGTTTTAAAAATTCATTTGTAATATGAATGGAATTATTGATTTCTTGATTTGTGATTTGAAATGTC
Source organism: Viscum album (assembly GCA_963277665.1). Lineage (NCBI taxonomy): Eukaryota > Viridiplantae > Streptophyta > Magnoliopsida > Santalales > Viscaceae > Viscum > Viscum album. The sequence goes on along the minus strand of OY728126.1, from coordinate 289,576,957 downwards.
TTTTTTTTTTGGAAAAAATATGGTTGCCTACGTTTTATGTAATATGAAAACTTATTTTCAAGGGTTTATCAAATTGATTTCTGAAAACAATTTCAACCCATAGTTTTGATAAATTGATTCCAAACATTTATCACATGAAAATATTTGGGTACTTGGGTGGATGGATTAGAAATAGGTTATATACACTGTTATTATAGAGGGGTACACTCATGGTGTGTTCCTCTACCACCTAGGAATTTAGTTTTTTGGACATGTTAGAAACAATTGGGAGGTTCAATTTCTCAGGTGTTCTTATAATCCATAGATAAGACACATATGTTTTGGGATATGTTGTACACAATAATATATGTTTTGGTATGAGTATTCTATCTAGTCTAACTTTTATGTATTCTTTTCATGAGTTTACATGTTCATTGGTTTGTACTTGTTTTCATTGATCACATTCTTTACTATATGTGATAATCATTGCAACTATTTTTTGTGTATTATTTATAATTTTTATAAAATGGGAATGTTTTACCATGATTTTGATTTATAAACTATTTGACATATTATAATTCCATATCTTCCATAAATTTCAGAATGATCCGATTATTATAATTAGCTTTATTATCGAAAAACATAGAGGAATCCTATTGATCCTATTTAGATCATTCTATTCATACCCCTTCAGTGATGTGTGGTAATGTTTAAGTGTTATAATGAAGGAAAATTAAAGGCATCTTAGTGATGTGATGATATTTCAGTCAGTCGGGTTTGGGTAGTTTATGGTGAGATGGCTGATTTACTCCCATACAAACAAAATGAGTAGTCAATTTCTATTTTTGGTTGTATGTTAATATTGGATGAGTATTTTGGATTTTTATAATTCTTGTGTTATATCATTTGAACTTCCCCCATTTAGTTAATTAGTATACTTTATAATTTTCTATTACATTTTTTCACTATGATATGTATATGTATTCCATGGTGTTTTCTTTAGGCTGAGAAAAATCATTCCCCCTAAATTTTTTTTATTCATGGGTGCTAGTCACCACCCCATGATATATGAGGATGCCCTTCCAGTATATAGAAGATCGATTCATGTGCTGTGTCTGATGTCTAGTAGAGTCAATTCTTCAATAAGAGTATGGAACATAAAAAAAATTAAATCATTCATATCCAAAAGAGATAATTTAAGAAACTTCAAATTACTGAAACTAATCCCCCCAAATAATGTCTATACAAAAATCTTATAACAATACTCCCAGTCAATTACACATAGTTTGATATTATATCCATGCATAATCCATATAACACAATTTATAATCATAAATAATGTGTGTATTTAGGACTAAATGTAGTGTGATCGAAAATAGCAAATCAAGTAACTATAGGACCTGATGATTTTCACCACTACCATTTGTATATGAACCACATTCGCCACCTGTCATATCATTCACCAATCTAAAACAACATTACCTCGTATATTTTTATTTTTGATTAATCATTCAATTGATCCCAACCTAATTAGTTACACAGGGAACTTCCATTACAACCATGTATCATATTGTTGAACTAATAGTACAGATTCACAACTAGCCCACATGATCTAAAGATATCCCCATCTAGTTCTCTCTATTACAATGAATCCCACTATCACAGTCAAACCATAGACCACTGTGATGGCCAATGGTGTTTGTATTCTATGAGAAATGGTAGCGATATGGGAGAGAAGGGGGAATTGTGGCTGATGAGATCCCTGAATGACATGGTTTTCATCATGACATGTTCATCATCGAATGAAAGGAGGATCAAGAACTATGCAGAATTATCATGATGATGTTTAAATATCTATGATTCTACTTATTAAGGATAATATTCAATAATATTTTTCTATGTAAAATTAAGGAAATATAATGTTTTATAAATGAACATGTTACGTTAAGAAGTAAACTGTTAATTATTGTAATCAACATAAAATCATGAATGATGAATGAGATAATTTGAAGGAAAATGAAAAATTCAAATCAAAGAAAATATTCATGGAGAATCAAAAATACATTTAAGGCTTGATCTTCGACGATTCATGAACCAATTCTTGATCCAAGACAAAAATATACCGTTATACACTACAAAAATTTACTTATACCAATATAAATTCAATGACCGATAATATATATGTTGGTAAAACATAGTATTTCGAATAGATATTATGTTTTTTGATATTAATTTAATATACCAACAACATTTTTTACCAACACATATATATATATATATATATATGTTAATAATAACTAGTATATGACATCAATTCTTTTACTAATACTTAATTATATATCTTTATTATATAAATAATGATAATTTTTTACTAACATATGAATATATTATTAATAAATAGCATTACCAATAGATCTTTTAACATCGGAAAAATATGTTTCAATATACCATTGAAGAAAAAAATACATTATCATTAACCAATTTAGAAATCTAATTTATTATAATATCATTTATTAGGCTGATGTTAACAGTCAATTTATAATGGGTGTATTACTAAAATATCATGTGTTATATAGTAATTTAGTTTTTATATTTAAATTTATTAAACATTAAAAGACAATAAAAATTAATCTAATAAATTTTAAATATAAATTTTGGAAGTAAAAAAACATAAAAATCATGATAAATTTTGGTAGGGGTATTCTATGCTCGGTCGGTGCTCCTGCAACCATGCCCTAGGTGATGATGGTTATCGCAGTTTCCCCTCCCCCCTTGGTGGTGGATGGTCCATTGTCCTCTCTACCTATGGATTAACCACCGCACATTACCATTTTCTCAAATCCTATTTTCTTACCATTTTTACTTCAAATCTCCCCCAGTTTGAAGGTCTTGGAATGGTTCGATTAGTCCCCACAACTTTTTCTATCAACCGTGGAATTTGATAATGCTTTCACCCTAGTACATATAACCTTGATTTCATGTTTCAAATTCCATAGACCATTGGTGGACATCATTGATCGCCTCATTTTTGGATCATGGGGTCTACATGAGCTCACAACTATAAGGATACTTTATTCTAATCATATTACGATCTAGTTTACCTCTGAAGAAGATTTGATCCTTGTCAAATGCATCCTTATTTAACCAAGGGTATGTGTTAATGTTGATGTCTCTAACCCCCTGGTCGAAAACATCTAGATTATTGTGGGTGAGGAGTTTTGTTACAAATAATTGGGTTTTTTGAATCTCCATATGCCTTATTCTCGTAGAAGGATAAATTGAGGCATATTCTTGCATCTTACAGGAACAAGAGGATGATGCAGCATGGATCAAGTATAGTTTTTCAGGATAATCAATTTTCAGTTGGAACTTCCATTGATTGAGGAAGGTTAATGGTGAACTGTAATATGTCAACTAAGGGCCCTGAGGGTGATGATTGATCTGCGTGTATGGATGCTATTCCTTCGAATTTGGGTGATGTAGTGTCAGTAAAATAAACACAGGTATTGCCTCTTGATCCAATGGTTAATAGACTTTTTAAAAGGTTGAAAGATGATATGAATGTGGTGAGATCCTCATGAGAATTTTTATGTGGCATCTGTAAGTTAATGAAATGGAGACAAAGATTTAAATCACTCATCTAATGTTCTTCAAGGTGACAATGGGGTAGCATAGGGTGCACATGAGGGTGTAAGGGTGGATTCTAATAAAGACATGTATAGTGTCACTTTTAACCATCTCAAGGATGACTAAATACATAGGTAAGTATTGGATGATCAACATGACACCCATGAGAGTGAGTTTCCTTAGCCAATAGACATTGTCCAAGAGGATTCCGGATTGGTTCATGATGCAGATTTTGGGAACATGGAGAGGGATGTCCAATGGGAGCCCACCAATGAAGGTGTGGTTAATGAAGACAATGTGGTTTGGGTTAGGGAATGAGTGGGGTGAGACCAGAAATAATCAGTTCAAATGATATAGTTTGCAACAGTTTTTTGGAAAATAAGTTATTGTGATTTTTTTTGTTTCTGGTTTAGTCTGGTGGACCTTATGTTGGGGGTGGAAGGAATGCTACGGTGGGAGGTGGATTTGGAACCTCAACATGTAGCTACAACACCTCATTTATTTTATTCTTTATTGGTTTCATTAGAGTCTGTGGCATATGTGTTTATGTATCATGTGAAACCTTGGATGGAGTATACCCAGGAGATGATTCACAAGATCATGATCAAAATTTCGAAAAAAAATGTCACGAACCTCGAAAAATGTCTATTATTGATTCCTTTAAATGATTTATTATATGATATTTTATATTGATTATCTATTATAATTTTAAAAAATATGGAATCCTTTAATCTAGTTCTAACTTATTTTTTTAGCATAGTTTGGGATGGATATTTTTTCTATTAATTTTATCATTCTGCACTTAAAAAACCAATTCACATGATTTTTTTATTTTACATTAATCCAACATGATTTGTTTTTTCCTAGTATTATGGATCTCCACTTGTACTGAGTTTATGTGGAATAACATTAACCACATTAAATTCTTTTTGAAATTAACGTTTTTCAAATACAAGTTCTAGAAATGAGGAATATCTTCAATCATGATTTCAATGTTATATGATTAAAATAAACAAATGGATCATGTAATATGTAAAATTAATCTAGTCCCTGGTCCCAATTTTTTATTATATCTATTATTTTAGAAGATTCTTTTTTTTCCTTTTTTTGTTTTTGTTTTTTGTATGTGCTGATCTGGTTCATGGTGCCAATGCCATGCAGCTGAAAATAAAGGGACCTATTTGATTCCATACCAAGGTCCTTCACATAATTACATGGATGTCCCCATGTATAGAAGATTTTTTATAATTTATTCCTTGATCACTTTGCAGTTTGACCACAAATTCATGAAAACTAACTTCATTTTCTCAAATCGTACATTCAACATTATGTTTTGTAATTTTAAGGTATTTCATTCTTTAAATATCATTGTTATGAATGTAAGTGACTCTTCGCATAGGTTACGTATTCCTTGTAATCCAATAGTATATTTTTTCTGTTATTTAACATGTTATATGTCATTTTATATGCATATTGCAACATAAGTCATATTGGAGCATGTTTTATAGAATGATGTTCTATACTCTGTTTCGTTACTTTTCAATTAAAAAATGTAGGGGCCAACACATGGGATCAGTTTGAAATACATGTGCACAAGTGGGTGATATATTTTTATAATTTTCGGGTGTGGTGAGGCAAATAATGTTAATTGGGGTAGACTTTGAGGTTACCGTTACTGATAATTATATAATTTATTTGTCCTTTAAAACTCCCATAGTGGGGATATATTGATTCTATCATTTTAGTTTGAATAAACACATTTTTTGTATTAATAATGTCTCTTTTAATGTTTTCTTGTAATTTTTTCGGGGTTTGTATTGATTTAGGAAACATTATATATGTATTAGAGTTTACACGAATTTGATGAAATATCACCATGGTTGATGAAAAATGCTTACTACGCAATGTATTTTTAATACCTCTATTTATATTTTTGTTTCAATTCATACAAATATTTTTTCATGATTTGAGTTGGTGTGGGCTCACTGGTCCTGGTGTATGAATGATTACTTGATGCTCACTAGTTCATATTGTGGTATTGAAGGGTTGGAGGTGACTTTCTGGTCATGGGGCATAGTTGGGTTGTGGGTGACCGATGGTCCCTAATGCTACATGGATGGTTGGTGTTGGAATGGAGGATAGATTTTTTATTAATGGGTGTGATGGATCCTATCGGGGGGGGATGAATTTTGTATTGATTCATTTGGAAATTAATTTCATTAGTAATATAATTAAATTATTTTAAAATTTTAACATGTGTTAAATTCATGTAAAATTTAATAATTAAAACAAATTTATTATATCTGATAAATTAATAAAAATAATATGAAAATTTAAAAGCAATAAAAATTTATAATTTTTATTGAAATATAATTTATAATTATATATTATATGTAGGTAATATTATTACCCAAAAAAAATTCACTATAAACATTTGAAAAATACTTTACCCAAGATTTATATTGCTGGATGGTATTATTATAATTACAATCAAAATATTTTTTCTTTCTCAAAAACATTTAGCCACATCGTTTTTACCGACTTTATATGGACATGGATATATATGTTGGTAAAACGTTTTACCAAAAGAAAATGAACGTTCACCAACAAATATGCTCCCATTGGAAAAAGTAAAATACTTTGTTGTGATACATGATACATCATGATTTCACTTAATATCAGATCCCACATATATCTACCAAACTTATGAATATTTTTATAAAAAATGTATAAACAATGGGGAGTTCTATATGGGATATTTTAAATTAACAAATTTGGACAAATTGGGATTTCTTAGTCCTCAAACAAGCTTGGTCCAAGGCCTAAAACATGGAAATAAGAACACTTTTCCTTGGAATAAACATTTATTTGGGAATCATTTTTATTATTAGAATTTCCATTCAAGTATATGTTAATAGAATATTGTCATCAATATCTATATGAATATATATATATTTATATTAATTTAATAGGAAATAAATATTCCTAAAAATTATACAAATTAAAAATTATATATAAATTAATCCCAATAATATGCACCACATTCCAAGATCACCGAAATGATCAACAAAATTTTTAGGTCATTTACAAAGTTTAATTTACAATTTTTCCCTATAGAGGACCCAGGACTCCAAACTCAAAAAAGTGTTATGTCTTATTTTAGGAAAATATAATTTTATACAACTTCCCAGCCTATACTATTTTTCCCAAAAAAAGATAATAATTCAAAAGAGACCACATGGAATAAAAACATATGAAAAAACAATCATCCTTACTTTCATTTTACCAACCTCTAGATGACTATGCTCTAAAATAATCAGTGATTTAACCACATAGACATGTATCTTTTTCCCACACACTTCTATCCCAAGGCATTACTCTCCGACCACTAAATTATTCCCTAAAAAAATATCCTATTATTCAAATAGCTCAGTTATTTGAAATAATCATGAACTCACTTTAAAATAATCTTCATATGATATATAACCAATGAATTGTTCTTCCATGGGTCAACCATCCTTTAGGAATTGTGAAAAAACAAAAAGCATTAAAATTATTGTGGCCATCTCTAGGTACAAAGGGAACCTCATGTGGGAGTTTCATGATATTATAATTTAAATAAAAAACTAGTATAATGTCACAAAAGAATGGATATTTTGGAGAAAACACTACAAAAATGAAAATATAAGAGCAATCATTCTAAATCTATAATGAACATTAGAATACCAGACATTGTGAGGCTTGAATATATAACTCATAATCTCTCAACAAAAAATATGAATAAAATTTAAAAGAACTATGTATAAGGATTAAAAAAGTTATATTTGTAATATTCCCTCCAAAATTAGTAACAATCATTCATCCGTTATTACAGAAAATATCCAATCAACCACAAAAGAAAGCATGGTCATATTGTGGTCACACTCTATAAATTTTTTTGACACAAAAATCAATGAATGGAATGAACCTATAAAGCCTATATGTAAACAATCCATAGATCATATATGAACTATGTTAACATAATCTAAATAGGATTTTCATGCTCTATTATGATGAACTTTCATTATCATCCTCAATGCCCAAGATACACTTATTGAAACTCTATTTCCAAAAATCTTCAACCCAATGGTTACTATCCTTCATTATGCAGAAATATTCATCCCACAATAAACACCAATTCTTGATTAAAATAATAGAACCATGGTTTTTTACCCCCTTGCAGACCATAGCTCAAAATATAACCTAATATCACCCAAGATTAACCATATAGAAATACCAATATCTATCCCTGGATTTTTTACTCCCCTCCCTTATAAGAGTTTGTCAAGTGCAATACCTATGGATATATATTCCTAGGAAATCCCATGTTTTTTATTTTCTATATGGGTTTACATTATTAAATTAAGAGATGTAATCCCATATATATTTATTCAATGGAATCTTATATCACCCACCCATAGTAATACCAACCACATCAAGGTTATTTTCACAGAAATCACCCTCAACATAAAATATTGAATTACAATGAAGAGAATTAGAAACCATGATTTATTTTTACCAATTTGAACATGTAAAAAATATCAGCCAAAAAAATCCATAAATTCCAAATTCTACTCCAACGTAATGAAATATAATCCTTAAGAAGATCAGTAACTCTCCTCATAGAACAAACAACTGAAGAGCCTGTCACACCACTAAAAATGTTTAAATACTCAGTAGACCAATATTATATGGGGTATTATTAATTAATACTACTTCACATGAACCATTAGTCTTATTAATATAGTAGGAGTGTTCCTAAAATTGAACAACAACACAATGATTTTAGAATATTCCAAAGAACAATAGAATATTTTTGAAAGTATGATGTTTCAATTCAACCAAATATGTGACTACTCAGAACTCAAATTCTCTAATAACCACATTCATCTTGTTTATACATGAAGAGGAAAAATGAATCCCAACCAAGCCTTCCCCAAAATGTTGTCTTGAATAATCCATAATTTCCCTAAGCTCATCTAGATATGAGAACATATATTGGTATTTTACATCAGAAGTATATTGTAATCTGTAAATAATAACTATATTATTAATGTACTAATATACTACTTCATCAAAAATGATTTAATAGTTATATGGGTCAAGAAAACCATGATATCAGCACCCTAATTATTTTGAAACTAATATTCATAATATTTATAACTCTAAACTTCATCCATATGAATTTAAACTATTTAATACAACTGTCACATGACTCGAACTTCTAGGGACCCACGTAGATCAATAATAAGAAATATCATCCACCTCAATCCTAAACCAAACTGACTAGGAAATAGAGACAATCACAAAGGAGGATTAACACAAATGATATTCATTAACCTATAATGACCTAAAAAAATATAGATTTTCGTTATGCAAAAATGACCAGTAGCGCTAGTAATATGTGAAAAAACAAGCTATATAGAATGAATTAATTAGACATAAATGAGAAGTCAAATTTCATATTGGTATATTACCATGGGAGAAATACATGTGAAAAATACTCTGATCTTGGTGGGAATATGATAGGGGAAAATAATACCTCACTATAACAACTCATTAGAATATAATTCCAATATCTATGAAAAAAATCATGACAATCAAAGACTGATATAAATAATCCATTAAGAGGTTATAAAAACCCAAAATCCACAAATATTATCACTAAATAATGAATTTTACTCATGAACCCAATATGTATGGGAAAAACTCTTATGAATTGGTGAGTATAAAGACAAGATACCCTTAAACTGTATGGGAAGGAAGAAAAAGTAGGTCAACAGAAAGATAGAACATAAGAGATAATAGAATGTTAAGGAAAACTAGATATGTTATATATAAAAAATTCATAACTACATGTGATTTCATATTCATTATAGATCATATGAATAGAGGATTTTTGTCTAACATGAAACATAAGGTACCCAACGTATGGAAGTAACTATAAATCATGAAGTCAATAACCCTTCTATAATCCAAATACTAAAGTTTAATAAAGTTTGTATTATACCATCAATTTTTTTGATCTACATTCCGATCCTATTTTATTTTTTTACACCCTTAACCATAGAGGGGGACCCTCACCACATAGTGGTTCAAGAATTAATCTAGGGAGTACCAAAACCTATCTTTTATAACTATTAAATCATATGAAAACACATTTCTACTTTAATAATCTTTAGTCTGGGACTCACTACACACTAAAGTATTCATACTAGTTAAGGGATCTCTAAAAAATGATAGAGGAACCATGCCTTATTGACAAAAATCTTTTCAACTAATGGATTACCTAAATCAATAGATAATTGAACCACACCCTAATATTGGGGGAGATCTCTATTTTATCTACTGCATTGAGGAATAACATGTTATCAGGCCCATGGGAGTACCAAGCCAACTCCAGAACATAGTATAACTGTTAAAGAAGAATGGGGAGGGATACCAAAATCTTTTATAAATAGTTGGGATCCATACCATATCATGAGTAAAAAAATAGGGGCATACCAAATTTTTTGGCCATTCTATTCATCTCTATAGAAACTAGTATTGGCATATGTAAAGTGACGCCTATATTTTAGGCATTTAAAAGTGAATGAAAAGAAATATTATAATATAAATTTTAGTGATGATGTGTACTGAGTCTTTAAAAGATGATCACTATTATAAGTTCCAAAAAATGTGTTAAAAAATGATCCCTTTGTTACAGACTTTTTTGCACGATAAAGGGTGACTTTATCAATGCCAAAATGCAACAATATAACTAGGAAAATATTTTTTATTATATAAATAGGTATTTTTTCCACACCCCTCACACCGTTTCTAGTGCTTTCTCACACTTTTAATACCACTACCTCACCAGTTGTTTGTCCTGTTCTTGTGATACACACTCCAAACCCACTTTATTATTATTGTCTCTCTTATTAGCCACTAAATTCCTCCTACCTCACTACTCACTTGTGTGTTCCTGGATTTGAACACGAGACCACCAGGTGAAAATAACCCCTTACCAATTCAATATATTTTTTCAATTTTTATTTTATTCCATTTTTATTTATTCATATATATTTCATCATATATTTTTTATCCATATATATAATACTTATATATAAATAAAATTTTAAAATATATGATCATGAGTGTGTTTATGTATATATATATATTTATTTATTTATTCATATTCCAATGTGTGTCTGTGTGTGTGTGTATGTGTATCTAAATATATTATATATTAATATTAATTTAACATAAAATAAATATATAAAATATATTTCTTATTATTTATCCACAAACACACATTTATATAAAAACCGTATAAAAACATTTTTCTTGGAATATATATACATTCAAAAGATTTTATATTGTAAATAACATGGTTTGATATTTTTAAAAATAAAATAGATAATAATTATTTTTATATTTCATGTGTTATTAATAATTAATTTTACCGGCTGATATGTTTAAATATTTATTTATAAAAACAATTTTTAAATTTAAATATCGGTAAAATATGTGTCTGCATGTATATATTTATTTATAAATTAGAATAAGATATGAAAAATTAGAAATTATGAATACCATAACATCCTTATTAAAGTAACTAAAATTGTCTTCAGGTATTATGGTAAATAAAATATAAGATGTGTTGGTGTTGTAAATTATGATTTAAAAAAACATATTTTTTCATCTTATTAAAGTATTAAAGTGGTCAGTTATTAGAATTACAAATGAAATATTTGATTGATCTGTATATCAAATTACTGATGAAATCAAATATCATAGTAATAAAAATTTAAACTATATAAATTCATTTTACAAAATGAAAATAAAATGATTGTGTTTTAAATTAATTATAAAAAGTTTAACATATTTTAACTAAAAAAGGATATAGTATTTGTTATCAAACCAAATTATCCTTTAAAATGATATATTTTGAAATAAAAAATTTATAATAATTTGAAATATATATCATTATGATAGATCCAAGGGATCCATGAATTTCAACCTACGATAATGGATCCATGATTTTATACATATTTTAAGGTAATTCTTCTTATCTCTAGAGGCTCCAGACCAAATCTGTTGATAGAATCTCTCATCTACACATAATATGTATTTATTATATATCTTCCTAGCCATATAAGGCCCCAATCACGCGGTTATACTTTTTTTCATCAAATATGTAGAGGACCTTGGTCACTCGTGACCACTGAAAAAAATTAAATTATAAATACTATTTGATTTATATGGAAAACATTACACAATAATATCTCTTAGATAAATCACATAGAATAAAAATTACATTAAATATAAGAACTCATAGAAATCAGAAATTAAAAATAATCAAGATAATCAACAACATTTTGAATTATTTCTTATGAATCTATATGTTTGATTCAGATTCTATAGGTGTGGAATTATTTACATGCAATGTTCTAACAAACTTCAATTGATGAATTCAAATAAAATCGGAGTCAGTTAAAACATGGTCAACAAAAACTTCAGCATCTACTGATGAACACTTTTTATTGATTCATCTATGGATGAGTTAGATCAAAACCTCTACGATCCTTTTAAATCCTATGTAATTAATCCGAAATTAATCACTAGACTATTCTATTTCATAAAAAAGATCTTAGGTATTCTAGTTACTAAAATTTCATTCGGCATATGCATAATGATTAAAAAAATAAGTTTGAAAATTTAATAAAACATGTATTGTGAATAATAAAATAATGAAATATGTTATTAAATGACTCAACAACCATCAAATTTTTTAAAAATAAAATTCACTCATGTGAATTTAAACCAAGTCACTAAAATTTAAAAGAAATATATCCTTATAATCACTAGGAAAATGAATTTATCACTCTTTTTTTATGTCAAAAAATGAGAGACAATTAAAATTAATAAATTACTTATATAACACAAATGATAAAAAAATTCACAACTTCTCAATATTTTCCAACATTTTTATTTTTTATAAAATAAATTATAAATATTTATAACAGAAAATTAGGAATTTAATTCTATTTGATAATTTTATAGAAAGATGATTTGGTATATTTTGGATCTTCTCCATCTCTTCAGATATTAATGAAAAACCCTTATATTCTTTTTGATGTAATAATTATATTATATATAAATTCCATTTTGACAATGATTTCCCATCTCAAAAGATATTCTTATAAAATTTTTTCATGTTGAACATCACAATCTCCACCATTATAGAGGATCTTATTAGAAGTCTACATAAATTAAAGGAAATGATTCTCTATTATCATAATTTTAATTTCACCTTCTTTAATAATAAATACATGGATGAATTAATATACAACTAATTATATTACTATTTTAGAATGAAAATCCTTAATCATCAAATATGTTAATCTAATTTACATAAAATAATATTTTTTGAATATATTTTGAATGAAAAAAGTCACAGAATAGAAAATAAATTATAGATGTAATATTAGAAATGAAATGGAATTAATATTGAATTCCTTTTATAGGTATTTGTTATTTCTCTCATCCAAATATTTTTCCTTCGAGTTACATGTGGTTATCAAATAATTGATTTAGGAATAAAGGAATAAAATGTAATACATATTATTTTATGAATTGAATTTAAAATTTCATTAATTAGAAATTGAAAATGTTTTTTAATGTATTAATAAATCCAAATTAGATTTAATTAAACAAAAACTGAAATTCTTGACATATCCCCCTTAGTTAAATAATATTAAAAATTTAACAGTAAAAGATATAGTTAAAAATATTAAACCTTATTGATGTTATCATTCATTGGATGATATTCATTTTTAAAGGATGATTTAGAAAGATTATATTAGAAGAATATTTAAATATTTTAATGTAAAAAAGTAAAATTGAAAATATTTTGAAACTGATAATGGATTAATATATTATAAGTTTGTAATATAGTTAATTTTGTAAAATAGTTAACATTAAAAAAAGATATGCTTGAGAAAAATTTATTATCGAAAAAATATTATGTTTGAAAAATAGTTATGTATTAAAAAATATTATATTTGGAAAATGGTTTTGTAATAAAAATTTAATGTTTGGAAAATATTTATGTTTGAAGAAAACATATTTTTGATAAACTATTATATTAAATAAACAACAAAGTATGTAAAAGGGATAAGTTTGAAAAAAATTATTTTTGAAAAGAATATGTTCTTCACATTAGTTATAATTGAGGGTATTATAATGTAAGGGTATATTAGAAAAAGTGAGTTCATTAAAAATAGCTTATGGTTAATCATTCCAAACATTGGTTTGATTATTATTAATTTATTGGAGGCTAGAGGTTTTTTAAAATTAATAGTATACTAATTTTAAATTCAATTAAATTTGAGGATAAAATCCCAATATTGTGTGTGATTTCAATGTTAAGGGTGTCTTACATATATCTTATTTTCTCATGAGTTGTGGGTGGGGTGTCTAATATAACAATAAAGAATTAAAACATAATATAATCACAAATTTAAAATAAATAATTCATTTTCATTCATTCACAAAGAACATTCATGATTAGAGTTTTAGGGAAATAGGACATAACTATAACATAATGTACCCATAAATTATAAAATGTAATATTCTACTTGGTTTCCACATTTCCTCAATACAATAAACATAATATGAATAATGTATTATTTTCTTTAAAAATATTATTAATTTTAATATTGAGTTCATTATTATTCCCACTCATCCATAAAACACTATTTTTTTTTTGAAAAAGTAGGATAAGAATAAAAATATTATTAAAGGACTTAATAAAGAAGAAATGAAACTTTTTATTCCACTTCAAAACCATGAGATCATTTGAGATAGTTTTTGAACATAATAAACATTAATATGAAATAATTGTTTACATACACATGAAATTAGATCTACATACCTTTTTTTGTAAAACTCATTACAAGAATATAAAGAGATGATATCATAATCATTTGGATTTCATAAAAACATTTGATCCCATGAAAATAATGTTCTTAAAAACATTCATTTTTACCCAAGAATGGAATAATAATTCTTTTAAAAAATGAACATTAATGTAACTAATAAATCAAACATATTTCCATGTATAATAATTATCAACAATATTACTGTCATATAAGTATATTGGTGCATCATATTATGAAACCCTATAATAACCATTAAAAATTGTATAACCTACTTGATTATTTCCAAAAAAAATCTCTAGAGAGAATAATCATAGCCTAAATCATTGAGGAGATACAATAGGCCCACCCATCATACTAAAAAACATAAAAGGACCATAGTAAACATAGAACACATAAAATATTTTATTTAAATCAGAAAACTTATAAAATATACATTTCAACACATATGTAAATCATTTTCAAATTTTACAATATCCTATTCCATTAAAACCCATTTTTAATAATTAAAATATCCATAAAAAATGAATAAAGGGTTTCCAATATTGAAAACATGGAATATTGTAAATGAATAAAGTATAAAATAAACATTTTGGTATATTGAAATATCTTTTATGTTTTATATGTTATAATTGAACACTTCTTTTTTCCATTTTTAGATAAATTGAAAACATTCCATATAAAATATTTAAAAAGATTAAATTTTGAAAACCATTGAATGAAATTAAGAAGACACATAAAATTCAGTTTTTAATATATTTATATCAATATAAATACAACCACCTGATAATTATAATAATTTGGACATGTAATAAACATATTTATAAAATTAATCCTTTAACCAATAAAACAAGGATTTAAAGTAAAATATGTCTTTCCTAGAGTCTGACTTGTTAGATACATTCTATATGTTGCGAAATAATTAATATATTCTTATTATTTACTTTCAAAACGATCTTTTAACAGTTCATTATTTCTCTTATTTCACTTAAGCTAGTGTTATACCTAATTACTTAATCGAGTAAGTTCATTTAATACTTTTTTTCCAACATTCAAATTATATGTTAGAAATAATGTTTTTTGGTTTACTATAGAAAAATAAAATTGGATAATATAATTTATTTATTTATAATAATGTTCTAATAATATTGTTTATAAATTATTTATACTTATATAACCAACCATATATATATTTTTGAAAATTGAGTTCGGTTTCAACTGCGAGATGGTATTCTATACGTACACATGAGCAACATTTCCATTATCATTGAACATGAGAGAATAAAGTTGATTATCATTTTATATTAATATAATTATAGTTATATCATATGTAACATAATTTTTGTTCAAAACACCTTTTAATACAATCCTTTTGATGTTGTGATGAAAAATAAAATACATCAGTTTGTGACCTTGTAGTCCGTACATACACATGCGTGATTTTTTCATTTTCTATTGGATGGAAAATGATGAATTATAATAATAACTATAAGGACACGACCTTAAAACATTACATAATCATGAATTAAATGAATAATTCACAATGGGGATCTTTTTAGGTTTAGAGTTTTAGAGAATTTGGACATAACTATTACATATCAAAGGAAAATAATGTAGACACTTCTTCTTAGTTTCCATTTTTTCATAAAATAAAAACTGTTAAAAAAAGAAACATGACTAGTTCTGTGTTTGAGATAACATGTATTTCCTTGATCCCATCCTTCACCCTATTCCACTTTATGTCCTGTGAAAAACATTTCAAAAAATGGGGATGAGCATAAAAAGCTTAGTTAGGGATATAAAAATATATAAAGAAAACATTAGTCCATTTATACATAAGAATCAGTGAAATCATACTCAAATCATAAAACATAAGTACTTTAAAATACCTCAATAAATCGTAAGATTTATAAATAACTCATAGAAATCATAAGACATAAAGGTAACTTGAGGAATTCATAACATTCTTACATAGGGAGTAACCCTCATGGTTACGTTTGGAATACCCATCACAGTACATTCCCTAAATCCTTTCTGTGAAACCGTAGAATTTAACTCCTTCGCATTACCCAAAGCATTGGAGAGCTATCTCGGGCTCACCCGCCCTTAGTTTATCAAGGAACCACATGTCTTCATAAACAATTCCCAATAACCATAACACAATCATATCACTTAATAATTCATAAAGGAAACATAACATTTCAACATTTGAATCACAATATTTCAATAAAACACACTGACATTATCGAAACCATTTTAAAAATTAATATAATGGAAAAGAAAAACATGGTATTTATTTTTCATTTAAAAAAAAGTTATGGCTTGTAGAGGAAGCCAAAACTCAAATAATGGTCACGACGGTGGAGAAGTTGTCATCGCCATATACGTAACACAATAAAACATTCCTTTTGTCATTTCGTAAAAAGATTTGTGTAAAAATATTCCATTTGAATGAAATTAAAAGTCAAAAGTGTTTAAAATTCAATATAAAATAAAGTCATGAAGAAATCAAAAGATTCCTCAATGAAAGGAGATGAAGACAAAGTCGAGTACAAAGACGGTATCCTTAGATTAAAGATAAATAAATTACATAATTATGTGTGACACTTATAAATACAACCAATATAAGTGGATATTAAGTGTAAATCAATCTGAGGTCATCCACACAAATTCCTATAACGACATAATCAATAAGTGGAGTTTTAACCCAATGAATTGAAATTGGGTTAAGAAGTTCCCTTACAGAAAATCGACAGTCTAACTGTGTCACATTAAAATTCAGAAAATGATTTAATAATAGATAAAAAGGGTATCTCATCACTTGGACAGAAAATTTACAGTAATAAGGACATATAAGAACATATCCCAATATAAGAAGATGTAAATTAAAATACCCAAAAAAAGAAGTCTTTTAAAAATAGGAGAGTGATAGGTTCCCTTACCGATTTGGGTAACTTTTGAAATGTACAGCTCTTGAAAGTAGGGCTATAATATGTTGATGTAAATACCAAAAAACGAATGTATATTACACAAAGAGTAGAATAATGGGCAGTACATACACCACTCAAAGAAGATAGTTGAAAATATATCATGAATCTCACGGGAATAATAAGTAAAATAAACACCCCTTACCTCGTTATAATCAATCAAGTCGTATTACCAAAAGATAATAAGAACCAAAAAATTCAAAAAATACTATGAACATAAATATAGTCATAAAAATATATATCAATTGGCAGTACACTATACCACATGTAATAAATAATTGGCAAACAATGGAAATTTCATGGAAATAAAAGTGAGATAAGAAATCCCCTTACCTCAAGTCTCACTTGTCTTACTTGTTTATTTATATTCCTAAATAATAACGTTTTTTCAATTATTAATTTCTTAAGGACATAATTTAATTATTATTATTCAATTCATATCACATACTATCATGTTATAATAATTAGTTAATTTTGAGAGCTCATGTTATACGTTTTGTCGATGTTCGGTAAATGAGTCAACAATGAACTTGTTTGAAGATAATTGTCCATGTAGTTATAAGTACATCATCTCCAGAATGGGTTTCATGATTTAAATATCATATATATCAAATATATATGTATTTATTAATATTCCATAATGTTGTGAGATATGAAATGAAATGTACCGTTCATGGAGACGGTAAGTCGTACGTATGCATGAATGCTACTTTCATTTTTCTGTCATATTAATGGACATTAAAATAAAATTAGACATTGATATATTATAATTACAACATAATATATATGTTATATAGGTAGCATAAGTTCATTAATTACATGATTTATAAATTTTATGTTTGGCGTGCATGAGTCACATAACATGAGGGGGCGGTAGTCCACACTTCCTCAGATAAAATTATCGCACTTACACAAAATACAAAGCATAAAGGTATATTTTAAATATAAAATCCATAAGAATAGAGATGAAATAAATATAATAAATATAATATATAAAAATAGTGCCATCATGATGGCCACCATGAGAGGTGGTAGGAGAAGATTGAACAATCATCGTTTCGTGAGGTAGTAATTCACCATCCATTGAAACTGTATGTTCTTTTACCATTAGATGGAGTTGTGTGTCAGTGTTGGTAGAATAATTATCATAACAACATCATAGTATATTGAGGATACTGCTGTTATTATGGTATCAAATAATAATAAGATAGTGGTGAGTTCAGAAGGAAAATAAAAGAAAGACACTCGAGAGAAGACATTACCTCTAAATCGGGTAACTCTTTTTAATTTGAGCTTATGGCTTCCTTGGAAAGACTTCTGCACAAAGTGAGGTTTATAGGAGTAAATGAGGGATGTTGAGAGATAATATGAGTAGAGGATGGATGAGCCAATGTGCTGAGAGGTGTGAGTAAGGGGGTAGAGGTGGGTCCTTTTATAAGAGGGAGGAGGGTCACTTTTGGAATGTCTTGAAATGTTACTTTATTATAAAATTGTTTTCGGATTTTAAAGGTCCAAAAATGATATTTTTCTAGGATAAGGTGATAAGGGTCAAAATACACCCATAAAATAGGTTTTATACAAGTTTATGTTTTATATTTTACCTTATCTTTTCATTTTATTTAAATCATTCATTATTGAGGTAATCACTGCATCATCATTGGTGTCATAAATAAATTTATCTATGTAATGTCTAAAAATTATAAAAAAATACCATGATGTAGGAAGTCTTTTTAGCTTTCCAATTACTATTTATAGTCTAAGAGATAATTTATGTGAACAAAATTTAAATTGTTTTACTTAGGATATACAATCCTTTGTTATATTTCTCTTCTTTTTTAAAAATAATGTCATAAATGTTACCAACACACCCATGTGACTCCATGGGCCCTATAGTGTGGTAAAAAGCTTTCCATGGTCGTCCATGACTCAAACAAGAATATTTGGACACATGTTGGGTAATTTTATATTATTATGATATTATTTTATTACAGTTAACTACCTGATTAATAATTAATCATGATAATTAAAGATAATTGTCGTCATTAATATTCATAATGTAAAAAAACAAAAGAGGATTAATTACATGATATAGACCTTCTGATTCCCAGTATGGTCTCCTTATTAACAAATTCCAAACAAATAAATGTCATTAATTAATTTATAAATAATTCATGTTGTCAAAACTAAAGACGAGTTTTTAAGAAGGAAAATTTATCAAAAGATTGACTTGTTTTACATCCAACTGAAAAGTGAAATTACATCCGATGAATAAAATTATATTCTGTGATAAAAATATAAATATATTAAACTTTCAAAAAAATTAAAAGGTAAATCTAACTATATAATTAAATTAAGTGAAATAACAGTTTTGATGTAAAATGTAGTATTTTTTAGTATTCATTAAAAATGAACATATGTCAGAAAAATACCATTAATTTATATAAAGTAAATTTGATTTTCAAAATTAAAATATTATATCCATTTTAACGAATTCAAAACATAGATGTTGCATTAAATAATTTTTTAATTAATGCCCACTGTCAAAACAAATAGCGTGTTTTTAAGAAACAATATCTATCAAAGTATTGAAACTTGTTTTGTCCAATTTCAAAGTGAAATGAATTCAATGAAAACCATTGAATTAAATGGTAAAAATATATTCTAATTATACTTTAAAACCAATTAAAAAGATAATATAACCATATAAATAATTTATATTAAAAGTATGTTTTGAATTAAAATACAACATTTTCACTATTCATTAAAAAAATGAACATTATTGGAAAAATAACAAAAATTTACACAAAGTAAAATTTGATGTCCCGACTATAAATAAGGATTTAATTTTTTCAAATATAAAATATAACACTTTAAATAAGTGGATTCCAAAAGGGTTCACCATCAAAATGCGGTTAATAGAACTTTTAAAGAATATTAGAATATTTATGCTTAAAATTGGATTCATTGTAATTTTAGACCTCTATCAATTATTGGGTAATTATTAAAATATTTAACAAACATATATAATCATCTTGTGGTTAGTTCTGTTCATTATTTCCATCATAATGGCTAGGCGTTAACTAGCATTTAAAACAATATTATTATATTATTAGTGTGCAATATAAGATTTCAGTGAAACTTATTGTTGTGTATTGGGTACGCCATCGAACATAGAATTCCCTTTAAAGTAATATTAACATTTTATTCAAAAATATTTATAAATATGAAAATATCATATTCTTTATTTTCCTGGGATGTTACACCCTTCCCACTTTTTGGTAATTGCATCCTCAAAATTTTTAAATTGGGCAAGGAAACTTCATTGAAATCCCCACATCAGAAAAAAAGTAAATTAAACTATCACATTAAAAAAAGTACAAAGGTCACCCAAGACAACAGATACTAGGATTCCATGAAAACCTGGATATGGAAGAGAAAAAAAGGGTCAATTTTATGATGGAGAGTGATAGAAAACATGATTAGGAGAAATTTAAATATAATAAAATCACAAACTTATGATGTGTGTAAACGGTCTTTGATTACCTATTAGGAAACGTAGAGCAATAATGTTTTTATTTTATGATCCTTTTCATAATTTTGAGGAATTAATTTACTACATTTAATAAAAACATACGGAAATATACATACAATCATGTAGAGTTTCATCCTTTAATATGTTTCTAACAAAACGAATCTTTTCTCCAAATGATGAGCATTGAAAAAGAATTGGTCACATAAAAAGTACATGAATCATCTTCTAGAGAATCACATAATCCAAAAAATAAGAACTATTTATTTCCCATTTAATTATACCTTAACCAAATCCAGAATTGTTAGTATATGATTAGATAATCCCCAAAAGGATAATCTTTGACAAAAAGAAAAACTACCATTAACCAGCAAAATTTGTCCAACAAAACCCAATGTTCATTAAAGGCCATTAAATAAACAACTAACCATAAAATTCATCAAATAATCAAAAATAATATTGAAACCCAAGTCTATGAAGGATTTAATCAAATCTTCTTTCAAGGTAAATATTAAAATTTATCTCCAAATAACACCAGTTACTTTTAACGTATCATATTGAAGACTAATTAACCTAATCACATATCCTCCATGATAGGTTAATCATTTCCATAGATAACCCAAAATCAACTTATTCCTGATTCATAAGATTATCTAACTAAAATGAATAAGTCATAATTACCATAGACTTCAGGTAGTCTAGTGGTTGACGATAAATAACAGTTGCACATTGGTTTTGGGTTCGTTTCCCACAGCTACATCCAATGCAACAGGTTGTCACATGGTTTGCGTGTTGTCCCTTTTCAAAAACTACAAAATTTTATAACATTCCCAAAAAGAGATAAATTCATCGAAAACAACCATAACATATTTTAACCACAATGGTTATCTAATAACTTTCGTTTTGCATCTCAAAATGTATTAACCGATAATTAACTCAAATTCATGGATCATATAAACCAAAATGGTTCTTTATAACTATATCCACATAAAAAAATTATTCCTTGAATTAAATTTTCATATATCAAACATCAGGGTTACACATACTATAAAAATTCATCAAATGTAATCCCATCATCAAAAGAGCCTTAATACATTTATGAATTTCACCATCATAAAATCTACCATAACTCTTGAATCCCTCATATGTTGACTTCTTACACATTCAACATTATTCTTAATCCATTATCCATTCCTTTATGACTTATTCTGAAATAATTGTTTTTTATAAACAAAATCATGAATCATATCTTATGATTTCAATAACATGAAAACATATGTTATGAAATAATTGATACCTTCCATTGGTCATTGTCAGTTTCTTCATCCTCAATCGGAATGGCATCAGGTATTGGTAAATGAATATTTGTATGATCTTGATGATCCCATTCACAAAACATCTTTGTAGGACATGTGTTTGCATAATGACCATGCACAACACATTTAAAAAATTCGATTGATCCCTTGGTAATGATTTCTTTCCCTTTCCTAGTGCCAACTATATGCTTCCTTTTTCCATGGCAGGTTCTTGGATTTTGACACTCATTCCCACATCTATAGAATCTTTTTGTCCCTCTAAAACATTTTCCTAGGTGTTTCATTCCACATCTTTGACACATAGGTTTCTGAAAACACTTACCTTTATGATTATTACCTCATCTTCCATATGGAATTGTTTCTCACTAATATGATTCCTTATAAAAGTCATTAAGGTTCAGGTGGTCAATCAAGACTCTAGATAGTTGGTTGACAATAACCACATGAGTTCTCTTTGTAGCTCCCATATCATTTAGTTGCACGTCCAGAAAGCCATCACATATTTCTTCACATCCACTGTTACTTTGATGCCTACAAGATCCATCCATTTACTAAAACCAATAAGGTCGGTGCGAGTATTTCATTAAAATAATCATATAATACGAAGACATAATGTTTCAAGTTATCTTAATCTCATTCACTTTATCTAAAAAGAATATTAATCTTGCTGAAATCCTAACCATTATGGTAATATCACTTATTCTTTAAAAATACCCTATCCTCTAAAGTTATCTAAACTTACCTCTGATACAAACTATAAGAATGCAACCTTAAAACATTACATAATCATGAATTAAATAAATAATTCACATTGAGGATCTTTTCAGGTTTATATTTTTATAGAATTAGGACATAACTATTACACCTCAAAGGGTTATAAAGTAGAAACTTCTACTCAGTTTCCATTTTTTCATAAAATAGAAACTCTTAAAAAAAGAAACATGACTAGTTCAATGTTTTAGATGGTATGCATTTACTTCATCCCATCATTGACCGTATTCCACTTTATGTCATTTGAATAACATTTCAAAAACATGGGATGAGCATAAAAAGCTCAGTAAGGGATATAAAAATACGGAAAGCAAACATAAGTCCATGTATACATAAGAATCAATGAAATCATACATTACTCATAAAACATAATTACTTTAACATAACTCATGAAATCATAATATTTATGAATATCTCATAGAAATCATAAGACATAATGTTAACTTGAGGCATTCATAACATTCTTACGTAGGGAGTAACCCTCATGGTTACGTTTGGAATACCTATCACAGTATATTCCCTAAATCACTTCTAAGAAACATTATATTTTAACTCCTTTGCTTTACCCAAATCATTGGAGAGCTATCTCAGGATCACCTTCCCTTAGTTTATCAAGGAACAACCCATATTCATAAACAATGCCCATGAAACATAACATAATCATATCATATAAAACATTCATAAAGGAAAGAAAACATTTCCACATTTAAATTACAAGATATCAATACAACAAATTAAAATTATCAAAACCATTTTCAATACCAAAATAAAAGAAAAGTAAAATATGGTATTTATTTTTCACTTAAAAGATGTTATGGCATGTAGAGGAAGAAGAAACTCAAATAATGGTCTTGTCGGTGGAGAAGTCGTTGTCGCCGCATACGTAAGACAAAAAACATTCATTTTTTCATTTAGAAAAACGATTCATGTAAAAAGATTCATTTTGAATAAAATTCAAATTCAAATAGGGTATATACAATATATTAAATAATGTTGTGTATAAATCAAAAGATGCCTCAATGAAGGAAGATTGAGACAAACACCCATAAAATGATGGTATCCTTAGATTAAGGATAAATCAATTACATAATTCTATGTGATAAATATAAATACAACCAATATAAGTGGATATTAATTGTAAAACAATCAGAGGTCATCCTCCCATATTACTAGCAAGAAATAGTCAAGAAGTAGAGGTTTAACCCAAATAATAGAATTTTGGTTAAGAAGTTCCCTTAATGAAATTCAACAGCCTAATGACGTCACTTTAAAATTCCAAAAATGAGTTGATGAGAGATAAAAAGGTATTTTATCACTTCGAAATAACATTTACAGCAATACAGATATATAATAACATATCCCAACATAAGAAGATGTAAATTAAAACACCTAACAAAAATAATTCTTTAAAAAGTGTAGGGTGAAAGGTTTCCTTACCGATTTGGATAAATTTAGAAACATACACCCCATGAAAGAATGAATATACCATGTTGATGTAAATATTCATAAAATAAATTATATTACACAATGATTAGAATAATGGGAAGTACATACACCACTCAATGGAGATAGTGGAAAATATAGCATGAATCTCATGAGAATAAAAAGTGAGATAAAAACCCCTTACCTCGTTGTAATCAATCAAGTCAAATGAAAATTTTTTAATAACAACCAAAAGAATCATAGAATTACATGAATATAAATAGAATCATGAAAATATATATCAAATGGAAGTACACAATACCACATGCAATAAATAATTGGCAAACAATGGAAATCTCACAGAATTAAAGGTGAGATAAGAAATCCTCTTTCCTCAAGTCCGACTTGTATTGCACGTTTCTTAATATTCCTGAATAATAAAATTTTGTCGATTTATAATTCCTTAAGGAATTATATTAATTTATCAGTACTCAATTAATATCACATGTTATCATGTTATAATAATTAGTTAATTATGTGAGTTCATATCATACGTTTTGTCGATGTTCGGTACATGAGTCAACAATGAACTTGATTAAAGAGAATTGTCCATGTTGTTATAAGTAAATCATCTACAGAATGGTGTTCATGATTTAAATATCATATATATCTTGTATATATTTATTTAATAATATTCCATAATTTTTGGATATATGAAATTAAATGTACCGTTCATGGAGACGGTAGGCTGTATGTACGCATGAACAATACTTTCATTTGTTTGTCATATTAATGGACATTAAAACTCAATTCGACATAAATATATTATAATTATAGTATAATATATTTGTTATATAGGTAACATAAGTTAATTAATTACATTCGTTATAAATTACATGTTTGGCATGAACGATTCACATCACACAAGGGGACAGTAGTCCACACTTCCTCAAATGAAATTATCACATTTTCACAACATGCAAAGCATAAATGTATATTTTAAATATAAAATAAAGAAGAATAAAGATTACATAAATATAATATATATCATATATAAATATTGTGCCATCATTATGGACACCATGAGAGGTGGTAGGAGAAGATTGAACAATCATCATTTCGTGAGGCTGTAATTCGCCATCCACTGAAACAATATGTTCTTTAACCATTAGATGGAGGTGTGTGTAAGTCTATATAGAATCCTTATCATAACAAAATCATAGTATATTGAGGATAATGGTGTTATTATGGTATCAAATAATTTGAAGATAGTGGTGAGTGAAGAAGGAAAATATTAGAAGGAAACTCGAGAGAAGACAGTGCCTCTAAATCGGGTAACTCTTATTGATTTGAACCAATGGCTTCCTTGGAAAGACATCTGCCCAAAGTGAGGATTCTAGGAGTAAGAGAAGGATTTGGAGGGGAAATATGGGTAGAATATGGATGAACCAAGGGCTTGAGAGGTGTGGTTAAGGCGGTAGAGGCGGAGGCCTTTTATAAGAGGGAGGAGGGTCACTTTGGGAATGTCTTGAAATGTTACCTTATTATAAAATTGTTTTCGAATTTTAAAGGTCCCAAAATGATATTTTTCGAGGATAAGGTGATAAGGGTTATAAATCCACCCATAAAATTGGTTTTATACAAGTTTATGTTTTATATTTTACATTATCTTTTCATTATATTTAAATCATTCATTAATGAGGTAATCACTGCATCATCATGGTGTCATAAATAATTTTATTTATTTAATGTCTAAAAATTATTAAAAAAATACCATGATGTAGGAAATCAATCTAGATTTACAATTTATATTTATAGTCTAATAGATCATTTATTTAAACAAATTAATTTTTTTTACTTAGGATATACAAACCATTGTTAAATTTCCTATATTTTTTAATAATAATATCATAAATGTAACTATCACACCCATTTGACTCCATGGACCCTCATGTTTGGTAGAAATATTCCCATGGTAGGCCATGATACAAAAAATAATATTCAGACACATTTTGGGGACATTTTATATTATTATGATAAGATTTTATTACACTTAACTACCCGATTAATAATTAATCATGATAATTAAAGATAATTACCATCGTTATTATTCGTAATGTTAAAAAAAGAGTCTTAATTACATAATTTGAACCTTATAAATCCAAATATGTAATCCATTTTACCAAATTAAAAACATATAAATTTCAGTAATTAATTTAAAAAAAAATTTCTTTGTCACAACCAAAGTCGAGTTTTTAAAAAGTAAACTTTATCAAAAGATTGACTTGTTTTTACATCGAATGGAAAGTGAAATTACTTCAAATGAAAAAATTTTATTAAGTGATTAAAATATAAATCAATAAAACTTTAAAAAAAATTAAAAGGACAATATAACTATATAAATAAATTATATGAAAAAGCAGTTTCGAACTAAAATGTAGTATTTTTCTCAATTCATTAAAAATTTACATTTGTCAGAAAAATTCCAAAAATATATCCAATCTAAATTTGATATAAAAAATTAAAAAATTATGTCCATTTTACCAAATTCAAAACATATATGTTTCATTAATTAATTTTATAACTAATTACCATTGTTAAAAAAATAGTGTTTTTAATAAAACAATATCTATCAAAATATTGACACTTGTTTATTTCCAATTTCAATGTTATATTAATTCCAATTACCACCATTGAATTAAATGGTAAAAAAGATAATATAATTACACTTTAAAACCAATTAAAAATATAATCTATCCATGTAAATAAATTATATTTAAAGGAGGTTTCGAATTAAAATACAGCATTTTCACTATTCATTAAAAAATGAACTTTATTGGAAAAATAACAAAAATGTACACAAAGTAAAATTTGATGTCCCAATTATAAAAAAAGATTTTATTTTTACAAAAATAACATTAACAATTGTCAAAAAGTGGATTTATAAAAATATCTCCATCAAAACGCGGTTAATCGACATTTTAAAGAATATTAGAATATTCATTCTTAAAATTGTATTCATTCTCATTTTAAGCCTCTATAATTTATTGGGTAATTGTTAAAATATTTAACAAACATATATTATCATTTTGAACATTATTTGTTGTAACACCTCGAGCTTCCATGTTACGCTTCTCTTTCAATAATGTAATAGCTTGCATTGTACACATGTTTGAGATTCTAACACACAACGACTAATCAAAATAGCCATTATGAATAGTAATACCCACTTTTTGAAATTTTATATATATTATATTTCAAAATGGACTTCATTTTTGGATTTGGAATATCAAAATTACCCTATGTTGAATTTTTGGTATTTTTCTGAGAACTTCCTATTTTTTTATGAATTGTAAAAAATACTTAAAAACAAATTTTTTAATAAAAATAATTTATAGTGAAAAATTATAATATTGAGTGGTTTTAAAGTATAATTAGAATATATTTTTACCATTTTATCCAATGGTGGTCATTATAATTAATTTCACTTGGAAATTGGACATAAACAATTGTCAATCTTTTGATATATATTGTTTCTTAAAAACATGCTATTTGTTGTGACATCAGGAATTAATTATAAAATTAATTAATGAAACTTATATTTTTGGAATTTCGTAAAATAGTCATAATTGTTGAATTCAGAATATCAATTATAGCTTATGGTGAGTTTTGGCATAGTTCTGAAAAACTTCAATTTTTGATTAATAGTGAAACCACTAAGTGGGAGTTAAAAAAAAAAATTTTTAGTTTAAATGAAACATCACAACTTCTATGATTTGATTTTCAAAAATCCGGCATACATGGTTGTCATTAAAAAGTAAAATGTGGTTCAATAGGACTAAAATAATTTTTTTGGTGAATAGTAACTTTTAAGTTTAATTAATCGCGATTAAAGGTAATTAGTGAAATTTAAGGTAAAAATGATATTATAAAAATATGAAAATACCTTTACACATGTCCTACCCTTATTGGATGAGTCATGGCCGACCATGACAATCCATGGGTCAACTTGGGGACCCCATGGAGCCACTTGGGAAAGAAAATGACATTAATAAATTTTTATTTAAAGTAAAAATAAAATTGTCACAAACATGTGTTGTTTTACTAAAACAATTTTTATAAGGGGTTATAGAAGTCATATTTTAGACTATAAATATTCATTGTAAATCTGAAAATATTTCCCACAGCATGATTTTTTATAATTTTTAGACATTAAATAAATTAAACTATTTATGACACCATGATGATGCATCGATTACCTCATTAATTAATGACTTAAATAAAATTAAAAGATAATGTAAAATATATGGCATACAGTTGTAAAAAACCAATTGGATGAGTAGATTTCGAACCCTTATTACCTAGGCCTCAGAATATATCATTGTTGGACCTTTAGAATCTGAAAAGCATTTCATAATAAAGTACCATTTCAATCTTTCCAAGAGTGCCCCTCCTCTCCTCTTATAAAAGCCCCCCACCTCTACCACCTTTTTCACACCATCAAGCAATTTGGCTCGGCCAAAATATGTCCAAATACTCTCCCAAAATCCCTATCTTACTCCTAGAAGCCTTACTTTGGGCGTAAGTCTTCCCAGAAAGCCTTTGGCTCAAATCAAAAAGAGTTACCCGATTTTAAGGTAATGTCTTCTCTTATGTTCTTTTGTTTTATTTTGATTCTACAACCCTTTAACTATTTTTATTCCATTATTTTGTAACAACCCCAGTATCTTCAGTATAATAGTATGTTTTTATGAGAAGTATTTGATTTACACTTACACACACCTTCATCTAATTGTTAATGAACATACTGTTTCTGTGGGTGGCGAAATAATGCCTCACAAAACGATGATTGTTCAATCTTATTTTAACACCTCTCATGGTGGCCATTAAGAAGTAACTATATTTATATATGATATATATTATGTTTATGTTTTCCTTCTCCTTATTTATTTCTCATTTATGTCAAACCATTCTGATTTCCATTATGGGAAAACGCGATAATTTCATTTTAGGAAGTGCGGACTACCGCCCCCTCAAAGTGATTTGAATCATTAATTCCATATGTGGGATGTATAAAGGATGAAGTAAATAATATTATACATGATATTATACTAGAATTATAGTATACCTTTATATAATTATAATTTTATTCCATTAAATATGAAATAGATTGAAAGTAGCCTTCATGCGTACGTACGGCTTAACGTCTCCATGAACGGTGCATTTCATTTCCTACCTCTAAATGTTATGTAATATTATAAATGAATGTATATACTGGATATATATTATATATATGATATCTAAATCATGAATATAATTCTGTATTTAATGGATATTTTACCACATGAACAACTTGTAATTATAAGAAGTTTATTTTTGACTCAAGTACCAAAGATCGACCAAACGACCGTTATTAACTTAAATAATTACATAATGTCAATAACATGGTAATAAGTGATATAAAAGGAATAATGAACATGGAAAGGTTCTTAAGAAAGTATAAATTAACTCTAGTTTATTATTCATGAGGTTAAAGAATAGTCGAGTCAAGTCAGACACGAGGTAAGGGATCCAACCTCTCTCTTTCTTTTTAAGTACTCTCTTTTATGTCATTTCTTTTAAGCTCATCTTTCTTATGATTGAGGATGTTATTTTATATTCCTCATACTGTAATTTTTATGTTCACATTATTGGAGACCCTATTCGATCTCATAAATCCATTTTTCGATGTTTTATGTGGTGTTGTTAGGTTGCTGAGTTTTCGTAAGGGATTTTTCATATCACTTTTATTCCAGTGACATTTATGCTACGTTTGCCAATATTTCCTTTGAGTGGTGTATGTACTGCCCATTATTATAAACATTGTGTAGTATAATTTCATTTATCGGTATTTACAACATCATTGTACGACCCTTCTTCCATGGTGTGTACGTTTCAAAAGTTACCCAACTCGGTAAGGGGACCTTTCAACCTCCTCCTTTTAAAAGACTTCTTTTGTTATGTCTTTTAATTCACATACTATTATGATGGGATATGTTCTTTTATATCTTTATTTATGTAAATTTTATTTCCAAGTGATGGGATAAAATTTTCTCTCTCATCAACTCATTTTTTGAATTTTAATGTGACGTCGTTAGGCTGTTGGATTTCTGTAAGGGAACTTCTTAACCCAATTTCCATTATGTGGGTTAATCTCCTACTATCAAATTATGTCATTATATTATTATGTCATATCTTGTATTTATACTTTCTTTATTGTACATATATTTAATACACATAATAGATATATTTTATTTAAAAAAATGATCTTTATAAGGGACATCGTCACAATCTTCTTTCATTGAGGCATATTTTATTTTATACACAACTTTCTTTTATACGGTGTATAAACACCTTTGACTTTTAATGTTATTCAAAAGGAATATTTTTTATACAAAGCGTTTTACTAAAAGACAAAATGGAATGTTTTTTTGTCATACATATGTGGCGACAACGACTTCTCTACATCCGTGACCATTATTTGAGTTTCGGCTTCCTCTATAAGACATAACTTTTTTGAAATGAAAAATAAATTCCATGTTTTAATTTTCTTTTATTTTGGTATTTAAAATGGGTTTTAAAGTGTTTTTATTATATCAATGTGTTGTTTTGATATCTTATGATTGAAATGTGGAAATGTTGTGTTTTTTTATGCATGTTTTATGTGATATGATTATGTTATGGTTTATGATATGTTTAAACCTATTCATATGACAAATGAATTGGACTTAATAAGTGACGGGTGGAGCCCACTATAGCTCCTTGATGCATCGACAGGTCTCATGTGACAAACTAGTGTCTTGGAACGAGGCCTTGAAAAAATCTTATTTGTAGTCTTGGCACGACACTACGGGAAAAATGGGTATTTGCGACGGGTTATTTGCGACGGGGATAAATCTCGTCGCACATAGTCCTGTTAGAAACTTATTTGCGACGGGGGAATTTGCCCGTCGCAAATAAGTACTTATTTGCGACGGGCTAGCTTTCCCCATCGCAAAAAGACTGGCACGTTTTGCACGCCAAATCGCAGGAAAGATAGTTGCAACGGGTGGTTACCGCCCGTCACAAATAACCGGCGGCGGTAAAAGCTATTTGCGATGGGAATATACCCCTGTCACAACAGGAAATCGCGGGAAAGTTAGTTGCGACGGGCGGTTACCACCCGTCGCAAATAACCGGTGGTGGTAAAAGCTATTTGCGATGGAAATATACCCCTGTCGCAAATAGTATGTCGGCAGGTCATTATTTGCGACGGGTCCTATCGCAAATAACTATTTAACCGTTGACCGTAATAAATGCAGACTAAGGTATTTGCGACGGGTACCGTCGCAAATAATACAATTTTCGACGGGTTTCTCGTCGCAAATAGACCTGTCGCAAATGATCTAACCTATAAATACCCCCCCATTCGTTTTTTTCCATTCATTCTCAAACTCGATCTTCTCCTTCTCTCAAAACTCTATTTTTAGAGTTCAACGTTTCTTAAGATTAATTTTTTTTTCCGGAGTTGATATTGAAGTTCTCAACAACGATCAGAGATCAACCTCAGATCAATTTTAAAGGTATTTATGTTCATTTTAATTTAATATTTATTTTAAAATTTTTATTAGTTTCAATTATTCTTAATTAGTTGTAATTTAATTATGTTTACATTGTTTTGTTACTTAATAAATTTTAATTATTAGTATTCGTTGTTTATAGTTAATTGTACTTAGGAATAATTAGTAAAATTTCAATAATTAAGAATAAATGTAAATAATTAGTAATAAATACCAATAATTAGGAATAATTAGTAAGAATTACCAATAATTACCAATAATTAGTAATAATTACCAATAATTACCCATAATTAGTAATAATTAGTAATAATTACTAATAACTTGTAATAATTACCAATAATTAGTAATAATTTAAAATAATTAGTAATAATTTCCAATAATTTCAAATAATTACCAGTAATTAGTAATAATTAGTAATAATTACTAATAATTAACAATAATTAGTAATAATTACTAATAATTAACAATAATTAGTACTAATTACCAATAATTAGTAATAATTACCAATAATTACTAATATTTAGTACTAAATAGTAATAATTAGTAATAATTACAAATAATTAGGAATAATTAGGAATAATTACCAATAATTACCAATAATTAGTAATAATTAATAATAATTGCGAATAATTAGCAATAATTAGTAATAATTACCAATAATTAGTAATAATTACAAATAATTATCTATAATTAGTAATAATTACAAATAATTATCTATAATTAGTAATAATTATCAATAATTATCCATAATTAGTAATAATTACCAATAATTATCCATAATTAGTAATAATTACCAATAATTATAAAGAATTACCAATAATTAGTAATAATTTAATAATTACCAATAATTATCCATAATTAGTAATAATTACTGATAATTATGAATAATTAGTCATAATTTACTAATTACCAATAATTATCCATAATTAGTAATAATTACCAATAATTAGTAATAATTAGTAATAATTACCAATAATTTGTAATAATTACCAATAATTAGTAATAATTAGTAATAATTACCAATAATTAGTAATAATTAGATATAATTACCAATAATTACCATTAGTTAGAAATAATTACTGATAATTATCCATAATTAGTAATAATTACCGATAATTATCCATAATTAGTAATAATTACCGAAAATTATCCTTAATTACCGATAATTATTCATAATTACCAATAATTATCGATAATTATCCATAATTGGTAATAATTAGTAATAATTACCTATAATTACAACTAATTAGAAATAATTAGTAATAATTACCATTAATTAGTAATAATTACTAACAATTACCAATAATTAGTAATAATTAGCAATAATTACCAATAGTTAGTAATAATTAGTAATAATTAGTAATAATTACCAATAATTAGTAATAATTACCAATAATTAGTAATAATTACCAATAATTAGTAATAATTATCAATAATTAATAATAATTACCAATAATTACCAATAATTATCAATAAATACCATTAGTTAGAAATAATTACCAATAATTATCCATAATTAGTAATTATTACCGATAATTATCCATAATTAGTAATAATTACCGATAATTATCCATAATTAGTAATAATTACCAATAATGACCACTAATTCGTAATAATTAATAATAATTACAAATAATTAGTAATAATTAAAAATAATCACCAATAATTAGTAATAATTATTAATAATTACCATTAATTAGTAATAATTAGTAATAATTACCAATAATTCGTAATAATTACAAATAATTAGTAATAATTTCCAATAATTAGTAATAATTACCAATAATTACCAATAATTACCAATAATTACCAATAATTGCCAATAATTACCAATACTTACCAATAATTACCAATAATTACCTATAATTACCAATAATTAGGAATAATTACAAATAATTAGGAATAATTATCCATTATTAGGAATAATTACCAATAATTAGGAATAATTACCAATAATTAGTAATGATTCGTAATGATTACCAATAATTAGTAATGATTCGTAATGATTACCAATAATTAATAATAATTATCAATAATTAGTAAGATTTACCAATAATTAGGATTAATTACCAATAATTAGGAATAATAACATTATTACATTATTAGTATATTTTATTATTAATATTAAAATAATATAATTTTTAATATTATATACAATTCTCCTTTTATCTGTGAGTTTTCTATCTCCACATGTAATTTTTGTATGTGGAGACAGAAAACACACAGATGAAAGGAGAATTGTATATAATATAGAAAATTATATTATTTTAATATTAATAATAAAATATACTAATAATGTTATTATTCCTAATTATTGGTAATTATTCCTAATTATTGGTAATTATATGAATAATTACCAATAATTAGGAATAATTACCAATAATTACAATTAATTAGGAATAATTACCATTAATTACCAATAATTACCATTAGTTAGAAATAATTATCAATAATTAGGAATAATTACCAATAATTAGGAATAATTACCAATAATTAGGAATAATTACCAATAATTAGGAATAATTACCAATAATTAGGAATAATTACCAATAATTAAGAATAATAACATTATTACATTATTAGTATATTTTATTATTAATATTAAAATAATATAATTTTCTATATTATATACAATTCTCCTTTCATCAGTGTGTTTTCTGTCTCCACATGTAATATTTGCATTCTTTTTCAAAATTATCAACCTACTCACTAATGGAGAGGTGAAAGTGAATGCAAATATTACATGTGGAGACATAATGTTAAACATACAGATGAAAGGAGAATTGTATATAATATAGAAAATTATATTATTTTAATATTAATAATAAAATATACTAATAAAGTAATAATATTATTATTATATAATTAATATTTATGAAAAAATAATATTAGTACTATGAAAATAATAAAAAGATTATATAATATTAAAATTATCAATATTTCTAACAGGTTTTGCTTTATTCTCAACATGTTCAATTCATAAAGGGTCATTTTTTAGGTCTATCTCAATAAAAAGTTTGCTTCAGTCGTGTATGATGTAAACACTATAATTATCTTTTCTTGAGTGTTTTTTCTAACAAATTATTCAAAACCAGTAATGCTTTTATATTTTATAGAAATATATGGAACAACGAGGTCGTCAACACTCATTATTAGGTGACCGCATATGGATAAATCAACGTAGAAATCCAAACGGTTCTAGTTTAAATCCAGTATATGTAGAGGGTGTGGAGACTTTTTTATCATTTGCGGCATCAAATCCAGAATTTGTTTTAGAAGGAAAAATAAAATGCCCTTTTAGAAAATGTGCATTGAGAATGTTTGACATGTTTGACAAAGTGGGTGGACATCTCTTGCGTTTTGCTTTTCAACCATATTATGTTTTTTGGTATAAACACGGTGAACGCAGTTCCAGAGTAGGTGATACCAACTTGATTCCGGATCCATCTCGGTTTCAAGATTTAGTACATGATGTTGCGGGTTCATCTGTTCAACATACAGAAACTCCGGCTGATATATCTTCAAATCCTGAGTTGGCACCGTCTGAATTTTATGAGTTGTTGAGGTCTGTTGAGGATGCATTATATCCTGGCTTCAAGAAGTGAAAATTAGAAGCAGTTGCAAAATTTATGGCTATCAAATCATATAACGGAATGTCAAACACCTATTTTGACCAGATATTTTCTTTTCTTAAAACATTGTTACCCGAAGGAAATGTTTTGCCTGAAAATTACTATGAGAGTAAGAGGATGGTTCGAAATTTGGGACTTACTTTTTAGAAGATTCATGCATGTTCAAATGACTACATTTTATATTCTGGGGAAAATGAGTCGTTGGATAATTGTCCCACATGTGGGAAACTGAGATATAAAGAAGGACAACATGGGATGTCTGGTTTGATTCCTGTAAAACAGTTGAGATATTTTCCGCTTACATCCAAACTTCTGCGTTTATTCATGTCTAAGAATACAACGACAATGATGTCATGGCATAAAGAGAATATTTCAACCGATAAAAGCTTAAATCATCCAGCCGATGGTGATTCATGGAAACATTTTGATAGAGTGCATCCATCATTTTCTTTAGAATCTAGAAATGTTCGACTGGGCCTTTCCACTGATGGTTTATGTCCGTTCGGATCTTATGGTAGTCAATATTCATGTTGGCCTGTTTTTTTAACTCCGTACAATTTACCTCCATGGATGTTGATGAAGGAGCCATATATCTTTTTGACTTTACTAAATCCAGGACATCCGAAGAAAAATATTGATGTTTATTTGAAACCATTGATTGATGAATTAAGTTTATTGTGGAGTACTGGTGTCAGTACATATGATGTTGCAACGAAACAAAATTTCATACTGAGAGCAGCATTGATGTGGACAATTAGCGACTTCCCAACTTATGGGATGTTATTTGGCTGGAGTACACAAGGTCAGAAATCATGTCCTTACTATATGGGAGAGAACAAATCATTTATTCTCATTAATGGAAAGAAACCTTGTTATTTTGACTGTCATCGTAGGTTTCTTTCAGCTGATCATCCTTTTCGCAGAAACAGATCTCATTTCAGAAAAGGAACAGTTTAAAGGGATGGACCTCCAAAAATGCTATCAGGTTCGGAGTTAAAATAAGTTGTATTTTCATTACCTCCCATCACTTTTGGTCCCAAAATAAACCAACAAAAAATTTCTAGTTTTGGGAAAGAACACGATTGGATTAAACGTAGCATATTTTGGGATTTTCAATATTGGTCTAATTTGTTTGTCTGACACATGTTACATGTCATGCATATTGAGAAGAACTATTTTGATAATTTTTTTCATACAGTTTTGTATACGCCAGGAAAGAGAAAAGACAATGTAAATGCACGTTTAGATCTTGCCCAAATTTGCAGGCGTCCAAAACTGGAACTGTTTGAGAATGTTTAAATAGAAAGGTTACTGAAACCAAAAGCATCTTATACACTATCTAAAGAAAACCGTTTATTATTTTGTCAGTGGATTTCAGATTTGAAACTTCCAGATGGTTGTGCTTCCAATTTGGGTAGATGTGTAAAAAATGGCCATATTACTAGATTAAAAAGTCATGATTGTCATGTTATAATGGAAAGACTTCTACCCATTGGATTAAGAGGTCTGTTGAATTCTGTGATTTGGGATTCCATAACAGACATGTCTCATTTTTTTCAGGAAATTTGTGCGGCTACAGAAAATTATGATGCTCTATGAAAACTTTAAGAAGACTTTGTTGTAATTATATGAAAACTAAAAAAAATATTTCCGCCGTATTTCTTCGACTCAATGGAACAATTGATGTTACATTTTCTATATGAAGCCAAATGTGGAGGTCCGATATAGTTTCTATGGATGTACCCATTTGAAATATGCATGCAAAAATTGAAAAGAAAAGTACGTAACAAAGCATCTGTTGAAGGATCTATTCTAGAAGCTTATTTGCAAGAAGAAATATCTTTTTTCTGCTCCCATTATTTTGAATCTGAGAATCCTTAAAAACACAACCGAATGGGATGGATCGAGAGGAATATTGATGAAATCAAAAATCAATTATCTGTTTTCAACCAGCCAGAGCTTGGTTTTAGTGGAGTTTATGAACGCTAGCTTTCGGATGATGAACATCATAGAGCTCATACGTATGTTCTGCTCAACTGTGAAGAGATGAAATCAGTTGTACTGTAAGTGTTTATATCACTTATTCTATAATTTATGTTACAGTAAATAATTTTGGTTTTTATAGGTTGTATGATAATCATATCAAGAAAGAAATTCCACAAATTACAGCAGCTGCTCTCGAAGAACGCCGACTGAAAAATTTCTCTTAGTGGTTTCAAAAACTGGTAACATAAATTCTTTATCTTTTACCAACTCATTCAATGTATAGTTTACTATATTGATAATTATTTCACAAATTTTCAAGTGTCTCTACATGCTGATAAAAATGACAAACGACTGTGTATATTGAGTAACCCACCTTCTAAACTTGTTAAAACATATAATTCATATGTGGTGAATGGATTTCGATTTCATGCACATGCATATGGGGAATCGAAAAAAACAATGAACAGTGGAGTTAGCTGGAGAGGATCTCATCATCAAGAAAATGAAGTTGACTTTTATGGCATACTTAATGAAATCATTGAACTCTGTTATCTTGGACAACATTACATAACCTTGTTCAAATGACGGTGGTTGGATACAGAGAGAGGTGTGCTTCTTCATCCGACTCATGGAATCATCGATATTAAATGTAAAAGTGTTCTCGCAGTAAATGAACGATTCTTATTGGCTCAACAGACACATCATGTTTATTACGCAAAGTACTGTGTTACATCAAGAGACTTGACTGATTGGTGGAGTGTAATAAAAATCAAAATTCGAGACAATCAGTTTAGTCAAAGTGAATGTGCTTTCACTGATGTGCAAAGAATTGAAGTTTTTCAAGAGGGTCATCAAAATCAATCTTTTTTACAAAGAGACATGAGTATCGATGACGACACCCCACATTTAAGAGTCGGTGATGATGATGATGTTAATGATGTCAGATATGAATTTGAAACGGTAAGAGATGAAGCAACTGGAACTCGAATGGATATCGATGATGTTGAGGAGAAATATGATGATGACATTGACATATATGAAGATGATGATTTAGATGAACACTGATAGAATTCCATGGTAGTTATATACAATCATAATATATATATATAATAGTAATTATCAATTATTTGCTAACAACATTTACATTTTCTGTTTCAGATGGACGACGACACATTTCGTGAGTTGGCGGATGTTGACCTGCCTTTCGATGCGGATGAGTTGCTGGCAGATGACCCTCAGCCTGCAGGCGCTCCAGGGAGTACGCGGAGGGGGCACGGTCTTTCACGATTGATGATTCATGACCCCATCCTCGAGCGACATCCACGTCTTGGGTTTGATCCACGCACATGGAGGTGTGATAACCTGTGTGACAGTTTGTGGATTTGACTAAGAGTTCATTAATCTATTCACATAATAAATGTTTATTATTTTTACAGTTTTCCACATATAGCAGTCGGACAGGGCAGCGCTATTTTGCGCAACTATTTCTCTCAGCCGTAGACTACATGGGAGCAGATTCCCATTAATGTGCATCAGGCCATGTTCAGCCATTGGTTGGTACGTACGTAAATAAATAATTTTTATTTTGAAAATTATTTCATTTCTAACTTGATATTTTGATTTATTTGTAGGGTTTATTGTATCCGATCAAGGATAACATATGTGACGCCATCCACAAGGCATGAGAGGTGGCCATGCGTGATCGCTTTCGTCAGTTTTTGCACAATTAAAGAAAAGCTTCCACGAAGAAAGCAGGAGTGTCAGATTTTGACGAGTCATGTAGAGCACACCGACCAGAGTACATTTCATCCCATGTGTGGGATGGATTATGTGCGCACTGGTTGAGTGGTGCCTTTCAGAGGAGATCATCGGTGGGGAGGCAGAATCGGGGGAGACAGGAGGTGACTCATCGAGCTGGGAGTCATTCTTTCAGTACTCATAGACAACATCTGGTACGTACATTATTTATAAATATTTTATATAACTATAAATATTAACAGTTTATTTTTTATTCTTATAGGCTATTGAGCTCCCCGATATTACGGAGTACGACGTATATCAGAGGATGTATAGTGATCCTGCTACTGGGGAGCTTAGTGGTGATCGTCAGCATCACATCGTGGGCAGTATTATTTGTTTTCATGTTTAAAAATTAACTACATATAATATATTCACAATTTTAATTTTAAATTGAAATTACAGGAGTCATATGTGGCCACATCATCACAGACCCGTCCTGAGAGTCAGTCCGAGTCATCAGATCAGGCCACTGGCCATCAGTTTGATGAGGCGGCATGGATGCAGGCCACTCAGTATGCCTTCGAGAAGGGCCGGGTAGTTGGTATTAGCTCTCGACTGACTCCTGGAGATTATTATGGCAGCGCTGGGATGTCGGCGTCCAGCTCGAGAGGAGCTTGTGCATCTTCTTCTGCTACACAGTATGAGGATCAGCTGCGATCTCAGACTTCACTGATAGAGATTCTCCAACAGGAGCAGGAGCAGATGCGTCAGCAGCAGCAGCAGCATGAGGAGGAGCATCGATGCCAGCAACAGCTGTACGAGGAGCATATGACTCAGTGGCAGCAGCAGCACCAGGATCAGATGGAGTACATGCGCCGACTCACTCATGCTTTAGGGATGGAGTTTCCTCCACTAGCATCTGTAGATCTCCCCCCTCTCCCTCTCCTTCAGATTAGAGTTTGTTTTTATGTTATAAAGTTTGTTAAATCAAAATATGAATTTTTTTCTATTCGTAGTTTCTATCTCATTATAAAATATTAATAATATTATATTTTGAAATAAAAATATTAATATGAATAATAATATTATTTATATTTTATAATATTAAATTATATATATATATTAAAATTTTATAATATTATAATTTAATTATATTTTTTGTAATATTTGAATGTAAAATAATTCTATTATTTTTATATTAATTAAAATAACTTATTAATATTTTTTTATTTATGAATTATAATTCTAATATTATTATATTAATTAAATCATTTATTAATATTCTATTATTTTTTATTTTTGAATTATTATTCTATTATTATTTTATTAATTAAAACAATTTATTAATAATTTATTATTTTTATTTGTGAATTATAATTCTATTATTATATTAATTAAAATAATTTATTAATAATTTTTTATTTTTTAATTTTTAATTATAATTGGATTATTAATATATTAATTAATATAATTTATTATAAATTTTTTAATTTTTTTATAGTATTTGCGATGAGATATTATGCCCGTCACAAATATTATTATTATTATATTCATTAAAATAATTTAATAATGGTTTTAATTTTTTTTAAATAGTAATTGCGACGGGCCCCGTCGCAATTACTACTTTCAAAGTTTTTACAAATATATGGAGTAATATTTGCGACGGGAAGGATCCCCGTCGCAAATAATTGTTGTTGCGATGGCGTTTTCCGCAGCGAGCGATTTGCGATGGGCCCCCGTCGCAAAAGGCCATTTGCGACGGGAATCCGTCGCAAATGACCCGTCAGAAATACCTGTTTTTCTAGTAGTGTGAGGCCTTGGCTACGTGGTTATGATAGTCTAGCATTATGAATTCCATAATTATGAAAGTTGTTATTTATATTGTATGTGATTATTCGACCAGTTGAATTTCTATGTGAATAAGTAAATGGAATTATCTCATTTTACTTTTTCCATATTATGTTGAAGTTCAAGTTTAAATGGATTTTGTTTTAGTTATACATTTCCTTCAATGTTTATGTTTATTTATGAAAGCTTCCACTATATTTTTATCTTTACAGAGCATCTGAGCTCACCACTTTCAATGCATTATTTTTCCAGAATGTGAAGAAATATTTTATTACTGACCTACAGGGATAGTCTGAAGGGGATAAAAGTGTGGACATTGGAGACTATGTTATTGTGATTTTTCACGTTATGATATAATGTAACATTTATGAATGTATCTAGTGTTTCCAAGGCTACTAAACTAATCGGTCTTTCGAGACATGATCTTTTGTGATCATGCCAATGTTACGAAATAACGCACCAACTCTGGGTAACTGGGGTCGGGGAGTTATAGTTTGTATCACAGGCAGTTTAGTACTAACCTTGGAAGCTAGATTTAGATAAACTCTGATTAGTTCACATATCCCAAAGATAGACTTTGAGGATTAGTATAGAATAACTTCCTAGAATTTCGGTATTATAGAGATTTTGTGAGTTTTCCAAGCAATACATCTCTATCTGGATACGAGTAGGTAGAGGTGACTCTGGAACAGATGTACCTAGGGGTAAAACCCGAAAACATCGCTTTGAGCAAGAATCGATCGGGAACTGGTGCACGACAATGGGTCTTGCTGCACTCTTGGTTACGACACTCACGGGGGATATGCTTAGGATAATTCTAATTTTCTTTACAAACCATTATGAAGGGTTTATGAGTATATAAATCCTCAAAAAAAACATTTTTATGATTATGGATTATATCTGTAAATAGTTCAATTTATGTTAAGTGTTTTACAAGTATGGAATTATGTATTTTGATTCATAAACTAATCCAGTTTATGCCATTCTTTAGAAATGGTGCATAGTGGGAGGAATGGAAACCGTATAAATGCACGCACTCCATGTAGGGATTTCCCTTCTTCTCAAGTTAATTATTGTGGAGCTGAAGATACAACTGGTGATGATCAACTTATCACCATACTGGGACAAATCACTCAGGTTATGAATAATAATCTTACTCGTATGGAGAACCCTGATCCGCAACGTGGAGGATCAATGTTATGTAGGATCGAAATATAATATGAGATGCTCAATATACAAGAGGGGGGGTGAATTGTATACTTTAAAAATTCCTTTGGAACCTTTAAAGTTAGTTATGAATAACTAAAGTTTCCTTAAGAAAAGGAAAGGACTAAGTTTAACAAAGTTAAACTAAGTAAATTCACAACACCTCTAACACTGAACTAAACTTGGAAAGAGAATCCAAAAGTAGGTTCCGGAAATATGATTCCGGAAATTGAAACTTAACAAAAGTTACAATATGAGATTCTACCTTAAAGCGTATAGAATCTAAACTAATCAGAGTAAGTAAGGAAGTATAAGAATGTTTTACTTTCCTTAAGATACAAATTACAGCGGAATAGAAACATGTAGTAAAACTACTAGTAACAAGATAATAGTCTTTTAACCCAAAGAGAAGGGTATCCAACAACCTTGGATAAAGGTCCCTTGATTTATACTTTCAAGAAAGTCTGTCTTACCCACACCAGGGTAAGCCCTCGATACGAAGATCGGAGTCTCTGTCTTGCTATCCCCGCAAGCCCTCAACTTCAAGGTAGTCGTCACCTCTGTCTTTCTCAGCAAGAAAGCCCTCGATCTTTAAGGTAGTCGGCACCTTTGTCTTTCTCAGCAAGAAAGCCCTCGATCTTTAAGGTAGTCGGCACCTCTGTCTTCCTATCCCCGGAAGCCCTCGAATGTAATCACCAACATTCGGAGTCGCACGAAGCTTTGAGAGTTAATAAAAGACTCTCTCTCTAGAAATCACTTCAACAGCATGTAAGCACTTTTTCAACAATCAGCACATGCATCAGCCATCAGCACCGAGCTCTTTCAAATGAGCTCCTATTTATAGGTAAGGTCGGCTCCCTCTCCAACGGTCATATTTTCCTTAAAGTTCGGAGGGACCTGTACACGTGTCACTTAGACAACGGTTAGTTTATAACAAAATGGACGACATCGTTTTATAACAAAGTAAGTGTAATAGAATGCACGACATCGTTTTAAACTCTAACATAAAAGTTCGGAATAGAAATTTCGGAGTGAAAGTTCGGAGTGAATAAATTCAGAGTGTATAAAACAATGATAATCAGATTCTGTTTAATAGGTGAATTCGGAATGAGAATTTGGAATAGGAATTTGGAATAGGAATTCGTCATCTGAAATCGTAATGAGAATTCGTCATCAGAATTCGTAATGAGAATTCATCATCAGAATTCGTAATGAGAATTCATCATCAGAATTCGTAATGAGAATTCATCATTAGAATTCGTAATGAGAATTATTCATTGGAATTCGTAATGAGAATTCTTCTTCAGAATTCGTAATGAGAATTCGGAATGGAATTTCTTCATTAGAATTCGTAATGAGAATTCTTCTTCAGAATTCGTATCCTGAATCTGGAATAGAACTTAGTCAGAGTTCATATCCGGAATTCGGAATGAAACTTTCTTATAGTTCTTGTCCAGAATCCGAACCCTAAAACAGAATGCTTTATATCAAAGTTTCAATGATTCCGAGAAAATGAATCCGAAACTCATACTTAAGAAAAATATGAATGAAAATATGATAAGGATAATTTTTCTTATAAAAGCGATTTTCCTTAAGAAAGCAATTTTCCTTATAAAAGCAATTTTCCTTAAGAAAGCATTTTCCTTACAAAAGCAATTTTCCTTAAAGATAAGGTGTTTGTGATTTTCAAAACAAGAAGGAATGGAAAAGTCATAAGGAAAACCTTATTGACTCAACAATCTCCCCCTTTTTGGAAAGCACAAACATCCTTACGAAAAAGCTATTCTAAGAAGAAAGAAACACATTAAAGCTTATCTCCCTTGGTTTAAGAATATAGATGAATACGACTAACTCCCCCTTAGGCTTTGAAACTCTAAGGATCATATTCATATTTCTGGAGTGATGTTTCTTTAAGAAAAACTCCCCATTAAACAAACTCTTATTAGAGT
This sequence comes from Viscum album, assembly GCA_963277665.1. Classification (NCBI taxonomy): domain Eukaryota; kingdom Viridiplantae; phylum Streptophyta; class Magnoliopsida; order Santalales; family Viscaceae; genus Viscum; species Viscum album. The sequence continues at coordinate 289,532,406 of OY728126.1, read as the reverse complement.
TCTTTTTCCTTGGGTATTTTCCTTTCTCCCCCTTTGATAAGCACTTATTAGATTTCCTCTTTTTCTTAAGGATCTTTTCCTTCTCGCCCTTTGTTATTTTCAAAAAGAATTGGAGGGAATGGAAAAACTTAACAAAGTACCTGAAAAAATTAGTAATGACAACAATAGAAACAACAAGCACGAATCTCATTATATTTGAAATGTCAGTAACAAAAGAAATACAACAAAAAGATCGGATTGGTCATTTCGGATTTTTCTCCTTCGACATTAGCCCCTTAAGAATCGTCTTGATCTTCTTTAAGTCTTTGTGATCTTCCTCTGCTTGCTTCTCTAAGACGACTATTCTTGCTGACTGAGCTTCAATTATTTCTTCCTGAGCCTTAAACTTTTCTTCCTGAGCTTTCATCTTCTCTTGCTGAGCCTTCATCCTTTCTTCAAACTCGATCCGATAATCCCTTTAATATTTCTAACATTGATTAATGGAGTTGAGCTTTCCATTCAGATCTCTCACTTCCTGAATCCGAAAGTTCTTTTCCTCTGTCAATTTCTCTTCGAATGATGCAGTCAGCTCATGAAACTTCTTGTCTTCGGTTTCAAATGCATTCTTAACGTTATCCTGAAACTCATCAAGCAACCTCATCTCTTCCACAGTTTTCTTAGACCAGCTTGTCATCCTCTTGCAAGATCTTTTATGTGCTTCGTAACAAATAAAGAAATTTTTGAACTGAGCTTCAATCTCTACACACTTATCCATAACCATTGATACGGAGTCGGTTTTCTGATTCAGCGCATGTTGAAGCATCTGGCATCTGGAGTCTATACTGGAGAAGGTCGGAATGGTTCCCACCAACTTCTTCAATGACTGGACAACAAAATCATGCCCCAACGAAGATGACTCCGAATCTGAAACCTTGCTAGGAGAATTTTCTTCCTCAACAAGCTTCAACTTCCTCTTCGAAGAGCTACTAGCTTCCTTCCTCATCCTCTTTTCTGAACTCGGGGTATCAGCAAGAATTCGTTTCCCCTTATCTTTTTCCGGAATAGAACCCTGTTCCGGAGATTTCTTCTCGCTATCAGAAACTTGAACAACCAAATATTCCTCATCAGCAACTTCTATATTTTCCTTCTGAGCAACATCAAGTAAAAGATGTTCTTCTTCTCTCAGAGAAGAAACTTCTTCTTCACCTTTATCTTCTTCCAATTCAGGAGTAACAAGTTTTGAAGATTGAGCTTCAGATGTTCGGAGCGACAGGTGTTCCGAAGGAGTTCCCTTGTATTCATCTACTTGTTTGAGCACATCTCCTGTCTCACCACTTCCTTCAGCAGCTTCTTCAACTTGTTCCACTTTCTCTTCTACCTCAGAATTCTTAGCAACATTCTCTTCTGGAGCAACCAGATTTCTTCCTGGAGTCTCAGGTAGAGATTCCAGAGAGAAAGATCTCGGAACGGGAATGGTTGCTGAAACCATTTCATTGAACTTTAACAATGCTTGCACAGCCTCGGCATCTGACATTTTCTTCTTCAGTTTCTTCTCCTTTGCTTGTTTCTCGAGCTCATCAGCAGCCTTCTCTTTCAGAGCTTTAGCCTCTGCAGGATCCAATCCGAACTGCGGATCCCCTTCTTTCCTCTTCTCTTTGTCAGCTCTCCACTTCGCTGCAACTTCATCAGAATAGGTTTTCTTCTTCTTAGGCTTAGGAGGTGCGGAATGGACTTCCTTAGACTTGGTTTCCTCAGCTTCGACTACCACTTCTTTTAGCTTCCTCTTTCTTACCGGCTTAGATGATTCCGGATCAGCATCTTTCGGAGCTACTTCTTCTTGAGGAGGTAGATCAATAAACATTCCGGACTTCTTGTCGAAAGCTACATTCATTCTCTTAAGCGTGGCATCGCTGACTAGCATGATCTTGCACACCCGTGGTTTTGAACTACAAGCAACCTTGAAAGATTCTAGGCACCGAACTATGAGCTTTGACAATATTGCTGGGTACATCACGATCTGAGCTCTCAGATTCCCCTTCTTCAAATTCTCAATATTAAGAAGAATATGCTTCATCAAGTTGAACTTCCTTAGATTTATCAGGAAATCTAAGATATATATCTCACTCTTCTTCAAGCTGTCCTTATCTCCTTTTCTCGGTACAATAAGCCCTTGTACCCATAACTCCAGCATCCGGAAGTTTGTAGATAGGCTTGCTATTTTCGGAGCCTTGTCATCATCCAATCCGAGAGTTTCTAAGGCTTTCTCCTTGTTGAAACTACCCAAAGAATCTGGAAATACGTGTGAAATAAACTCGGCTTCTCCTTTATAGGATAGCACTACCAAGCTTGCAGCCTTGGTGTGAGAAAGCTTATATGTCTTGCCATACGATTTGAAAGAAAACTTCTCTCTATTATCTTCGTTGAAGAAAGCAACTGACTCATAAAACTCGACAAGCAAATCTGAGTAGACTTCATCTTGGTTGCCGGTTTTTGATACCGCAACATCTTCCCAGCCATTCAACTTGATATTCTTCGAAATGATAGAATCGTAGTTGCTGAAGAAAGTCGGATGGACTAACCTTTCTCTGTAGACTAACCACTGAGAAATGGTCTTGGTTGAAGACATTTCTTGAGAAGCTAACTCTGCAGACATTCGTATCTGAAGTCTCTGAGAAGTTCAGAATTGAGAAGACTGAAGTTCGGAATGGCCTTAAATCAGAGAGTCAGAGCTTCAGCACGCAAAAGCTTGAAATCGATGTGGGACTCGAAAATAGGGCCCCCTTTATATAGGCAACGAGATGATGTTTCACCTTCCTCGGTTGATCTAACGGTTTAGAATGATCTGAGATCAAATCTGACGGTTGAGAGCTTGAATCCGATCTTTTTGAGGTTTTTATTAAAGTAAAGAATTAAGAAATCCAAAAACCGAAAACAAACTATAAGAAATTTCCATCAAGTAAAATATTATTACGAAAACTTTAGTAAGGAAAACATACCTTTCGGATTAGCTTAGGAAAGTTATTCGTAATGGGTAATATAAAGACTACTATGAAAAACTCAGTACGAAAAACTAAATAAGAAAAACTCAATACGAAAAAGTCAATACGAAAAAGTTAATACGAAAAAGTAAATATGAAAAGCAAAACTTGGTACGAAAATCTGGTTATGAAAATCCCAGTACGAAAGTTGTCCATTCCGGAAATTTTCAATACGAATACTTTTATTCCAGAAGTATTCTGTACGAAAATATCCATTCTGGAAAAGTTTCATTCCGGAAGTTTCATTCCGGAAATGTTCGTTCCGAAAAGTTTGAAAACAAATTTTGAAAAACTCTTTTTTTTAAAACAACCAAATGTACTCCCCCTATGAAAAGGTGTTTATTACTGTAAGGAGATTTTTTCAACAGAAAGTTAATTAAGAAAGATTACCTTACGGTTATCATTCCTAACTTCTGTTTAATATATTCAAATCTATCAGAAGGCAAAGATTTTGTGAATATATCAGCAAGTTGATCTTGCGTTCCGATAAACTGAAGAATAATATATACTTTAAGTGTGTGATCCCTAAGAAAGTGATGCCTAATATCTATGTGTTTTTCACGGGAGTGATATGCAGGGTTTTTACTTAGGGCAATGGCACTTGTGTTATCACACAAAATTTGAGTTTTAGAAAAACTCAAGCCATAGTCTGTGAGTGTGTGTTGCATCCAAAACACTTGTGCACAACAACTTCCAGTTGCTACATATTCAGCTTCAGCAGTGGAGAGTGCAACAGAATGCTGCTTCTTGCAGCACCAAGAAACTAATGAATCTCCTAAGAAATGACAAGTTCCGGATGTACTTTTCCTATCCATTCTACATCCACCAAAGTCAGCATCAGAAAAACTTTTTAGGACAAAATCATTTCCAGAAGTATAAAATAATCCTAGATCCATGGTTCCCTTAAGGTAGCGAAAAATTATTTTTACTGTCTTTAAGTGAGATTCCTTAGGATTGGATTGATATCTTGCACATAAGCATACTGAAAACATTAAGTCTGGTCGACTAGCTGTTAAGTAAAGTAGACTTCCAATCATACCTTTAAAAGATGTTTGATCTACTGGTTTCCCAGCTTCGTCAAGATCTAAAGAGTTTGAGGTACCAATGGGAGTACTTATACTTTTAGTGTTGTCATAACCATACTTTTTAAGAAGATCTTTAATATACTTATGTTGAGATATGTATTTTCCTTCTGGTTTTTGAGAAATTTGAAAACCAAGGAAAAATGTTAACTCACCCATCATACTCATTTCAAACTCAGATTTCATTAGACTAGCAAAAGAGTCAGTCAAAGATTGTTGAGTTGAACCAAATATAATGTCATCAACATAAATTTGAACAATCAAAACATTTTTCTTATCTTTCTTTATAAAAAGGTTTGGATCTGCATTTCACTTAACATAGTTATTTTGAAGCAAAAATCCAGTAAGTCTATCATACCATGCTCGTGGGGCTTGTTTAAGGCCATACAAAGCTTTGGTAAGTCTAAAAACATGATCTGGATGTTTTGTATCTTCAAAGCCAGGAGGTTGTTCAACAAAAACTTCCTCTTGAACATAACCGTTAAGAAAAACACATTTCACATCCATTTGAAATAGTTTGAAATTAAAGAATGCTGCAAAAGAAAGTAGAATACGGATAGATTCAAGTCTAGCTACTAGAGAATAGGTTTCTTAATAGTCTATTCCTTCTTACTGATTATAGCCTTTAGCAACAAGTCTGGCTTTATTTCTAACAATGACTCCATTTTCATCACATTTATTTCTGAAGACCCATTTTACTCCAATAACAGAAGTTTCCTTAGGTGTTTCATCCAAGGTCCAGACTTTATTCCTTTCAAATTCATTTAGTTCATCTTGCATTGCTTTGATCCAATCATCATCACCTAAAGCTTCATCAGTGCTTTTAGGTTCTAATTGGGAAAGAAATGCTAGATGTTCTATTTCATTTCTTATTGAAATTCTAGTCCTTACAGGTTGATTTACATCACCAATGATACTATCACTGGGATGATTCTTAAGAAACGCCTGATTTGGGTTTTGTAAAACCTGTTCATCAACATAAGGTAGAAAGTCTTCTGGGGTAAATGTTTCAGAAGTATCTTCTAGAAAAATTTTCTTTCCAGAAGGTTCCTCTATCAAAGGTTGATAATCAGTTTTTGAAAACACATCCAAAGATGTAGGTTGGGAGGTTTTAAAAACAAAAGGGTCTGATTCATCAAATTTTACATGTACTGTTTCCTCAACAGTGCAAGTATTTTTACTAAAAACTCTATATGCCTTAGAGGTTGTGGAATAACCTAAGAAAATTCCTTCATCTGACTTTGGTGCGAATTTATGTAAGTTATCTTTAGTATTCAAAATGAATACTTTGCAACCAAAAAACTTGAAGTAGGAAAGTCTAGGTTTTCTACCATTCCATAACTCATAAGGAGTTTTATTAAGAAAAGGTCTAATCAAAACTCGATTTATAATATAACAAGCAGTACTTACAGCTTCAGCCCAGAAATGTCTAGCAATAGAATATTCACTCAACATGGTTCTATTTATTTCTTGAAGAGTTATATTTCTTCTTTCAACTACACCATTCTGTTGGGGAGTTCTAGGTGCTGAAAAGTTGTGAGTAATACATTTCTTACTACAAAAAGATTCAAAATCTGAATTTTGAAATTCTCCTCCATGATCACTATGAATAGTTTTCAATGGAAGGTTTTTCTCATTTTTAACATGAGCTCTAAAACTTTTGAAATAAGAAAAAGCTTCAGATTTCCTTGCTAGAAAATAGACCCAAGTAAATCTAGTGTAATCATCAACTAGAACAAACACATAGTATTTGCCTCCAATGCTTCCAGTTTGTGTTGGACCAAAAAGATCCATGTGCACCAACTGTAATGCATCGGTTGTTGAGACTTCACCGATTGACTTAAAACTAGATTTATGTTGCTTGCCATATTGACAAGGATCACAAACTTTAGAAGAATCAAATCTAAGCTCCGGTAGATCCTTAACAAGTTTCTTCTTAGAGAGTTTACATAGGTTCCTAAGATTATAGTGTCCTAATCTTCTATGCCATAACCAAGAATGATCTTCCATTGCACTTAGGCAAGGTAAATCTTGGTTTCTTAGGTCTTCTAAGTTTAAAGTGTAAACATTCTCTTGCCTATTGGCTGAGAGAATAAATTCTTCCTTGGAATTGTGAACTAAGAATTTATCATTCCTAAAATTCACAAGGTAACCTTCATCACATAACTGACTTATGCTAATGAGGTTGTTCTTAAGACCTTTAACAAAAAGAACATTTGAAATCAATGTTTTACCTAAAAGAACAACATTACCAATACCAACAATCTCTCCCATAGCATTGTCTCCGAAAGTTACCTTTCCTCCATTCGTTTTGATAATCTTTTCAAAAAAGCTTTTGTTACCAGTCATGTGCCGGGAACAACCACTATCCATGTACCAAATATTGTTGCTGGAACTTTCTTTATTTTCCTGAAATTAAGAACAAAGTTAGATTTTCAGAATCCAAACTTGTTTGGATCTGAGATTTCCAGACAATAAAATTTTTGGAACCCACATTTTCTTAGAAAAATAAGCTTTATGAAAACCGAAGGATTGAGTTTTGTTTAAGGAACAACTTCTTGCCCAGTGACCACCACATTGACACTTAGTGCAAAATGGGGCACTTTGAGGAACAAAATAATTGTTACTGAAAACAGGTTTTGCATGGGTATAACCAAATCCGGATTTATTTCTTAAAGGTCGTATTTGAGAATACATTTTATCAAAATTTTCTTTACCATGGGTAAAGTTTGATAAACACTTCTTTAAGGAAAAAATTTTGGACTTGAGTTTTACAACCAAGTTTTTATCCTCAAAATCATTAGTTTTAGAACTAGAGTTAGGCTCGAAAACATTTTTATTAGAAATTACTTTTTCTAACTCTTTAGAAAGTTTATTCTTCTCAGAACTTACTTCCTCAAGATTTTTTGAAATACTTTCAAAATCAGCATTTTTCTTATCAAGATCTTTAGAAAGAATTGATATCTCTTTAGTAAGAATAGAATTCTTAGAATTTGCCTTATCAAGTTTCTTGTTGAGTTTGGAATTCTCAATCTCAAGAAGTTCAGCAAATCTAGAGACTTCTTCATAAGTAGGTAAAGTATTTTCCTCATCAGAAGATGATTCTTCATCAGAAGAGTTATAATATTTAATATCATTAGGATTTAAAGAAACATTGGTCAATGATTCAGCATTTCGTACCTTAGCCATAAGACAATGATTATCAAAAGGTAATCTGGCTATAAGACCAAGATTCTTCTGTCCTGAAGATTCATATTCAGAAGATTCATCAGAAGAGTCACCACCACTGGCACTCCAGGTGTCATTAGCTTTCAGAACTTTCTTAGCTTTGGATTTGTAATACTTCTTCCTGTTTCTGTCTGAATGTCTTTCCTTCCTTTCTTTCTTTTTGAGCATAGGGCAATCTGGTCTAATATGTCCAGCTCTTTTACATTCATAACAAGTAACTTCTCCATCTTTCTTATCTTTCCTGTCCTTCTTCTTATACTTGGATTGAAAGTTTCTCTGCCCAGCTATCTTGTTCATCCTTCGAGCAAGATTGGCTAATTCATTTTCTGAAACTTCACTCTCACTAGATTCGGATTGGAAAATAACTTTCTTAGACTTGGATCTGGTTACTCTCTCAGGAGTCTTAGCTTTCATCTGATTTGAAGTTGTAGTAAAAGCAACAGTACCATTTCCATTCTTCTTCTTGATGTTGTCAACATCTCTCTTCATTCTAGTTTCATGTTGTAGAAGAGTTCCAAATAATTCATCAAGAGTAATTTGAGTAACCTTCCTGTTCTCATCTATTGCTATTCTCTTGGATTCCCACTCATTGGGAATAATGTCAATTATCTTGTCCACAAGAGCTTCATCATCTAAACCTTTCTCTCCCATAGATTGTAGACTGTTGACAATAGTCATAAATCTTTGTTGAACTTTACAGATAGGTTCTCCATAAGGAAAATTGAAGCCATGATATTCAGCTCTAAGCATAGCTCTTCTAGTCATTATGCAAATGAATGTCCTAAGCATCAGGGAAAATTAACTCAGAAAAGACCAAGGGATTAAGGACAATCTTATGCTATAACTATAGTTGAAGTGTGTAACGCCCCGACCCCAGCTACCCAGAGTCGGTGCATTACTTTGTAACATTGGCATGATCACAAAGGATCAAGTCTCGAAAGACCGATTAGTTTAGTAGCCTTGGAAACACTAGATACATTCATAAGTCTTACATTACATCATAAAGTGAAAAACTACAATAACAAAGTCTCCATAGACCACACTCATATCCTCTTCTGACAATCCCTGCAGTTCATTTATAAAATACTTCTTCACATCCTGGAAAATATTAAAACATTGAAAGGGGTGAGCTCAGATGCTCAGTAAGGTTAACAATATAGCGGAAGCTTTCATAAATAAACATTAACATTTAAGGCAATGTATAACTCAAACAAAAGCCTTTTAAACTTGAACTTCAACATAATATGGAAAAAGTAAAATGAGATAATGCCATTCACTTCTTCACATGGATATTCTACTGGTCGAATAATCACATGCAATATCAATAACCACTTTCATAGTGAGGGAATGTTTAATGCCGGACATTCTGAAACATTTTGTCAAGGCCTCGGCCAAGACGTCTAAAATGATTAAGGCCTCGGCCAAAACCATAAATCAAATTGGGAAAGGGCCTCGGCCAATTCCACGTCTAGTTGTCTCATGAGACCTACCGATGCATCGAGGAGCTATAGCGGGCTCCACCCGTCACTTATTAAGTCCAATACATTCCTCATATGAATAGGTTTAAACATATCATAAACCATAACATAATCGTATCACAGAAAACATGCATAAAGGAAACATAAAATTTCCACATTTCAATCACAAGATATCAATACAACACATTGATATAATAAAAAATATTTCAAAACCATTTTCAATACCAAAATAGAAGAAAGTTAAAACTTTGTATTTATTTTTCATTAAAAAAAATGATGGCTTGTAGAGGAAGCCGAAACTCAAATAATGGTCACGGTGGCGGAGAAGTCGTTGTCGCCGCATAAGTACGGAAAGAAAAACATTCCCTTTTGTCGTTTAGCAAAACAATTCGTATAAAAAAAGATTCCTTTTGAATAAACGTAAAAGTCAAAGGGGTTTATACACCGTATAAAAGTAATTTGTGTATAAAACAAAATATGTATCAATGGATGGTGATTGAGACGAAGTCCTTAAAAAGATCATTTTTAGAATAAAATAGATCTATTATGTTTATTCACTATAGGTACACATAAATAATACAAAATAATACATAATAATATCATGACATAATTTGAAAGTAGGAGATTAACACAAAGAATGGAAGTTGGGTTAAGAAATTCCCTTACCTCATGTCTGACTTGACTCAACTGTTCTTTAACCTCTTGAATAATAAGCTAGAGTTAATATATACCTTATTAAGAGACATTTTTAATTTCATTATCCTTTTTATATCACTTATTACAATGTTATGAACATTATGTAATTATTTAAGTTAATAACGGTTGTTTTGTCGATCTTTGGTTCTTGAGTCAACAATAAACTTCTTATAACTACAAGTTGTTTATGTGGTAGAATATCCATTATCTACAGAATTATATTCATGATTTAGATGTCATGTATATCTTATATATCCAGTATATACATTCATTTATAATACTACGTAACATTTATAGGTAAGAAATGAAATGCACCGTTCATGGAGACGGTAAGCCGTACGTGCGCATGAACGCTACTTTCATTTCAATTTCATATTTAATGGAACGAAATCATAATGATATAAATGTATAATATAATTCCAGTATAATATAGTGTATAATACCATTTACTCCATCCTTTATACATCCCACATATGGCATTAACGATTCAAATCGCTTTGAGGGGGCGGTAGTCCGCACTTCCTAAAATGAAATTATCACGTTTTACCCATAATGGAAATCATAAAGTATGCCATAAATGAGAAATACAGAAGCATAAGTAAAACATAAACATATTATATATCATATATAAAAATATTGACATCTTAATGGCCACCTTTGAAGGTGTTATATGAGTGTTGAACAATCATCGTTTCGTGAGGCAGAAATTCGCCATCCACAGAAACCGTATGTTCTTTAACCATTAGACGAAGGTGTATGTAAGTGTAAACCAAATCCTTATCATAAAAAAATCCTAGTATATTGTAGATACTGGTGTTGTTACAAAAGAAAGGAATGAAAAGAGTTTAGGGGGTTGGAGTAGAAAAATAAAACAAAACAACATTAGAGAAGACATTACCTCAAAATCGGGTAACTCTTTTTGATTTGAGCTAAATGCTTCCTTGGGAAGAGTTCTGCCCAAAGTGAGGCTTCTAGGAGTAAGGGAGGAATGTTGGGAGAGTATTTGGGCAGAGGTTGTCCGATCCAAATGTCTTGAAAGTGTAAATGAGGTGGGAGAGGTGGGGGCCTTTTATAAGAGAAGAGGAGGGGCTCTTTTGGAAAGATTGAAATGTTACATTATTACACAATGCTTTTCGGATTCTAAAGGTCCCAAACTTATATAATTCGAGGATAAGGTGATAAGGGTTAGAAATATCCTCATCAAATAGGCTTTGGACAAGTGTAAGCCTTGGATTTTGCATTATCTTCTCATTTTATTTAAATCGTTAAATAATGAGGTCATCGCTACATCATAATGATGTCATAACTAATTTAATTTATTTAATGTCTAAAAATTATGAAAAAAATACTATGATGTAGGAAATCGTTTTAGCTTTCTAATGAATATTTATAATCAAAATTTGGACTTGTGTAACCTCACTTAAAAACTGTTTTAGTAAAACAACTCATGTTTGTGTCAATTTAATTCTAACATTAAATAAATATATATTAATGTCATTTCCAACTAAAGTGGCTCCATGGGGTCCCCAAGTTGACCCATGGGTTTTCTTGGTCGGCCATGACTCATCCAATAGGAGTAGGACAAGTTTCAAGCTCATATCATATTATTAAAACATTATTTTTACCTTAAACTACACTAATTACCTCTAATTGCGATTAAGAACTGAAAAGTTACTATTCACCAAAAATTATTTTAATCTCATTGAACCACATTTTACTCCTTAATGACAACCATGTATGTCGTATTTTTGAAAATCAAATCACAGAAGTGGTAATATTTCATTTAAACGAAAAATCAGTTATTTAACTACCACTTAGTGGTTTCACTATTCATCAAAAATTGAAGTTTTTCAGAACAAAGCCAAAATTTCACCCTAAGATATAATTGATATTCCGAATTCAAAAATGATGTCTATTTTACAAAATTCCAAACATATAATTTGCATTAATTAATTTTATAATCAATTCCCGCTGTTACAAAAAATGTCGTGTTTCTGAGAAACAATTTATATCAAAAGATTGGCAATTGTTTATGTCCGATTTCAATGTTAAATTAATTCTAATGACCACCATTGGATAAAATGGTAAAAATATATTCTAATTATACTTTCAAAACACTAAATAGTATAATTTATCACTATAAATTATTTTGATTAAAAAAGTTGTTTTATGTATTTTTCACTATTCATAAAAATTTGGAAGTTCTCAGAAAATTACAAAAAATTCAACATAGGCTAATTTCAATATTAGGAATACAAAAATGAAGTCCATTTTGAAATATAAAATTTCTATAAATTTAAAAAGTGGTTATTACTATTCATAACGGCTACTTTGATTAGTTGCGGTGTGTTAGAACTCAAAGTTGCGTACAATGCAAGCTATTGCATTATTGAATGAGATGCGTATCGTGGAAGCTCGGGGTGTTACATTCTCCCCTCCTTCAATAAATTGCGTCCTCGCAATTTGAAATTTTTCTTTGAAAATAAAAGGTTGAAAAGAGAAATTACCTTTGAGGATAACCCACATCGGAAATAAGGTTAATAAATATATAACATTAAAATAAAGCAAGATAAGTACAAAGGTCACCCGATATAGCCCATTCTAGGATTCTATGAAAATATGGATATGGAAGAAAAACAAACCATCAAGGTCTGATGGAGAGTTATAGAAAATAGGATTAGGAGAAAGTTTAACCACAAGAAAATCACAAACTTGTGATTGGTTAAACGGTCATTGAATCCCCAGTTGGAAAAGTTAACCGACAACATTTTTGATTTACGTTACCTTTTATAATGTTGAGGAATTTATTTAGGAGATTTACTAAGAACGTAAGGGAATATACATACTTGTTATGTATACTTTCATTCGTTAATAAATTTTTACCACAAACCCAACATTTACTGCAAATGGTAACGGAATTCAAAAATATTCTATTTATCCTAATTGTATAAGGTTCCAAATGTTAACACATACCATTTAGATTAGTAAAACTATTTTATAATATCCAGGGACTTCCTGTAGGCTAGTGGTAGGAAATAAAGGCTTGTCGCACTATGTTTGTGGGTTCGATTCCTACAGCTTTGTCTGACGCGACGGGTTATTCCCCACCCTGCAGGTTGTCCTTTTTATAAAACTATATTATTATAATATTCCAAAAATAATCTTCAGAAATGCTTTAACCTTAAACAATACTATCCATGGTTCAACTTAATACATTCCAACCTTAATAGTTATCCAAAATACCTCCGTCCAGACTTTCTCTAAAAGGTCTCTAATTTCCAAAATCAATTGTAACATCAGATTCCCCAAACAAAGAAAAGTTTCTCTTGTTGTCACATACTAAAAATATGATTACCTTAATCATATTAAAACCTTACTGAAATCAACAAGTATTGCAGTACAATCCTTATATATATATCACATTATTCTAATAACCAGAATATAATCCATGAGTCCAAAAGCACCAATACAATAGTTATTCTTCTTCAACTGTAGTAACGGCATAAGATTGTCCTTGATCCCTTGGCCTTTTCTGAGGTAAGTTTCCCTGACGCTTAGGACATTCATTTGCATAATGACCCATTTCTCTACAATTGTAGCATTCAACTTTGACAGCCTCTTTCTTTCCCTTGCAATCACGAGCCTGGTGACCCTTTTCTCCACATTTATAACAAACTCCCATTCCTTTTAGGCAAGTACCAGGGTGATTCTTCCCACAATTATCACATAATGGAAAATCCTTATTTCCTTTTTCCCTTTATCTATCTCTTATTCCACCGTTCTCTTCTTCTCTTTCTTTACTTTGTTGTCATAAGACTTAGAGAATTCCTTTTCTGTCTTGATAGCACACGAGACAATATCTTCGTATGATGAGAAGGATTGTGATACTAAAGCTCGACGGAGAAATGGTTTTAACCCATCAAAGAAACGATCAATCTTACTCCTTGGGTTACGTATATAATCGGCCGCATGCCTCGCTAACCTTGTAAAGTTAGCCTCATACTTTGCGACATTCTCATCCTCCTTCCGCCTCAGACTCAGAAATTGCCTTTCCATATCTGCTCGATGGTCACGAGGAAAGTATTTTTCTAAGAAAAGCTCTTTGAACTCCCTCCATTCCATATTTGATACTTCATCATCTTCCTTCATGTTTTGAATCAATGAACACCATTGATCAGCATCTCCAGTGAGGCGGTAGACTGCCATGACAACCTTCTCCATTTCACTACTCCCCAAGGCGTGGAATATTTCTTCTAAGGAGTTTATCCATTTCTCAGCTACTAATGGATTTGTACCCCCATTAAATGTTGGTGGTTGTTGCCTCATGAAACGGTCTAGCATTGATCCTCCACGTTGCGGATCAAGGTGCTCCATACGAGTAAGGTTATGATTCATAACCAACGTGAGTTGTCCCAGTACGGTGAGAAGCTGATCAGCACCAGTTGTATCACTAGCTCCAACATAATTATCTTGAGCAGGAGGGAAATCCCTACACGGAGTGCGTGCATTGATACAGTTTCCATTCCTTCCACTAGGCGCCATTTCTAAACAATGGCATAAACTAGATTAGTTTATGAAATAAAATACATAATTCCATATTTGTAAAACACTTTACATAAATTGAACTATTTATGGATATAATCAATAATCATAAAAATAAATGTTTCCTTTGAGGAATTATATACTCATAACCCTTCATAGTGGTTTGTAAAGAAAATGAGAATTATCCTAAGCATATCCCCCGGGAGTGTCATAACCAAGAGTGCAGCAAGGCCCGTTGTCGTGCACCAGTTCCCGTTCGAGTCTAGCTCAAAGCGGTGTTTTCGGGTTTTATCCCTAGGTACAACTGTGCCAGAGCCACCTCTACCTGCTCGTATCCAGACAGGGATGTATTGCTCGGAAAACTCACAAAATCTCTATAATACAAAAATTCTAGGATGTTTTTCTATACTAATCCTCAAAGTCTATCTTCGGGCTATGTGATCTAATCAGAGTTTATCTAAATCTAGCTTCCAAGTTTAGTACTAAACTGCCTCTGATACCAACTGTAACGCCCCGACCCCAGCTACCCAGAGTCGGTGCATTACTTTGTAACATTGGCATGATCACAAAGGATCAATTCTTCAAAGACCGATTAGTATATTAGCCTTGGAAACACTAGATACATTCATAAGTCTCACATTACATCATAAAGTGAAAAACTACAATAACAAAGTCTCCATAGACCACACTCATATCCTCTTCGGACAATCCCTGTAGGTCATTCATAAAATACTTCTTCACATCCTGGAAAATATTAAAACATTGAAAGGGGTGAGCTCAGATGCTCAGTAAGGTTAACAATATAGCAGAAGCTTTCATAAATAAACATTAACATTTAAGGCAATGTATAACTCAAACAAAAGCCTTTTAAACTTGAACTTCAACATAATATGGCAAAAGTAAAATGAGATAATGCCATTCACTTCTTCACATGGATATTCTACTGGCCGAATAATCACATGCAATATCAATAACCACTTTCATAATGAGGGAATGTATAATGCCGGACATTCTGAAACATTTTGTCAAGGCCTCGGCCAAGACGTCTAAAATGATTAAGGCCTCGGCCAAAACCATAAATCAAATTGGGAAAGGGCCTCGGCCAATTCCACGTCTAGTTGTCTCATGAGACCTACCGATGCATCGAGGAGCTATAGCGGGCTCCACCCGTCACTTATTAAGTCCAATACATTCCTCATATGAATAGGTTTAAACATATCATAAACCATAACATAATCGTATCACATAAAACATGCATAAAGGAAACATAAAATTTCCACATTTCAATCACAAGATATCAATACAACACATTGATATAATAAAAAATATTTCAAAACCATTTTCAATACCAAAATAGAAGAAAGTTAAAACTTTGTATTTATTTTTCATTTAAAAAAATGATGGCTTGTAGAGGAAGCCGAAACTCAAATAATGGTCACGGCAGCGGAGAAGTCGTTGTCGCCACATAAGCACGGAAAGAAAAACATTCCCTTTTGTCGTTTAGCAAAACGCTTCATATAAAAAATGATTCCTTTTGAATAAACGTAAAAGTCAAAGGGGTTTATACACCGTATAAAAGAAATTTGTGTATAAAACAAAATATGTCTCAATGGATGGTGATTGAGACGAAGTCCTTAAAAAGATCATTTTTAGAATAAAATAGATCTATTATGTGTATTCACTATAGGTACACATAAATAATACAAAATAAGACATAATAATATCATGACATAATTTGAAAGTAGGAGATTAACTCAAAGAATAGAAGCTGGGTTAAGAAATTCCCTTACCTCGTGTCCGACTTGACTCAACCGTTCTTTAACCTCCTGAATAATAAACTAGAGTTAATATATACATTATTAAGAGCCATTTTTAATTTCATTATCCTTTTTATATCACTTATTACAATGTTATGAACATTATGTAATTATTTAAGTTAATAACGGTCGTTTTGTCGATCTTTGGTTCTTGAGTCAACAATAAACTTCTTATAATTACAAGTTGTTTATGTGGTAGAATATCCATTATCTCCAGAATTATATTCATGATTTAGATGTCATATATATCTTATATTTCCAGTATATACATTCATTTATAATATTATATAACATATAGAGGTAAGAAATGAAATGCACCGTTCATGGAGACGGTAAGCCGTACGTACGCATGAACGCTACTTTCATTTCAATTTCATATTTAATGGAACGAAGTCATAATGATATAAATTTATAATATAATTCCAGTATAATATAGTGTATAATACCATTTACTCCATCCTTTATACATCCCACATATGGCATTAACAATTCAAATCACTTTGAGGGGGCGGTAGTCTGCACTTCCTAAAATGAAATTATCGCGTTTTACCCATAATGGAAATCATAAAGTATGCCATAAATGAGAAATACAGAAGCATAAGTAAAACATAAAAATATTATATATCATATATAAAAATAGTGACATCTTAATGTCCACCTTTGAAGGTGTTATATGAGTGTTGAACAATCATCGTTTCGTGAGACAGAAATTCGCCATCCACAGAAACCATATGTTCTTTAACCATTAGAGGAAGGTGTGTGTAAGTGTAAACCAAATCCTTATCCTAAAAACATCCTAGTATATTTTAGATACTGGTGTTGTTACAAAATAAAGGAATGAAAAGAGTTTAGGGGGTTGGAGTAGAAAAATAAAACAAAACAACATTAGAGAAGACATTACCTCAAAATCGGGTAACTCTTTTTTATTTGAGCTAAAGTCTTCCTTGGGAAGAGTTCTGCCCAAAGTGAGGCTTCTAGGAGTAAGGTAGGAATGTTGGGAGAGTATTTGGGTAGAGGTTGGACGAGCCAAATGGCTTGAAAGTGTAAATGAGGTGGGAGAGGTGGGGGCCATTTATAAGAGGAGAGGAGGGGCTCTTTTGGAAAGATTGAAATGTTACATTATTACACAATGCTTTTCGGATTCTAAAGGTCCCACACTTATATAATTCGAGGCTAATGTGATAAGGGTTCGAAATATCCTCATCCAATAGGCTTTGGACAAGTGTAAGCCTTGGATTTTGCATTATCTTCTCATTTTATTTAAATCGTTAAATAATGAGGTAATCGCTGCATCATAATGATGTCATAACTAATTTAATTTATTTAATGTCTAAAAATTATAAAACAAATACTATGATGTAGGAAATATTTTTACCTTTCTAATGAATATTTATAATCAAAATTCTGACTTGTGTAACCCCACTTAAAAACGGTTTTAGTAAAACAACTCATGTTTGTGTCAATTTAATTCTAACATTAAATAAATATATATTAATGTCATTTCCAACTAAAGTGGCTCCATGGGGTCCCCAAGTTGACCCATGGGTTTTCATGGTCGGCCGTGACTCATACAATAGTAGTAGGACAAGTGTCAAGCTCATATCATATTATTAAAACATTATTTTTACCTTAAACTACACTAATTACCTCTAATCGCGATTAAGAACTTAAAAGTTACTATTCACCAAAAAATTTTTTAATCTCATTGAACCACATTTTACTCCTTAATGACAACCATGTATGTCGGATTTTCTAAAATCAAATCACAGAAGTGGTAATATTTCATTTAAACGAAAAATCAGTTATTTAACTACCACTTAGTGGTTTCACTATTCATCAAAAATTGAAGTTTTTCAGAACAAAGCCAAAATTTCACCCTAAGCTATAATTGATATTCCGAATTCAAAAATGATGTCTATTTTACGAAATTCCAAACATATAAGTTGCATTAATTAATTTTATAATCAACTCCCGCTATTACAAAAAATGGCGTGTTTCTAAGAAACAATTTATATCAAAAGATTGGCAATTGTTTATGTCCGATTTCAATGTTAAATTAATTCTAATGACCACCATTAGATAAAATGGTAAAAATATATTCTAATTATACTTTCAAACCACTAAATATTATAATTTATCACTATAAATTATTTTGATTAAAAAAGTTGTTTTATGTATTTTTCACTATTCATAAAAATTTGGAAGTTCTCAGAAAATTTCAAAAAATTCAACATAGGCTAATTTCAATATTAGGAATACAAAAATGAAGTCCATTTTGAAATATAAAATTTCTATAAATTTAAAAAGTGGTTATTACTATTCATAATGGCTACTTTGATTAGTTGCGGTGTGTTAGAACTCAAAGTTGAGTACAATGCAAGCTATTGCATTATTGAATGAGATGCGTATCGTGGAAGCTCGGGGTGTTACAAAGTGGAATAATTAATGTATTGGTGCTTTTGGACTCATGGATTAAATTCTGGTTATAAGAATAATGTGATATATATAAGGATCTTACTGCAATACTTGTTGTTTTCATTAAGGTTTAAATATGATGAAGGTAATCATATTTTTAGTATGTGACAATAAGAGATACATTACTTTATTTGGGGATTCTGATGTTATAATTGATTTTGGAATTTAGAGACATTATAGAGAATGTCTGGACAGAAGTATTTTGGATAACTATAAAGGTTGGAATGGATTAAGTTGAACTTTGGATATTATTGTTTAAGGATAAAACATTTCTGAAGATTATTTTTGGAATATTATAATACTACAGATTTAGGAAAGAGGACAACCTGCAGGTTGGGGGATAACTCGTCGCGTCGGACAAAGCTGCAGGAATTGAACCCAAAACCATAGTGCGATAGGCCTTTATTACCTACCACTAGCATACAGGAAGTCCCTGGTTATTAAAAAATAGGTTTCCTAATCTAAATGGTATGTGTTAATATTTTTAACCTTGTACGATTAGAATATATATAATATTTTTGAGTTCTATTATCTTTTTGATTGAAGGATGAATTTGTGATAGAAATTAGTTGAATGTTGAAACTCTACTTGTCAAGCATAAATATATATATAACTATTTCTTATTCTATGAATAAATTAATTCTTAAACATTAGTAAAGGGATATTAAAACAAAAAATGTGTTATCCTAATACCTTATGTCTTGTTGAACTGATAATATTTTAAATCAACATTGATTGAAGGCTTTGAGGACCTCAATTTTACACTTGTTTGTGATTGATGACCTCAATCACTCGCTACAAATATTTATGTTTTTCTTCCAATTATATGTCTCTAACTTCCACCAATGTTCTCCTTATCGAGATCATAATTTGGTAGTGACTTTTTCATTTCCCTTTCCTTCTTATTAAGGCTAAATTTTATTAACCTTATTTATGATATGGGTTTTCCACAAAGGTATTTTCTATTTTCAACCTATTATTTTCAAAAAAAAATTTCAAATTGCGAGGATTCAATTTATTAAAGGAGGGGAGAATGTAACACCCCAATCTTCCATGATACGATTCTCTTTCAATAATGGAATAGCTTGCATTGTACGCAAGTTCGAGATTCTAACACACCGCGACTAATCCAAATAGCCATTATGAATAGTAATACCCCCTTTTTGAAATTTTACTTATATTATATTTCATAATGGACTTCAATTTTTGGATTCAGAATATCAAAATTAGACTATGTTGAATTTTTGGTACTTTTACTGAGAACTTCCAATTTTCTTTATGAATAGTGAAACATACATAAAAACAACTTTTTAATAAAAATAATTTATAGTGATAAAATATAATATTAAGTGGTTTTGAAGTATAATTAGAATATATATTTACCATTTTATCCATTGGTGGTCATTAGAATTAATTTCACTTGGAAATTGGATAGAAACAATTGTCAATATTTTGATATATATTGCTTCTTAAAAACACGCTATTTTTTGTGACAGTGGGGATTAATTATAAAATTAATTAATGGAACATATATGTTTGGAATCTTGTAAAATAGAAATAATTTTTGAATTCGGAATATCAAGTATATCTTAGGGTGAAATTTTGGCATTGTTCTGAAAAACATCAATTTTTGATGAATAGTGAAACCACTATGTGGTAGTTTAAAAAACTGATTTTTAGTTTAAATGAAACATTACCACTTCTGTGATTTAATTTTCAAAAATCTGGCATACATGGTTTTCATTAGGAAGTAAAATGTGTTCAATGGGATTAAAATAATATTTTGGTGAATAGTAACTTTTAAGTTTAATTAATTGCGATTAAAGGTAATTAGTGAAGTTTAAGGTAAAAATGATATTATAAAAATATGAAAATACCTTTACACTTGTCCTAACCTTATTGGATGAGTCATGGCCGACCATGAAAATCCATGGGTCAACTTGGGGACCCCATGGAGCCATTTGGGTAAGAAAATGACATTAATAACTTTTTATTTAAAGTAAAATTAAAATTGTCACAAACATGTGTTGTTTTACTAAAATAATTTTTATAAGTGGTTATAAAAGTCATATTTTAAGCTATAAATATTAATTGGAATTAAAAAAATATTTCCTACATCATGATATTTTTTTATAATTTTTAGAGATTAAATAAATTAAACTATTTATGACACAATGATGGTGCATCAATTAGCTCATTAATTAACGATTTAAATAAAATGAAAAGATAATGTAAAATATTAGGCTTAAACTTGTCAAAAACCTATTGGATGAGTATATTTCGAACCCTTATCACCTTATCCTCGCAATATATCCTTTTGGGACCTTTATAATCCGAAAATCATTTTATAATAAAGTAACATTTTAATCTTTTCAAGAGTGCCCCTCCTCTCCTCTTATAAAAGGCCCACACCGCTACCACCTTATTCACACCATCAAGCCATTTGGCTCGTCCAAACTCTACGCAACTACTCTCCTAACTTCCCTCTATTACTCCTAGAAGCCTCACTTTGGGAGGAAGTCTTCCCAAAAAAGCCTTTGGCTCAAATCAAAAAGAGTTACCCGATTTTAAGGTAATGTCTTCTATTATGTTCTTTTGTTTTATTTTCATTCTCCAACCCCTTAAACTCTTTTTATTACATTATTTTGTAACAACACCAGTATCTTAAATATACTAAGATGTTGTTATGAGAAGAATTTGATTTACACTTACACACACCTTCATTTATTGGTTAATGAACTTACTATTTCTGTGGGTGGCGAAATACTCCCTCACGAAACGATGTTGTTCAATCTTCTTTTAACACCTATCATGGTGGTCATTAAGATGTTACTATATTTATATATGATATATATTATTTTTATGTTTTCCTTATGATTCTGTACTTCTAATTTATGTCATAACTTTATGATTTCCATTATGGGTAAACGTGATAATTTCATTTTAGGAAGTGCGGACTACCGCCCCCTCCAAGTGATTTGAATGGTTAATTCCATATGTGGGATGTTTAAAGGATGTATTAAATAATATTATACATGATATAATAATGTAATTATAGTATACCTTTATATAATTATAATTTCATTCCATTAAATATGAAATAGAAATGAAAGTAGCGTTCATGCATACGTATGGCTTACCGTCTCCATGAACGGTGCATTTCATTTCTTAACTCTAAATGTTATGTAATATTATAAATGAATGTATATACTAGAAATATATGATATATATGATATCTACAACATGAATATAATTCTGGATTTAATGGATATTTTACCACATGAACAACTTGTAATTATAAGAAGTTTATTTTTGACTCAAGTACCAAAGATCGACCAAACGACCGTTAGTAACTTAAATAATTACATAATGTTCATAACAAGGTAATAAGAGATATAAAATGAATAATGAAATGAAAATGATCTTAATTAAGAAGAAATTAACTACAGTTTATTATTTAGGAGGTTAAAGAATGGTCGAGTCATGTCAGACACGAGGTAAGGGATCCAACCTCTCTCTTTCCTTTTAATTACTCTCTTTTATGTAATTTATTTTAAGATCATCTTTATTATGTTTGGGGGTGTTATTGTATATTCCTAATACTATAATTTTTCTGTACATTTTATGAGAGACCATATTTGATCTCATAAATCCATTTTTGGAAGTTTTAAGTGGCGTAGTTAGGCTGCCGAGTTTTCGTAAGGGAATTTTCATCTCACTTTTATTCCTATGACATTTATACTACGTTTTCGACTATTACCATTGAGTGGTGTATGTACTTACAATTATTATACACATTTTTTAGTATATTTTCATTTATGGGTATTTACATCTTCATTGTATGACCCTTCTTCCATGGGGTGTACGTTTTCAAAGTTACCCAACTCGGTAGGGGACCTTTCACCCTCCTCTTTTTAAAAAACTTATTTTGTTATGCCTTTTAATTCAAATACTATTATGTTGGGATATGTTATTATATATCCTTATTTGTGTAAATTTTAGGTCCAAGTGATGAGATACCATTTTCTCTCTCATAAACTCATTTTATGAATGTTAAAGTGACGCTGTTAGGCTGTCGGATTTATGTAAGGGAACTTCTTAACACAATTTCCAATCTTTGGGTTAATCATGTAGTTTCAAATTATGTCATGATATTATTATGTAAAATCTTGTATTTATACATTATTTATGTGTAAATATAGTTAATACACATAATAGATATATTTTATTTAAAAAAATGATCCTTATAAGGGACTTTGTCTCAATCTACTTTCATTGAGGAATATTTAATTTTATACACAACTTTCTTTTATACAGTGTATAAACTCCTTTGACATTTACGGTTATTCAAAAAGATTATTTTTTATACAAAGCGTTTTCCTAAACAAAAAAGTGAATGTTTTTTCTGTCGAACATATGCGGTGTCATCAACGACTTCTCTACATCCGTGACCATTAATTGCGTTTCGACTTCCTCCATAAGACATAAATTTTTTTAAATGAAAAATAAATACCAAGTTTTAATTTTCTTTTATTTTGGTATTGAAAATGCTTTTTAAATTGTTTTTATTATATCAATGTGTTTTATTGATATCATGTGATTTATATATGGAAATGTTATGTTTCCTTTATGCATATTTTATGTGATATGATTATGTTATGGTTTATGATATGTTTAAACCTATTCATATGAAGAATGCATTGGACTTAATAAGTAATGGGTGGAGCCCACTATAGCTCCTCGATGCATCGGCAAGTCTCATGAGACAAACTAGTGTCTTGGAATGAGGCCTTGACAAAATCTTATTTGTAGTCTTGTTAAGAGGCCTTAGCTATGTGGTTATGATAGTCTGGCATTGCGCATTTAATCATTATGAAATTGGTTATTGATATTGCATGTGATTATTTGACGAGTAGAATATCCATGTGAATAAGTAAATTTAATTATCTCATCTTACTTTTGCCATATTATGTTGAAGTTCAATTTTAAAAGGATTTTTTTTAGTTATACATTGCCTTAAATGTTTATGTTTATTTATGAAAGATTTCGCTATACTGTTATCCTTACTGTGCATCTGAGCTCACCCCTTTCAATGTTTTATTTTTTCTAGGATGTGAAGAAATATTTTATAACTGACCTACAGGGATAGTCTGAAGGGGATAAAAGTGTGGACTATGGAGACTATTATTTTGTGATTTTTCACATTATGATTTAATGTAACATTTATGAATGTATATAGTGTTTCCAAGGCTAATAAACTAATCGGTCTTTCGAGACTTGATCTTTTGTGATCATGACAATGTTACGCAATAACACATAGAATCTGGGTAACTGGGGTCAAGGCGTTACATCTATTCATTCCCGCCATTACAATGGCTAGGAGTTAACTACCATATAAAATAATATTAATATAATATTAGTGTGCAACGTAAGATTTCAAAAAAACTTGTCGTTGCGTATTGGGTATTCCATCGAACATAGCATTCCCTTTAAAGTAATATTAACATTTTATTCACAAATATTAATAAATATGAAAATGTCATATTCTTTATTTACCTGGGATGATACATTAACTAACCATTTTATGATGAAATTTATATCATATATATCATAATATTTTATATTTTTCACTATTATTACCATTCGTAAGGGTTGGTTAAAAAACAATGCATATATTATCTTATGAGGTTGTAGACCGCACATACACCTGGGAAATGTTATTATTTTTCCTTTGATTGTTATGAAGATGAAAATGTGTTATAATATAAAATAATAAAATTTATTTATATATTTTAGATATTGAAATGATAATATTAAAACGGTCGGTATAGATTGGAAGGATGTAAAATATGAAATAAAGAGAAATCACTTGGTTAAGAACTATGCATTTTTTCCAGACAACCACCTTAGGTATATACCTAATTCCCTCATAGGGTGGAATTATAATAAAAAATTTAAATACAAGACAATGTGAGGGGTGGTATTAAATTATTTATGTAGTCCTTGTATTAGATATTATGCTCTATAAGTGTGGATAAGAGAGGATAGGGTGTGCCCTTTTATATCAGAGGAAGAGGACATTCTTGGAAGTGTTCAAATGATTAAAATAAATTAATGTCTTACTCAAGATAAATGATTCCATAATGTACCATTATATAATAATAGAAGATATTTGGTCTAAATATGACCATAAAATAGAATTTGATTGATTTTTATTTAATTTAAACCATTATTTCCCTTTTAAACCCTTTTAACTCATGTTGTGATAACTGGCTTTTTATTTATAAAATGTACGACTCATAATGGAAAAAAATTGAATTTGGAGTTATAAAAAAACATATACACAATGATGCAAAATAATTATTCCATTTTTAAAAAATTTATTTCCATAAGAAGAAAATTTATTATAAAAAAACCTAGAAAAATGCGAAAAAACTATTTTATTGAAAAATTCCTTTTGATTATAAAAGTATTATAATTCCAAAATACTCTTTAATTTTTAACCTAAAACCATTTAATATATTATATTTAATCAATTTGGGAAAATTAAATTTTAAAACAAATACAAAATGAAATGTGAATTTATAAACATATTAAATGCAAAGGAGGTTTCTTTAAAAATTGTTCTTTTATAGTATTCACACAAAAATAATTTTTTTATAAATGTACAAAAATATACTCTATGATAATTTTTGAATAATAATTTAAAAAATTAATTTTATTTTGTAAAAATAATAATATAATATTTAGAAATTAATCTTTTAAATTAACCATATAATATATGTAAACAAATTTTGAATGAATAAAACTATTTCCACTTTGAATGATATATTACTGAATATTATTACAGTGACTATAAATCAATAAAATTTAATTCCTTAATATTTCTATGTAATTAGATTTATATATTATATACATTAATAATCTGTTACAAATAGGTAATTTAATGGATCTCTTATTGTAAAAACTATTTACATTTTGAGTAAAACATAGACTCAAAAATGTTTGTGAGTGTTTCATTCGCAACACCTGAGCACTGAAATTTATATTTGTTCTATACTCCTATTTAATAGTAGAAAGTGATACATAATTTTGTTTTATACTGGATAAAAACAATTAAGCTTCTACTATGAAATTAAAAATCCTCAATGTTGATTTTTTATGAAACCTATATCATCTAAATTCATCATCTGAGTTACTTTGTAAAACAAAATACTTTCTGGATGAATAAAATAATCCATGTTACAACGTAACTCTATAGAATATATAAATTATTTCTAAAAAATTCAAATGATATTATTATATATTATCTTTAAATATTTCATAGACTTACTAAAAACATTATGTTTAGTCTACGTTTAGTAATATCATGTAAAATTTTGATCATACATATATAATTATTTTGATAAATGAATTTACAAATTTGATCTAGATCATGTTTGATAGATGTTTTTTTCTCAGTACTTATATTTTATGCATTTTCAAAACCAAAACATTTGAGTGATTCTTTGATATATTTATACTATCTTTGGATATTTATTCCTAATTTTTGAAAAAGAGAAAAAAAATATATGAATTTAAGTACTCTCATGATACTAATTTCACACTCATTATTCGTTATATTAAATAAATATCAAAATGATATTTTAGATTTGAAAAAAGTAATGTTATAAACAAAAAATAGATGAACAATTTTGTTTTTTGGAAAATTTCTTTTTGAAATTGGAGGGACCGACACTTCTGTTAAAAATATTCTTTTGAAGAATTTTTTTGATAAGTATATAATACCAATATCATAGGGATTTTTTAAATCCATAGAGTAATTTATTATGTTTGTGTACATTAGCATGAAATTTAGTATATTCAAAGGCCAAATGCTTTCAAACATAAAATTCCTCTAGTACATAACCATTATGTAAAACACTTTACTAATCCATTTAAAAAAATGTAAAATTCAGATGATATGTAAAGGTTAATAAGATGATTGATTATAGTATATTATCTATTGTGAATGAATTAAATAGTATATGAATTCTTAATTAAAATAATTTTGAGCACTAATATTTTATTTATATATAATTTTTATTCAATTTTACTGACATTTATTTTAAAAATCATAATTTAGTCAAATTACCAATATATCCATAAGATATTCAACAATGGTCAAGACTTTTTCCTATTCCAAATGATTGAGCTCTATATATATGGGAATTATAGAACTTTCACCACCTAATGTGTCATTTTTTATTTTAGGAACAATCTATGATAGGACGGTATGCTACTAAAAATAGTTTCATAAAGAAACTCTACTTTAAA
This sequence comes from Viscum album, assembly GCA_963277665.1. Taxonomy (NCBI): domain Eukaryota; kingdom Viridiplantae; phylum Streptophyta; class Magnoliopsida; order Santalales; family Viscaceae; genus Viscum; species Viscum album. Next base: position 289,505,755 of record OY728126.1, on the reverse strand, counting down.
CTGGTTGAAATATATCCCTAATAATGTAATTAGAAGGATGATTCATTATGAACATCTAATTTTTAAGTAAATTTGTACAATGATATTGAAATAAACAATATACATATTCTATTCAACTAGATTATGGATATTGAAAATATAACTGTCTTACATCTAGAGGATTTATAATTCAAAGTTATAAATTATCATATTGTAATGAAATTTAAGAGTTATTTAAAAAGGAATTTTTATTTTGATTTATTGATGGTTTTATAAAGAAATTATAGAATTAATAAAATTTTACATAAAATATTTTCTCAACTTCAATGGATAATCTATTTAAAAAACTATAAACCTTACTAGTTTTATAGTAACACATAAAAATACATACATAGTTTTTTGGATAAAATTTATATACATTATTTATTATATTCATGATGAGTATTATAAATCCAAAAAATATTATGTATCAATTTTTTGGATTTATTCCTCCCCAAGATACAAAAAGAGTTTCATTAAAAACATAACGAGTAAAACATTATATATAGTATGACATGCAGTACTTATACCTTCATCCCAAAAAATATGCATATAATCATTTAATTATAAATGATTGAGTAATTTCATGAAGAATTATATTTCTTCATTAAACTATAGAATTTTTTGTTGTTTTTTTTGGTACATAAATATAATGAGTTATAAAATTTAATATAACAAATTGTAAAAATCTAATCAATAAAGTCACCTCCATGATCACACCAGATAGTAACCAACATTATGTTTATCTCATATTTAAGAAAAGCATGATGTTCAATAAAATGATTATAAGCTTCAGGTTTTTCATTGGGAAAATGTTCCCATGTAAATGTATTATTATCATTGACCAATACATATATATAATATTTATCCCTGAATGCATCATGTTTTTTTTGGAATAAATTCATCCATGTTCCCTAACTATAATCCGTAGGGTGTTGAAAACTAGCTTTTTGATTTAAAACTCAACATATGTTTCATAATAAATTGACAAGGATCAATGAATCTTAGATTAAATTTCCATGTTAATATTTTATATTATCATATGTCATTACAAATATAATTATTTAATTTTACTAAAACAAGTTAAATCCCAATGACTTAATTCATCTAGGTCATGTTTGTAATGATTTTCATCCCTAATTGAAGATAAAAAATTTACATATAGAACATCAATAATACCTTTTTCATTCCCTATGTTCAAAAGATATACCTCATCGCCTTATTTAATTTTTCTAATAAATATTTAGTTAAAATATAAAACCTAATTTTTTTTTGAAATTAATATTTTTCAATGAAAATAAATATCATGACATTGAATGATTTAACCATCCGCATTGTCTCCAAAAATGAATCTCACACTTTTAAATTTGTTAAAATTTAGGATCATTGACATGTATCTAGTCATATATCATGAAAAACAAATACACATATACCATTTTTCTTTATGGGTTGTACATACATGTTTTCCATGAATATATAAAATTACGTTCTTGTTACCCACACACGATTTGGTCATGTGCTGTCAGTAAGTAAAATTCAAGGAAACCACATCTATCCAACACTTTTGTTTTGTAAATATTATACTAGTGAAACATATTCCTTGGATGATGTTGGGACAACCACTGGTATCCCATTATCTATACTGGGCTGTAACTCACACCATGGGACAACAATAGGGCATTATTCTTGAGTTGTTCAACGACATTGAAAGGGAACTATAATAGTGTATAATTTTACATTGTTATTTTATCATCTCAAAATTTATAGAGATGGGATTTTTTTTCACATCCATGGTTTTCTTTCAATGTATTTTTACTTTATTTTGGGTCTAATATTTATTACATGGATATCTCATGTGCTTTTTAGGGAAAAATGGTGTTCTGGGTTTTAAATATAGAGGTTCACAAGTGGAACATTATTAGAAGGAACCATGCACTAACCCTGTACAAGTCATGCACCCCTCAAGGGAATCCATGTAGCCATATTTCCACTTAGATAATGTTTCCACATAGTTGGCGTATAGTTTTGAAAACTCAATGTCCAAACCATGTTTCCTTATAAATCATTAAATTTTTGGGTTTTCCAATTCGACCCCTTCAAGATTTATAAAACAAAAAACCATCATTATTCCCCCATTTGAACCCTCTGTCCCCAGACACACCACCATATCCTACTCTACTCCATTAGGATCCATTTTTTGTTGATTTGGATAAGGTTATCTAAGAAATTATCAAGTAATATTCTCCTCTCTCCTCTCAATCCCTCTTCTTGGTGTCTTATATCTTATCCATTGTGTTCTTATTTCTAAATAATATATATTGATCCATGTGGGAATATATGTCATTTATTAGGGTTTAATGTTTTTGTTTTTCGTGTGTTATTTATTCCTTATTATATCCTCTTGGTTAAGCATGTAGATCTCACCCAAATTATGATTATTTCATGAAAATGAAATTTATATGAATTTCATGGAATTATTTAATGATTTTAATAGTCATTAATTATATTCAAAAAGAGTTTTATAAATTTTAGGGGTGGTGTAAAAGGTGTCTTCCATGGGTTTCAATGTTTGAACATGTTTGAATTGTAAATTCACCTTTTTAGATGGTTGTTTTTCATGTTTGATTTCAATTATCGGAATTTAGTTCTATAAAAAGGTATTCCATTTGATATTTTAGCTGGAATAAAGAACATTATGATACTAGGTATCTAGGTCGGCAGGATAAGCCTAGATTTCAAGGTAAGTTAAAAAGGACAAGGTTCAGTGTCCCTAGTAGGACTACATCACCACACTGACTAAACATACATGATGGGGATTAGTTGGACAATGAATGAAATATGTCTTGATGTATGGGATTTGTTCACCATCAATAAAAGTATCATAGGACCCTTATGTTACTAGTATCATAGGGATTAACTATGGCGCTCATACTATGTTATCCATTTCATCTTGTTTCGGTATTCAATTCATATTTTACATCAAAACATGTTCTTAATTAAAATTTGTTCTTATATTTATTAAAAACCATCACATCAACTTATCATTCATATCACTGTATGGAATTGTTTTTATGGTAACCTGCTGGGATGTTTAGCTCAAACCCTACATACTCCATAAGGTGTATATAGACCCTGTTATATTTGATGCAAGTAGGGCAACTGATTTTCGATGTGGATATGGTGGTACTATGTTCGAATGGTTTCTTCTTGAATAGGTGGTTGTGGAGGGTGCATGACAGAATCAACCCACATGTTTCATGGAGTAATTCCCATCTAATTTTCATTCCTCTCATTTTGGTTATTTTTGTATTTTTTTTAATCGTGTAATATTTAACTCAAGCTTGTGGTGTTTCCATGGATACTTATTATCATGTTTATTGGTTATCATGTGATCTATTATTTATCTGTGTTGATTAAAGATTATTATCATGCGATAAATAATTCCTAAAAGTGTTACTTGGTGACCTGAAACATGTTTTAAGCCTATGAGGATTCATAACGCCCTTCGGTTCATCCTAAGGAATGTGTCAAGTGTTAGGTTGGATGGATTCCCATGTCGATTCGTAGAAAAATTGTATCAGAAGTTGTTTTCCTTTTTATTAGTTCATTCAAAATTATAGAGTCTAGATAGATAGAACCTATGACTGTTGGGGATTTAAGTTCTGGTTTAGGGTATGGTCTTTGGAAAAGACACCTCATGAAAGCATTTGAGACATCATGAAATGTTTGGGTTTTGGTTAACTCCACCTCCTGTGGTGATGTTTATGATATAGACTATGCATAGACATTGATCATGGATAGTGTGTTTTGATATGTTGTTGTGTTCAGTAATATTTATTATTATTTTGTGGGAATGTTCAAATCATACCATTTTTTATATTCTTTTGGGTGATTAATTTATGATTTTATGTTTGTTCACATATGTAGAATAATTCCTCCTTGGAAACATCCCATGTGACCATGAGAAGAGTACATAAGTGTATTATCAATTTCCAATCAATCATAGATTAGTAGAATTAATGGTTTATACTAATCGAGATTACGATCATGGAGCTAGAGATGGTCTTGCTCTGGATAAAGAAAACATTAAATGTTAATAAAAGAAAAATATTTTGTATTTTATCAAGAAAAAATAATTTCTTTCATTAAAGAACAAACCCCAAATAATATTACGAGTGGATTTAAGTGGTTGAGTGGAATTTCAAGCTCCTTAGGACTCTAGAGGCTGTTAAAGTAATTCACACCTCATTCATGTTGGATTTCCCTAGTCGAGTGAGGTTGGAAAAATTATTTCAAGTTAGGATACTTGAGAATATGGATTGTAAGGTCATTAACATTGTTTTTTATTAGAATTATTTCTTAGATACCTTTCCCCTTACAAAGAACCATGAGTTTTTGGATCTCTATTAAGGGGATCAGATAGTTTTAGAATATGAAAACCATTTTTAGAAGTGGTATATTTCAATTAAAGGGGGTTTTAACGATTTTTGAGGGATCAATGGTTTGAAATTAGTTTGAATCTAAATATTTTTCTAAGGTAACCCAATATTTTTTGAGGACTTATGCCAAGGTAGTAGATCAATCTCTAATTATAGAAATTAATCTGGTAGGTAAGTCAAGATTTTATTGGATGAAGCTACCTATGATTCCATGTGATGGTGGTACATCTTAAATGAAATGGAATCATGGAATGTAAGAGAATAAGAAATGTGGTAGCTTCGGGAACCCATCCATAATTCCTTCATCTATAACTACTAGTGGTGGGTTAGTTGTATGATACATATGTGGAAGGTTGGGGAATGTGTAGTCAACAAGTCTAGTTCAAAATAGACCCTTCGATTAATATAGGTAGTTGGGTCACATATAAGTTATCTATTAGAGTGTTTTTTAAACTCATAGTGGTACGAGATACCAAGTTCACATTGAATTACTATCTTAATATATTGCATTAGAGGATACATGTTCATGATCTTTTAGGAATGGTGGTAAGACTGGATCCTCATATAGGAAAATTATAATCAAGGAAGAGCCACATCTTAGTAATATACCCTAGTAATGATAGAAGATAAAGCACCTTTTTACTATGTATTAGGTTATAGCGGTATCAGATTTAGTACCTGTAATAGTTTGAGGTACTATTCTCAGGCATCATCCATTGTCATCATTATATTTGACACAATATCATTTTACTCTTTTTTTCAACTCATCTTATTGAACCATTGAAACTGCCAACTGATCTAATAACTTGTACCATGTAGTTAGTAAAACCAAATTGAATGAAGAAGGAATAGTGTTTTAGATGTCTTTTTTACATTCACACTCTTTCAAGGATCGAATTGGGATGGAACTTACTGGTTATAGAAAAGGATCTTTTTGATGATATCTTTTAAAAGAATTTTATTGTGCATCTCAATATGAATATTTATTTTTATTGATGATTTGTACCTTTTATGGAACCCGATAAGTGTATTCGGATCCTTCACGGTGAATGGGATACCCTGTCCGAGTGAGTTTGACCTCCACTTTTAGAGTTGTGTAATCTCATTTTCCAATTCTCATCCCGAATACAAAGGATGACGGAGGAGGTTATGAGAATAAGGTACCTCCTATAGTAGAAGAGTTTCTATGGGCATTTCCAAATTTTTTCAGATATTTACATCCATAAAAGAATTTATATATTACTATATATAATCTATCTGGAATATAGGTAATATCTCTTTCCTTTTATCGTATCTCTCAAAGATGAGGGAATGGAAGATACAAATTGAATATTATGAATCCAACGGATTCATTCACCTCATTTTGACCCAATGGGTCGACATAGTGTTGTTTCTTAAAGGATAATGGATCCATCTCATTGTGAATCGATTACGATAAGTCAAATAGGCTCAATATATGGAATAACTACCCCATTACCCACACTGATAAACTATTTGATAATATCAAGGGGGAAAGGTTATTTTATAAATTTTACCATCACTTTAGGTATCATAAAGTCAATGTTATAAATTCATAACTTACCATAACATTATTCCAACTAATGTATAGACACATTGAGTATTTGGACACTCCATCCAGGATGAAAAAAGATTTGACAATTTTTATGGATCTAATGATCTAGGTGTCCCATCAATACCTTGCCTCAATTGTCACAATGTTTTTAGACGAGATCCTAGTTTACTGTTGTATAGAGGATGTGATTAGGATGCATATTCAGATAATTCTAGACACTCATTAGGCCATCCACATTTATGGTAAGTTCTCATAGATCACTTTCTAGGTTACGTTTGATCGTAAAAAATGTTGGAATAAAGAATGGTTTGAAGGTGACTCATTCACCATTGCCTAAGCTGATAAAATGGGTTAAATTCAACTCGCATGGAAACTTACATCTAAATGGATAAATTTTCATCATACTATTGCTTAAATTAATTATATTATTACACACATATACAAAGAATCCAACCAACTTTCCAATTTCCTTGCAAATATGTGACAATCTAGTGACACTAGAACTCATCATTTTAGCATACCCTATGAGATGCCTCATATTACTCATACAAATAAATGTAAATTTTATTCTTTTTGACACATGTACCCATATTTCCTCTTTAATTATATGAAGCCTCACTATTTTATTATATTTAAAAAAACCTTCTATGTTCTAGAAGAAATGTTTATGGGTCCTGTGATCTATGATTTTACGGTTTTAGTATACCCCAATAAAATCAAAGAGTTTATTTCATGAGAGAAGATGAGGAACGACTTCAATATCAAGAGATTCATATCCCTATTAGGATGCAACATAATTTTTTCCAGATATTTCTCTATGATTTCTTCAACCATGTGTATCCATACAAAAAAGGGGTACGTTTTTGGTAAAAACCAATATTTAGGGAATATTTTGAGTAGTTCTTGTCACGATTGACCACTACCCCTATTTTGATATTATATGAGTCCATAAAGGGATATATGGTATAATTTGATGCTTTATCTACTGTTTTGTTGTATGTTGACGTAGGATGAGCATATGTGGGCATATTTATCTCACCACTCAGACAACATTAAAATAATTCTTCAAACCAAGACCTATAACTATAAATAGTCACATATTCATTGAATATGTGCTTTAACTATCTCTTTAGTTACAAATATGTGGATTAAATAGATCATAAGAGTATGTCCAATATTTTTTCCTAGAATGGGATAAATCATTGGTAATTCTGATTGGTTAAGTATCATTAGTGTCTTGACATTGATATCATATACAACCCTACTATAGGAAACATTGTCGTAGATTCCCTAACTATAGAGATGGTGGTGCAAGTTGTAAATGTGTTCAGTGATGAAAGGAATTTTATGGGGATTTTTCCTTGATGCACCAAATAACCAAAGATTATAGTGTATGCATAATCCTTTCTAGTATTTATTTAACACATCCATTATAGAGGTGATCCAAGGAAAAAATATTTTATGTTGAAAATTTTCATCGCTATGTGTAACTTTTTTATGATTGTGAGGTTCTTGGTGAGTGGTCAATATCATCGAAGGGAATTTTTCCTTTAAAACATAATTAAATGGTTCTAATATTATTAAGGAAGGTGGTGATGAATTATTTCCCCCAACAATAGTGGTTTGATCATCTTGAGACCACCATGATGTTTTTGACATTAATCTCCAGTTTTGGTGGCTATGTAAGAGGTGTGATATAGATGACATTGTATCCTGGTGCTATAATTGTCATATTGTTAATGATGAACACCAAATTCCCTTTAGAATTTTTCCTCCACTCATCATTACTATCATGAAGTGTGAAGATGTCAACATGTACATCATCATTTCGTTTCCTCATCCACACTGCAGAAGGATAAAAAATTTTTGTGGTTTTTGACCATTTTACCAAATCCACCAATTTCATTATAATAATTGATTCTATAAAGGTGGATGAGTTGGGAGAGATGAATATCCATTCAATTGTGGGGGTTCATGGTTAGAATTTATCATTAATATTAAATTGGGACCCCTATTTTAACTCCTGATATTTTAATGCATTCAGAAGGAAACGGGGTTAAATATCCCACACAACATAACATATATCCTAGATAAACATTATAGACTAAGTGGGAAAATCATATTTTAGAAGAAATGTTCAAAAAATCCATTCTTGATTTTGGAGGATCATGGGACAACCATCAGGTAATGGTGGAACTTTCATATGATAATAGTTACCAATACCTTATCATAATGTATCCTTTTGAGGAACTTTATTTCCACCCACGTTAGTTTCCATTGTTCACGATAGACGTCGATGAGACCTATTTGTTTAGATGAGACTTGTACAATATACTATCGATAAATTCTTGTTGGTATTGTAGAAGTTGATTATATCATAGATCCTTGAGTAATCTTATGCCTATAATTTGTGACATGGCTTGGAGTTTACATTGGGGGATCCTATGTTTCTAAAGGGGACTCCTTACTAGGGTCACCGTAATATTCTTTTACAGTGGAATCTCACATTGAGGTATGATAGATATGTTGAAATTTAAATTGGAGTTACTATGTTTTCAAACAGATTGGATTTACCATCATAGTTGTTAACGATACAAGATGTGTTCCATGTATCAAAATTAAAGATGTATAATCTAGATCCGTCTCATGGGCTGAATTGGGAAGAGTTAGAGATGTGTTACAATTTATCTATGGTCGCTCTACTAGTTCAGATTATAGATTCCAACATAATTTACTTTAAGGAAAATCAATACCATTAGTTAGAGTCTTTTGGTATCATGACAATGATGATCACAATACATGGGAATGAATGTCTTTTGTTGAGGATCATTTTCCACTTTTATTCTCAAACATACATCCATTTAAATTTCCAAGGGAAGAATATTTTCAATGTCGGGAGAATAGTCATATCCATGGTATTCTTTTGAGTTATTTTATATTTTATTTTTCATCTTATCATTATTAAATGTATTTACCCATAATTTTTAGAAAAAAGGTGGTTTTCAATCCAAACATAAGAAGACTCACAATTAGTAGAGACTATGTTCCATCGTATTGAAAACCCGATTCCTTAGAGAGTGGCACTGTCTAGACCACCATTTTTAGAGGCATACATCCCCTCTATAAAAGATGTGTGCACATATATTCTCTTGTATAATGGTTCCACATAGTTGTCTCATGGTTTGGGAAACCATGCAGCCTACCAGATATTTAAATTTTTGGGATTTCCAATTCTATCCCTCCATGATTTTAAGACACAAATTCCTAATTCATCCCCCATTGAAACCCACCTTCCAAAAGTCACACCTCTATTTCATCATCTACTACATAGGGATCCAATTTTCAGATGAAATTAGTAGGATATTCTAGAAATCATAAACTAAAACTCTCCTATATTATCTTATTCCCACTTCTTAATAACTTATAACTGCATCCCTATGTTAATATTTCTCCAATGGTAATATCGAACCACGTTGGGTTCAACATCTTTCTTTAGTTTTGAATATTGCCTATTTTTTGTGTTATTTCTTCCTTAGGATCTCATCATGGTACAGCTTGTGTTTTCTACCAATATTTTTGAATATTTCATGGAAATGATAAGTGATTTAATTCTTTGACATTATTTGATGATTTTAATATGCATTATTTTGTATTAATAGGGTTTTATAAAATATATGGGGGTGGGGGAGTGAATGTTGTTTCTATTGGTTTGAGTGGGTTAACATGATTTAAAGGATAATTTCCTTTGGTAAAATGGTTTATGTATAGTGTGTTTTTAATTATTTGAATTTGGTTATACAAAAGGGTATTTCATTTGATGAAGGAACTAGAATAGAGAACCTGGGAGTCTAGGGTATCTATGTGGATGGAATAGGACAACTAAACTAGGCTAGTCATCAGGACTGAAGCCTGATCAATGTATCAAGTCTATTCCATAACACTAACTAATCATACATGATGGATATTGGTTTTCTTGTCCAAGGGACTTACCATCATGTTTAGGATTTTTTCACCAAGTGGAAGAGGATCCTAGGATCCTATTAAGCCTAGTACTTACAAATATTTAATGGTGATCAAAATGTTGTTTACATTTCATCATGATTCTATATTCATTTCCTCAGTTCTGTAAAATCATATTTTTAATTAAATTGTTTTCAGGTTTTTTCATGAATAAAATATTGTCAATTTATCATTCACAATCACCAAATGTAATAATTTTGGTTTAACCTACAAGTAATGTTTTTCTAACTCACATCATGCACCATCAAGTGTATGTAGACCATATTATGTTTAACATTGGTAAGGGAAAGTCTTTCATTGGTGGCGATGGCAGATCTATGTGCTAGTGGTTTCTTCTTGCACATTGTTGGTGGAGGTGGAATGAGTGCATTGACCCACTTGTTTCATAGATGAACTCTCCTCTAGTTGTCCCCCTACCAATATTGTTTATTTTTGGTTTTGGTTATAAATATAGATTTTTTAATTCATTCTTGTATTGTTTCCCTTGGTTTACCATCTTATGGTTATTATTTATCATGTTTTGTACTATTTTTTTGGTTTTTTATAGTTTATTATCATTGGAGAAATCATTATCAAAGTGTTACTCAATTCCCATGAATAATATGCTGTCCTGAGGAGATTTAGAGGACCCATCGGGTCATTCCACAGGCTAGTTCGAGTATCGGGTTTGATGGAAACATATGCCAATTCGTGATAATTCTAGCATTGGGGACTTCCAGTAAACAATCACTATAGAAAATTGGAAATAACATGTGGTTGGAGGATTATGTGTAACATCTTTTTTATTATCTCATTTTGATCAAGGGGTTTATTCTCTGAGTTTAAACCCTATAATTATACTCCAATTTATAGAAACATTTCTTCTTCTGCATGGATAAAGGAATCATTTCAATAACAATGTAAACCTATGTGTCTTAATATATTCTTCTTGTTATTTTTGTTGTTTTTCCCCATTTAATTATCTTCTATTATTTTTCAATCGTTTATTACATAATGAATTTATACAACAATAGGAATCCATGGTTGATGTATTGCCCCGACCCTAGTTACCCAGAGTCAGTGAATTATTTCATAACATTGGTATGATCACAATAAAGATCAAATCTAGAAAGACCAATTAGTTTAGCAGCCTTAGAAACACTAGATATATTCATAAATTTTTACATTACATCATAAAAATGAAAACTACAACAACATAGTCTCCATATTCCACACTCTTATCCCCCCATACTATCCCGGCAGGTCATTCATAATTTTCTTCATCACATCCTAGGAAAAATAAATCATAGAAAAGGGGTGTGCTCAAACGCCCAATAAGGATAACAATATAGCGGAAAAATTCATAAAAAAGAATAAATATTTAAGGCAATGTATAACTAAAAGAAAAGACATTTAATCATGAAATTCACCATAGTATGGAAAAAATGAAATGAAATAATGCCATTTACTTATTTCCAATGATATTTTATTAATTGAATAATCACATGTAATATCAATAACCTCATTCATAATGATGGAATGCATAATGCCAGACTATCTTAACCACATGGCCAAGGCCTCATGCCAAGACTACAAATGGGATTTTTTCAAGGCCTTGTGCCACAACACTAGTTTGTCTCATGATACCTACCGATGCATCAAGGATTTATAGCGGGCTCCACCCGTCACATATTAAGTCCAATGCATTCCCATATAAAAAGGTTTAAACATAACATAAACATTCGTATTAAAATAAGCATGACAAATGTAAATACTTCATCCATAAACCATGAATGGTATAAGAATAACACAACCACTGTCAAACGTATCACAAAACCTTTAATACAATATAGAAGTTTTGTATCATAATAAATCAACTTCAAATAAGCTTAAAATCCCTCAAAGGATGTTGACATAGATGAAATTCAAACTCTTTTTTGAGAAATATCTCTTTCTATTTTGAAATAATTTAAGAGTCATATATCTAACAAATAAAATATTTTCTTTGAAAATATTATTATAATCTTGTAAAGGATGCTTCGACAATTTTATAACGGTGAAAAATAGCCGCACCCACCATATATGTTAAAAAAACATTCTTACCTTAATTCTGTCGAAAAGGATAAAAAGGACCTTGTTTGGATAATGACAGAAATATTCCTTTATAAATCACTTATAAAATTCAACAAGGGTATAAATGACATTAACCCATATTCTAGTAATTAGTAAAAAAATGTTTTTGAAATACATTTTTACAAAACATGGATGTCGATGATAAAGAAATCCCAGTAGATTATTACGTATAAACAACCTCGGATAATGAAGAGATTGAGAAATAAACGCTTAACTTGTACTTTTCATTGGTTGGGGTAGGTTAAACTCATGTATAATTGGGAAATAATTGTTATTAAAATATACAAGAATCATATATATTAATATGATATCGTCTATGATATTTTAACATTCCATTGTTAATAATATTTTAGAATTATCGTCGTTTCGGTTGTTAACTTACTCATATTATTTTATATGTTTTGTTATGTAAGCCATGTTTTTTTGGAGAGATTGTATCTTATTAATATCCATAGTGATATTATATCTTTAAACATTATTATTAATCTTAAAATTGTAATTATACTTGAATGGATTTGATGGAGAATGAATCGCATCACGTTCGTGGAGACCGTAGTCCGTACGTACGCACGAGCGACAATATCATTCTTTTGATATTAAAATAATATTTAATTGGATGGTATATCATATATACAGAATCATTATCAAGTTTTATTTATTATTTAAATGAATTACACATCATTATTACACCCATCCAAATAATAATTTATTGAATAACAATTACACCATGACGTGGAGACGGTATGCCGTACGCACGCACGTATGGCGACATGTTATTAAAAGGATAGATAGAATAATGAATATGGTTGAACCATATTTATAATAACATCAAAATATATATAAGATACTGTAGTTATAATTTTATAATTGGAAAAAAAATAAAGAATAAGTGGAATAAGAAAGGAACTTGGAAAAGGGTGGTGAAATTATTACCTCTTCATCGGGTTCTTCCTTTTGATTTGATCAAAAGGGCAAATTAGGTTGGATTTATAACTAAAGGAAGGAATGTAGGATGAATTGAGGGAAGTTGAGAGAGTATTTGGGTAGAGTTTGGACGAGCCAAATGGCTTTGAAGGTGTGAATTAATGAGAATGGGGAGTTCCCTTTTATAAGAGGGGTGGGGGCACCTTTGGAAAAGAAAGAAATATTATTTTATAATAAATTTGTATTCGGTTTCTAATGTCTGAAAAGTGGATTATTTAAATTTTAATGCGGGGAAAGGTCGAAAAACACTCAACCAATAGGATTTAGACATGTTTGGGTTACTATATTAACCTTATCTTTTTGTATTAACTCTTAGTTAATTAGTTTATCTTTTACAATGTATCTTTGTATTTTTATATTATATGGTTAATAAACATACAATATACTTCCAAGAGACCCCCAAGTGGTCCATTAAATATACACCTATCATGATATACGTCTCTTTTCTGAACCATAGATTTTTAGGAATTTAATATCAATTAATAATATAATTTTTTTTTAAAACTGTTTTATGTCAATTTTGACACTATTCAATAATTGATTTTTGTAAAAATTATAAAAGAATTATTATTCAAAAAAATTTAATTAAATCAATCCTAACATGTCATATTATACAATAAAATTATTGGTATTTAAAAAATTCTCATATTATATTTATTTGGGTAATTATAATATCAATTATTTTAATTTTTCACTATTATGGTAATTACTGCATCATCATTGTGTCATAAATAAACTACAGTTTTTATTGTCTAAAAATTTTAAATAAAATATCATTATGTAGGAAATATTTATAGCTTTCTAATAAATATTTATAATCTAATATCCAACACATGTAACCCTATTTAAAAAATATTTTTCTTATAGATATATGCTTATGTCATTTTTGTATTTATATTAACTTAATTAAAATAAAGTTACCCTATCACCTACAAGTTGCTCCATGGGGTCCGAAAATCGACCCAGATATGTCCATGGACGGACATTTATCTGGAAATAATGTTACAACATGTTTTAGGGTAATTTGTTCTTATTATAAAATTATTTTTAACCCTTATTTACTCGATTTACCCTTTAACCATGGTAAATAAAAGATTTACCAAAGTAATTATTCAAAATGTCTAAAAATAAAATATACCTATTTACACAATTTTAACATCCTAATTACAATTATTGAATCCATTTATCCTAATTCAAAACACAGAATTGGCAGAAATTAATTTAAAATTAATTCCCGTTGTAAAAACAAAAAGCATGTTTTTAAGAGATAATAACTATCAAAAGATAGACACTTTTTTATGTCCGGTTTAATTTTAAAATTATGTACAATGACCAAAATTGTATTAAATGGTAAAAATATATTCTAAATATACTTTAAAACCACTAAAATACATTATTTATCAATATAAATTATTTTGATTACCAAAGTTGTTTTTAATTAAAATTTAGTAATTTTCTCTATTAATCAAAATATAAATGTTATCCGAAAAGTTTCAAAATTCGACCCTAGGCTAAATTTAATATTCCAAATCCAAAAATGAAGTCCATTTTGAGAGATAAAATTTATAAAATATAAAAAATTATGTATTACGATTCATAACGGCTAGTTTGATTGGTTGTGGTGTGTTAGAACTCGATGTTGCATACAACACACGCTATCACATTATTCAAAGAGAAGCGTACCGTAGATGATTGGGGTGTTACATTCTCCCCTCTTTCAAATAATTACATCCTTGAAATTTCTATAATACTATCACATGAAAATACTCGGGTGGTTCTTCATCATAAGTTCCTCGAGTTCCCACGTTGCCTCTTCCATCTTATAGTTTCTCCAAAAGACTTTTACCAGACGCGTCGTCTGGTTTCTCAGTACTTTTTTTCTCGTATCAAGAATCCTGACGGGCTCTTCGCAATAAGATAGATCAGGTTAGAGTTCTAATTCCTCATAGGTGAGTAAATGCGTTGGGCCAGGCATGTATTTTCTCAAAAGAGATACGTGGAACACATCGTGAACTTTGGAGAGACTTTGTGGCATTGCCAATCGGTAACCTACCGTCCCAATTCATTCTAGAATTTAAAAATGTTCGATGTACCTGGGACTCAATTTGTCTTTTTTACCAAAACATATGACTCCCTTCCATGGAGATACCTTCAGGAAAACTTGATCACCGACCTGAAATTCCAAATCCTTCCATCGATTATCGGCATAGCTCTTCTGCCTCATTTGAGCTGCTTTGATATGGTTATGGATTACCTTCACTTTTTCCATCGTTTACTCCACCAGTTCCAGGACTATAAGTTTTCTTTCACCAACGTCATCCCAACAGGTTGGTGTGCGACATCTCTTTCCATAAGATGCTTCATATGGTGCCATCTGAATTCTCGAATGGAATCTATTGTTATAGTAAAATTCTACTAGAGGTAAGTATTGATCCAAAAAACACTGAATGTCAAGAGAGGAGGATCTTAACATGTCTTATAAGGTTTGAATAGTTCATTCTGATTGTCCATCTGTTTGAGGGTGGTGGGCAGTGCTCAAATGAAGTTCAGTATCCACGTATTTCGGAATACTTTTACAGAATCTTAAAGTAAATAGGGGATCACGATCAGAAACAATCGATAGGGGTATTACATGAATTCTCACAACTTCATAAATATATGGTCATGCTAGACATTCCAGTGGTAGATCTTCTCTTATAGTAAGAAAATGTGCTGACTTGGTAAGATGATCAACAATAACCCATATTGCATCGTTCCTTCTCGGAGTCTCTTGTAGTTCCATGACAAAGTCCACCATGATATTATCCCATTTACACTCATGTATGGGAAGAGGTTTCAATACTCTACCATGATGTTGCCTTCTAGCTTTCACTTATTGACAAACCATACATCTTGACAAAAAATCAGCAATATCCCTCTTCATGTTATCCCACCAAAAATGTTCCTTCAAATCTCTATACATTTTGGTGCTCCAAGGGGGTATAGAGAAATTGGAACCATGAGCATCATCCAGAAATTTCCTTTTTAGATCAGGTATATCAGGAACACAAAGTCTCCTCCCGAATTTCAAAATCCCTTCTTCATACACAAAGTCTACAATCTCCCATCATTCACAGCTTTAATCTTCTTTCAAAATTCTTCATCATCGGTCTGATAACTCTTAATCCTTTCTAGTAAAGATAGTTTGGAAACCATTTGAAAAATCACTGATGTTTCACCTTCTATGGTGATTCCCTTGTCCATCTACACTAGATCCATGAAAATTGGATCCCTTTCAATTCTAATATTGTTCAAAACACCATGAACTTTTCTTCTCAAATCATCTTCCACCTTGTTTGCTTTCCCAGGGTGGTAGTGTATCGTACAATCATAATCCTTGAGTAATTCAAGCCACCTCCTTTGTGTCATGTTGTGTACTTTTTGAGAGAAAATGTACTTCAAACTCTTTTGATCAGTATAAATCTCACATTTTTCACCATAGAGGTAGTGCCTTCATATATTCCAAGAAAAGATCACAGCTGCTAACTCGAGATCATGAGTAGGATAGTTTTGTTCATTAATTTTCAACTGTCATGATGCATAGGCAATTACCCTATCATTCTGCATAAGGACACAACCAAGTCCATTCTTCGATGCATCACTATAAATAGAAAACAGATCATTCCCCGATGGTAGAGTCAATTTAAGAACATTGACTTATCTTCTATTCAGTTCTTCAAAACATTCTTCACACTCTTTTGTCCAAACAAATTTAACCCCTTTACATGTGAGCTTCGATAATGGGATATCCAATCGGGAAAAATTCTGGATGAAACATCAATAATGACCTGCCAAACCAATAAAAATTTGTACCTCAGTTTACTCGTAGGTTCTGTCCATTATTAGATTGCCTTTGTCTTAGATGGATCAACAGAGATTCCATCTTTAGAGACAATATGGACAAGTAAAGAAATCTCATGAATCTAGAATTTACATATGCTAAACTTCTCATATAATCCATGTCTTCTCAGAGTCTTCGGAATAATACGCAAGTAATTGTCATGATCTTCATAGATTTTGGAGTATACCAAGATATCATCAATAAATACCACCAAAAATTCATCGAGATATTCCTTGAATACTCTATTCATCAGATCTATGAATACAGAGGGAGCATTAGTCAATCCAAAAGGCATTACTATAAACTCGTAATGCTTGTACCTGGTTTGAAATGTTGTCTTTGGAATGTCTTACTTCTTCACACACAACTGATGGTATCCAGATTGAAGGTCAATCTTTGAAAAGTATTGAGCTCCATGCTGTTGGTCAAATAAATCATCAATGCGAGGTAGGTGATAGTTTTTCTTTATTGTTATAGCGTTGATATCCCTGTAGTCGATACATAACCTCATAGATTCATCTTTATTTTTATCAAAAAGAACAGGGGCTCCCCATGGAGAAACACTAGGGCGAAAAAATCCCTTATTACTCAATTCCCATAGTTGTATCTTTAGTTCCACTAATTCTACAGTGGCCATTCAATAAGGGGTCTTTGATATAGGCCGTGATCTAAGAATTAAATCAATGGAACACTCAACTTCTCATTCTGGAGGATGTCCAGGTAAATCGTCCGGAAACACATCTACATATTCTTCCACAATAGGTAAATCCTCAATTTGATCCTTCCTTTCATAACCCATAGTCATTTCATTATCTTCCTCCACAATAATTTAATTTAGTTGAGCTACTTGGGGTGGATCTAGATAAGAATTAGGTGGCGACAATTCAGCACTAAAGATAAGGTGTTCCTTATCATCATAATAAATAATAATAACCTCCTTATTCTTACAATAAATATTAATATCATGGTCCGAAAGCCAGTCCATACAGAGGATTATATCAAACTCAATCATAGGTATGACAATGAGATCAGCAGATAATGAACATTTATGTGCTCTAATGGGGACTGATTCACAAAACATTGTTGCAATGATACTTCCCTTGAGAGTTTTAACTGACAACTCCCTTGTTAAATCAAATTGGAAATATCTAATTTTCTTAGAAAACTGGGAACATATTAAAAAATGTGATGATCCAGAATCAAATAATGCATTTGCTAAACTTGAGGAAACCATTAAATTACCTGCCACCATGTCTTTTTGAAATTCTACCTCAACAGTAGTGATAGAATATGCTTGGCCTTGATCCCTTGGCCTTTTCTGAGGTAAGTTCCTCTAACACTTAGGAAATTCATTTGTATAATGTCCCATCTCCCTGCACTTGTAGCATTGGAAATTGGTAGCTTCCTTCTTCCCCTTGAAATCATGATCTTCGTGGCCTTTTTCCCCACACTTGTAATAGACTCCCGTTCCATTTAAGCAAGTACCAAGGTGTTTCTTCCCACATTTAGCACATGATGCATACTCAACCATTCCCTTCTTCTCCTTATTTCCATTCCCATATTTTTCAGAAGATCTCTTCTTCTCTTTATTTTCTTTAAAGTCATAAGACTTATAGAATTCCTTTTCAGTCTTGATAGCACATTAGACAATGTCTTCGTACGATGAGAAGGATTGTGATACTAATGCTCAATGGAGAAATGGTTTTAACCCATAAAAGAAACGATCAATCTTACTTCTTGGTTTACGTATATAATCTCCAGCATACCTTGCTAACATTGTAATGTCAGCCTCATACTTTGTGACATTCTCATCCTTCTTTTGTCTCAGACTCAATAATTGCCTTTCCATATCTGCTCGACGGTCGCGAGAAAAGTATTTTTTCGAAAAAATAGATCTTTGAACTCCCTCCATTCCATATTTGATACTTCATCATCTTCCCTCGTGTTTTGAATCAATGGCCACCATTGATCTACATCTCCAGTGAGGTAGTATACTACCATGATAAATTTTCCCTTTCACTAATTCCCAATGCCTGAAATATTTTCTCTATGGAACTTATCCATTACTCAGCTACTAAGGGATTTGTACTCTCATTTAACATTGGTGTTTGTTGCCTCAGAAAGCGATCTAACATTGATCCTCCACGCTATGGATCAGGGTGCTCCATATGGGTAAGGTTATTATTCATAACCTGAGTTAGTTGTCCCAGTATGGTGAATAGCTGATCGGCACCAGTTGCATCACTAGCTCCACAATAATTATCTTGAGCAGGAGGGAAATCCCTACATGGAATGCGTGCATTGATACAGTTTCCATTTCTTCCACTAGGCACCATTTCAAAACAATGGCATAAACTAGATCAGTTTATGAATCAAAATACCTAATTTCATACTTATAAAACACTTAACATAAATTGAACTATTTATGGATATAATCCATAATCATAAAAATGTTTTCTTTGAGGAAGTATATACTCATAAACCCTTCATAATGATTAGTAATTAAAATGAGAGTTATCCTAAGCATATCCCCTGGGAGTGTCATAACTAAGAGTGCAACAAGGCCTGTTGTCATGCACCAGTTCCCTTTCGAGTCTAGCTCAAAGTGGCGTTTTCGGGTTCTACCCCTAGGTACATCTGCGCCAGAGCCGCATCTACCTGCTCGTATCCAGACAGGGATGTATTGCTCGAAAAACTCACAAAATCTATACAATACCAAAATTATACGATGTTATTCTATACTAATCCTCAAATTCCACCTTAAATATATGTTCTCTAATCAGAGTTTATCTAAATCTAGCTTCTATGTTTTGTAGTAAACTTTCTCTGATACCAACTTTAACGCCCCGACCCCAGTTACCCAGATTCGGTGCATTATTTCATAACATTGGAATGATCACAAGAATGATAAAATCTTGAAAGACCTATTAGTTTAGTAGCCTTGGAAACAATAGATATACTCATAATGTTTTACATTACATTTTAAAAATGAAAACTACAACAACATAGACTCCATATTCCACACTCTTATCCCCTCATACTATCCCAGTAGGTCATTCATAATTTACTTCATCTCATCCTGGGAAAAATAAAACACAGAAAAGGGGTGAGCTAAAATACCCAGTAAGGATAACAATATAGCGGAAACATTCATAAATAAGAATAAACATTTAAGGCAATGTATAACTAAAAAAACCTTTTAAACTTGAACATAAAAATAGTACGGAAGAAATAAAATAAAATAATTTCATTTACTTATTCACTTGGATATTCTACTAATCAAATAATCACATGAAATATCAATAACCACTTTCATAATGATGGAATTCATAATGCCAGGCTATCATAACCACATAGCTAAGGCCTCATTCCAAGACTACAAATAAGATTTTGTCAAGGCCTTATGCCAAGACACTAGTTTGTCTCATGAGACCTACTGATGCATTGAGGAGCTATAGCGGGCTCCAACCATCACATATTAAGTCCAATGATTTCCCATATGAGAAGGTTTAAACATAACATAAACATTCATATTAAAACCTACATACGAAATGTAAATACTTCATCCATAAACCATGAATGGTATAAACATAACACATCCACAGTCAATCATATAACAAAACCTTCAATACAATATAAGAAGTTTTGTATCACAAAAAATCAACTTCAAATAAGCTTAAAATCTATCAAAGGATGTTGACATAGATAAAATCAAAAGTATTTTTAGAGAAATATCTCTTTCTATTTTAAAAACATTTAAGAGTCATATATCTAAAAAATAAAACATTTTCTTTGAAAATATTATTATAATCTTGTAATGGAAGCTTAGACTATTTAATAATGGTGGAAATAGCCACACCCGCCATATAAGTAAAAAATAATTCATAGCTTAATTCTGTCGAAAAGGTTAAAAAGGACCTTGTTTGGAAAATGACGGAAAGAATCCTTTCTAAATCACATATAAAACTCAACATGGGTATAAATGATATTAAACCATATTCTAGTAAATAATAATTTTTTTAAATACATTTTTAAGAAACATGGATGTGGATGATAAACAAATCCCAGTAGATTATTACGTATAAACAAGCTCGGATAATGAAGAGATTGCAAAATAAACCCTTACCTTGTACTTTTCCTTTGTTGGGGTAAGTTAAACTCTTGATTAATGGTGAAATAATTGTTATTAAATTATACAAGAATCATATATATTAATATGATATCATATATGATCTTTTAACATTGCTTTGTTAATAATATTTTAGAATTATTGTTGTTTCGTGTGTTAACTTACTCATTTTCTTTTATATGTTTTGTTTTGGAAGACATGTTTGTTATGGATATATTGTATCTTATTCATATACAGAATGATATTAAGTCTTTAAACATTATTATTAATCTTCAAATGATAATTATACTTTAATGTATATGATGATGAATGAATCTCATCGCGTTCGTGGAGATGGTAGTCCGTACGTGCGTATGAGTGACAATATCATTCTTTTGATATTAAAATAATATTTAATTGGATGTTATATCATATATACTGAATCATTATCATGTTATATTTATTATTTACATGAATTAAACATCATTATTATACCCATCCAAATAATAATTTATTGAAGAACAATTACACCACGACGTGGAGACGGTAAGCCGTACGTACGCACGTATGGTGACATGTTATACAAAGAATTGATAGAATACTGAATATGGTTGTACCATATTTATAATAAAATCACAGTATATATAAGATAATGGAGTTATTATTTTATAATGGGAAAACAAAGAAGAAAAAGTGGAAGAAGAAATGAACTTGAAAAAGGGTGATGAAATTATTACCTCTTCTTCGGGTTCTACCTTTTGATTTGATCAAAATGGTTCCTTAGGTTGGATTTATGACTAAAGTAAGGACTCTACGATGAATTGAGGAAATTTGAGAGAGTATTTGGGCAGAGTTTTGCCGAGAAAAATGGCTTTGATGGTTTGAATTAATGAGAAGGGTGAGTGCCCTTTTATAAGAGGGGTGAGCGGAACCTTTGGAATAGCTAGAAATATTATTTTATAATAAATTCATATTTGTTTTATAATGGATACAAAGTGGATTATTTAAAGTTTATGGTGGGGATAGGTCTAATACCACTCAACCAATATGATTTAGACAAGTTTTGGTTACTATATTACCCTTATCTTTGAGTATTAACTCTTAGTTAATTAGTTTCACTTTTATAATGTCTCTTTGTATTTTTATATTATATGGTTAATAAACATACTATATACATCCAAGATACCCCCAAGTGGTCAATTAATCATAAACCTATCATGATATAAGTCTCTGGCTGAACCTTATATTTTTAGGAATTTAATATCAATTAATAATATCATATTTGATTTAAAAAATCTTTTATGTCAATTTTGGCACTATTCAACAATTGATTTTTGTAAAAATTATAACAGAATGATTACTCGAAAACAAGTTAATTAAATCAATCCTGACATGTCATATTATCCAAGAAATTTGTTTACTCCTAAAAAGTATCAAATTATATTTATTTGGGTAATTATAATATCAATTATTTCAATTTTTCACTGTTATGTTGTTTACTGCATTATCATTGTGTCATAAATAAATTAAATTATTTATTTTTTAAAAATTATAAATAAAATATCATTATGTATGAAATATTTTTATCTTTTTATTGAATATTTATAATCTAAAATCCAACTTTTATTTCCCTATGTAAAAAATGTTTTTCTAAAAGTTATATGCTTTTGTCATTTTTGAATTTATTTTAACTTAATTAAAATAAAGTGTCCCTATCACCTACAAGTTGTGCCATGGGGTCCCAAAATCGACCCAATTATTCCCATTTTCGGACATGTATCCACCAATAAGGTTAGAAAACGTTTTAGGGTAATTGTTTGTCATTATAATATTATTTTTAACCCTAATTTACCGGATTTACCCTTTAACCATGATAAGTAAAATATTTACAGAAGTAAATATTCAAAATCTCTAAAAATAAAATCTACCTATTTACACAATTTGAACATCCTGATTTCAAATATTGAATACATTTTTCAAAATTCAAAAGACATAAGTGGCAGAAATTAATTTAAAATTAATTTCCTTTGTTAAAACAAAAAGCGTGTTTTTAAGAGATAATAACTATCAAAAGATTGACACTTGTTTATGTTCGGTTTAATTGTAAAATTATGTACAATGAAAAAAATTGTATTAAATGGTAAAAATTTATTCTAAATATACTATAAAATTACTCAAATTCAGAATTTATCAATATAAATTTTCTGATTACAAAACTTCTTTTTAATTAAAATTTAGTAATTTTCACTATTCATCCAAATATAAATGTTATCCGAAAAGTTTCAAAATTTCACCCTAGGATAAATTCGATATTCTGAATCCAAAAATGAAGTCCATTTTGAGAGATAAAATTTATAAAATTTCAAAAAGTAGGTATTACTATTCATAACGGCTAGTTTGATTGGTTGTGGTGTGTTAGAACTCGATGTTGCGTACAACACACGCTATCACATTATTCAATGAGAAGCATACTGTAAAATCTTGGGGTGTTATAGTTGATTTCATAAGAAAATGAATGTGTTTTTCTGACATATATGAATGTTTTCAATGTGTCATATTCAATGGAATGATCCCTTAAAGTATTTATAAAGTATCACACATGGACATATTTTTTCTTCTGAGACTATACACCCATGAAAGAAAGTACATTAATCATGTAGAATACTAGGATTGATTTTCTATTGGAAGAAAAAATATCACTATCAGGTTCATCATTGAACTGGGATCTGAAATAGATTTTAAAATTTTATTTAATATTAAATAATATATTCACAAAATAAATCATAACAATAATTACATCAATATAGATCTTGATATAAATTAATTCCAAAGTTTCTGAATTGTGACAGTGTCATAAATAGACAACCCCTGATGTCTAATACTGATTCAGGTCTAATGGTGAGTCATGTTATAACCAATTTTGGTATTTTCTAGTGATAGAGTATGGTTTGTGTTTGTTGTCAATCCTATAATGTTATATCAGATATTTTTTAAAGGAAATAGATATTGTATTTCAAGATAAAAAAATTATTTATTGTGGAATTATTTCCCACTATTTCTTGAGTTTTTGGAACTAAAAATTGGAGAATAGATAAAAGTGTTTTTGGAAATTGATTTTACATTCATTTTTGAATTTTGTTTGGATAGTTTCACTCAAGGAATGTTTTGGGATCATCTCATCAAAATATTGCAATGGAAACAAGCACACGAAAGATTTAAATTTTCCTGAATGAGGAAATTCCATGGAAGAGGCTTATAAGCCCAATGCGATGTCAAATGTTGTTTTCCATGTATGGATAGTTTCTTGAAAGTGGGTCATCAATGCCTATAAATAGGTGGATACCCCCATGAAATATATAAAACATATCCAATAAATATCATGTTCCTTTTCTATGTAAATTAATTATGTGTGAATGGGTTTCATAAAAAAAATCTTGCACACAAAGTGTTATTTTAGTATTTAAAGGCCAAGTGAATCATACCATGTAGCTACACGAATGTTAATGGGTTCACAAAAGATAAGGGTTGTGTGAAAGTCATCTTGTGTGAAAATCCCAATTCTTATCTACATGAGTTGGTTTTCTACTGAAGTTTCAGTGTGTGATTTTATCATGTTTTAAATATATACCGTGTCTATTTAGGGATTTAATGTACATTAATTTTGTAATTAGTTGCATGAAGAGTATTATTAATTATAGAGTTAAAGACACCAATTCCAATCTATTGAAGAGACCTTAAATTTGATTAAGAAAAAAATATTCACATAAGGTAGTAAGATAGGGGTAGTCTACTTGAGTGTTAAAATGGAAGCAATGAGTTATCCCAAAAATCATGTAATGTATATATTCATAGAATAAACTGAATGTGTCTAAAATTCTATATTTAAAAATTAATGAATATTAGTATAATTTTGAATAACTGACACAATATCAGTTTATTCTCCTTAGACTCTCACTTAGTGGTGAACCAACTAAAAAATTATGTGTATCATTTCTACATATGAATTCATTATTAATGCTATAATCTATCATATATGATTAATTTATTTCTGACAAACTTCATGAAAAGATCTATCACATTAATTGAAAATGCTAACACCATGATTCACCCATCCCCTCGTAGAGTGCTCTGGGGTCCTAAAAGTTGAATTAGAGCTAGTGTTCTTGTGTGATGGATACTCTAAAACAAATTCATTCTTGTTTAAATATTTGATACACATTCCAATGTCAAAATTTTAGGTGATGTTTTTAGAGTGATCTAGTTATCTCTCAGCCGAAGTCTATATCCACCAACCCCATGATGAACATGAAAAAGAAATAGAATAGGTAGTTTAAGATGTCCCTTATTTATAAACAAGTTATAGTATCGAAGTCTACATGAATTTCTAAAAATGACGGTATATC
This sequence comes from Viscum album, assembly GCA_963277665.1. Lineage (NCBI taxonomy): Eukaryota > Viridiplantae > Streptophyta > Magnoliopsida > Santalales > Viscaceae > Viscum > Viscum album. Next base: position 289,480,218 of record OY728126.1, on the reverse strand, counting down.
CTGATTGGAAGGTAAAGAGATGTTAGAACATGTTTCCACTAATGAAAAGGAAAAACATTCCAGCACATGTAAATCAAAATTTTCAAATGATCAGGAGGAATGTGTTAGAATCTTTGAACATTGTAATCAAAATTAATATCCTAGAACAAGTGGGAATTTTGATCAATCTACAACCTCAGATGAAATTGAAAGATCCCAAATATATATTTATTATATTTCTGAAGAAAGAGTCCTCATATTTTTAGAATATTTCAAAATATACATTTAGAGATCACCTAGTTTTAAGGATAAGTTGAATCTATTGAAAAGGGACTCATATGAAAATTCAATGAATTTGTAAATCTCACCAGAAAGGTTGAATCATTTGAAGAAAAAAATAGGGGACAAGAAATATCATCCATGAAATAAATCAATTATGTTGAATAGACGGAGGTAGTCTAAAAATCACTTGATGAAAAATTAAATGTGCTCAAAGAGAAACTGAAAAATTGAGCTAATTTCAAGGGTCTAGAATTTGATCGAATATCCAATAATATTAAGGAAGTTGACTCACTAATTTTGAATAATTTGATTCTATATAAATAATTTTTTTTTACAAAAATAAATGACTCTGATGAAAATATGATTATGATTGATGATTCAAAAATCATCCTTCACATGAGATGTCAAAATTTGGAAGCCCAATTGGTCAATTTTTAGATAAAATATGTAATGATTTCACTAATAAAGGTAATAGTTGTTATTGCAACTTAATTATAACTAGATAAATCTAAATATAAAATACCTCAATCTTAGGATAAGAATATCATGAAATCTTTTTATTATCTATCTCAAGCATGTGATACGAAACATGTACCATGAAAATCAACTTATTTTAGTTCCTCTAAACCTATTATCATTAAGAGTTTCATTTGTATGAAAAATATTGAAAATTTATGTATGATTAAGGGAGATATTAAATATACCACCAAGGCTAGGGTTGATAAGATAATGTTTATGAAGTTGGTTTCACAGAAAGAGATCAACATGTCAAGACTAACATCCAAAAAACATATATATAAGAAATAAAAGAATAAATGATTTCTTGGACAATGATGGTGAATCAACATATTTAGGAATTAGACATCAATTGTTTTCTAAAATATTAAAAATTATAAAGAAAAAAATAATCCAATTAATTGGGGGATGAATCTAGATATAAGGAATAAAGATACACATGTCTAAAAGCATATGTTTTCTACCAATATATTTTTAATGCTTGAAAAATTCTATGATGTATGCAATTGTAGTGGTCCAAATGTCGGTTCATGTTTATCTCAATATTAATTAATTATTGTCATGAAAATAAGATGAGAAATATTATTTAAGTTTGAATAACCTATATTAGGAAAAAATCAGATGAATTTTGTGAAATAAACTCCGCAAAACATATCAAATAATAATTGTGAGACGAACCTTCATTTTTAGTCCAACAAGTTGAAGTCAAGTTCATTCAAAAGAAAAACTAATTTAAATGACAATAAAAATAATCCATGTAGAAGATCAAGACCTTCTATTATAGTTCATAATGACATGATAGATTTCTGGCATGAATATATTGAGAGAATGAGGAATGAAGATGATGCACAAGCTCAGGATTATGAAAAAGTAAGTGAAAAGAATCAAAATAATGAAGTCAAAGTGTGAAAGAGTTTACAACCAAAGGTAAAATCATATATTAAATATGTTTTATGTGTGAGATTCATGAAATCTAGTCACATTGAAAATGTTTGTTTTACCATAACACCATGATTGGAATCCTTAAGAATTTTTTATCCATGATGGCTATATAGAAGAAAAATTATCCAAACAAATTAGAAGAGTATATAATGTGATCCCTTATAGATCTATATAAATTAAATTGAATGTTCACTAGTGAAAGTTTTGGGAATAGAGAAAATGAGGAAACATAGTTTAAAATATCATCTCAACCGTGAATTTCATAATGAATAAGTAAGTAGGAGAAATCTTATTTCCTTAGTGTATTGTGTATTGTATTTGTTCTTATCATATAGGTACTTTAATGTGAAACATGTTATAATGGTGGAGAACCTGACAACTAGATATGGTTATCAATTATTGATATAGAAGCTGAAGAAGTCACCATCATTGATTGATTCCTCAATTAGATATGAAAATACAAATATGATGGACAATCATTTTTGGATGAAGATGAAGATGATCTTTTCAGAATAACTAGGTTAAATAATTCACACCATGAATAAACATTTTAGTGTGTATATCATATTTTAATTACTTAAAATACATTATTGATGTGATACACCACTATAAATATGATGAGATGTATATCCTTTAAAGGGAAAACAAAATATTAATGATCAACAAGATTTCAAAATAACTATTGTTATCTTTATCTTATCTAATTTTCTATGAAATTGCATGAAGATTAATTCATTGGGAAAGATGTTTTAGTGGCCAAGGGACATATTGAAATTCTGAAATTGGGAAGGCTTGTTAAATATTTTTGGATGACATAAATAATATGAATTAGACAAAATTTTAGATAAAGAAAAAATGGCTGAAGAAACATCATCGGAACCCCACATGAGTACTAGAACAGTGGATATTGATCAATATAATATTATGGGGGGTTGGAATGACCCCACACAAATAAGGACAATGAGTAATGATAAAAAATATTCTTTCCTCTCAATTATGGATCCAACCTCATTTGAATAAGATACAAAAGATGAATCATGGGGTAAAGACGGGAATAAAGAACTCTGTTAGATTGATAAGAAGCAGATAGTAGATCTAGTCAATAGACCCAAAAATCACAATTTGGTTATAAGATGTGTATTTTGAAGAATAAATTCGATGAGAATGGTAATATTATAAAAAATAAGGCATGATTGATGTTTAAAAAAATATTCCCTTATTGAAGGTGTTGATGTTGAAGGACCATTTTCTATAAGGTCTAGACAAGAGTAAATATGACTTTTTTTCATTCCATGGAAATTCAAAGAGGATACAATGTCTATCAACTTGATGTAAAAATATATTTCTTAAATTGGATTCAAGATAAATAAGTATATAATGATTGACCAGGGTGTTTTGTACTTGTATTGATAAAATGTTGTTTTTAAAATAAATAAGGGACTCTACGGATTAATTTATGCACAACAGGCATGGTATTCCTAACATGATTCTTGTTTAAAGAAGCCCGAATTAAAAATAGTAGGAGTTTATCGCAATCCCAATGTGAATAAATATTATAAATACCTCTTCATTATCTATTATTGGTGGACTCATGTACTTATTGGGGATACAAGTGGTATTCATTATATTTTCTAAAGAAATTAAATACATATGATTCTAAACCAATGTCAACTCAGAATTCATTTCGAACAAAACATGAAATGTAATAGAATGTGACTTACATTGATCCCACCATGTACAAGAGATTAACTGGAAGATTAATTTACTTAACTGAAACTAGACCATAAATTATCCATGCATAATTTTATGGGGCCCAACATAAAATAAATCCAACAGAAGAACATATTGCTATATTTGATGGAATGATGAGGTATATTTATGGTATAAAAAATCATGGATTATTATTTTATATAAGAATAGATAAGGAATTGTCTAATTTTTCTGATAATGACTGGTATAGATATTTTTTGTATTGAAATTCCAAAATCGGTGGACCATTCTTTATTGGAAATACCTGTGTGGTATGGCTGAGTAAGAAATCAGAATTAAATTCTCTCAGTACTATTGAGGATGAGTAAATGTTTATAATATATTCATGAACTCGTCAAATTTGAATGAAGCAAAAACTAACAAATAACGATGAAGATGTGAATAACCATTGGTGATTTAGTATTATAACAAGTTCCCAATTGAAATTATAAAGAATCATGTTCATAATTCTCAAATGAAACACATTGAAATCAGATATCACTTCATCAAATGGAAATTTGAATAAGGAATGATTAAAATGGATCATGTTGGAACTAATGATTAGGTTTCTGGCTTACTAACCAATACATTGTCAGCACATGTGTACAAGAAGAATCTTTTGATCTTTAGTGTTCAACCACCTCCTGGTGCATGAGGAGGATATGGTTGATCCCAAATCCCCAGTTGTGTTAACCATTTTATTCTATTTCGGGATATGATGCAGGTTTATTAGGGAGATATGATCTAGTGGGAGTGTTCCATGAGCTCAATACATCAACATTATATTTTATGCACTTATTTCCAATGATGGAAAATGGATAAATTCATTGTTATATTAGAAGGGAATGAACTAATTTTCTAGTTATAGGAATTTAGAAAATGGAGAAATTAAAAGAAAATCCAATGTAAGTCAATTATGAGATACAAAAGGGGGAAATGAATGGAGATATAGAAAAAGGGAAAAACAATATTATCTTGGACATCATTAAGAGTTTCAAAAAAAGAGAACCTAATTCTTTCATCCACACATATTTTCAACAATGAGGAATTCTCATGTAGACTTATTATGTTGATTGTGTTTTTTCTTTCATATCATGTTGTGATTATGTCTGGTGCTATATTAAATTTTTCTTTAGATTTCCAAAAAACCCAAATGATGGAGATTGTAGGAAACACAGCTAGTATTTCCTAGAAATGGATTCTGGCTGTGTTTTTTTTGAAAATCCTCTCATGGATGATTATTATGTTTTCATGTAAAGAGATATTACATTTCAAGATAAAAACTCTATTAAAGGTGGTATTGTTTCTCTTTTTTTGAAAAAGTTTTTTCTCTAAAAATCATATGAATGGAGAAAAGTGTTTTTGGAAAATAATGCTACATGATTTTTTGAAGGTGGTTTGGAAAGTTGTGTGGAAGGAATTTTTTGGGATCATCTCATCAATATATATAAAATCCAAAAAGTGCGATAAAGGGTATTTTTTTAGTAATATGAGGTTGTGTGAATGTGGATTATGCATCCATATTGAAATAAAAAATGGATATCCATGCACGGAGAGAATCATGAATATATGGTCATCAAGCCCTATAAATACGAGTATTCCCATATGAAAGAAATAAAACTCTTCTAATGATGATCATGTTCTTCTATAGCATGAAATAATTATGTGTGAAAGAGTTTCAGAAAAATACTATTGCACCCAAAGAGTTCCCTTAGTCTTTAAATACCAAGTTAAATATACTAATTATCTGGGAAAATGATAATGTGTGGAAAAAAGATAAGGGTTGCACCAATGTTATTTTGTGTGAAAATACTATATATTACATGCAAGATAAGGTGTTGCATTCATTTTCTAGTATGTTCTTCCTAGAAGTTTTAAATATACAACTTGTTTGTTCAGTGACTTCATGTGAATCAATTCCATAATTTGATGTATGTATTGTCTTATGCATAACAGATAAACAAATACATTTACAATCGATTGAAGATACCTTCATGTGAATAAATTGAGTGAGGCTTCATCAAATGTAATGGGATAGGTGGATTCGATTGAATTGTTTAGAGGGACACAATAAGTTATTCATTAAATCATTTAATAGTTGCATTCCAGGAATAGAGTGACTGGTTTTGAAGATATATTTTCCAAAACAAGTGAAGATTTGTGTATTTTGGTATGATCAAAACACTGTTGGCATATTCTCTTTAGAATATCCCTTAGTGGTGAACCATGTAAAACTATTGTGTTTTTTTAGACATATGAATGTTTATTAATGCTCAAATATATCACAAATTTTTAAAGAATTCCTAAAAACGTGGGAATAATATCCATCACATTGAAATTAAAATGTGACACCATTATTCACCCCTCCCCTCCCAGGTTGCTTTGGGTTCCTACAATTCAAAATGGTGGTTGTTCATCTAGTGTTAGGTCATCTAGTGGTGACTCATCTTCATCACTAAATTAGATTAGGTGGTGACAGAGCTTCTACAGTTACTCATGTTCAGTAGTTACTTTTGATCATTAGTAACACTTCCGATGGTAGGTCAACTATAGATAGTTAAAGTCTAGTGTTGATTATTTTATGGTGGTGAGTATTTTTAATCTTTTGGTGACTAATCCAAACACTTTTCGAAAAATTCATACAAATGCCTAATAAAAAATGTATCATATAATATTAAACAAATTAAAAACCAAATTAACATTAGTTATGATCCTTAAAACAATGTGATCAAAAAATTCCTTCATTTTGATGATAAAAAATCATAGAATTTTTGAATCAATATATAAAAACCAATTTGGATTAAATATATATTTATGTGAAAAAATTAAATATATCAACTTAACACATTTAAATTTTAATACATTATTTTGTAAATAAAAGTTAAAATAAAAGATAAATATTGATGGAATCAAATGTATGGTAGGAGATGATATATATGATATTAGAAAAATAAAATCAACAATTGATGATATAAGATGTAAATGAGGTAAAATATAAAATTAATTCCATCATTATACTCCCCCTTTTGGGATTATGAAAAATTAATGATAAGAAAAAGTAAGTCAAAGAAGAAAAATATGAATAATAACAAAATTTACATTTAAGAAAAATGTGAGAGTGTTACCTAGAAAAGAATGATATAAAAAAGTCATAATCAATGTAAAATGTCAAATATCTGCTGTAATCTACCTGGGAATTAGGAACAATAGGCTAGTTACCCTTGTCAAAGACATAGGGAACATAGTTATATGTTAAGGTAACTATTGTAGTGGATGTATTGACAAAGTTGGAAGAGGGTACCTCTCTTATTATCACTAGATAAAGACGATCTAATCCTCATAATGGAGACAAAAAATGTTGGCTAAAAAAAGAAAGAAATGGATTATTCAGATTTTGGAAAATAGTATCATAGAATTAATTAGGGTCAGTGTCTAGAGAAAATAGATGATAATTCCTTGGAATATCCTCATGAGAAACTATTACTATTCTAGAATCATGAATAAAATGATTAATTAGATTTAGTAAATATATATTTATGATTCATATATACTTTATGGAACTAAATAAGCCCTTTAATTCTTCAAAAAACACCAGAAGTACATGTTTTTGTTTCATCAACAGGGGAACGTGTTCCTTTAATGATATTGTGATTGGTTTCATGTGATGGATCTTGATAGAAATTTGGTGTATGATTCCTACTCAAGATTAGTTTAAATCCAGGAAATGTAACACGTTATAGAGTTAGTGAGGTTTTCTCCATCATTTATGTTATTATTCATTAATTCCTTGATCATATTATAATCCAAATCACAATTTTGTATAATCTAGTTCAGATCCTCCAGAGGATTTGTAGGAAAATATCCTAGAATGACATGATTTTCTTCTCTAACAACAGATAAAATTATATCTATATCATGTGATGATTTTTGAGTTAGGGAACTATTATTATGATGCTATGAAGGTATATTTTACACCCTCTCCAACAATGAAGACAAACTATCAGAAAAATATTTCTTTATCTCCTCCACCACTAACCATAGGGACTCCATATTTTTAGCTAGGCATATATTCTGAATCTCTAATTCATGGATGTGATTATTCATTTTTGGATATATGTGTCATATCATTAGATAAAATATGTTTATAGGATATCTCCCACTGATCTATTGGACATTATAAGATAAATTCCTTGGAATCATTTCAAAATTATAAAGGAGGGTTTATCTAAAAGACATAAAATTTCATATAGAAACCTCATTAACTGGAAAATGTTCAAAAATAGGCACTAATGAAGTATATATCTCAACATGAGGCATAGAATCTTTTTCTATCTCAAGTCTAGTAGGTAAATCTATATAAAATCATTGACATTATTCTATAGCATGAATCCTCTACACCATGGATCCCATAAGATATACTTCATCATGAATTGGGGCACTAGTCCCCTTATTCATTGTTATAATGATATCATTGAAATATAAATCAAAATATTTTAAACTAAATATGTCATACCCAATTAATCATTCCCACTCATAAAAAATTGATACATCAAACTAGGCTGAAGAAAAAACATCATGTTTAACTTATTTTGGCACAAATTGATGGATATCAAGGCCTGGAGATTCCTCCAACTTAAGAGATTCTCTCATATAATATTTATCTAGACATTATCATGAATATGTGAAGAAACATCATATCTCTTTAGATGTAGTATAAATAAACAAATTTATGGAAGAAAGATGTGCCTGATCCTTCTCATTATCATTAAGACATCTATGATAAGATCCATCATCATTGTTTTCTCCATCACTATATCCCTCAAATTTTTCATTCCCAATAATTAAATAATTTCTGTTATAATCACCATAATCTTAATAATATTCTTCATCATTATCTAAATTACATTTATTTTTTTTCTTTTTTCACCATTACAGTAAACTACAACTTCCTATAATATTTGGATGAAGAACACTGTAATTGATCTTCTCCGGAATGATATGTGTCCTCATCTTCATCTACATCACCTTTGAGAATTTATGTAGAATTTAGAGATCATGGAGTATAATATATACAAAATGATACCAATAGGATCATATGAATTTCATGTTCTCTTACCACATAAAAATAGAAATCATCCTCATCATCAAGAGAATCAATATCTACTTCCTTTTTTCACATCCTCTGAGTACTTTACTACCTCATCTGTCTCCAATCCATGATCAACCAGATTCCTTGGTATATCAGGGTGATATATAGGATTAAAATCCTCATATATCATGTCAACATAATTAATAAATTCTCTCATTCATAGGTTCTATCTTATGTTCATTCTCTTATAGGTGACTTTTGTCTGGTTGAAAACACCACACATTACATTAGATTCTTTTTCCTCATCAACCAATTTGTTGGATTCATGAATCTCTAAAATAAACATGGGATATATAAGGGAAGTTTAACTAGAATATTCCTTGTTTATATTCATCATATACACCATTAGATACCTATATAAATTGATTTTATAACCTATTTTCGTAATTTAAATCTGATAAATATCTTGATATCTCATCAAGGTAGAGTATCAGTTCCTCATCCATAACATAAGCTTTATAAATATAAAACAAAATAATCAGTTATCATCCAATTCGGTTTCGGATTCTCTTTTGAGTGTTCCATATCCTATCACCCTGTCTAGAGAATTTTCAAACACAAAAGAATCACATTCATAAAGAATTTAACCTGGAAATTTATTTAAAACACCATCAGGAGGTACTCTAATGAACTTAGATTAGTGTTTCAAATAGAATAAAACCACATATCAATCTTTCTTTCTTCTAATCCAATCATTTTCTTCCCCAAAAGTAAATTTACAACATTGATAAAATTAGGTTACTATCTTAGGATAAAATATTCCCTAATTATTCAGGATCCAATCTTTCCATCCTTGGTCCTGGATTTCCTAAATAATAGATTTTTTTCTAGAAAATTACCATTAAATATTCCCATCATTTCCAAAAACTACTATTGGATTTTCAAGTCATGGTTATAAAAAATTAAATATAAGTGTTCTGTATTATAGTATATGATTATTAAATGGTCACATCCCTTTAGGATATTAAAAAATAATAATTTAATTACTACAACCATTGAAATAGATTGAGTATTGTGGTTAGGAATGAAGATGGCTAAATGTCGGGAGATAATGGTTCATGGAGAGGTTCCAAGGAAAAAAAAGGTGTTAGGGGAGAGTTCATTGAAATTATATTTAGGACCCAATTTATGTTATTTAGGGATTTGAAAACAAAATCTACAAATAATACATTAAAATTATTATAAATAAAATAATCAACCAAAAAAATTAGATATGGTAGGTTTCTAAAAATGGTGGTTCCTTTTAAACAGCATGTCATCCAAAAGAGTGTAATTAAAAGTAGTAGGTAATTTCTAATGGTGGGTATATTTAAATGGTTGGTAATTTCTAATAGAGGGTAATTTACAATATTTGTTAACTTCCAATTTAAAAAATTTCCAATGGTGCTTAATTTTCAACTGTGGGTAGTTTCCAATGGTAGGTAATTTCCAACAGTTGGTGATTTTGAATTGTGGGTACCCAAAAATAAAGATTAACCAGAATTTATCATTCATAATTCTTGTTTTATGTAGTTCATTATCTCATAATTCAATGGACTAATAAAAATGTATGTAATATGATATTTACATCCCTGTAAATAATGTTTTATATCACAATACATAAAAATGATCTCTCAATAAAAATTTCTTACAGAAATAGGCTTTGTTCTAGATTGAGACACAGGAATATTAGTGAAAATTATAGAAAATATGTTGTCACAATTTATAGGAACATATTTAGATTAATATGCTTATTTAAGTGAATTTTATTTCATCTACAAAATTTGTGCACTACATCTACCTATAAATGTGTATTCATCATTAATAGTAGACAATGCAACAAAATTATTATTCTTACTTCACCAACATACTATATACATTCCCAATAGAGGACAAGTTCCAATGTTGGTTTTTCTATTTAACATACATCCACTAAAATGAGTATATGAATAAATTACCACTTCACAGGGCTATTATTTTAGTTAGAATAATGAAAAATTTATTGCATATTTTGAAGTATTTTATAATTTTATGAATAGTATGTAAATGTCAATATTTCGGATTTTCTAGAAAATGAGAACACATCAATAGACTAAACATAATATTAGGTCAAAAAGAAGTTTTTTATTCATGTCTTCCAATCATACCTTTTTAATTTGTTTGATCCACTAGTTTCCCAGCTTCATAAGGAACCATCATATAGGCGATTCTCATGGGAGTATCAATAATGTATGTACAATCCAAATAAATACATTTCACATGATCTTTGGTGAATTACTGATTTAAAATGAATATATATTTAAAAAAAGAGAAAAAATTTCATTACACACATTAATATAATTTCAAATTAATTTTTCATCATTTATGAAAAATCCTGACATAACTTAAATTTTGAATATCCCATGATAATATCACCTACATATATTTGTACTTTTAATACTTCTTTAGAAATTATTTTAATAAAAAGTTTATGATCGAAAATTAGTTATGAAAAATATATTATGAATTAGAAATGATTTGAGCTTATCATTTCAAGATCTAGGATCCTTTTTATTCCTTATAATGATTTTGTTAATTTAAATACACGATTTGTAAAATGAGAAATTTTTAAAACTGGGGTTTGATAAAAAAAACCTCCACTATATATCCATTTATAAATCCACTTTTTACATCAATTTTTTATATTTTAAAATAAAAATTTATTTAGTGTAAATATAGTATTCTATTGGATTCATATCTAATTATATGTGTAATGGTTTCCTCATAGCCTATACCCACTTCATGAATATATCATTCAGAATGTTGTGTATCAATATTTATTACAATTGTGCTAGATTTAGAAACATTGTTTCAAAATGCCCATTTAGTTCTGATACTTACACTTTATTTATGCCAAAAAACAAGTTCCTATACAATATTTTATTCAAAATGGGAATTTTATTCTTCCATTTCTATTATCTATAATTCATCATTAAATGAATTAGTGGCGTTCTTAGGTTTATGATGTCACGTGAATTCTTAATGTTCAACATGATTTCTAAAAAAATATCTAGTATGTGCACCTCTATCTAGGTCTCTAGCAATAACATCTAGAACAATATATTTAATATTCCAATTATCTTTTGAAAAAGAAGGGATGGTTACCTAATAGTCATCAATAGTTTTAGGTTTCATTTGAGAATGTTTCTTGGAGATGGATGATTTTTTAACTTAATTCATCGAACTATCAGAATGATTGTCATTGAATACAATATTTGATAGGCCATCCATATGGGTTGGAAATGGTATTTTAGGCTCATGTTGGTATGTTTAATAAAAAAGTCATGAGCTGACTATTCCATATTGTTTTTTCTCTAATTAAAAAACCAATAGGAATTACTATATGTCGGAAAAATAAAGAAAATTACATCATCACTCTTGTAATAAAATTTTTCAAGACAATCATTTGTGTTACGAATAAAGACTTTTCAACCAAAAACTATAATGTAATTACTCATAAGATTCTTATTATTATATAGTTCCTAAGGGATGTTATTTAATAATGGTTTAATCAAAACTCAACTAATTATATAGCATGATTTTTTAATCACTTTAGAATATAAGTAAATCGGATGTCTATTTCATTAATCATAGTTGAGGAAATTTCTTGAAGTGTCCAATTTTCTTATTCTACTAAGTGGTACTAGGAGTAGGATTTTTTTGATCATTTCCTATTTTTTAGAAAAATGAATTAAATTATCTGTTTTCAAACCCATGTACATGATCAATTCTTAGTTTTTTAACCCTATGTTCACTAATATTTTCTATATATATATTCCATACGTGGTATAGTAATGGATGGATTCACATTTGATAGATAAATAAAACTAAAGTGTACATATAAATGTCATATAAAAGGACATATACATAATCATTAACATATAAACTAGAATCTCTAGATGGTATAAAAAAATCCCTATGAAACAATTGTATGGTTTGAGAAGTTGAAACTTCATTCATTGATTTGAAATTTATTTTTAGTTGTTTCTATTTTTTATATGGGTTAAAAACATTATCATTCATGAACTCAATAGTTGGTATATTTCTGACTAACCATTAAATATTTATCTTCCTTTATGATTAAATATTTCAATTTCCTAGTCTCCCATGTCAATCCTTGATTTCTTCATGGAGGAACATTGGGAATTATCATTTTGAGATTGTAATGAATATAAATTAATATCATTAATTTAATTACTTATCAAATTACTGAAAACTAAATTATTTTTAGAATAAATTAAAATATAATAATTGTTTGGAAAAATCAAAAAACCCATCCTCACATAGGCGTGACAAGATAAAAAGATTATATTTTAATCAATATACTAATAATACATTTTAAATTAAAAATGAGTTATAAATACCAACTTGGACAAGGAAAATTAATTTTTTTTCCTTTGGAATTGTCCCTAAATGTGATATGTACACCATCAAACAATATAATGCAAGTAAATATTAATTAATCTATACAAAAAAGTTTGGAACAACCTCTATCTAGGTACTCTATATTTTTAATTCATATCTTTAGTAGATTCCCTACAAAATGAATTTTATACTAAAAATTATTTTGGAACACAAAACATATTGGGTAAAAAAATGATAGTAATTATTGATTTTGGAACAAATACTTGATCCATGACTTTACTATAAATTGATTATAGAAAATTTTAAAAAGATACATTGATTGGTAAATTTTCATAAAAACTAACAATATATTTTAATGAACTAGATTTAGGAATACATTTATTCATGCAGATTCTCCTATGACCAGTTTGATAAAAAAACCAATTATGTAATTATGTTCTATTTTTGGTATTTTTTTGGATAGAATATCTACACCATTAGTAAATATATCGAAATACCTTTTCAGTTTCTCATTAGAATATTTATTTTCTTTATTTTCCTATAATATTTGATAATTTTTATCTATTTCTATAGTAATGTGTTGTTTACAATTAATTGTAAAAGTATATTGTATATTTAGGATTTTATACATATATTTATCTTCAATTAAATTGTCTTATAGAATGTTACAATATTAAAAAATCTATATAGTAGAAATATTTTCATCATCATTTCTATCTCCAAAATAATTTCAAATATGTGTATGAGAAGCAATACATACATTGGATACATAATTTGTGTTTCAAATGAAACATATATTAACTCTATCATGTTTTACTTCATGGGTTGAGTCTGAGTCAACATAGCTATCATTAGAATCTCTTCATATTACATTCATTAATGTTTAAACCATATTAATTATATCATCATATTTTATTTATATATTCTCTTAGGATATTCTGCTTTGACATTCCCATTCCGTAACATTTATAGTAGACTATCTCATTCCGAATACCATCATTCTTATTTAATTTCATACAATTTACACAATTATCATATTTACCATTGTGTAATGGTTTCCTAATTAATTTATTTTTATTATGAATACTTTTAATCATTTTAGGAAAATGTTCTATCTATTCATCATTATCAGCTGATGATTCTTCATCACTTGAACATTCAGCATGCAAATTTTTACATCTATTTTGAATAAGTATACTATAATGTTGCAAACAACTTTTTAGGTTTCTATTCCTCATATCCATTAGTTATAATTTATTCCTCATAAATAATTATATTTCAAACTGACTCCTTACATATATCTTACTAACATAACAATATTCTATAATTGAAACTAAGGATCCACCACATGTTTTTTCAAGACACATAAATAATTGTATGATTAGACCACTTTCAAATAGTGGATTTCCAAAATAAATCATTTTATTTACTATCACATTGAACCTGAGAAATGTTTCTAAAATATCCACATCTAGATTCATAATAAATATTTCATATTTAATATTATCAGCATCTAATCATTTTTAAATAAAATTATTTTTTCATTCATGAAAAAAATATAAAATTTCTCATATTTATTATGCATTCTTACAAAAAAACGTATGTTAAAATCATCATTACCTAATGAAAAATATAAGTAAGTAATGGATTTATAGTTACTTTTATACAAATTTTAAATAGAATAATCCTATTAATTTCATGTAGTATTAGGTAATTCATATTCATCTTCTATAACAATCCATATATCAAAACACAATCTCTCAATGTGAAATTCAATCTTGATTTTACCATTGACCATAATAATTTTCATGAAAGAAAAGATTCTTATAGGTAGTATAGAAAGATTTTATATTATTATTTAGATAACTAAATTTATAACTAATCGATAGCTAGGATTTTAAAAAGACAACTTCTATCATAGTTTAAAATTATTTTAAATAGATTTTGATATGAATTTTTGGCCTTAGTGAATAACTAAAGAGGTGATCAATAGATTTACTAATAAAAATTTCTGTTAATAAATTTAAAATAAATTCCCAAAATAAATAAAACATTTCTCAGTTATCCAAAAATTAGTTTAATATAATATTGATATTTTAAATTTTTTTTAAAAGCTTGATTATTTGTTAGATAAAACAATATAAAAATAACATTAACTATTGATGTCAATTTCCTCTATCAAATACGTATACAAACACTAGTTCTGATTGACTATAAATATAAAAGTTTTTTTCATACCTTAAAAAATATACTATTCAATGAACTATATAGAATAAATGAATACCTAACAAAAAATAGGAAAAAATAAGTTGTTCATTCTCAAGATGAGACATGATCTCTTCCACTTGGTAATCACATTCTTCCAAGAATAATATGTAAATATAATCTGATCCACAATAATGATCAGGTAAAAAAACAATGACATACAAGTTTTCGAGACCGCACAATGACCACTTCCATAAAAATGGTTTGATGAATGTAACTCAGGCCACACAAGTACCTCTTCCACATATCCCATTAGATTTATGATAAATGGAGAGTGAATATAATATCTAGTATTCATTGGTTCTAGTGAGAGAGAAAATGTCTGTGGGTAAAACAACACACTAATCTACTATAAAAACACCAAACTAAATGCGCATGAAATAAAATATTTGAAATATAGTACTTCTTAGAATTATGTACTCTTGATTCTTGATTCTCGTCATATGTTACAATTTGTGGTTCTCGAGGTAATTATGAATAATTAGCAGAAAAACATAGGAACCTGATGTTGTTATTTTCTATCATATTTGAACGTTTTTACTATGTCTGATTTTGCGGAATGTCCCCATCAAGTATTTAGAAATTATTACAAATGACCATCTCTTAATTTTTATCATGAATACCCATGAAAGAAACTACGTTAAACATAATGAAATTTTTGTTGGAGAGTCTATATGATGAACAAACATCACATTCCTCTACATCCTTACGTTGACCTTTGAAATGGACTATAATGATTCAAAAAATATTAAGGAATATAATTTAAAATTACCATGTACATCAATTTCATTAATAAATTCATTGAAATCATTTAATTCTAATGTCTATGAATTGTAATGTCGGTAGAAGATGAGACTGAATCATCTCTAGTAACTATTCAGCTCATGTTTTCATCATTGTTTCATTTAGACATCTCGATGTAAGTCATTTGGCAGTGAAACATATTCATTTTTGACTTGTATTTAGAGGTTAATCATCTTTATCAGTTACTCATGATTAACAATGACTCATGTTCAATGGTAACACATGTGATGGTAAGTCATTTGGTGGTATTTAAGTCTAATAATTAATTCTTTCTGGAAAAGATTATTTTTGAACTAATGGTCAAAAAACCCAATAATTATCAAATAATTCTTCATAATACTATATTTTATAAAATTATATTATTAAATATTAATCCAATAAAAACATTGTTAATGTGATTTGTTAGCATTAAATAAAGGAGGTTCAAAATGATCAGATTTTTGGATCTGAATGATGTATTTTGAAGAAGGGAATCTTAATATCAATAAATTTGATAAAACTAATTCTTGGTATTAGAGGATGTATAATAAAAAATATATTTACCATAAATATTTTCACTTTTTTATTTTAGGTGATAAACCAAGAGTGATAGAGATGATAGAATGTGAGAGAGCAGATTGATAACTTTTGGGTTTTTTGTTGATTAGGTTGAAAAAAATGTAGGTTTAAACATATCAATTGAGAAGATGATGGATGGTTTGATGAAAGCTCTCCAAAATATGTACAAGAATCCTTATAAATCAAAAAAATTATAATATGTAAGAATTATATAATTTGAAGATAATTGATGGGAATATTTTTTTTCTAATTATGTCAATAGAATCAACACCATCACAATTTTTTCTATCATTGGTGTGAATTATATATGATGATGATTTATGTTCCCTAGTTTCACTGTCATTATTATCTAATAGTTTGAAAGCTAGTATGAAAAACATGAGTATTTACTTTTGGAATAATAATATTGTTATGGAAGTCTTATGTGACCCTATCCTTTGTGAGGATATTCACTGAAGAAAATTATCCTTATTATCATTTTTTCTATGAACATGGAAGGAATAAGAGGATACGAGAATTATGATAAATTTAGAGAATGATCAAAATCAAAAGGAAATAACTAAGTCAATACAATATGACCATTCCTTACATGACAGACATGTATAAAGAAATGAAACATAATAGAGAGTAAGGAAAATCTAACAGCACCATAAACTTATATAGATTACAAAACAACTGATGGAACCTGTGATGTGTAGGTAGTGAGCATGGAAAACCATATGGGGTAATGGATTTTAAACTTATGGTCATATTTGTATTCCACTTTGGAGAATGGTTTCCTAAACAACTATTTGTCTCAAATTTTTTCTTGGTACATCATATTGGTGATTAATCCTTACATATTAAGGAGAAGGGAGATGCTCAGATTGAAACTAATAGTGGGAGTCCTTATATTCTGGAGAATATAAGATATATCTCTGGACTAAGAATAAATTTTATGTCTATTATGAATAATATTTAAGTACATATTTAAACCAAATTAACTAGTGGTGAATAGATTATTACTAAGGGATATATTTTTCTATCTAAAGGATCTAGGAATAGAACACAATAAATTATGGTATCTAATTTATAGGAAATTCTTGCAATAAAAAATTCATTTAGGGATTCACAATTGGGACACTATCGGCATGTCCACATTATTGGATATGGTATAAAGGTTTTATAATAAATGTACATCCACTGTTGATAAAGTAGGTAGAATTATTGTTGTATAATTATTTTATCATTTGAAAGAAGAATAAGGAATAATTTTTAAAAGGACATAGAACGTCAAATTTCAAGATGCGGGAGTAGGTGAATGTTTATTTTTAGGGGCTAACAGTAGTAAATTCTCATGGAGGGTAATAATATTAGAGACATTTTCTGATGACTCAGTAGAGAAGGTATCACTTTATATTCTAAAAAATTATCATTTGTTTAACATGTTTTATATGTGGAATACCATGGTGTGGAATATTTTTCGATCAATGTTTTAATGCTTGTGGTATGAAAATGATGGAGATTATGGTAGTATTGTGCTCAGGAAATTCTATTCTATTAATAAAATTTTGTGGGTGTATAATCGTTCTTTTATACCGTAACATAATTGTTTATCTTAAAGGATAAACCAGATACTGAATGATTTTACATGTAGTATGCGACATCAATTAAGGATACATGAGACATTTTGGACATTCATATTATACCTGGTAGAAAATATCATCATTAGGAGTCCATATAAACCAATGGTATAATGTACACTTATGGTTTTATGGTCATGAAATGAGGTGAAACTCTCTTATCAATGAGACATTGGGTGTTTTACATATATACATATATATGATTATTCAAGGTACATTCTTGATGCAATGTCCAAATCTAATTTCTTTATGGTCTATATTTTTATATAGTTTGTTTATCACATTTGGGATTATTAGACCAAGATGATTATGAAAATTCAGAAAATGTTATTTAGTGAAGGTATCCTATTCAAGGGCCATCATGTAGTTGAAGCTGAAAATGGAAACAAAGAATCACTGTGTCATTAAAAAGTGGAGAAGTATAAATTGTTTTAGAGGAAATTAAATTGAATGAGTTAAGAAAGTGGCAGATTGATAAGAGGGATGATATTTCATTATTAAATGACAAGAATAAATGGGAGATAAAACCTCTTACATATGGAATGAAATCATTTTAGAAAAAATGGGAATACCCAGTCAAGGAAGAAAACGATGGAAAGAGTATGTACAAGGAAATATTGGTGGTGAATGCTTTTAAAAAGAGAGAAGGTTTTAATTTCACAGAAATTATTTGATATGCGGTGAAGCTTAGCATCATTTGAGTGGTTTTTATTAATACTACATCAGATGAATTACACCTTCTACATCTTGATATCAGGACTACTTTTCTTCATTGAGATCTATAGGAGGAACTTTATATGAAGTATCATTTGGGATATGTTGAGTTAGGTAAGGAAGAACTTATATAGAAACATTATAAGATATTATATGGGTTAAAATTAGCACCCAAAAAGATGAAAAATAATTTTTATTCATTTATGAGAAAAAATAACCAAAAAGATGCGAAATAGACCACTATTGCTATTCTATGACTTTTATTTAAGGGTAAATTTTATTTATTTTATATTTGGATGAGATACTCATTTCTAGATCATTTATGAAGAGAATTGATGAGATTATAGGACGGTTGGCTAAGGAGTTAGAGATGAAATATCTCAGATAAGCATATATGGTTATTGGGATGACGATAATGAGAGATCATGCAACTAGAACATTTAAATTATCATAGTATAGATATATTTGAATGGTTTTTAAGGAATGTAGTATTCTAGAAGTAAATCTATACTTTAGTACCCAAGAATTCCATTTTAAATTATCAAATGTTTGAGCATAAAATATAGAATAATATTTTGAGAACATTGAATGTGTTCCATGTATTATATCATCTGGGAAGCTATATGTATAACATTTTATATACTCGGCCTTATATTTCTCATATCTTGGGATTTGTGAGAATATAGGTGGATGTAATTAACCAAAATATTGGGAAGCAGTAATGTGGATATTGAGTTATCTAAAGGGAATCATTGAGGCAAATATGATCTTTAGAAAAGAAAAATCATTTCAGGGTTATGTAAATGATGACCTTATAGGTGATGTAAACAGTTTGAGAAGTAGAATGGGTTATATATATACATATGGAAAACTATAGAGAGATATATATATCAATTATAAAATGTAGTAGTGTTATCTATCATAGAGTAAAAATACAATACTGTAGAAAAATCCTAAAATGAGCTGGTTTGTATAATAAAAATCATTTCGGTAATTGAAATTATTTTATAAAAACTTTTATTACAGTAAAAATATCAATTGAGATATATATCTTATAATGAACACAATGTTTTATTCTGAAAAAAAAAAAATTAATTGAAGCACTATTTTACAGGAGGATTGATATAAGATGTGTTTCAGACATTTGAAAAGATTCATAGAACCAATAATCTAGTAGACAAGAAAAAAATCCAAGGGTGATAGAGAATTTGATTTGATATTTTGACTCTATTAGTATTCATTTCTGAATGAAGGAAATGAAGTATAATATTGGATAACACTATGTGAGAATGAAAATGTAATATAAGTGGTATTCCATGAATCATCATTTTGAAGATGAAACATTCATTGGAAATATCCAATTACTTAGTGGGGAAGATGCATAGTTCATATTATGTATGTTGTTCAAATTACTACCATCTAAAAATATTTTTATGAAAAAATGAAGCACTAAGTGGGAGATTTTAGAACTATTATTTCTCTAACCTTGTATAAATTTGGTCCAACCATTGGTATCCCATACCGCATAGTAGGTAACACTCCCGTAGTTCAACAATGAAAAGTAACATTACTAGAGATAACTAGAGACATCAAAATGGAATAGTAGATGCACAAACATTAAAATTATTACTATAGAATCTTACACATTGGACACAAAAATTTTGTAGCTTCGAAAACATCAAACCACTAGTTAGTGTAGAATTGTAGAAATCCATTGATGTTTTGGGAACTATTATAAAATCCTCATTATGAGTTGATTTTGATTCGTATTTTTTTATTTTATTAATGTACCCTGTAATTTTGGTCTCAAGTCAGAGTGAAATTTATACCTCTATTTAGACATTGGAATCATTTCATAAAGCACAAAAATGTCTGGGTCTCGTGATATTCTTCTTGTTCATTTCCTAATTTTCCCCCATTACTCTTCTTCTTTGAATCACCAATCATTTTTTACTTTACACATTTCTATAATATTACATTTTCTAGTTAATTTGAAATAAAATATATGTTGAAACCAAAAGACATAAGTTTTTTTAAAGAAAAACATTTCCTCTTCTGATATTCTCTATGAAATTTACAAAAGTTGCACTTTTAAGTACATAATAGATTTATTGAAAATAAATTTTATCATGATTAGAGACAATTATATTTGAATTTTTACAGGGAATAATTTTTTATACATTTTATAAAAATATAATTTAATGAACATAATATCATATAAAATATTATTTCAATAAAATTTTGGATTTAAAATTAACTATAAAATTAAAATTATCTTTATTTTATTTCCAATCACTGAAATTCTAGTCAATTTAATTCATATAAGAAAATGTTTTGGAATATAATTTTGTTTATTGTATTGTAATTTATATTGATAATTTATAATTTTCTTTATTATTTCAATAAGTTTCCTATTTGTAAAATCATCGGTATTTTTCAATTTATTACTTTCTCAGTTCACAAGAGAACTAATATAACCATATTAGCTATGATATATATTTTTTCTTCAAATTTATAGGAATTTAAAGTTCTTACATTTTGGGGTCATCTTATTCATCTTCTAATGAATTTGAATACTCATCTTCAGTATTATAATATAATTTATAATAATGACTAATATTTATAATGTATTATAGTAATACATCTTTTATAAATAACATAGAAATGAACAATAACTTCTAATATAATTTTACACATATATTTATGTGTGTATTTTGATGCTAATGGTGTGGCTTTATTTGGTGGAATATTTGAAACAAACATGAATGGACGAATTCAACAAATCCTAGAGTTTGCAGTAACTACCTTAATAATAACATCTCTATTTTATGACTAACTAAATATATTTCTTCATCTACATGTGATCAACACCAACACAACTATAGTTCTTATAAATTGTTTGTAATTTATATTTCATGAGTCATTATATTACCATATTATCATAAAATAATTTTATAGGTTGATATTTCTGTTATCAATAATTCATTCTTCATAAGCATGATGACTTAAACAAAAAAATTAATGTTATGTTATTTTCATATGAAGTTTATTTTCATTCTTAAAATAATTATATAAATTAGTCCCTAAATATACAACCCCTGAGAATAATTTTTGTCTCTACTTTAAAAAACCTAAAGATAATCCTAAATAATGATGAAACTCAAATGAATATTGGAAAATTTTTGTTTCTAGTAAAAAAAAAACACTTTTGGAGTCCTTTAAAGACTTTATTATATAGAAACAATAGGGAGAATAGTTCTTCCAAAATTAAATGTCATATATATCATCACATGAAAAATTTTATATCTCAAAGATCTCAAAATAAACCCCCCTAAAAAATTTGGTTATTTTAGTTTAATGATATATTTTCAACTTATTTGAATATATTATTTGGTTTATTAATTTTTCATATCACTAAAATATTATAATAATCATATTACTCAATAAAAATTATATAATCAATAATTAATAATATTTTTTATTTATTTTATATACCCATTATTACTAAATATATTTTATATTAACTGTGGGTATATATTTTGTATGATATACATAATATTTTAACAAATATCTTATATATATATATACTAATATGAGTATAATTATAAATTAAAATATTATTTTTAAAAAAATATAATATTTATGTAGGAAACCATTTATCAACACATAAAATGAACTGATATTGCGTACCTTATCATCGCTTAATGTGAACGAAAAAGGCTACCATTTATGAATGCTAAAAAATCCCTCACAATGGATGGCTTTTATTAGCAAAAAGCATCTATTCAAAAGGGATCCATTTTTAGTGATAAAAATCCACTTATAAAGGATTTATTTGTCATTTTATTTATTGGTAACAAAAGACAGACATTATCAATGATTTTATAGGAATGATAAATGGTTAGACCTAATAAAGAGAAATATGTAGAAGTGTTAGGTCATTTAACTACCATATAAAAATATTAAACGACATCAAATAATTAAAAGCATTTTACCATTATTCATTATATGGAAAATAATTTCCAATGGGATTCATACATGTATGATTTTTAATAATTGGTGGGATTAGAAACCTGAAATGATAGAAGTCTCATTGTAAATGTTATATAATTTTCCAAAATCTGTTTGTCAGTCCCATATAGAGGTGGGTAATATGATAATATTATCCTTCCATGAAGAATAATATTAAGGAATGTAAAAAATATGGTAATTTTTGTATCCAACTCATGATATTTTCAATCATGTACCACTAATAAACAATAATGGAAATTTCCCTAACATACCCGTCAAAAAAATATTTTGAAGTTTAAGGGTTAGTTAAAAATTCCCCTATCAATGCTAGATTTCTGTTATTGAGATATTACATGAAATGAAACATTGACTACATGGTGTTTGTGGATAAGTGGGAAATCAATGAACGTAAACCGTTACACATAGAGTCTTGTGGATTGACATACATTGAATGTATCTCATGGTACAATGAGTGTAATATTTTTCTGGCTTGTGGTAACCATAAACACAATTGACGATCATAAATAACATGTAATTTAGAACCACATGTCCTATGATATATATCACTACACATAATCCCTAATTATAAAGTAGGAATAATACACTTCTTATGTATCTAGCACTAAATGTCATGTGAAAAAAAATCTCAATTCAAGGATTGTAATTTCCACTACAAAAAAATGAACAATATGAAATTCTACCCTTCAATATCACTAAAAACATAAATTATAATATGGGTTCCTTTATCTGTTCTAGTTATATGCTCTAATAATGTGTAAAAATATTTGTGCAAATAAACCCCAAACAAAATAACCCCTTTGTTAGTGTTTTTTTGTTTAGATAAAGATAACATTTATCTTATATTTTTAGGAATTGATAAATGGTATCCTTTGTAAACATTTTTTTACACAAATAGAAGTCATATATCAAAAAAAAGTTTATATACATAATATAATAATATATTAACATGTAAATATATTAGTATTGTATTAAATATAATTTTTTTTAATATTAATTATATAACATTAAATCAGTAACTACGCTTAATATATAAAATATTTGGTGAAAATGGCATATAAAATAAATATAAAATAATATTAATAAAAAAAATTGGCAATTATTATTGAGTAATAGTAATTTAATAAAAATTTAATGATATAAAAATTCAGTAAATTAAGTAATGATGTAAAATTAGATGAAAATGTTACATGAACTTCAAACGACTATAAATTTTTATCCACATGTCAATTTGGGATCTACCACATATTGAGACACCCTAGACCTACACATATAGATCTGGTTCTAAGCATGAATATTTTTAATATGTCCAATGAATTATAAAAATCTCCCATGAATAAAAGATCATTGAATTTCAAAACTAGGTATAGTCAGCACAAAAAACATGGCAATATACACACTTATCACACAAATATTATATGAAAATGTAATTCCCTTATCTCTATTTATTTTCAATTCCATGGGAATTGTGGAAACATAAGAAAAGGATATCCGATACATCACATAATGGGATTAATAATGAAAATATAGTATAAATGTACATTATGGGTAAATGATGATACATGATATAAGAATATAAACTGTAGGAAAATAATAATAACATGATCATAATAAAAGGAGACATTACATGATCATAAGCATGTGAGAAAAAATATGATCATAAGTACATGAGAAATAACATGATCATAAGTTAATGAGGAATAACATGATCATAAGTACATTAGGAATAACATAGTCCAAAGTACCTGACGCATAACATGGAAATGGGGTTAGATCATAAATATGAGACATTAATAACATATCGCCAATACTCATCACCGAAGTTTCATAAAGAATATTACCATAGTTTTTCACCAAGACATCATAAATCATTACTAAGGAATACTTCCAATATTTCATGAACATATCATCCTTAGAGAATAATGGTTTACCCAACACATTAGAGATCTATCAGGGTGAACCCTTCTTGTTACCTAATTAATAATTTATATTTAATATGAATATGCATAGATACATAAATAATAATATTAAGAACCCATGGAAAATAAATAGGTTTTCAATAAAGGTATGTATATTTTTATAGAAATTACCTTCTATAAAATAACAATAATAATGGGATATTTAACTATATAGAAAAAATAGTACATAGTTTAGTCAATGAAGTCCCAATAAATTGATAAATGAGATTTTAGGTGAAAAAAAAATAAATTAGAAGAAACATACATGGTTATCCACATGAAAAATATATTGGAACAAAATTTATGCATAAATGATAATAAGGATAGATAATTATAGGGATATTACATTCTCAATAGTGATCTAATATCCACTATATATGGTGTTTATAGAGACATTGAACTATTCGAGAAACGTATGTACGGTGTGAATGATGGATAATGATAGAGAAAATTTCTATTGGTTATAAATCAGATGGTATGTAATAACCTTCAAATGATTATTATTGTTATCCAAGTGAATCCCAAATTATCAACTTCTGAACTATAAAATGTTCATAATGAAGATGATAGTACCCACATTGAGAGAATATAATAAGAAGTTATGGAGGGAACATTCATGGAATATAGATATCACTGAAATTTTATTCTCATTCTATATATTAAAATCATTTATTATTACTCACAATGTTAAGTGAATTTTAAAAAGAAAATCTCTAGTGCTTGTAAAACCATCAGCACTACAAGGCCCAATGTCATGCACTTTGTTTTGATAGTGTTAAATCCCAATGAACAAATTTTTTAGTTGATACACTAAGGTAAAATTATTCCAGATCCAAACCCACTTATAGCATCAAGACAAGGATTCTAATTTTTAGAAAACCACACACATATTTGATTAATTTTTTTTATTATGGCTAGGAAATAATTCTAGTATTAAAACAGATTACACGAAGGATATAATGAGTGGGATTAAATTAAATAACATTTAAAAAATTTCAATTTTTAGATAAAGAAATAGAATAATATGCATGTTAGTACATCTAAAGGTAAGCTAAAATGATAATATAGAAAATGTAATGAACATGTAAATGAACGCGTAGGATTGAGGACACTTACCAAGGAAGGATGTTTCATAAATTTTGAGTTCCACTATTGAGAACCATAAAAACACATTTTATAAAATATTGAGATTGTATTTCATAAATAATTAATGATAAATGTATTTATTTTTAAGAGTGGGGAGGTATTGGGTGGTATTTATACTTGAGGAAGGTTGGTTTTTATGTGATTAAATAATGCTTATTTTTGTATTTAAAAAACCATTCTTATGTTGAATGAATTTCAATTAATTTTAATACTAATTACCTTTTTTTTATTTTTTAATAATGTTAGAATCCTGAGATGCTTATTTAAATTTTTTCATTTTTAGTTCTTTAGATCATTACCTATTCATTCAATCATTTTTCATTAATTTACTGGTACTATGGTAACTTCTTTTTCACCACATAAATTCTTTTATAACTAAAAATGAAATTAACATTACCATAAAATATAGTCCTTGAATATACTAATATTAAAATCAATTTTAGTTTAATATAATTATAAATTTGAATAAAATTATTTCTAATTTGATACACATAGTACTAATAAAAAATGGTTTTTTACAAAAAATAAATTCATGTTTTTAAAAATTTTAATCATGTGTTACCAAATTTAACAAGTTTTGTATTATATTATTCCTTACATTGCTTTGATAATTATTAAGCATTAATAAATTTTAAATCAATATTATATCTTAAATATATCATAATATTTATTAAATATTATAAAAATAGTATTTAACATTTTCTCCAAAATATTATCATTTTTTAAAAATTTACATTAATTAACCCAAGGATAATATTAAGGTGACTAATTAAAAAAAGATATTTATATTATCAGGGTAGTTTTTTATATATGTAACTTTAATAATTTAAATAATTAAAGAATATTTACTAAAAATTAATATATTTTTTGTTATAATATTCTCTCTTGTTGTTTAAAAATTACGTAGGACTTCGTTGATTTTTATTATCATATAAATTTGGTTTATAAGATAATTAAAAGAATAACACATTTTTTAAACATCATTATTTATCATTAAAAATTATTTTAATGGAAATAAAATATAAATATAGTATGTAAGAATACAATAAAATTTTCCTAGTGACCACGTTATTATTCCAACAACAATAATAATGACCAATCTTCTCATTGATAAATGGAAATAATTCCCAATGACAATATTTTCCAATATTCATCATGTTGAATTGCCATATTTCCATATAAATAAATAATTATTGTCTTTTCCTCAATCACTACTTTTAATACAAATGTTTTAACCCTACAATTGAGGATGTATATTTGTTTTCAAAATCTTTTCTTCCTTTTTACGATCTTTTTGGAAGGGGAAATTTTCATGGCAGAATTGAAGCATATAGAGTTTGTTTTAGTAAATAAACTATTCTTTAAAGTGTATATCAAGCTACTATTTATAGTTTTAGTATACCATATCTATGCATGATGTGTTATTTTTATATGAAATGTAAAATTATATTTATATGATTATATTTTCAAGAATAATAAAAAGTTATTAAGATATAAGAGTCCCTTTTATAAATGAATAATATTTTTTTAAGGTAATTACACATATCTAATCAGACCACATGTAATGGTCATTGATGTGGTGACCTAAGTGAAATCCATTTTGTGTATTTTTAATGAAAAAAAATTCACATAATTCCTCTATAATTTAATTTTTTGTCTAGGTTCCCTGTATCTTTATCATTCGATGGAATTTGAGACTCATTTATGGGGATGATCTTGTATTATTTCTGCCAGGTTTGAAATTATCAAAATGGATTAATTTATGTTGATATAATGGTGTTAAAATTTGTTCCATTTTTATATTATATGGTTATTTATAATTAAACCTAAATATATTTATGGAGATATTTCATATATCCTTATATATATATATAAGAAATATATATTTATGGATTTCCTGAAAATTTTGATTTTCATGGAGAAATGGGAATACATGTTATACTACCTATGTAAATAGCTATAGTTTAGTTCATTCAATCTTCAACATGGTTGCAATCTAATCCCCTGTTTTATTATATGAAACAATTATGAATAAATGGATTCATAAGATTAATGAATATACTATCCCTCGAATTTATTTGTGTGTTAAAGTGTATGAGTAAATGAGATAACACCAAATGAGTGTCCTCATGTGATTATATATATATATATATTACTGCCATGTGATTGAAGTAGGCATGCTTTGATATTATTCATGGCCAAAATTCTCCAATAACCATAGATCTTTTCATCTTCCTCTTTTTAATATAGATGTAAGAGTATACTGTGTAGATAATGTGGATCCCATGGAAATGTTAGATAATTCATCCAAGCTCAGGGATACCTATGGAGGTGTGATGATTTAATTTTCCACTTACATAACATCATAAAATTCATATTAATATTGATATAAAATGTTGTAGTGTCACGTCTGGTCTTCACATTGAGGTATGTATTTAATTTTAGTTTCAATCACATAAGTTTTATTGCATTTTTTGTAAATTGTTTTGTTGGAGTTCGAGCTGAGCACGATTTTAGTGGTACGCACTTGCGCTGATAAATGGACGTGGGCTTGACGTTGCCCGAAGCACGGGCACAGCACGGGTGAAGCCTTCTAGCCTACTCGGTACATGGGTGGTCTTACCTGGTATTATTAATATTAACGTTTTAAGCGTGTATTTCTTTTATTTTATTCTTATTTCCTTATTATTATAAATAGTATTAGTATTTTAATTACGTTTCAATTTTTAAATTATATTATTAAATCCTTTATAATTTTCTATTTTATAATAGATTAATTATTATTATTGTGTCTGTATACATACATATATATATATACATGTATATACATATATATATATATATGTATATCTCCATTTTTATTTAATTATTTATTTTATCTTTATAATTTCATTTCATTTCTTTTTATTTTATTTAATTCTTTTTTTAACCCACCTAATTCCTACCCTAGCTGCCACCCCCCCTTCTTCTCTTTTTTCTTTCTTTCCTCCCCCCATGTTTTCTCCTCCCTCCTTTCTTTTCTTCCCTCTCCCTCATACGGCCCTCTCCCCTCTCCCTGTCCAGCGCGCCTCACCCTCTTCTCCTTCCTCTGTTCCCTTTTCTCTTCTCCTCCCTCTCCCTTCTTCTTCTCTCTTCCTTCTCCCTCCCTTCTATCCTCTTCTCCCCATCCCTTGTCTCCCACGGCTCCAGCGCACTCCCCCCTTCCCCCATCTCACCAGCAGCGCGCCTCACCCCATCTCCCTCATTTCTTCTCATTTTAATTTTATTTTATTTATTTATATATTATCTCTTCTATTCTCTCCATCCTTCCTCCTCTACTTCTCTCTTTATCTCCTCACCTTACCTCCTCCCAATAGCTTGTCAGCCGCCCTTCCTGCACCCCTGCTCAGCTGCCGGACATCCCCTGCAACCCGGCTCGCACTCACGGGACAGCCGTTGTGCACCCCTCGGTTGGATCCCGACAATTCTGCGATAATTTTTGGTTTTATTTTATTTAATTATTATTGATTTTCACAGTTGTTAATTAATATATTTAGTTTTTATCTCATGTGTTTAAAATTTTTAATCAAATTATTTTATTATTATTAAGTTGGTTAATCATTTTATTTAATCAGTTTAATTGTTTATCAATTTAGTTAATTGAATTTGATTAATTGTTAATCAATTTTTTTTAATTACTATTAAATTTTCTTATTCATTATTCAATTTGATTAGTTATTATTGAAATTGTTTTATTGTTAGTTAACTTATTAAATCGCTGATGTTGTGATGGGTTGGCAGTGAGAATTGTTGGTCTACTGTTTTAGGATCTTTTTGACGGTTCTGTGCAGTGCGACCTTTGTGCAGTGAGAGTATTTCACCGTATCTTTTTTCTTTCGTTCCTGCATTGAGGTAGGTGGTTCCATGGCATACCATCTTTCGATGATTTAAATTTCTCCTTAATTAAATTATAATGTCTTCTAGTGATAAATTGTGTGATGTGAATTTTATTTTAGACGTGCTTCGATATGCATATTGATGAATTTGAGTTATTTTTATGTAAATGCCAATGTTTTCCATGTGCGTTGTGTTGATGAAATTTCCAGACGTGTTTTAGTTAATTCTTTAAGGTGTTCAAATTGTGTTTTTCAAGAACGCTTGAGGTAAGGATGTTATTAAACTGATTTTTTCAAATGAAGGTAAAATATTTTGACGTGTTAATTTTTATTATGAACCTTGAGTATGTTTTAGGGGTGCGAATGAGGTTTTAGAAGGGTTGGGATGTACAATTGATTTTCAAATGTTTAGAACATCTAAAATTTCGGTGTTTTAAACTAAGGCCTTGTAGTAAGCATGTGTGATGTTTTATTAATTAAGGAATTATATTTTTTAGAGGCGTTTGATATGAGAATCATGGTTGGGACAGTTTTTGGGGTTTTTTTGGTAGGTGCGAAATGTGTTTTCAAGTTCTTTGATGAGTCTGTGTAATTAAAGGGAGATTTACAATGAAAAGGAGTCACTTTGGTCTTGTTTTCCGTGTTTCACACTTTTGGAATTAAATTGGAAATTGTTTGTACAATGGAAAGACTTGTTTTGGTTTGTATATGATGTACTTTTGGTTTTAAATCGACGTTCCTATATGAAATGGAGTTCGTCTTTCTTGTGTAAATTTTTTCTTTCTAATTTGAAGTGTTTTATAAATTTTTAATTACACTTATTAAATTATATGTTGAGTGTAGAAGTTGTGTTTGATAGAATTACACGAGCGTTAAGTTTTTTAAAGGTATTCTTACATGTGAAACGCAGCATGTCTCATGTGAAAACTCTCAATGTGCAATTTTGAAATGTTCTTCAATTTGTTTAAATAGATTATCATGTTATGCAAGTAATCGGAACAATGTTATAAAATGGTTTTGCGTGCGTGTGTTTTTTATTGTGTTTAGGTATGAAAACGGTGACGTGTATGTGTAATGTTTTGTTTGGTTCAGGATATGTGAAAGTGATATACATTATGTGAATGTGAAACATGATTGAGCACAAGGGAAAACCCTGGGTATCTAGGTGGGTGGACTAGAACTAGTGCGCTAGTGAACCAGATGGGTATCGTCCCGGTTTCACTTAGCTATATTGATGATTTCAACACTAACTAAACATATGATATCTGAGGGTCGTGGCCTTCTATGCCACGTGTTCTGAGGGTCGTGGCCTTCTAAGCCACGTTTTCTGAGGGTCGTGGCCTTCTAAGCCACGTTTTACCGAGACACGAGGTTTTAGGGTCCCACTCCAGCTAGATGATCCTTAGGGGATTTACCCATAGTGCTCTACCATCGATGGCGTGGTGCCTTCCATCGTCATATGGAGGACCACATGTGTGTGTGTGTCTGTGTGTCTGTGTGTCTGTGTGTGTCTGTGAGTATGTGTGTGTGTCTTCCCATAATGAACCTTCCTCTTCCTCTTTAAAATCATGTTTGTGAAATGAGTTCTTTTTAGTTTTTTCCTTTAGAATTTGGTTTGTAAATGTTTTCTTTAAAAGAATTTTGAAAGTATAATTTTGAATAAGCACATTAAATTGTCTTTTGATGTTGTGGAGTGGAACTTTTTTCCCGGTGGCATCCTACTGGGCTTTTAACTCACACCCTACATACACCCTTGTGTGTATGTAGATTCTTGTTTCTTGTGTATTCCAGGTTGTGCGTATTGCTCAGCGATGGTGGTTCTAGTTGTTGTTGGTCTTCGTGTGTAGGTTGGTGTTGGTAGCTTGGGGATGCAACTTCTCGTGTCGCATGAGGTTGGTTTTAGGTCTTAGTTCTCTTTTCCTGTAGTTGTTCATTTTGGGTTTTTAGTTGAACTGTAGACCTAAACCTGTTTATAGTTTAGAAGTGTTTTTTGTAGTCTGTTTTCAGTTTCAGATATTTATCTAGTTTGTTGTTTTTCTGTCTTGTATTTTGGGTAAAACTATTCCCACTTGTTACTTACGATACCCGGGCACATGTGCCAGCCCGTGGGGATCGGGAACACCCTTCGGGTATTGCCGCAGACCGGGTCGGGCGCCGGGTCGGATGGCGACCTGGCCTAGTTCATGACAAAATGGAATCAGAGGGCAATGTTTTCTCTCTTGAGTCGTTTTCTTTTGATATAGAGTCAGATTGAACCAAAATTAAGGTTGTCGGAACTCGGCATTCTAGCTACGAGCAATGTTCTTGGCCAGAACACCTCGTGGCGGGACTTGAGTTACCAAAGTGTGATGAGGTTTGTCTATGTTTTTGGTCATTGCGGTTAATCTTGTCTATGGGAAATGGAAAAGGGGGTAAGGTTAGTGGTCATAGTGAGCTCACATGGTCTGGAAATCCATGTGGAGCCGGGGACACTATCCTAGAATACCCTCCATGGCAGTGGCATGACTGGTGTATGGTATCCCACCA
This sequence comes from Viscum album, assembly GCA_963277665.1. NCBI lineage: Eukaryota > Viridiplantae > Streptophyta > Magnoliopsida > Santalales > Viscaceae > Viscum > Viscum album. The sequence continues at coordinate 289,447,721 of OY728126.1, read as the reverse complement.
TACGTTCCAGTCACCCGCTGACACAAGTTTTCTCTTGCGTCATTTCTCGTCTCTTTGTTTTGGATTCGTTGAAATTTGGTTTTTAGGTAAAAATGTTTTGGTCTTGAGAAATTTTTTCAAATGAAACACATTAAAAACAAAATGATGTGAATGGTTTGGAAAACGTGGGATGGATGTTTTGGTATTGAAAAAAATGGAAAGGTTTGGTTTTGATCCTTGGCGCTCTCATGGGCAACCACATGCATGAGTGTATGCGAAAAGGGAAATGGTTAATGGAACGAGCGGATGAGTGCCTGGATGGACACAAGGTGTGTGCCGGTGCGGCATGAGAACATGCATGTGCGAGGCTCATGGGATGCCATTGGTGTTTGTGCAACCCACTGGGTTTTCTTATTTTCAAAATGTTTTCTTAAATGAAAAAATTTTGGTGTTTTAGTAAATGGTGTTTGTGTGGCATGTCCTTGTGTTTTTGAGATGATGGAAGTGTGGTGTTTTGAGCTGAGTATTCTTTCTGAATGGGTTTTGTCCTGAGTTTGAGTTCTTATTTCTAAGTTGGTATGCAAGCGTGTGGTTAATAAATTCCTTTGAAGAGTACATTGGGGAGCCCTTGCAGTGGTTTCCCCTGTACGTTTGGTGTTTTCTTGTGGTATGTCTTGACCGTTGGACCAGTTTGGTTGGGTCCATAGTTCTCTTTCTAGACTAGTGTATGCCCCCCATAAAGTGTTGGCATGTGATTAAAGTACGACTACGGGGAATTCAGCATTGGCCGGCAATCCAGTTGATTGAAGTACTCTCTTTTTTAATTATAGAATTGAACCCACCTCTACTTTTTATAACTAAGTGGATCCTCTCGCAGCGGGATGACAGATGCGAGGGGAGTTTAACAAAGTTTTGGTTTCTTTGAGCTTTCTGAGTCATCAGGTACGAAATTTGACGTCGTTGCACTTGAAGGATTCCCCTGGAAACGGCGAAAGGAAATCCAGTGGGGAAGGTTGAAGGCGGTACATGAATTTTTCAGGGTTGACCAGAGTCTTGAGGGGCTTGTAGTATTTTCATAGGTTGCAAGGGTCATGTTCGGTGACGTCTTGCATTGTAAGTTCTCTTTGATTATCAAGGGCAAAATTTGACATCATTAATTTGAAAGTTATGTTTGGAAATGGTGAAGGAGATTCCAAGGGGGAGAGGTGGAAGAAGCCTAGAGTGGTCGTTGCATGCCACTATTCTAAATGAACTTTGGTTCTTTGTTGGTTTCGTTTAAGAAAGGGTCCACTTTACTCCACTAGTGTGGCAGACCCAGTAACATGGGGATGCTATGGTCAACTGCATGAATCACGTGTTGTTTATGGCTCAGTTTGAAGTCCCTATCCGTATAGTGTTCCTCCCAACAGAAATGATCATGATTAGGTGGAGATTCGTGTTGACGTGTTCTCATCCAGTGTGACAAAGGGTGATGTGCATGCACCATTAAAGCTCTTGTTTTGGTGATTGTTCAGTGTACAATATTTTGGATTTCATAATGTGTTGTGGTTGCTGGTGTTTCCCTGGTTTTAGTGTGGTTGCATGTGACACCAAAAGGATAAGCTCCGTTCTGGAGTCTTCAATGCCTGACTGCGAGCCAGGAGTTGCTTCAAACATCAGGGCACTAGCCATAGGCCTCGGAGTAAAGCTGGCACGTGGTCAGGAACCCTGGGATTTTATAAAACCCCAATTTCATTTATTTCATCGGTGTTGAAAGTGAAAGCAGCTTAAATTGTTATCTATGTTTGTTCTATTCGAATGAGCCGTCTGGTTGCATTAGGGTTTCGTGACCATGTGGAGGAGTGTTCGTCTCGTGTATTAAAGTCTTGGGGATTGCGTTCCACTTGATGTAATTGCTTTTGTGGACTTATGGGGTTTGTTGAGTAAATCTGTCTCAAATCTGAATAATTCTCATCCAGGAATGTGTAAATGCTGGTTTGTCTTGGATCATGCTTTTGACACCCCATTAGTCGGGCCCCTCCCTCCCCGCCCCTTGGGGTGGGGTGTTTGGTCACCATCGATAATCGTTTTTTCTAAATTTTTGTACCTGCTGTTAGTTTTAATGGCGGGGAGACCCACATCAGATCCCGTACAAATATCTCTGGAATTAATCGATGTTGGACTCTTCTTTAATGGTGGGGAGTCCGTTTGGACCTACAGATGTCGATTTCCCAAACCCATCTTGGGCGATAGTATGTTCTCAATGGTGGGGAGTCCGCCTGGGCCTCCTCGTGTCGATTTTATAGTCTCGTCTCGGGCGTTGGAAATTTTTTTTAATAGTGGAGAGCCCCATCGGGCTTTCCCATGGTGGGCCATTCAGTTCTGTTCCTAGAAATGGTTTAGTGGTAGGTTATTAAAGTATTCTTTGGATGTGGGTTGGTCTTTTATCTTCGTTCAAGTAAAATGGTGTGTTTTTCGTTCAGTGATGCTTGAGGTGTTTTGGTTTGTGAGGTTGGTTTCCGCAGGTGCGAGTGTTGCATTCCTGAATCAATCAACTGGAGGCGTTCTAGATCTTTGGGGTGGGCAACACATATCAGAAAGTCTTTTTACATGCTTCTTGAGGTTGTCATTTGAGTCACTTTTTCTGAGCACATTGCTTTTGCTTCTTTTTGCTTGTTGGTTGTAGATATCCTCTTTGAAATTTAGTGGGGTATCAGTTTCTCCTTTGTGCCTCAACCCTAGCTGTGGCTTTCCGGGGACGGAAGGTTTTCCTGGTGGGGAGATTTTTCACGTCTGGTCTTCACTTTGAGGTATGTATTTAATTTCAGTTTTAATCACATAAGTTTTATTTCCTTTTTTGTAAATTTTTTTGTTTGAGTTTGAGCTGAGCGCGATTTTAGTGGTACGCACTTGCGCTGATAAATGGACGCGGGCTTGACGTTGCCCAACGCACGGGCACGACATGGGTGAAGCCTTGTGGCATGCCCGGTACATGGGTGGTCTTACCTGGTATTATTAATATTAACATTTTAAGGGAGTATTTCTTCTATTTTATTCTTATTTCCTTATTATTATAAATATTATTAGTATTTTTATTACTTTTCAATTTTTAACTTATATTATTAAATCCTTTATCATTTTCTATTTTAGAATAGTTTAATTATTAGTATTGTGTGTGTATACATACATATATATATATACATGTATATACATATATATATATATATATATGTATTTATATCTCTCCATTTTTATTTATTTATTTATTTTGTCTTTATTATTTCTTTTCATTTCTTTTTATTTTATTTTATTCTTTTTTAACCCACCTAATTCATACCCTAGATGCCACCCCCCCCCTTCTTCTCTCTTTTTTTCTTTCCTCTCCCCCACGTTTTCTCCTCCCTCCTTTCTTTTCTTCCCTCTCCCTCACGCGGCCCTCTCCCCTCTCCCTATCCAGCACGCCTCACCCCCTTCCCCTTCCTCTATTCACTTTTCTCTTCTCTTCCCTCTCCCTTTTTCTTCTCTCTTCCTTATCCCTACCTTCTCTCCTCTTCTTCCCATCCCTTCTCTCCCATGGCTCCAGCACACTCCACCCCTTTCCCCCATCTCTCCAGCGGCGCACCTCACCCCATCTCCCTCCTTTCATCTCTTTTTTATTTTATTTATTTATTTATTTATTATCTCTTCTATTATCTCCTTCCTTCCTACTCTACTTATCTATTTATCTCCTCACCTTACCTCCTCCCAATAGCTGGTCAGCCGCCCTTCCCGAACCCCCGCTCGGCTGCCAGACATCCCGCGCAACCCAGCTCGCACTCGCCAGACAGCCGTTGCGCGCCCCTCTATTGGATCCCGAAAATTCCACAATATTGGTTGGTTTTATTTTATTTAATTATTATTGATTTTTTAGTTGTTAATTAATATATTTAGTTATTATCACATGTGTTTAAAATTGTTAATCAAATTACTTGATTATTATTAAGTTGGTTAATTATTTTATTTAATCTGTTTAATTGTTTATCAATTTAGTTAATTAAATTTGATTAATTGTTAATCAATTTGTTTAATTACTATTAAATTTTCATAATCATTATTCAATTTGATTAGTTATTATTGAATTTGTTTTATTTTTAGTTAACTTATTAAATCGCTGATGTTGTGATGGGCTGGCGGTGAGAATTTTTGGTCTACTATTTGAGGATCTTTTTGACGGTTCCATGCAGTGTGTCCTTTGCGCAGCGAGAGTATTGCGCTGTATCTTTTTTCGTTCATTCTTTCATTAAGGTAGGTGGTTCCATTCCATAGCATCTTTAGATGATTTAAATTTCCCCTTAATTAAATTATAATGTATTCTAGTGATAAATTGCGTGATGCGAATTTTATTTTGGACGTGCTTCGATATGCATATTGATGAATTTGAGTTGTTTTTAATTAAATGCCAATGTTTTACATGTGCGTTGTGTTGTTGAAATTTGCAGACGTGTTTTAGTTAATTGTTTAAGGTGTGCACATTGTGTTTTTCAAGAATGATTGAGGTACGGATGTTATTAAACTGAGTTTTTCAAATGAAGGTAAACTATTTTGACGTGCTAATTTTTATTATGAACCTTGAGTATGTTTTAGGGGTGCGAATGAGGTTTTAGAAGGGTTGGGATGTACAATTGATTTTAAAATGGATACAACATCTAAAATTTGTTTGTTTTAAACTACGGACTTGTAGTAAGCATGTGTGATGGTTTATTAATTGAGCAATTGTTCTTTTAGTTGCGTTTGATATGCGAATCATGGTTGGGAAGGTTTTTGGGGTTGTTTGGTAGGTGCAAAATGTGTTTTCAAGTTCTTTGATGTGTCTGTGTAATTAAAGGGATATTTTCAATGAAAATGAGTAACTTTGGGCGTGTTTTCCGTGTTGCGCACTTTTGGAATTAAATTGGAAATTGTTGGGACAATGGAAAAACATGTTTTTGTTTGTATATGCTATACTTTTGGTTTTAAAGTGATGTTACTATATGAAATTGAGTTCTTATTTCTTTTTTAAACCTTTACTTTCTAATTTGAAGTGTTTTATAAATTTTTAATTGCACTTATTAAATTATATGTGGAGTGCGGAAGTTGTGTTTGATTGAATTACATGAGCGTTATGTTTTTTTAAAGGTATTCTTACATGTGAAATTCGACATGCCTCATGTGCAAAATCGTATTGTGTTATTTTTAAATGTTATTCAAATTGTTTAAATAGATTATCAAGTCATGCAAGTGATCCGAACTATGTTATAAAATGGTTTTGGCATGCGTTTGTTTTTTATGGTGTTTGGGTTTGCTAACAGTGACGTGTATGTGTAATGTTTTGTTTGGTTCAGGATATGTGAAAGAGATATACATTATGTGAATGTGAAACTTGATTGAGCACAAGAAAAAACCCTGGGTATCTAGGTGGGCGGACTAGAACTAGTGCACTAGTGAACCAGATGGGTATCGTCCCTTATTCACTTAGCTGGATTGACGATGGCAACACAAACTAAACATATGATATCTGAGGGTCGTGGCCTTCTAAGCCATGTGTTCTGAGGGTCATGGCCTTCTAAGCCACATTTTCTGAGGGTCATGGTCTTCTAAGCCATGTTTCACCGGGACACGATGTTTAAGGGTCCCACTCGAGCTAGATGATCCTTAGGTGATTTACCCATAGCGCACTACCATCGATGGCGTGGTGCCTTCTGTCGGCATATGGAGGACCACTTGTGTGTGTGTGTGTGTGTGTGTGTATGTGTGTGTGTGTGTGTGTCTGTGTGTGTGTGAGTATGTGTGTGTGTGTGCCCATAATGAACCTTCCTCTTCCTATTTAAAATCATTGTTGTGAAATGAGTTGTTTTTAGTGTTTTCCTTTAGCATTTGGTTTGTAAATGTTTTCTTTAAAAGCATTTTGAAAGTATAATTTTTAATAAGCACTTTAAATTGTCTTTTGATGTTGTGGCATGGATCTTTTTTCTCGGGGGCATCCTACTGGGCTTTTAGCTCACACCCTACAAACCCCCTTGGGTGTATGTAGATTCTTGTTTCTTGTGTATTCCAGGTTGTGCATCGTGCTCAGTGATGGTGGTTCTGGTTGCTGTTGGTTTTCTTGTACAGGTTGGTGTTGGTAGCTTGGGGATGCAAATTCTCATGTCGCATGAGGTTGGTTTTGGGGCTTAGTTCTCTTTTCCTGTTGTTGTTCATTTTAGGTTTTTAGCTGAATTATATACCTAAACATGTTTATAGTTTAGAAGTGTGTTTTTTAGTGTTTTTTCAGTTTCAGTTATTTATCTGGATGGTTGTTTTTCTGTCTTTCATTTCGGGTAAAACCATTCCCACTTGTTACTTACGATACTCGGGCACTTGTGCCAGCCCGTGGGGATCGAGAACGCCCTTCAGGCCTTGCCGCGGACCAAGTCGGGTGCCGGGTCGGATAACGACCATGCCTGGTTCGTGACATGTAGTGTTTCTTTAATTTGTGTTATGTATGTTTTGTTATATTCTTAATTTAGATATTTTTAAAAAGTTTCTTATTTCAGGCATGGATATCCTTGGAGAAATGTTTAAATAATAATTATTGATTCAAATAATTGATATTGGACACTAATAAAACCTTTCTATGGTATCATATGATGGTCATGATTTATATTTTGGTAATAATTCATTTAATTAAACATTTTTTTAAAAAAGGAGTTGTTTTTAAGGGTTTCTTGAAATTATGGTATTTTTTGTACCCTTATATGACTAAGCCGCATAATGGAAACAAAAGCATTACCCTTATACTGAGTGATTTGAGTAAGGATTATATCAAATTATCTATATGTAGATTGGATTATGAAAGGGTCACTTATGCTTACAGTAATGTGATATGTTGTTATGTAAGGGTAATTATTTTCCCTAAATTCATTTAATATTAACCGGCTACATCGCCTAATGTGAAACAGGGATATGTAAAGGTCGTACCCTAAAAGAAGCATACTTTTTAAATGTTATACCCTAATAAAGTGAGGTTTCTCAATGATGTGTAATGGTAAAATCGTATACTCTCATTACATTTTAGTTCTTTATTGTCTTGTAACATTATATAATGACCTACCATTATCTGAAGCATTCATGTAATGGTATTACCCTTATAAAAATGGGAAATGTAATGGCAATCATCATATATCATTTATGAAACACCTAATATCTATGTTTCGCAAATATATGGAGTGACTTTCCATTACTTGTGTACTATAAAATATTATTTCTCTTAAGTAGAGTGTCTTTATAAGGGTAGAGGTAGCTTACCTTTAAGCATGAATGGGTTCCCGCATAAGGGTAAACAAAAAAAATTGAAAATTATTTTTAAAATATTAAAATTATAGAATGGATTATAGAACAATTATAAATCATTGTAAAAGGTATTTTTATAATCTTTTAATTTATATACTATTTATATATTAATTAATTATAAACTGTTTAGGATTAATAAAATGTTTACAAAACATTTATTAATAAATATTCTTTAAACAATAACTGTTAATACATGACAAATATTTTAACAAAATTATATAGTATGAATTTTAATCTAAAAATAAATGTATTTATTTATATATCATAAGTTATAATTTATAAAGGGATTATAAATTATGAAATATGGATAAAGAATAAAATATATGTATTTAAAATAAAAAAATTTCATAATTAGTCAATTTAAAATTTAAAAAAAATCAGCCCATATTTAGATATTATTTAATCCATATCAAAAATTATTGATGATTTATATAATCTGTGATTAAATAATGATTATATATATTGTATATAGATAATTTAAAATTTTTAAAAAATTTAATTTTGATTATAAATTGGTTATAAATTATGAAAAAATCATATATCTAAAATTAAAATGTCATATAATGAATAATATTAATTTGTTCAAATTAAAAGTGTTCACATTGGAATGAATATAAAATTGTTTTATTCAAAAATTTTCAATTTATATTATGACACATATATTTATTATAATATTTTCATAATTACTGTTTATTCATGAATTTTTTAGAAATATTAATATTAGTTTTTAATATTTCAATTTTTCATTAATTTTAATGTTAATTAATATTATATTATGTTTTATGAAATTGTCTAATTATTTTGAATACTATGTGTGATTTAGTTTAAAATATTAAACTGATTCTAGGATATGGGCATGAATTAAAAAATTAATTTAGTTTTTCATCTACCTAGACCACATTTTGTAATTTATGTTCTTTTTTAAATTTATTAATAGAATATTTATTTTTCATAAGAAGTGATGGAGTAATGATTAATGGGATTATCTCTAGAGTAATGTATACCAAGGTAGGGGGACATGGGCTCTCACTTCATACATGCATGGAGGTCTACGTCATTCCAATGAAAGTGATTGGGGTTGGATATTTGTCGCTCTAGACTTACCAAAGTAGAGAATTTATAAATTATATATTATTATTCCTTTACATGAAGTGTTTATATAACTTTTAAATATTATGAATTTGAATATGAATGAATATGTTCTGATTTAATTTCTGTGAGTAACCAAAACTACTAGATTGTGTAAATAGTTGCAAATCAATATGGTTTTAAAATATTTATTTGGTTGTGGGAATTGGAATCCAAAAAATACTTTAAGTATGAATATGTAAAAGGGAATGGATTGATATATGATATTGAGAAAAAATCTCATTCACAAACTAGGTATGATGTTACCTCCAATATTTCACTTTTAATGTCCTTGATCATCCAACTTTGTAATTTCGTACAAAAGATATGCGCCCATATATTATCTTATTTATAGAAATAATGTAATAAGTTACTCTATATTTTCTTTTCAAGTGGTTTGATGAAAAATCTGGGTTCCCCTATATTTTTCATTGTGAGAATGTTTTTGGTGTTTTATTTGGGTAAAATATAGCGTATAATCTTTAATGTATAGGATATTGGAGTAATTAATGTGAGTTTAACCATATGATAGATTTGGAAAAGGGTTATCAGTCTAGTTATCTAAAAATAATATATTATTTTATGGGGATATTTCCATGAATAAATAATTATGTGGTGAGATGAACGCTAAAGTGGGCTCATTTCATACTAAAATATGGATCAAGTATAACTAATGTAAATGATGAATTTTAAAAGGGTTCATCATTTTAGTGGGTTCACATTTAATATATTTCTATATTAAATAATTACCTATAGATGATACTTATTTGATAAAAGCATTTATTTTAGAAAATATCATCATAACCATGATCATAATGATAAACTAGGTAATTTATCCATGAAAAGGATAAAAAAATATAATTATATATTAAGACTGGAATCATCATAAATATTCTAATGATTAGTTTTTTATGAAAATTTCCTATGGAATAGTAATAATTCAACATGATTTGATTATACAAGATATAAATGAAGGAATATGTGACAACTCCATGGAATTTACATGGTAGGTGTTGATGTCATAGAAATCAATTATTTGATTTTGAATGTTATTTGATACAAAATTTAAATTTTAAAAATAATATTAAATATATAGGAGTTCAAAATGAATGGAAAATTTGACCATGTTTCTTGTGTATATTAATAAAATATAGTAAATTTTTCCAACATCAATTATCTAAATAGAAATGATTGTATCAAGACCAAATGAGAATAACTAAAATATATGTCCCTTAATCTCATTTCACTCTATGATAATGAAGTATGACCAATAATAAAGTCTTTTCTTGAATAATAATTAAATTGTTATGTTTATACAATTGGGTTATGATTCATAAATTTCTATAAGAGGTTTTTGAGAAGAAGATATCAAAAAAAATTTCTTAACTAGGATTAAATATTTATCCATGTGATTTCTAAAATATGTGGGAACGTATTCCCACCACCCAATGATGGTATATTTTAAAAAATCGAACTTCTCAAATTAAAATGATCCAAACATATAGAATACTATATAGGATATGAGAAAACATTATTTGTTAAATAGTACCATGAAAAGGGAATAAATATTATTTATTAACACAAAATGGTTTGGTCATATTATATTGATATATTAAAAACAATATAATGAAAATAGTGGGAGTATGGTTGGACTTAGAGACGATTAAAATTAAAAAATAATGGTTTACACTAATCTTATGTTAATGTAGTTTTTATCATTACATAAAAAATTTCTAGGTGGATCAATAAAACAATAATCTATATAGTTAATTTTCAAGGAATTATTTTTTGATAGAATTAATATACATGTATCATTATGAGTAACATATAAAGAGTTCAAAGAAGAAAAAATAAGTTCACATCATTACTTATGATGATTTGATGTTAGGAAATTTTGATTTGTTTAAAAATATTCATATTTAGGAATATGATTCCTAGGTCTAACCACTATTCTAACCATCTTACTTCAACGATATTCCACACTAATGATTTTAATGGGTGATTTTTATCAGTTTCTCACATTGTGATATGACATGATTTAATGTATTGAAATAACCTAGAAACTGTAAAAAACATAAGGATGACCTAGATGATTACAATATATATTATGATAAACTGATTATTATGTTAGTTTTGATGAATATTCCTAATGATTTTAAGAATAATAAAATGCATCCTATTAAATTCAACCTTTATTCTATAATTCATTCACATTAGATACATAAATTTATATAAAGATAAATATTTCATGAAGTGTTACGATAATTGACCACTCTGTGATTAACTTTTATTTTATCGCTAACTAATGTTTTTAATGAAGTATTATATATCATGATTAATATTTATGGTAAGAATGAGTAGGATTTATGTATAGTGGTATGGAATGTGATTATGAGTCACAATACAAAGAATGTAATTATTCCTGTCTATGGATGACCCATAATAGTATACCATATTGAGTGCTATACAAATGTATTTGGTATAATAATGGTTGGATGGTTTATATTTTTTCCCCACTACCTGAGTTTAGTGAGGTACCTATCTTGAGAACCTTAATACATTGATAAAATACATACATATGTCTAGTTTTTGACATAGCCACTATGGGAATGGTTGATTATGTTTCCTATAATGTAATTAGATGGTGCTTAATTGAAATGGGATTGAACTCTCATATGAGAAGTGTGGCACCATGGACTTTGGTTGAGATATAATATTGGAATGTGAATACATAACTATATTTTATATATCTATCGGTGTTAGTTTCATGTGATTTTTTAAATAATTATGACTGATATGTGATGTATTAATCACTCAGATCAGTCTATACACACAGAATAGAGAACAAAGAGTGGATATATGGGATTGACATTCTCCATGTCCCATGGCCACTCGATGTCATTGAAATTTGAAAATATGTGCACACACAATCTATATATGATGTATTATGGTGGACACAAGTTATAAGATATATGTTCTTGAGTGATATTATCCTAGATCCACTTATGGATTTAGTAATAAGCTTTCTTTTTTAGATGACACTATTTACTTACATATATGGATTTAGATAATTTTATTTTCAAATATTTCTATAAAGGTCATTGGGGCCACACTTCACTGATGGAGGAATTGGGATTGTGTTTGACTAAAATAGTTACTATAAAAGTGTTCTAGTGTTAATCTAAAAAATTAGATGGGTATAAAAATGATATTAAATATGACATGACATAATGTGAGGTTGACTATAGCTTTACCAAATATTTTTGGAAGATATCAAAAAAGTGTTTTGGATATTATTTCACATGTTATTATATATAGTACATTACAAAGTAATATTGCAACAAATATTTCAGGCTTTAGTGAAAGTGGTAGAATTATAGTGGTATTTTGAAAGACCTTATATATATATATATTATATATATATATATATATTATGCGATGCATTAATTTTTTTATTATATAGAAACGAAAATATCATTTACACTACTTATGATGATAGTTATTGTTTGGTTGGATGTACCTTATATATATTAATCATTTATTGATGTGTTTTATATGATTAAAGGATTGTGAATAAATTCATTAATATGATGAATGGATTTACTAGAAATGCCATTTATACAATTGTTATAATGAATAAATAAAGTTGATCACACCCATGAAGTGTCCTTTGGTGATTATAAATTTTACTCTCATGTGATTATTGAATGTGTTCTTTGATACCAGGCATTGAAAAAACTCCATGAGATCCATATCTCTTTTTATTTTCCTCATTAACATATATAGGTACTATCATACCATGGAGAGGACATGGATCTCATCTAAACGTCAGGTTATTTAATGTATCTCTTGGATAGCTATGGATGTGGGATATGTTTATTTTCAATATATTGATCATTATAAAATTCTTAAGAAGATAATTATCCATGGTTAAAGTGGATCTTAGGTGAATGAGACACATGTTTTTTAGTGTTCTCCATTTCTTATTTTTAATAGGTTTAAAATTTATTACATGAGACACTTGAACAATGGTTTAAATAATATAAATTAATTTTAATATATTTAATATAATCTAATAAAACCCTCAAATATTATTCTATATATATAAAAATATTAAATTAACAATACTAATAAATATTATAAAATATTTAACAAATATTTTTAAATATATAAATTATATGAAAATGATGAAATATTTAAACATAGGGTGATTTTTTTATCATATGGAACTATCATTACTTGTGAAGAAAATTAATATTTTGTGTGGTGATCTATAATAATTTACACAAAATTTCCATCACATTTGAGTAACAATTTTTACTACCAATGCCCCCTAACACTCCATATATTTTGTTTGGATGCTTCTACCTGACCCCTGGTGGCCCACACAACCTATTTCCATTGATCATAGTCCTGACCATTTCCCAAGGAACCCCCTTCATAACCAACCATTGTGATGCAAATATATCATCATAACCCATCAAATCTGTTGGGGTTCTCATCCCATAATCTCCATTACAAAATATATATTATGACCATAAAACCATTTACTCATTTGATAGAAAAAATTTAATATATATTTTAATAAAAATGAGAGGTATATGAGAAAAAGGAGAATCATTGCCTTTTTTATCCAACATTCATTATGAAATGAATGGAGGTTCATGAACATGAGATAATTATTGAGATAAAGTTATAGTTTAAATAATTTTAATCAGAAATCATAATACATCATTCAATTCATTTTTGCTGGATTATGAGTATTTAAATGTTTAAAAAGGAATACATGTAATCATATAATATATAATAAATTATAGTAATCAACCCCAAATCATGATTTTTGAATGATCCTAGACAAATAATGATCCATACATCAAAACTTTTCACTACGTCATGGTGAATCGTTTGGCATCAAGGGTTCATTCATCGACACTACAAAAATGAATCATTGATCCATCACACTGGTCGGTCCTTGACTTGTGATCAATCATCAGTTCCATAAATATTTGGACCCTCTCATAACCACCATTAATCATATGGTCAATCTAATAAAAAGAAAATCCATAGAGAAATTCCAAAATGGGGATTTTTTTATCATGAGATAGGTCACCCCAAGATTTATTATTAAGGATATGAAAAGAATATTTTCTGGGACCTGAAACCCATACAACAAGAATTTATTACCATTTTATAACCCATAATTTTACACAAAACCACGATGTTGGAATTTAAATCCAAGATATCATTTTAAAATATCGATAACTACACCAATGATAGTAAATATTATATTATAATAAATATTAACAATTCATAAAATTCATTCACCTAATTATTTTCGAAGAATGCAAACCCAGCATAATCAGCACATTACATGATCAAAAAACAGTTATAATTTTTGTCCATGTCTTTTTCTTTGGTAAATTTATCATTTTACACATTTTAGTGACCTAAGAATTTAAAAATAAAGAATATTTTGAATCTCGTTTCAGTAATGTATTGGAAAATACAATATAGAAATTTTTTACATTATTTATGTTTTTAAATGTGACAATATTAAATAAAAAAGTAATAAATATTTATATTATATATATATATATATTTATATATTATTGAATTTATCACACACCCTTATTGAATTTAGTTTTATAAAATCATAATAAGATAAAACTTTATGAAAAATTTTAATTAATATTTATATATGTTTGGAAATTATTATTATTTTTTAGAAGTTAATTATAGAATAAATTTTCATAAAATATAAATAAAAGAAGAGATGATGAGTTCAGATAAATAAAATTGCCCCTATCCAATAAAAATCATTCACATGGATTTTTTTTAAATCAACATGTGCATTAAGGATATCATTATGTTGAGACCACGACCGAATTAATTCTACCACACTGAGGACCAAAGATTCATGGATGAGGAACCCTTAACATAGTAATTACATATTTCATGTGTATATCATGTTATTTAGAGTTCTCCATGTTACCTCCAACACCCTTGGATTGAATCATTTCCCTCATAGAGTTATCTTCAAGAGTGGTATCCTCTCTTTCTCTATCCTCCCTCGATGGGGTATATATTCCACAAGAGATATCTCAATCCGCTTCTTCCCTATAGAGTTATTCATCATCATTGTGTGATACAATAAATGAATCCAATTTTTATATTACTTTATAATACATTTCTTCAAGGTCATTAATCGAGTGAAACACTCTAAAGAGACATGATACTGGCACTAATTACTTGTTAATGTTTTTAGTGTATGCTTGACCACCATACATGAACAACATCACGTGTTCACCTCCCAATGCATCAAAAACCTACACAAAATATTTCACCATTGTTCCTTATATATTATTCTTCTAAATTGGATCATGGATCATGTGAACTGTACTTTTTTAAGCAGCTATCTCGGGGGGTGGAAGATGCAGAAACAACCTACATAGCATAATTTTACCAATATACCATCAAAGAGTCTTATTTTTCACTTGTTTTACCATCCAAGATATCTTCTAGAGAACCCACTAGATCATCAGGTTGTCCAATGGACCGCCTAACTGGAGAACCTCCATTGTATTTCTCTATGATGTAGAGGTCATGTGAAATTTATAGACCTTCAAATATTTCCATACATTTATCTTGAGAAGGCAGTGTCATGTAACTCTTGATGTTAGAGACCATTCCAAAATAAAAATACAATATTCCTACCCTTGTTAGCCTTTGAGGTGACCAGATTTTTCTCTTGCCATAAATTATGATCATATATATCATTCTCTTCACTTTTACCGTCTAGTTTTTACCCAGTGAATCTTCTTTAATATAATACTCCAATCCACGTGAATGAAAATATCTAATGGATGTAAATTTTTTATCATCTAATTCAATATCAACTCAAGATCATTGATGTTGGGAAAGTGCCAATCTATTATATAGTTCAGTATATATCGTGTTGTGGAGGAAACACCCCATTTTTTTAATAAAAACACTGTTGTGACAAATAAAATATGAGAATGAAAATAGAGTGTAGAAATAATAAAAGAAAATAAATAGGACATAAAAAATTTAATGTGGAAGAACCCTTAAATAGAGAGGAATATAAAACCATGTTGAAAATCTAAAAAAACATTTAAAATTGAGGGACTACAGAATTCCAAGTAGAAACACAAAAAGGAATTGATAATACATTGTAGAAAACCTTTGTGGAAATCCTCACCAGGATTTGCCTCCATTTCCACACTACTAACCATCTCACAAAAAGAAGAAACCCTTTTAAGATCAGAAATAGATATGTGACGTAGTAACATCACCTCAAATAAATTTTTGAACAACCTAATTTTTACATTGAATGGGGTTGTCCATGCTAACATCACCAATATATCTTCTACACACAACCTGATTTTCACTGTCACCATCATTGTGAACCATGCCTCTTTTTTTTCTTCCTATTCATCCATTTATAGAACTATATAAGCCCCATATATAATGATTATAAATAGACCACTTCAAAAAAATGCTTATGATAGAGATCACAAAAGGGTTCACATTTCAAATTTTTTAATAATATATGATATTTGTATTTAAATAGATATTTTGATGTCGTATGGACAACATCAATCTTCCTCTTCATCCATTTGAAGAAGGATTTTAATTCCAAAAATCTAAATTTGATGAAAAAAATAGTTTGTATCAAACCAACCAAGAACCTTTATTGAAAATATTAAAATAAACTTTTGAAAATATTCCAATAACATAAAATCTCCCTCTATAAAGAAAATATAAATGATAATGTATTCATCGTATCTATATTTGCACTAAAAATACTAGAATCAAAACTAGCTCCCACATAATTCTGATCACCACAAAATCTAGATAACCTGTACGAATTAATTTCACCCTTTTATAATCATTATCTATGTAGTTTGAAACATTCAGTGCATTGTATCAATCAATGATTTTAAATCAATTTTACTAGGGAAATTGTTCATATAAATTGAGTTAGATTTATGACCTAAAACAATATACAATACCTACATCATCTTGTAAACCTTATTAATAATGTTTTATGGTCTTGTAATCATTCTTGAAGATTAACTATTCCACTAATATGATGGTTTCCTCTTCACAACATCATTTTTCACATAACCATAAACCTTTCGATATGTATTTTTAATATTATCATCAATTATGTCTCGCACATAAACTATTGATCCCTTAGACAATTTCCATATTACACTTCAAAATCAAATCTTAAATCAATCAATACCAAGATTAAAATCAATGAAAATTTTAAAGAATATACCTAAAATATGTTTCACATCCAAAAAAATCAATGTAAAACATTCATTTGAAGCTACAAAAATATCACCATCAAGAATTACAATAGTATAATATATATTTAACATAATAAAAAAATCAAAATTATCATTCATAATATGAATGAAATAATTCCTACTTCAGTGTAGCATGGTACCAAGCATCCCAATAAACCCCCATTCTCTGTGTATATCCAAACAATGACAATCAACACTAACTGAATGTAAGTTACCAACACCATAAATAAGACTTTTGCCACTATCCCCATAATTTCGTTTTTGTACCATTATTTCTTCATGATTTTTTAAAGCATGGGATTTTCTTTGCACATGAACCTACTTATCACAAATTAATTAATTAAAATATCTCATTGTCTTCATTTAGTCTCTCTTATTGTGACACCAATCGACCAAAACATGATTATCACTATGATACGAAGAATCAACAAAATTAGTCTCTCACCGAGTCTCATTCACTATAAAAGGTGAAATCACATAATCCTTTATTAGAGTGTATTTAGAAATCAAAAATTTGGTGACAAAATTATCAGATGAATTTGGAATTTATACTAAGGTAGGAAAATCCTTATCTTTATTATCAATTTCAATAGGCACCAAGTTACCTATATCCTCAATCATGATCTCCAATGAAGACATCATAATCATAAGTCTGATAAATATGTGAATATGGTTACTTAAATCACCATTATCTAGCATTCATAAATGATACAATCAGTTTTTATGATATAGATTTTTTGGGAGGGATTTCAATTTATAAATTATTTGAAGATTAATGGAGATTTTATCTAGTTCTATTAGATTCAAGACATCCAAAATAGTATTATCATTCAAATACATCTAAATTTTTATTATTTCAAACTCTCTCAAATCCTATAAGTCACTATATCTCATTGTATCAAGATTCTATAATTTTTTCTTCAACACCATAATTTTCTACTCATGAACTAAAATATTTTTAACTCATTGATGCCATAGCATAAAGTGCTTTTTCATACAGAACATTTATATGTGGGAAGACATCCCATGGAGTGAATCACCCATATCCAATCAAAATGAAACAAAGATAAATAATTATGATTGTATATATTGTGAATGATAAAGACCAATTATTGACTTAAAACACAGATCTAGAAAATAATGTTTTTAAATATCCAATGAAAACAAAGCACATAAATAAAATTATAAAAAATAAGGATATATAAATTTAATTTGGAAAAACCATGTAGTGAATAGTATTAAATAAACTCAGTGAAACTCTAAAAGATCAACTATATATCAAAGAGTAAAATAGAATAAGTACAAGCTCAATCATGAATTGAGAATAAAACAAATGAAACTAATATGATGATCCATAGACTGATACAACTTTATCGCCACTCAGATAATCATCTTGCAATAAGACATCAACCTCTGATGTTAAAAACTACACATGGGGATCATTGCATCCCCTAATTTAAATAGTTACAGAACCCAATTTTATGACTCCATGGTACTACCCACACACCATATAACAAAATAATCTACTACACACCACCTTATTTTCTCTATCAGCATCCCTATAAACCATTCCTATTTGGTAAACCTATACTCTCCATTTTATAGGCACATATTTTCCCCAAAAATATAATAATGACAAGGTCAACCATTAAGAGCACAAACACATGTGTGAAATCCAAAAAATGGGGTTATTTTTTCAAATTAAAAAAACACATGACCTTTATATTTAAAAAAAATCCAAATATGAGTTATGAACATCATAATAAACCCCATTTATGACATTATAGAAGGATATGACTTCCAAAAAAACATGGTTGGATAAAAAAACAGTTGTCATCTCAAAAAAATCATCCTTTATAGAAAGTATTATGATACCCTTCATAAACTATATCTAAAACCTAAAATACACTCTTAAAACGAAATCCATGGGTTGAAGTCATCACTAGAAATTTATTTTTTTACTTCCAATACAAAAATAATCAATATTTATCTTCCTATAATTGTGATCACTGAAAAATATAAAGTACCTATAAGAATTCATTTCCACCACTACTCAACATCCTTCATGCTTCTTGAAACACATTATGAATCACCTCGATCTCTATTATAAATTTTTTCACCTCAAGTGAAACTATCGGAGGAAAATGAAACAGGTGTATGACCTGAAAGACATATCATGAAATTATTTGGATTCAATACCATTTTCATTAGATTAGATCGACTTTGATTCATGAATGATGATTTGATGTGTCAAAAATCTATTGATTTCATAATCGAAACTACATTTTCACATCACCACACTCCACTAAATCTGTATTGTAAAGTTCTTCATCCATTCTACCTCATTCATAATCCATCGGTCCCCTATAAATATTCTATATTTCATTTTTAAATGAACTACTGAATCCATCATTATCAATCTTATAAAAAATATTGATTATAATATATTCCTGGAACATGTCGCACATCCAACGACATCAGAGTATAACATACAATTATACTGATACAAATATCACCAACATCAATTAAATATGAAGGATCTCTATTTCTCATATTCAAAATACCGAGGGCACCTTCTTCACATGAATAAAATAATCCCCTCTTGGGTGTAATATTATACAAAGCTACTAAATCAACTTCTCATTCGGTGTGATGATATAACCTATGAAAATCAAAAATAAATAAATTAAAATTACCCCCACCCTATATAAAACATATGATGTTATCCTCAAAAATAGTGTGAGGTTACTTTTTCAACTTTAACCTTTTTCAATGAATACCATTTTCTTTACACATGACCCACCTTGTTTAAAAAGGGAATTTACATTTATTTATTCACTACAAAAAAACATCTCAAATTAACTCATCCATATATAATTCCAGAATAAAATATTTACCGAAATAATCACCATCATTGTTCTTTTGTTGAGTGTTTTGAATCATAATTTATCACATCATCAAACATTAGAGTGATTTTCCCTAACAACAATGCAGAGATGATGTTACCACATGAGTATGGTAATGAACCCAAGAGAAGAAAATACGTGTTTTATTATTCCTTTTCAATAAGCACCACATTAACATTGTCATCGATCTTGGTTCCTATTGAGGATTTATCAATTAAAAGATTGGAATACTCATCCATGTGGTTACATAAATCATTATTCTCTGACATTCACAAGTTATACATTCATTTCCTTAGATTTAATATTTTTTGTGGGGTATTAATTTATAACTACATTTAAGCTTCATAACGATCTCATTCAAATCTATCAGATTTATTACACACACCAAAGTATTATCAGCCAAATACAACTGAATCTTGGTTGTAACTAACTCTCTCAAATACTTCCAATAAACATTGTTAAATGTCTCCAACATTTGTAATATTTATCTATATCTTTGTAAATGCCTTGTCAAGTACTAAAATATTTTTAACTAATAGCATCCATAACAAAAATTCATTTTTCCTATTGAATAGTTTGATGTGGTACAAAATACCATGACTTGAATAACCCATATCCAATTAGAAAAAAATATAGGTGAATAAAAATGATACAAAATATTAAGGATAAGCTGATTTTTTTCAGAATAAAAATATAATTATGATAATTAATGATTGAGAATCTCTAACAAAATGGATCAAATTAAAAAAGTATAAAATAAAATGCTATATAGAAATTTTCATGGAATAAGATCCGATTTTGAGGATTAAAAACTATAGATCCACTCTGAAAAATAAACTATAAATATGATATTCAAAAAATACTAGTTGAATTCCTAACATGAAATGAAAATAAATTGTTGAAAACTTGTGTGAAAATTTACACCCTAATACATCTCAATCACCTCCCAAATAATCACTTCGCAATATGAAGTGATCCTTCAAAGATCAAAACCGTTCACATGGTGTCAATGAAACCCATCAAATAAACTAATTTTCAAACCGATTCTCCCACTTGATGGTGTTATCAAGATAAAAGCTACCCACCGATCATTACTACACCAACTAATTTATCTATCAACATAACCTTAAACCACACCTCTTTCACAAAATTTTTCTATCCCATTATATGATCATATAAACCATAGAGATATAATGATGATAATTCCACTCATTTCAAAAAAACCAACTCTTATGAGAAAAAAATGGGAATCCATTTTTAAAATTATAAAATGTAAAATATATATCTTTAAAAAGATCCAGATATGTGGGTTGTGATAATATGAAAGATAATTGGCTCTTTTGTATAATAATAATTGTAAGATAAAACTAAATTTCAAAAAATTGTTGAAATAAAAAGAACACCAAATGAAATGTGGAAAACACCCCCAAAAAATGGTAAAAACCCGAAGGCAAATTTAAATATCTTACAATGGTAAAATGTTAGTATAGATTATCACTCAATTATAAACCGAATATACTAAATATATTCTCCATTGAACATATAGAGAAACACCTGAAAAAATATTTCACTCAATGACGATGATGTGATTCTTGAGAAGATGATGATGAAAACAATTGGTAGAGGTCCCTTTCTATAGAGTTCCCTCACCCACATTTGGCATCTACTCAATTAAATTTAATTTAATCCAATTAAATTAGGGAATAATGGAATATTTTCACCCTCTTTGAATGAATTTAATGCAATATATATTAATAAAATGTTTTCTACCCAATTTTCTTCCAAAAAATATCCCTCATGGGGTTTGAATAATTTCTAAACACATCTTCACACATCCTTTCTAAATTCCAAATAACGTTTTTATGTCTCTATAAGGATTCTTGATGATCTATACCATCCAAACTTATCAAAACCAATCAATTTCATCACGAAATCGGCCATATTTTCTTTACTGTGAATTTTATCCTTATCCACACCTTCTTCCTTGAACATATGATGATCAAAATTATTTTTTATACTAATGTTATTATTCCTAGAATTAAAATATGTATTTAGTACAACGTTCATTGTTCCCTTTATATCACAAAATAATGAATAATTCTAATATTTTTGCATAGTATCCTATATCAATTTTTTTTCCAAATCATATCTTTAGAAGCCTATATTTCTTCAATATACTCATCCTCATTTGAGGATAAATAAATTATAGACTGTAATTTATAAATCCTACTCACAAAAGACCCTACAGAAGTAAACATATAACTAGTAATGGATTTCCTTCAATCACAGTCACATAATAAATATAAATTAACATAGAATCTGGTAGAAAAATATAATCTTTTAAAACATAAATAAACATTTGAAGTATACATGATATATATCATGACCCACTTCACCATGTTCCAATGACCTCGTCTATGATTCTGTACATATCTACGAACTTCTCCCACAACAAGCACAATGTTAGTTCTTGTATAATCCAAAAAAACATCAAAATTCACATTGTGGATGCTTACAGCACTAAATACATTTCCATATTATCTATTTAATTATAAAGAATCATCATGAATGATAACATGAAATCAGTGGGATATGGGGTATAAATTATCATACATTATTACATTTTCAATCACATCAAGACTTTCCTCAATAAATTATTTTTTGATAGCCAAATATTTCCTTCATTTATATCTTAATTAATCTAAATTCTATATCCTCAATATTTCCCAATGAAATAATGATCTCCAAAAGGACCATCACATGGTGTACTATTAGAATGTTTCGAAATAAATATTACTATATCTTTAATTTGATGGTGATAAAACCAATGATCTTCAATGTATAATCAGTACCCATGTACAGAAGTCCTTCTATAATAGTTTCAAATTGGTCAAACCATTCCCATCGTTATATAACATGACATTTTCTCCTATGTAAATATTAATGCGTCATAAAGATATTTTGTAACTTCAGAATTCATCACCTCTTCACTGACTACAAATTATTCATTTCTAGATGTACTCTCCAAGTCTCCTTTGGATTTCTTCTCACAACCCTTCTTATTCGCTCAGTTTTTCCTACCAGTACCCATATTTCCACAATTTTTACATATTATTTTTTTCTGCTGAATAGTTGTTTTAGACCTTCCATGATTGAAGATCACATAGGAACCATGATCTATCAGCCTTCCACTTTCAATTCACCGAGCTTCAACATGGTGGGATGTTTTTAGTCGTCAATCCTTGTTATTGTGATGAATTTATCTTTGAAGAACTTCAATTTCAATTTTTCTGAAGAGAATCATATCAGTGATGATATTATTGGAGAGTTTGATGACAAGTTAATCATATTAATATTTAAAACTATGGATCAGATTATAAGAATGTTCATTGTATAAAATAATATATACCTACACCAAAAGATGATATAACAGTTTATTGAGGATTATTTTGTGGTCGGTCATTGATGATGAATCTATTATTCAAAGAGTGTAAAATTTTCTCTTCCTGACTTTTTTGTTGAGTGACATTTCCTCATAGAGAATCGTCCTAGTATACCCAATTTTTTTATCATCGTTTTCACCACAATACATAATAGGTCCTTATCATATAAGGATGCATGGATATATGAAATAGCATACCCTTCCATGTAATCATATTTCTACACCATCATACTTGATTGTTTTTTGGTAATTTCTTATAAGAAATTACATTTCTTTAACACCACTTACAACATCATTTTCTGCACAAAAAATTTATCTCTACTGAATTTTTCTTTCTCAAATTATGGATCTATTATGAGACACCAATTGTCTAGAATCCCATTACACATGAACACAACCTTTCATACCAATTGACAGGATAAGAAATAAGTGACCCCTTAGTATAATTATAATTTCAAGATATAAATAAAGGTAACAAATTCATAAATAAAAAAATCTGATGTAATATGGAACCCCACCCCCAAATGAAAAGGTTAAAGAACCAAAAAAATAGAAGGATATAACCATGGGAAAAATATAGGTAAAGACTACATCAATAAAAAGGTGAAAACATACATGATTTTATTTATGTAATAGAAGGAGACACACCTCAAAAAATACTACAATCAATGATGATGTTGTTTTCCAGAGATGTCAAGGACGATAACTATTGGGGTAGAACAATTCTTTTAGAAAGAAATAACCCTCCATTATCCTACCATTAATTGAACTAATTTAATAAAATTAAATAGTCACATTAAGGTAGGGTGTCACCTATTTTTAAGGAATTTAATACATAATCCATTAATTTAATCTTGTCTCTCCTATAGTTTTATAAATGGTTGAACCTCATCATTGTAGAGTACGATAAAATCTAGAAACCAACTCTGTGATATTTTATCCTAACATTGAAGGTCCAACATGATGCAAATTCCAAGGTGAATCTATCCCATCCATTCCATATGAAGATAACCTATAAAACATTGGACCCATATCCCAAAATATAGGCTTTTGAATGTTTCCCTTAATAGTAGTATGTGCTTCCGCAGAACCAACTCCACAAGACCTTCCATGATCCTCTCCAGATTCACATACTAGAATCAGTTTGTTTGGAACATAATCAACATAAGAAAATTAATATATATATATATAACACAAAAATATAATTTCTAATATATAAAATCCAAATAAAATACTATTTTAGTTTATATAATATAACCATGTTTACGTAGTGAAAAAATATATCATATGATTAAAAAAAAGTATTTCCATAATACTAACAGACACATGTATATATGAGTGTGTATAAAGATATAAATTAGGTAAAGGTGATATTATTAATTAAATGTTAAAATATTAGTATTATTAATTAATAATTTCTATTGAAATGATCATAATAATAAATAATATTTTTAATATATACAAATATAAAAATTTATACATTTACACATGGGAGGAATATCAAAATCCAGAGTCACTTTAGCCATGTTGAATTATTGTTCCTCTTATAGGTGGACACAATCAATACCAATTAGAATGGTTACAGTTAAAGCAAACTAAGACACGATTAGGGTTTTAAGGCACAACATTGGGGATAGGAACGACACAGTGCTAGTGAGGGATTTGGGGAGATGAAAAAACGAATAAATGACCTATGGAATATTAGAGGATTTATCCACATAGTAATTGATGCCCCTTTCATGTCAAATTGGGGTTCCTTTGGAACTTTCATTATTAAAAGAAAAAATAAATAATTATATATAAATGCATATATATAACCACATCTCCAATATATTACAGCATTTTGGAGTGAAGTTTCTTCAAAACTATATATGAATACTAAAATATACCCCAATGTATTGTGTAATTTATAGACCAAAAAACAATATTATGGAATATACCCCACCATTCTTTTTTATTATTATTAAATTTATTTTCAATATTTGACTATAATTAATAATATTTCAATTAAATAATTAAATAAATTACATTCAAATATATATTAATACTAATTAATAAATTATATTAAATTACATATCCCAATTTATGATATATATTTGTTTTTCATTTATTATATAAAAATTATTATAGAAAATTATTTATATTCTTCTAAGTTTATTCGAATAAAATAATTAGGAATACTAAATATATATATTTGATAAATATATTTATAATATGATTAATAGTTTTTATATTTATGTATATAATATAAACATTATTAATTGTATAAATAGTGTTGCTATGGTGAAATGCCAATTTTTATGTTTTAATGTAGAAATGTACTAAAATAAAACATGATTTGGCATTAGTAAGAGAAAAATGTTCATGTCAAAATGGCACTTTCATGCAGAAATATCATCCACTAACGATGATCTAATATATAATTATAATATTAATTATATGTTCATGTATTTAAATATTTAATAGTGAAGATAGATATGAAATATTATTAAAATATTCTAATTAAAAGTGCATATATTTAGTATTTTTTAAATAAATTTTTATTTAAATATGCATATATACATATATACATATATATATATATTATTATAATTACATACATATAATTATATTTATGTTTTCAATAGTACAAATATATGATAAAATTGATTCCTCATATAGTTGTCTTGGCATGGGTTATAGGGAATGGAATGGAAAACTATAAACCTAAAGAGGCTGTTGATGGGTGAGGAAGTAAGAAAATGTAAAAAAATATATAAAAATAATAATAATTTACACAGTGAATTTAAAAAATAACATACCCAAAATTAATAAAAAAAAATTTAAGGGATTTTTTAATTACCCATGTTTCTTGAGTGTGAGTGAATTAGCCATCTTTCAATACAATGAAGAAAATTTACAATCTCCTAATTTCTCCATGACTTTATAAAAGATGGGTGATTATATTATCCATGTTTATAAACATGAAATTTATATAAAAAAGGTGGGAAAGAATTCATATAGTTCTTGGTGGGTATCTACTTTTCTATTTCAACATATGAATTATCCTCTCTATATTCCATTGTGGAAAAAAATATTAGGGTCACCCAACTAAGTGTAGCCTAATGAATAAAAAAGAATACGAGCATCAATTCCAATTAAGAGTCCCAATTCCCAGTACTTCTAACATAGGATAATCCTAGAGAACACAACATTTTTATGAACCACCCTTTTAGATCATTTATATCTTAACATGAGTATGCTTTGGAAGTAATCTTACACTTCACATTTTAAAGCGTTTTCTTAGTCTCACCATTCCTCTGTATCACCAATACTATCATTCATTACAACCCATGTAATCATTATAAGACATGTATCCCTATATGTTTGCATGCTATTAGAGATTTATTTTTTGAATCATTATTCATTTTACTAAATTTATATATTAAATTCGTAATAATAAGAAACCCAATAAATAACTAACATTCTGTGTTATAGATTCTAAAATAGAATCCACATAATACTATATATATCAATATGAATCATATTCATATGGTACATTTAACCCAATAATTTAATGATTTAGGAATATATGAAACAAATATATAACACAATAATAATCATGGGAAAATATATAGAGAACCCCCATATTTGAATACAAGGATTAAGCCTCTAGGCCTTTAGAAATTGAAATTTAATCAGTTGGGGCTCCAATTCAATTATAATTCAATGATAATAAAATGAAGATCATTATCACCATCCACTAGAGTTTGATGTTGTTGATTGGGGTTTTCTCAGAGTATTATATTCCTTAGGACACAATTGGTTTTGTATACTTGGTATGTGGGAACCAATGTTTCTATTTCCCTTTGAGATTATGATGCATCTCAAAATGGTGGCTAATCATTTACACTCTCCATCTCATTTGACTTAGATACATGGCATGCTCCATGTTTCCCACATTTAAATGATTCAACAATATCCTTACCAGTCGATTGAATACAAGACGTGAATCTTGAGCTTGAAACAATTTTGGATGAGCAAAATGTCCTAATTATGGATTGTTGAGGGAGGGTATTTCATTGTAAAAAAATCCCCTACTCTGTGTACTATGGTAGTACATATGAGATATCAATCTGATAGAGGAGTAAGAAATTTTGATAACGTAATAGTGTCCTTCCCTCTTTGTGAGTCCAGTATTTTTAGGTATTTTTGGGGACATAATGTGTTTATTGTGGGTAAATTTTAACATCTTGTTACCTTATATAAGGTACTTCTTGACTATTTTTTTACTCCCTTTTTGATTTGGTGTGTTCATTCCTTATAGGGATGAATATATTTTTTCATGGAAAATTAACTGATGTCTTGGTGTTAATGTTTCAAAGGTTTTAGAGGGTACTCCTAGTCTTAAGAGATCTTCATAGATTGTTCAATTATTTTATACATATTCAATAGTAGGAACTACCCATTGGGAACATTCATGCCATGAACTCTTTATATGATGTAAATTCATTACATTGAAGAATCCAAGAGTTTGGATTAGTGAAAGAAAATTTAAAAGCTGTAGAACCTTTTTAGCTCATAAATTGGTCAATTTGGTTTAATTTAACCATTTTAAAACCCATTGTTAGTATATTTTTAATATATGGAATTCTCAATGTAAAATGGGTCACACTATGAATTTTATAGGACCAGTGGATTCTAATCATGTTGCACATATGAGTTTTCTCACATTTGATGTATTTTCTACGTATTGAGCATTAGGGTATTATTTGTTTACATTTGGGTGATCTTTATCCATAAAAATATTCTCATTAATATTTTGATCACTTTATTTGTTGTATATTTCCTCCCTAGCATTCCATATTTCAACTTATTAATTGAATTTAGTCACGACATCAGTGTTGGATGTTTTTGTGTATCAGATTATGAATGGATGGTATTTTATGAATATTATTTTATTTTCCCAATCATTAATTATTTTTTATGGGATATATACTTTTTTAAAATCTATATTATTAAAGTATACTAGGATTCCCCTACTCATGAGGTTGGTATATATATTCAATTTTCTTTAATTCCTGAATTTCCTAATGTTATTTTAAATTCATTTGAGTTTTTTTATATCGATATATTGAAAATTTAATATATTATTTTGGGAAATATACATGATTTTAAATGGGTTTAATTTAAATTTGGATTTTCATGCACCAAGTGTTAGATTATATTATTTAAAGAGTTTTTTAAAAATTTCTTTTAATAGACATGAATCTTTTTGTAAAAATGGCTACATCAAGAAATAGAATTTTCACTTTTTGTGTGTGTACATCCATAAAAGGATTTATGTCAGTTTAGTTTCTATAATTACACTAGATTATATATTAGATGGATCAACATTGGGCTAGATTTTTCCTTTTATTTCATTTCCATCATGTATTCCCATAGGTTAGATTCCACAAGGCGTGCTTTGTCATTTATGGTTGACTTACTACATGATGGTATTTTTATGGTTATTTGTTCCCATTTTCAATTATAGTGAATCCATTGTTGTTTGTTATTTGGAATTTATACAATATTGAATGTACATGATATATTCATAGATTTAGTGAATATGGTATTATTTTATTGAATGTAATGTATCATTTAATAAATGATTTTGTTATATGAAATTTCATTGTAAGTTTGTTTTATTTTAAAGCTTGAACTAATTTATAAGAGATATTAAAACTTGTATATATTCCTTAGTGGTATCCTATAGGTATTTTTTATCAGACACTAAATTTTCCTTTTAGAGGTCTTATATATTTTCTTATAGGATTTGAATAATTGTATTTGCGTTGTGTATAATTTTATTTTCTCTTACTGGCCATCATTTTAATTTCAAGATGGTTTGGTGGTGGCAAATTTTCACACACTGACTTTTTTAGACTTTTCTTATTTAATGTTTTTTTGGTTCAACCTATTTGGCGTGAATTTATTGGAATCTTGGATGTTTATCTTTCTTATAAGTTGTAATATGGTGATATACCATGACTTTATAAAACCTAAGACTTGTTTTTTCTTTCTATGGTTTGTCTTTATATGTGGAAGGCCCTCTCAGGTGAATTGTTTAGTTGACTTGGGATGACTTTCTAAAATCATTATTAAGAATTATATATTGTTAATTTTCATCATGTGGCCCATATATGTATGATCCAAATTTATATGATGAGTGAAAATGAAATTACATATTCCCCCAATACATTATGTAAATATTTATTTCTAAAGAAATGATATTTATGGGAATAGAGAGGGAACATAATCTACAATGTGACATTATCAGCATTATAATAATGGCATTATGAGTGAATTTTCACTTATATATGTGATATCATGATTTGGGTTGTTTATACTTGTTTGTGAACATATCTAATGCTTTCCTTATATCAGTTTTCTATGGTTATGATATCCTCTTTACGATATCATTTTATGCCTCTTGACTCTTATTTTATGCTTTATATACATGTTTATTCACTTACTAGGTTTTCTATATCAGCCTTTTCTGATGTATTTTTCTTATGATATGATAAGAAATTTTAGAATATATACAGTATTCATAAGGGCTATGTAAAGTATTAAATAAATATGATCATTTATATTTAATATGATGTATTTTTATGTCTATTATTTCAAAGTCACTTGACTTATAGATCCTCAAAGTTAATTTTTTATAAAATTTTGATAAGAATTATGAAATAATAGAATTTTGCGAATGGGTATCCATAGTTGGTATCAGAGGAAGTTCAGGCTATTTTTTGAGATTAGGTTGATAGAACCTTAGTGAAAACCCTATTGATATTCCAAAGGGATCAACCTAATTATATGATAAAATTATATTTTTTACAATTAAATAATGTGTGTTTTTATTACAATTACGTCACTTTATTTATATTTGAATGTGGATGTAGGTTCAGAAAAAATTATACCTAAGGGTAATGAACATTGAGATTAAGTGTTAGGTATTAACTCAATTATGATATAGATAATGGGAAAAAAGCCCAACCATATACTTAGATAAACAATCCTGGGTGATATGACATAGTTGGTCATATTCTCTTTATAAACCACTATGAATGATTGATTAGTTAGTTACTTTTAGGGACTAGGTAGGGATGTATCAGATAACCCAACATAAAGTAACACATTATAATAGAATATGGATGCAGGTTGAACTAATGGAATCAGGGGATACACAATGTTTTGAATGATAAAAGTTTTTAAGGTTGAATGTATTTTTTTTATTAATTATGAGAATCCCCCAATGATGATAAATTATCATATCTCATATTAACTCATTTGATATAAGTTATAAATAGAATAAGAAGGAACCATGTTAACATAGTATGTGGGGGAAAATGAGACGATTTCCTAAATTATATATCCACTATAATGGGAGGTGGACTAAGAAATATTTTTAATATTCAAAATAATATATAATGAAACAATATTAACAACATAACCGTAGAAACTTGGGTGTACCAAAATAGAGAAGTATTTAGGGTAAGTAAAATACAAGAAATAAATCTAATTAGAGATGAGAAATCAAACTTTTTTTATATATAATGTGAGAATAATAAAAATGGTGCCTCCCATATGGGGATGGAATGATTTTTTACTTATGGAAAGGGGTTTCATCGAGTACCAAAATACCATAGGAAAATAAAGAGTTTAGTAAATATGATTGAAATAAATATATTTTATCCTATAGTACCATTAACAATTCAATGTCTCATTTGTGGGTAAATTGGGAATTATCCATTTTCAATACCATAATATATATAATAACCATGTTGATAAGAATCACCAACCTCCTAGACCATGTGGATAATGGAAATCTTATGAAAGAACTACGCCTGTAGTGGATAATGGTATTTATGTTAATTATACCCACTAACCTGAATTTGTATTCTAAGATGAATCATATAGTAATGAATATTGTGAAAAAACCTATTTCCCTTAAATTATATTAATTTAATGTGATTTTATAAATGTAATGATTCACTCCACATATAGGATAAATTATTTGGAATAGGGATATCACATTTTATATCAACCTATAATAGTCAATTCATGGATAATTATGTATACAATTTATTAGGAAACTAAATAATGTGAGTCTCAATACTAAACAATGATAGAACCTTGGCTAACAATTTTGGATAAAAACTCAATTATAATGATAATCTAATCGAACCTAAATATATTAGTTTCCAATGTTTTGAAGGTTGATATCTTCCTAGAAATTATATCTTGAGTCGCGTCTATCTATAATAAATCCATAGTTATATTCCGTAGTGGGTAATAATTAACAGTATGAGGATGAAATTTACTTAACTTGGAGAATGAAGCAACCTAAGAATTTAATGTTTTTCCTCAAAAAAGATTAATGTGTTCGATAAAATTTTCCACACACACCACCAATCAAAAAAACTATGATATAAATAGATAAAATAAAAATATAAATATATGACTATTAAAAACAAGACGTTGAATTTATAGAAATAAATTTTCATAACCACTTCAGGAAAAATTTATAGAATTAAAATAAAGGCTACTTTTAATGGGAAATAAATTCATTTTGTTATTCTAAAATTAATGATAAGACGGTTTTTTATGTGGAAAAGTATTTTTTCAAAATTTATTTATTCTATGATATATAATATTATATTTCCAAAAAAAATATTATTAATGATTATAAATTATTTATTAAATTAATAATTTGTTAACACCCATTTAGTTAGTAAATGTTATGAAATAATAATTAATATTTATAAATATCATTTTCCAAAAAAATGGGTTTCCTTTATATTTTTTTATTTTTATCAAAAATTGAATTTAAAAATTTTAGAATATCAATTTGGAAAAAGGACCATCTTTTCAGGACAACGAATAACATTATAAGATTATGATTTTTATATCTTCAAAAAGAATTTATTTTTAGGTTGACATTAAAAATACAAATTCTTCTGGAAACTATCACTTTTAATATATAAAAAAGAATTCAATTTTTTAGAATTAAATATTATATAAAAAATATATATTTCAGATTTTATACAGATAATTCTAAAATAACATGTGGAATTTTAAAAAATTATGTTCATCATTTTTGAGTCAATGGAAATGATTTACAGAAAAGCCTTTTTTCACTTATATTTTAAATTAGAATTTATCACTTTTTGAAATTAAATATAAAATACTTACTCTATATTTGAGTTCAAAATTTCTATATTAACTAATAATTTCTATTTCATTTTTATCAAAATTGTTATGATATGTATGATTAGGTTTCATTACCATGACATGGTTAAAATAATTTTTAATAAATTAGTTTTTTTATTAATTAATGTAATTTTTATTTAGTCCTTACAGTTGATATTATTTAAATTATAATTCAAATATTTTTTTAATTATATATATTACTCTATGAATACTCATTAAATTTTTATCAATACCAAATAATGTGAAGAACACATAATGGAAAAATGTAATGTTTTTACAAATACTATTTTGATATATTATATTTTTTAATTTAAATGTTCTTAAACATATTTAGAAATTTAAAGTATACTAAATGATGAATATATTTTTCATAAAAACATAAAACATTTTTAGGTAGGGTAACAAATATTTTTAAATAAAATATGAACTACATAGTTTAAAACAACATTCTTATGTTAAAATCAGAATGTAAAAATATAAAAACCTGACCTAATAGACATGAAAATTGTTTAAAATGTGTGAGGAATGTCTTGGAGGAGGCCATATAGACCAAAGATAACCCCACTCTAAATTAGTATTAGAGTTTTTCTTTAGTGACCAAGAAATAGTGTATTATAATCAAGTAAGTGTAATAGTTATTCTGAAAAGTTCCCTTTTATTCCATTTTAGATGGGGATTAGTTCCATCACTCCACAGTTAAAAAATATCATTAAATTTACCAGGAAATTATAAAAAAATTAATATCCTAGAAATAAATTTTTTTTCACTACTAATCTCCTTGAATCTATAATATATCATAAGGCCTTCACTTATAAAGAAGTCTCTAATATAAAGAATAAGTTTTAGATGTAAGTATTAAATTCTTCTTAACACCCAATTCATAATATTTACTATAAAAATATATATTTACATAGAAATATATTAGATTGAGAATATTTATTATACTGAATTTTTATTATATTATATTAATAATTATTCTTATTCTTATCCATCCTCTAAGAAAGAAATCATTGTAAGTGAATTGCATGGACTACTCTCTCCACAATGATAAATCTTTAAATTTTAATCACTGTCAATATTGGATGATAATGTGTATATAGTGGATGATTAAATATGATATAAACATTACTATAAATATTGAAAATTATCATTTATCTTTTTTACCTCTAATTCATTATTAAATTCAAACATTAATCAGGTGTTTGTGTGGAATATTACTTCAATGAACAAAGATTTTCATTTTCCATCACCACCCATCAAGAATTGATTTAAAAATATACATAAAACATAAAAATATAACCATAAAAATATTAATATAATTGATAATGTGGATCTATTTTATAATTATTTCACTTATGGCCAATATAAAAAAGGTGATACATAAAAAATTATTGGACAACCTAGAATAACCAATATAAGAAAAATTGATATCAAAAATAAGTAGAAAAGATGATAAATAGTAATTAAAAAATTATATATGGATGAATAATGTTATTTTCTATATATATAATGAAATTAATTTAATTATTTGTTAATTTAATTGCAATTGTATAATGTTTTCAAACATAAGAAAAAGATTTTTGTCGAAATGTGTCTTTATAGAGACATGCTCTAATGTTATGTAAAATTTAAAAAATTTATGGTTTATATATTTTTGAGGAAATTATATTCAAATAATCTACTATTTAGTTCCTATGATCTAGAAACCCATTTTATTTTCAATCTTACAATGATATTTATTTAAAAACTTCTTTTATTGTATGAATTTCGTCTTAAAATTTCTTTATTTCAGACACACTTTTTATTAACCAGATTTATTTTCAATGGTGTGTATAAATTAAATTTCATGTTTAATATAATGTATTTTCATTATTAATTTTATTTTAAATAAAAATTAAATAAATAATTATTACACGTGGTTTTTATCATAATTTTTCATAAGCATCAAGGGTTCTATGTCAATCACCCATTTTTGATTCATACTTTGATGTTATGTATCAATATCCATTTATATAAGTTATATACTTACCACATGACATAAAATATCATAAATTATTATTTAACTTGGAAAAATCACTTCCATTCATGATCTACCTTATTTATTTGTTACTATTCTGTGTTTACCTAAAATATAAGGGTATTTCATTACTCGATATTTCTTATTGAGTAATAATTTGGCTGCTTGAGTTATTATATAATTCCAAATTGAATACCATATATATATTGGGAGATAAAAAATAAATAAAATATTACTTATTTATTAGTTATATTCCTTCTAGAAAATTATACTATGATAAGAATAATTATTATCCTCATTAAAAATGGTTCTAATCAGTTTCCATAATTTCTCTTCCATTCAATTTAGTTATTTTAGTTGGAATATAAATTATGATTTATTTTTGGAGAATTTTATTTTTACACTATAATCCATTCAAATAAAATTTTAATATTCTTCCAATGATATGGGTTTAAAATATGTGTTTTTTAAAACCCAAAAGGTATCTTTTATACCACCCTCATTACCCTTTTAGTTACAAAATCTCATTTTTCTACATTTTTTAAAAAATTTCATCTCATGACCATCTTCTATTTTTATAGACATTTCATATACATATAAACCTAGTCCAATTTAATTTTTCTTTATATTGTTATATATATAATTAGTTCCCTTGAAAATTATAACATTCAAGTAAATATGATTTAAGGGGACTTTATAATTTCTTTTCTACTGTCAAGCATCAGATCCACAAAATATTATTGAATTGTGAACCGATTTAAATAAATAATCATTATTTTATAAATAAACATATTGTTTCCATTCATTTTTTGGAAAAAAGTATTTCCATTATTATTTAAAATGATCCAGTACATATAAAGGTTTACCCAAGTGGTGTATTTCTATCCTTTCATATCCATGATCTGTATAATGAATGTACCTGTATTAAAACCCAATGTTCATAGCCTATGTTTCTTTTACATATTTGGACATCCAAATAAATCAATTCCTCATTCTATTGATAATTCTTTTTATTTAGTGTTTCATTATATGTTCAATCAAAATTATGAAACCCACTTTCTACTCATGGTTTTTTCATGATAAGGATTATTTTATGGTTTAATTTCCTCTTGTGGCATGTATAGGTATGATTTTAATTTTTGTTATTGGTGGTCCTAAAATAATATATCCCTCTAATGTATTGGGAAAAACATTATATCTTCTAATATATTATATATGGGATCATGGAATGAACCTAATCCACCATTATAATCTCACAACCATATTCTATGGTCTTTGGAGTGACCCTTGATTCATGTTTATGATATTAGGTTATATATTTCTTCAAATAATTTATGATCTTTTTCAATAAAGTTATTTTTCCATGTTTCTATGATTATGATCATCCTTTTAATGAAATACTATTTTGAATCATGAATCTAATGTTATGATTTATTTCCATGTTTATTCCATTACAGAGATTTCATTATAACTCATCTCCCTACATATTTTCTATAGGATATCCTATATATTTTTAGAACATCCATGGGATTTAGGAAAACAATTTTGAGATTAAATAAATTTGATTTTTTATTTAGGACGATGTATTTTTTATTTCTTATCTTTCAAATATACTAAAACTCATTATCCTAGCCTTTTTATTATTGGAAATGTTTTTTATGAATTATGAAATAATGCATGTTTAATGTTTGTGTCACCATTTATGTAAAAAATTCATCAAACTGAAACATGTACTGAAAAAAACTTTTTTCAATAGTCTGTTCATTTTAATGAAAAATTATAAATAGACCGGTAATTGAAAATTATAAGATAATGGAAATTTTAAATAATTTGGTGAATACTTATCTGGTATAGTTTTATAATAAAAATAAATTTATTTTGAATGAATCTGAAAGTGAATATAAATAATATCTGGACTTGAGGTAAAGGTTTATGTTTGAATAATATTTTAAATGGGATTTTTTATTCGTGAGTATTTATTGGGGTATTTAATTTCTACTTATCTCTTAAACCCGACATATTTTCCCATATTATGGTTATTTATATTATTTTCACATTTTTCATTCAGTATCCCCTCTTTATTTCGTAAAATTTTTGAGAAAATGTTTTCATAAAAAGTCAACATTATTTTCTCTCAATCAAAACTTCCTTCTTCATCATGCATGATTTTTAAAACTATTTTAATTTTTATAACATGAATATTCAAATTAATTTAACTTATGTTTTGGTTTATTTTTAAAGTATTACGTATACATTCTTTTCATTTTATAAATGAGGGACTTTTTGACTTAAAAATGTAAACGAAATCATTATTTTAATGCTTACTTCATGAATGAATTTTCCTTATTTAATAACATTTATTTACTTTGATGACACATATTTATATTTTTATTTTTATTTTAAATGAAAATATATTTATAAGCATTTCGAGACACTTTATATAATTTTTTTTTTAAAATAGTAGATATTTTTTACACAATTTCAATGAAATTTTTGAAAAGTCATTTAAAGGTATTTTTCATCGATGTCAACATAATTTTATGTTTCTTATGATTCACTAGGGATAAAATATAAATTTTCAATATAAATTCTTCATATATATGGTTTATTATTATTTAATGAAATTATATTTATGAAACTCATTTCCTTTCCCTTAGTTATGCAATAATAGAATGATGAAATTTAATTTGACCAAAGGGAACATATATGCATGATTTCAATTATGTAAAAAAATTTATTCAATGTTATAAACAAAAATTAATTAGGTAATTATTAATATCTATTCATATATTATCAATGAGGATGGTGAGTGAACCCAATCAGAAAATGAAAAGAGGTTGGGGAGTGAACCTAATCCATTACGGGACTTTATCCAATATGTGATGTTAATATTAGAAATAACACTTGACTAAGAAGTTGATTTTATTCTTATGATTGTGAAATAATTCTTTTTGACACTCTACAACACTGATGATATTTTACCAAAACTAAGGATTGATCAATAATTATTTCTCATTGTTCTTAATCATGAATTTTGAAACAATAAATCATTATTCTATGAATATTTTTTGAATGATATTTGAATGACTGGGTATAATGTTTTCATGTAATTAATATTAACTGATACAATAATTCTTATATTAGGATTTTATATAATCATCAATTCATATCATTCATGTTTAAACTTATTATGAATCAGAGAACACCCTTTCTTATGTTTCCATTTTCCCTCAGTTATTTGGAAATTTTTGAAGTATGATATATTTAATTAGTGTCTAATGAAAAAATAACATTATTGGAGATGTTAATGATATTTCATGAAATAATTTTTTTATATAGTCTCTAATGAAACTATATCATTATGGTTTTGGGAAATATTCTATTATAAAATGCACTGAATATTATTCTAAAATGATGAAATATTTAAATATTTTTTGCTCATGTTTCTTCGAATTCCACTTTCTCTATAAATCTCAACCCAAAACTATCTTCTGAAAAATAAAACACACCACAATCAACCTAAATACTAACAACATAAATTTTATAACATCATGGAAAATTTTTTTTAATGGACCACTACATCCTTTATTTCTCTTTAACATGCTTATTGATTTCTCCTGATATAGATAGATGTACCCTAGAGTATCTTCCCCTTAGTTAGATAAAGGGCCATGAATAATTTAGGGCCCTAAAAAACACCCACTCTAGCAATAGAATTTGTAAATCCTCTAAATGTGAAAATATTTGATTTTTGTTCAAGTTCTAGCAATCCTACTAAAATATACCATTATTCCTCAATGCAATGTTTGTCACATAAATAAGGGTAACCATAAAAAATACACATACATTTCACTTGAATAAACATAGTGATCACTTCAACATTACCATCGAATACTACTTCTGTAAACATGAGTTAAGACAACACAATATAACATATTGATAATCAATATTCGTTAAATTTTGGGCTATATTGTTTTTTCCTCCAAGATATCAGTCGACGTACCATCTAATGGAACTTATAATCTCTCAAGGTGTGGCAACACCAATATCGTATAAGGTTCATAGAATTAAATATTGAAACATTAAGAAGACCATACCTCATGAAACACTATCTTAAAATGATGTATAATTGATCTTGGGTAATGTAATGATCAAGAGTATCTATGTAAGCCTCTAACAGTTTCCACATATATAAAATATGGCTTCTCAATAAACAAATCATTCCATTAGACACAAAATGGTTGTGAAAATTCATTCATCATACAAATAATCTAAAATATAACTACCATTTACATATGTATAAATACTTATTGAAACTAAAAAACTAAAATAATATTGGTTACAATTTTTCTTAAAAATAATATCATCATTCATCGATTGTGTAACATACCATGTTTTTAAATGAAACTCTATGTTTTATATCGTAAATAATATGCCACATCGAACATAAGCTAACAACTATATATTATTTTTTACCTTAAAATATATATGTTAAAATAGAATGAATGAATAATATTTATTTATTTATGAACATATTTTTGATACATTTATTTAATTAATATTGTGAACAATTATTTATAAATTGAAATAAAACCCTTTTAATTTAAAGGAAATGTTTTATTTGAACAACTATTTAAATGAAAATAAGGGAGTTTATAAAATAATAAAATAAATATTTATGGATTTTTATTAATAAAATATAAGTGAAATATATTAAATTTAATCTATTAAATTCATCTTATTTGTTATCTAGACATTATATAAGATCAAAATTAATTTTTCATATAAAAAAGTTTTTTTTCAAAAAAATACAGTTTTACTACATTTTAATGGTGAACCATTTTAAAAAATATTTTTTTCACTTATATATTTCCTTTATGAAAATATTAACTTCTTATTTTGAATAAATACTTCAAAATGTAGTTTGGATAATTTTTTTAAATTTTTTGATAACTTTCACATTTGAATGAGTTGTAGAAAATACTGCATTTTAATTCAAAAATGCTTTTTAGTCTAATTTATTTATATAGCTAGATTTTAAATTTAATTTTTTTGTGTAATTAAACTAATTATTTATATTTATAACCAATTTAGGTTATTGGAATCAATTTCAAGTTTAAAATATATAAAAAATCATTTCAACCTTTTCAACGTTTCATGTTAAAAAACTCTTGTGTATTTTTTTTAATTGATTTTAATTTTTTTTCCAAATTAAGTTTATTGAAATTGATAAAATGGATCTCATATTTGGAATAATAATTTAAAAATTATGTTTTAATGTCAAATTATTATTTAGTTATAAAAATGATACCTTGTTAAAAAAATTATTTACCTTACTAAATGTGAAATTTTGACAAGGGTTGTAGGTAAAAGATAAAATCATAACATACATAGAAACTACAAAATTTAATGCTTGGTTTAGGTTTGTCTTGATCATAAAAAACCTATGAAACCATTATTTCAATATATTCTCATGGAAATAAATTCCACCTCTATATGGTTAGCTTTTAATATTAAATAATCTATAAATTAATCACTTGAACCCACATCTCTTCAACTATAGATACAACCTCTCCACCACCCAATTTCAACACAAAAAGCATTATAGCTTCTCAAATATCATTCCAAACCTCTCCTAATAAATATTACCACCTCAAATTTCTTATTGTATCACCAATAGTCAAAATCCAAGGTCTATTAGGGTCTTTCAAAGAGGGGATATTCCAGAGGTAATTTTCTAAAAGTACCTCTCTTAAATTTTTTCTTTTTCTAATTTCTACTCACCTACTTCATCCATAAATACATAATAACTCCATAATCATGTTTATACTACTGTATTATTTATTTAATGGAATATATCACATCCATTTCATGTCTCACCTCCTCTTATTCAAATAATAGAAATAGTTGTCCCGGTTATCCTAATTAATCATCTCTATGAATAATGTTTATATTTTTTTCCTTTATCGCTTTCATGGTTGGTCTTAAAACCATTATTCTTCTAAAATAATATTTTAACATTTATATTATAACCTAATTAATATTATAGATATATTATATTTCACATACATTTATAATTTCTATATTGTTGTTGTATGATAATTTCTTTTGAGGAAGTTTGGACCACCGCCCCTCAAAGAGATATTATACATTCCCACTATACATAGAACATATGAAGGATGGATTTATTAAAAATATTAGAAAAATATGAAATTATTATAATAATGTAATTAAAATTAATTATTTTTCTTTTAATATTAAACAGAAATGGAAGTAGCATTCATGTGTACGTACGGGCTACCATCTCCAAGAACGGTACATTTCATTTCATATCGTCAAATATTTTTTATTATTATAAATACATATAAAATGGATATATATGATATTTAATTCTTGAATATAGTTGTATATGATGTAATTTTTTACCACATGGTCAATTTATGGGGAAAGATCTTCATTTTTGACTCAAGTACCGAATATCGACTAAAGTTCCGATATGAACATAAATAACTATGTAATATTTTGAACATAGTAAAATTTCTTATAATAGGAATAATAAATGTATAAAAGGTCCTCGTTAAAGTATAAATTAACCAAATATTATTATTTAGTAACATAATGACTTTATGTGATGAGTCGAACTCAAGGTAAGGGAACTTCTAAACCAACTCCCATTCGCTGGATTAATCGTTACTTCTTAATTATGTCGTGATAAGATTATGTGAGAAATAACTTTTGATATCTTTTATTTTATATATACTTTATTAATGAGTATTTATAATTAATACACATAATAGAACTATTTTATTAAAAAATGGTCTTTGTATGGGAAATCATAACATAATATCCATTTTTTATGTACGATAACCAGGATTTTTGATTTGTTTTAATGGGAATATATGTGAATGAACTGTGATTGTTTTACACTAAATATCCACTTATATTGGGTGTCTTTATATTTTAACACATAAATATTTCATTTCTTTATCCTTGATTTAATGATACGATCATTGTAATTGACTTCACCTCAATCTCTTTTCTTTGATGTCTATTTTGATGTTATTTATGTGTTTTATAAGCAGCCCCATCGACTTTTAATTTCATTTAATGTTTTTCAAAAGTAGTATTTTTTATATGAAGTTATTCTATAAAAGAAAAAAGGAATTGTTTTAACATATCCAGTGATAATGACCTTTACGCCACACATACCATTATTTGGTATTTTGGCTTCCACTACAAGCCGCAATCATATTAAAAAAATATCATATACCCTTTTCATGTATCTTTGTATTGAAAATGGTTTAGATAAAGGATTTATTTTTTCAATATATTTAAATAAAATCTTGTGATTACAATGTGGAAATTTTATTTTTCCATTATTCTTATTTTATGTGTTATGATTATATTATGGTTCATAAAATTTAATGGGTGGTTACATGATAATCCAAATATGGGTGGTTCTATGATAAACCATGGACGGGTGGTTACATTATAACCTCCAATGTATTGGGTGTGGAATTCGGATGTATGGCTATTCTATTTAATGACATGTGTGGATTTTGACCATATGGTTATTCCACTTATGTATGTTTATGTCCCATGTTACCTTTATATGTTATATGTTCCTTTATATAGGTTTAAAGCAATATTTTGGTTTGAAAATGGTATAAAATGATATTATACTTAGTGAAGAATATTTCTTATTTCATGAAGGTGAAAAGTAATACTTCATGATAATGTATTCATGGTTTTCATGTTTTCTAAAGAAAATTTTTTTTCCTTATTTTTTTATACCTTACTAATATTTTTATGCTCATACATTATTTTGAAATGTTTTTCTTAGGATTTAATGGAGATTAGAGTCAAGTCTTGGATCAAGGAAATATTATGACATTTATATCTGAAATGAAACCATGTTTCTCTTTAAATTATTTTATTTTATGAAAAAATTGATAGATAGTATATGTATCTACTTTTTAATTTTTATGTTTTTATGTTTCAATTATGACCATATTATATAATAATCTAAACCAGAAATGATCTTTAAAGTGAATTAAAGGTAAATTATTGACTTATTTCAAGAGTAAGTAATTTTTAAGGCCTGGACCATATATTTGGTATCAGAGATCTTTTTAGACAACATTAAGTAATAAGAGTACTGATCAAACATATGGTAATATTATATGCCTATTTGTTTTTTTAAATCATTGTTCTATAATTCTTTCAAATCTAGTAAAATTAGTTACAGATTGAAAGAGGAGGATGTCAGACATCATTTCAATCTATTCTTGATGGCTTTCTTGCAATAATTATTGAAAATTCATGTCTGAATGATTTTGATACTTTTCATAAAATATAAATCACTAGATAATATTTTCTAGAGTTATCAAACACCTATAATATACATCGATACCATTGTGGATCATGTTTCATTTTTAATGAAATCTTATTTTCTCAATATTCTCATAATTAAAAAACGGTAAATATTATAATGGAATTTTTAGATATTTTACCTTATCAAAATATTATGAAGTATATTGTGATTTTCAAAAATATTTTAATGAAGGATACCCTTGTGCAACCAATTTAAATTTTCTTTTATAATATAGTCTTTCACACATAAAAAGATATTTTAAAATTACAATTTATTGAATTTTTCAAATCAAACATGGAATGAATGTTTTATAAAAAGCATGGATTATATGATTTTTTGAAATTATATGACATAGAAATTATTTTCTAAAACAATATCTCTTCTAACACCCATATGACCCATGTTGTACAAGGTGTATTTGGACATTGGAAGTGAGTGATTTTGAATAATTGTTATATCATATTTGCAATGCTTGCTCCATCTATCTTTGTGAATAAAATGTCGATGAGATTAGGTAGATACCACGATCAAGGTACGATGTTAATTCTTTTGGGAATATATTTATTAAAACATTTTGAGGTGAAATAAAAAAATATATAAATATATATAAGTCTTCATGAATTAAGATGTTGATGTCATTATGAGAAAGGGTGAAAATGAGATGTATAAGACAAAATTTAAGGTTAATACATATTACAGTTATTTGTGAGTATTTTATCTCATATTGGGAGTATTTTATAGGAATGATATAGTTTTATGAAATGTTAAACGTATAGGATGGGAGAAAACTCATCGTGTCTAGTAAGGTCATAGGAATCGAACCCACAACTGAAGGGCAGTAAGGGAGAATCGACTACCACAAGCCTAAGTGAAGTCCCTTATTATTATGACATATTTTTTAGTCTAACAAGTTGATGAATAATAATAATTTTATTTTGGTTACTTACATTTTATGAAATAGATATCCTTGGTATTGGAATTTTTTTTTTGGAATTGAGTGATAAATGTTATTTTGGAAGTCATTCACTATTTTGGGAACTATATATGATTAATGTAAAAATAATAGTAAGGGATTTTAATAGTGTAATGGTTGAATTAAATTTTTGGAAGAATCTTTGATTTTAATTGTGGATTTATTGGGATTAACATAT
The DNA here is from genome assembly GCA_963277665.1 of Viscum album. Classification (NCBI taxonomy): domain Eukaryota; kingdom Viridiplantae; phylum Streptophyta; class Magnoliopsida; order Santalales; family Viscaceae; genus Viscum; species Viscum album. The sequence continues at coordinate 289,403,825 of OY728126.1, read as the reverse complement.
TTTTGTAAATGATTAACCTATCATGCAGAATATGTGAAGGGGTAATTATAGTTTAGTATGTTACATTAAGAGTGATCGATGATATTTAGAGATAAATTTTAAGATTCATCATAGAAAACTATGTAATAAAATCCTTCTGAATTTTTGGTATAAAAATCAGTTGAAATTAATTTGAGGAAATTCACGGATAATTATTTGATGTGTGGTCTCTGTAGAAAATGTGTATTACTGTTGAATTTTGAAGATTAAAAGTAGTATGTCCTCTTATAATGGATTATAATTTTTTATGGAATTTTATTATCTTATACTAACTGTTTTTGTTTTGGTTAATATATCAAGATATAATAAATGAATATCTATTATTTTGTGGATAATGTGATTCTCTAGAAGTTGATTCTTATGCTTCAGAAGAAAAAAAATTCATATTGAATACTAATCATTTGGAGAAAAAAGATTATTTTTTATGTAAATTGATTAATATATGAAACTATAATATTCAATAAAGTATCCTTATGATCTTAGTAATGCTCATAAATAAATTACGTATCTTAATGAAATGGTTTTTAAAACAAAAAATTTTTCTGTTTACTTTTCCTACTAAAAAATAAAAGACCGTTTAACCCATCACGGGTTTGTGGTTTTATTATTGTTAGATTTAACCTAGCCATGTTTTATATCACACTCCATCAAAACAATATGTTTTGTTTTTCATCAATACCTTTGTCTTCTTATATGGAATCCTACTATTTTTTATATCGGGTGACCATTGTACTTCTTTTTCTTTTTTTAAGGTGATAGCTTTGCTAAACCTTCTTCTGAAGTGGGATTACAATAAAGGTTTTTGGAAAAGTCATAAATATGTTACCAACCCCAAATTCAAATTACGAGGACACAATTTCCAAATGGGGGGGTGAATGTTACATCCTTTGTTTTTTTAAAAGAGACAGTATCTTCGACAGTGTACATAATAAACAACGTCGAACAAAAGATAAGACCTAAATATTAATATGTTACATTATAACATAGATGTTAAAATTGAGGTAATATTAAATAATGATTTATTTATGAAAACATGGTTTAGAAATATTTTTAATTATTGTTGTGAATTATTATTTTTAAATGAAAATAAATTCATTTTAATTACAAGAATATTATTTTTCATAAAAACTATTTAAATGAAAATATGTTGGTTTATTAAATAATAAAATCACTCATTATAGATTTTTATTAATTAAACATAACTATAATATATTCAATTTAATGTTTAAATGCCAAATTATATGTTTTATATACATTATATAAGAACAAAATCAATTTTATGTATAAAAGAAGTCATTTAAAAAAAATACACTTTTACAACCTTTTAATGGAGAAAAATTTTTAAATATAGTTTTTTAGATGTCCTATTTTACAAAATAATATTCTTATTTGGATTAGGGACATCAAACTATAGTTTGGATAATTTTTTATAATAACTTTCTTATTATATTACATAGTGAAAAATACTGTATTTTTATTCAAAACTGCTTTTTCATCAACTTTATTTATGTAGTTATATTTTCCTTTTATTATTATTAGAGTTTAATTAATCTATGTTTTTATCATTAAATACAATTTCTTTGATTGTAATAAAATGCATGTTCAATATAGATATAAAAACATTTCAATCATTTGAACGTTTCACTTTAAAAACCTCTTTTTTTTGCTTTGATTAGGGAATTAATTTTAAAGAACATTTTACCAATTATATGAATATAATTTGATAAAATGGATTTTATATTGGTAATAAGAGTTTCAAAATTTCATAATAATGTCAATTTATTTTTAATTTATAATTAATATACCATGGTAAAAAATTATTTACCATAGTAAAAGTGAAATTTCGACAAGGGTTAATGTTAAAAGATTAAAACATAACATGCCTAAAAAATACAACATTTAATGGTTGGTTGAGGTTTATTTCAACCATAAACATAATATAAAACCTTAATAACAATAAAATATCATGTAAATTAATTCCACCTCTATATGTACAGCCTTTAATATAAAACAATCAATAAATTTATTCACTTGAACCCACATTTCCTCAAGTATAAATAACAGCTCTCCACCAAACTATTTCGACCCACAAAGCATTTTAGCTCCTCCAAAATTTACAAAAACATCTTCTCCTCACTCTACTAATTTCCATGTTTTAATTGTATCAAAAAAATACCAAATATAAGGTCCTCAATTGTCATTCACGGTGGGGGGATAATCAAGAGGTAATTTTATTGAAGTACCTCTCTTAATTTTTTTTTTGAATTTAGCATCACCCCCTTCATCGATAAATGTGTGATTAATCCATAATAATTTATATATTTAATTTTTACATTTGCAATGTAATATCTCACATCCCTTTCATTTCTCACCTCATCTTATTCAAATAAATGAAATTGTTGTCCATATTATGCATGCTAATTACCTCCCTGAATAAAGATTTCCCTATTTTTTCTTTACCACCGTCATGGATGGTCTTAAAACCATTATTATGGTCAAATAATATATTAATTTTTATATTATACACTATTTCATATTCTTCATATGTTATACTATTTATACCTTAATGCTTTACGTATTGTTGTTATACGATAATTTTCTTTGAGGAAGTTTGGACTACTAGCCTCTCAATGTGATATTACATGTTCCCACTATACATGGAACGTTTAAAGTATGGTTTTGGTGATCCTATGAGGCATATATTAAATTAATACAATTCAAAGAATATCATAAATTATAAATCCTTTAATATAAAAATGATATGAAAGTAGAGTTCATGCATATATATGGCCTTCTATCTCTATAAACGGTACATTACATTTCATATCTAAAAATAATATTGACTGTTACAAATACATATATACTAGATATATATCATATTTTGATAAAGTATATAATTGTATATTATGTAATTTTGACCACATTGGCAATTTACATCGTAACAAGTTCATTTTTTACTCAGGTACTGAATATTGACAAAAAATCCGATATGAACTTAAATAAATGTTTAATTTTTATAACATTGTATCAAGTCATATAAAAGGAAAAATAATCATAAATTTTTTTATCAAGCATGAATAATATACCCTATTTTTATTATTTAGGAACATAATGAATGTACGTGATGAGTCAGACTCAAGGTAAAGAAACTTCTTAACCTAATTTCCAGTCTTTGGGTTAATATTCTACTTAATGATTACGTACTTCTATGAGTATATGAGAAATAAATTTTGATATAATTTATTTTATTTATGTTTTATTTATGTTTACTTATACTGAATATTCTCAATATATATATTTTAATAACAATATGATAATTATAATATAAATCTTAACTCAGTCTGCAACCTAGTTTAGTATAAGACAATCCATTTAGGTAACAAGAATGAAAGATTAGAACACCAATGAAAACAACCCAAAAACATTACATTAAAGGGATAACATATTAGAAATATTTTTCACAAATCCGCCACAAATAATTTCATAATTACCAATGCATAAATATAGTGCACACCCATGGTTGACCACTCGAAGAGGCTTCTCACAAACACTAATTTCCTATTGTAATGATTAATAAAATGTATAATATAATACTAATATAAAAATAATATAATTATGTGGGTTTGAAAGTTAATTATATTTCTAAGATCCTATGTTCTGATGGTTTGAATATTTATGAAGGAACATGGATTTTCATTACTGGATGATCAAATATTGAATTAAGAATCAAAATGGATCACTAATAGTTGGAATGTCTCAAAATGTTATTTTTATATGCGGAATCTTAATTGAGAGGTAGACTAGTTTTTTTGGATCTATATAGGATTTAGGTTTTTTGTGACTTTAAGATATTTTTAGCCAGGTTTCATAGTTTGGCATACATGGTTTAGGTGAAATCGTGGGACACAATGATTCTTAGGAGGTTTTTAGTTCAATTTGGACTAAGAATAATTTATTTTAATTCATCTAGAAAAATAATGGGTAATGTATGTGAGTAGAAATTAGAAATAATTAATGGATTAGGAGAATTTATAGCCTAGATCATGGGCTACATATAGTTTCTTAAAAACATTGGGTCTTGTTGTAGAAGGGAGACAGTTCTAACAACATAGTTTACAAAAGGTTTTTGAAAATATGTGGCCTATCCAATTGGGGAATTGGTGATAGATATTAGTGGTTTTCACAGTTTGGAAATCCATGTAGCCATAACATGTGAGTGGTTTGGTATTAAATAGTTCCAACCAAATGGTTTTTGCATGCTTTGGTAAACCATGCAGCAAAATAATGTGGGTTCCAAAATTTTATTAAAAATAGTTATATTACAAAAATACCTACTCATGGTTTTATCTGTTCCACCCCCATTCTCCTACCATGGATTCGCATAGACTAGGTGGTTCCAACCCCCATTCCTCCACTTGTATCCAATTATTTAGGGGAGATTACATGTTGAATCTTTGTAATTTGTATTGATTTAACCCCTCCAATGATTTACCGTATTATTCTTCCTTTTTACCACTAATTTAGAATTCTTAAGTTTAGGGTTTGTTGACTATTACACTATATCATAGAGGAATAATCCATTTCTCATAGGGATTTTAGTCTTCATGCGTGAAGGAGGTCCCAAGAAAGATTCTAAACATCATTTTGTTGCATTTCATCATGTAATGAGACAATTGTGAAATTTATTAGGTTTTTCAAAATGATTTAATTTAGTTTGATTTTCAGTTTGAATCTCCTTTTAGTTATTTTTCATGGAATGTGTTAGGGGTTTCACCATAGGTCTTTAGTGAGTGGTTGCATTTGGTATCTATACAGAACAATGGATCTATTATTTTTTGAAAGTATTCCATGTGAGGTTTTGGTTAATTAATTTCTTATCTAATATAATTGATTTATATTTTTTTTTAAGGAATGGGTTTTCATGCTAATCTCAATTTGGATATGAAAAATTTGGAGGGTGCCTTGATATGATTCGACAAAGCCATCATATAGTTGGAATTGTGTTGGAAATATTCATTGAAGTAGTATATGGTCAATGATCAGTACACATATCCTTGTTAATTTATTTTCATGTTCATGTGGGTATTTACTTAAATCCCAATAGTGGAATTTTTTCATTCATGATTTGAGTAATTTAGTTGGTTGATGATCTTATCTAGATTAATCTTATCAGTTGTTTTGATTAAATATTTAAAATGGATAATGAGTAGAACATTAAAATAATTTTTTTTGACTTTTTAGTGGAAAATATGTAATGTCATATGGGTTGTGTTTTCTGAAATGCATGACAGGCACTTCAATAGGGTTTTAACTGTATGTGTTAAATTGTGAAATGGTTTTGTGTTTTAATGTTTGAAAGTAATTTTTTGACATGATTATTATATTGAAATGTGGAGTCAACCACTAAGTGGGTTTTAAATGGGGTTTAATTGTATTTCAAATGATTTTATGAAATTGGTATTGTGGTGGAGTCCTTGATGAAAATTCCATAATGGATCATGTGATTTTATTAATGGAAATGTAGGCCTTGTGAGTTTTTTTATTTTCAAATGGAATGAATGATGTTATAGAAGAGTGTTTTAATATTATTAACGAGGTTGATTTGTTTATTTATATTACATGTGAAAATAATTTGGGCATTCTTGGGGATTGCATTTATTTTAAAGATATATAGGGTTCATATTATAGGTTAGTGGTTAGAAAGTGTTATTGTGATTTTTTTGAACAATTAATGTAATTAAGATATTGAGCATTTGTATTTATAAAATTATGGAATGGTTTATATGTTTTATTAATTCATTAGTCACAAAAAGTATACTACAGATATTTTGTCTCACTAAGTATGTGGATTCTTTTAGTATATGTCATTGTTATATCTCCATTATTATACTATATGAAATGATGGTATACCTTGTGGGAATGGATTTTGGACTGATTCTACTCATCCATGTGCTGGGACAGATTTATGCACTAGGAACCAGGGATGTCATGTATAGATCAATGCTTGAATGAGGCTCTAGAAACTACTATTATATTTTTTTTCATATTCATGGATACAATATTAAATATTAGTAATGATAGTTTTTATATGTTAAGGTGTTGGATAGTGGTTCCATCATTGTTTGATATAGATGTTGTTAACTGATTTATATGCCACACTAATTTTATAGGCACTAATGGCATTACATACATGACAAAAACCATGGATGTTTGTTTTATGCCTCCCTAAGAATAATGAATTGTATTTTACCCCATTTTTGTCTAATTTGTAATGCACTGCCTATGTTATTCTTTGGGGGACAAGTTTAGGTTGTTTCATGTTGGATGGTCTATGTGTCACCACAAAACCCATGGAAAAGTGGAACTATAATAGATAGTGAGTTTTTTGGATCGTATCAATTTTTTTGTACTATTTATTTATTACACATTTTACATAAATACACCATTTATATTATAGGTATTTGACTAAGAAACCATTGTTAGTGGCCTAATCTGTTTTAATAACACCATTCTCAAGCCTCCATTACACTTGGGCACAAAAGTAGTTGTCATATGTTTTTGCGGGTATAGGTTTTGATAGAGGAAATGTTGATTAATTTGAAGTCATGTCTGATTCCTTGACTCATATCAGGTGAGTGGTATGACTTGGATTGATGATGATATGGTGAAATTGATTAGTTTCATTTATTTTGGTATGTTATGTAACTAGTACAACTAGTGGTTAGTTGTATGTATGATATATCCATTCAGTTATTTTTTTGAATTTCATTTTTATAGTATTTTTCAGATCTAGTATATTAATTCTTATCATGTACTATTACGTGACCGATATCTATTTATTTACTTTTAGTTTCACACTCTGATATGGGGGTGTAGTCCCTTCAATATTACACTTATGTTCCCCACTATGAGTCAGCAGCCTCTGGCATACATGGAGGCACACATTATTTCATGTGGTGAACATAATCAAAGAACCAGTTTAGTGTATCATTGTATGGGAAATTAAAAAATTTTATTAGAGGGTTTTTACATTCCTAAAATAATACTAATTGTATCATTGTAAAAAATACATTCATGGATGCTTCAGATCTTTGGATGGATATCAGGTTGGTGCATCGCTAACACATGATCTGATATGAATTCCATGTTACTAGGTGATGGATTTATGTTCTTATTTTTGATGTTATAGTTATGTATTCTTTTCACTTCACATAACACACACATTATTTGTAATCAAATAATTATTATAATTTTCATATTCTTATTCATTAGATTGAGGAAAACACTTTAGTTTTGACTATTGGATTGAAATGAAAAGAATTATACCATGCATCATTCCTGGAACACATGATCTACATATTATAGGATTAGTAGTTTGTGATTTAGGGATTTTTTTTTGATGTTCGGTGATGTTGAACTACAGTGAGATGCTTGATGAGGATGTTAGTGTTATTTTATTCATGGTTGGTGTTGTGACCCTCGTGGGGAATTATGACCTATTTATATGAACATTAGACCCCATATGAGTGGGTTGTATTTAGGATGAGGGTATGCCCAATTCATCAATGTAGAGGTCTGATTTTCAGATGCTCTATGATGAAGAATGGCCATTTTATGAGTAGATGGTTGGTAAATGACACATTCATAGTGTTAGAAATTATAGGAGGGTGTTATGACTTAGTGATGTTGTGTGATGATGAGATGGGTGTTTGTTTAATTCCCTTGTGTTTTACATTCTATGTGTTGGGGTAGAACATGGGTGGTTAGACGTAATGACCATTTGACACGACTCTTATCTCGAAAGTGGTGTCATGTAGCTTTTTAGGGTGACCCATGAGAGGGGTAATCAGGTTACCAGTTCCTATGGGTTCATGTGAAATAGATATATGCTTAGGAAACATGAATATAGCTCACTGAGTGTTTAGCATAGCTTGGTGTTTTGGCACGTAGGATGCCTTTAGTTTTGAGAAGGGTCAATTGAGTGATAGTGGTTTATTCTTATGGATGGATTCTCTTAGTCTTGGATTATTGGGATCGTAGTCTATTTAGTGTATATGCATGTGAGTGTTGTTGGTGGTCATTAGTTGGTTTGTGATCACATGGGGTGCTTAAGGAAATGTAGTTTTAGGTGTACTTGGTCACCTCTGGTTGAAAATATGTGGGTTAGTTTGTATTTATATGAGTTTAATGGAGTTTTATTATTTTCATAAAATGGAAAATAAATACAATGAAATTTTAGTGGTGGATTATGTGGTTTTATAGGATATGACATTTTTGGCTCCTTGATCGGTTAGATTTGGATGTGTCTTTAGGAATATGGAAAGAGTGTACATGGTTATAGTGTAACATTTGAATGGTGCTCAAGACATGGGTGGTCATGCAATTGGTTTTGGTTTTGTGAGTAACATATTGTTTTCAAAAGAATAATGGGTTATATATGATTGGTGAGAAGGACATTCATGGTAGGCATGGCTAGTGGATTGGGATTGTAAACTAAAGACTCAAAAATATTGACCCATTTGAGTAAAAATCATGTTTTGTGGTGTGTTCACAAAAAAGTTGTTGTGAGGGTTTATTTCTACTAGGATCCCAATGGAATGAGAGGATGATAACATTCAGTTTCATTTGTTTTGTTGATCAGATGTTATAGAATCATACACTATATTTGATGAAGTAAGAAATATATCCACGAGTAGTCTAAGAAACATTATTGATGTGATAAGACTCTTGTGTGTAGGGTGGTATGTGGATTTTATGTATTTTTATATACCTATAGTAAGAGGTTTCCTCATGAATGGATGAGTTTTAGTGGTGTCTGTTGACAAAACCTTTGCATACTCTAAGTCAAGGTATGATATTTCACAAAACAGTAATATTGCCTTTAGTACATTGGGAGATTATTGGATATATTCAAGACACCCTAATTTCATTTGGTTGAATATGGGGCCTCTTAAAGGGTATTTTCATGGAGTGGTGAATGTGAGTTCGTATATTGGGAAGTTCACTATGGAAATTTTATGGGTGAGGTCCTTGGGATGAACCATATGTCGACGAACACCATGGATTCCATTCTCAGATACTTGGGATAAGAAATTATTGAGTTATTATCTAATGATTTTTATTCAGTATAGGATATAAATTTTGAATTTTATTTTTGGATTTGGGTGGGCATGTTGTGTGATTATGGAAGTCTGTGTGGAGGGAAGGCATTGAAATCAAACGAAATGGAAATATGTTAGAAGATGGAGTCAGGTGCATTGGGAATGGGACTTCCAAGATAGTCTAATAGAAGTTAGTAGTTAATGTGGATGATAAAGGATGTATGTTATGTTCGATGTGTTATTTGAAAAAAACATATGTATTTTTTTTTTTGTTGATCGTTTAAAGAAATCCTTGTATTCACATAGTTCGTGCATGGAACACAGTTATGCATCCAATTTAGTTGATTTTATATGATGATGATGGGTTCCAATGATGCTTTGAATTCTCATGCGTGTTGTGGTGTGTTATGTTGGGAGAATGTTTTTGTACTTTTCGGGTGTAATAGTTGATTTTTGGTTGGGTTTTCCTCAAGAAAGGGTATTATGAATTAGATATTGATGTTTAGAAGTTGGATCCTATGGTGGGAATCACCATAGCTCGATTACTACTTGGGTGATATAATAATAAATTATTTCATGGGATGAGATATGTTATCACAATCAAGGAGTATGGTTTTTATAAAGATTGATTATATGGATTATTGGCCAGGTGAGGTCCTTGAGATGGAGGATATGTCAGAGAAGTGTTTTTTGAATTCAGAAGTTGATTGAGGTGTTTTTTTAAAATATGGTTAAATAAATATTTTTGTTTGTGCACAATAATTACCACTAAAGCTTCTCATGGATAAGAATTATTATGGTTGGGATGTTGTAAGATACCAACTCTAAATGGATTAGAAGTTTCTAAAGGAATAATAATTTTTTTGTCGGATAATTTAAGTAATGAATCGAGACATGGAATTGATCTTTGAATGTTTTAACTTCTTAAAAGAATGGTTTTATATGAGTAATGTTAATTGAGAGGCATTTAGAGTGTTAAGTTGATATATGGAGGATTTAGGTCATGTTTTAGTAGTATGGGAGAACACTTCCCAAGTCTCATGGTTTTCTGTGCACAGTTTAGTATACATCATATGAATCCTTATTGCTTATGAGGGTTTTTGTTCAATTTTCATTGGGCATGGTTGAGTTTCATGGTTTGTTAATTGTGTGGGGTAAAAAATGCAGGGAAAAAGGAGAAACTATGCATGTATTAAGAGGTTCTAAGGCATGGATGTTTAACTACACATGGTTTTAGTAAAGCTATGCACCTTTGATAGAAGGATAATGTGATTACAACATGGTAGGATGACAGTTTTTTAAACCATCTGGGAAATGGTTATTGGGTAGTAGGGGTGCGCACAGTTGGTGTATGATTTGGACAATGGTGTGTCTAAATTTTGTGAGTTGGTTTTCCTTCTACAGATCAAACCGCAAGGTTGGGTCATGGTTTTGCAACCTGTATGACTTCCCACACATCATAAAATAGATATTTTTCCAAAATTCCCCCTTTATTTTTATCCATTCTACATATATTCTACTCCTTGGAAAGAATATAGTATATGGGGTTCGTAAACCCCTTCCTCCTCCTCTCAATTTATTTTTGTGGCGTGCTCATAGAGATTCCTTAGTGTTTTTAGTTAGTTCTCCTCCTCTAATTATTAAATTTAAATGTATCATTATATATATATATAAATTTAATGTAATATGGTTTAGGTTTTTTTGATGATTCCACTAATGCATGGTGTAGTCATCTGTTCCTCATGGGGATTTTGTCCTTTTTGGGTAATGGAGAACATCATAGGAATTTCACACATCCTTTCTTGGAATTTCATCATGTCCTATAACCATGGTGTATTTTCATAGGTTTTCTATGATGATTATTTTATTTAGATATAAAATATTATATAGATATTATCTATTTTTCTAAGAATGTCTTCGAGTTTGTGTTGTGGGTATTTTTTCAGGGGACAGATTCACTTTCAGTGTAGCATGATGGCCAAGTTAGATTTCTAGCATTATGATATGTTGGGTTTTGGTTAATTAATTTAATAAAATTATTATAAGTGATTAATCATTTTAGTTTGTTGTGATATCAAGGCTTTAATTATCATGAAAAGATTGGTTGAGTGAAAATGAATTTGGATGATGATTATATGGGTTTTGAAAAGGACACCATGCTTTGGGAAATGTGATGGAAAGATTATTTCACATGGTAGGTGGTATAAGATCTATTACCATAGTCTGTTTAACTTAATTTCTTATGTATGTGGTTTGTGAATTAATTCTATTCAGGGGAATGTTTTCATTCATATTATAAGTAATTATGTTTGGTAATGATCTCAAAATGGTTATGCTTGTCGGCTGGTTTGATTAAATAGTAAAAAGGGATAATTGGTTGAACATGGAAATAAATTGCTACAACTTGAAAGGGGATAAAATTATGTGTCTTATTGGATGAGTTGTGTGAAATTTATATGCAGAAATTGCCATGGATTTTAACTATATGTGTTGGGAGTTGAATTTGATTTGGGTTTCACATTGGGAAGGCAATGTTTTAAAATGATCCATTTTTTTAAAAGAGGTGAGAACATCCAAGTGATTTATAAAATGTGTTTTATTGGATTTCAAATGATGATTTGAAATGGGTATGTGGTGATATAATTTTTCTAAATTCCTTAATTTCTATTGTGATTTTTAATGGAAATTTAGGCCTTAGGCCTAGATTAGTTTTCAAAGGGATGATATAATGATTTAAAAGTGTGTTTTTGAAATTTTTAATGAGGGTTTTTGTTTTAGTTCCTTTGGAATTTGAAAAAGGGTTGGGCTTTGAGAAGGCATGTATTGGTTTTGACGTCCCATATTGACCTTATTATTCTTTAGTGGTAAAAAATGTTTTTTATGTTTTTATTCTACAATTTGTATAATCATTATGTCAAAGAATAGTTTTAATGAAATGGTGGAATGTCATAGGTGTGGCATTGATGCACTAGGAAACGTTATTTAAGAATATATGAAATGGATTAGGTGGTGGTATAATGATGCAAGAACAGGAAGTTTTATATGGATATGGTGTCAGACTGAGGATCTATACACTAATAGTATAATTCCTGGTTTGAGCTCCAAACTGATTCTCATGGTGATGATGGTATACACTGTGGTATAGGATACAAGACTAATTCTCCTCCTCATTGGAATGGGCCAGAATTATGCTCAAGGCACCATTGATGTCATGTATATACGGCAGATAGATTGAGGCTTCATGCTCTTTTATTATATTTTTCGATGAGTTTGATAGTTATGATATTTAGTATTTGTATCGATAGTTGGTATATGGTAAGGTGTTGGACGGATGTTCCCAAAATGATGGATATTGACATTGAAAATTGATTTTATTACCAAACCATTGTTCTAGGATCTAATAACATTGGTACATGACACATATGTTGTCGAGGTATGTCTTATTCCTCCTTTAGTTGAATTAATATTAAGAAAGCAATTTTTTGTTATATGCAATCCAACTCTTAATTTATTCTATAGGGGACTATATTCGGTCATTGTATGTTTGGTTCGTCTGGACCTAATAGGGAAACCAGTGGATCGATGAGTACTTGATGTTCTAAAATGTTCCTAGATTATGTCTCTTTTCCTATACTATTTATTTATTCCACTATTTTTCTTTATACACAATTTATATAATTGGTATTTTCCATAAAAACCATTGGTGGTTTTCTGCTATGTTTTATAAATAGCCTGATCAGGTCTCAATTGAACATGGGGACCCAAGAAGCTCCCACGTATTACTACAAGTATAGGTTTTGGTTAAGGTGGTGTTCAGTACTATTAGGTCTACCTGGATTGCTTGAGTGGTATCATATGACTGGATGTATTCATCTCTGTGATGATGTTGAGACTTTTTTTAGTTTCATTTATTTTTTATGTAATGTAACCAACCTTTTGGGAAGTTAGTTTTATATATGACTTGGTCATTTTGATCTTTATTGGATTTCATTTTTTAAAGTATGTTTTAGTTCTATTTTATTTATTCATCATGGGTACTACGATGTGTTTGATTTATAGGTCATTTCATCAGGATAATCACTCTAATATGATGTGACATTATCTAAAAATATCCCCATTAGATCCCCACTGATATAAAGTATCCGTTGGCGTATGTGGAGGGGTACTAAAGGTCATGTCGAAAACATGATCAAATCACCAGGTTTATGGTTCCTCTCCAAGAACATTACTGTTTATATATATGTATATATATATATGACATAAATATACCATGAAATAGTATATAAAAATTACAAAAACAGTTTATTGGGAAGGTGTTATTTTTCATAGTATTTCATGACAATGTCATCATTGTTATATAAAAAATTATTCAAAATATCTTATTCTATGTAAAAAAGAAAACCATTCACACTACACCCACCAATTAATTGATATGATTCTAAACATACCATCCATGTGAATGATCATACTACCTCACTTCATCACCACAATGCTACACCACACTATATTTATCTTTATGGTGATGAATGAGATGAATGAAAATAGACGAGTAGAAGGAAAAAATAGCAGATAATGTGGGGTGATAACTTCTACTTAACTAGATGATATTTGACCAAATTCTCAACATTGAATAAAGAGAACTATTTATGTGAAAAAAAATCAATAACAACCAATCCCCCAAACAACATTGAGGGTAGGTTCCCAATTCACACATGAGATTAGAAAGTGCATAATGAGGAAAAAATAAAAATGAAAAGAAAATAATAAATAACTGGATAAACAAACAATTATATATTAGAAATATAAAAAAAATTAGATGGAAAAAACCTCCTTATCATACAAAATATGTATATCCCTTGGAATTTAATTGTAGGAACACATTTATAGGGATAATTGTAGTTATATTTTCTACTCAGAACATTTTAATAATGTTTTTATTTTTTCTTATTAATAAATTACATAATATGGTGAAGTTAAAAATGATAATTTTGTTTAATATATGTATTATATCTTCACCCCAAAAATGTTATCTCCGTTGGGAATGTGTATCCTAATTAATGAAAATTTTAGAAAAACAATATTTCAGGCTATGGAGACTATTTGAATCTCAATTCACTAGGTGCCCATGAATTTATGGACATTAATGATGTATAATCTGTAATAGAAATAGTTAATTAAGTAGTTCCCCTAGTTATTATATATCTCATTATACGACTTCACCCTAGTCAAGTTAGGATATATTAGATATAGACTCATTTTTATAAGTAGATAGATTCATGAACAGATTTCATAGCCCATATTATGAGTGGGTTTTGGGGGATAATGATTACGGATTGAGTAGTGGATCTGATTGAATAAAATAATTAAAATAAAAATTTTGATCCTAGAAAATGTAATTTAGTTATTTAAATAGTTTTAGTATAATTTACAACCAAAATACCAAACTGATTTAAAAATATTAAAAATCCAAAATGAGTCCATTTTAATCATCAAGCTCACATTTCAAAAAAAAAATTTAAATTTATGTTAAAAATAAAAAATTTGTGGGATAAAAAAATTAATAGGAGAATTATATATGTGAATTTTTTATATTCATAAATTGAACACATTTTATCATTCTAATTCAAATGAATTATCAAACATCTGAATCAAAATCAACCCCATAATCATGAGTGACAAAAATGAAAACATATATTCAGTGATGATAAAAGTACCTAAAAATTAAAAGAAATGGAAAAAGACACAAATGCCACCCGTAAATTTTAATATCCTATCTTAATTAAAATTTAACTTCCTTTATTTTATGATTAATAAAAAACATAATGGTAGAAAAACTAATGGGAAAGGAATATATAAGATAAACAAATTTTTATAGTGTGATCCTTGAATTATGCTCCGAGATTCTACCACTTCTACCTTGAAAGTAGAAACATACATAAAAAATAAATTAAAAATAAATATAATTCGAAAATCTGATATGACATGGTTTGATCCTCGAATGGTGTATTTCTTTTTCATTCCCCTAGTCTGGAAATTTTTTCAATTCATCCCTAGAAAGATGGTTGGTGTGGTTTCCTGAATTTGAACCACCACATTAATCTCCTTCCAAATGGTATTATTTTAAAAAATTATAGTCATTCATGTTAAACCATCCACACCTTAGCCTTTATATAATTAATTTTGGAGCCATTGGAAACTAAAAATGATTTTATTATAAAATAATATTTCTAGCTTTTCCTAAGGTGCCCCTAACACCTCTTATAAAAGGGAACTCCCCCATCTCTATAATTCACACCATAAAGCCATTTTTCTCACCCAAACTCTACCATAATACCATCTCAACTATCCACCCTTCATCCTAGAGGCCTTACATTAGTCATAAATCTAACCTATGGAGCCCTTTTGATCAAATCAAAAGGAAGAACCCGAAGAAGTGTTAAATATTTCACCACCTCTTTCAAGTTCCTTTCTTCTTCCACTTCATCTTTTATTTTTGTTTACATTATAAAATAATAACTCCAGTATCTTTAATATAATGTGATATTATTATAAATATATTACAACTGTATTCATTATTCTATACATCCTCTGAATGACATGTCACCATACATGTGTACGTACGGCTTACCATCTCCACATCGTGGTGTAGTTGTTATTAAATACATTATTACTTGTATGGGTATAATAATGATGTATAATTGATTTAAATAATAAATATAACATGATAATGATTCTATATATATGATATAACATCCAATTACATACGATTTCTCTATCAATATAACGATATCACCGCTCGTGCATATGGACTGCTTACCATCTCCATGACGTGATGAGATTCATTTCCACGTTCACCATTCAATGAAGATTATAAATATATATCATTAATTAGTATGTAATTTATGACATAATAATTCTACTTGAGAGAGATATATATATATACTTACATATATCTTATTTTCATAGTTCCATTCAATACGATATGAAAACGGAAACATCGTTTATGCATACGTACGAACTATTGTCCCCCTAAATGGTGTTTTCCACTTCATATATATGCCTATTATACATAATTATAATCCAAATATATATGATATATAAATCATGTCTTATATTCGGGATGTATTTAAATCTTGATCTAAGTGATAAAATCAAGAGTAACAAGTTAAAACACATACGATAAAGAAAGCGATTATTACCCAAAATGTTAATTTAACAATGATATTATTATTAAATGGTTAGTATAAAGACATAAATGAACCAAGTATGATTTAAAAAATATTAATATGGTTTGGGAATAAATTAATAACTTAATACTGTCTTCATACATGAGGTTAAACGTACCCTCGAATAAAGGAATGGTCAAGGTAAGGGTTAATTTCACAATCTCTATATTATATGAGGTTGTTTTTACATAAGTATCTATTGGGACATATTTATTATCATGGAATTATTTTATTAAAATGTTTTAAAAGGAATTCTTATTATTTTACTTTTACCAACACATCATTTAAAATGTTTTAAATATTTATTCTTTTAAATCTTTCTCATTAATGCCCGTGATTTCAAAATTGTTTTTAAGGATATATTTATATGGACATGATTGTTTTTAAAATGTTAATTCCATTGAAATGTTTCAAAGTTGTATGGAACACATTGATTTAAAAATTTCTTTAAATGTATTTCTTTTTAAATTGTTTGACATTTAAATGCTTTCATGAAAAATAGATATTTCTCTCAAAGAGTTTTACAAATCATTTTCAACTATATCAACATCCTTCGATGGATTTTAAACTTGTTTTTAGTTCATTTATTATTATACAAATATCACATATTTTATTTAAAATTTTTTGATATGTTTGACTATGGATGTTTCATTTTTATACATTCATCATTTTTGGATAAAGTATTTAGATTTTGTATGCTAATTTTAATATTAATTTTTATGTTATTTTTAAACATTTTTATATGAGGTATGAAATGGACATAGTATGTGACGTGTAGAGCCCACTATAGATCCTTGAATCATTGGTAGGTCTCATGAGACTACTATATGTGGAATTGGATGAGGCCTTTCCAAATTTGATATATGGTTTTGGTCGAGGCCATAATAATTTTTATATGTCTTGGCTGAGGCCTCGACAAAATGTTTCAGATTGTCTGGCATTATATATTCCCTCATTATGAAAATAATATTGATGGATCATGTTGTCATTCAACTAATATAATACCCATTATTATGTTTTATTATGGAATTATTTACTCAAAAAATATTCCCACCATAAAATTATTCATGTTTATTATTGGTAATGGCATGTGGTTTCAATTATTCACCATAAATAAAATTTATGTTATCTTAGGCTGATTTGCTTTCCCTTACTGAGCATTTGAGCTCACCGCTTTCTTATGATTCATTTTCCCAGGATATGAATAAGTTATTTTTGAGTGACTTGCAGGCATAATCTAGGAGGCTTGGATATTTCTAATAGAATAAAATCGTGTTTTATTTCTTTTAAAGTTGTAAAGTAGATATTTTTTATGAATCTTGTTGCTAATAATACTAAACGGGTTTGTCATTCGAGGCATATTTTCTTTTGATCATGCCAATTTATTAAAATAATTCACTGACTCTGGGCTTCTGGGGTTGGGTCATTACAGTTTGTATCAATGGAAGATTAGTAAGAACATTGGAGACTAGATTTAGATGAACTCTAATTATAGCACATATCCCTAAGATAGACATTAAAGATTAGTATAGAATAAATTCATATAATTTTGCTATTGTAGAGATTTTGTGAGTTTTCCAAAAAATACATCCCTATCTAGATACGAACAGGTAGAGGAAGCTCTAGTAGATATGTAACTAGGGTAAAACCCAAAAACAATACTTTGAGCTAGACTTGAACAGGAACTGGTGCACAACAACGGGCCTTACCGCACTCTTGGTCATGACACTCCTGGTGGATATGCTTCGGAGAATTCTCATTTTCGTTACAAAACATTATGAATGGTTTATAAGTATATACTTCCTAAAAAACATTTTTTATGATTATGGATTATATCCATAAACTGTTCAATTTATGTTATGTATTTTACAAGTTTGGAATTATGTATTTAGATTCATAAATTAATCTAGTTTAGGTTATTTTATAGAAATGGTGTCCAGTAGAATGAATGTAAACTCTTCCAATATGTATATTCAAAAGAGTAATAAGGATCATATCTTTCACAGTGTTAATCCGACATTTATAAGGTAAATAGTCTCCCATGTATTCTCAACATATGAAGAAATTTTATCATGTGTTAATCAGATAAGTAATGAATTATATGAGTCCTATGGCTATGAAGGGAAGTAAGAGAAAAACAGGATGGACGAGATAATTATAGATTAAGGGAAGAGGGAAAAGAAGGATTTTCCCCTATGTGATAACCGTGGGATGAATCACCTTGGTAAATGCTTGAAGGGAATGGGTGTTTGTAATAAGTTTGGAGAAAATGGACACAATGTACGTGATTTCAAGGTTAAGAAAAAAGTTTTAAATGTACAGGGCCTCATCTGTATAGATCTGGGACACTACGCCAATCAATGTCTAAATCATTAGAGTATACCCCATATGCTACTATTGGATAATAATAGAGTAATAATACTACCAAAGATGAAGAGGAATTATTAGATTTCTTACATTTTTATTAATGTATTATGCCATTTGAGTAGTCCATTAATTATGTACATGTTATAAGAACTATAGAGTATATAAGGATTGCACTGCAGTACTATTTTATGGAGGATTTGAGATTATATGGTTCTATGAAAAGTGACACAATAGTTAGCTATGCTATTTGAAAAAGTACATGTTTGAAGGAAATGTAATTGTTAATATATTCCTGATAATGAGGTAGTGATGTTATAATAAGAGATGATAGATTTGGATAAATTATATTGGCTATTATTGACTTCCTTGGAAGTAATTAGTAGTTTGTTTATTTCATCATTCATGGAATATTAAATATATATGGATATAAGGAATATAACCTATTTTATATAAAGGATAAGGGATCATGATTGTAATCAATAAGGATTTATGGTAATTCAGGGTATTACCATGTTTTAAAATAATACATGATGAGAGTGTTCACATGTTATTACATGGAAAAAAGGATCTTCATTGTGTTTAACAACCTTATAAATATTGTATTTAGATTTTGGATAGAAGTATTTTGGATATTTCTAATGGTTTGAATGTATTAATATTGTAATTGGATACTATTTTTATGGTTATTTTTTTATTTTTATAAAAAAGACAACACACAGACCATGTGACAACCCGTCGTGTCAAACAAAGCTGTGGGAATCGAACCACCAACCATAGTGCGATTGGGATTCATTGCCTACAACTATACTACGTGAAGTCCCTAGATTGTATAATGTAGTTTCTTTTTTTAATGGGTCTGATAGGTGAATTATAAATTCATTTTTTATCCCTATACGAATCAGATAAATTGAATATTTTTTTCAATTCTACTATCATTTAGAGTGTAAGATGAGTTTTTGGTAGAAATTAGTTAAAGGATGGAACTATACTTGTTAATTCTCTTTTTTTCTTCTCTATTCTATGAAGAAATTAATTTTTAAACATTAGGTAATGGATCTTAAAACTAAAAATTCATTATCCTAATAACTTCTTTTTTGTTGAACAGATTATATTTTAAATCATCCTAGATTGATGGCATTGAGGCCCTCAATTTTATAATTTTTTGGGACTAGTGACCTCAATCACACCATATAAATATTTACATTTTTATTACAATAATGTGTCTCTAATTTCCACCAATGATCTCTTAATCTAGATCATAATTTGGTGCTGACTTTTTCATTCCCCTTTTCCTCTTATTAAGACTAAATTTTAGTAACCCAATTTCCGACATCGGTTTTCCCAAAAAAGAATTTTCTATTTTTGCCTTTTTATTTTCAAAGAATAATTTCAAATTAGAGGACACAATTTATTGAAGGAGGGATGAATGTAATACCCCAAGATTTCAGAGTACGTTATGTCTTTAATATAATGCAATAACATGCACTACACATAACATTGAGTTCAAGCGCACCACAACTTATCAAACCAGATGTTCAAAAGTCGTTATGAATAGTATTAACATAAAATTTAAGTTTATATAATACTTATAATTTTATAATCTTTATTATCAGTTTTTTATAAATATTTTAAGAACAAATAATTTTTTTTATATAAATGAAGTATTTTTAAAAAAAATGCACTTTTTCCACCTTTTAATGTGGAACCCTATTTAAATCCAATATTTAAATTTTTATATATTAAATTTGTCAAAATAAACTTCTTCTTTAGAATCAGGACATAAGAATTTAGTTTCAATAAATATTTGGTGTTTTTATAAATAATTTTCATAATTGGGAGAATTGTAAAAAATACTATATTTCAACTGAAACCAAATTTTTTAATCAAAATAATTTATATTGTTAAATTATAAATTTTAATGGTTTGGAGGTATAAATATATTATATTTTTATCATTTAATCAAATTATGTTCAGTGTATGCAATTTCACTTTGAAATTGAACACAATCAATTATCAATATTTTGACAGTTATTATTTCTCAAAAAATATGCTTTTTGGTTTTGACAACTGAATTTAATTTTATATTAATAAATTCAACTTCTATGTTTTTAAGATGGTAAAATATACTTCATTTTTGAATTCGGAATATCAAAATTATCCAAGGGTGAATTTTTGGTATTTTTTTGAAAACATTCAATTTTTATGAATAGTAAAAACACCATGTTATTGTTTAAAATCGAATTTTTATTTAAATAATTCTTTACTTTATTTAAATTTATTTATGTAAAAATATATACATAATACCTATATAAGTTCAATGTAATTCATTAGAGTCATTTTATAATAATTTTAGATATATAAAAATTTTATTGAACTTTTTACCGTCTTTTACCCATCTCCTAAGAGCATATGCAAAATTACAGAAATCATTATTTTACCATTTCAGTGAGTTGAATATCAAAAATTTGAGAAACACGGTTGATATCAGAAAGTAAAAAGTGGTTCAATAAGATGAAAATACTTTTTGTTGAATAGTAACTTTTTACTTTTCTTTTCCTACGGTTAAAATTAGATAGGGTTATTAGGGTAAAAATGATATTATTATTAAGCTAAATATTTCTTAATTTTATTGGATAAGTGAAATTAGACCAAAAACACACTTATGAATAAAATATGATACTTTATGTCCACTTTAATTAGATTAGGACATTTATTATTATTTAATTCACACAAGTTTTAAAAGAGTTAAAATCAAAGTTTAATAAAAAACATTTTTAATATGGGGATAAACATATGATAAATTTGACAATAAATATTAATTAAAAATATAAAAAATATTTCATACATTATTTTATTTTATTTATATTTTTTATAAATTAAATAAGTTAATTTAGTTATGACACAATGATGATGTGGTAATTACCTAATTATTGAAAGGTTAAAATAATTCACATTAGAAATATCCAAATGAATGTAATTTTAGACATTTTAGGAATTCAACTAATTTAATGGGTTAATATGTCATATTAGGGTTGGTTAGATGAATTTTTTTGAAGTAATAATGCAGTTATGAATTTAATAAAAACATAATACCAAATAGTGTCAAAATTGATCTAAAAGAGTTTTTGAAACAAATATTATATTATTAATTAATATTCTATTCCTAAAAATATATGTTTTGGCCAAAAGACATATATAATGATAGGTGTATTATTAATGAACCACTTTGGGTTATCTTGGAAGTATATAGTAATTTTATTTACCATATAATATAAAAATACAAAGAGATATGGAAATGTCAAACTATTTAACTAAGAGTTAAATCTAAAATATAAGGTTAATATAGAAACCCAAACATATCTAAAACATATAAGTTGAGTGGTTTTCGACCCATCACTAACTTATCCTTTAAATAATTCATTTTAGAGCCATTTTAAACTGAAAATTATTTTATTATAATATAATATATCTAGCTTTTCCTAAGATACCCTCACCCCTCTTATAAAAGGTCACTCCCACTTCTCTATAATTCACACCTTCAAAGCCATTTGGCTCAGACAAATTCTACCGAAATACCCTCTAAAATGTCCTCCCTTCATCCTAGAGTCCTTCCATTTGTCATAAATCCATCCTATGGAGTCCTTTTGATCAAATAAAATGGAAGAACCCGACGAAGAGTTAATATTTTACCACCTCTTCCAATTTCATTTCTTCTTCCACTTCCTCTTTCTTTGTTTTATCCATTATAAAATAATAACTCTAATATATTCTATATGCTATGATGTTTATATATATATTTTACAACTATAATCATTATTTTATACATCCTTTTAATGACATTTCACCATATGTGTGTACGTACGACTTACCGTCTCCACGTCGTGGTGCAATTGTTATTCAATGCATTATTATTTGGATAGATATAATAATGAATTGTAATTGATGTAAATAATAAATATGACATGATAATGATTTGGTATATATGATATAAAATCCAATTACATATGATTTCTCCATCAATATAATGATATTGTCGCTCGTGAGTACGTAAGGATTACCATCTCCACGACGTGATGAGATTCATTTCTACATTAACCATTCAACGATGATTATAAAATATATATCATTTATACGTATATAATATATGACATAATAGTGATACTTGAGATATATATGTACTTACATATATCTTATTCACTTAGTTCCATTCAATACGATATGAAAATGGAAACAATGTTTATGCGTATAGACAGACAACTGTCTCTGTAAACGGTGTTTTCCATTTCATATATTTGTATATTATACATATTTATATTTTAAATATATATGAAATATAAATAATTTTTTATATTCTGGAAGTATTTAAATATTTTTCTATTTGATACAATCATGAGTAACAAGTTAAAACTCATACGATAAGGAAATCAATTATTACACGAAATGTTAATTTAATAGGAGAATTATTATTAAATGGGTAGTATAAAGACATAAATGAATCATTCTTGATATCATAAATATTAATATGGTTCTGGAACTATTTAATAACATTCTACGGTCTTTATAAAAAAGTTTAATCGTACCCTTGACAAAAGGAAAGTGCAAGGTATGGGTTAATTTCACAATCTCTTCATTATCTGAGGTTGATTTTATGTAAGTATCTACTCGGATATATTTATTATCCATGTGCATGTTTAATAAAAAAAATTCAAAATTTTTTTAAGGTACATTTACTAAAACATCATTTTAAATGTTTTAAATATTTATTCTTCTAAATCGTTCTCATTAATTTCCATTTTTTCAAAATGGGTTTTAAGGATTTATTTATATGGTCATGAATGTTTTTAAAATTTTATTTCCTTTAAGAAGTTTCAAAGTGGTATAGGACACTTTGATTTAAAAATGTTGTTAATTTTATTTCTTTTTAAATTGTGTGACTTTTAAATGTTTTCATGGAAAAGGGATGTATCTCTCAAAGAGTATTACAAATCATTTTTATCTAAGTTAAAATCCATTGATAGATTTATAACTTGTTTGATGTTGATTTATTGTAATACAAATCTTCAATATTGTATTGAAGGTTTTTTGATATGTTTGACTCTGAATGTTATATTTTTATACCATTCATGGTTTATGGATAATGTATTTACATTTCTTATGATAGTTTTCATACGAATCATTATGTTATACTTAATCCTTTTTATATAAGTAATGAATTGGACTTTGTAAGTGATTGGTGGAGCCCGCTATAGATCCTTGATGCATCAGTAGGTCTCATGAGACAACTAGAAGAGGAATTGGTCGAGGCCATCCCCAATTTAATATTTGTTTTGGACCGAGGTCGTAATCATTTTTAGACATCTTGGCTGAGGTCTTGACAAAATGTTTCAGAATATCCAGCATTATAAATCCCCTCATAATGAAAATAATATTGATGGTTAATGTTGTAATTCGACTAGTAGAATACCCATGATTATGTTTTATTATGGCATTTTTTACTATCTCATATTATTTCCATAAATGTATTGATTTTTATTATTGGTAAAGGCATGTGGTTTCAGTTATTCAGCATGCTTAATTTTTCTGTTATCTTCGGCGGCATTTCTTACCCTTACTGAGTGTTTGAGCTCACCCCTTTCATATGTTTCATTTTCCCATGATATGAAAAAGTTAGTAATGAGTGACTCCCGGACATAATATAGGAGTCTTGTATGTTTCTAATGTAATTAATTCATGTTTTATTTCTTTTCATGTTGTAAACTTGAACATATGTATGAATATTGTTTCCAATAATACAAAACTGAACGATCTTTCGAGACATGATTTACTTGTGATAATTCCAACGTATAAAAATAATGCACTGACTATTGGCTTCTGGGGTCGGGGAATTACATTATATCATTGTATGATCACTACTTTTGGAATTTAATTCAATTATTTCAATCATATTGAGAATGAGTTCTTTATTAGTAAATTTTTAATATCAGGGTTTATTTTATCCTTTTTATCTTGTTTTTTCATTTTATACAACTACTTTTTTTTCTTTCTATATTTTATTATTATGGAAATATACGTATGTACATCTGAAACTCAGTTCACCTTGTGTCAATTATTTGTTATAAAATCATGTTGTTTAGTTTTCTTTTTAATATAATGAGAATATATACATTCATTGAGGTGAAAAAATTTACAATGAAATTAGGAAATTTTCCATTTCCACTATTTGTTTTATTGTCCACTGTCACCATAAAATTCAATTCATTTGATTTATAACACAGTGATGGAATTTCGATTTGAAAATATTTTTATTTTTTTATCAGTATTATTATAATAAAAATATACTATTTTTGATCAATATTTTTTTTAAAATCAATTAACCATCGATTTCCTCCTCATAGTTGTATATGGACATCCTCCAAGTAGCACATCATGGAAAAATGTAGTATCAAGAATTTGTACGTACATATTTTTATTTATAATTTATGTAAAATCAAACATATTTGGTTTTAATAACCCCTTCTTTTATAATGTTTTTTAATACTATGAATTAATTTTTTATTTCCACGTTTTTAAACTACATTTTGATCCTTTTTTACTTTATTTATCTATTTTCATATTATAAAAAAATTATTTTGGATTTTATAAACCAAAATACCAAAGAATTTCCATTTCCTGGTTAAATTTTGTTCTTATCTGACAAAAAACCCATAATAATGTGTTATAAGTGGTAAATTGTTTTTAGTTTTGTGTTTCTAAATATTAAAATAGATTATTCCTTCTAAAGATCTCAGCCCGAGTGACCAGACTCGGCCCCTGCAAATGTTGTGTGCATTTTTTATAATATAATATTTAATAAATACACATCATCAAATACAACAACGTATTTATTACTTTTATAAATTTGGGATAATTAGAAACCAAAATTTCATTTCCACAAAAAGTAAAAAAAAATTAAACGTCATTGTATAACCTCCACATAAAAAGTCACTTCACTGGAAAACCTACTAAACTAGTAATAATATATAAAAATTCTGGTTCAGCATTTAAAATGTCCAGTTATGAGGTTTAAAACCACAAACTTGAGAAAAAATATTTTCATTAAAAAATTTATATAATACAAGCTTGAAATCACTAAATTAACATTATTCATGACATGTCATCATCATTTTCTTGAGATATTCTGAATCAAATTTCATGATATTCATGTGCTCAAAATTTCTAAGTGTATTTAGGAATTATAAATAAAATTATTTATAAACTCATGCATGCACTTGAACTAAAATTCATAAAATGTCACTCATTGGTTGTATAATGAAAAAACATAACCATTTCATAACATGCTCAGAGTGCAGATAAGAATTTACACATGAAGTAAAATTTATTCATAATTTCACATAAAATGAAATAATTTATCCATTATGCTTTGAAACTAAATATAAATCCTCATTTATAAGATTATTACTATTCAATTTTATGTCTAATTCTAAAACATTAATCCATTTGCACCTATAAATTTAATACTGAATAATACAAGATCATAGAGAAAGATCATTATACTTGGATATTTTATTAGCTTAATTTTCACATGGACACTCAATTACTAGTAACAATATGAGGGAATGCATAATGTGGTATAATCATAAAATTCTTTCAAGGACTCTTATCCGAACAATACATAACCCTTTTATCAAGGCCACTTTTAAAAGCCCAGTTTGTCTCATGAGACCTAATGATGCATTGAGAGGAAATAACAGGCCCCACCCAACACATAGTAAGTCCTATGAATTCCTCACATGTCCAGTAAAAGTATGTATTTAAATCAATGTTTCACATACTACTTTGAATTATTTAAATCCAAATAATAGATAAAAATAGATGCATTGATAAATTATTACGTTATATAAAAATTAAGCAATATAATGTTTCATATACCACTTTTAGAAGTTTTATTCTCAATATATATTGTATCATAAAATTATTAATCCTATTACGAAAAATAATTGTGTTTATTGGTAATTCTAAAATAATCTATATAAGGAAATAAATACATACATGTTCTCTAAAATTCTTGGAATTTTATTTAGAAATTAGACTTTTTCCAACTACATATAAAGGACATACCATGAGGTGAAAATGATGTTTCATTTATGAAATGATATATGTCGCACATTAAATAATAAAATGTTTATCCTTTTCAAATAAAATGATGAATATTTTTATTT
This sequence comes from Viscum album, assembly GCA_963277665.1. Taxonomy (NCBI): domain Eukaryota; kingdom Viridiplantae; phylum Streptophyta; class Magnoliopsida; order Santalales; family Viscaceae; genus Viscum; species Viscum album. The sequence continues at coordinate 289,376,873 of OY728126.1, read as the reverse complement.
AGATACTATGGATACAAAAAACCATAACCATAAAATAATATATTTTATAATTAATTCTAATCTTGTGTATGTAATTGGAAATAAAAGATTAACCCGCATTAAATAAATAATAAGATATTCAACCATATAAGTTCTAGAAATAATAACTGTAAAATCCTAAAAATAAACCCCTTAATATTGGTAAGGCACAAAATTAAAAAACCAAGTTTTGTTATTGTTTCCCATTAGAAATCATAGATTATATTCACATAGGGAAACTATATTTTTATTTAAAAATATATTCTCATGGATTAACATATTAACATATGTATATATAAACATTAATCACACATGCACTTATATTTCTATATAAATGTATAAAAATTGACCAACATTAAAATTTCCTCATTGACAACTAAATTTCATAAAACATACTTTTTCATTATTACATGTAATACTATTTTCAATCCATGTATTTATACATTTCATTCATAACCCATTAAAAGACATTTGAAGGTAGTTTTATAGATGTAAAATTTATTCATAGCACATGAGTATTCAATGTTATGTCTATTTGTTGATAATCATAAATTTCATGCAAATAATATGATTTTTGTTTCATAAAAATATAAATTTTCAATTTTTATTCTCTAAAAACAATAATAAAAAAATATGTCACTAAAATAATTCATTGAAATAATTTGTAATGAATAAGTGTGAAACTATCATAGAATTAAAATTAATCAATAGTGAACTAAAAATCATAATAAGAACATGAATTAACATAATGTTCATATATATATATATTCCGAAAAATTTATGCAATATATGTGTATATACACATTTATATGAATAAATACATATATATAATGACTTTTCATAGGAATAACATAAAATTACACCCTTACAATGAAAATATTTTAGAAATAAGATTTGTTTCATCATGATAATAATTTCATGTATGAATATTGAATTACAAATATATAATATTGATGGATTATATATATATATATATACCATATATATAAATATGTTTGTAAAATATATTTAAAATAATTAAATCCATTACATAAATAAAATAAGAAGCTGGCCAACTGGAAACGTTTTGAAAAAAATTGGGAACATGAGGATGAGGTTGGGTAAGGTTGGGTGTGAAAATAGTGGAGTTTATATAGATATATTATACCATATAATTAAATTGGAAAAGGAACTTGATGAAATCCCAAATTGACTAAAATAAAAAAAATGAAAATATGATAATTATTAAATAATGATAATCAATCAGGTTCATTTATGCAATATAAAAATATTTAAATAAAACTTGTAGTGGAATCAGTTTATTTAGATTAGAATAAAACTACCCTTATTATATCTGTGGAAAACAGAGGGGCATTGGATTGGGATGAAGGATGTTTGAAAGAGGAAGAATAAAGTAGGATGAAGTGATAAGGGGCCTACCCTAATGGTGACTTGGAATGGTGCGACATGAGGAAGAATAAGAGGGGAAAATATATAGATGGTTTAGATCATATTGGATCTGATACAAGGGATTGAAGTAACCTAAAAATTTGCAAATGACTCAATCAGCTAGAAATGGAAGGATGAAATTTTCATGTAGATCTGATCGGATTTTGCGGTGGCTCGGTGCATTTTATAAGAGATGAACTAAAGAGATTAGACTGCAGATTTTATCGAATAGCCGAGGTGGATTCCTGAGTTTTAAATAGAATTTGTAGTCCAGATCTAGTGTGTCCAGATCTAATAGCTCCATGAAACGAAGTGATGAAACTGTGGCAATGGGGATCATAGGATGAACTGGTATGGATTGTCAAGATCTCGTGTACCGGAATCGGAAAACCCAGATCATGTTCTGTAGAAACATTAGTGTCCCACATCAAAAACTATTTGGTTTCGAAAATTCCATATAAGGTTAAGAGTGTGGGGATAACTCTCGATGACCGAAGAACACACACAAAAATCCATTCAAACGAGAATACACCCAAGGGATCTTAGCACACCCTCTACTGCACCAGTGCGCGACCTGGCTCTCCCTCTACTCACGCCTGACCAGGCCCTCCACATTGGCCTTTGCGCACAACTTGACTCCACAATTCCTTCTAGGATTCACTCTATCCTGTTCGAGCCTCAATGGGTGCGGGTAGATGCCTCCATTATAGGTTTGAATGGGTCCCCCCATCAAAGTTGAGGTTTTTTCATATCCTAGGGATGAAAGCCATTTTTTACACAATTTTAGAATAAAATTCCATTTCACAACCAAAATTGTTAGGCAGAAAATATTAATCAAAACACTTTATTGTCAGTAAAAACAAATCTATCTTTAAAATAATAAAATTTTAAAATACTAAAGACTCATGTTTTTTATGAAAACCCTTGTTATATTAAGCTATGGTATTTATTGAAAGTAATATAAAACATTTAACACAATTGAATACGTAATTTTATAATGTTTAATACCTATGTCATTAATTTAAATCCTTAAATTTTTTGTCCAAAACTATTATTTAAAAACATTTAAACACACCCAAAGGTTAAAAATACCATCAGTAATATTAAACCCAGCTAGTTACTTATAACGGTTATATTAAACTTTATAAATAACCATTCACTGTATTCCAATGTTCAAGATCATTTCTTCTTTTAAGAAGATGGTGCTCTATACTGAGATTACTCTCTATATTATTTCTATTCCATTCACTATTTTTTTGGTGGATTCAAGGGATGAAGTCTAGTTAATCAGTCTTGTTGTTATGTTTAGTGGTCTTCTATTCATTCTATTGGTTCTAACAATGATTTTAATTTTGTAATTATAATCCCTTATTTCAATGTAATATTAGAGTTTTTGAATAAAATATTTCTCCTTCTCTTTTTTTTATTTGATATAAAACTTTTCATTATTCATTAACGCAAGAATAATAAGGAAAATAACTAAAATTATTACAACTACATTTATAATCATGTTCGGGGCATTACAATATCCCTCCATTAGTAGAATTTCATCCTCACAATTCTATTGTACTCATACATTCCCACCAGCACCAACCCTAATATATCATTTTTGATGTGTCTACAAAGTATTTTTAATAGTTATTAACTAACAAAATTTTAGTGAAAACATGTATTTAATTTATTCTGTCCTCAAGTCCACCATCGTCGAAGAATTTACAAGTAAGTTCTTATGATTTTTTTAATCCCCAAAACATTTTTAAATTCTTCAATTTCATTTTCCGGAATTCACCTCAAGAAGTATGATTTGAACTCATGTGGACAGCAGTATGTCCTTGAGAGAGTGGAATGGGTGGTGTAAAGTTTAGAGATATCATAATGGACATGGTTTCAATAGAATATTCAGACCTCTCTACTTCTAAAAAAATATCATAAAGACTTCCATAGATACTAAAGCTCATGACCTAAAAGAGATTGGTAGTGCATGTGTCACCCACCTCTATAGCTTCTTAGAATATTTCCAATGCCTGATAAGTCTCAGATAGGGTAAAACATAAGAATATACCTTCGTATTACATTCCATTATTCACATAATATGAAATTTGTGAATGAGAAATAAATTATTTGATTTCACATGGTCCTTGGTTATTTCAAAGTACATTTGGGTAGTTTGACACCTCATAGAGTTGTTTGTAGGAAAAACAAAGATTTGAAAAGCATGGTAAGCATTGGAAGATGATTTGGCTATTATAGTCTCGTGCAGCTCAATAGAAATGTATAAGAGGTTAGTTGGTGATCCCTCACCTTACATATGAAAATTTAATGAAAGGAATTTCACATAGGTAAACATATATAAATTAGTAGTTTTTTTCTAATACTACAAATTTCACATGGACATTCTACTGATACCAACTGTAATGTCCTGAGCCCGAGCGACCAGACTCAAGCCATGAAATTTTTTCAAATTAATTTTTACAACATGGTTCTAATTCTTGAGGTAGACGTTTCTCCTTGTCATTTCCCTTTAATGTTTTTGAGAAAATAAGGAAAATAATTGGAAAATCCCAAATTTATGGGTACATGCCAAGCACTTTTCTACACACTGTATACTTTGGACATGTGGGATGAGAATACAGTGGGTTTAGGCTTGTTTGTGATTCAGGGTGTAAAAACTAACTACACGCCGTGTACTTAGTAATGCATGCCCGGTAATCAGTCAGTAGGTGAACAGTAAGGTGGTGGAGACTAGCCGCCAGATGAATAGTATAATAGATGGTACATGTTGTGTACTTAGTGTTTCACATTCTGTAGTTAGTCGGCAGATGAATAGTAAGGCGGTGGAGGGTGGCCACCAGTTAACGGTTAAAAATAAAGTACATGCCGTGTACTTTAGATTACACACCATATAGTTATGGTTTTTCGTTAAAAACAGGCAGTAGCCTCCTCATTCGGCAAAGGAGGCATAAAATGAACCAATTTCACCAGGAGAGATGACCGAGACTTGGAGGAGATCTCGATCACTTATAGAGACTCTGATCTTTCCTATGATGATCTCGTTTGGATCACGTAGTTAAGACCTTCCCACTCCTTGAGTCTTTCCTTCCAATTCGTTCATGAGTGGATGTTATTTGAGTTTGAACAAGTAAATGATTAACTTATATCTATTTCATTATCAGTGGTTTCGGGAGGTGTAGTTCGCATATTTTGATCAGAGGGGATCATGGTAGGTGTTATTTTTTTATTTCCAAATACCGAGTTGTTTTTGCGCACCATTGTGCCACGTGCCCATGTTCGGGGTGTCGTGTGGCTGAGGACTTTATTGTCAAGATACCTATAATTGCATCGGTGATCTGATTAATAATGTATAAACTTCTATTTTTGATTGTTGTATTAATTAATGGCCGCCCTGAGGGTGTGTTCTCCTTGTCTATCCATTTGGCTAGGATACCTATGGGTATGCCGTAATTATAGAATGTTCTACGGTTTCTTGATAGGAAACATATATAAAATTGTTTTCTTATGTGTTGGGTTTGGCCTGATTTCTTTCCAAGGATCTGTTTAGCTTGAGGGAACTGTTCTATTTAGCCTGAGGGCAAGGTTTTTTTCCTGAGGGCATGGTTCTGTTTATCATGAAGGCAAGGTTCTGTTTCAGCTGACGAAAAGGTTCTATTTATCCTGAGGGCAAGGTCATGTTTTTCCAGAGGGAATGGTTCGGAATAGCCCATGGGAACGGTTCTGATTCTCCTGAGGGAAAAGTTTCTTATATATGAGGGTATTAGGTTCTGTCCCTGAGGGAAATATCTCATACACCTGAGGGAAATATTCATATGCCTTAGGGAAGTTACCTGACAGTTTCATTTCTAGTGCTTGTGGGTAAGGATTTTCATGTCAGAGGACAATGGTTTCAATGAAAGTTCAATGTGGTGATTTCTTATTTTGTACCTGCCATTCTCAATTAGAGTCTTGGAATTGATAAATTATTACTATAATGGAAATGTAATTAATAGGATCGTTACTTTTGAGTACTTCCTAGTTTACTTCATTTAATTACTACACACTACGGTTGCATATTTTCACTAACAACTGGGCATGGGCCTTGGTGTTTGCATACTAAGATTTATTTCTCACACCATGTTTGGGCCATATCTTGTGCCAAAACAGATTATATTGTTGCAGGCGTAGATAGGGGAAAGGGTCCCTATACAGGTACATGATTGTTTCAGAGGAGTAAGAGAGCATTGAACTGAGCTTAAGCTTGTGATGCTGCTGATTTCATGTGTTGCTATTTTGTTTTGTTTGGATGTACTTGTACATTGCGATGTATTGTTTCAGTTTGAAGTGCATCATGTTTTGGATTCTTTCCTACAATTAGGAATATGTTTCATTATATTCATATATATGACTGTTGATTTTCTTTTACTTTGGTTCCATCTTCTATTTCAGATTTATATGATTTAAAACTTCCACTTTTGGTATGTTTGTATTTTACACTACACTACAATTTAAAAATGAAGGAATAGATTCCTCACTATCAGAACTAGGCCCTCACGGCAAGCTGGCAGCTTCTGGCAGTTGGGGAAATGCGCTTGAGGTCATGTGACCAACCGGGTTTGGGTCACCCTTTGTATGGAACCCGGATCTGGGACGTTACAAAGTGGTATCAAATGAGTTTATTTTCATTGACTAACTATTTTTAGCCTTTGTTAAGGGGTATAATGGACATGGTATTTGGTAATAATTTGTTCCCAAGAGTAGCTAACCCATGTACAAGGAAAATCCAATTTACCTCGTGTTGCAATTTTTCTGATTTTGCACTTTTATAGTTGATTGATTTCACATTTTGATGGCGCAGCTGTGGTGTGCAATTTATATTTTTATATTGGGTTCTATATTAGTCGCAACTTGATTAGATTTGGTTATTCCATCTCATTCATCATTTAGGAACATGTTATAAACACAAACCATTCATAGTTTCAATGCAATGTAGGTGCATAAGAAATTTCATGTTTTTGTGATAGATGGTGTGCTATAAAATTCATTATGAGTTATGGCTGGGTTGATGGACACTAAACTTTGGTTGCTAAGAAGTATGTTATCTCTTAGACTAGAATATATCAGATCTTGATCCAGCTATTTTGTTTCATTTTTTACAATAATTGGGAAGGGTCGGGTGCTAAACTTTGGTTCGTGGGGAGTATGGGCCCCCACAGATAGGAATTTGGCATACCAATGCTTCAAATTTATGAAAAATGTTGCTCAGAAGTAGTTTCTATGGTCTAATATCTGGAAACCTAGACAAAACGGTGAGTGGTTCTATGATCACACATTATGTACATTTCTGTTTGAAAATAAATTGAAAACTATTAAGTAGACACCGTGGACCGAAAGTACAAGTCGTGTAGTTTGTAACAATGTAATATTCTGTTTAGGAAGAAACACAGGATATGGAAACTCTTGAGAGAACATGTCGTGTACCCATTTTACATGTCATGTCATGTTCACCCTGTGTCCTCCATGTAACTAACAACACAGTCTGAGAAATCGTCGCTTAAAGATGCTGTGTCGATGCCTCCGTGTTGTGTAATATAAAAATCTGGCCATGTAACGAACAACACGTGTCAGTGTTATCCTTTCTTGTAAATGTTGTGTTTATCTGTAACACATTGTGTAGTGTGATCTGTGCATCCGGCCAAGTCACGAACAACACGGGTCGGAGAAGCTCATTTAGCACAAGTCGTGTACCTATGGGACACGCTGTGTAGTCTTGACCGATGAGATATTGTGTGGACCTGGCCATGTGGATGGGGATACGTAGTGGTGTACATTCCATGTACGGCTGTCACATGTTATGTACCTATGGTTGAGACACACCCAGGCTAGCATCAGAACCCGACCATGTAAGGGAATAAGGGTACATGCCGTGTAGAATTTCTACCCACCATGTTGTCTCGCTCAAAAGAGATCTGTGTGTCTTAGACATGTAGAAGGACTCATTGAGGGGAAGAAAAATCAAGTACACGCTCTATGGGTAGACCACACAATGTGTTGTTGGGGTGTTACATGACCAGTTCTGGCATTAGTACATGCCATGTGAATTACTTAAGAGAACACGTCGTGTCTTTATTATACACGTAGTGTAGTCTTATTTTGTAAAAAAATTAATGTTTTATTTTCCTTGTTCCCTTCATACATTTATAGTTCATATACCTTGAAGATCATAAAATAAGGAGTGTACTTGACCTTGTATAGTCATGTCGTCGAGACGACGACAAGTTGTTCTCCAAGAGAGCAGAAACGATTATACACCAGTGATGGTAGGCCATGGGTTACTGATGGATCCTCCAACAGATCCAGATGTGGCGCCAGCCATTATACTAGATGGAGTCGCAATGCATATTTTTGTAAGGGATTCATGTGGTTCATGCAGAACTTCTAGTTTGCACCGCAGGTTGCCACATCTATGAAAGATCAGACAAATATATTCTAGCAGCAGCATCCGCCTATGTTTTTAGGGGATGGTGGACCACATGCTGCAGAGTCATGGATGGATTAATTGTAGACTATCTTCAAGAACGTTGAGACGCATCCAGGAAGGAGGGCCAAGCTCGCAAATTATATGTTGCGTGATTCCTCCTAGATATGGTGTGATGTTACCACCCACACTAAGCATCATTGAGACATGGTGTGGGAAGATTTTTAGGAAGTCATCTAGAACTATTCTTCCTAGAGACATTATTGGAAGATCGAGCTCGAGATTTCATGAATCGGCCGCAGGGTTCCATTTCAGTGATGGATTATTCTTCCCACTTCATTGATCGACAGTGTTTTCCACCTGTTTAGGTGGGTGATGAAACTTAGAGGGAAAGACACATTGAGGACAGTCTTTGGTATGACTTCCAAGCACTGGTGAATGTTTTCAGGTTTCATATAGTGAATGTTATTGTGAACCAGGTGTTAATTATGAGAAGAAACTATGAGATTCTAGTGGTGCATAGTAGGGTGGTTTGGCACTAGCCTCTCTTACTATTTATACCTGAAAGAGGAAAGGGCGGATATATATTTCTCATAGTGGCAGTACTATCTAGAATAATTCTTCAGGTGGCCTGAAAATATGCTACCAGTGTGGAAAATAGGGGAAAAAGATACCTCAGTGTCTATGTAACCCATTGGAGTACCGAGATTACGGTAAGATTGGTAATCTGTAGTGTTGATGTAGGGTGATCGAGTAGCTGCGTATGGTTCTCGACAGTTGAGGCCTCATGAGAGGAATTACCTAACACATGATCTTGAGTTGGATGCAGTTGTTCATGTGTTATGATATTAGAGACATTATCTCTTGAGAGAACGTTTTGGGGGTATTTACGGACCAAAAAAGTTTTCAATACATCATAACCTAGTGTGACAATAATTTTAGACAACGGAGGTGGGTTGAGTACCTTTAGTCCTTCGACATCGAGCTTGCCTATACACTTGGTAAGGGAAATGTAGTAGCTAATGCACTAAGTAGGAGGACTTGGATACAGGCAGTGCACGAGGCCAGTGGTGAGTGGAAGCTTATGGCATTTTTCTCTGAGATGCATTTGGAGGTGCACGACAGTCTAGGAAAACATATCATTCATCCTTAGTTGTGTCTTATAACATCCTAGATAGAGTCAAAATGAGACAGCTATCAGATTTAGAAGGCATGGTCTTATGGGAGGGTCTGTCAGTAGAGGACCCTATTCCTAGATGGACTATAGTCTAAGATGAGATTATGTGTTTCTAGGGGCGTTTTTGGGTGACAAAATACATACGCGAGGATCTTATGTGGGAATTTAATTCCTCTATTTGGGAAGTCCATACTATCGTCACCAAGATGTATCGTGATCTAAAATGTCAATATTGGTTCCCAGGTATGAAAGGGGGTGTTGCCGGTTTTGCCATGAAGTGTTTCACTTGACATCAAGTGAAGGAAGAGAATCAACGACCATCATAGCTTCTACAACAGTTACACATTCTCTAGTGGAAGTGGAATGATGTCGTGATGGACTTCGTGACCGGGTTACCAAGGACACCTTGAGGAAATGATGTTGTATTGGTTTTGTGGATAGACATATGAAGGTAGCTCAAATTTTGACAATCAAGGAGACCTTCGGTGTTGAAGAACTCGGTATGTTGTATATCCAAGAGGTTGTACATCTTCATGGGGTCCATTTTTTTCATTATCGATAGGGACACCTATTTTATGTCTCGTTTCTTCCAGTGTTATTAGAGGGATCTGGGTACACAGGATCTTTTAAGAAAAGCTTATCACCCTTAGACCGATGGTCAGTTAGAGCTTACAATACGGGTTCTAGTTTATATGATTCATGCATGCGTCCTGGACATTGGGGGCTCTTGGGAGATTCACATACCCCAAGTTGATTTCATCTACAAAAATAGGTTTCTGGACACTATTGAGATGACGCATTATAGGGCCTAATACGGTAGGCCATGCTGATTAACCTTGTTCGCTTTGGAAGGAGGTGAGGTAGCTTTACTAGGATCACATCTCATATAGGAGTCTTTGGAGCAGGTTCAATTGACTCAAAAGAGGATGTCTACTGCATAGTCTCATCATAAATCATTTGCTGATCACCACAGACAACCCTTGGAGTTCGTGGTTAGGGATCTAGTTTTCTTGCGTCTTTCACTGAGGTTGGGACATAGGAGGAATATGAGACATTGTAAAAATTCACCGAGGTATGTAGGGCCATTTCAGATTCTGGAGTGAGTCAGGCTGTTTGCCTATTAGTTACAGTTACCAAAGAGGTATCGGGCCATGCACGACGTCTTCCACATATCTCAGTTGCATTGTTGTCACTTAGACATGTCTCATGTTTTTCATCCCAAGGAAGTTTAATATTATGTAGATGCATCCTTTGAGGAGCATCTAATTCCTATTTTTTGATTGGAGCACAAAGGTTCTCTGAGTCTAGTCATTTCCTCTCGTATGGGTGCTATGGAAGCATGGTTGACTTCAGGATGAAACCTGGGAGTGGGAGACCAACTCACGTGCTCAGTGTCCATAATTGTTCACAGCATTACCTTTACCACCCTTGGAAGGAAAATTTAATGATGAATTGCTTTAAGGGGGGAAGTTTGTAAGAAATCGGTTCTTATTCATGAGGTACGAGTTTCTAATTTTCAATTTCCTATAATGTTTTTGAGAAAATAATGAAAATGGGGGGGATCCCACATTTAATAGAACACGCTGTCTACTTTTCTACACGCCATGTACTTTGTCCATGTTGGATGTGAATACAGGGCGTGTAGGCTTGTAAGTGATTCAGAGTGTAAAAACTAACCACACACCGTGTACTTAGTAATAAACACCGGGTAATCAGTCAGAAAGTGAACAATATGACAGTGGAGACTAGCCACCAGATGAACAGTAAAACAGATAGTACACACCATGTAATTAGTGTTACACACCGTTTAGTCCGTCAGTAGATGAATAATAAGGAGGTGGAGGGTTGCCGCTAGGGAACAGTTAAAAAGAAATACATGCCATGTACTTAACTGTTCATGTTGTGTAGTTATTTTTCATTTAAAATAGGTTGTAGCCTCATAATTTGTTAGAGGAGGCATAAAATGAACTAGGCACACCGGGAGGGACGACCGAGACTTGGGGGAGCTCCTAATCGCTCAAGCACACTCTGATCATTCCTCCAATGAAATCATTTGGACCGCGTGGGTAAGACCTTCCCACTCCTTGAGTCTTTGCTTCTAATTATTTCCTCAGGGGGTGTTATTTGAGTTTTAACGGGTATGTTTTTAACTCAGATCAATATCTTCCATGGTAGTTTCGGGAGGCGTTGTTCACATATATCGATCATAGGAGATCGAGGTAGGTGGTATTGTGTTTATTTCTAACATTCGAGTTGTTTTTCAACTAGTTTTTCCACACGCCGATGTTTGAGGTGTCATGTGGATGATTCCGTGATTGTTATGAAAACTAAAATTACATAGGTGATCTGATGAATATTTTATAAACTGCTAGTTGGGATCATTGCTTTGATCTAGGGCCAACACGAGGGTGTGTTCCCCATGTTTATCCATTTGGACAAGATACATGTGGGTATTCCATAATTATATCATTTTTTGAGTTTTCTTGACAGAAAAAATATATATAATTGCTTTCATATGTATTTGACTCAACCTGGTTACTTGCTAAGGTTCAGTTTAGCTAGAGAGAAAGGTTATGTTTAGCTTGAGGGAAAGGTTTTGTTTTTCCATAGGGTAAGGTTCTCTTTAGCATGAGGCCACGGTTCTGTTTCGCCTGAGGGAAAGGCTCTGTTTAGACTGAGGTCATGGTTCTGTTTTTCCTGAGGGAAAGGTTCTGATTAGCATGAGGGAACTGTTTTGATTTTATTGAGGAAAACATTTCATTGTCCTTAGGGTAGCAGTGTCTGTTCCTGAAGTAAATATCTCATACGCTTGAGGTAAATATTTGTAATCCTGAGACCAGTTACCTTAGTGTTTCGTTTCTTATTGCCTCAGGGTAAGGATTTTTATGTCCATGGACAATGGTTACGTTGAAATTTAACTGTGGTTATTTTCTTATTTTATACCTTCCATGCTAAAGCAGATGCTTGTAATTTTTAAATGATTATTAAAATGGTAAGGTAGTGGATAGAATTGTTACTTTTTATTGCATCATATTTTACTGTATTTTATAACAGCACACTACTGTTTCACATATTCACTGACAGTTGGGCACGGCCCTTTGGTGGTTACCTATTGGGAATTATTTATCAAAACCTCTTTGGGTCATGTCTTGGTCACAAATATATTATATTGTTGCAGGTGTTGATAAGGGTAAGGGTCCGTATACAGGTACATGATTGTTGCCGAGGAGTTGGAGAGCATGGGACTAAGCATAGGCTTGTGACTCTGCTATGTTCATGTTGTGCTATTATGTATTGTTTTGATGTACTTTGACCTTGTGCTGTATTGTTTTAGTTTTCTGTCTATCCTATTTTGGTTTATTTCTTATAAATAATGATATATTTTGTCATCTTCATATATTTGACAATTGAATTTCTTTTACTGCAACTTCATCTTTAATTTAATATTTATATGATTTCCTGCTTCCTCTTTTTCTATGTTTATATTTTTCCACTGCGCTACACTTTTACAAATGAGGGAATTTTTCCCCACTATCAGAACTTGGACCTCATTTCTAGTTGGAAGCCTCTGGCATTTGGGGAAACGCGATTGAGGTCATGTCACCAACCGGGTTCGGGGTACCCGATGTGTGGCACCAAGATCTGGGACATTACAAAGTGGTATCAAAGGAGTTTTTTTATTTTAAATACTCTTTGGCACCTATATTCAGGGATAGAATAGAACTTTTTTTTTGTAATAAGTTGTGCCCAGGAGTAGCTAACCCATGTACAGGGAAAAGGCAATTTACCTCGTGTTGCAATTTTTCTAATTTTTCACTTTTATAGTTGATTGATTCCACCATTGGATAGATAACTTGTGGTTTTCTATTTATATTTTTTTACTGGGCTCTATTTTAGTCGCAACCTAATGAGATGATGGTATTCCAACTCATGCATCATTTAGAAAAATGCTAGAATCACATGCCATGCATAGTTTCCATGACATGTAGGTGCATTAGAAATCTCATGTTGTTGTGATAGATTTTTTTCTATGAAATTAATGTTGTTGTTATAGGTACCTTGATAGATATGCCTACTATTGATAAGTTATTGGTTGAAGTTACGGTTGGGATGATGTATGCTAAACTTTGGTTCTTGAGAAGTATGGGCTCCGTTGGAAAAGAATTTAGTGGATCGTGATCCATCCTTTTTGTTGCATTTTGTACTATAAATGGGAATGATCAGGTGCTATTCTTTGGATCATAGGGATCATGGGCCCAAATGGATCAGAATTTTGCATACCGACACATGAAATTTAAGAAAAAAGGGCCCATGAGTAGTTTCTGAGGTCTACTATCTGGAAATCGAGACAACATGGTGTGTGGTTCTATGAACACACACCATGTACTATTCTGTTCATGAAGAAAATAAAAATATTAAGTACACACCATGTACCAAAACTACATTCCATGTAGTTTGATTCAGTGCCTTATGTTTTGTAGGTAGAAACACAGGATAGGGAAACTCTTGAGCGAACACACTTTGTATAGGTGGTACATGCCATGTCGTGTTGACCCTATGTCCATCGTGTAACAAATAACACCAGCAGATAAATTGTCCCTTAAACACGTCATGTCAATGTTGAACCCGTCGTGTAGTGTAAACTGGGAATCCTACTATGTAATGAACAATTCAGTTTGGTGTTATCGTTTCTTATGCAAACCTTATTTATCTGTAACACGTCATGTAATGTGAGTCGTGTATTCGGTCGTGTCATGAACAACACGGGCCAGCAAGCTCGTTTATTACACGATGTGTACCTATGTGACACGCCATGTATTTTTGACCAGTGAGAGACTGTGTGGGCTTGGCCTTGTGGCTGGGAAGATGGAGTGGTGTACACGCTATGTGCATGTATCACATGTTGTGTACCTAGGGTTGAGACACGCCCATGCCATCATTAGTACACAACAATATATGGTCTTAAGGGTACATTCCATGTAGACATTATATAGGTCGTGTGGTCTCCTACAAAAGATATTTGTGTGGAATATCCATGTAGAATGACTCAGATAGTGGAAGAAAATTCAGGTACATGCTAGGTGTGTAGACAACATGCCATGTGTTTGGGTTATTTTGTGACCAGTTCTGGCAGAAGTCCACTCCATGTGAAAGTCTTAAGGGAACATGTTGTGTCGTTATTATACACGTCGTGTAGTCTTGTTTTGTAAAAAATAGAATGTTTTCTTTTCCCAGTTCCCATAGTACATTTCATGTTCTTAGACCATGATTATCTTAAACTAAGGCATGTATTTGACCTTTTAGACTCATGCCGCTGAGACGTCCACAAGTTCTTCGCCAAGAGAGTGGGAATGAATGTACTCTAGAGATGGTTGGACATGGGCTACTGATTGATCCTCTAGCAGAGCTAGATGCGGCGCCGACCATTATACCGGATGCAGGCATGGATGCACAGTTCCGTGAGGGATTCATGCAGTTCATGAATACCCTCCAGTCAGCACCACAGGTTGCCACATCTATGGAAGAGCGGACACGTATAGTCCAGCAGTAGCATTATCCTAAGTTTTTAGGGGATGGAGGACCACAGGCTGCAGAGTCATGGCTAGATTCATTGTAGACTATCATTGATCACCTTGAGACCCCTCTAGGGAGGAGGGTCAACCTTGATACTTATATGTTCTGTGATTCCTCCATGTGATGGTGGGATGTTACCACCAAGACTTAGCATTTTCGAGACAGGGCGTGGGAAGATTTTCAGGTCGTCTTCTATGACCTTTTCTTTGTAGAGACGCTATGGGAAGATCAAACTTGAGAGTTCATGAATCACCAGTAGGGTGCCATGTTAGTGATGGAATATTCTGCCCGCATCACCGAGCTACAACATTTTGCACCTGTTCTGGTGGGTGATGAAACATTGAGGGCTAGACGCTTTGAATATTGTCTTCGGTATGACATCCAAGAACTGGTGAATGTTTTTAGGTTTCATAAAGTGCATGTTATTGTTATCCAGGCATTAATTATCGAGCGGAACTTAGGAGAAGATTGTGGTGCAGACCAGGGAGGTTCGACACTAGTCTCTGGTACTATTTCTACTGGTAAGAGGAAGAGGCAGGTGGATTTCTCTCACAATTGCAGTACTAGCCAGAATAATTCTTCAGTTGGCCCGGTAATGTGCTACGAGGGTGGCAAAGAGGGACACAAGAGACCTCAATGTCTGCGGGACTCAGTAGAGTTCCAAGCATGTGGCAATATGGGTCATATGTAGTGTTGATGCAGGGCGATCGAGTAGTTGCGTACGGGTCTCGGCAGTTGAGGCCACATGATAGGAATTACATGAAACATGATCTCGAGTTGGCTATAGTTGTTCATGAATTACATTGTTGGAGATATTATCTATTGGGAGAACATTTTGTGGTGTTTACGGACCCCACATGTCATAAATAAATTCTTACCCTACATGACATGAATTTGAGACACTGATGGTGGGTTGAGTACCTTTAGTCCTTCAACATCAAGATTTCCTATACCACTGGTAAGTGTAATGTAGTAGCTGGTTCCTGGATAAGGATGACTCAGATAAAGGTGGTGCATGATGCCAGTGGTGAGGGGTAGCTAAGGAATTTTTTCTCTAAGATGCATTTGGAGGTGCACGACAGTCAGGGGCGACCATATCTCTCATCCTTAGTTGTGACTTCTACCGTCCTAGATAGAGTGTGGATGAGACAACTATCATATTCAGAATGCCTAGTCCTAAGGGAGGGTGTGTATGGAGAGGAACCTATTCCTGGATATCCCATAGGTGAAGATGAGATCTTTCCTTTCCAGTGGCACATATGGGTGCTAGCAGAAATAAGTGTGGAGGTGATGCGGGACTTTCATTCCTCTGTTTGGGAAATTCATCCGGGTGTCCCCAAGATGTATCATGATCTACAACATCAGTATTGGTGGCCAGGTATGAAAAGAGATGTTGTTGGTTTCGTCCTGAGGTGCTCCACATGTCAGCAGGTGAAGGCAGAGCATCATCTACCAGCATCGCTTCAACAATAGTTACCCATTACCGAGTGTAAGTTGAATGATGTCTCAATGGACTTCATCACCAGGTTTCTGAGGTCACCATGAGGCATTTATTCTATGTTGGTTGTTGTGGATAGACTTACAAAGGTATCTCAATTTTTTCGATCAAGTATACCATCACTGATGATGAGCTCTTAATGTTGTATATCTGAGAGGTAGTACATTTTCATGGGGTCCCTCATTCTATCATTTCAGATAGGGATCCCGTTTTATATCTCATTTCTACCAGAGTTTTCTAAGGGCACTAGGTACACAGGTTCTTGTAAGCACAACATACCACACTCAGACTGATGGTCAGTCATAGTGTATAATATAGGTGCTAGAGGACATGTTCCATGCATGCATCCCTGACTTTGGGGGCTCTTGGGAGAAGCACATACCCATGGTCGAGTTTTCCCACAACAATAGTTTTCATGAAACTATTGAGATGGAACCTTATGTGGCTTTATATGGTAGGCCATGCCGATCCCCCTTGTACTGGTTGGATTCAGGTGAGGCAGCTTTACTAGGACCACATCTCATGCAGGAGACTTCAGAGTAGGTCAAGATGATTTTGAAGCGGATTGCTACTGCACAGTCTCGTTATAAATCTTAGAATGATCACCAGAGACGACCCGTGGAGTTCATGGTAGAGGATCAGGTTATCTTTTACATTTCACCATGGTTCATACAGAGGTGGATTAGGAGACATGGTAAGATTTCACTGAGGTATTTAGGGATATTTGAGATTTTGGAGTGAGTGGGGCTGGTTGCCTATCGGTTTCAGTTACCATAGAGGTTTCCGGCCATGCATGACGTCTTCTACATATCTCAGCTGCACCGTTATCACTAAGACTCATCTCACGTTTTTTAGCCTGAGGAGTTTGAACATCATGTAGATACATCCTGTGAGTAGCATCTGATTTATATTGTTTATAGGAGCACGATGGTTTTCTGAGGCCAGTCAGTTTCTCTCTTTCGTGTGCTATAGAATCATGGTCAAGTGTAGGATGGAACCTATGAGTGGGAGATCGACGTACAAGCTTAGTGGCCTGAATTGTTCACAGCTTTATCATCACCACCATTGGAAGGGAAATTCGGGGATGAATTCCATTAAGGGGGGATGTTTTTAGGAACCTAATTCTTAATCATGAGGTAAGAGATACTTCTATTGTATTTCGATTAATTTTTTTCAAAAAATAAGGAAAATGGGAGGAAAATTCCAAACATATGGGTACATGCCATGTACATTTCTACAAGCTATGTACGTTGGCCGTGTGGGATGAGAATACAGGTCGTGTAGGCTTGTCAGCGATTCAGGGTGTGAAATCTAACTACACGCTGTTTACTTAGTAATACAGGCAGTGTAATCAGTCGGGAAGTGAACAGTAAGGTGGTGGAGACTAACAGACAAATGAATAGTGAAATGGAAAGTACACATTGTGTACATAGTGTTACACACCATGTACTCAGTCGGCAGATGAACAATAAGGCGGTGGAGGTTTTCCTCCAGTGAACAGTTAAAAATAATGTACACACCGTGTACTTGGGAGTACACACCATGTAGTTATGTTTTTTCATTAAAAACATACACTAGCCTACTTATTCAGTAGAGGAGGCCTAGAATGATCAAGGAGAATCAGGAGAGATGGACAAGACTTCGAGGAGCTCCCAATCGCCCACCGAGACCTCAATCTTCCCTCCGACGATCTCGTTTGGATAGCTTGGGTACGTCCTTCCCTCTCCTTGAGTCTTTCCATCAAATTCATTCTCAAGGGGATTTTATTTTAGATTTAATGGGAAAATGTTTAACTGAGATATTCATTGTTCTCGGTGGTTTCAAGAGATGTCTTTCACATATATCAATCAGAGGAGATTGAGATAGGTGGTATTATCTTTTTTTCCAACTGTTGAGTTGTTTTTGTGCACTGTTGTGCCATGCACCCATGTTTGGGGTGTCGTGTGGCTGAGGCCTTGACTATTAAGATACCTATAATTGGATAGGTGATTTGATAAATGATGTATAAACAGCTGGTTGGGATCGTTTCTTTGATCAGGGGCCACCGTGAGTGTGTGTTCACCTTTTTTAGCCATTTGGCTAGGATACCCATGGGTATACCGTAATTATAGCATGTTCTGAGTTTTCCTGAGAGGAAACAAATATAAAATTGCTTTGTTATGTGTTGGGATCGTCCTGGTTACTTTCTAATGTTCTTTTTATCCTAAGGGTGAGGTTTTGATTAGCCTGAGGGAATGGTTTTATTTTTCTTGAGAGATAGTTTCTGTTTATCCTGAGGGAATGGTTCTATTTATCCTGAGGGAAAGGTTCTGTTTATCCTTAGGACATGGTTTTGTTTCGCCTGAGGGCAGGGTTCTGAATAGCCTGAGGGCAAGGTATTGATTCTTTTGAGGGAAATATTTCTTATGCAAGAGGGTAGTAGCATCTTTTCCTGAGGGAAACTTCTCATATGCCTGATGGAAATAATAATATCTCTGATGGTAGTTACCTGAGGGTTTCGTTTCTGGTTGCCATATGGTAAGGATTTGGAGGTCAAAGGACAATGGTTACATTGAAAGTTTACTGTGTTAATTTCTTATTTTGTACCT
Organism: Viscum album; assembly: GCA_963277665.1. Taxonomy (NCBI): domain Eukaryota; kingdom Viridiplantae; phylum Streptophyta; class Magnoliopsida; order Santalales; family Viscaceae; genus Viscum; species Viscum album. Next base: position 289,358,121 of record OY728126.1, on the reverse strand, counting down.
TCCAAACTAATGCAGAGGGTTATAATTGTTAAATTATTATTAAAATGGTAATGTAATAGATAGGATAGTTACTTTTGAGTTCTTCCTAGTTTACTACATTTTATTACTGCACACTAATGTTGTGCATTTTCACTGACAATTGAGCACGGGCCTTTGGTGGTTGCCTACTGAGATATATTTCTCACACCTTATTTGGGTCAAATCTTGGTCCCAAACAGAATATATTTCTTCAGGTGCCGATAAGGGCAATGGTCCCTATACAAGTACATGATTGTTATAGAGGAGTAGGAGACCAACAGACCGAGCATAGGCTAGCGATGCTAATGAGTTCTTGTAGTGCTATTTTGTTTTGTATGGTTTCACTTGTACCTTGTTCTATTTTGTTTTTTTTGTAGTGTATCCTATTTTGAATGCATTCCTCTAATTAGGGATATATTTCATCATCTTCATATATATGACTATGGATTTTCGTTTACTACAGTTCTATCATCCATTTCATCATTATATGGTTTACTTCTTCCACTATTTGTATGTTTGTATTTTTTTCGCTAAACATTGAAAAATGAGGGAATAGTTTCCACACAATCAGACCTAGGCCCTCACTGCTAATCGGAAGCCTTTGGCGTTTGGGGAAATGCGCTTGAGGTCATGTGACCAACCGGCTTCGGGGCACCCATTGTGTGGCACCTGAATTCGGGACGTTACATTTTAAAAAAAACATGAATAAATACACAATATCCAATACAACTAATGATATTTTACCAGTCTATTTATTAGAAAATTATAAACAACCATTACATTTCCTCAAAAAGTAAAGATACCATTAGTGTGTTGCCTCCACATAAAAAGGTACGTCACTACCAAACCTAATCAATCTGTATAAATAAATTAACAACATAGGCTAAGAATTTAAAATAACCATTAAGTGGTTGTTTCCAATGCTTTCGCTTGGCCGCACGCGAATTCATCACATAGGGGAGGACGCGCGACTCGTTTCCTTGTATTCCCGCTTTCCAAAGGCGGGCGGCATCCATTCCTTGTTCAGGGACGTCTTCTCCTTGATCGAAACTAGGATGAAGGGATGTCGGTTCTTCCATCCGTGGATTCCTCCTCGGAGCTCATCACCTAGTCTGGGTCTCCCTCATAGATTTAAGATGTATTCGTGAAACTCATTCCTGGTGCCATATTTTCATGGACACCAGTTAATTACGCTGCTTCCTTCGAGACGCTCCAAGGGGTCTTGTTAGGGCAGCAACCTTCAGTGAAGAGAATGGTCACGCTGGGGTGTCGTTGGAGCACCTTGATGCTGGGGAATTGGCATGTCAGTCTTCTGTCCATTTTTATAGGGCTTATCAAGGGAGAGGATGCCTGAGTCATCCCACATCGAACGTGGGGAATTGTGTGCCATCTGAGGTTTTCCTCAGCATCACATGTTTAACACGGGGTATGCCACGAGTTTAACATCTTGCGGAGACGGATTGGATTGATCCGAACACTGAGAGTGGATCATATGAAAGTACCCCAGGAAGGGAACTCTGATATTGGGGCCAGGACATGGGTGAATTCTCGGATACTGTGGAGTGGAATGAGGTGGCGTGATCCCACCGGGATGTGGTGGCCTGGGTAGGAATCGGGATGGTAAGGGAATGACAGGCTTGAACTTCATGGATACTTCCTACGTATCATGCATTAGCATGGATCAAATTCCACGTTGTTCAGGGAATAAAGTTTAACGTTATATGGGATGGGCATACAGTTTAACATCATGTGGGATGCACATAGAGTTTAACGTCATGCGAGAGGAGCATACAGTTTAACATCATGCAGGACGAGCATACAGTTTAATGTCATGCGGGACGAGAAGACTGTTTAATGTCATGTGGGATGAGAACACGATTTAACATCATTCTGGACGAGCATACAGTTTAACTTCATGCTGGTGGAGCATACAGATTAATGTCATGTGGGACGATCATGCAGATTAACGTCATGCGGGATGAGCATACAGTTTAACATCATGCAGGACGAGCATACAGTTTAACGTCATGCGGGATGAGGGCATCTGAGTATTACCCTCTGAGGTGTCCCATAATGTTGGAGAATCGAAGTGAAGAGGTCTTAATGACCGGTTGGTGGGCATGAACCTCGTGGAGGCATCCTACGTACCATGTATTAGCACGGATCAATGTCCTTGTAGTTCTCAGGGATGAGGATTACGCTATGAGGTGGCCCATGGTGGTTGGTGAACCGACGTGAAGAGGTCAGAACGACCGGGTGGTGGGCTTGAACCTCGTGGAGGCTTCCTACGTACCGTGTGTTGGCACAGGTCAAAGTCCTCGTAGTTCGCTGGGATGGGACTTACGCTCTGAGGCGTCCCAGGGTGGTTGGTGAACCGATGTGAAGAGGTCGGAACGACTGGGTGGTGGGCTTGATCCTCATAGAGGCTTTCTACGTACCTTGCGTTAGCACAAATAAAAGTCCCCATAGTTCGCTGGGATGGGACATACGCTCTAAGGAGGCCCATAGTGGTTGGTGAACCGACGTGAAGAGGTCAGAATGACCGGGTGGTGGGCTTGAACCTCGTGGAGGTTTCCTACGTACCGTACGTTGGCACGGATCAAAGTCCCCGTAGTTCGCTTGGATGGGGCTTATGCTCTGAGGTGGCCCATTATAGGATGTCATGGTCGATGCTAACTCTAATCCCACGTGATTCATGCTCGGTGTGAGAAACAAGAGGCGACAGGGACCAGACGATCACGTCGTGAAGGGTGCGTCCATGAGAAGCAGAGAGGGGATCACACGTTGAGCGGCCCAAAGTGGAAATAGGGGCTTATGCATGGTTAGCATCCCTTAGTGTCTGGCTTACTCTAGGAGGGAGACCCATGGTGTGACAAAGCGCAGTGGGGAAGTATGGAGGTGCATGGGTGCAACCTTCTCCAAGAGAGGCTAGGGGATTACGCTCTGAGGCAGCCCTACCCCCATGGACAAACTCCACTCCAAGAGGAGGATCTCATTCCATGTGAGGAAGATTCCATTCCCATGGAGACAAGTGGCGTAAAGAATGTCCGAGCCAGGGGACCCTGCGTGCAAGGCACGAGGTCAAGTCACAGTTTAATGACATGTGTTGAGGACGAGGTGCTTGGAAGTTTAATGTCCTGCATCTCGGACGAGTTGGGTTTGTTCCACACCCCTAGGTATTATGTGCCCAATGCCCTCTACCGCTTGTGGGAGGGAAGGAATTGGCATGTTTTTTTTGAAGGGGGGCCGCAGGGCGAACCATCGAGGCATCCACATTAGCGTGGCTATGCGAAGAGTCAATAGCCATTAGTGTGCCTATGCGAAAAAGTATAAGGCAAAGCAACACAACGGGAAACACTGCCCAAGGGACCTTGAGGTTACTTTGTATAAGACTGGAAGGCCATACGGGAAAACAATGCATGGCGTGCAGGCCCAGTATGGAAGACATCAGGTGTTGGCACAGAGAAGCACCCAAGGGGCATCATGGTGTGGGGTCCTAGGTTTTGCACGCCAAGAGAACATTTGTGCGCAAAGTACTGGGATGGCGCACAATTGGGGAAGAAGGATAGCACGCATCTATGGGGGATTGCGTGCAATGAGCTTGGATATCATGCAAGGGATGAAATGTTCCATGTAGGGGAAGAAGGATTGTGTGCAAATGAAGAACTCAGAGGTGTTGGAAAATTCACTGAAGCTAGGGGGATTACGCGCAAAGTCGCACCCCAGGGCAAGTTTTCTCGAAAAGGGGGATTACCTAGATGTCATATTGCGCCCGTGGGAGTCCGAATTGCACGCACGGGAGTTGTTTCAAATTGCTCAACCCTGAAACGGTTGGGGTCGCCTTATATTGATAGGCACCCACCGTTGTGGAATCCGGGCGGTGCATGAAATCTTCCGCATCGTGGCATGCCGGCGCGAAGGGACTCATCACGCGGAATCGGGCGCACAATATTGCACACAACACCGGTTCTATTTCTTGAATCTCAGGGATCCTTCCCGCAAACATCATTTTTTCGTGCAAGTCATTCGTAATTTCGTGCACCACTTCTGAACCCTCCGGACCTAGCCTTTGAGTCTGAATATGACTTTGCTTCATTAGTTCAAAACTTCTTCTAAGAGTTATGGACTTTTTCAGCATCTAAAAATGCCTCCCTCTGAATTGGATCGGTGAGAGGTCGCAATGGTCATATTCTGAGGGAAATACCAAAACGCGAAAGTGGTGGGTCTCCTGGGCACTTTACATGAAAAAATCCAACAGGGTGCGCAAAACTTTTGATCAGTGTGGAATTCTCTTTTACGCGGTGCGGAACCCTGGACTTCCCTATAAAAAGGGGTGCTGGGTCCCAAGTTTCGTACTCAAGATTTTCCGCACAATAGGCTCAATGCTCTCGTGTGAGAAATTGCTTCCGTGGTTGTGCAACAAATTCTTTGGCAGCGTGCAATCCCATTCGAATTTCAACAATATTTACTTGTAAACTCATGGAATTGAGCACCTAATGTGAGGATTGTGCGCCCAACTCCTAGAGTTCATGACGCAGCTTCAGATTTCGCGCAACTCTCTCTAATTCTGCGCACCTCATCCTAATTTTGCGCAACTCCAGAAGTATTCGATATGGCTACAAACCAAGTTGATGATGGGGAAGCCACCGCTCGTAGAGCCAAAATGGTGGCGAATGAGGAGGTTTAAGGCACCAAGGTGGTCTTTTCCAACAACCTAACCTTGTTCAACCTTCTCACCCCCGGTCAAAAGGAGTATCCTCTATCTGACAACCTTCCGCTCTGGAACATCAGCATCCTGGAGGAGGTTCCCCTACCGGGCTTTAAGGTGGACACACCACGGTCATGGGTGACCCGGGAGGATGGACTTCCACGCTAGAACATCACCAACAACGGACATCCTGCCAGGAAAACCAGGCACATTGACGTATATGTCCTGAACCCGGGGACCAGGACCGTTACCGGGGATGAGCCTGTCGTAGTGAATTCTCTAGCCCTCTAAGAAAGCACATTCCTTCAGAGCATCACAGATCACACTAAATGCTGGCTGAAAGATTGGGAAATGCAATCTGGGGGAAACTTTACCATTGAGTGGGCATGGGTGTTCTGGGTTCGCCATACTTGTGACCAATTTGGGTCTGAGCTGCAGCATATTGGCATATTCGAGGCGATATGGACATCACAATTCCACTTCCACCGTCAACCTGATCTCGGACCGGAGCTAATTACCAGATTGTCCCCAAATACCAACACATCCCACCTTCAACATGATGAAGTTGGAATCATCCATTGGGATGTTCACTCCATCAGAGGTATCCCACTCGAGGGATACCAATACAATGAGTTCATTCCTCCATAGAACACCTGGGAAGATAGGTCACAGACACCCATTCTGACATGGCACCTGTTGGAACTAACCAAAGAGAGTCTAACGATCACAGACTTCCATAAGGATATCAACTATAAGGACTGGTTTAGCTAATTCCTTGAGAAGGACCCGACGATAAAGATGTCGAGACCGGGGAAACAGTGCCCAACCGCGGCCTAGAGGACCAGGGATGGGTCATACTGGAGAGTCCTGGAGGCAGGGCACTACCAATCATGGGGATAACGCATCATCGAGGCCCAAGACCCGAACGTCTGGTATTCCGGGTTCCTTACCACCTTCTTGAGTAGGTGGCTTCTGCAGGTGCAGGACACGAGGATGGGCGTCCGTCTAGAAACACTAGTGATGGCGGTCACCCTGGCTGCCAAAAAAAGGTTCAACATAGGTGTCCCCATACAGGCCCAGTTGTATACCATTCTGGGATGCATCTCACTAGTGGGGTCACCTCGAAGGGTATGTCGCCCCTTCCAGATCATTCATGGATGGGTGGCTGGTCATCTCGGTGGGTATAATTTCCTGAACGACATCCGTCCTCTGGGCAACGGCCTGCGACCATCTCTTCTGAACATCGCTGGGGTGGCGCTAATGAAGCTCAATGAGTAGGGCGTGAGGATCCGCATTGGTAACCACTCTAACTTCAACTTCAGCCCGTTCCCCACTGCGGTCGGCCAGATGGTGGACAATGGGTGAGGCTCACTAGAGTAGATATAGCATTTTCAGACCATTTGGGGCAGGGTTCTTGTGGATCATATCAATAGGAAGCTCACCTGTGAGCCATACATTTAGTTGCGATTTTCCTGGAAATTCGGGTACCTCCAGTGAATACTGAAGAAGGTATTTACGGCTATCTGGGAGGAGAAGATTCCATGCGTCCTGCGCCAGATGTGGTTGATGTTTACCACTTTTGGTTCTGGAAACGTCATCATCGTTCCTCCCAATAGGCTCGATCTTGGCTTATCAACCATGTTTTCTGAACACTAAACTATTTAATACCCTGAGGGGATTCTGCGCAAGCGAGTCCGGCGACTCAAGACTACCCGCGTGGAAACTAGGCGATGGGGGAAGCAAGGTGCCATTAGAAGGGGGGAACAAGGGGTGTGTCAGGCAGCGAGGCCTATGCAGGCCAAGACCTCAGCAGAAGGGACATCACACGGTGCCGCCGTGACTTTGTTTCCCAGAGGGGGGTCATACGAGGAGGCCAGGGAGCTGCCTGAGAAGTAGATAAGATACCTGCTCGAACCTTCCCAAGATACAATTTTCTCGGCACTGTGGTCGGCCTGGATGACTCTGCAGAAATCGCTGAGGGATGAAGATAACTGGAAAAAGATAATGCAGGACGGGATCCAGCTACCAATGGTCAGGCTCATTCGAGTTACCGACAGAGTAAACATTCATCGGCGGCATGAATATCTGATGGCCATGGACACATACGCATGGCTAAGGGGGCGGCGTGCAGAGCCACCTTTCCTGGTGAATGTGATGCTCAACCAATAGCATGATCTGGAAGTGATGCCGCTGGGAGAACGCGACAGTGATGATGAGTCAGAGGGAGATGATGAAACAGGAGAAGATGAAGGTGAAGGAGAATAAGAAGGAGAAGGTGAAGGAGAAAGAAAACCAGAAGGTGAGGGGTCGCATGGGGTGGCCTAGCAAGGGATTCTGCAGGAGCGAGGTGATATTGTTGGCTATGGTCTTGGCATAACCAAGATACTCGAGGTTTTTCTCTACCCTTATTCATCTTCCGTCTTCATCCATTCTCTTCTGCAATTTCTAATTCATATTTCTACCTCACTCAGGAGAATCTAGGTGCTGATTAGTCGTCCCCAATAGAGGAGGGAGGAGAGGAAACAGTGGGATAGGATGGGGCTTCGACGCTCATCATTGAACTAATAAGCACTGAGGGGTATCCTGTTATGACAGCTCCTGCATCAGCCAGAACACTGGAGGCTGACACCCTGGGTTCCTGTAAGTCTCACGCTTCACTAGTGGTGCTTGCTGTCAAAAATCCCAACTAATAAAGGTGCGACTTGGGCAGTGATATCGACATTGGAGGCTCGTCGGGCTGCAATGCCCGATCCATCCGTGAGCGAACTAGCGGCGAGCATACCACCTCATCCAGAACATACTCCCTCCACTGAGTCGGCCCTGATAATTAGTGAGTAGGGCGTGGCGGGAAACAGTGCTGTTGTCACTGGAGTGGGGCTGGAGGCTGACGAAGGTGCTGTCACTAACGGGGCGAGAGAGGAAGGTCACCTGGGTGTCGAGGATCCTATTCCTCATGAATACATGCCTGAGGAAGAACCTAAAGCTGACCTACTGATTGCTTTGCCTGCATATCGGCATGCTGATCCCGAAGAAATAGGCGATTCAGACTCAGAAGTGGCCAAATAGAGCCAGATGACACAACCCAAAGTGTGGAATTGTATCCAGCTCTTTCTCAGACAACCCCAATCAGATTGGCTGAGGTAGATGGGATCAATCCAGACCTGGCTGGACTTCCTATGCGCCAGAGGGGCTAACGCTCAATGCCTTCATTTGATGGTTCGGGATTTCATGGCTGAAAAAATACACGAGAGTAGCCGGCGCACCGACGTTGCCCAGTGTCGGGAAATATCGGTGAGCACCCAAGAGTTTCTGAGGGCAGAGCAGGAATTCTGGCACCTCGAAGGGCAGGCGGCAGAGAAGGAGGTCTTCATCGCAATGTGCTCTGAGCTTGTGGAGCAACTGACGGCCCAGTTAGCTGACACACAAGAACAACTGATGGAGGCGAGTCACCAGATGACCGTACATCAAACCGAGTGGCCTCAAGAATCAGCTAGGGTTGGAGAGCTATGATTTGCACCTGCTGATGAGGAGAGAGTCTTCAATGAGCGAGAAGAAGACCTCGAGTCTACCATCCAAAGGGTAGCAGCGTTGGAAAGATTGATCCAGCACACTGATCCCTAAGGGATTTGTTTTGGCCATCTCATTAACTTTTTTATTGTACTTATCATCATTTCAATCCAGTACATGGATGATCCCAATTATTTGTACCTTGGGTTTAATATGATCATCCTTAATCTATCTCTTCATGGGAGCATCATCCAAGCCTCGAGCATCCGAAATCGGGCTTGGATTTATGAGGAGAGGACCTCAGACCGATCGATATATCACCATCTCAATGTGTTCTAACACAGGAGGGGGCAATGTCGGGGGTATTGAAATCCATCCGAACATAGGGAGATCAAAAAGGTGAATCAAGTTACCTGAATTCGGAAGGCCATAGGGGCACGACGATGGAGAAAACTGTTAACTCTGGCTGAAACGCAACATCCATATCACATTGGACTTAAATGGGGATAAAAAATGAGGGCTGACTGCTGACCATGTTCGCAACACGGGGCCTAACTAAAATATAATCGATCAATCTTCCAAATCGTTGGCCCAGGAAAGCAGGCGGACCAAGGTCTATCATCCATATTGTTACAATAGGCGGACCAAAGATCTATCATCCATATCATCAAAGCAGGCGGACCAAGGTCTATCATCAATACTATTAGGGGGTCCCATCAAACATGAACAGTCTTCTAGAATGTTGGCCCAGGACAGCATAAAGACCGTAGGTCAATCATCTATACTGTTAGGGGGTCCCATAAAACATGAAAGAGAATTAGGATCTGAATAAAGGGGAACACAATGTGTGGAAAGTGGAGTGGTGATTTGTCCAAACAGAGTCCAACACTACCAAAATTGCGCCACCGTGGCGGAGGCTCAATAGGCGGACGTATTAATCTGGTCATGGATCCCTTGAGTTTTCAGAGAGGACCTCTCTGGAAAAAGAATTGTCACTTCCCACCATCACTATGGGGCATCCTGAACTTATTCAGGGTTGGTGTCGCAATTACACCACTCCCCAAGGAGTCAGGCTAAGGGGCCGACAGTAAAGAGCGATAGGATTTGGTAATCCCCAGGGCTGGACCCAAGACAAAATTTCCAGGCGTTCCTATGTATCTCATTATGATGAGAATAAAGCCCCACATAGTTTTAGAAGCACAGTTTAACATCATATAGGACGAAAGGACGAGAAAGATAATTCTTAGAACGGGGTGTGCGTGGTGCAGTCGTTGCAAACCCAATGTGAATGAGGAAATAACCCTGCACTATGCCACACAGTCCCATGGTTGGGGTCCCAAAGGTATGACCGAAGAGACGAACTAGCTGAACTTGAGCAGGACCCAATGACCGGAGGTCTGGGAGTTCCTACGTATCCCATTAGAATGGGAATCAAGCCAGACGTAGTTCTTAGGAGATCTTAGTTTATGGTCTTAGAGCATGGACAAAAGGGGCCCAGTAAAAAGGGTAGGAGACACATATTAAAGTGGATGGAGAAACCCGCCATGAATGAGGATGGGGTCCTGCTCAACATGTGTTCCCTGGAAAAGTGTTTAGGCTGAGGGAATACTCACGATGCGATGAGGATTACCCAATGTAGATGAGGTCATATCCTCATAGCGTCACAACGGGTGATTCTGGGAGAGGGGTCTCGGGCCACGGGCCTGCGAGGGCCCAACAATCAGGGGGAGAGGCTAGCTTCTAGCTAAGCTGGGCCCGAAACACAATTTTTGGGAGACTCCTCATTTCCCATAGGGATGAGGGTCAAGCTGCACATGGTCCTGAGAGAAAACTCAAGCATATACACTAGAGCTTAGATCGCGGAAGCCCTGAGAGAAGACGTGACACAGCTTTGTCCGTCTGACGTGTGGGAGTGCACTGAGGGCTAGTGCAAGGAGTGTCAAGATTCCACCTTGACCCAATGGGTTGGGACATAATGTGAATCATGCACCAAACATGCAGGGCCAGAAGGAGCCAGTGTGATGACTGAGGATTACTGTTGACCATGTTCACAACACAGCATCCTGTCGCGTTAGCCTAATGATAGGGAAAACAAATGAGCATCAACCGCTGACCATATTCGTAATGCGGGATTTGTATCAATTTTTTGCCTGAAACCCTCGGGGGCATTGGCCCATGACGGTAGGATAGGACTTAGGCATTGTATCCAGGACTTCTTGAGGGTCCCTCTGGGTGTGAAAGACAATAGGGGCCCGAATGAAGGGGTTCACGAAGCCTGAAAAGTGGACAGAACTTGCCCAAGTCGAATCTGACACTCCAGGGCCTAGAACAGAGAACTCTGAGCACATCTACGGACCACTGGAAAGGGTATAAGGGCTCAATAGGAGAGCGTCCAAAAGATGGAGGATTCCCACGAGGAGGGGGCATAGTGCCAGAAACCCTGTACACTGCCTATACATCCCCCGTGGGGAGGGACAAGCCAAAAGACCAAGGCGACCGGGAGATCGTGGGATCTCTAATGAAATGGGGATAGAACTGAAATCAAGGTGTTCAGGAGGTCCTATGTATCCCATAAGGATGGGAATCAAGCCATACGTAGTTCTAGAAGCACATTTTAACATCATATAGGAAGAAATAATGAGAAGAGGTATTTCTTCTAGGGAGTGTGCACAACGTCGCAGACAAACTGTCATGAATGAGGACATGATCCTACACTGCACCACATGCTCTACGGGACGACTGGGGCTGAGTGGCCCAAGAAGGCCAAGGTGCTTGAGGTTGGGCCTCAGTCAGGGATGCCTAACCAGATTGCATTTTAACGTCTTGCAGTGAGGACGAGAATGCAGTTTAAGGTCATGCTAGACCATAAGGATCCTATTTTATGGTCTGAGAACTCAGACAAGGGGGCCCAAATGTATGGCAAAAATGCAGGTTAGGGTCATGTAGGACCAAGTGCATTTTAAGGTCCTGTGAGACCATGAATGAATCATAGTTTTAGGTCCTAGAACTCAGACCCATGGGACTAATGTAGGGGAAAAATTCAGTTTACGGTCGTGCAGGATCAGGTACAGTTTAAGGTCATGCGGGACCGTGAAAGATCTTAGTTTTAGGTCTTAGAACTCGGACATGGGGGTCATGAAAAATACTGTTTGAGGAACCTGGTGGTGGTGGGAGGAGTGACACGCCCACCATCCATAGTCACCAGGGAATACGCGCCATTGGGATGGACCTTATGGATGATGAAAGGCCCCTCCCATTTGGGATCCAATTTGGGTGGTTTCCTGCCAAGAATCATTGGCTCTCTGAGAGCCAGTACCAGGTCACCTTGCTGGAAATAGTGGAGGAAAAACTTCTTGTTGAAAGCTTGAGCCATCCATCTCTGATTCCTTTCAAGGTTATGTAATGTGTGTAGCCTATTCTCGTCCAATGCTTCCAATTCAGCTACATGGATTTCAGAAACTCTATCTGGATCTTGTTGGTTGTAGACCGCCATGCGCAATGAGGTCAACTGAATCACGATGGGCAGAACAGCCTCACCTCCGTACACCAGGGAATATGGAGTCACCTGGGTGGAGTTATGAGTCATCATAGGATAATCCCAGAGGAAGTTTGGGATCTTTTCCGACCAACTTTTCATGTTCTGACCATCCCTTTTTTGCAGAATATTAGAGAGGGTTTTTTAAACACCTCGATCTGTCCATTCTCCTTAGCATGATAGCGGGAGGTATTCTTAGAGAGAATGTTGTACATGGAGTACAATTTATTCAGTTCGGCTACTCGGAAGTTGGTTCCGTTATTCGTGAGGATAGTGTGAGGTAATTAGAATCAATAGATGATGTTGGAGCTCATGAAGTCAGCAATAGAACTGGATTTGACTTCCTTGAGCGGAAGTGCCTCTACCCACTTGGAAAAGAAATCCGTTGTGGTCAGAATGAACCGGCACTGGCGGGCTGTCGCCGATGGGTAAGGTCACTCGACATCCAACCCCCGGACTGCAAAGGGCCAAGAATACATGGTATTATGGACGGCTTCGGTGGTCGATTCACAAAGGTAGCGTGAACTTGGCACGCATGAAACCTCATGGAATACTCGATGTAGTCATGAATCTTAGATGGCAAGAAGTACCCCAATATCCGAATTTGGTGGGACAACTTCGACCCGGCCTAGTGGGCACCAAAGGAACCAGCATGAACATCATGCATGACCTGTGGGATCTCAACTCCTTAAAGGCAACGAAGAAGAACACCATCAAATCCATGCTTGTAAAGGACCTTCTCAAGTCTAGGACCACTCTGAAGGGTAAATAGAAATGTGCGGCGTCGGATTCGCTCACGCTCGGCTCAGTCTGACGGAAGATTGTCATGCTAGATATACTCAACCATGGGAGTCCTCCAATCAAAGACCATTTCGATTACCGCATCTGAAGTCCCCGAGGATCCTGACGTAGGGGCACCAGCGATGAGATGGTTCAACCATGGGCCACAATCATCCTCGTGGATTATGGGAGAAATGAATCTCTGGTTTGATACATGGATAATCAGGTCGTCCTATTCATGGTCCTCAAGTGATGCGGTCAGGCTAGCCAAAGCATCTGCTCGACTATTCTAGGACTGAGGGATATGAATGAACTCTGGACGAGAAGGGAACTTAGCCATTATATGGAGGGTGAACTCCAGCAATGGCACAAGTTCTGGCTTTTGGACAACATAGTAACCATTTACATGCTTGATGACTAGCTCAGAGTCCCCTTTCACATACAAATGGGGCACATCATTCTCGAGAGCCAGTTCGATGCCAGTGATGAGGGAATGATATTCTGCCTCATTGTTGGTGCAACCTTCTGACAGTAGGAATGAATACGGAAGAACAGCTTGCTCCAAGGTGATGAAGACGACACCCAGGCCTACTCGATTGAGCCTAGGATCATTGAGCCTTCTTCTAGTGGGGCTCCCAGAGGCACCATCAAAGTGCATCTGCCAGCATGGGACGACACGATCGACTGAGAGGATTACCTCATCCGGAACGCCTAGATCCTGTGGTTGCTCTGCGGAGGTTGGATGAGCATATAAGAAGTCTTCCAATGCCTGTCCTTTGAAAGCCTTCTAAGGTACAAAACTAATGTCGAAGTTCTAGAGGATAACTTCCCAGCGCGCTAGTCAGCTGGCCAACATTGGTCGGTTTAGGATGTATTTCAACGGGTCTAGCCGATAGACCAGCTGTACCTCGTGGTGATACAAGTAGTGCCAAAAATTTTTTATGGAAAATACGAGCGCTAGGAAGCTCTTCTCGATGGGAGAATATCTGAATTCCGTATTGAGGAGCATGTGGATGAGGTATTAGAGGCTGTTCTCTATTCCCTTGTTGTTCTTTTGGGCGAGAAGTCTGTTGAGGGATCGTTCCAAGGCGGTCACGTAAAGGACTAGCGACTTTGCAGAAACAAGAGGCATCAAGACTGGAGGATGGAGCAGATACTGCATGATTTACTCAATGGAGGTCTGACACTCTTCATCCCACTCATACGTGGAGCCTTTCTTCATGAGATGGGAAAAGGTCTTAAACATTCTGGTAAGATTCTCAATGAATCGATGTATATAGGCTATGTGGCCTTGGAGGCCTCTGAGCTCCCGAATGTTACTCGGGGGAGACATCTGGCTAATGGCCTTGATCTTATCCGGGTCGATCTCAATGCCTTGGTATCTGATAAAAAAACCAAGAAACATCCCGGAGGTGACCCCAAAGGAGCACTTCAGTGGGTTCATATTCAGGTGGCAAGAACAGAGGCAGTCGAACTCTTTCTCAAGGTATTTGAGATGGTCCTAGTGTTGGCGAGATTTAACCACCAGGTCACCCACATAGCATTCCACCAGTGTGACGAGGATTGACTTAAATATTCAATGCATGTCTCGTTGATAGGTGGAACATTCATTCTTCAGGCCAAAGGGCATAACTTTTTAACAAAAATTACCTTGGGGGCCTTGAAGGAAGTGAAATATTCATCCTCAGGGGCCATACATTTATAATTGTTCCCGGAATACCCATCCATGAAGGAGAGGGCTTTAAACCCAGCCGTGGCATCGAACAACAACTCTGTCACTAGAAGGGGAAAATCATCCTTCAGAAAGTGACGATTGAGATCGCGAAAGTCGATACAGACCTTGATCTGCCCGTTCTTCTTCCTAACTGGCACAATTTTGGCTAGCCACCTGGGGTACTGAACTTCATTGATGAAGTTGTATTTGATGATCTTATAAACTTTGGCCTCAACCAGGGCACCGTGAAAGGGGTTCATCTTTCTAGGAGGCTATTTGAACCCACGGTGGTTCGCCGGAAGGCCAAGACAGTGGATGGCTACCTGAGGATCTAATCCTGGAATCTCATCATAACTCCAAGAAAACACATCACGATGCTATCTAAGGAAGTCTTCGTACTGTTGCCATTCCTCGAGGGGCACGGCGGCACTGACCAATGTAGGTATTGGGTCTGCCTCGCTACCATGGTTCAAATGCACTAACTCATCGACCTTGGTGGAGACGCCCTCCTCAATGGTGGGGGGGTGCATCTTCCATGTCCTCCTCTCCACTTGTAGAGGGATCTTCCACGGGGGGGATCTGTTTCGGGGCTGCTAGGCCCTGATGGGAAGCTGGTGCCAGCTTTGGCAGCATTGGTCATCATGTCAGGGGATTCATGAACCAAGGATACCCTGGAAACCATGGCGGTTGATCCAATCCTATCTGGTCTATGGCCCAGGGGACCACACATGATGAGATCAAAGCAATAATTGCGCGTCGGCCTGATCCGGTCGATTCCCGCCCGGCGAAATAGACACGTATGAAATACCATCGTTGCCATGAGCCGTCCCGGTATCATACAGGGGTAGGAGGTTCCGGAATCACTTGATCCTGCTTTGTGTAGGAGTATGAGGTGATTTTCCACCGTCGCTTGGACCCGGAAATATGCCCTCCCCTAGTACCCGAAACAACAAAGCACTGACCCATGTCAGGGGTTGTGGCCTCCAAATATTGTATTGGTAAGACATAAGTATGATCCAAAATTTCCCAGGGGTCACTTGTGATAGTGGAAGGCTTTACCTCCCTTGCCAGGATCTGCTTATCCTTTCTCTTTTAATAGTCGGCGTCTAGATAACGGGCTTTGCAAGAGGCAAAAGGAGACGCATCTCCATGGAGAACACCTACTCGACCATTAAGGGAGTATTTGAGGCATTGGAGATATGATGAGGGGACCGATAGGTGAAGGTGGAGACATGGCCTGCCCATCAACGCGTTGTAGGTGGTGTCCTGAGAGACAACCATGAAATCGGTGTTGGCAATTAGGCCACCGAACTGGGTCTTCAAGCAAATCTTGCCAACTAGAGTTTGCTCGGTCATGTCATACCCTTGGATCTTAATGTTAGAAGGAGGTAAATCATCCTTAGAAAACCCCAACTTTCGCAGTGTCTTTGTTGGGATTAGGTTAATCTCAGAACCTATGTCGACAAGATAGCATCGTACTTCCATGCCATTGAACTGGCCGATGATACACAGTTGGTGAATGTGCCCCTTTATGGGAGGGTCTTCATCATCACCAGAGAACGAGATAACTTCCTAACACAAGTCATCCTCAATCACCTCAGCGTGGAAGGATTTTTCAACAGATACATCCATCTCAAACTGGAGGGGGCTCCTTAGGGCCTCAGCGAGTGCCTCATGTATTTCAGACGACAGGAGAAGAGCCTCAAGGATAGAAAGCTTTTCCAGAATGCTGACCAGGTGCTTCAGGACATCATACTTTTGGGCCAAACGCGAGCCTCTACATACATGTGGCTGCTCTGTGATTGGAGGGATGACGGGCCCCGCCGGCTGGACCGGTGACTGACTGGTACTAGGAATGTCTCACTGTTCACTAGTCGAGGTCTGGAGATTAGGACCGGAAGTCTGGGTTCGGCTGGTGTCGGGGCAGAGCAGGTCGCTGGACGGCTGAGGGGGTTCTGCCTGATCCAGCAACAAAAATGGTGGTAGAGGCGAACCTTTCGACACTGGGTGAAGGGGCCTCATGCATTGAGCTTTGTATTGGGCCTACTGCCTGGTCTTAGTGGCGTGCACGGCCTGGATATAGGTGCCAACTGTCGTGCCTTGGTGATTTATGTGGCCATGGCTCTACTGACGTTGGCGACGGCTAGGGACATTGGGAAGGTCCATCTGAGACTCCTCATTGTCGGAAGTCAAAAAGGGATTTACCAACTCTACGGTGTTAACCGAAGCATACCCCAGACTATCACTCGGGGAGACATCCATTACCGGATGGAGTCTCAGAGGGATCCTCATTTCTGGGGGCATACAATCAACAAGAGTGCGTGATTATGACGGCATCGTCAGGGAGAGTTATTTCTTCTAGCGCCGCTGCTTTCTCTTATGGGAATAGGTATGGTGGGACGAAGATACTGAGGTAGCGCTCGTATATTATGAGGGCTATGGATGATTCAGGCGGGCACGGATGATGCCATGGTCACAGATGACCGTCTTGTGGGCCATCTAGTCTCTATACTTCCGGGACCCCTGATCGAAAACCTACCACCACTCATCCTCGTGGATACTACTGCCATCTGATCTCACAAAGTCACAAGCCACTTGTGTTGGGGCTCGGCCAAACCTGACTATGTTTTGTCAATCTGGTCATGGAGTCAGTCCATGAACATGTAGCATCGCTGGATGGTGTACCCCAGGGTCCATTGATAAGGTTAGTAGTTGGGGTGATCAGTGATATGTGCCTCTTCTGGCTTCCGGAACTCAGGTAGCTGCATGATCCTATGATCCAAGGCACTATGAAACTAACCGAGGACCTGATCCTCATCAAACGAGTAGGTATGATTCCCTCTATCTAGAAAGGGGGATCTTGGAGGCTGGCCCTAAAGAGGGGTCGAAGGAGCATGCTGACGAGGCAGAACCTGATTATCTCAACTAGGTGGTGGCGGTGCATTAGACGGAGGCGCCTGCCGATTTTGAGGTTGTTGCTGCTGGGCTAGAGGCTGCGCCAGTGGGGGTGGACCCCTATGGGGCTACGAAGATAGTCTCACTGGTAGAAACTCTAGCTGCCTGGGGGCCTCTATCTGGGCCACAACAGCAGGCTCGACTATGGAAGCTCTCCTTGCAGGGATTACGGGAGGTAGCGGGCGTGCCTGACTGGCCTATTGTAGGGCTTCTTTGAGGCGCTGAGCATTTTCTGAGAAGTCCTGGAACCCTCCAGGGTAATTCTGATTGATCATAGAAGGAACCATATCTGACTTGATGTTCCATACGTACATTTTTAGTAATTGATCTTCAGTTAGTAGCATGTCATGGGAGTATGTGAGCCCCGTCCACTGGGCAACGATGTCCACGACTCGCTCATCGGGCCTTTGTTTGCACATGAAGAGGTCTGCAATATTTGACTTTTGTGTTGTGGAACTGAACTGGTAGAGGAATTTCCTACGAAGGTCCTCCTATCCAGTCACAGATCTGATGGGGAGATTGTTGTACCAGACGTATGCTTGTCCTTCTAGTGTCTAAATGAAGCAACAGAGCTTGGTGGCCTCCTGCTATGTCGGAGTTCCTAACATAGGCCCGCACCTCGAGTTGAAGTGGGCCAGATATTGTGGCGGGTCTCTAGTCCCATTAAATGGGTAGAAAGTGGCGTTCCCAATTCCTAGCGGGTCCACGATATCATCCACCCATGCTTGGTATGGCTTACCATCTGGTGGGATTTCCACCTGCTGAGTTTCCAAAGCCTCTAAGAGGGCGATGAGTGCTTCCATTGGATCGTCTGGACACGAGTTCCTGTCCTGACGGAGATCCCTAACCACCAGCACATTTTCAGGCTCTTCTACCGGTAGTCCAGCTCAGCATCTGGCGAGGCGGCTGGCAGAGTTACTCTCGGGGCAGCGGGAGGGAACCGAGCGGGGTTCCTTGGGTGATCACGCCGCTCAGGAGGGTTCGGCGAAACGTATCTTGCCCTCTTGCCCTGGGCCCCAGCCTATCCTCTGTCGGCGAACGGGGCATGATCATGGTTGCCCAGGAGAATTTTGTCAAGGGGTAGTTGCTCTTTCCCCTGCTGTCCTAGCCTATGATCACCGTAGTCAGGCCACTGCTCTGCAATGCACTCAGCCAGAAGCTCATCAACTAGCCTCTTTTGCTTAGCAAGCTGTTGGCATAGCATGGCCTTCTCAGGATCTTCCTATGCCTTCTGTAACAAGGCAGATGGGTCGGTGAGCTTGACAGCCCCGATGTGCTCTCTACCCTTGTAGATGTTTCAGCTCAGTGTTAATGCCTCAACGGGTGTGGGGAGACCCAGGAAGTTCCTATATTGGTGATTAATCCTCCCAGAGGGGTCCAGAAGTGGCTTGTCCTCATAGGGTGAGTCTCTGTCGAGGAGTTCCACACTGTTTCCCTCTCCCGAAAGATCATCCATGTTGACCACCACTGCCCTTGGCAGCATTCCCTCAAAGCATCCCAGTGATTCGGGCTGTTGGCGAATCATACTGAGAAGAAGGGCAGCATACTGCCCCCATCCACGAACATGCACGTGGGGGGTGGCATCCTCGATAACATTTCCGAGTACCTGAAAACTCTAAACCCATTGTTGTTGGAGGGGACTATGGTGTCCAAGTGACTCGGGGTGCCAAAATGCAGGGAGCACAGCCAGGTAAACCTGACGGCATTGCTCACCGATATCCTCGAGGTGTGCTGGAATCCCAGGATAAGGTTATCGGTGATGGCGAAGCCAGGAGTGAGTCACTCGCAGAGTCCGGCGAAAACATTAAAACTCTCCCGGGGTGAGCGATTCTGGTATATCAAAATCTGATCCTGTGACCGGCCAAAACTTCTTGGGGAAGTGGATAGCTGCGTGGACGGTCCAGAAGCTCCATGACTCTGGTTCGGTATTCGGACCTTGCTGCCCCTAGGTGGCTCCTCAGGGTAGGGACCATCTCCATAATGGGGTTCTCTGGCCACAATAGTGTTGGGACAGAGGGGACTGAAGGCCGGGTTATGGAAACCCCCGAGAAAGATGTCGAAAGTGACTTGGGGAGGACCTCCATGCGGGTGAGTGGCCAAACATGCAACGACTCCATGCTCATTGCTAGTGGCCGGGGGAGTCACCATATACCCACTAAAATCAGTGCTGGAAAAGGCCATACCTGGAGCGTAGCTATCACAGGGAAGCCTTCTTCTTTCTAGATTGGTGGCATAGAGTAGGCCTTCATGCTGAATTATGCTACCGTGAATTGGTCGGCAGTGGACATTGCATGTGCCAGAGACCGAGAGATTTGGCCCAACCTACCTGTGGGGTTATCAGGGACTCGAGCTAGGTCAGGCAAGTAACTTCCCCTGCTCAATGTGTGTGGGGGTCTGATAAAAGGGGTCATTAGTGTCTTGGGCCATAGTTGTTGTTGACGTTGGTGCCCCAGGGTGGGCATTCTCTTCCGCTCATGCCCGACACTGGCGTCATGTCAAATGGGTTGGCGACAGTGGAGTGGGTACAAAGATTGCCTCCTCCTCGCACCAGGGAGTCGGTCTGTGGCGTCGACACATCCTAACGAGGGCCCTTGTTGTGGACCCTTGAAACGTGTCTACGATGGGGCGAACCCGGACATCCCCCACCTCATCTGCATAGGGAAGGGAGGTGTCAAGGTGCTCCAGGGAAACACTCACAAAACGGTTGAACGTTAGAGTGGGGAGCGGTGTATCCCTGCGTGGCCCTCAGGGGTGGTGATTATGGTGAGGGGCAGCTGCCTCTAGATCCAAATGGGCCAAGCCCCGGGTGGGGATGATCCCTTCCTCCTCATACCTATGAACCAAGTCGTTGATCACCCTTCGTTGGATGATCTCTGACAGGGAGAGGGGGCACGAGTGCCCAAAAGTTACAGCGGTCGGTGTTGGAGAAGCTATGGAAATGGTGGGACCGAGCGGGGTGGCCACGTCGGTACCGCCCCTACCCCTATGCCGGTGGGCAGGTGGAGATCGAGCTCCAGATGCAGTGATCTGATTCTTGGAAGCAGGGAGATGAACCCATTAGTGTTATAGAAAAATAAATTGAAAACCAATAGCCATACGTCATTCCATCATCTGTGGTCGGTAAGAGAGATCCATACTAACGACGTCGCAGAATGGAGTTCTCAACGTTCTGACTTCCTCAATCCCTGGCGGGTTTCACATCTCGGTGCTAGGTTCCCGGACCTGGTGACATATTGATCCTTCGACACCCTGAACCCCACCAGTCTTCGTTTTGAGTAGAAGATGTTCATGTCAGGTTCACCATTTTCTGTTTCCGACGCTTTCACCGGGGCGCGCACATGTCCATCACGCAGGGGAGGAAACGTGACTTTTTTCCCCGCATTCCCGCTTTCCAATGGCATGCGACATCCATTCCTTGTTCAGGGACGTCTACACCTAGATCGATACCGGGATGATGGGATGTCGGTTCTTTCCACCATGGATTCCTCCTCAAATCTCATCACCTAGTCCGGGTCTCCCTCATAGATTTAAGACATATTCGTGAACCTCGTTCTCGGTGCCATATTTTCAGGGACACCAGTTAATTATGCTTCTTCCGTCGAGATTCTCCAAGGGGTCTTGTCTGGGAGCAACCTTCGGTGAGGATAATTGCCATGGTGGGGTGTCGTTGGTGCGCCTTGATGTTGGGGAACTGGAATATCAGTCTTCTGTCCCTTAATATAGGGCTTCTCAAGGTCATGGAAGCCTGAGGCATCCAACATTAAACGCAGGGAATTGTGTTCCATCCGAGGTTTTCCTCAGCTTCCCATGATTAAAACGTGGTATGCCGCAAGTTTAACGTCTTGCGTAGATGGATCAGACTGATTAGAACACTGAGAGTGGATCAGATGAAAGAACCCCCTGAAGGGAACTCCGATATTTGGGCCAACACATGGGCGGCTTCCCGGATACTATGGAGTGGAATGAGGTGGCGTGATCCCACCCGGATGTGGCGGTCCGTGTTGGAATCAGGATGGGTAATGAAGTGATGGGCTTGAACATCAGGGAGGCTTCCTTCGTACCATGCGTTAGCATGGATCAAAGTCCACGTAGTTCAGGGAATAAAGTTTAACGTCATGTGGGATGGGCATACAATTTAAAATCATGCGGGACAAACATACAGTTTAACGTCATGCAGGACGAGCATACAGTTTAACATCATGTGGGATGAGCATACAGTTTAACATCATCCGGGATGAGCGTACAGTTTAACGTAATGCAGGATGAGCATAAATATTAACATAATGGGGGATGAGCCTACAGTTTAACGTCATGCGGGACGAGCATAGAGTTTAACTTCATGCTGGAGGAGCATACATTTTAACTTAATGCGGGATGAGAATACAGTTTAACCTCTTGCGGGACGAGCATACAGTTTAATGTCATGCGGGACGATCATATAGTTTAATGCATGCAGCATGAGGGAATCTGGGGCTTACGCTCTAAGGTAGCCTGTAATGTTGGTGAACCGACGTGAAGAGGTCAGAACCACCAGGTGGTGGGTTTGAACCTCGTGGAGGCTTCCTACGTACCATGCGTTAGCATAGATCAAAGTCCTTGTAGTTCGCTGGGATGGGGCTTATGCTCTAAGGTGGCCCATGGTGGTTGGTGAACCGATGTGAAGAGGTCGGAATGACCAGGTGGTGGGCTTGAACCTCTTGGATGCATCCTACGTACTGTGGGTTAGCATGGATCAAAGTACCCATAGTTCAATAGGATGGGACATAAGCTCTGAGGCGGCCCATGGTGATTTGTGAACCGACGTGAAGAGGTCAGAATGACCGGGTGGTGGGGTTGAACCTCATGGAGGCTTCCTACGTACTGTGCGTTAGCATGGATCAAAGTCACTGTAGATCACTGTGATTAGGATTACGCTCTAAGGCGGCCCATAAGATGATGTCATGGTCGATGCTCACTCTAAGCCCACGTGATTCATGCTCGTTGTGAGAAACAAGAGGTAGCAGGGACCAGACGATCACGTCGTGAAGGGTGCGTCTGTGAGAAGTGGAGAGGGGCTTACACGTTGAGCGGTCCAAAGAGGAAACTGGGGCTTACACATAGTTAGCAGCCCTTAGTGTCAGGGCTTACTCTAGGAGGAAGGCCCGTGGTGCGACAAAGCGCAGTGGGGAAGTACAGAGGTTCAAGGGTGAAAACTTCTGCAAGGGAGGCTACGAGATTACGCTCTGATGCAGTTCTTCCCCCATGTAAAAATGCCACTCCAAGAAGAGGATCTCATTCCATGTGAGGAAGATTCCATTACTATGGAGACGAGTGGCGTAAAGAATGTCTGAGACAGGGGGAGACCCTGCGTTCGGTGCACGGGGTCAAGTCATAGTTTAACGTCATGTTTTGAGGATAATGTTCTTGGAAGTTTAACGTCCTGTTGCTCAGACGAGGTGGGTTCGCTCCACACCCCTAGTGCTTACATTCCCAAAGCCCACTACCCCGTGTGGGAGGGAAGGCATCGGCAAGGCTGTTGTGAAGGGCTCGACGGGGCGAACCATCGAGGGGTCCACGTTAGCGTGGCTATGCAAAAAATTAATATCAGTTAGTGTTCCTATGTGAAAAAGAATAAGGCAAAGAAACGCAACGGGAAACACCACCCAATGGACCTTGAGGTTACTTCATATGAGCCTGAAAGGTCGTACGGGAAAACAACGCATGGAATGCATGCTTGGTATGGAAGACATCGGGCGCCGACACAGAGAGGCACCCAAGGGGCGTCAAGGTGAGGGGTCCTAGGTTTTTTGTGCAAAGAGAAGGTTTGCGCGCAAAATATCAGTATGGCGCGCAATTGGGGAAAAAGGATAGCGTGTAACTCGGGGGGATTGCACGCAAAGGGCTTGGATTGCGAGCAAGGGAAGAATGATTGTTTGCAAGGGAAGAAGGATTGAGAGAAAAGGAGGAACGTAGAGGAATTGGCTAATTCACTGAATCCAAGGGGATTACGCACAAAGGAGAACCCCGGGGCAAGGTTGTGTGAAATGGGGGATTAACTGGAAGTCATATTGCATGCGTAGGATTCCGATTTGCGCACACAGGAGCTAGTCTGAATTCCCCAACCGCAAAACGGTTGGGGTCGCCTTCTATTTATAGGCACCCACCATCGCGGAATCCAGGCGGTGCGCGAAATCTTCAGCACTGGGGCATGCCGGCGTGAAGGGAGTCATCGCGCGGAGTCAGGTGCGCAACATTGTGTGCAACACCGGTTCTCTTTCATGAATCTTGGGGATCCTTCGCGCGAAGAACATTTTTTCGCGCAAGTCCTCCTTAATTTCACGCACCACTTCTGGGCCCTCCGGACTGGGCCTTTGAGTCCGAATATGACTTTTCTTTGTCAGTTCGAAAATTCCTCTAAGAGTTACGGACTTTTTCGGCGTCTACAGTGCTTTTAAAAAATGACATTAAATGAAATTATTTATAATTTTTTTTAGAATAAATTCTTTAAATCGTGAAATTAACATTCTATAAGACATGTCATAATTATTTTCATGAGATATTATATAAGGAACTAAACTTAAACATTGCACAATCATGAAATTAAAATTCTCCATGACAAGTCATTGTTATTTTCTCATTGAGGATCTTTCAAGTTTTATAGTTTTACAGAATTAGTCCATAAAAATTAAATTTCTTTCCAAAAATTACAAAGTAGACACTTTTACTCAGTTTCTATTTTTTTTACCAAAATAAATACTATTGAAAAAAAATTCATGTCTAGTTCTATGTTTTAGACAGCTTGACTTTTCCTTGATCCCATCCTTGACCCTATTCATCATTAAGTCATTTGAAAAACATTTCAAAACGTTGGATGAGCATAAAAATCTCAGTAATTGTTATAAAACAATGAAAGTAGACACCATTTCAACATTACATACATAACATAATCTCTTAAATATAAATCATGAAAACATAATATTTATGAATAACAAATAGGGAATAAAAATTATAAAGGTAACTTGTGGCATACAAAACATACATATGTTGTAGCTTTCACAGCTACAAAGGGAGTCACATTTGGAATACCCGTTATTGTATATTCCCTACATCTCTTAAAATAAACATTAATGTTTACCTCTGTTACATTTCCCAATGCATTGGAGAGGAATGTCGCTCTCACCCACTATAGGATTATCACAGAACCACTTGTATATGTAAACAATCCCCGTGAACTATAACATTACCATAACACATAACATACGCATAAAGGAAAGATAACATTCCCACATTGCAATAACAGCATAACATTTCAAGATATTGAAATAATAAATCCATTACCTATACTATTTTATAAACTAAAATTTGTAAACGAGTATTTGGTATTACTTTTCCATTTAAAAACATTATGGCTTTTTAAGTAATCCAAAATATCAAATAATACAAATAATGTCAAAAATAGTCATTGCCACCGTTAACATTAAAAAGAAACAGTATTTTTTGTCATTTAGTAAAATTCTTCAAAGAAAAAATATTCCTTTTTAATAAAAGTAAAATTCAATGTGGGTTTATACACCATATAAAATAATGTTGGGTATAAATGAAAATATGCCTCAATTAATGAAAATTGAGACGATGTCCCTTACCTCGTATAAGACATGACACGTTCATTCTTTAATATCCTGAATAATAAAATAATGTAAATTTCTACATTATTAAGAACCTTTTTCGATTTTATTATTCCTTTAATATCACTTATTACTATTTATAAGCATTATGTAATCATTTAAGTTAATAATTGTCGTTTTGTCGATATTTGGTACTTGGGTCAAAAATTAACATCTAATAATTACAATTTCTTCATTTGGTCTAAATATAATTATATCAAGAAAATATTCATTATTTAGATATCATATATATCATATATATCTATTATATACATAAATTTAAAATATTGAATAAAATTTAGAGGTAAGAAATTAAATACACCGTTCATGGAGACGGTAAGCCGTACATACGCATAAAAACTACATTCATTTCTATTTCATATTTAATGGAATGAAAAAAATAATAATATAAAAGTATATTATAATTCCAATATAGTATCATATATAATATCGTTAACTACATCCTTTATATGTCCCACATAATGCATTATTGAGTCATATCAATTTGAGGGGGCGGTTGTCTGCAATTCCTGAAATGAAATTATCATGTTTACCCATTACGGAAACCATAATGGTATGATATAAAAAGGAAAATACTGAAGCCTAAAGGAATAATAAAAATAATATATATCATATATAAATAAATATACATCATAATGTTTACCATGAGAGGGGGTAGGAGATAATTGAACAATCATCAATTCGAGAGGCGTTAGTTTTCCATCTGTAGAAACTGTATGTTCTTTGAAAATTAGATGGAGTTGTGGGTAATTTTATTTTAGTACATATCATTCAAACATACTAGTATATTTAGGATATTGGTGTTATAAAATTTAATAAGAAAATGTTTTTAGGTGGTTTTAGAAGTAAAATAAAATAAATGATCTTAAGAGAATACATTACCATTATATATGGTAACTCCCTTTGGTTTAAACCAAAAAGATCTCTTAAAGTGCCTTATAACTAAGTTAATGCTTTTAAGATGAATATAGGGATGTATGGAAATTAATTTGGATGATGTTGGAAAATCAAATGGGCTTGAGAGGTGTGAGGAATTGATTAGAAGTGAGGGCTTTTATAAGAAAGAGGAAGTGCTCTTTTGGAAGGTCTAGAAATGTAATTTTATTCTATAATTATTTTCGATTTCTAAAGGTCCAAAACTAATCAAATTCAAAGATAATAGGGATCATGGTACAATTAAAATCATCCAATAATAATTGGATAGGTTTTTCATGTAATTCTAATCATTATAATATTATTTATTTAAATCATTTTTTAATGAGGTAAACACATTATCAATACTGTGTCATAAATAATTTTAATTATATGATATCTATAAATTATAAAGAAAATAAAAAAGATGTATGAAATATTATTATATTTAAATAAATATTTATTTTATAAAATTTATCTTATATAACCCAATGTAAAAAATAATTTACTAAAGGATAATTTTTAGTGTCATTTGTGCCTTTAATTAATATTAATTATTCTAATGTGTCATTATCACTCCCATGTGGATCCATGGGGTCCCAAAATCGACCCAAGGATTCCCATGGTCTCTAATTACTCATACAATATGGTTATTGAATGTGTTAAGATAATTTTGAATAATTATAATATTTCTTTTAACTAGAATTACCCTATTTATCTTTAACCGCAGTAAATAAAAGTCAAAAGTTACTATTCAAAAAAAATTATTTACATCATATTGAACACCATTTTACATATTAATAACATAAATATATTTTATATTTTCTAAATTAATTTCATAAAAGTGGTAAAATCTCATTTAAATGAAAAAGTCAGTTTTTAACTACTACTTGGTGGTTTCACTATTCATCAAAAAATTATGTTTTTCAAAAAAAATACAAAAAATTCAGGCTAACCTATATTTGATATTCCAAAATAAAAAATAGTGTCTCTTTATCAAAATTTAAAACATTTACGTTCCATTAATTAATTTTAAATTAATTCTTATTGTCAAAACAAATTGCATGTTTTAAAAAACCATATCTATCAAAAGATAGACACTTGTTTATATCCAATTTCAATGTGAATCTAATCCCAATGACGACCATTGGATTAAATGGTAAAAATATAATCTAAATAAACTTTATACCCATTTAAAAATATAATCTAAATATATAAATAAATTAGACAAAAAATAAAATTTGAATTAAAATAAAGTATTTTACACTATTCATTAAAAAATGTATTTTATTAGAATATTACCAAAACAGTACCCAAAGTAAATTTTTATGTCCTGATTCTAAATAAGAATTTTATTTGGTCCAATAGAACATATAAAAGTGACCTAACCTAGATTTTAAGAGGTTTCTCACTCAAAAGGTGGTAAATTGACCTTTTGTTGAATATTATAGTATTTATGCTTAAAATCGAATTGTTTTCTTATTTAAGCCACTAAATTTTATTGGATAATCATAAAAACATTTAACAAACATGTATAAAAAAATGTAGTTCGTTTTATTCAATCCTGCCAATACAAAGGCTAGGGATTAATTACCATTTAAAATAATAATATTATATTATTATAGTGCAATGTAATATTTCAATGATACCTGTTGTTTCGTATTGGGTATGCAATCGAACATAACATCCAATTTAAAGTAAAATTAATAATTTATTCAAAAATATTAATAAATATGAAAATATCATATTTCTTTATTTACCTGGGTTGTTACATCCTCCCCCCTTTTGGAAATTATTTCTGCAAAAATTTTATTCACTTATCAAATAAGTGGAGGTATTTGTCCCTCATGGAATTTTCAGATTCCAACATTGCCACATCAACCATATTGTTTTTTCCAAAAACCATTAGCTGGTGAATTAACATATTCCACAACACATGCTCTTTGTGGTCAAGAATCTAGACTGTTTTTTCCTCATAAGATAGATTCTCTTCCAACTGAACTTCCTTTAGGCTCAAAACATGAGATGGATCTGACATATACATTATCAACATTGAGACATTTAAAAACATTTGGTGCCTAGGATAATGCTTGAGGTAATGACACTCTGTATGCAACTTATCCAACATTCTCTAGGATTTCATAAGGTTCAATGAACCTCAGACTCAACTATTCCTTCTTACCAAAACAAATCACAATTTTTCATGGAGAAACTTTGAGAAAGACATGATCACCTACCTTGAAAGATAGATCCTTCCTTAGGGTTTCCACATAACGTTTCTGCCTACTCCGAGCTGTTCTCATGTTCTTCCAAATCAACTGAACATTTTCTTCCATCTCATCTACATATTCTGGTCTCATCAATTTCCTTTCACATACTTCATCCAAAAATGTTGGATTTCGACACTACTTTCCATATAATACCTCCAATGGATCCATCTGTATACTGAAATGAGAACTAATATTATATGAAAATTTATCCAATGAAACATGTTGGTCCCAAATTCACGGGTAATCTAGTGAACAAGCACATAGAATATCCTCTAAGGTCTGAATTGTTCATTCTAACTGCCCATCTAATTGAGGATGAAAAGCAGTACTAAAATTTATTTCAGTACCCAACGACTACTGAAGGCCCTTCCAAAATTTAAACGTGAATATGAGATCACAATCAGATACAATGGAGAGGGAAACACCATGCAACTATACTACCTCTACAACATACAACCAAGAAATTTTATCTAGTGACAATTTATCTCAAATTGTAATGAAATGAGTATATTTAATCAGTCGATCAACAAAAACCCAGATTGCATTATTACCTCAAGATTTCTTTAGCAATCCCAGAATGAAGTCCACAGATAAATTTTCCCATTTTCAACAAAGCATCACTGTAAATTATTTGAGATGCACTAAATTATATATATATATATATATATATATGTAACTATGTATCTCTATATACTAATGGAAGACATTCTATCATTATATGACTATATATAGTCTAATATAACTAAAAGAAAGGAAAATCAATCATCACGTATAAACACATCCATAAAATTATATAAACAGTATAACATGAAATTCCCAATAGTATTATTCTTCTTCATCATCAAGAAAGAAGATTTTTTATAAAGATCCTAATGTAGTGACAAAATCACCCCAGCTCTGAGTGGGATACACCACTTAATGGTTCTACAATCGTATAATAATGAAATAAAAAATGTGAAGAGGTAATAGTTTCCTCATCTTAGATGATGAATTGAAATTTTCAAGGAAGATATAATTGAAATTCATTCCCAAATATGGTTGTACAAAATAGGAGGGATAACATCCCTTTATATTCAATATATGATTCATTTCATTACATGAAACTCGTCAGCCATATTTATGTATCAATATAAATTTATTCCCCAATACATTAATTCAATAAATAATATTCCATGCATATTCATGATATTTAATTCATTGAAAAGGGATTCTAATTAATAATGATGAATTTTTTAAAAAATAAAAAATATATCAAAAATATATTAATTATAAAATGTATATAATATATGTATAATAATTCATTAAAATTATTCATCTATTAAATATAAAGTTATATGTAATGTCATATTGTTTATATATATATATAACTACATATCTAAAAATATCCCACATTGATTAAATTCCCAAAAGGGCGTCATTCCCAATATCAAAAGACATTGTCAATCTATCTGACCACCTTTGGATATGGTTTACAAAAAACTCTATTCATTCTAAATAAATGATTTTCCCAAAATATTATCCTTATATAGGGACCTTATCATGTAACCTCATGGAACTTATCAACATTTAAAACTAATATGAAATCTCTATTTCATAGATATAATAAATGAGTAGCCTCTATAAAAACATTATTGCTACTCAAGACACATAGGTGTGTTTTTTGATCTCTATCATACATACTGTTATCTCCATATAAACATTTCCAATAAAATATAAATCATATACATTACATGTATATTATATAAAACATTTTCCATTGATATTGAGCTACTAATAGAAATTTAAATTTTAAATCTTGTATAGGAATCTCAACATTTTCTTGATTACTTGAAAATGACTTACCATGTTGATGATTACATCACATGTCATTCATCTATGTAATAAAGACATTACATGTCAATTTTCCATCTATTGAACCCATCATATGTAAAAAAACTATTTATGTCCATTATTTTTCCCATTTTAATTTCATAAAAGGGACATATGATTTTTCTTCTCATAAAAGTAGAAAATTTCCTTCATGTTATAACTACAATATATGACATGATAAAAAATATAAGAAACCACCTAGCAATTATCAATGTTGTTATAGAAACATGTATATGTTTGGTATCAATGTATGATTGATCTCATATTTTGTTTCTCACTAGCCTCTTGTAAGAATGAAATATAATAATAATACATCCAGAATTATATATTTGATCGTATGATAGTTCATGAGTTACATTTTAGTCGATTAGTCCATGTTAAATGTATCTAGATATTTCCACAAGAATCTATTATTTAGTTTATCAAATTATACACCTAACTATTCAATATAACCATTACTTAACATCAAAACCCATTATGCTCCATGATGATCATTGGTTCAGGACAACTCGTCTTTTGAACATTAAAGAAATATTTATTATTCGAATGTTTATATAAAATATCTTTTTGCACACATAATTGAATGATAAGTTGATATTGATGGAAGGATTCTTTGATGAATCAACATGTATATTATTTCATTAAAAGAAAAAGTTGAATTGTAAAATAATATTTTTCATGACATGGAAAAAAATAAGAAATGTTTATATATATTATTTTTTATGAAAATAAATAAAGAATTTATTTTAATTATGAGAAATAAATTTTCAATTTAATTAAATAATTTATAAAATGTTTATGAATAATAAAATTTCTATTTTGAAATTTATAAATAATTCTATATTTTTTTGAATAAATTAATTAACAATAATATGAAAATTATTAAATGATAATTTTTTAAAAACAAATCCATTTTGATATATTATATAGAAATTTTTATATGAAATAAAATTTATTAAATATCATAAAAATTATTTAGAAATAGTTTACAAAATAAAACATATATGACATTTAGATTATGCAATTATATTTATATAATAGAAATTAAATTATAAAATTTATATAATTCATGAATTGCCATATGAATTACAATTAGTATATAATATAATGGTTCCCATGATGAATTGAATATAAAATTATTCCCTTATTTATAATTGATATGATAATTACAATTTTAATTTATTTATGAATAGTTTATAAATTTCTTATATTTTTGAATATAAATAAATATTTTTATTAAATTTATTTATAATTCATGTTTAATTTTTAAATATTTAATTTGGAATTGTTAAAATTAAAGGGGATTCCTCAAGATATTTTTTAAAATACATCAAATTTTAAATAGATTATAATTACAATAATATTATAGTTATAAAATTAAATGTCATATATTTATAAATATCAAAGAGTTTAAATTTTAATGAATATAATGAGTTCATATTCAATGTTATTAAATTTAAATAATAATAAAACTGTAAATTTAAATGGGTTTATAATTATATATTATTTAGTAAAATGTTCAAAAAATTTATATCATGATAATATATTTTATTTTATAATTTATTTAATGTTTATTCCATGTTTTACTAACAATTATAAATTTTTTATACTATTATGGACAATATAAGAATTGTTATATGATGAAATTATTCTCATATTGTGACATTCATGTCATGATATTTTTGACTTTATAAACATTATTTTTCATATAAATTGACATTAATTTGTATTTTAGTAATGATATATAGAATAGTTGTTGTTCATAGTTTGTGATTATTAGGTGCTAGATATATATTGAATGGAATTATCT
The DNA here is from genome assembly GCA_963277665.1 of Viscum album. Taxonomy (NCBI): domain Eukaryota; kingdom Viridiplantae; phylum Streptophyta; class Magnoliopsida; order Santalales; family Viscaceae; genus Viscum; species Viscum album. Next base: position 289,326,379 of record OY728126.1, on the reverse strand, counting down.
CTTAAGTAATGTATCCTTATGTAGAGGGACATGGGGTCAGACTGCCTACATTCCTTGAGTCTTTCCTAAAGAATGAAATTGAATGGAGTTTTCTATATGTCACTTTGAACATAATAAATTGGAGTTTTTTGATATCCTATAACACTATGTCTTTTCATGAATTTTTCATTTTAATTATGAATATTATGAATTTGGATAAGTATGAATATACTTCAATTATTTTTGGGTGATTAAATTATATTTTATGGGTTTTTTAATAGTTATACATTAATGTGGTGTGAAAAAAATATTTTTTTGTTGGAATAGGGATTTTGAAACTAAATCATTAGATGCATGAATAAATGGAAAGTGTATAAATAATAATAAAATAATAATTACATATGATAAAGAAATTGTAAATATAATATGAATATATTTAATATTTAATCATTGATACCATAATAGAAACCCCCACAAAAACTATGTGTGAAATTACTTCTAAAGGTAAACTTATCATGTTTGAGATCACTTTACTATGTAGTTTCTGCGATTGTAGAATGCTATTGATATATCATGTGTATTATTATAAAGTATTGTATAACACTCGATCATCCTAGGGTAGGTTTTTCTTCACAGGGATCCCCTTGAATTTCCATTGATGATTTTTTTAATGTATACATTGGGTTACAAATAGATAAGAATCCATGAGTAAGGATACTAGAAGAATAATGTTGACTGAATCCATATGATAGATTTTGAAAAATGGTTATTTGTTCAAATATCATAAAGTATGAACTATTCAGATTGGGATGATTCGATACCAAAATAAATAAATGATGAGAGTAACACCAAAATAGACTCATTTAATAGTGAAATATGCATCTTGGTTCACTAATTGGAAGTGATACATGATGTTATAATTTTAGTTGCATAACATTCATTTAGATTAATTAATGAAAGGAATAACAAATTATATTATTAAAATAAAAGGTTTTTATGTTTTTAAATACACCTTCATAATCAAACTAAAATTTATATTAATCCACCAAATAGGGATCATAATATTGGAATATAATATGATTGGTAACTTAGTAAATGTTCTTAAGTGAAAGAGATGTTCTCTTTGTTAGAATAGTTCCATCCAGAGTAACCATGTATGGAAGATTTTCATTAAGAAAATCAAGATTCTTATGGAAGCATAGAATGATATATTATGAATTCAAATGTAGTAGATTTAGTTTGACAAAATTATTTTAATCTCGTATACTCTATATGATTGGGTACATTAAATGTCATTCAATACGATGGAATATATTAATGACATAAAGAGACTAAAAGATTACTTAAATAATTTTTTTTCATTGAAATAATGTCTGTTATTATAATATATATATATATATATATATATATATGATACCCACTGTATGTTTTACCAAGAGTTGTAAATTTATTAATATTTGGAATGATTAAAATAATTGATGAATTAATTTTTTTCAATTTGTTGAGAAAAGAAGTTTCTAAATTAATCACTTGAATGATTCTTCTTTTGAATAAACACAACATATGACATGTAAAATACCCAATTTATCTCTGTATAAGTGAATATAAATAATAGTGGTTTAAATGAAATGATATGGGTATTTTTACACATGTGTTTTTATTATTGTAAATCTGCAACATTATATAAAGGGGAGAATTAAATGGCATTTTCTTATAAGGTATTTTTTCCAATTTTGATTTATAGAAATGTTATAATGATATTAATTAATTCAATTAAAAGGTTTATCAAAAACTCTCAATGTTATTATAATGGAAGAATTGTGAATTTGAGGTTTTGATTCTAATAATATATAGATAGTACACGTGGGTAAAATTTCTATCTACAAGAAGAAATGTTTATTCAAATTTTCAAAAATGATTCTTTAAGGGGAAAATCACTTTAATTGGAATCTAGGGCTTTCATATAATGAATATTATTAATTCAATTGATTTTATTATTGAAGATTTACCAGATCAAGTTTTTTAAACTCCACAAAATTTCATTATTTATTAATGTTGTTATAAAAACTATTTATTATATTTTTTAAATGGAATGTTGTACTGAATGAATGTAACACCCCGAGATTTTATGAAAAATTTTCTTTTTAATTTCATTGATGTCTTTTATTATATATTACACCATGTTTAGCTTGTACTATACGCAACACCGTATTAGCTTGTAGTATACACAACACTATTCTTGGATCGTGTTACACACAATTTCATGTTCGTTTTATAATAGTCATTCTACGAAACATTGAGTGTGTGTGTGTATATATATATATATTCAATGTATAAATGAAATGTGGTTGGATTCTGTTATAAGAAACAATGAAGGATTCTTGCACAACACGCAACTCTCACTTGGCTTGTATTACACGCAATCGTGACCTTCCTCGATAGCGTGTGTTGTACGCAATACCGGGTTTTACTGAACAACGATATATTATTATAATTTTATTATGAACTATCCATTATGAATAGTATTAAATAAATTTAGAATTTAATGACATTATTATTCATCTTACATATTTTCTAGAACATGGTATAAGAACAAAATAAATTTTTCGGGTAAAATATGTATTTTTTTAAAAATGCAGTTTTACGGCCTTTTGATGGCTCACCAACTTTAAATATAATTTTTGACATGTTTATAAGTTCAATTTTACAAAATAAAATTATTATTTGGAATCAGGATATAAAATTTTACCTTGGATAAATTTTTCATATTATTCTGATAACTTTCATATTTTAATGAATAGTATAAACACGATATATTTTAATTAAAAACAACTTTTTTCATCATAATAAATTATGTGGTTAAATAATAATATTGAATGGTTTTAAAATACAAATAGAATATAATTTTACCATTTAATATAATGTATGTCATTGGCCTTGATTTTACATTGAATTCATAGGTTAAATAAATTCAATCTTTGGCAATGTTTTACCATTTAAAACCCATTTGCTTAACAACGGGATTAATTTTATATTAATTACTGCAACTTCTGTGATTTTACTTTTGAAAAATGGATTCCATATTTGGAATCAGTGGGTCCAAATTACGTTAATAGTTTACTTTTATTTTTTTTTGATATTATGAATAGTAACTACGGTAATTTTTATTTACTACGGTTAAAGGTAAATAGGGTAATTAAAGGATAAAAGAATATTATAATAATTCAAAATTTCCTTGAAACTTTTCCTATGCTTATTTTATGAGTATTGGACGACCATGGGCATCCTTGGGTAGATTTTGGGACCCCATGGAGCCACTTATTAAAGACAATGACACATTAGATTAATTAATTTAATGTAAAGACAAAATTAGAATTAAAAAAAATCGTTTAGTAATTAATTTTTATAAGGGGATATATAAATTATATTTTGGACTATAAATATTAATTGAAAACATGACAATATTTCATACATGTTGTTATTTTTCTATAATTTTTATACATCATATAAATTAAATTATTTATGACACAATAATGATGCATTATTTACCTCGTTAATAAATGATTTAAATAAATAAAATTAAAATGTCTAAAATATCATCCAAAACCTGTCCAATTCCTATTGGATGATTTTATTTATAATATGAGTCATCTTATCTTAGTCATTAATGTGTTTTGGACCTCTTGAAACCGAAGATAAGTTTATAATAAAATAATGTTTTCACACATTCCTAAAGATCCCCTCCACTCCCTTATAAAAGAAGACCACTTATATGCAATTCCTCAAACATCTCAAGCCTTTTGGCTAGTCCAAACTCTGACAACATAATCTCCTTACATCCCTCTCCTCCCCCTTTAAGCCTTACATTAGGTAGAGGACTCTTCAAGAAGTCCTTTTGGTTCAAACCAAAGGAACCTACCAAAATTAAAGCTAACAGTTTCTCTTAAGTTGTTTTCTTTTATTCTACTTATCCAACCCCTAAAATCTTTTTAATCCTTTATTTTGTGAAAACTCCAGTATCCTAAAAATACTAAGATGTTGTTATGATAAGTATTTGAACTACACTTACACACACCTCCATCTAATTGATGAAGAACATAATGTTTCTGTGATGGCAAACTAACGCCTCACGAAATGATGATTATTCGATTTTATCCTACCGCCTCTCATGGTGGCCATTATGATGGCACAATATTTATATATAATATATATTATGTTTATTATTTCCTTATTCTTCTTTAATTCCCAATTATATCAAGACTTTACAGTTTCCATAGTCGGTAAATACAATAATCTCATTTGAGGAAGTGCGGACTACCGCCCCTCAATGTGATGTGATTCGTTATTACCTTATGTGGGATGTATAAAGGATGTGTTTAATGATATTATATATTATATAATACTGGAATTATAATATAACTATGTATCATTATGTTTTAATTCCATTAAAATAAGAAATAGAAATGAAAGTAGTGTTCATGCGTATGTACGACTTACCGTCTCCATGAACGGTGCGTTTCATTTCGTACCTCCATATGCTATGTACTATTATAAATTCTTGTATGTGATGGATATATAATGAATGTATATGATATATAAATCATTATTTAAATTTTGGAAGTAATTAAATCATGATATATGTAATAATAACATCAAGAACAACAAGTCCAAACACGTACGATAAATAAGATGATTTTACACAAAACGCTACTTTAACATTAATTTACGAAAGAATGGGTAATATAAAGTCATAAGTGAACCATATATGATATCATAACAATAAATATTATTCTGTAATAATTCAATTACATTATTTAAATCATTATATAGGAGGTTCAGATACGTAAGAAGCATATCGGACCTAAGGTAAGGGATAATTATTCCAATCTCATTCTTATCCGAGATTGTTTACTCGTAAGTATTTACTGGGGGTTATGTTTATTATCCATGTCCATATTCTCTCAAAATGTTTTCATAAAATTTTTACTTTACTTCCATTATTTTTAAGACATTTTTACCCTTTTCTTACTTTTAACACATCGTATGGAAGGAATCATTCTTTTGTTTACCATACGAGGTACTTTTTGACTTTTCTGACAAAAAGTACGAGGAAATTGTTATTTTTTAACATATACGGCATGAAAGGATTTTTATGGTTTTATAAGGCCTTATTTTCATGAATCTTCCTCAAAAATATTTCATGAATATTTTCAACAAAATATCTTTCTTTTAAAATTGCATGACATTTTGTGAAAAGAAATAGATTTTGAAGAAGAAAGGATATTTTCCTCAAAAATTAATTTCAAGTGTTTTATCAACACTATATTTTCATCTATGATGTCATTATTTCATATGTGTATGTTTAATGTATAATGCCTATATGATTTACATGGTTTCACTTTTCTTATTATGAAATGATATCCATTTATTTTATATGGATTATGTGATGTTGGGATGATGTTTTTAAAACCCATTTTATTCGTTGGGTTATTATGAATGATGTAAGTTTATTTTGTTGCACAAGTAAGAATGATTTAATTATGAAATGGGTGGGACATATATCTACCTCTAATGAATTGGGTAAAGATTTATATCTCATGAGATAGACATGGCTGGAATGACAAGTTAAACTGGTTCAGTAATACATGACTGGAACGAGGAGTGAACTTGATTCAGAAAGGGACATTGTCCACTAAGATGGTCTTGGAAGCAATGCCTTGGCTACTATGGAAATAAAATCATGTGCATAATGGTTTCCACAATTAAATTTTTTATTCCCATGATATTTTATCATGATTGATGTTCCCTTATGATATATGCCTTACGTACTTCCAGGATTCATGTCTTTGCTCAAGATTTTGATGTTTAGATTTTATGTTCAAGTTTTTGCATTCAAATGTTTATGGATTGTTTTATGTTCTCTATGTTTATCCTTACTGGGCATTTGAGCTCACCCCTTTTATGTTTTCTATTCCCCAGGATATAAAGATAGGTTTTAGGTAAGAAAAAAAGGGAAGATCTTTATTGGGAGATATTGAAGATCTTTCACAACAATTAGAAGATTTTATTCCGAGTTTCCAAAGTCACTAAACTATTACGGTCCTTGGGTGTCTGTATTTGTCATGTACTAAGTATTCCACAAAAGTAATGTAATGTTCATGTATGTAAAGCTTCGGGTCTCTACAATGAAAATAGTAAAATTTATTTAAAGTATACATGGGTTCAAAAATAATAGGGAGAAGTTTAAAATATTTTAGTTTATATTCATTTTTTAAACTAAATTATTACATCAATGAGATTTTTTTGTAATGTAATGTTTCAATTTTGGATGAATCTCTGTAAAATATTTGAATTTTCAACTCATAACTTGTATCTGATAATTGAATATGTTTAATAAAAATGGTTTTATAGGAGATGATCAAATGTATAAATTAGGAATATGATTCAATTGATTTATATAACTTTTTTTAAAAGAATATCCTTATAAAATTTATTGTCTAGGATAAAAATTGTTCGTCAAGATATTTTTTAAAATGTGAGAGAATTTATTCATAACATCCATCTATGATGTATTTAAATGAAACCATCATCACAAAATGAATGTTTTTAAAACATACAAAATACCATTTATGATATTGTAACAATATATTATTTGTTTAATATTCTTATTAATTTAGTGATTGATGTATTATAAAACAAAAATTAATTTTATTATTATTATTATAGAGGTTTATTCTCAAGTGAATTTTACGTCAAGAGGCTAGTGGGAGTATGTATGGACATAGATTTTTTCAATGATGAAAAAAAGTATTTTCCTGATTAGTATTTGAGTGATTTTTCACATAACATAATAAAGATTCAGAGTATGTTATGTTAATGAAAAATGAAAGTAGTTATATTTACTCAATTTGAGAAAGAGAAACTTATTTCTCACTAATGGATTCTACCATTATAAAATTACAGAGATCTTCATTGAATGTACTAAAATGATTTTTTAAATATTGATGAATAAATATAATGTCTAATATTTTTTATCCAATTAATTTAAATTACACATTATTCCTAACAAAAGTATTATGATATTTCAATAATTAAAAAATAAAAAAGTAATATTACATACAGTGAGAATTTGAAATTCACTTAATATCTTAAAAAAGAAGATATAATGGGAAAAAAACAATAAAAGGAAAATTTTATTACCATAACTAGTAAAAATTAATATACAACATTGTATTACACTATTCATCACTCAATGTATTACACTTTATATAATAATAGTGTTTAGGGTATAGCGATAAACCAAACTGATAAGTGTTACATTATTTACTATAAAAATTTATTAAATATTTATCCTAAAATACATCAATGTATTGAAGTAACATAAAATTGAATATTCAAATATGGTATCATAAAAAATATTATATAACATTAGCCAAAATTTATTTACGATATTCTAGAAAATTAATAATCTTAACAATTACAAAATTTAAAAAATATTTCAAGGAAAAATATTTGTGAAGGGGTTTTAAGGATGATTATGAAGTATGTATATGATTTTCTACATAAATAATTTATAAAAAAATTATAAAATTTTATGTTTTTAATTCCTTGAGTTTGAATATTTAAAAAAATTGATATGAATTTGATTCTTAGGTCTCATCATCAGTCAAAATAGCTTGCTTTGTAAATGTTAATCATTATATATATTTTTGGATTATTTTATCATATAGTATCATAATGATATGGTATGAATTAAATTTTAATATAATTACTAGAAAACCATTTATACATCAACGAAATCAATTTCATGTTGAATGTATTAAGACTTTTTTATATCCATTATAATAAACAACATGTATGTAAAATAAATGAAATCTCTATTCATTATTCATTAATGTGTGATTCATTTTATTTTACATAAATTTTAAAATAAAAAATATCCTCTAAATGTAAAAAAAATGAATTTTATCTAACATATGGTCATTATTATAATGTCCCACCCCTCCACAATAGCTTGAGAATTAATAATGATATTAATTTTCCTTTAGTTACATTCTCAAGACAACAAAGGCTATAAGAAAATTTCAAGGCCTTCAATTCAATTAGGGGAGTATTTTTCCTTTACAAATAAAACAACCTAAATCTATAATACCATAATTAAAAAACCACTAAAAAATTCATCATAACAATTTATACAACTCATGAAACGAAACTATTAACAATTCATAAAAGAGTGCAATGTAGAAACTAAATCCCATAAAACTCAAAGGCTCCTAAGACACCAACTCCATATCTACCTATGTTCCCCAATATTCGTCTCTATTAGCAATTACCACCATATCATGATCCACCATAGAAGAAATGATATAAGCTTATTGCACATGTTTCATGATATAAAATATCTACAAACAACCCAATGTTCCCAAGTAGGATTTGAGTATTGAAACTCAGTAGGTTTTCCTCGAATTTCTTCCCTACTCACATTACTAGGATAGAACATGTTAGTACATTAATAAAGAAAAAATTATGTAGAAATATTTAAAACAATTTATACCCAATTCTATCCAATCCTAATAAACATTCTTCATACAAAAAGAGTTATTTAATCCATTAAAATTATTATAAAATCATCCAAACAATTCCATTAAAACATTTCACAAATCCGTTTGAAATAACCCATTCCATCCACATCACCATGCATGAAAGAAAAAAATAAGCCTCTCTATACACCTGAGTGGTTATTCATCCTATAACCATGTTGTCACTTGGTGGTCCATTATGATGGGGAAAAGTTCATACCCATAACATTCCCACTTTTTATGGGGGAATCATATTACCATTATCAATATCATATGAAAATGAACACCACCATTCATTTATTACAAAACCATGTAAAACCAAACATTAAAAGTCATTCAATAAAACATTTATTTATAGAGAAGATTTATATCAAACCATTTACATGAATCAATCAAATTCATAGAATAAAATCATTATTTTAATTCAATAAACCAAATACTTTCCATAACCAACAATTTCCCCCATTTCTCAAACATTCACAAAATAGGGTTTCTACCAATATGTATACATCGATTTCACAATTCAATTCCACAAAAAAATCAATTTCAAAAAAATCTATCATGTTAAAATATTAGGAGTTGAGAGTGAATCCACCTACCTCGCAATCTTAAGAGAAAACAAACAATCAAACAAATTATTCTACAAAATGGGTTGAAATTCCAAAAACGAACCCTAGATCTTGTTACCTATCATTATCACATACACATATCATCATGATTAGAATAAAATTACATGGATCTATCCCTAATGGATTATATATATGAATTTAAATGTGGTATGAATATGATATATAAGGAATACCCCTAAAAAACGAAGAACTTCCATTGAATATAACTTTCACCGAACAATGATTTACAAACAGAACACTCTCAGATAAAAGGGAAGGGTCTCAACATCTTTTGGAGGTGATAAAAACTAATAAAAATATTAATACAGGAAAAATTAATTATTAATGAAACAAATATAAATTACATCAAAAAAAATTAAAATATAAAATTTATCCATGCATGGATTAGGTGAACGATTAGAAAAACAATGAAAAAACCATCTTCCAGCCATTACCATTAGTAACCCTTCACACGGATGTCACAAATGATTAGAAAAAGTGTGCACTAACCATGTTCTCCCCTCTTTCCATGAAAATCATTGTTTCTCCTAGCTGGCCACATGGTTTGGCCAAACATTACACCTAGTTGTTCACCTACCCAGATCCCACTCTCTATCTTTTCATGGTTTCTTAAAGGTTATGGATGCTTTATACTAACATTTATCAAACTGTTCACACCAATAAAGAAGCTCCAAAAACATTTCAAAACTCATACAAACCCTTAAAAACAATAAATAATTATATTATACATTAGAATACATAAATAATGGGCTAGTTACTTTAATATTGGGGGGGTACATTCTCACCACCATTGTCTTTTCTAATTCTTGAAAGTAAAACACCACAATTTCTATAAAAGAGTTCAGGCCAATGCCCTATGATTTCCTTTTCTTATTCCAAAGTTTCAACCTAAACCAAACCATGTGGCCACAAAACCTATAGTAGAATTATGATTTTTTGTGCATGACTTTATAATGATTATCCACAATCCACACTGTCACGTGTACTAATAAATCATTTTTCGCTAGGATTACATGATCCCATTGAATTAATTGGTAAATATAAGGCTCATACATTTTCAACAATGATACATGAAATATAATATGTAATACATTGAACCATTGTGGAAAATACAACCAATATTCAACATCACCAACACATTAATGTTTTAGGTCTTATGTATCAAGTAGATAACATTTTTTACTTCTCACAACAACGATTACTAATCCTCTGAAAGATTTTCAAGAACACATGATCACTCACATCAAAATTATAATTGTTGTTGATGATAATGTACATTATATTTTTGATGGCTCCATGCCATCTCTATCCTTTTCATGATCAACAAAATCTTCTCTATTGTCACCTGAATTATGCTTATCCCAACTAGTAATGTCTCTACTATTTCCACCCAACAAATTGGTGAATGATAAGGATTACCATAAAATGAAAAAATGGATCCAAATATATAAAGGCCTGATAACTTTTTTTATATGAGAACTCTAATAATAGTATGTTATCCTCCCATGATCCACATAATTCCATTACAAAATAACCAATCACGTCTTCTAACATTGATATTTTCTTATTAGATTGTCCATCTATTTGAGGAAGATACTACATACTCATAGTAACTGGGTCCTAATGGGGTTCTATTAATATTTCCATAAATGGGACATAATACTCAAATATTATTATGACACTATTGCAACAATTATATCATTCCTCTTTACCACATATTAGATAATGAATTTAGAAATGTACTCCATCTATTCATATTAATGAATTGGGAATAAATGTGCTGATTTTGTGAGCTAATCTATTATCACCCATATAGAATCATTTTTCTAAAATGTTCTTGGGAGGCATGTCTCATAATCCATGGATACCTTCTCCCATTTAAAAATAGGAATAGGTAAATAATGAAATATAAAGGAGGTTAAATAATTGTCTACCTTAATCTACTAATAGGTGAGGCATCTCATCACAAAATCAAAAACTTTTATTTTCATTCCATCCAACCAAAATTGTGGTTTCAACTCGTTATACGTATTTTTTATTCTAAGAAGAAAATATCATCTCAACTGGTGGTAAGCATGAAGAAATTGTTCTAGGTAAGCCAATGGTGTGACTATGTAACCATGAAACAACAATACCAAGATTCCATTAATCTCTGATCCCTCAATGGTCTCCAATCAATTAATATTTACTCTTATCAAAACACGTTATGAATTGTATGTTTGTCCCTATATGATAATATAAACAAAATAAAAACCAATAAAAATAGAAAGAATTATTCAACACTACCATGATCTTTACAATCCAAGTGCATATCAGATATCATCAACACCAATTACCACTAATCTAAAGCCTCTTTTTCTTACTGACCATATGAATTTTTGGTTAATGAATCCACTATAGATTTTCCTTTACCGTGTGTATACATCAATTTAATGTCAAAAATTTGTAGATACTTCATCCATCTTCTTGGTCTCATGATCAAATATCTTTGTGGTATAAAGTGTTTCAATATCATATGATCTGTAAAGTCCATGAAATTTTCACCAAAAAGGTAATGACACCATGTCATCAAATCATGGACTATTGTGGATAACTACAAATCATGTGTTGGTTAGATCATCTTATGAAACTGTAACTTCCATGCTCCATAATCCACTATATGATCTCCTTTCATGAGAAAACATCCCAACCCAAATCCCAAAAAATCACAATATACAGTGTACCCTTGTATTGATTCTAGAATACTCAAAATCAATACCAAAGTATGGAAAATAGTAGCCACTTGAAAAAACATTTGAAATTACACATTCTTTTGAAATGGAAAAAATCACTTTTTGATGTTTTTATAGGTGAATCTAGTTGTTGAAAATAATGAAAAAAAACATCAATAATAACCTATTAATCCAAAAAAATATATATTTAAAAGACATTATTTGGAAGTTTTCAAGGTATAATAGTTCATATGGTCTATAGATCCATATAAACACCTTTTCAATGATAACATCGACATGGAAACATATCACTTGTATCCAAATATCACACTATAATATATTGGCATAGTGACAGTAATCCCTTAATATTCTCAACATTGTAGCCAAGAGATGATTAGGATAATACATTTTCCTTGAATACAATAAAATTTCATCCTTAAAAAACACCATAAAAAATCCAAATATTATCGAAATATCATATTCATCACTGTCAGAAATGATACTATGGAATTCTTATGACCGAAAGGTAAAACCACATACTCATATTGCTCATATCAACTTCTGAAGGATGTTTTCAAAATATCCTTCTTCTGAACTCAAATTCGGTGAAATATTAATAACATTTAAATTTTAGAGAACCATTGAGGTCCCCTAAATTAACTAAACATGTCATCAATGAGTGGAAAAATATATTAATTCATTATCATAACATGGTAAATCATTTTATAATTAATAGAAATCTTTATAGTTCAATATAAATTCATCATAAACAAAAATGGTACTTCCCATGGAGATGTACATGAAAAACTACCCATTTTCTTCTAAAATATTCTAACTGTGCTTTCAATCCCCTTAATATTGTTGGTTCAATCTCATAAGACCAAAGTGATATAAGACTATTTCTCGCTGAGATATCAATCATAAACTCCACTTATCTTTTAGGTTGAATCCCTAAGAAATTATTAGGAAACACTTCCATAAAATGATCAAAAACTACTAAAAATCCATTATTCTATAACTCATCAATAGATTTCAATGTCAATGATTTAAAATGCTGTGATTTCATTACAGCTATTGGTGATAATATGCTTATTGCACATTCCATTATATTCTAGTCTCTTGTAATGATGTTCTTGATGCCATAATTAGTTGTAAAACTAACATTTCAGTTATAATAGTCAATATGAGCTTTAAACATAGTCAATAAATCCATAAATAAGACTATTTCATATTCATCTTTCTCAATCATAGTTGAATACCATTCCAGTTATGCTCTATCTATCATTATAGAACATGGTTTTCATATAAAGGCTCTACATTATATTTTACTAAGAGGATTTTTATATTTTAAAACATTATGAATTATCTCAACATTCAAACCCATAATATCAACAACATGAGACGAAATAAACAAATTCAATATACTCATATCAATCAATAATTTCATAATAGTATAATAAAAAATAATCATAGCTGTCATTTTCTATGGTCCATATTGGTCATCCACAATCACCTTCTCAGCATAATACAATTGTATACTTGTTGCAATTATCTCTTTATTCCCAGGATAACATTTCCCTTATTGATGAGTCATGGAATTCCTATAATCACCCTAGATAGATTGATTCTACTAAAGAGTGGTGTTCTACTACTCTTGTCCCATCAAAAAATATAACATCAATGAAACATGACATGTGACCCTAGCTCCCAAACTTCAAGCACTATGACAATATCACTAAATATTCCCCATTATTTTACAATTATGTAATTATATAGGTCGTTTAATGCAATCTTATTTTATTTGGTTGAATGAACCACATGGAAAAAACATAGGTTTAATCTTTCAATTTTTTGGATTATTTACTAATCTAACCATTTGATTGTGAGTCCTTCTCCCACCTTGGAAATAAGAATCACTCTTGTTCTTATTACCAGCAATGGAGTTACCACCATTTCGAATCAGTGTCAACATACTTCCTCTACCTATAGTTCTTGTGATGTACCTTTCTTCCATCATATAAATATTTACAATCTATGTGTAATACATCATACAAATAACATATCTTTATAATTGAATATCTTACTTCATTCCCGATTCAAAAATGTGTGCCATCAAGGATGTAATTACAACATATTTGTGTGTAAAATAGACTAAATTCATAAATTTATCTTCATAAACTATAACAAAGATATTATCATGATTTAAGATGAATATGTCTATCATTTTAGATATCATGAATATATGATGATATATATTTTTGTTTAAAAAATATATATCATCCTCGCGTTGAATTACTTGATTTAATTTATCCCGAACCGCTAAATCCCACCACTAGCATGCACGATCCTCTATTATATAAATCTCCAACTAGAATTTCAACTCAGATGGTGTGCCATGAAAATTTAATATTCAATTCATCCTATCCATCCACTCCCCTACCTTCTCTATTTTGGAATCACCCTTTAATAAGGGTGGATTCTGCTTCTGTAACTGAATAGAATGATCCACATGTCTTGGTTCATCCCCTCACTTCCCTTTATCCAAAGACATGAAAACCCTATAAAATACTCTAAACCACACGTTGGTTCATATGTAGATCATGTTTAACTAAATTCTCATAATCCACTTTTATTTGGATACGTATACAATAAACTGGTTCTATTTCTATAAAAAAAGAAACTCTATAGTATCACACTCTATGAACTAAAGGATTAGAAATTTCAAATTCTACCACATCACACATATCTAAACAAGTCTTTAAAAAATCAAACACTTTTCCTCTTAAAATAATTTTTTAAAATTTCACTATGATTTTAATAATAAAACCATTTAGAAAAACTACCATGGTTTTTTAATACCTCATATTTGAAAAAAAAATCAACACTTCTCAAAAATAAACTAATTTCCACCAAATCATAAATAATTACTCAAAATAAAATATTTTCACCCAGTGGGAAGAGATTTAGATCATTGAATTACATTCTATTCACATCGTATTAAACATAAGATGATGAGTATATAACACCTATAGGTATCTGAAAACACTTATGTACCCAAATCACTAGTAATTTGATGGTTAGAATAAAGAGGTTAGCTACACCAATTTATTCTCTACATTCCATGTTCTTATGATCCTACATCTTCCTACCATCACAAATCAATGAATACTCATGAATGATAATCAAATATAAGACTAAAAAACAGATACCTAAGGAATGAAAACAATGTTACCATTTTTTATTTCCCACCCCTCCTCATTGAAAGGGGAATCTAGAAGGATGTTACTTGGAATTAGGTGATATCACCAAGACACCAAAGGTTGGAAATAAATTCGAAGGAGTTAATTTTATTTGGGGGATGATTTTATATATGAATATAAAACAACCACAGTCATTCATAACATAACCAAATCATCCACTACATGATTCATTAAAACTCAAGAATCCAAACTACATATAAACATATTAAAGTTCAACACAGAAACCAAAACCAATAAATTTCAATGTCTCCAAATACAACAAGTCCATATCTCCCAGCATGATCCATGTTCCAACTCCATAAGCCATGCCCAAGGAATTACAATGTATAACTCAATAAATGAGATACAATTCCTTTACTTGTGTCTCAAAAAAAATACCTTCAAGCACACCAAGGTTCCCATAGAAGGGGTGAGTATTGAAACACAGTAGGTTTTCTACAAATAGATCCCCTAATCATGATAATAGGATAAAACATGTTAACAAATTTATATATAAAATTGTATACACACCAATTTTAAAAAATTTATACTTGGAAAAAACATTCCAATGGAAAAAAAATTTCATACCCAAAATCATTTCTAAACTAAACCATTGCCATAGAAATAAACCAAAAAACCCCAATTTAAAAAAATCAAATCAATTTGCAATAACACATTGCATTCCACATATCTACACATTCATGTAACCATTGACCTCTATATACTCAGCAGTGGTGATTATACCTTTCACAATGTGGTCAATTGGTGAACCATTTTGATGGGGGAAAGTACGCAATGTTACATGTACCACTTTTGATGTGAAAAACTTCATACACTTATATATCCCATATTAGAATAAACCTTATCCATTCCATTATTCAGAAACCATGTGAGTCTAACCATTCAAATAAATTTCATTAAAACCTTTCTTATATGGAAAAAATTTCTATAAATCCATTTTCATTAATAAATAAATTGATATTTTATATTCATTAAAACAAACCCTTCACACAATAACTTGTTTCCATAATTTTACTAACCAAAACTAAAGAGGAATACTAGGAAGAATTTCACAACAATTTCATGATTTATTTATAGAAATATAATAAATTTGATATGAAATACATCATATTCTTATAAGAGGAGCCGATATTAAGGCCACCTACCTCACAAACATTGGTGAAAATAATGAATGGTAGGAATTCTTAAAAAAAGTATTTGAGTTATTAAAAAAAATATTTAGATATCATTTAATATCATCAACACATCCACATATCATCATGTTTATCATCAAATAACATATATCTATCCTCAATAGTTTATATCTATCGATCCAAGAGAGGGAATAAGAAGAGTTTTAAGGAAAATCACCACCAACGAAGAATTACTAAAAAATTCGACCTTCAATACACCATGACTTTAAAACTGATCATTACTTGATCAATGGGAAGGGTCTCCACAACCATTGAGAGGATAATTTTTTTTATGGTCATAATAGAGGTAAAACGAGTGGTCTAAATGGAAATATGAATTTGGCCCACAATTGTTTTTATCTAAAATTTTACTATGTACGGTTAAGGTACATTGTTACGTAAAATTTTCCCCATCCACTACCTCCAGTAACCCTTTGAAACATGGTCCCACATAGTTAGACAAATTATCCATCAACCATGCTTCCCTCTCAATCTTATACCTGCACAGTTTCTCCTAGGTGGCTACATGGTTTTTCCAAACTGTTCGTCTAATCTTTCACCTACCCTGATCCAACTGTCTGCCTTTGAACGGTTTTCTTACAGTGCTTCCCGGTTTCATGTAACCATGCTCAAACGGTTCCCCCCATTAATTCCCCTAAAACATTCCATGACTCCTAAAACCCTCCAAAATTTATCCTATTTACATTACAAACTCAGAATATTTAAATATCGGGTTACATATATGAAACCAGGACTCTACATTCATGGATTATAATGGGTTTTAATTATATATAAAGTGTAGTAAGAATATATTATCATATCCATGAAAAAGGGTTGTATATGAGATATTGAAGAATATATACTTGAGGTATTTATTAGATACCTATTTCTTGTACTGATCTTCTATGGTATATCTCATGGAATTCCACTCGGATATGGATTTATATAGGGTTGTATGCTTATTATTGTCTTTATCACCATATGTTGGAGAGAAACCTATCATGATAACATTCATATTTTGATACCCTACATACACAGGTAACCATATATAAATATATAATCAAGGGTTGGTTTGGTATACGGATGACTAAGTCATCAATATGAGTACTACCAAGGTGTGATATGTCCACATGTATGGAAAGATAGATAATCTTGCACATGAATGAATTTTACTAAGTAAATGCATGTCCATGTTTATTTTTTTTCATATATGATGTGGACAACTAAATTGATATGGGATATGTGATGTTGATATTAAATAAATGAATGACATGTGACATATTCATTCACATAGTGTGAATTTTTAGAGGATCATTAAAAATATGAGTGGCCTAGAATAGATCAATATTTTCTATTTTTATCCGTCACTCAATGTCAAAGAAAAATGACTATACCAATATATATGATATATATGATACACATTATGGTGCACAGGTTCATATAGTGATATGGGTATGTTTGATGGAGATCACACCAGACCCCTTAGTAGCATGATTAGCACTAATTATTTCATTGAGGTCGTTTTTCTCATACATCAATGAAATAGATACATAATAGATGTTTTTATGGATTATATAGACCATAGGGTCACACAATTAAGCCATTGTATAGGGATAAATTTTTTGATAGAGATTTTATTAAAAATGAAGAGATTTTAATAAGAAAACCTATCTTAGAGATTGGATGGACTCTAAGTGAGTTGTAAAGTTATGCATAAAGCACTATGGGATTTTCTTCAATGTTGATATATTTGGATATACACTAATATATATATATATATATATATATATATAGGTCTAAATTTAATACATACATATGATGAAATTATTATTACTAATATGTTACATATATGTGATAAAAATATATATTATATTTATTTATTTCCCATGAATGATATTATTATCAGTTAAAATTATTTATGATAGGATTAAATAACTGGAATAATTAATTAAATAATTAAATTAATTATTTTCAATGAAAAAATTAATATTTATTCATAAATATGGATGACATGAATAATTTATTGAAGTTATTCATGGATGGCTATATAAAGGGATGAGATCCCTTCTATTGTTTACAACCAATTTTGAGAAATCCATTCAATTCTCTATTAATCCCAAACTGATGATCGTCATATGATATGAATTCTCTATAAGTGCTTCATCATTTCGGTATTCGCACGATACGAACAAGGATCCATTGGATGATGTACCCCCCCCCCCCGGAGGTACTTTTATGTAACACCTGGAGATTTTATGAAATAATTTATTCAACTATATTAAAAAATAACTTTTATATATTATTGATGAAAAATTCATTTTATCATGTGTTACACACAACATTGATAAAAACATTTGTTACATGCAATATTGAGCTTAAACCAAATGTAACATAATATTTAAATATTATTATCTAATATTATAATTATCACCTATGCATTAAAATGGAATATAAAAATAGGAGTAACTAAATTATTAAAATATAACTTACACATGAATATAAAATTAATTTTTGTGGGACTAATTAATTATAAATATAAATAAAAACTTGAAAACAAAGAAAAACATTTTTTACAAAAACATATTTTTATGCACACAAATGTATTTCACATCATTAAATTAACAAAATAACTTTTTTGATTGATATTAATGAAATTACTGTATTTTATTTTTAACAATGTTTTTAAAATACATCTTATTATGTTTATTGAAAATATATAATACTAAATTTAATTTTAAACATAGAAAATATATTATTTGTAATGAAATGTTTTAACGACATTTTATAGAGCCCATATATTAAAATAGTTTTTTCCCACATTTAGAAAATATATTTCAAAAAATAAACTCCATTTTTTGAACACACCATGTAAAAAATTTCATAGGGTGAATTTTTTGAATTTCTCTGAAATGTCTCATTTTTTTATTAATAGAGAATAATACTGAATTTTAATGACAATATTCCTTATAATTGAAATCATTTATAAAGATATTTTACATTTTCAAATGATTTTAATATAAAATTAGATAACATAAATAAATAAATATAATATGAATCATTGTAATCATTGTAATTTTGATTTTTGATAAAAAAATGTTTCATGCCTTTGATCAGTTTCACTTTGAAAACTATCTTTTTCATCATATCTATAGGATTAATTTAAAATTTAAACATTGCAATTATTTGAAATGAGTTTTTAATAATTTATTCCATGATTTATATTATACTTAAATTTACTATCTAGTACGGTTAACTTCATCTTTTTCAAAATTGATTAGTGAAAACAGAAAAAAGAAATTTTCGCAGTTAATGTAAAAATGGGTTAACATGGGGGGTTAAACATAAAGGATAAAGGGTATAATGACATATAAACAAGTCCAAAAACCCATAATATAGAAATATGTATACCTTATAAATTCTATTCTCAATAATCCTTCATTATTGGATCCTAAAGAAATAAATAAACATGAGAGGAATTCATTCTCTTAATAAAATTACAGCTATGCCACTCACCTCACTTATAAAAGGTCTCACCTTCTCCTCTCCATTCACACCATCAAAAAAATTTCTCTCATAAAATACCTACATTAATAACAAATCATATTCCTTCCACTGAAACAGGGATCCTTATTATTTGTATAAATAAAAAGTAGGAAGGTTGTTCGATAAATTTTAAGGTTGATTGCTGAAAATGAAGTAACATTCATCAACAAGAATTTTTGTTTTATTTCTTCCTCAAAAACAATAAATTGTTATTATATTGTTATGATATTATAAAATAATTATAATATACAAGTATGTGTTTTATTTATGTTAATATAATGACATAAAACCATCTTTACACCCATCAAATGTGTTATAATTTTACTGTTCATGGGTACTGTATACTACCACCTTGTGAACCAATGTCATTTGTTTCAACTTTACCTCCACTCGAGGACAAAAATAAGGACATATTGATTATTTATATAAATTATTATTATGTTATTTTTATTAATATGTAATTATTATTTCATATAAAACTTTATACTCCCCATTTCGAGGGAATACGATAATGTCCCTATTGTATACAGTGGACTATAACCTCACGGAGCAACATTATGCATGCATGCTATAAATGGAAGTTAATACCATTTATTTTAATAAAAATATTTGATATATATTATATAAAAATTATTATATAATAATAATATATCATTTACCTACATTAATTTGAATTTGACAATGAAATGGAAACAACATTAACGCGTACGTACGACTTACAGACTCCATAAATAGGGTATTTCATTTATATCTATACATTTTATGAATAAATATAAATAAATATATATCTAATATATATAATATTAATATCATGGATATAATTATGGATATTACAGATCCATTATCCATTTTAATAAAATTAAAATAAAAATTTAAAACATATAGTAAAAACAAAGTTCTTATTACATGAGACGTGATTTTAACAAGGAATGGTTAATAAATGGTTAATACAGGGTATAAGTAAATGATATATTTTATGATATATATATAAATATTTTTCTAATATATTTATAATAAAAATATATTTATTATAGAAGAGGTTTGAATTTTTATGCAAGAAGTTGAGATTTACAATAATGTATTTATGTCTCACTTTTACTTTCCTACGAGACACAATACATTTTTACCAAAAGTTTCTTCTATGTGGTGTATAAAATTCCCATAAAATAATTTTATTATTATTAATCTTTAATAATTATTTATATAAAAATATGTTTCTGGATCTATCTTTCATGGATTTTATGGTTCAAATGTTTCTAAGGCGGTCATGAATTGGTTTCCCCAATTTTCCTTCTTTATGATATAAGTGTTGTAATGCACCTATCTTATTCAAAGTGGTGTAAATAATACCCCACTGAAAATATATATTATGAATATAATTATTTTAGTTGTATTTAAATTTTATATGTATTTAAATCTTTAATGGAATGATTTTGTTTTACCAAAGTGTTACCTGATTTATGTTATAATGTCATCGTTTATCAATATTTTTTAGGACTATGTATCTAATACTGAAATATTTTTATGTATATCTCAAGAAAATCATTAATTTTTATCCCCATAGGGTATTAATTATAATTTCATGTAATAATATAATTTTTAACCTTTATGGTGCGTAATATAATTTAGAAAATATTTATATGAAAATAGGAAATTATGTATCCCTTTGGTCAGAAAATCCGTTTTCCTTCAAATCCATGTATAGTAAAAAATGTTCTAAAAACAATATTACTATTCTATTATTATTTATATAATTAATATTTATCCTTTTTCGACATATTTTAAGAATAAAATTAAAGGATTTATAATGTTGTTTTCCAAAAAAATTATTTTCTTACTACAATTGTAAACAAAATATTAATTTTATCATGTACGAAATGAAAAAATCTCCAAAATCCTTACCAATCATTTATTTGAAGATTTCATTCTAATTTTTCAAGATTATTTTTCTGTAATATAATTTCTAAAAAAAAAATTTGTTTTAAAAATGTTTTTTTAAGAGTAAATTATTTTTAACTGAAGAAGTGATTTAAATAATTCTTTAAATCTTAATTTGTATGGTTCAAAGATTATATCCAAAGGATGTATTTTTTACCAAGGATAAATCCATGTTATTTTTCATCAAAAAAAATTACAATATAATATTACATCCTTTTATGGTAACAATGATTCACTAGGGATATTTTCTAAGTATATAACTCTAATTATTTCCCAAAATGGTTCATGTTCCGAATGATAAGTTGTTTTTAAAAAAAATTTACTCATCCATGGGTTATACCATGATTAAATAGTTTTAAAAACTTATTAATTCAATGGTTAGTTATTTTATTAAATTATTAAAATGATTATGAAGCATATTTATTTTCATTGTTTTTATATGATAATTGTTTTATGATATTCAGAAATTTTTAAATATGAATTATATCATGAGACATGTTAGACCTATTATCAGTACAATTAATTGGGTTATTATTAATTACATATGAACTCAAATAAAACATGGGATATTTATTAATACCTAAAAGAGAGAACATGAATGGTTATCCCATTCCGGAATAAGCGTATATGTGAGGTTGTCCTACTTTCCAAGGAGGTACACAAGTTGTTATCCCAAGCCTAACCTGTTGTAAATGTCTTCGTGGGAGGCCTTGAAAAAATATTTTATATGATTATTTAAATTCCACAAGTCTAGGTATTTTTCCATTTTTATTCTCTCTTTTATCATTTTATTTGATTCAATTATGATATATTTATTTTGAATAATTAATATTAATTTCTTGACTCAAATTTATGGTCAATGTTGTACATGTTTTGGTTTTCAAATTTTCTTTTCATGTTTTCATACCCATATGCACAATCACTATTAATATATTTATTGTTTACCATTACTTGGAATCTATGCTCACCCTTTCTTATGTTTCCATTACCCAATATATGAAGAAAAGTATTATGTATGATATGTTAAGAAGGGTGATAATTATGAATCACATAATCGGATATGATAAATATCAATTTTAGACTAGTTTTTTATGTGTCCATGTTTCAAAATGAATAGGTCTTAAAATATTCAAGAATGAATAATTATATTATATAATGAATATTCTTCTGTTAATATGTAATAGTTATTATTTAGAATTTTGGGTATATACAGCTGATATTAGATCTAAGATTTGGTTAATCATTGAGTACTGGGATGAGAAATCATTAGTGATAGCCTTGGGGATATTTCTAAGGATATGTCTAGCTATGTCTCTATGGAATATTTATTGTATGATCTATGATATATGAAAATATCATGGGATTTTTCTGAGGGAGATAAAATGTAGTTTCAAAGAAATGGCATCATTATATGGATTATAAAATTAGATGTGGCTCTAGAACATATGTACCTAGGTTTAATGAATCCAAAATAGAATATTGGCCATCCTTGATCATTACCTAGTGCAAGACAATGATCCTTTTATATTCCTTGTTTGACACAACCAATTGATATTCATTATAAATTAACGATATATTTATGAACCATCATAAATGGTTTCAGTAGGTGAAGACTATGAATGACCATGGATAAAACAAAATTTTAATATATTAAAAAGAAATATTAATTATTTAGATATCCACTATATAATATTTAATGATTATTTGGTTTCCTGTTGTGAAAATTATTAATAAAACTATGAATTTAGTCTTATTTAGTGGAAGATAATAGAAGGATATAGGTTAACATGGAATGTGATTGAAAATATTCTAAGGAGCAGTGGTATGGGATAATGATTGGAGTTATGGGGATACAAATTATGTAAAATTAGTTATCATATAACATGATTAAAAGGTTCAACTTAACCAACTCTCTGGCACACATCTGAATAGAAGGATAGAGTTTATTGGGTGGTACGTTAGTGGAGACCTTGGAGGATGAGGATTTAGTTTCCTATATTCTAATAATTTTGGGAAAGTGCTCTATATAATGTCATTGGGGTATAATAAGATGTTTTTTGTGTGGAATATTAGAAAAAAACCATGTAATTTCATATAAAAATTCAAAATGTAAGTTAAATAAAAGGAATGGAATATTGTTCTCCCTAGGATATAATTTATGGTTGAATTTTTCAAATGTGGTTAGTATGGTAATTAAGTATATCTATTCATTAGGGGTTTTTATCATGAAGAGAATCCTCAGGTTGGTATGAGTAATTATAATATTAGGGATATTTAACAGACAGTGAATGAAATATGAAAGGTATAGGTTTTTCTAACAATATGTTATATATTAAAAATTAGAATTACTATTAAATTGGTATATAGGAATGTTAATACTTGAATCATATTTCATGTTGTATAAAATAGGAAATATTGAATAAGATTTTGAGGCCTTGTAAATGTTTTAAGAATGAAATGTGATGATTAAAGTATCTATATATTAGAATTCAATAATTATGTTATTTGAATCATCAAATATATGAGATTTTTTATATAATTTCTCAATTAAGGATTTTTAAGAATATTTTGATTAGTATTGAGGACCTAGGAAAGTAATTTATTAGAATGGATTTATTTTTACGGGAAAATATGATCAATGAAATATAACCTATATTATATTCTGGATGTTTAGAAAATGATATTGTGATAAATATATTTTGGATTATTATAATGTGAATTGGGTAGTATAGATAACCTTGTACTTGGTGAATTATTTTTAGACAATGTTGAATATATTTTAATTTATGGAGTTTATAAAATTTTTGGATTTTAGGAATATTAAACTATTAATTTGGTTTTTCAATATGGTTTTATTGTAATTTGGTAATTACTATGTTTCAATAGAATACATGAAAATGTTTTTAAAATTTTGGGTATTTGATAACTAAGAGCAACATCATGTTGTTTTTGGGGGGTTATTGATATGTTCATTTTTAATGTTTAGTGATCTACTTTCTAATATTTCTAAATTTAGCATTTCAGAGGGTTCATAAGATTAAACATTTATAAAATGGGGTATGTTGAAATTTCGATGAATTTTTAGAGGATAATATATTATTTCACCATATGAAGATTTTGTTCTTATTGGATAACCATTTCTAATGTTATTGAAATATCATAATATATAAGAAATTAATTATCTTTCTATTACGGATATTGTAATCTATTTTCACTTCAATCACGAAAAAATTTCAATATCATTTTTTTGTGTAAGTGGTGAAGTGGAATTTGTTCTAAGAACAACAAAACGATGATATTATGATTAAAAAAGAAGTGAAATAAAATCCCTCTGTATATCAACCCATTTTACATTCATGATCCAATTGAGATGGTATCCAATTGATTGGATCTTGCACTGATCCACTCTTAGCTTCATGATCTTTTCTATGTATCTCCCTTGAGGAAGTGCATACATGATCCATCACATAGAATAAACTAATTGGTAATATCGTATGAGAATAATATTTATTATGATGAAAAAATGGTAGATATTATGTGTTTAATATATAATTTTCTATGAAACAATACCACTCACCTAGTCAATTGTTTCTTGAGAAACCACAATCATGAGGAAGATTCCTAAGAACCTGAGGATGTAATGAGGAAAATGTATCCTTAGTTCTTGATACTAATGTGACAAATTTCAAGGGAGAAATTTATTTTTTGGGGTATAATGTAATAGCCTTGTAACATCCCATGTAAATAATGAATAAAACAATTTCATATTTATGAATATTTACGAATTAAATATTAATTTTACTTCAAAAGGGTTGCTATGTTCGACAGCGTACCCGATACGCAACAAAGAGTTTCATTGAAATATTTTGTTGCACACTAGATGGAAATGAAAAAATGCATGCCACTAAACAACTGTTGAGTAAAGGTACAAGATAAAATCAAAATGTCCTAGAATAAAAACCCAACAAAAGACCAACTGAAAACTGGAATGTACAAAGGATTTATATATGTCATCCTTAGAAGTACCCACCTGAAGGGTACGTAGGTAGTGGCTTTCAAAAGCTATGGTAGTGAGTCCTACCTATCGTATATCATTGTGTACCACCTGGTCTTAGTCCACTGAGGTCTCCTTTAAAGTGTTAGTTATTCCCATCTCACAAAGCACCACATAGTCCCAAACCACCAAGGTCCTCGTCGATCTGTCTATCAACTACACAGGACATGACAATTGCAGGAAAAGCCTATGCATCGGTGAGTAACTCTATAATCTGTAAGGGCCCAAAAACACACAGGAAAGATCATAGAAGAAGGTATGTACCGAGTATTATCATCTCATGTAAGTAGAATATATAGTATGTAAATAAATACTATCAGTTTTACAATTAACACCCGGGACTTTTGAGGAAATCATCCCGGATTAGTATTGTGGGTCTATAGGGTCACACATAGCTTCTCCCCACTGTTATCCTGTTGGGTCACATAGAGTCACTCTCCACTTAGGCCATCATAGATACTCCACATTGTGATGCTTATAGTAGGTCCACAGCGGACCGATGGTAGCTGGTTCATATAGATCTTCTAGTAACTGGTTCACATAGATCTACTTATCTTCTAGTCCTACAGGGTCTCTTAGATCTGCTCGACATTAGTCTTCAGGTGTCAGCCAACTGCAAGATTTCATCACATAGTGCGCATGATTCTGGGAGAATCCAATCCTCAATCCATTCATTATATTTCGACATCCATGAATGCTTTCATAGATCCTGCCAAAAAAACCATATTGACGTGAGGGTTCGAACTCTACAAATGTCTCACCAATAGGACACTTTGTCTGAATGATATGGGCGTTTTAGTAAATAAGGGTCGATTGTGTCTAGGTCTGGTCCGACCCGGTCTGACTGACCCATCCAACCCAGCCTAGGGGTCCTATATGACACCACCTAGTTTTAAAATCCCAACCCAACACAGTTTGACTCTGGGTTGGCTGGATCGAGCCTTCCCATTGGGCCATTCTAGTTGGGCCTTGTCAAACCCAGCCCAGTTCGGCTGTGGGTCTAGCCCACCGGGTCACCCAACGACCCTGTTCCATCTGGCATGGCCTGTAACATGCGAGCTAGTTCAATTCCTACCAAAGATGCCTAGTGTCCTAGTTTTATCTCACCGAGATAGCACACATAAGCTGGCCCTCTTGTGTTCTAGCCCAAGACACCAAGTGGCCCAATTCACTCCCCTATCCAGCCCAGGTAGATGGATGGTCTCCTCCAGCCCGAATACCCACTGTGTGTCCAGTTAAAGCACAATACATCCAGCTGAAACTGACCGCCCCTTGTCTTTCATTCCATCCCCACTGGATTGTATGCCATCATGCTGTAGTCCACTCCAGAAACATGACTGGGTGGCCGCGTCCGCCTCCATCAACCTTTGGCCTACTACTAAAATCCCCAACTGAAAACGGCCTCCAGCTTGATGTGCCATCATGGAATGACGCCACCCACCTGCAACCGCATCTCTGGGCCACCAGTGCCGGAAAGTCGTCGGAAAATTTTGCAGACCAATAGGTCCTCTCTGGTGGTCTGATCCATGAACTGCTTGTGCCTCCGGGCACCTTGGTTTGTCGTCTTCTCTATAGCAACCTTAGAAATCACATTGTTTTCAATTCATAGGTGTGGCCATGAAGAACACATTAAAACCCAGGGACATAAGAATTGGGGGCTTGTTCTGTCTGCCCAATTCCTCAGAATTAGTTTTCTTAAAACTTGTGAAGGGGGAGTTTGAAAATTCGATCAACAATCTAACCCTGAAGAAAAAAACCATAGAGAAAACATCATCCCTCCTTTAAAAGAGACCTACGGATCAACCTTTTCATGGTTTGATCCTTCTTCATTTGTTTTGAAATAAGAACAGGTCATTCAAATTTTGTAATGATAAAACCCATCCTAGAGATGCTTTAATTAGAGGGAAGTCATGCTGCTTATGGTGATCCATCTACATGTATTCACGATTCGTTCGAAACCATTACCATTTGTCATTCGTTGGTTCTATATCCATTCACCAAGGTCTCGTTTCCCCTTTCCAATTCTTTAGTGTTGTTTCGTGGAGGGAATTATCTCATCATTCTTTAAAAGAATTAGATAATTAAATATGTCTCTCATTATCACATTAAAAGAGAAACGTGTCATAGAATTTCTATTACGCTTAGTCGTCATGTTGTTACATTGTTTCATTTATGAAATAAAGATTCTATTACACAATAAATAAATAGTCGTTATGTTGTTTCATTTATGGAATGAAATAGTTTTATTGTCGTTTCATTGCAGCTAAATGTTTTTTGAATAAAATAATCTTTTTATATTTATTTTATTTTTTTCATGAAAAGTTGGAAAAATAACTTTTTCCCTTGACCCACACCAATTGAAGTAATGATTATTCATAGGTAATGTCATCGTTCCGTGTACAATGGTTCCCTCATATTTTCAATCTAGGCACCTGTTTATATGTTTCTAAGACTGCACACGTGCACTATTTTAATTATCCTAAAAAACATTCAAAAACTATCTTACACCCTTGAATTGCGCCGGTCAATGTTAAGCTCCGCCAAAGGGAAACACGCACTCATGAGATCAATAATACTCTCGTATTTCTAATATAAGATACCATAATAGTTATACAGATTTGAAAATAAAATAATTCATAGTTATTTATTTTATTTATATCCAAAAACTAACTTCCACTTTGTGCCCATGTCGTCCAATGTTTCTCCCTTTCTGGGAAAATACATATGACATGAGTTCAATGGTGCCCTATGATTTTTGATCTGGGTATTGGTTTAAAAGTTATAAAAATCCACTCGCATGATTATTTAAGAAACCTAAAAAATGGTTCAAAAATAATCACTGACCTCTCCAAGCCTTGGAATTATGTGTCGTCTCATAGACTAGTCTCAAATTAATACTAGTGATTTTTTTTTAAAAAATTCATGGCAGTCTGGGGGATTTAATTACTCCCCCATTTTCGGGATTTAGGTCCTCAAAAGACAAAGCAATGGATAATCAAATAGGAAGGGGTACTAAGCCCGAATATTAGCCTCCCGCTACCATGTTCTCTCCTTGAGATTCTTCTTCTACCAGAAAACGTGCACCATAGGAATCAACCGCCCACAAAGGACATGCTCCTGTCATTCGTCTATCTCAACCAGGTACTCCCCAAACATCATGCCATATTCAATGTCTAAATCACCCCAGTTGATGATGTGCAATGGGTCATTCACGTACCTCCTCAGCTAGGGCATGTGGAAAACATCAAACACTCAGCACATCTATGGGGGAAGAGCTAGGTGGTATTCCACCTCAATAGCTCTACTAAGAATATTGAAACGTTCGATGAACCTGAGAGATAACTTGTTGCCCAGGACTTGTATCACCAATCCCCATCGAGGTGAGACCCGAAGGAATACATGGTCTAACTCTTCAAAATATAAGGTCATATGTCTCTTGTCAGCATAATATTAATGCCTACTTTGTTTAGTCTTCATCCTATCATGGATGATCTGTACCTTCTTAGTGGTAGCTGGTACCAACTCTGGACCCATGAGTGCTAACATCCCAAGGTCTTTTCAATATGTAATTCATCTAAATGGTTGCATGTAAGGTGCCTTGAATAATGACTTGTCAATGGTGGAGTTATATTTTTTGTTTTTTGAAAAATTCTCCAGTGGTAGGTGTTAGTCCCTACTACGACCAAAGTACATGATATAAGAACATAGCATGTTTTCTAACACCTAAATAGTATTATGATTCTATCCATCACATTATGGGTGGAATGTCATGTTCAAGTGTAGCTTAGTCTCGAACACGTTATGTAATCCCTTCCATAACTGGGATGTGATGTGAGCATCATAGTCTGACATGATCATCGAAGGAACCCCATGAGGTTTCACTATCTCTTGTATATATACGCATCCCATGACCTCTACTGATACCTACTCCCAAATTTTTTGGAAGTGGGACAACCTGGGGAGGCGTTCTACAATCACCCAAATGGTATTGTACCCCCTAGACGTACGCAGTAACCTAGTCATGAATTCTATTGATATCCCATCCCATTTCCACTCCAGTACCTCAAGGGGTAGTGTAAAACCTTCTGGAACCTCTTTCTCATCCTTCACCTGCTGACATGAGAGGCATCTTGAGATAACTCTTCTATTGACTTCTTTATCCCCAACCACCAGTACTGATACTAGATGTCCTAATACATATTTTTTACCCATGGATATTCTGCCAAAGGGTTTGTATAGAACTCCCTCAACACCCCCTTCTACAATGCCATCAGTACTATGGTTCATCTTCTGAAATGGATGAAACACAATACACCTTTCGAAAATCCAACAAGTGCATTCCCTGTGGAAATCTTTGCACATGTAGTCTCGTAGTTGGAATCTCCATGTTGCGTCTCCCAAACTCATTGTATATGTAGAGGGTAAACTACCATCGTCAAAAGATAATATTCCACATCTCTATCCGGAATTTATATTTCAACAGAGTACAACTACTCTGAGTCCACGTTCATTTATTGTGAACTCGATATACTAATGAGAGAATTTTCTACCATATTCCCCTTCCTATGAGTACAGACTACCTCCAAGTCGTTGTCTAAGTGGAATACTAGCCAATTTCATTATCTCGGATTCATATCGTTTTGAGAAAATTTATACTCGAGATTCTTTTTTTCAAAGTAGACGATGAATCGTTTGCCTATAAGTTAGTTTCTCCACATCATCAGTGCAAAGTATACCGCTACCAACTCAAGCTCACGAGTCACTTTTTTCTATTCATGTGGTATCAACTGTCATAAGTCATATGTAGTCACTATATTCCCCTACAATAGGACTCAATCAACTAGGTTTCTGATGTGTTACAGTACACCACTTAGTCATCTCCCTTCTTTGGAACACTCAATATAAGATAACTCGTCATGCTCTAATTCAGCCACTGAAAGCTCTACAAGAATCTTTCAGTCCACACGAATGGTTTTACCTTATTCATAAATGTCTTCATGGCTGATGATACTTTGGAGAAGCCAGTCACAAACCTCAGATATTACCCATCCAACCCATGGAAACAATCCAACTTGGTAACACTATTGGGTGGCTCCCAAGAAAGCACTGCCCCTATTTTTGTTGGATCCACCACAACTCCTACTTCGGAGATGACATGTCCCAATAAGTGGACCTTTCGTATCTAGAAAACAAACTTATAGAGCTTACAGTAAAGATTGTTCTTTCAGAGTGTGTATAGAACCATTCCCAGTTGTATCACATGCTCCTCCTCTGACGTTGAATGCACTAAGGTGTAATCAATGAAGATGACTACAAACCGAGCTAGGTATGCTTAGAAGATCATGTTCATGATTACCATTAGCATTGTTGTATAATTCATCATTCAAAAAGGCATTAAAAAGTAAACATAGTGGTGGTACCAACTTATAAATATTAACTCCAAGATGCCCTCATGTCACACTTGAACCTAGTGATATCCCGATCCGAGGTCTATCTTTGAGAACCATCTCACTCCATTCAGATAACCAAAGAGGTCATCAATCCAATGTATAGGATACATGTTCTTCATGGTCACTTGGTTCAGGCACTAGATGTCCATGCATAACCTCAATCTTCTATCAGCCTTCCAGGAAAACAAAATTGGGGTGTCCCATGGGGAAATGTTGGGCCTTACGAATTGCTTCTTCTGCATGTCCTCTAATTGCACCCTTATCTCCTGGAGCTATATGATAGTCCTTTGGTATTTAGGTTTCGATATCAGTATCGACAAGGGGTACAAATCAATGCATAAATTGACCACTCTATGTGGAGGTAGTCTTGGAACATCTTCTGTAAAGATTTCCTCATACTAATCCTAGTTATTCAGACTAGCATTGTTTTCCCACATTCCAACTACTAATGCCCACAAGATGTATCTTCTTAGCCAAAGAACATTCGACCAAAATTTTTCTCTCTAGCATCCTTGTATAAGTATGAATGTAAAAAATGAACAGTTCTAGCTCGAATTTCTTGAAACCCACCTTGCTCAGAGGTCCGCATCTTGAAGCACTAGTCACATCATATTCATTGAGTACTTGGAAGGGTAAGTACGCATCCATTAATACTCAGCTACCAACATGTCATCCCACCAAAGAGAAAGAAGCACATTGTCATGCATAACCCTTATATTTTATGGAAATATCCCCTTCTCGAAGAGGGTGTCAAGATATGTCTATGAAAATTTCACCTCATCATAATATTGGGTGATCTAAACCCTATCATCGCCCTGCTAAGCTACGTAGAAGGCTCACTTCTAGGACTTCCATCTGATGGTGCACTGAATTGAAGGAAAACACATCCACCACCTAAAGCCAGTCATAACACACATGTCAGTCTATCTCACCTTATAAATTTAGGGGTCTCTACCATTTAAAATCATGTAAGGAACTAATCCTAATTGCATCTTCTACCGGTAGCACCAGTAGTAACTACTAACCAATTGGTGGTGGTAATGTCAGGACACCACCTGATGGTTCTATATTGGGTAACTGTCCTAGTACTGAAGTCTCATCACTCTATGGAGCATCCTCACGGTCACAAACTAGAATCTTGGATGGTTTTCTGTGCGGTGGAATCTAAAAAGAGATCAAGATGAATCAAGATGAATCAAGATTAATAGATTATACCTCGTGATCTAACTATTACATAGAAAGATCATGAGAAAACATTTAAATATTCATGAAACCAGTGATTTCATGAACCAAGTCAGAAAGTAGAATTTAGGTTCATGGGATTTGGATAAATCAGCTACCAAACAATCACTAGACTCCATGATCTGAATGTGGAACTAAAAATACATAAAACTGTTGAACCATAAAGAATTAGAAACTTTTAGTTATTATGGTAGAACCTACCCCCTTTGATACCACTTTTCCACAACCCATCCCCTAGGGACCATGCCATGAATACCACAATCCCACCACTCAAAGGCCATGATTTGGAGAGTAGCACTAATGGAATTACCCCATAGGTGGGAGGAATTTTCTTAATTACATGTACGCACACACACACACAACCACATGCCAAATAGCTTGAATGTAAAACATGAATGCCTCTAAAAACCAATGATTAAAGGTTCAATATGTAAGTAAAATGGGTCAAAATAAAAATACATCAAATAAAAAAATACAAACAAGAAATTAGAAAAGATCTTTGTAAGATGTCTGCAAAAGAATTCACCTAAATGGTAGGAAAGGAGTGGCTGTGAGATGATGTTGTAGTACATCCTACCTATCACATCTCATTGGGCACCACATGGTCCTGGGAAACAAAGTATTCATCGATGCATCTGCCTATCCAGTCTCACTATGCACCGCCTAGTCCAGAACCACCAATGCCTTCATCGATGTGTCGATCAACTGCATGTGACACGATAGGTGCAGGTGAATCCCATGAATATTTGAGTAACACAACACTCCGTAAGGACCCTGAAACACAAGGGAAATTCCACAAAAGAATGTATGCATAAGGTACTCTCACCTCATGCAGGTATAATCTAATGTATGTAAAAAACATTCATTCATACACAAATCACATAGGACTACTGAGAAAATCATCCATGATGAGTGCCATGGTTCTTCTAGGTCACACAGAGCCGCTCCCCAATGTGGTTTTGTCATGTCACACAAAGTCATTCTCACTTAGGCCTTCATAGTTGGCCCCCAAAAGACTGGTTATAGGTGGTCCACACATGGTTGTGGGTAGCTAGTTTAAACAGAGCCTCGTATACATGGTTCACATAGAGAAACTTATCTTCTAGTCTTGCAAGGTGACTTAAACCCAATCATCAATAGTTTTCAGGTCTCATCCAGATGCAGGATTCCCGTATGTAGTTCTCTTGATTCTGGGAGAATCCACTCCTCAAGACATTCATCAAAATTCAAAATCTATTAAATTATCCTTAGATCACTCAAAAATAATTATCTCATCATGATGGTTACAATTCTTCAAAAGTATTAATAATTTGAAATATGGTCTGAAGGATATGGGTGTTTCAATAAACAAGGGTCGGTTGTGTATGGGACTTGTCCGACCTGGCCGGACCGACCCGACCAACCTGGCCAAGCGGTCCCGTATGACCCAACATAGTTCTACCAACCTGAGTGAACCCATTGTGGGTCTAGGTCATCCTAGTTTGGCCTGGCCACTGGGCTAGGCCTGTTGGACCTTACAGGACCTGGTGCGATTCATTCATGTGTCCAGCCCTCGGGTCCCCTAATGACCCATTTCAATATGTCTTGGCCCGCAACCAGAATGCCGATTTATTCTCAACCTAGAATACCCAGTGGATCAATATTTTCCTATTGGTCTAGCCTACAAAAGTGAGTAGGCTTGTGTTACATCTTGGGCTACCTAGTATCCCGGTTCCGTCCCCCCAGTCCAGGCCGCATAATGTGCAAGTCACCTCTAGCCAGGATGCCCGTTGGGCATCCAGTATGAGTGTGATGTGGCCTAATGAAGTCGTCCGCCCCTTGTCCCGCACATGATACCAACTACATGAGATCCTCTATTTCACTTTGGTGGCCTCATGCCACTGCATCCTCTTTCTCAACGCACCTCCACCCGCCTGTGGCTGTTGCCACGTGCCACCCCGCCCATCGTTGACGCTGTCAAGACCTTCCACGGACCCCCGGGTCAGCTCTGGTGGTCCAATCCCCAAACTGCCTGCACCTCTTGGCTCCTTGGGATATTGTTTTCCCTATTATGGTCTCTAAAATAACCTCAGCATCAATTCAGATGTGTGGCAACATTGAACAC
Source organism: Viscum album (assembly GCA_963277665.1). Lineage (NCBI taxonomy): Eukaryota > Viridiplantae > Streptophyta > Magnoliopsida > Santalales > Viscaceae > Viscum > Viscum album. The sequence continues at coordinate 289,291,718 of OY728126.1, read as the reverse complement.
ATGAATAGCCTAAGACGGAGGAATCAATGCCCTGTTCGTGTCGTCCGGATTCTTCCATGTTATAATTTTTAAAACATGGGTAGGGAGATGTTCAATTTTCAATCAACAATCTAACCCCAACAAAAAACCTAGAGATAAAACACCATCCTTCAAAAACAACCATCCTATGGATCAACCAGTTCGTGGGTTGATCCATGATCATTGTTTTAGAAAGAAGAATGGGGAATTCAATTTTTAAAAAGATCAACCCCTTCCTGGAGAAGAATCAATTAGAGGGAAGGCTTGTTACTAATTGAGATCCTTCAATGGGAATTCACAATATATTCTAAGTCATTGGAATTTATCATTCATCGGTCTTAGATTCATTCTTCATGATGTCGTCGCCACCTTTCGGATTCAATAGTGAACATTATTGAAGAGAATTATCTCATCGTTCATCAGAATAATTAAATATCTAAATGTGTATCTCCAACCCCATCATCTCATTAAAAGAGAAATGGGTCACATCATTTCTATTATTATTAGTCATCTCATTGTTACATTGTTTCATTTCTGAAAGAGTGTTTCTATTATGCTTCAGTTAAAAAGAAGTACATTGTTTCAGTTGTGTAATAAAACTTTTGGCTCATCACTCTATTTCAGTGAAATTGTTTTTTGAAAAAAATGAACTATTTCAGATTATTTTATTTTATTCTTAAAAAGTCTGATTATTAGTTTTTTCCATCAACATACGATGGTTGAGGTTAGGTCCATTTTTATGTATTGTCACCATTCCAGATTCAATGATGCCCTCATATTTCCAATCCAGTCACCCATTTAATAGTTTCCAAAACTACACACAAGTGCCATTTTAATTTTATTAATAAATGTTCAAAAAATATCTTAAAACCTCGACCCACAACATTCATGTTTATGATTATCCTATGGAAAACATTCCCTCCCGAGCTCAACAGTAATCTCTAATTTCCAATCCATGTTTCCTTTTATGAGTTATAGGTATATGGGAATAAAATAATAATCACTTAATTACATTACTTAAGGCCAAAAACTAACATCAACTACTGTCCCAAGCCAGCCAATGATTGGCCCTTTCTAGGAGAATCACGATTCTATGAGTTTAACGGTGACCTTGGATTTGTTTAATTGGAATTGGTTTAATTATAGAAATGATTATATAATGAACCTAAAAAGGTTAAATAATACATTCGGACCACTCTGGACCTCATAATTATATACCTTCTCAGAGATTTTTTCTAAAAATAATCCCATTTAATTTTTAAAAATTAGAATTATGGGGTTTTAAAATCCTCCTTAAGTTTAAATCGAGCACCATTCATCTCATTGGATCTGTGTCAATATATTCTCAAATCATTATTAATATTACATTATTCTTCTTCCAATCTATTATGCTATTATGATGTAGGATCATATGCCCATATTTTAGGGCATTGTTCTATTCTTAAGATCTACTATAATCCATGCTAAACTAAAGGCTGGTACTTGATGAAGAGATTCATACGACCAAAAGGTAGGTGTTCTATAACTCAATCATTGATTTCTATTGTTTTCTAAATTTCCATAGTGTCATGTTGATTTCAGGAGGTGTTTTCTTTTGAATTTATATATCATCCTTCAAGTTTTTTTATTGTGTTCTATGACCCATGCCATATATTTTTATCATCATTGGTGGTTACGTCCACATCTCCATCCATCCCATATATATTGAAGTGAAATAATTTATTTTTTAGTGTTTTGACACTTTTAATCCACCGTTCAGGTGTTATTGATCTTGTCCTATCTAATGGTATGCTTCTATATATTAACTGTATTTTCAATTGATAATTATTCATGGAATGTACCATTTGTACTACACATATGAGCCGCCTATATTAAGTTCTTAAATTTGAATAATCATTATTGAATGAAATTGAAATTATATAGTATGTATAAGAATTAGACTAGTTTAAGGCAAATCAATTTCCTGTTCATGCTCTTCCATAGTTAAGCCTTTTCATGTTATGAAAGATAAATGAGAGAACCAAGTAACTTAATACTAAATGTCTTAAATGGTTGCATGACCATTGGGCTGGTCATGAAAATGAAAGAAAAGGATTGTTCCTAATCACATTATTAAATGTTATGACCACCACTTAATTTAATGGATTAAATGAATTTATGTAAGGTGCCTAATAATATATATATATATGGACCATGACATATTTATAGGATCTGACTTTACTTGAACTCAAATTAGATTCCTTAGGGAATTCTATAAGCACATGAGGACATCATTCTAATTCTAGGATGATGGATTCCCGGGATTAGACCAACCTTAGAACCAGATCCTAATCTATCAATGGATCCCTAGGAAAAACCTATATGATCCTTACTTTACTATTATTGGATGCCTTGGATAATCTCCTTTGATTAAACATGGATTCTATGGTCACATAGATCCTTGGAAATGTCCTTGGTACCAACCAAAACTTATCTTGTTTTACCATAGTTGTATTCCATGGACTCTCGTCGAATTTCAATATTCTAGAATTCATTGCATGATGCTCCTCATGTTACACTATTACCCTTATCCATGCTGATATTACTAATTAGTTGGTGTTCCTTGAAATCTTGTTTTCCTTGGTTATAACCTTTGACCCCTTTTTGTACTGTAATCATTGTGTGTTCCTTATTATATCACTGAACCAATATTAATATTATCAATATGTGAGGTTTCTGCCGGATAAGCCTCACATGGCCTATATATGGAAACTAGAAATTAATTAATTGATAAACATGTTGCATGTTGAGAAACCTACTGAGGGCTGAATGATGTACATGGGTATTTTCATTACAACACTACATTAAGACACTTTATTTTCATAGGATGTAGATTGTTGAAGATGACAGAGCTTTTAACACCCCGACCCCAATTACCTAGAGTCGGTGCATTATTACATAACATTGGCATGATCACAAAAGATCAAGTCTCGAAAGACTGATTAGTTTAGTATCCTTGGAAACACTAGATACATTCATAAATGTTACATTACATCATAATGTGAAAAACTTCAATAACATAGTCTCCATAGTCCAAACCCATATCCCCTTCAGACTATCCCTGCTGGTCAGTCATAAAATATTTCTTCACATCCTGGGAAAAATAAAACATAGAAATGGGTGAGCTCAGATGCTCAGTAAGGATTACAAAATAGAGGAATCTTTCATAAATAAACATAAACATTTAAGGCAATGTATAACTAAAAAAATACATTTAAACTTTAACTTCAGTATAATATGGAAAGAATAAAATGAAATAATTCCATATACTTATTCACATGGATATTCTACTAGTCAAATAATCACATTCAATATCAATAACCACTTTCATAATGATGGAATGTATAATGCCAGACTATCGTAACCACGTAGCCAAGGCCTCGTGTCAAGACTACAAATAAGATTTTGTCAAGGCCTCGTGCAAAGACACTAGTTTGTCTCATGAGACCTAATGATGGATCGATGAACTATAGCGAGCTCCAACTATCACTTCTTATGTCCAATTCATTCCTCATATGAACAGGTTTAAACATATCATAAACCATAACATAATCATATCACATAAAACATGCATAAAATAAAACATAACATTTCCACATTTCAATCCCAAGATATCAATAAATCACATTGATATATTAAAAACACTTTCAAAACCATTTTCAATACCAAATAAAATAAAATTAAAAGTCGGTATTTATTTTTGCTTTTAAAAAAGATGTTGCTTATAGAGGAAGCCGAAACTCAAATAATGGTCATGGCGGCGGAGAAGTCATTGTCGCCGCATACATAAGAAAAAAACATTCCTTTTGTCATTTAGTAAAAATGCTTCGTATAAAAATATTTCTTTTGAATAAAAGTAAAAGTCAAAGGGGTTTATACACCGTATAAATGAAAGTTGTGTATAAAACCAAATACGCCTTAATGAAATGAGAATGAGACGAATTCCCTTACAAAGATCATTTATAAATAAAATAGATATATTATGAGTATTCACTATATGTACACATATATAATTAAAAATACAAGATAGTACATAATAATATCATGACATAATTTTAAAGTAGGAGATTAACCAATAGAACGGAAATTGGGTTAAGAAGTTCCCTTACCTCATGTCCGACTTGACTCGATCGTTCTTTAACCTCCTGAATAATAAACTAGAGTTAATTTATACTTGATTAAGAACGTTTTTCAAGTTAATTATTCCTTTTATATCAATTATTACCATGTTATGAACATTTTGTAATTATTTAAGTTAATGACGGTCATTTTGTCGATCATTGGTATTTGAGTCAAAAATAAACTTATTATAATTGAAAGTTGTTCATGTTGTAAAATATCCATTATATATAGAATTATATTAATTATGTAGATATCATATATATAATACATATCCACTATACACATTCATTTATAATATTACATAACATTTAGAGGTATGAAATGAAATGCACCATTCATGGAGATGGTAAGCCGTACGTACGCATTAACGCAACTTTCTTTTCTATTTCATATTTAATGGAATGAAATCATAATGATATGAAGGTGTATTATAATTCTAGTATAATATCATATATATATATAATATCATTTACTCCATCCTTTATACGTCCCATATATGGCATTGACGATTCAAATCACTTTGAGGGGACAGTAACCCGCACTTCCTAAAATGAAATTATCGTGTTTACCCATAATGGTAATCATAAAGGTATGACATAAATGAGAAATAAAGAAGCCTATGAAAAACATAAACATAATATATACATCATATATGAAAATAGTGTCATCATAATGGCCACCAAGAGAGGTGTTAAATGAAGATTGAACAGTCGTCGTTCTGTGAGGCAGTAATTTGCCACCCATAGAAACAGTATGTTCTAGAACCATTAGACGGAGGTGTTTGTAATTATAGCTCGAATACTTATCATAAAAACATACTAGTATATTGAAGATACTTGTGCTGTTAGAAAATAAAGGAATAAAAAGAGTTTAATGGGTTTTAGAAACAAAATAAAATAAAAGTGGATAAGATAAGACATTACCATAAAATCGGGTAACTCTTTTTGATTTGAGCCAAAGGCTTCTTGGAAAGACTTTTGTCCAAAGTGTGTCTTATAAGAGTAAGAGAGGTAAGTTTAGAGAGTATTTGGACAGAGTTTTGCCGAGTCAAATGTCATTAAAAGTGTGAATATGGTGGTAGAGGAGTGGGCCTTTTATAAGAGGAGAGAAGGGCCACTCTTGGAAAGTCATGAAGTGTTACATTATTATGAAGTGATTTTCGGATTTAAAAGGTCGCACAATTATATTTTTCAAGGATATGGTTATAAGGATTATAAATACACTCATCCAATAGGTTTTTGACAAGTGTAATTCTTAGATTTTACATTATCTTTTCATTTTATTTAAATCGTTAATTAATGAGATAATCGCTGCATCATCATGATGTCATAAATAATTTAATTTATTTAATCTATAGAAATTATAAAAAAAATTCCATCATGTAGGAAATCTTTTTATCTTTCCAATTAATATTTATAGTCTAAATGTTAACTTATATAACCCCATGTAATAATTGTTTTAGTAAAACAACACATGTTTGTGACAATTTTATTTTTACTTTAAATAAAAAGTTATTAATGTCATTTTCTTACCAAAGTGGCTCCATGGGGTCCCCAAGTTGACCCATGTATTTTATTGGTCGGCCATGAATCATCCAATAAGGTTAGGACAAGTATAAAGGTATTTTAATATTTTTATAATATCTTTTTTACCTTATATTTCAATAATTACCTTTAATCACGATTAATAAAACTTAGAAGTTACTATTCACCAAAAAAAATATTTGAATCCAATTGAACAACATTTTATATACTAATGAAAACCATGTCTATCAGATTTTGGAAATTCAATTCATAGAAGCGGTAAAGTTTCATTTAAATGAAAAATCAGTTTTTTAACTGCCACTTAGTGGTTTCACGATTCATCAAAAATTGATGTTTTTCAGAACGATTCCAAACATCCCCCCTAAGCTATAATTGATATTCCAAATTCAAAAATGATGTCTATTTTAAAAAATTACAAATATATAAATTTCATTAATTAATTTTAAAATTAATTCCCACTGTCACAACAAATAGCGTGTTTTTAAGAAACAATATATATCAAAAGATTGACAATTGTTTATGTCCAATTTCAAAGTGAAATTAATTATAATGACCACTATTGGATAAAATGGTGAAAATATATTCTAATTATACTTTAAAACTACTCAATAGTATAACTTATCACTATAATTTATGTTGATTAAAAAGTTTTTTTTAAGTATTTTCACTATTCATAAAAAATATGAATTTCCCAGTCAATTACAAAACATTCTACTTAGGATAATTTCGATATTCCAAATAAACAAATGAAGTCCTTTTTGAAATATAAAATTTCTATAATTTTAAAAAGTGGGTATTACTATTCATAATGGTTACTTTGATTATAAGCGGTGTGTTCGAACTCGAACTTCTGTACAATGCAAGATATTGCATTATTGAAGGAGAAGCGTACCGTGGAAGGATGGGGTGTTACATTCTACCCTATTTAAATAAATTTCATCCTCGCAATTTGAAATTGCTCTTCGAAAATAAAAGGATGAAAATAGAAAATACCTTTGTGGAAAACCCAAATCGAAAAAAAGGTTAATAAAAATATAACTTTAAAATAAAGAAAGATAAGTACAAAGGTCACCCGAGATAGCCCATAGTCGGATTCTATGAAAATAAGGATATGGCAGAAAAACAAACTATCTAGGTCTGATGGAGAGTTGTAGAAAATAGGATTAGAAGAAAGTTAAGCACAGGAAAATCACAAACTTGTGATTAGTTAAATAGTCATTGAATCCCGCATTGGAAAAGTTAACCGCAGACATTTTTGTTTAAAGTTACCTTTCGTAAAGTAGAGGAATTTATTTAAGAGATTTACTAAGAACGTAAGGAAATATACTTAATTGTCATGTAGACTTTCATTCATTAATAAATGGTTACCACAAACCCATATTTCACTCCAAATGGAAATATAACTCAAAAATATTATATTTATCCTAATTTTATAAGGTTATAAATATTAACACATACCATTTATAATAGTAAAACTATTTTGTAATAACCAGGGACTTCCGGTAGTCTAGTGGTAGGTAATAAAGGCATGTCGCACTATGGTTGGGGGTTCGATTCCTGCAGCTTTTTCCGACACGATGGGTTATCCCCCGACCTGCAGGTTTTCCTTTTCCAAAAATAATATTAAAAAATGTTTTAACCTTAAACAATACTATTCAAATTTAAACTTAATCCACTTCAACCTTTATAGTTATCCAAAATACCGTTGTTCATACTTTCTCTAAATGGTCTCTAAATTCCAAAATCAATTGTAACATCAGATTCCCCAAACAAAGTAAAGCTTCTTTTATTGTAACATATTAAAAATATGATTACCTTCATCATATTAAAATTTTAATGAAAACAAAAAGTACTTCAGTACAATCCTTTTATATATCATGTTATTCTTTTAAATATAATATAATCCTTGAGTCCAAAAGCACCAATACATTAATTATTCCACTTCAACTGTAGTTACAACATAAGATTGGCTTTGATCCCTTGGCCTTTTCTGAGGTAAGTTTTCCTGACGCTTAGGACATTTATTTTCATAATTCCCCATTTCCCTACAATTGTAGCATTCAACATTGATAGCCTCTATCTTTCCCATAGAATCACGAGCCTGGTGACATTTTTCTCAATATTTATATCAAACTCTCATTCATTTTAGGCATGTATCGGGGTGATTCTTCCAACAATTATCACATAATAGAAAATCCTTCTTTCCCTTTTTCGCGTTATCTATCTCTCATTCCACCGTTATCTTCTTCTCTTTCTTTACTTTATTGTCATAAGATTTAGAGAATTCCCTTTTCTGTCTTGATAGCACACGAGACTATAACTTTATATGTTGAGAAAGATTGTGATACTAAAGTTCGACGAAGAATTGGTTGTAACCAATCAATGAAACGATCAATATTACTTCTTGGGTTACGTATATAATCTGTTGCATGCCTTGATAACCTTGTAAAATTAGCCTCATACTTTGCGACATTCTCATCCTCCTTCTGCCTTAGACTTAGAAATTTTCTTTCCATATCTTCTTGATGGTCATATGGAAATTATTTATCTAATAAAATATCCTTCAACTCCCTCCATTCCATACTTGATACTTCTTCATATTCTTTTGGGTTTTAATCAGTGACCACCATTTATCGGCATCTCTAGTGAGGCGGTAAACTGCCATGAAAACTTTCTCCCTTTCACTACTCCCCAAGGTGTGGAATATTTTCTCTATGGATTTTATCCATTTCTCAGCTACAAATGGATTTGTACCCCCATTAAATGTTGGTGGTTATTTCCTCATGAAATGATATAACATTTATCCTCCACATTGCGGATCAGGGTGATCCATACGAGTAAGGTTATTATTCATAACCTGAGTGAGTTGTCCCAGTATGGTGATAAGTTGATCAGCACCAGTTGTATCACCAGCTCCACTATAATTCTCTTGAGTATGAGGGAAATCCCTACATGGAGTGCGTGCATTGATACAGTTTCCATTCCTTCCACTAGGCGCCATTTCTAAACAATGGCATAAACTATATTAGTTTATGAATCAAAACACATAATTCATACTTGTAAAAAACTTAACATAAATTGAACAGTTTATGGATATAATTCATAATCATAAAAATGTTTTCATTGAGGAAGTATATACTAATAAACCCTTCATAATGGTTTGTAAAGAAAATGATAATAATACTAACCATATCCCCCGGGAGAGTCGTAACCAAGAGTGCAGCAAGGCTCGTTGTCGTGCACCAGTTCCCGTTCGAGTCTAGCTCAAAGTGGTGTTTTCGGGATTTACCCCTAGGTACATCTATGCCAGAGCCGTCTCTACCTGATCGTATCCATATAGGGATGTATTGCTTGGAAAACTCACAAAAATATCTATAATACCAAAATTATAGGAAGTTATTCTATATTAATCCTTGAATTCTATCTTAGGGCTATGTGCTCTAATCAGATTTTATCTAAATATAGCTTCCAAGGTTACTACTAAACTACTAATGATACCAACTATAACGCCCTGAACCTAGTTACCCAGATTCGGTGCATTATTACGTAACATTGTCATGATCACAAAAAATTAAGTATCAAATGATCGATTAGGTTAGTAGCCTTGGAAACACAAGATATATTCATAAATGTTACATTAAATCATAAAATGAAAAACTAATATAACATAGTCTCCATAGTCCACACCCATATCCCCTTCAGAAAATTCATGCAGGTCCGTCATAAAATATTTCTTCACATCCTGGGAAAAATAAAACATAGAAATGGGTGAGCTCTGATGATAAGTAAGGATAAAAAATAGTAGAAGCATTCATAAGTAAACATAAACATTTAAGGCAACGTATAACTAAAACAAAAGCCTTTTAAACATGAAAATCAGAATAATATGGAAAAAATAAAATGAAATAACTCTATTAACTTATTCACATGGATATTCTACTAATCGAATAATCACATGCAATATCAGTAACCACTTTCATAATGATGGAATGCATAATGCCAGACTATCGTAACCACGTATCCAAGGCCTCGTGTGAAGACTAAAAATAAGATTTTGTCAAGGCCTTTTTCCAAGACACTCGTTTGTCTCATGAGACCTACCGATGCATCGAGGAGCTATAGTGGGCTACACCAGTCACTTATTAAGTCCAATGCATTCCTCATATGAATAGGTTTAAACATATCATAAACCATAACTTCATCTTATCACATAAAAAATGCATAAAGGAAACATAACATTTCCACATTTCAATCAAAAGATATCAATACATCACATTGATATAATAAAAACACTTTCAAAACCATTTTCATTTCCAAAATAAATGAAAATTAAAACTTCGTATTTATTTTTCATTTAAAAAAAGTTGTGGCTTATAGAGGAAGTCGAAACTCAAATAATGGTCACGGTGGTGGAGAAGTCATTATCGCCGCATATGTAAGAAAAAAACATTCCTTTTGTCATTTAGTAAAAACACTTTGTATAAAAAGATTCCTCTTGAATAAAAGTAAAATTTGAAGGGGTTTGTACACCGTATAAAGGAAGGTTGTGTATAAAACCAAATATGCCTCAATGAAATGAGACTGAGACGAAGTCCCTTACAAAGATCATTTTTAACAAAAATACATCTATTATGTGTATTCACTATATGTACACATAAATAAAGTATAAATACAAGATATGACATAATAATATCATGACATAATTTGATAGTAGGAGATTAACCCAAAGAACGGAAACTGGGTTAAGAAGTTCCCTTACCTCATGTCTGACTTGGCTCGATCATTCTTTAACCACCTGAATAATAAACTAGATTTAATTTACACTTTCTCAAGAACCTTTTTCAATTTCATTATTCATTTTTTATCACTTATTACCATGTTATGAACAATATGTAATTATTTATGTTAATAACAGTCGTTTTGTCGATCTTTGGTACTTGAGTCAAAATTAAAATTCTTATAATTGTAATTTGTTCATGTGGTAAAATATCCATTATATATAGAATTATATTAATTATTTAGATATCATATATATCATAAATATCCAGTATATAAATTCATTTATAATATTACATAACATTTAGAGGTATGAAATGAAATGCACTGTTCATGGAGACGGTAAGCCGTACGTACGCATGAACGCTACTTTCATTTATATTTCATATTTAATGAAATGAAATCATAATGATATAAAGTTTTATTATAATTACAGTGTAATATCATATATATATAATATCATTTACTCAATCATTTATATGTCCCATATATGTCATTAACGATTGAAATCACTTTGAGGGGCGGTAGTCTGCACTTCATAAAATGAAATTATCGTGTTTACCCATACTGGAAATAACAAAGGTATGCCATAAATGGAAAATAAGTAAGCATAAGGAAAACATAAACATAATATATATATCATATATGAAAATATTTTCATCATAAGTTCCACCATGAGAGGTGTTAAAAGAAGACTGAACAATCATCGTTTCGTGAGGCAGTAATTCGCCACCAATAGAAACAGTATGTTCTAGAACCATTAGACGGAGGTGTGTGTAAGTGTAGCTAGAATCCTTATCATAAAAACATCATAGTATATTGAAGATACTTGTTTTTTTACCAAATAAAGGAATAAAAATACTTTAAGGGGTAGGAGAAGAAAAATAAAACAAAAGAGGATAAGAGAATACATTGCCTTAAAATTGGGTAACTCTTTTTGACTTGAGCCAATCGATTCCTTGGGAAGACTTATGCCCAAAGTGAGACATCTAGGAGTTATACAGGGAAGTTGAGAGAGTATTTTGGTGGAGGTTGTCTGAGACAAATGGCTTTTAAAGTATTAATAAGGTGGTAGAGGTGGGGGCTTTTTATAAGAGGAGAGGAGGGGCACTCTTGGAAAGTCATGAAGTGTTACATTATTATGAAGTGCTTTTCAGATTTCAAAGGTACCAAAATTATATATTTCGAGGATAAGGTGATAAGGGTTCGTAATATACTCATACAATAGGTTTTTGACAAGTTTAAGTCTTAGATTTTACATTATATTTTCATTTTATTTAAATCATTAATTAATGATGTAATCACTGCATCATCATGATGTCATAATTAATTTAATTTATTTAATGTCTAAAAATTATAAAAAATTTCCATGATGTATTAAATGTTTTTATCTTTCCAATGAATATTTATATTTTAAAAGATAACTTATATAACCCCATGTATTAATTGTTTTAGTAAAAAAACACTTGTTTGTGACAATTTTATTTTTACTTTAAATAAAAAGTTATTAATGTCATTTTCTTACCCAAGTGGCTCCATGGGGTCCCCAAGTTGATACATGGATTTTCATGGTCGTCCATGACTAATCCAATAAGGGTAGGACAAGTGTAAAGGTATTTTCATATTTTTATAATATCATTTTTACCTTAAATTTCACTAATTACCTTTAATCGCAATTAATAAAACATAAATTTTACTATTCAAAAAAATTTATCTTAACCCCATTGAACCAAGTTTTACATCCTAATGTCAACCATGTATGTCGGATTTTTGAAATTCAATTCATTGAAGTGGTAAATATTCATTTAAACGAAAAATATGTTTTTTAACTACCACTTGGTGGTTTCTCTATTCATCATAAATTGATGTTTTTCAGAATAATGCCAAAAAACCACCTTAAGCTATAATTGATATTCTGAATTAAAAAATGATGTCTATTTTAGAAAATTACAAACATATAAGTTGCATTAATTAATTTTGTAATTAATTCCTGTTGTCAAAACAAATAGTGTTATTTTAAGAAACAATATATATCAAAAGATTGACAATTGTTTATGTCTAATTTCAATGTGAAATTAATTCTAATGACCAACATTGGATAAAATGGTAAAAATATATTCTAATTATACTTTAAAACCACTCAATGCTATAATTTATCACTATAATTTATTTTTATTAAAAAGGTTGTTTTTAAATATTTTTCACTATTCATAAAAAATTGGAAGTTCTCAGAAAACTAAAAATAATTCAACTTAGGATAATTTTGATATTATGAATACAAAAATGAAGTCCATTTTGAAATATAAAATTTCTATAATTTTAAAAATTGGGTATTACTATTCATAACGGCTATTTTGATTAGTCTCGGTGTGTTAGAACTCAAACTTGCATACAATGCAATCTATTGCATTATTGATGGAGAAGTGTACAGTGGAAGCTTGGGGTGTTACAATGCTAGAGCTTGGGGTGATTGGGATTTATTTTTATTCTATTTTTCTAATTTCGTATAGCTTGGTCATATGTTTCTGTGTAGCCATGTTTTCCTATGCTCTAGTGACATGCCACTTATCATCATTATCTATTTTATTTATATAAGTTTTTTCATTTATTATTATTATTTCTACTTCTGATGTGTCTTCTATTTATTTCTTTTATTCTTGCACTTTTCTCAGGATGTGTTATACTAAGCCATTGTGATACACTCTATTAATGAGAACGTATTATTCCCACAATGCACCCTAGGCGCCCACTTATAGTCATCATCCTTTAGAATTTGGGGAGATAAACTGAGGCCATGTGACCCACCAGGATCAAGGATCCTCTAATGGGGAATATAGGACTAGGAGGTCACAATGCAGTAACGAAGTCATTCCTCTTCATGCATTACTATTTTGAGACAATATATTGTAGATTACTTATTTGTAGATCATGGATATAATCCATACATTGATGTCAAAAACCCATGTTCTAGGTAAATGCTGAGTTTCCTGAATTTTAGTTTTTATTATGCTTTTTCCTATTAATGTTGATATCATTTCACTGTTGCGTGACATAGTTGATACGTGGTGTTTTTAATTATTATTCTAATTGAGTATCTTATTTCATCCCTGGCATGAGGATATGAGGTTTAGGAGAATTGTTACAAGCATTATCATACGTACCTAGAATTCACATTTAATGCCTAATTCTATTCCATATAAGTGCATTTCACTGGTTTCATTTCATGATATATCTATGTTTGTTGAGTGAGCTTTAATTATATAATTCTTGAGCGTATTTGGGGCTGTGATTGCATGATTACCTGTTTCAATTCATGAGGGGTTATGGGCCCTCTTGGGTTGGAATGAGTAATTTACCTAATCAAGCCTTTAATTTATATATTCTAATTGTTGTTAGTCTTAGTAATAAGTAGTATGAACCCTAATTCACTCAGATAGAAAAATCATTTTCACAAAATATTGGTTATATGAAAACGATAAAATGAAAACTAGAATGTGAAACTTGTTTTAAAAAATATACTTGTTTCACATCCTTATACCACTATGTCAGATTTATGATTGGTAAAGGAGTGAACCAGGTAATCAAATATAAAATTAAATGAAATGGTTTCCAGTAAAAGATAAGTCAAATTACAATTGAACCATCATCTACCGGAACCCTTATAACTTATACCTGAGAACATACCAATACCTCAACTTTTAAGTGGGTAGTTGGGGTATTATTCCTTGTGTATAGAGATTTCTTATGTTCATCTCCCACTAGTGTTGATATATATCTACATAAAGTATGTTCTGGGGTGTGTTCTTGGTATCTATAGACCAATGCTGCCATGAAATCCTTGTGTCATGCTCCTAGAGGTTTGTAAGGACCATGCTTGAAACATGGTAGGACCTAAGATGTTATTCATACCTTGAAGATTACTACTTGAGGCACTAACAGTTTTACCTGAAATGGGAATTGACGCTCAGGTTTGAGATATTTTCTTATGTCTGATAATGTCCATGCATGGTTCTCCACATCAAGCACCAATGGTAGATGTTATGAACTATGAGTTCTAGTAGTATCATCATCAAACCTTCTCAGTGGGTGGTAGTTCACATGCTACTGAGTCTTGGTTAGAGGTCAACTTTTCTATCATTGAGCATCTAGAAATGACTTCAGATAAAAGTTTCATGCTTGATACATACATTCAGCGCGATTCAGCCAAGCGCTGGTGGGATGTAGTTATCAGAGATGGTCACCAACATGGCAAGGTATGGTCTGATTTATAGAATGCTGTCTATGAACAGTTATTTCCTCAGACGATGAGAGTTTACAAAGTAAGATATTTCATGCATCTCGATCAGGGTTCTATTTCATTCATAGAGTATTCAGCACATTTCATTGAGTTATAGTGAATTTCACCATTCTTAGTTGGTGAGGATATTTTGCATGCTGACACATAGAAGATAGGATTCAGCATGACAATCATACTCTTGTGAATGTCTTTATCCTTTCAAATTTCCCTAAAATATATAATCATTATATTATAAATGAGAACAATCTAAGGGAAGAAATTATTACTAGGAAAAGAGGACCATTGTCGTGGAAGGCTAGTAGTTCTTTAGTTAGCAGAAAGTCGTCTCTTGAGGTTTATCATCAGGGTAGTGGAAGCCACATTACTTAGGATAGTAGCTCTTTGGCATGTCATCGGTGTGGATGATAGGGACACAAGAAGCCTTTTTCAGATAGAGACCCTTTGTAGTTCCATTCGTTTGTACGTATGGGGAATCTTTACAGATTCTATCAGAGCATTCCATCAGCTTCTAGTATAATAGGTTCCTCACCAACTCCACATTCAGCATAAGGTTCTTTTAAAGCGCATCAGGTAGGGAGTTTGAGTACCATCAACAAGAATAGAAAAGTATGATATTGTTTCCATGGTATCCAGAATCCTGATCACTAGTAGTGTTAGCAAAAAAAATTTTATTTTGTTAATCATGATGTTGCACAAGGCCATGGATCAGGTCATTTTGCATGCATTATAGTTAATACATGATGATCAGGCTGTAGGACCATCTATAGTACGAGTTACTATTCTAGTAGCCTCCACTAAAGTGTATACATTTTTGGATTTAGGTGCTTCACAAAATTTCATATCCTTATATATCATGGTAATCCATGGGCTAGAAATATAGTTTTTTTGTTCATTAATGACCCTAGATACACCATTGGGAGTATGGTCAAGGACTTATTCTAGGGCAAGGACAACCCCCTTGAGGTAGGATGTTATCCCTTTTTGTGCGGCCTCATTGAGTATAATAAAAAGGGATTCGTTTTCATTCTTGGGATGGATTGGTTGGTTCTTTATGTCGCATTTATAGACTTATATCATCGAAGGGTATCATTTATTCCACCAAAGGCATCATTTATCGACACAAGGTTGGGTGGGACATCTTTCCTAGTAGTGATGGACTAGACCGTCATGCGCTTGGTGGTGTGACCACCCAAATTGCCAATCACTTCTTGGAGGATCAGTGTTTACTTCAGGCTAAATTCTTTCCAGTAGCACTTCATTTCATGGATTTAATTCATGATTATTTTTTATACTTATCACCTAATAGAGAGGTAGTGTTCTTGTCCTAAGAGTATCTCCAGTGTCTAATCTCTCATTCAAGATGCCACCTACTAAGTTCTAGGATATCAAATGGAAATATGATCTTTTGTAGGACAAAGGATTTATTAATCATATCACTTCCTCTTATGATACTCCCATTATTTTCACCATGAATGAAGATGGTACCCTTTGATAATGCATGGATTGAAGATATTTTAACAATCTTATGGTTAAGAAAAAGTATCCACTGGCTCATATAGATAATATCATTGAATAACACTAAGGAGTTAGGGTGTTCTTTAATATTGACTTGAGGTTGGGTCATCATCATGTGTGAGTCAGGCTATCAAACATAACTCTTATAGTTTTATATAGATGTTGTGGTCTATATGAGTACCTTGTTATGTAGTTCTATCTCAAAAATGTTCCCACTATTTTAATAGCTATTAGGAATATGGTGTTCCACACCTATCTAGATTATTTTTTCATGGCCTTTATAGATTCCATTTTGGTGTATTCTCACACTCATAGGGACCATGCTGAGCACATTGAGATCATTTTGAGTACACTGAATGAGCATCAGCTTGATGCCAATATTTCTATGTTCCACTTCTGGATTGAAAATGTTCACATCAAGTGTAATATTATCTTAGAATCATGAGTATATATTGAACCATATAGGGTTAGTGTTGTGGTTTCCAAGGAGCATTCCAATATCCATTTTGATACTATGTGTTTATTGGGGCTGCCTGGTAACTACAGGTTTTTCATATAGGGATTCTTAAATATTTTATCACCTATTACATGAATTAAAAAGAAGGGTGTTATGTTCCAGTGGTTAGAAGAGTGTGAGAAATCCTTTCAAGAGAAGAAAGGGGGGATTTTATCTACACCTATTCTGATTCATCCAAATCTAAGAGGAGGTTATAACATCCTCTATGATATATCAGAAACCATACTAGGAGGAGTGATGATGCAGGAGGATAGAGTTATTGCGTATGGATCTCAAAAGATGAGGCCTCGAGAGAGAAGTTACATGACACACGACCTTGTGAATGTAACAGTTGTTGATGGCTTAGGATGTTGGAGACACTACATTTTGGGAACACACTTTATGGTCTACAAAGACCACAGGAACATAATATATATCCATATATAGCATGAATTGAATCTACGATAGTGGATATGGGTTGAATATCTTTAGCCCTTTGATTTTGAGCCTCACTATACACTTGTAAAGGACATTAAAGTTGCTAATGCACTGAGCTGGGAAACTCAAGCACAATCCCTATAGGAATTTATTGGTGTTTAGAAATTGATGGCCCTATTCTGTGTGCTTAAGATGATGTTTCATGAAATTCATGAGAAAATTTATCTCTCAGCATTGATTTTCACCTCTTCTATCCTTGGAAAGGTTTAGAGATAAAACTTCTCAAATCCTGAAGGCATGGATCCCCATGAGAGTATTTCAAGAGATGACATGCCATTAGACTGGTCTATGGACAAGGACGACATCCTATGTGTTAATGGATAATACTGGGTTCATACTGATTTATGAGAAGATTTGATGTGTGAGTCTCATTCTTCTTAATGGTAAATTCATCTAGGCATCTGTAAAATGTATCGAGATATGTGATGCTAGTATTAGTTTCCTAGGAAAAAACATTATATATAAGGCTTTATCACATGGTTTTTCACCTATCAGTAGGTAGAGGCAGTGAACCAAAGACCTACATGATTATTATATCCACTTCTAGTCCTATAATGGAAATGGGAAGATGTTGCTATTGATTTATATGTAGGATTACCTAGGTTTCCTAGAGGTTTTTACATTATATGTGTATTTATTGACCGACTGATTAAGGTAACCGACTTCATTCCTATCAGGTTTACATTCTATGTTGATAATCATGGATGATTGTATGTTTGTGAGACCATATGACTACGTAAGGTCGCTCTTACTGTCATTTCAGATATGGATGCCCATATCACATCATGGATTTGGAAGGGGTTACAGAAATCTATTGTTAAAGAAGTGATTCTGAGCATAGCATTTCACCCTATGGATAATGGACATTCAGAACAAACAGTATAGGTTCTTGAGGAAATGCTATGGGAATGTGTCATTGATTTGAGTGGTTATTACGATAATCATATCCCTATCATCAAGTTATCCTTCAATAATAGCTGTCTTGTGAGGATTCAAATGATTATTTTTGAGGCCTTGTGTGTTGGGCCATGTTTTTCACCCCTATGCTAGTTAGAGGTAAGAATGGAAGCCCAACTAGGTCCTCATCTTGTGTAGGAGACTTCAAAGAAGGGTTAAATAATTATAAAGAGTATTTATACTATGTAGCATATCTATAAATCTTATGCAAATCACTATAGACGACATCTAGAGTTCAAGGTTAGGGATCATGTTTTTCTATGGGTATCACCCATGCTAGGGAATAAACAGATATTTGGGCAAAGAAATTTATCGTCACGATTTTTCAGGACGTTTGATATCTTAGAGAGAGTCAGTTTGGTAGCCTATTAGTTATTACTATGTCAGATGTACCATTCCATTCTTGATGTCTTATGTGTTTCACAACTTCTCCATTACCACACCGACCCTTCCCATACATTTGATCTCGATGTCGTTGATCTAGAAGTCGATGCTACCTTTGAGGATTATCCTATACACATCGTTTATTGGAGCATGCTTTCTCTCTAAGATCATTAAATCCCTCTAGTGTGGGACATATAGAAACACAACATTATACAAGATGACACTTGGGAGTGACAGGATGATGTACACACCTAGTGGCAGGATTTTTTCTCAGACAGTGTTTCATCACCCTTGTAAGGTGAACTAGGGGACTTGTTCTTTAAAGGGGGTAAGATTGTAAGAGCTAGGTTTTGTACTCAGGTATGGATGCTTTAAATTTCGGTCTAATATGAATCTATAGACCTAATAATGATGCTTAATGTGTTCATAATGGTCTCAAGGGTGTATAGGGATTGGTCAATGCCCCAAACCATGATTTTTAGGATAAAATGGAATGTATCATGTTTAGATTATACCATGTGAGGCAGGACAAATGTTTTTTAATACATTGTGAGGATAGATAGTGAGTAGCTAGAGGGTTCATGGTTTGCCTTAAACATGTTACTTGGTCTTCATTCTCGTGTATGAATGTTTGTAAATTTGATAGTGTTATTTCACAAAGTTGGTGTATGGTTTCCCAAAATGTGGAACCTTACTATGTTTATTCCCCTTCCTATAGATAACCATGCATGGTTTGCGCATATTTTTGCCAAACCATATAGCCAGACTATGAAAAGGGTAAATTTTTTTGGTAAAAACGATGTTTTTACCTGAAAATATATATTTTTGAAAACCCATTCTTTAATTTGATTTTCCACAAGACAAAACCCCTCCTATATTTTTTATTCCTTTGGAATCATAATATAGGATTTGAGCTCGATCATCTATCCAGAGTCTAAATAGACCATCATGCATTTCATTGGTTCTTCATCATTAAGTTCTTGGTTTCTTTTTAATATTACATCATTCTTATTCCTATCAACAACCCTAATTAGATGCAGGATCATATGCCTTGATTTTAGGGAATTGATATGTTCTTTATAAATACTTCAATTCATGGTGATCAAAAGGCAGATACTGGATGATGAGACTCATACGAGTCTAAGGTAGGAATCCTATAACTCATTCTTTAATTATCATCATTTTAAAAATTTTCATATCATGGTGAAAATTTCATCAGGTTTCATATATTGAATTTATATGTAATGCTTGTAGTTATTTGAACCATGACCCATTCCATATATGATTATCATCATTGGTGGTTACGTCCAAAACTATGTCTGTCTCATGTTCGGGGATTTCCCCTAATTAGGTTTGTAGTATTTTGAAACTTTTTAGAGACAATTCAAGAGTGCTTGAGCTGGACTTCATTAATGGTAAGTCTCTAAATATTAAAAGGATTTTTAATTGTGAATTTTTCATGGAAATTACCATCTGTACTACACAGTTGAATCGCCTATGTTAAGTGCTAAAATTTGATTAATCATTGTTGAATGAAATGGAATGTGTAAGGTATGTATATTACTCGGCCTTGATTTTGTAAAATGAATTGTGTGTGGTGGCTCATCCATTTCCCAACCTTTTCATTTTATGAAAGTAAAATGATAGTACAAATTAAATGAATATAATATGACTTTAATGTTTATGTGCCCTAGGGCCTAGTCATGCTAATGAAAGGAAAGTCTTGAACCTATTAACATTAATAAATTTTATGCCCATCATGTGGATTAATTGATTAAATGTATTTATGTAAGGTTATTCATTATATATATATATATATATATATATATATATATATGGACCTTGAAATATTTATAGGAAGTTGATTGACTCGAACTCACTTTGTATTCCAAAGGGAATGCCATGAGAAATCGAGGACACCATTCTGATTTAAGGATATTAGTTGCCAAGGTTTAGACCATCCTTGGAACATAATTCTTTTCTATCATTGGATTACTAGTTTGAAACTGTAGGATACCTATTTTTCTATTATAGGATTCCTTGGATTAACTCCATGGATCTAGCATGGCTTCAACAGAAACACTGTGCCTTGTTTATATCCTTAGGCCTAGCCATATCTTATCTCATTTAACCTTATATGTATTACTTGGAATATGTTATATTATCACTATTGTTGAATTCCTTGGATGACACTATTGAGATTACACTCTTTACCTTAGATAGGCTGCATTTACGACTGAGTTGGTGGCATTTGATGTCCTAGTTTTCTTTGGTTATTACCTCGTATACCTTTTTATATTATAATCATCATGGGTGACTTATTACATATTGGAACCACAACTACAACTATCATGAGGAGATGTTGGTGCTAGATATGCCTCACATGACCTATTTATATATACATGAAATTAATTAAATAATTAACTAGTTGCATGTTTAGAGGCCAGCCGAGGGATGAAGCATGTACTTGGGTATTTAAATTATGGTACTTATTTACATTTATGTATGTATTCTTTCACACTTTCAGTTTATATTACATGGATATAATGTTATAGATGCCACTGGTGGAGGCCTATTGAAAATTTTCTCACACCCTATCATGGAACGTCTGGTACCCAGGAAGACTAAGGGAACGTCTGGATCCCTTTGTCTTGTAGAGAAAGGGAATAATTTCGATTTACAATCATGATTTTTTTAGGATAGAGCTAGTATAATATTATTGGGAAGCACCTTGGGATGCATGATATTGTTTTTATTCCTTTTGACTACTTTTTTATAGCATTATCATCTATTGATGTGTATTCATGTTTTCCAGATTTCTAGAAACATGAAACTTATAATTGTCATCTTTTTTATTTATATTTTTGTTTCATTTATTAATAAATTTTTTGCTCTTGTTTTGGTAAAACATATTTATTTTCATTTACTATTGTCTCTTATTGTGTTCTAGTGATCTGTTTTGATACACTATGGTAATGAGGGCATAGTCTCTCCATATAATAAATCTATGTCAGCACTTCTAGATAGAAACTTATAGTGTTTGGAGAGATGCGCTTGAGACCATGTAGCCCACTGGGCTTGGGGAACCTCCTAAGTGGAATCTGTGATTGATATGTCACAAGAATAATATGGTATTTACTTCATATAAGGGATATATAAGCATGTAATTATTGATAAATATCATGATATTATATGTTCGACATTTAAGGGAAATTTCATTGAGTAATCCACAACACATTGATCTATGGGGACTCAGATTCCTTCCATAATCAGGATATATATGACTCCTTCTTAAGGGCCAATCTCAAATGAGAATCCACTCTTGTGCAAGTCCACTTATGTCTATGACATTTAAACCATTGGGACCCCTTAATTCCCATGGTCTGATCATATTTCCTAATCCACCTATGTATTGAGAGACAATTGAACTATGGGGACTCAGATTTCATCCCTAATTAGGATACATAAGACACCTTTCTATGGAATGAGCTCAAATGGAAATCAAATCAGTGAAATTACACTTATATCAATGTCATTTCAACCATGAGGACTCAATCTATCCCATGGTTTGATCATCCTTCCACATCCATTAATGAACTTTGAAGTCAATTAAACTATGATAACTCTTATTCCATCCATAACTTGGATATGTAGGATGCATTTTTAAGTCTCAACTTCCATATTAAACATACTACTGGTATTACCAACACATAATTCCCACATCCTCATGTAGTAAGGTTGATTAATTTTTATCCCATTTTCCCACACTTATCATAGATCATGTGGGATTAGGGAGGTGAAATATTCATATTATTTTCATTATGAATCTCCACCAGCCATGGAAATCTTTGTTTGTAACCCCTGATGAGTGGAATGACATAAAAATTCCCCATATAAGGGGATATACCATGGGGCTAGTACCATGGGAATGAATTAAAAATAATAACTCTAATTCCTACTTTAATCAGGATAAAAAGCATTCATACTTAATAATTGATCTCAAATATCTAGTATATATGTCCCTACACATATATCCTTTCCAGATGATATTAATCTACATGTGATTAATGAACTAGATGGATTTCGATACCATCAATAAATAAGATAAATAAGATGCATCATAATGGATCAATCCACTTCCCATAATATTAATTTCCTCTCTACATTGTAGTAAATTATAAATTTCATGGGTATGTAGCTTCAACATATATACATCTATTCATACTCGGAAATGGATTTGGTACCTCATAGAAATTCAATATGGATTCACTAATGAGATCTCTTCCCTCCTAGGTATAAAGTGGGTTCAACTATCATCATTTTTAATAGAATTCAATTTTGTATCAAAATTATAATGAGATTCAAAAACAAATTTTAATTTTAGAGGAAAGTCCTAGCGTAAGAAATGATTCCCCCAAAAAATTGATCGATGAGCCTGAACTCACATCCCCTCAGCCAATGTGATTTCCTAACTATCATTGGGTCTGAAACCCCAAATGACCACATTCCATTGGTAGAATTTTATTACGAAGTTATGGATGTGGGAACCATTCTGAGTTTTTAATAATAACAATTATTGTATCAAAATTTCTCTATGATTCTATCTGATGGAGACTATTTGGTTGTTGTTGCTCGATAGGAGGTGGATGATAATTCTGGATTATCCTTGGTGATAGGGTGGGTAATAATACTACATTTAGAGGGGTATATATAGAATTTATTTTTCCTAGAATCTTATCCTTTTTTGAGGGTATGAATCTAGTTTTTGATCGGGTTTTCTAAATGGAATCCTCTAGATATTGTGCCATTTATGTGAACTCGTGAAAACCACCTATATATTTCATGTTTATTAAAGGTTTATAGAACTCACCCAAGACATTCCCATCATATATTTCTAGTATCTTCACCTATTAGAGAGAGATTCTATGTAAATAGATTAAATATATCCATCTAGCTATGTAGTTAGATTCCCTCCCATTTTCAGGTTGATAGTTGTTTCTCAAGAGGTTGATTGTTTTTCCTCATTGTGGGGATGAATTAATAAATGAATTTATAAATAAGTTCTACCCATCCAGCATTAGGTCCCATTGGAAGATGATTGTACCAATTAAATATTTTCTCTATGTGGGTTTGTATAAAACACCAAATCTTACTTGCCTCTTAATGATATCGAGGGACAATCAGCGGACCACATCAGTATAGAAAGTGTGTGTGATTCTACATAGGGTTCTCTACAACATTAGGATTAGAGAAGTAAATATTTCTGAAATTGGGTGGAGGTATTGTGTCATCCACCCATTCGTTATATGGATTCCTCTCAGGCTACATAGGTGTGTCTTTCCATTGGCTTCCATTCATGTAGATAGGGACTTGATGATATTATGTGGAATTGGATGAACTATTATTTGATCTACCTCTTAGATATATGTAGTGGGTGAGGTTGATGAGGATTCCCTCCCTTCATCTCTTATTGATTCCTGATTGATCCTAAGCCTATGTGATTTCCCTGGATATGAAGAGGATATCACCGGAAATGATGGAATTCATAATAAATTTTGACATAATAATTTATATATATTATCTTCTTGGATCGAAATCCATTATTACACTAATATAACACACTTGATGATGGATTGATAGTACTTTCTTCCTTATCATGGGCCTTGTTTCTCTCTCACCTTGTGTGACTCGGTTTGAATAGGAATATGAGCCTAGTATGATGTCTCTTCCATTAATAGAATATGGTGATAATCCTCATGCATGGGAGAAATAATGTATAATTTCGATTTAGAAACTACCTATTAATAATGATCATAGTGTTAAGATCCCACATTTATGGGGATTGGAATATGTTCTTGTCCCTATATTTATACCAGTTCCTGAATATGCTAGGGGAGTACTTGAAGTGTTTCTAAGATGTATTGGAATTTTAGAAAAGTGTGTGCATGGATATAATCCTCCAAATTTTCTATCCCCATTATATACTATAGGATATCATCTATTGAATTGGGGATATGAGCATGCTTTTTTATTCATGCCACTAGATAATTCAGATGGACTTAATGAAGAGGGGAAGTGACATGCGACTCCCCCATGTTTATTTCAGAGATATGCATGTACACTTGTTTCGAGTGATCAAGGATATGGGACCACATGTTGGTTACTAGTGGAATATGTTGATAGACGTCACTAGTGAGGGTGGTGAAATTCTCCAAATCACATTTATCCAGAACCTTCCTCTCCTAATGTATCATCCTTATTACTCATTCATGGGTATCCTAGGTGGAAGTGTGATAGGTGGTACCCTCAACAAGAGAATGATTGGTATTGTTGGGATGGTATGGTGGTGCTGGTTGATAGGATCCCTCATTGGATTTTTTACTAGAAGGGAGCCATATTTGACTCTCTATTCCACCTTCATCAGATATTGAAGGTGTAGATTATTGAACTTCTTCTATAACCTCTTGTAGTGGTTAGATATGGAATTGAGGTACATTGGAATATCAACATATTTCCTTGGATCATGAAGAATTGTTGGATTCATTACTTGAACACCATCATGGTATCCTTCGATGGTTGGGATTGTACCACATCAATGGTACTCCCAGACCGTTGTCTTCACCACCTGACATTGAATCTATCAGGAAAGAGATATCATTTTTTTACCCATGGGGGTTGCATCTATAGCTAATTTACTGAAATGATAATTAGATTATGAAATTATCTCAGATAAGTATGTTTTTTTATGAGAGTAATATTGGTAGTCACACATACAGCAAATTATAGGGTAGCTTATTAGTGAAATATAGTAGGGAGGAATCGTGATCAATCAGATATGCATATTAAACACAATTTTAATTTTATTCCAAATTATACCATTCTTCTCATATGGACCAATCATAAATAGGATGGACTTATTTCATGGAGGCCTACTTACCGAGTATCAACTGTAAGATTTATATCAGGCTTATCCACTTTTTTGTGTTGGATTTTCAAAACAAAGTGTCATTATTCATGATGAACTAATCATTCTTCTATTTGAGAGATTCATATCGGGTTCATGAATATTTTTTTTGTGTAGAAAAAAAATGTCAGAATAGATAATAACACATATTTTTTTTATTTGATACATTCACATTGAGTCCATAATTTTTTATTGTGTAGAAAATAAAATTTACTGATGGATAATAACCCTATCATTTTTTTATTTGAGTGATTCATGTCATTTTTACTATTTTTATTTTGATGAAAATGAGACAAAATCAGTGTGCATTCGGATTAGACAAATGGTTCATTATGAGTGAAGGGTGTCAAATGTACTACAAAATCATCTAAATTGGGTTACCATAATTGTTCTTAATGGAAACACCCAATGGGTCCCACATCTATAACTGTGTATAGGCATTCATTCCAATGGAAGGATGTCAGTTTGGGTTTCCGAATTTAAAAAATTAGAAACTCACATTTTTCAAGAGGATGGGAGTTTGAGACCATCTCAAACTTTTGGGGGGAATGTTTCCCTACTATGGGAATCTCATATAAAGTTATGATATGTTCACAATACTATTCCTAATCCTGACATAGTACCAGTTTCCCTAAAAAATGATGATAGGTTAAATCTTTTTATATACTAGAGTGGGGAGATCTCATTAGTGAATACATCTAGATATATTCAAGGTTCATCATCCATTTTGAGTATGATTAGGTACTTATATATTTAATCCACAAAATTAGGAACGACAGAATATTCTTCCATGTAGGGACTTCCTTAAAATTCTGAAGATGTGATTGAATAATTATTATGAATTCTATGTAACTTATTTAATTGATGAATAAAAATCCTTATAATTATGTAAACCTGTGGATTTTAACATCATACAAAAATGAAATATGTGTGGGAATATAGGAACTAAATATTGGAGCTCGTGAATCTAAGAGATGTCCAACATATTCTAGTTATAGAAGAAATTAGAGTTATTATAGTTCATTCATGTCATTGTGACCATAACAATAGTAGATTCCTTATATGAAGGGATTATTATTTCAATCCACTCATCAGGTCCTACATACTAAGATTTCCTTAGATAGTGGAGATTAAAAATTTTAATCATATGACAATCTCACAACCTTAATACCATGTGATCTATGCTTGGTGTGAGAAACATGATATTACATGTATTCATCCTTACTATAGGTGGATATAGGGATTACGTGATGGGAGTGCCCATGAAATGTTAATATAGATCTTGATCCAAAGGGATACATACTAAATATCCTAGTTATGGTAGGAATCAAGGTTATCAAAGTTCATTTAGCTTCTCATCCTGCTATTGGATAGAGAAATATGATCATCCCATGGGAATTATTGGGTCCTGATGATTGAAATATGAGAGGCATGGAAGGAAATACACTAAATAGGATGCCCATCTAAGTTTTTTCTCAGCACTTAAGAAGGAATCCTATATATATAGTTTATGGTAGTAATAATAGTCCTCATAGTTCAATCAGACAGGTCTTACACATTGACATTTCCCTTATACGTGGGTCATATCATATTATGTCGTTGATTGGGCCTTACATGATAAATAATCCCTTATATGTAGGACATATCATATCAAGTCATTGATTAGGGAATACACATTGAGTATTCCCTTATATGTGACACATGTCATATCATGCCAATGATCAAGGCTTACACATTACAGTTTACCTTTCCTTTGTTGGGGCATATGGATAAAAGGATATGATATTTAAAATTCCCTAAGCCCATGTGAGCTATGATCAATGTGAGAAACATTGGATAGTGAATAATACATTTCATTTCTTGTGGATGTGAGACTAATATATTGGGACTTCCCTTAGGATACATAATATAGTGAAGTGTCCTCAAAATGGCATCTTATGTATCCTAGTTATGGTAGGAATTAGATTCATCATTGTTATCTAGTTGGAGCATACACTTTGGCATTTACCATTAGAGGTTACTATGGTGCCCCTACCATAGGATGGCGCCCTACATATCATAGTTATTGCATGAATCATATTCATCATAGTTTAATTTATCGGGGATTGTGCATTGATTTTTCCATTATGATAGTGGATTAAACACTTAAGATGAACATGTTTGTCAAGTCATGAGATGTCTGTGGACCCTAACTGCTTGTAAGCCTATCATGCATCAATTTTGTTCATGGCATTCCATGATTGTAATCATGACACATTTATGGGTGTCTTCCTAACATGTAAATAGATAATGGTATGATCTATTTTAATTTTTCTAAGGGACATATAATAACTTGGATGGAATGTACAAAATTATCATCGTTGAATTATCTTGAGGACATTGTAAGACCTGGATGGCTAATCCCGGAAGCCATTACATGATCTTGAATGACAAGTTTAGAGTGTGTCGCAGTATCTAGATGACTTTCCCCAATTTCATTATGAAATATGGTTGACACGCATGGAAGATGTAAAAAGAGTAAATGAATATGTATGTAGGTTGATGCATGACCTAGGTTGACATGACTAGAGGGTGTTGGGAAAGCTAGTTGACATGTTTGAAGACCTTCCAGGGAATGGGTTTATGTGT